>OX465410.1:0-2400000 GCA_950005105.1 Lycophotia porphyrea | reverse complement strand
GTCGTTAAAGTAGTCAGTGGCCCAAAAAGTCTGACAACCAGTCTTACCAAGGGGTATCGTATTTCCCAGTAGTAACTGGGTTGTGGAGGTCAGATAGGCAGTCGCTCCATGTAATATACTGGTATTCAGCTGCATCCGGTTAGACTGGAAGCCGACCCCAACATAGTTGGGAAAAGGCTAGGCAGATGATGATGAAGGTCGCAGTGAACAGTTAGCTTTAAAAATAAAATAAAATGGCGGAAAGTTGGCCAAAATATTTAAACCTCTTTCCGTGTGGTTTAATTGGTTACAAATAGGTAATCATTAAAAGATTTGCATTAAATTTATTTTATTTTTGCCAAAAATCTTCTATTTGTTTTCGTTTTCGGTTTCCGGCCGAAAATTCAAATGACACCGAATTAAGTTTTCGGCCCAACTCTACTTATAACCTGTTAAACAAGATGGCTGGACACCGGTTTGAAAGGCTATCATTTCGGGTTTCCAAATATTGATCAAGTATTGGTATAACCCTTGCAAATCAAAAGCGGGTCTTGTAACTTTTTACCCGGCTAAAGCGAAACAAAAAAGAGATCTATGATTATGACCGGAATGATGATTTTGATGGGTCCTCCATTACCTCAAGCTAGACAGTATCAAGATTGGGAACTGTCTGACAACTACATTGACACATTACCAACTCATTTGCCACAAAAGAATATGTTCCCTAATTTGGTTCTGAGAACTCATATACCAGGGCTCCGGGACTGTTCGAAAGAGATACCGCGGCCCTGGAACACAAAGGGCAAGGAAGGAACATGGATGGGTTTTAGTCAGTACAAGTCTGACACTCCCTTCCGCTCTGCTCAGAGCGGGAGAAGTCATTTGATGATTTCCCATCTGAAAAAAAATAAAATAAAAAAAAGAACTCATATACCTACTGCACGCGTAGCTTCACCAGCTTAGAAACGGGTTTTGTCAACGGAAGAATCGACAAAATGATAGATTTATTTTGTTGATCTGTCATTTTGTCGATTCTTTCATCGAAAAAACTCATTTCTATGGTGGTCATGCTACGTGCTGGAAAGAAAACTCTACACATGACATGCTCGTGAAGTGCAACAACTTTTATGTAACTTTTAAGATAAAAAAAAAGTGTTGCACTGCCTCTGTTAAATAATGAAATGGTTAGATTTTTGGTTTTTTTTTATTTTAAATCAGTCTACTCTGTCCCACTGCTGGGCATAGCCCTCCCCCATGGCTTTCCAACTTTGGAAAAATTACTATGTTTAAATAAAGGGTGTATAAAGACTCTTAACGAAGCCGAAAGGCACTTTTTCTCCTCTATCATTGCGATCATGTATTTTCAAGACCCCCGTACTATTCAATCCATCCAGCACCACAATGATTTCGAATGCGTTCCATTGAGTCCTACCGTAAAACGTGATTTTTCACCCAAAAAAATAGAAGTTTCTTAGCAATAATTTTTGCGTAAAGTTACATAGTTTGATGTACCGACGCCAGCAGGTCAACCTACCCGAAACTCAGATTTTTCCAACGAACCTTGAACCTAATGTTTCTAAGATAATGTTGAAAATCTAATAAAGAAATTTGACAGATTGTAGTACATAATGCTTGGTTGACGGCTTCGTGAAAAGTCCGTTTACACCCTGTACAGTATTTTTATATATTTTCCAACTATGTTGGGGTCGGCTAAATACCAGTATTTTACATGGAGCGACTGCCTATCTGACCTCCACAACCCAGTTAGTACTGAGTAATACTATCGTATTACTTAATGACTAATAGTCAACAACGACGTCTGACATCCAGTCTTACCCAGCCAGTAAGACTGGTTGTCAGACGTCTCTGCTTTATTTATTTTATTTTAACACAAGCAACTTGGACATATTGTTTTTTTTTTTTTATAGCAACCACAATAAACCCTTATTTCCCTATTGTTGCAGGATCAGAATCGAAGGTGGAATGCACTCCCGAGGTGATGAAGGTGACCATCCCCATGGATGGAGACAGGAGTATCACCTACTTGGATCAGCTTAAAGGTAAAGCCCTGTCTTGAAGTACAGTTGCCAGCGCATCATGTTTTGTTATCACGATTTTGAACTTAACCGTCAACATTTTATGGTTTAAAATTTGGAGAAATTTGACAGTTTGTGAGAACCTATACAGGGTGTAAACAGACTCTTCACGAAGCCGTCAACCAAGCATCCTCTACATCAAACTAAGTAACTTTACGCAAAAATTATTGCTGGGAAACGACTTTTTTGGGGTGAAAAATTACGTTTAGCGGTAAGACTCAATGTTACGCACTCAAAACATTGTGCTGATGAATGGATTGAATAGTAAGAGGGTCCTGGAGGTGTTTCAAATAAAAATCTAACATTAAAACATGTGTTTAAAAAAAAAAACTTGTAAAAAAGTTGGAACTTTGACCCCCAAAATCTCCCTAACTAGAAGGTTCCCAGGTATGGTCTAGAACAAAAAAATGATCGCAATGACGGGGAGAACAAATGCCTTTCGGCTTCGTTAAGAGTCTGTTTACACCCTTTATGTGCTGGCGACTTTACCTAATTACTACAATATAACAGAAAATCATGTCTGAAATGTTGTATTTATAAATAAACTTGTATCGTACGTTTACAAACTTAAGTGGTCATACTATTCATAAGAACATTAACAGTCCACTTAAAATGAGATTCAAAGTAATAAGTATGATAATACAGTACAAATATAATTCAAAGTCCTCCAGACTATTAGAAGTTATAATGTACATACACGTTTCTTAAGCTTACGTTATCGCACTGGTAATCCATTGAACAGATGAATATTGGTGCCGATTCCATTGTTCACAAACTAAACTAAATTTAAGTTGAGTGCATCCTTTTCTTTCTATTTCATTGTGAAAAGGACAGAAGATAAATATTAGTTTAGTCCTGTCACATTAGTCAGCACCTGACGTAATTTGATGTAATTTTAGTAGTCAACTTTTGAATCACATCTAAACTTGTGTCAGGCGCTGGTTAATTTGACAGCACTAAACGAAAAATTTATCTTCGGTCATTTTCTTAATGAAATAGAAAGAAAAAGATGCACTGAACTTAAATTTGGTTTAGTTTGTAAACAAGGGAATCGGCACCAATGTCTTTCTACCGTACTTTCGCGTCTAAATGTCAAATGACACCGCCATCTTTTTTCTCACACCATCGTTCATAAAGTGAGTGAAAGTGGCCCGTTCGCATAATAACTAAAACAAAAGCGGTTGCCATATTGTTGCTCTGAATAGGGAGACGGTGTGAAACGCTTTAAAATATGAGAAGTTCGCTTGTTAGTCGGGGAATGGCGTATGTTTATGATCCTTAACTGTGTTGTTAATTATTGTAAATTATGTACGGTGTCGTGGTAAACAATTAATAAAGTAATCGTAGCATTATGTTATAATTAGTGTAAAAGTATCTATCTTAATGAAGCCGAATGGCACTTGTTCTCCCCGTCATTATAACCATTCTTTGAAGTGAAAACTTTTTTAGCATCGTTGTGATTTGAAAGTCGATGAAACGAAAAAGCGACAGTAAAAAGAGACGGACACATAAATTCATAAGATTTAACGTGGGAGAAAATGAGATAGGAAGCATTACACTGCATTATTTATCTTGAAGCCAAAATTTTTGAAGGTTTCACTTCTACCACGTGTGAATTGCACACATGTTTTTTTTTTTGTTCTAGAGCATACCTGGGAACTTTCAAATTACGGAGATATTGGCGGTCAAAGTGCCAACTTATTCACAAGTTTTTTTTTTTAACTTAGAGTAGAAGTTTGGAATAATAAGTACCTAATAATTATTAACAATTTTAATGTCATGTAATGCTGAATGTAATTAGTGTGTATGCACCGCAAGTGGGATGTGATGATAGAGTAAAGGAAAAGTTTTGAGAGGATTTAGACACCGTTTTGATGAAAATCCCGGTGCATGAAGAGTTGATAGTTGGAGCGGATTTCAATAGACATGTGGGAAGAATGAGAGAGATTTATGAAAGAGTGTATAGAGGATGAGGATTCGGGACTCGAAATAACGAGGCATTAATTAATCTAGCAGTAGCCAACACTTGGTTCCAGAAGAACGACGGAAACTTAGTTACGTACAAGAATGGCAATCACACAATCCAACTAGATTAATTATTCTGACGAAACAATAAGTTAATATATACCAAAAACTGCAAAGTCCTACCAGGAAGACTTGGTCTTAAGACACAGAGTCCTGATATTAGAATTAGACGTACAAATTTAACTTACATACAGAAAAAAGAGACCTCCCCCTAAAATAAAGTGGCATATGTTAGAGAAGGGTGATTGTGGAAAGAATAAAAAAAGAATTTAAAGAGGGAGTGGTGGAGATGGGAGACATGAATGAGTGAAGTATAAATTAATGTTAGAATGAGATGGATGGGTGTATAAGAAGTCTAGCAAAGCCTATTTTAGATGAAACGAAAAGGAGGGGTACGATAGATAGTACGGTAGACACATAGTGGTGGTCGACAGAAATCCAGAATGTGTTGAAGGAAAAGAAGAAGACATTTAAGAAATGGCAGAGTGTTGAAGTTGTAAATGTTAATTTGAAAGCTGAAAGAAAGAGTGAGTATGATGCTCTTAAGATAAAAGCCAAGAAAACTGTGGCCACAGCGAACAAAGCCCAGGACAATCTTTATGGCGCACTGGAAAGTCCAGCAGGCCAAAAAGACCTATATCGACTTACTAGAGCTAGAGAAAGAAAGTCGAGGGATATATTGGCATATATCCCTCGACTTTCTTACTACTACTACACTTTCTTACTCTAGCTACTACTTGTGTTTTACTTATTTTATCTGGCGATAAAATGAGTAAAAGATGAAGGTGGAATGGTTCTTTCGGATGATGAGAAAATAAAGGACAGGTGGAAGGGTTTCTTTGAAAGACTGATGACGGAAGTGCTACCAAAGTGTAGAGACTTATATTCTTACTCTTATTGCATATTCATCAGCTGATTTAGCTCTCAGAGTTGTAAGATTTTTTGATATTGATATTAATCTATGATCACCACGCTAGGTTCTACTTTCGTCAATTGTCCCATGATTAATTATAAAAATATTTATAAATAATACTTGCTGGTAGAAGTCGTGAGTCCCCCGGGAGTTGATTCAATTATAACGGGACGTGATCAGAATATGGAGTAGAACCGTGGAATAGGAACATTATTCGTTGAGTTTGTATTAAAGAAAGTTAGATAGAATACGAGCTTGTAAGGATTTATAGGGAGGCACACTGAATAAAGAAATACTTTTGTTAGGTGTCATATTAGAAGGCAAGGCTTACACAAAGAATATTGCTGAACTTTTACACAAAGATAGATACAAAATGTATTCATTTTATTTGATTACTAGCTTATTCCCGAGGCTTCGCCCCTGTGTAGTTCGGTAATGTCCCACGGGATCGTACTACCCGAATAAAATGTATACTATGTGTTAATCTTGGTTGTAAACTATCTGTGTACCAAATTTTATCCAAATCCGGTCTGTAGTTTTTGCGTGAAAAAGTAAAAAACATCCATACATCTTCACAAATTTTCGCATTTAGCTGTGCCCGCGGCTTCGCGCAGGTGACCGCGTATTCTTTTGGCATTGTCTGAGGGACTTTACATGGGAACCTAAAGTTGTAGTATATTCTTAACATCCTCCACATTCTACAACATAAAATACAAATAAACTGACTTACTGTTAATTTAAAAAAGGAACTCGTAGTCAATTTCTGGGGGGAATCACTTTAGATTGTCATCAGCACGCTAAGAAAAACTTTATGAACGAAAACAAATAAATGCTGTTCATGATCTATCATAGGTCCCGAGTCCCGACCAGTTATTGATCGACAGGATCTATGATAGAGTAATATCAATATCAAAAAATCTTACAACTCTGAGAGCTAAATCAGCTGATAGAAAATTTACTAGCACTATGATCACAGATAAACGGTCAGTTAAAAAACTTACTACTGACGACACGGGCCGTGTCCCAAGTTGAATCCGTAAGTCGTGTCATTCGTCTTACCAGAAAGACGGATCCTCGCATGAAGTGTTCACAAAGAACTCTTCCACAAATCCCGTTAAATAACATAACACCACACCAGTAATCCCTGAAGGGTTAGTCAGAGGTGTGCTTTTGGAATACCCATATTTCGCGAATTATGTTTAATACCGATGCAGTAGGGTAGGGATGGTGAACCAATGGCAGCGTGCCATCAATGGCAGTTGGGCACGCCACCGATCAAAATCGTTCGAATTTTAGTTCAAAATAACTAGGTTCACCATAAATTCTGCTAAAAGTAACATCTTATAAGAAGTTACAACCCTAATATAAATTATTGGTCATCTAATCTGCAACAACAGAAGTTACACTAATGTTATCTACTTTAATTTGAATCACCTACACGTAAACATTTATCAACATTCAGTGCAAAATGTACATTGGGTAGTATATTAAGAGGTTTTAGTTGATAGGGGTGCCGATTCCCTTGTTCACAAACAAAACTAAATTTAAGTTGAGTGCATCTTTTTCTTTCTATTTCATTATGAAAAGGACAGAAGATAATTATTAGTTTAGTCCTGTCAAATTAGTCAGCACCTGACGTAATTTGATGTCATTTTAGTAGTCGACTTTTTAATCACGTGTAAACTTGTGTTAGGCGCTGGTTAATTTGACAGGACTAAACTAAAATTTATCTTCTGTCCTTTTCTTAATGAAATAGAAAGAAAAAGATGCACTGAACTTAAATTTGGTTTAGTTTGTGAACAAGGGAATCGGCACCAATGTGTGGTTTAAAAGTAACTTAATTACTTGTTATTGTTTTTTTTTTTGTAAACCAGGGAATCGGAACCAGTACCTATTTAGTTTAATTGTTTGCCCAATAATCAACATTATTTGATGGCACGTCTAATGGTCTCATTAAACATTTCTTTAAAAATATGGTGCGTTGATACATAAAGGTTCGCCACCCCTGCAGTAGGACTGTAGTAGAGCCTCCTATTAAATCATCTATCTATCTATTACCAGAGTACAAGCCGTGCCAGCCAGAGATGATCGGCAATGTCGCCATGTTCGTGCTGGATCTACAGGATCCTCACAGTTGTGCAGTTGTCAAAATTCTGGAGACGAGCACTGTAAGTAGTACAGCTTTTTGACCTTCATTATTTTTTTAAAAGACTCCTTTGATGGCGAAGCCCAGCACTGTCACTGGAAAAATTACCAAAATAGATGATGTATGTTTGTCTACGGTAAGACATACAGATCATAGTGCAGAGACATTGGCCCGGATATCCGACTACCAGTCTTACCAAAGGGTATCGAATTACCCAGTATTAACTGGGTTGTGGAGGTCATAGGAGTCGCTCCATGTAAAATACTAGTATTCAGCTGCATCCGGTTAGACTGGAAGCCGACCCCAACATAGTTGGGAGAAGGCTAGGCAGATGATGATGAGTGCAGAGCAGAGGAAGCAACAATAGCATATCCTGCATAATCAGCGTACCCCGGCTAGGACACTGCAGCTATTTAATGCTGCCGTAACAACACATGGTTTGGATGTCATAATGTCATCATCGAATTTCGCTTCAAAGCGTTCTGTGACTAGTATCCTCACAGTACGGGCCCTCATCAATCGATTACGTGTACGATACAATCTCACTCACAACACAGAAAAGCATAGGCTGATTGTACAAAAGATACATGCTGACGCTTATTTGAGGATTGACTTCTAAGACAGTCATTGGTGCCGATTCCGTTGTAATACAAACTAAACCAAATTTAAATTCAGTGCATCTTTTCTGTCTAAGAAAAGGATAGAAAAAAAATTTAGTTTAGTCCTGTCAGATTAACCAGCGCCTGACACAAGTTTAGACGTGATTAAAAAGTTGACTACTAAAATTACATCAAATTACGTCAGGTGCTGACTAATTTGACAGGACTAAACTAATATTTATGTTCTGTCTTTTTCATAATGAAATAGAAAGAAAAAGATGCACTCAACTTAAATTTAGTTTATTTTGTGAACAAGGGAATCGGTACCATTGACTCTGGTATTTTTGTGGGTCTCCCTAGCAGAGCTTAATATTCCAATTATTCTTCTATTTATTAACATAAACCTTGTCTCATTTCTAGGGCAAGCGCTCATTCTACAGGACCATCATCATCGAGAACTCCTCAGGCGGTGTGGAAACGCTGACGGCGCGTTGCATAGTCCCGGGCAAGCTGAGATCTCTCACCAGGCGGGACGTACATCCCTTCCCACTGGACTTCAACGAGCCTGAGTTAGTACTCTACCACTACATTTTATAAAACCAAAGTCCTCCGCCGCGTCTGTCTGTCTGTTCGCGATAAACTCAAAAAATACTGCACCGATTTTCATGCTGTTTTCACCAATGGATAGAGTGGTTCTCGAGATAGGTTTTAGTATATAATTTGTCAAGTTTCTGTATAAATTGGCTAAAATATAATGATATTTGTTGGACGTTCGGAAAAAATAAGCCGTCTGGGAGCCGATATCCACGCGGGCGAAGCCGCGGGCATCAGCTAGTACTATATAATCTGTAGGTTGAGCAGCATCTAAATGCAGTCGTTTTTGAAGACCTTTAGAAATAGCATAAATGTTATTGCCAAGGTAATTTGCAACGTTTCTGAACCCAGTTCCACGGCGAGTTCTCTTGACCAATTTTCTTAGCCATGCCTTTGTGAATATCTTGGAGAATCTTGTCGATTTGTCTCATCTTGTGAAGTCTTAACAGTCACTGAACCAAATCTCGTGTTCTCATCATCATTGTCATAGTTTCCCAAGTCATCATCATCAGCCTATAATGTTCCCACTGCTGGGACACAGGCCTCCTCTCTATGAGAGGGAATGGGCTATAATACACCACGCGGGCCCAGTGCGGATTGGTAGATGTCACATGTCTTTGAATTTTTGTTTCTAGGACATGCCGGTTTCTTCACGATGTTTTCCTTCACCGTTATTGAGAGCAGTGGTCATGAAATAAATTACACAAGGTAATGCGCCTGCCTGGGTTCGAACCCACGATTTACTGTTTGTAAGTCGGGGTCGCTACCACTGGGCCACCGCTGCTCTCTCTCTCGCTGGTTTCCCAAGTACCTCCACATATATTGAACTGTTAAGTATAGCCTTCGAGTCTTGTTTGTTTGAGCGTCTTAAACAAATCTACCGTGCCGTTTGAAAACATCTCAAACAAGGACTTTTATGCTTTTTATCCAATCCAGGCTCGAGGAACTCGTGGCTCCATAATAACAGCCGCTCTGATCAATCTTCAAGTTAAGCCACGCTTGCCTAGGTTGGTCTGTGAATGGGTGACCACCCATTACATACCGAGTTTCCTCTGTGCTTCGGAAAGCACTTTAAGCCGTTGATCCCGGCTGTCATTTGTACATCTTTGACAGTCGTTACAGTTAGTCAGTGGCCCGAAAGTCTGACAACCAGTCTTACTAAGGGGTATTGTTTTGGGCTGCGGGACTTTTCGAAGAGATACCGCGGCCCTGGAACTAGGGCTTTCAAATACCGGATATTTTCAATACCGGTATCAATACCGGTATTGGAAGTCAATACCGTGATCACGGTATTAATACCGGTATTGAACGCAAGTCCAGTTAGGACATTAATAAAACCATTAAAATACGTGTTTTTATTTTCCAAGCAGTCTTTATTGTTCTTATTTATTATAAGCTAGCTTTTGCCCCCCGACTCGACTTGAAGACTCTCCACAATCGCGAGATGTGCAGTCTCAGGGAATATTTCCTGGGCTGCGGGACTGTTCGAAAGAGATACCGCGGCCCTGGAACACAAAGGGCAAGGAAGGAACATGGATGGGTTTTAGTCAGTACAAGTCTGACACTCCCTTCCGCTCTGCCCAGAGCGGAAGAAGTCATTTGATGATTTCCCATCCGAAAAAAAAGGGAATATTTCCTAGAAACCGACGTGGGGTTGCATCGAGATGTGGAGATGTGGTCGCGATGGACAAGGGCCTTACCCCACTCTCCTTGGCTAAAGAGACTGGCGCAAACCTGTAGTTCTTGACACTAACGACCGCAGGGAGGTATGAATGTATGTATTTCCGAGCATGGGCCCGACGGAATACGAGTAACAACCGGAGATTTATTGTGAAGGACGGCACGGTTGACATATGTCGGGCATGCCACCGTCCAGGCGAATCAATCCATCACATTATCTCCAGGTGTTCTCGTCTGGCTAACGGCTAACTTGCATAGACACAACCTTGTAGCCAGGATCATCCATCAGCAATTTGATCTAAAATACAGCCTTGTGGAATCGGAAGTGCCGTACTATAGGTGGGCACATACCTATGACCCAGTTCTTTAAAATGGCATTATCACACTGTACTGGGATCAATCCATCATCACTGACAGGACTATTGTAGTCAATAAGCCTGATATAGTGGTGGTAGATCGATCAGAGCGGCGCGCAATGATTGTTGATATAACGATCGCGCATGACGAGAACCTTGTGAAAGCCGAGAAAGATAAGCAAATTAAGATACTTATCTTGACTGGGCCCGCGAGGTTGTCGACATGTGGGATGTGTGCTCAGAGATCGTGGTGCCAAAAGTCGTTTTAAACAATGGCTTAATTGCCAAGAGCCTTGACCAACACCTTAGGAGGCTCTCGTTAGGTAGCTGGATCAAGGGCTTGATTCAGAAAGCGGTACTCCTGGACACGGCTCGTATTGTTAGGAGGGTCTTTTCTCTCAGCCCTGAACACCGGTAGCTTGGACCCTGGCCCCGATACCGGTGGGCTACTATTTTTAATATTTTCAAATGTTATTTTTTAATATTTTTTTTAAGAAATATGTAAAAATATAAAAAATGTGTAAAGAAAAATTAATAAACGAAATAATACAAATAGTAATAATGTTGACGGCCTGTTATATAAATAGCCTTTTGAAGAAAAAGCACGCTCTGCACTTGTAAGTATCACAGACAATAAGTATCGCATCTGTAAGCTGCCGATACATATATTTGTACCATATTCTAACAAATAAATAATTTTGATTTTGATTTGATAGAAATATATCCCGACCACCCCTAGCAGTTTCGAAGAAACACATCTCTTAGATTAAAAATCGGTGCTCGTAGCTGAGATAGCCCTCTTGGTTTTAGGCAATTTGGATATCTCCCTCTCTAATTGTGACATGTCTTCATGTTCACTGGTCGTTTTAATGAATTAGAAGGTTCTCCTATCGTCATATCATGTTCACGATTAGCCATTGTTGTAATACCGTAATCACGGTATTGAGGCGTCAATACCGGTATTGAAAAATCTCGATATTAAATCCGTGATCCCGGTATTACGGGATCCCGGAATACCGGTATTGAAAGCCCTACCTGGAACACAAAGGGCAAGTAAGGTACATGGATGGGTTTTAGTCAGTACAAGTCTAACACTCCCTTCCACTTCGCCCAGAGCGGGACGAGTCATTTGATGATTATCCATGCGAAAAAAAAAAATGGGTATTGTATTATCTAGTACTCACTGGGATGTGGAGATCGGATGCAGCTGCATCTGGCTAGACTGGAAGCCGACCCCAACATAGTTGGGAGAAAGCCAGGCTAGGATGATCTAATACAAGTTTAGCTACACATACGTATCCAGATGTTCAAGGCTGGCCTATGCCACTTTTCTTGGCACGGTTCCAGATGGCAGCGATGTGAAGAGCACTTCGAAGCCTAAGTGTTTTTTGTTTTATCCAAGTGTTTTATGGGTTATTTATAAAAATACAGGTGGTGGGTATTACTCCTGTATTTTATGTTTATTCCCACTTATATTTTATTTTGTTTGTAACATGTTATTGTTGTTTGTTTGTTTGTGACTGCCTCGTTGGTCGAGTGGTCGCAAGCGCGACTGCTGAGCATGAAGTCCTGGGTTCGATTCCCAGGTCGGGCAAAGTGCTATTGGGTTTTTCCGTCAGAAATTTCTCAGTAGCAGCCACGGAGTCTGGATTTGTGCCCGGTTGATGGCAATAGGCTCGCTCCCTTTTACATGGGACATAAGCATAACTGGCGAAATGTGGGTGTACTATACACCTCTGCACACATACATAATAACATAACATCACGCCTCTAATCCCCGAAGGGTTAGACAGAAGTGTACCTATTAGTACACCTTCGCATTTTTTGTTTTTATTTTTTCGTTTGTATGTAGAAAGAGTCCTTTCTCTGTTTTCAGTGTGCTCAATATCACACGTTATGAAGAAGGCAAGGCACCTGAACCAGTACTAGGAGCTATTGTCAAGCAAAATGGAAAGCAGTAAGTTTAACCACAGCTATTTTTTTGAAGTGAGAACTACTTTAGGCGCGTTGGGCATTTTTGAGATGGGGAAAAACAATTGAACGCGCAACACCGTTAAACGATCTCTTTTTCGTTGCAGAGTTAGCCGTATTGCTACATATTACAAGTGTAAAAAAAATACAGTGTATAGTCACATGTATAAGTCAAAGACTTATGCAAAAATATTTTCTAAAAATAATCCAGAATCTAGAAAAAAAAAAAAGTTTTCGCTTCTGTCGGCACTCCCCGGAGAAGGGCTTTTTTAGTCAATAATGTGATAACTACAACTACTTTCGTATTTATAATACTAGTTCTGATACGGAAGTATGAAAAGGAAGTTTCAATACTATCTGAAGACTGTTTGTCTCCCAAATAAAAAGTGTGTGTGTACTTATTACGCACGTAGAAGTTATACTTCTTTGACGTATAAAACTAAAATGTTGACTAGCTAACTTCAGATTGTATGTTGACTAGCTAACTTCAGGGTGTCGGTTTTTCGTGACGGTGTGCATCGTATAAATTTACAATCATAATTTTTCTCTAACGCGCCAAAAGAAGTATAACTTCAATAATTATCTAAAATCTCCTGCTCTAAAGCCTTTCTAATTTGTAACCAACCATGTTCCAGGGTATCCGGTGAGATCTCAGTAACGCCCGGCACTCCTCTTACGATGGAGATCTTCCTGAACGAGAAATCGGCGCCGATCTACGGGCTGCTGGTCAACTACATGCACGTCACCGATACTGGAAAGCAGCAGGAAACTATCATATTGAATGGGTAAGTTAGTCTTGACAAATCCTTGAAGGGGGTCGTCCATTAATCACGTGATGTTTTTTTAGCAACTTTTTAAACGTTGGCAATATTTTGTTGTACTCATGAAAATGAACAAATTTTACTATGGAACCGACCATGAAATGTAAGCATCAGCAGATGTTTTTGTCATGTTTCATAGATAGACTCATAGTAAAAGTTGTTCATATTTATGAGTTTTTCACTCCCTTAAAGTATTGTACCCTACCTCAAATAATATGGGTTAAGGGCAGAAAAACGAGGATGAAGATTTTTAAACTTGTAGGGGCGCTGACGCAGCATTTTGTATTCGTCGTACGCGCAGCGCCTGGCGACTCTATTTCGCCCGTAACCACGTTAGACTATAGACGCGCTCCCAATCCAAATTATTACTCCGTTGTAATATGGTTCGTGATTATAGAAGTATCCAGTTCATCACATTTTATTTTCTGTCCGTACACACACTGCCCAAGGACATTAAACAAACGCACACACTAAAAACTAACTTCCCATTTCTCCTACATCCACAGCTGCTCCGTAGACACATACCTGTTCGACAACTTCGTGACAGCTGACGGCGACACCCTCACGGCTAAGTTTAAGGCGTTCAAGTTCCCTGACACCTCGTACGTGCAGTTCCGAGGGACCGTGACCGTCTGCCTCGACAAATGTCAAGGGGTGAGTGTTGGAAGAGGTTCGAACAAGGAAGCGAGACTCGAGCTCTCGTGGTGACGTGTTTCCGGTAGTCACGTGGTCCCAAGTGGCGTATTTGCTAGTGGTGGGCTTTTTACCTAATAGCGTCGTTACTTCTAAAGCAATTAACATTTAAATTCGCAGGTACAATGCAGTAACGGTCAGACAGCATACGGGCGCAAGCGCCGCGCAATCAGCTCTGGTGCTGACTCCAACAAGGTGTACGAGGTCTCGCTCACTACCTTCATCAAGGTGGACTATGAGGAGGGACAGAAAGAGGCAGGTTTGTGGATCTTATTATTCCTCTACTATTTCTGCTATTTTCGTCATTGCGTCGCGGTTTGAGTATCAAGGCTCTGCGCAAACGGGCGACCGGTGGCTGTCGCACGCCACGTCCTTTGATACCGCGCAAACGAAGGTGGTCAGTGGCTGCCACGAGTGGTCGGTATTTATTTATAATTCGCCACCGGTGGCGTGTCGCTGACACTTAGTCGCGAGTGGCCGCCACCGGTGGTAACGTGTCGCGGCTACTGATTCGCGAGTGGTTGCACCTCGCTATACGTGTGCGGCGATTCCATACAAAACGTTTTAAAAATCATGTAAACAGCTTGTCGCCAGCCACCGGTGGCGGCCACCGATGGCCCGTTTGCGCGGAGCCTAAGTCTTTTATCAATGTGGAGGTGGAGGTGTAGTGGTGATTAAGAGTTAAGGCAGAATTCTTTAATATAGTCTAACCTTCTTACTATCGTTTTCGAGACCAAAGAAGTAGAAGAATATGCCACGAAGAGGTAAACGTAATTCTTTACATTTCTACTGGCTTATCTAGTTATTTTCCTATCTATTTATATCTTTACCTACCATATTTTAAGGGTAAAAGGGTTCGAATTTAATGGCCGGACTAACTTCCACCATATTCATTTTTTTTTTCAGTAAAAAAATTAAAATGGCGGACGTTCTTAGAAAAGTCTAGTTCTTACAAAAATCTTACAGGCCCTTACGCAAGAAACCTCAAAGTTTCTTAGGCTAAAAAGATATTCCGTGACTAATCGCTTAAAGTGAAAGCGCCATGGTAGGCCGGACGGAAAGTTTAAATTTTCTTACGTTTTTTTCAATTTGCAGGTCAGTGACGCTTACACCTTAAAAGTACTCTCTAATTTATTAGTTTCAAGCTTCTTAATATGCATACAGGGTGTAGACGGACCCACGAAGCATCAGCAACAATTTTTTTTTTGGATTGAAAAATCACGTTTTATAAATGTAAAATTCAATGCTACGCACTCAAAACATTCTGCTGGAGGCTGCATTGAATCGTAAACGGGTCATGCAGGTATATTAAAGTAATAAACTTAATAACAAGCATTTAAAAAAAAATGTAACTTTGACCTCCAATATCTCGGTAGCTGGTAGGTACAAAGGTATGGTCCAGAACAAAAAAAATATCGCAATGAAGCAGAGAATAAGTGCCTTTCAGCTTCGTTAAGGTCATAGCACACATATCAACTAGGAAAGGGATTATCACCGTATCGCCTTTCGTCTCGGCGTCAAACAGGCGTCAGCCTAACGTAAGCAATTAACCAAAGCGGATCTAACACGTCAAATCGGCTACAGTTGATGCCACGCCTACGACTAGCCTTTCGTGAGCTTGTGGCGAGGCGAAGCGATTACGTTACGATTCCGATTAATGTGCGTTGCAGTAGGGAGTTTCATACAAAGAATACTGAACGGCTCGAGTTGATACGGTGATGATCCCTTTCCGAGTTGATATGTGTGCCTTAAGGTACACAGGTACAGGTAGGTAGGTTGTGTGTACCTTTAAGGGTATTTTGCTACCCTTTATACTTGCGAAACTTCTATGTAATTTTTGTTTTTATACTGGGCTTTATGTTGGTATTTAAAAGCATTCCCTGAATGATAAATGAGTTAAAAGCCGCTATCAGCGTGGTTTAATATTTATTATTGTAAAAGGGATTTGAGTGAGATATAACTCATTCTGAAATTGAAATGGATGGCTTTTTGTATATTCGCAGCTTTTGTAGTATCCTAGTTAGCTAAATAAGTGAATACTCACGGTGTTAGGTGGAAAGTGCGGCATAGTTTCAGGGAGAGTAGCAATACTCATATAAAATAAACCACTTCCAAGACTTATAACACAACACCAAACCGTGAAAAAAAAACATGTGTGCAATTCACACGTGGTAGAAGTGAAGCCTTCAAAATGTTGGCTTCAAGATAAACACTGTATAATGCTTCCTATCTCATTTTCTCCCACGTTAAATGTTATGAATTTATGTGTCTCTCTTTTTACTGTCGCTTTTTTGTTTCATCGACTTTCAAATCACAACGATGCTAAAGATTTCACTTGAAAAAATCCTGCTTCATACATTTATGTTTGCGTAACTACATACAACATGGGATCAACTGACTTATTTTTCTGATTTCAGAGCTGAGGGGTTCCTATGAGGTCTTAAAGCAGGAAAAATTCCAGTGTGGGAAAGAGACAAAGCTATACAGGTCGTCTAGCGCCATCTCTTTCTCACACTGGAATTACTCCTGCATTATGACGTCATGGAAGGCCACCTGGTCCCATAAAAGTCGAAACTACCCACTCTTTCTTATTCTTTATTGCACACAAAAAATAAGAGAAATAGACACAAAATTACAACATAAAGGGTGTAAAAAGACTCTTAACGAAGCCGAAAGGCACTTGTTCTCCCCGTCATTGCGATCATTTTTTCTAGACCATACCTGGGAACCTTCTAGTTACGAAGATATTGGGGGTCAAAGTTCCAACTTTTTCACAAGTTTTTTTTTTTAAATTCATGTTTTTAATGTATTTTTTTTACTTAAGACACCTTCATGACCCCCGTACTATTCAATCCATCCATCAGCACAATGTTTTGAACGCGTTAAATTGAATACTACCGTAAAACGTAATTTTTCACCCCAAAAAAAGGCGTTTCCCAGCAATAATTTTTGCGTAAAATTACTTAGTTTGATGTACATAATGACGGCTTCGTGGAGAGTCTGTTTACACCCTGTATTAGCTTATGTATAAAGGCGAGCTCAACACTGAATTGGGTTTAGCGTTATTTTTTGGGTTTGGGTTTTGGTTTTTTGGTTGGGTTTTTGGGTTTTGGTTGGGTTTTTGGGTTTATTGGATATTTATTTAGATTACCACGATATCTTTCATATGAACCCAAATAAACTACACCTCTAATACCCATCCTTCTTTTTTTTACAGAAGACGTACTAGCCCTTCTAAGAAACTTGAAAGTAGCGAATCAGCGTCTAGGAGATATGGACGGAACTCCAGCAACTGTCGCCGAACACACTGCGAAAAACATGCTCGTTTATGAGCAAGAAATCATCACTGAAAGCAGAGCGAGCATTCTGTCCAGCAGCCTACTAGTTCTCATTAGTTTGCTAATTCTATTCAAATAAAAACAAGTTTTTTCAACATGGCAATCATAAAAAAAAATCCTACCAGTCCTTTCACAGCTTATCTTTGATAGCCAGAACCCGACAAGAACTTTATTTTTACGAAAATAAAGATCATTGTTATTTTGACAGCGCTGCAGCATCAAATATAATGTAAATGAGAAAGGACTGTAGAGGAATCTGGAAAAAAAGAACAACATTTTTGCTGACTAGTAATTTTTAAATTAGAAAAAAAACGAGTCAATTTGACAGTTGATACTAGCGCCATTGATAGTAGTGGCTTTTGGAACTATTTTTTTCGAATCCATCCAATCGAAAGACTTTTAATAAAAAATAAGTTTTTATTCTTGTGGTCCACTTTGTAACTGTTGTTTTTACGTACTTATTATTTTTGCCAAAAAAACTTAATAAATAAAGTACATTTTAGTACATAATTGCTCTGAACCATTCCGTAGAAACTTAACATCGAACTTAGATTAAAAATAAAGTGATTTAACTATAATAACGTAATGCTAAGGACGTAATTAATGTAGTTTAGATTGTAATGATTTAATACCAGTGTAATGGTAAGCGCACATTATTTAAGACAACTGTTAGCTACTTGCTGTGAGGGTAAATTTTATGCCATCTCTGGTAAAATATTATGCCAATTTTGGTTAAATGTCAAACCGAGTTTAGGTTTTTACTATACCAAGTGTAGTGAATCGTCTTGCGAAGATTGGCTAAATATTATCCCAGGATTGGCTGAAAATTATTCCAAGAATAACTTATTTTTACACCATGCTTGCCTAAGGCAGTCGTCTTGGGTCACACCACCTACTTACTACGCTATTACTGGCGTTTACCAAGTTTGGCTAAATAAGATATCATAACAACTTTGCCAAACATTATACCAAGTCAGGCAAGTATATATTATACGAACTCTGGGCTTAATTTTATAACAGCTCTGGCTAAATATTATGCCAACTTTGGTTCAAGTCATTATTCTTTTTTTGTAGATCTTCCATTAATGTGCGCTTCACTAAATCGTAATGCAGGCGCATTAAGTCCACTAGTCTTATGATAACTGTTCCATAGATAGCCTCGGTCCATTAATTGTGAATATTTAACATAGTGCACTTACATCTGTAAGAAAAATCTGCCTTTTTTGATTTGACCTTTTTTAAAAGCATATTAGTATTTCAGAATCTTCTGAATAGCTTTTGTTAGCTATAATTAAATAAAAATCAAGTTTTATGTCTTCTTTATTTCAAGTACGGGCAACTTTTAATGCCAGGATTTAATGACTATTTTTAATTTGTTGTTTCTTCAAAACAAATGTAAACAGTTTATTGTATTTTATTGTTTTTCAGAGACTTAAAATCACAAAAGATTGCCTATTTACTACAAACAAAAACACTTTGAAGATTTTTTTTAAATCTCTATCATTGGCCATATTTTTAACTTTTTTACTAAATAGATTTTATTTTTGGTGCTTGCAATACTTACTTTCACTTTTTGTGATTACAATTTTAATTAACTTTTTAGGGACCCTTTTTACAAATAGTATATTTTTTTATAAATGGCTATACTTCGAGTAGTATCTAATAAAGATTTTTGAGTACTATTTGTGAGTAGCCTGATTGGGCCAGGTTCATTAAACATCATCAAAATCTTTCTGCCCTTTTTTTTTTACGGATGGGAAATCATCAAATGACTTCTCCCGCTCCGGGCAGAGCGGAAGGGAGTTTCAGACTTGTACTGACTAAAACCCAACCATGTTCCTTCCTTGTCCTTTGTGTTCCTCGGCCGCGGTATCTCTTTCGAACAGTCCCGCAGCCAAATCTTTCTGCCCCCCTTGTCCCATATAATATAGGAACGACACAAGTCTTCCATTTTCCCCTGTCTGCCGTCACAGTATCATTTCATTAGGCTAGGTTCGATGGCTTAATTCCTCAACATCAGCCTACAGCTGTCCACTGCTGGACATACGCCTTCTCAATCGCACGCGGCATACACTCGCTTATCAGCAATTGTCTTCCAATTGCTACCAGCCAACCTGCGAAGATCGTCACTGCACTGAATTGTGAGAATGCATGGCTTACTATGGCCCAATTCACAAAAGCAAACTATTGGCATAGACAATATGTGTTTTGGACATTTAAAATGTTATTCTAGCTCATGATCCATACTTTGATGAAATAAGGTTGGCGCGCAAATTATCTTTTAAAGATATTCTAATAAACTTCTTTTTAATTTAACGAGAAAGGTATTTTATTTTATTGAAGTTATACTTCTTTTGGCGCGATGGAGAAAAATGATGAGAGTGAATTTTTACGATGCGCGCGCACACCGACACCTAAATTTAACAGCATGAAGTTAGCTAGTCAACATACACCCTGAAGTTAGCTTAGTGTCAGATATTGATAAGCCTAGGTTTTTTATTTTTAATCTACTGCTGGCTGAGATAAGGCGACAGATATTTTTTTTAAAAAGAAGTATAACTTCTAACGCGTGTACATAAGTACACACACACACTTTATTTTTAATCAAAATCATCTTTATTTACAAAGTTTCTTTTAATCAACTCATTTTCATTCTATAATAATAAATATTGTCAGTTTGTAAAGAGGGTCCTTTGCCTAACATTAAGTTTAGGAGTTAAAAAATAAATAAAAAGAATATTTCGGAATTGGTTGTAGTTTTATTTTCCAACTTAGGCGCCCTACAAGCAGTCTTATTTTTTTGCGTTTTGGTACCATCACGTCCATGCGTTTATTTCACTCAGCAGTTTGATAACAGTCCTCTCTCATGTAGACACAAGATAAGAAACAATAGCTTGTGCGGCTGGTATTAGGGCGGTCTGTCTAGTGTACATTGGACCTACTAAGGTAAAACAAGCTTATTGTATTCCTACAAGTAGCAGTTTTGATGACGTCACCTCAAATAGCTCATTTATTGAGGGGTTTTCTAGGCCAGTTACACCACTAAACGTATGTCTACATCGTTCACATATGATTATGTATAATTTCAACATGAATGATGTAACCAAGATCTTGTAAAAATATTTTGATTGAAAAAAGTGTCCATGGAGAACGCCGATCAGAAGGTCGACTTTATGAGAGTACAGGGTGTAAACAGCTTCTTCACGAAGCCGTCAACCAAGTATTATGTATATCAAACTAAGTAACTTTACGCAAAAATTAGTGCTGGGAAACGACATTTTTTTTTGGGCTGAAAAATCACGTTTTACGGTAGGACTCAATGTAACGCACTCAAAACATTGTGATGACGGATGGATTGGATAGAAAGGGGGTCGCGGAGGTGTTTTAAGTAAAGGTCTTACATTAAAAACACGTACTTAAAAAAAAACTTGTGAAAAAGTTGGAACTTTGACCCCCAATATCTCCGTAACTAGAAGGTTCCCAGGTATGATCTAGAACAAAAAAATGATCGCAATGACGGCAAGAATAAGTGCCTTTCGGCTTCGTTAAGAGTCTGCTTATAAAGGTCCCTTTATAAAGGTACTGCAATAGCAGTTATCGTATACATGGTGTGGAAAAATGTGTGGAGGGACAAACGAGAGAAAAAAATCCTGTTTGTCATACTGGTGTGATAATCTGGTGTGACTACGAGTCGGCAATGGGAGTTTGTTACCCCTTCTTCTCAATAGAGATCTACGCTTTGGAATGCCAAAAGTGCCTGCTACATTTCATAGGAAAAAATAAAGTGTAAAAGTAAAATTTAGATACTAGATTATAAGCACCACGCGTACGAAATCGCGGGCAAAACCTAGTTTATAATATTATTATACAGTAGAATATTTTAAAATGTATAAAGTAAGTTCGAAAATCCGGTCAAGTACGAGTCGGAAACGCGCATGAATGGTTCCGTACCATGGCTGGGCCAGGGCTGCGGGCAGTTCGAAAGATACACCGCGGCCCTAGAACACAAAGGGCAGGGAAGGAACACGGATGGGTTTTAGTCAGTACAAGTCTGACACCGCTCTGCCCGGAGAGGGAGAAGTCATTTGTTGATTACACATCCGTAAAAAAAAAAATCCGTACCATCGAAGTAGGAGCCTCCTTTATTTTTTAATTTATTTTAGTTTTATGAATTGTTGTTTATCGGCAACAGAAATAAACATCTTGTGAAAATGTTAACTGTCTACCTATTACGGATCATGAGATAGTCGCTGACAGACAGACGGACGGACGGACAGCGGGGGCTTAGTAATAAGGGTCCCATTGGTTACCCTTCGGATACGGAACCCTAAAAATGAATACACAATAATAATTATGTACTCGTAATATCAGAAATGAGGACATCCGCACGAGAACCAAGGTTACCGACGTAGCCCGAAGAATTGCCGAACTTAAGTGGCAGTGGGCAGGGCACATTGCTCGCAGAACGGATTGCCGATGGGGCCGTAAAGTTCTGGAGTGGCGACCGCGATCTGGAAGACGTTGCGTTAGAAGGCCTCCCACTAGGTGGACCGATGACCTGGTGAAGGTTGCGGGGATCCGCTGGATGCGAGTCGCACGGGACCGGTCAATGTGGTGACACTTGGGGGAGGCCTATGTCCAGCAGTGGATTTCGGCTGAATTGATGATGATGATGATGATGTCGTATTCTGCTTGTTTTTATAAGACTAATACTTTGGTACCTTGATTTAGACAGAAAACAAGTGTCAGGTAAACCTGTTGGTAGGGCTGCGGGACTGTTCGAAAGAGATACCGCGGCCCTGGAACACAAAGGGCAAGGAAGGAACATGGATGGGCTTTAGTCAGTACAAGTCTGACACTCCCTTCCGCTCTGCCCGGAGAGAGAGAAGTCATTTGATGATTTCCCATCCGAAAAATAAAGGTTAACCTGTTGGTAGTGTAAATAAAAATTCCATTAAGATTTCAGTCTTTTAATAGAACCGTTATCCATGATCTAACAATATAGATACATAGCAATTAAAAGTAGTCTTACATAAATCTAATAGTAAATGAAAATCACAACTATATTCGTAATACTTTAATAATTTTACATAATAATTCCTCAAGTTTTTATTAAAAATAGTTAATAATATTATTTTTTTGAAAATTGGATGTGTTTGGGTTTTGAAGACATGTTTAGAAGGGTATTTTTCACATCTGGCGTTGGTGACGTCACAATAATGCGGTAATACGCCATGTAGACCAGATGATAGACGTCGTGTTTACGCAGAGTATACCTACGTCACATTAACTGGGCGTAGACGTCGTGTTTACGCAGCGTACGACGTACGTATACGAAAATCTCCTACACTAGATGCGAAGGGTGCCCAATAGAACTTTATATAATTTATTCGAAAAAATTTAATATCAAGATCAAAAATGAGTGATTTTTTTCATACAACATTTGAGTTTGAAGCAAAAATAACTTAACATCTAAAACTTATGTTAACGCTAACACACTTAAAGTACGAGTATAACGAATATACACAAAATGTTCAAGTTATAGATAATTGTTTACAGGGTGTTCAAAAAGTTGTCCAGTTGTCATTATCCATTATTTCATGGAACCTTAAAAGTTAAGGCCTTTTACAGGCCTTAACTCATCGTAGATGGCGTGACCATAGCTAAGTACCAATGTTACCAATGCGGTTAAGCTATTTAAAAAAGGAAATAATCGATACATTTTTAACCAATGACAATGCTTGGAACTAGCTATGCGATTAATTTCACAGTTACCTAAATAGATAGACATTCTGAAGTGTCCAATATTTTCCTATAGTATTGTATCCACTAAAACGTCAGCGGGTACTGCGGGACCCGGCAATAAAAAACGCTTAACCGCCATTGGGTACTCGAGGCCCCGGGTTTCTTAAATTGACATTATTGACAATGACATAAGTGACACTTGACAGTTCAAACAAGGTTTAACTGTGGCGCGCCACTGAGTTCCAGCGGTATTTCACAAATCCGTTTTGAACACCCTGTGTATCATATTATTAAAACAATTCCATATTGGCATTACAGTGACAAATTTAGCAACTACGAAATTGAGGTGCAGTAACATTTTAATGGAAGATGAAAATCATTTAAAGAAAAAATTATGCTCTTTAAAAAAGACAAAAATATATTTACTTTTTAGTTGTTTTTAAGTTATGTGACAACAATTATAAATAAAAATCAATTAATTCTAAAGTTAAAGTTCTTAAAAAAAGTGCCAAAGGGCTTTAAAATATTACTGCATCCTGTATAATAATAACACTACACATACTTATAACATTATAAAATAGGTATTTACACCACTTATTGCTTTAAATGGAATAATAAAATAAAAAGGAAACCTTTATGGCAACATTTTGGTCGATAAATATAATACTTTTTATAGACTGATGCAAGGCTATTAGGAACAAAATTAAAACAGACTTCAAAAACACAAAAAAGTTAAAAATAACGTTAGTTTTAGAAGTCGGTGACAAAAAAAACTGATTCAAACAAACAAAAGTGACCGACTTCTAAGCTAAAGTTATTTATCACTTTTTTGTATTTCCGAAGTTTTTGCAAAAAAGTTTTTATATTTTTCCTTTTTTAGTTAGTTGTACTTTTAGTAGAAATAAAATGGAACTTAATATACCTAATTGTCGAACTGTGGGTGTGCTGTACACATCTGCGTACCCCCTCAGAGCATACAGGCGTGATGTTATGTTATGATGTTGTGTAAACAATAAACATCCAAGCGATTGCAGCAATCACGAGCGATTTGCTGTCTATTATTGAAGAGTTCCGTTCCATATCTCCGAAGTCCATGATCAGATCATGACAATATTTCTATGGGACCAACTTGGGAGCATATTCTTTCAAACAAAAAACAATTTTCAAAATCGATCCACATTTGACCGAGAAATTGGTGAACATACATAAAAACATATATACAGCCGAACATAAAATCTCTTCCTTTTTGAAGTCGGTTAATAATAGCCAAAATTGCTATTACACATTATAAGAGGTACCTGTTTTTATGAATGAAACATAAAGACATGAACGAATGAAAGGAACGAGGAGTAAGAGAGTGAATGGTTATTATTTCGTTCACTGGAAACTTATTGGAGAGAATTTTACTGAATTTATTTATTAAATCGGCCAAGCGAATTAGCCCTTTTCGTAGACAGAGCAAACATATTTAAAACAGAAAAAAATAAACCTAAATAAATACGAAGCGAATTGAATGAATGAATGATTAACAAACATCAAATGGGTGGACGGATGAATATAAAAATACATCGTAAAGCGGAACGACAACATATAACATTATAATTTAGTAGGTACATTAGAAATTAACTGCTTTGACGAAATATACTACCAAGTATATTTCGTAAAACAAATTGTTTTAGCAGTAAGCATAAAAAATATAGTACCTCATAGAAACAAAACAAGATCATAGGGATCTAAATTTGGTCGCTTCTATGATAAAACAGGTTTCTTAATTGAAATGAAACTAATTTTATAGAACAACGGTGCTAGTTATTATTTTTGTCTCACATGGGGTTTTTGTTTATTTATTTTTTATATCAACGCCTACAGGTGATGTTAGGTATATTTTTTTTTAATATAGTCTAGCAAGCTCGACTCATTGTTGTCAAAATTGCATTCAAATTAAACAAAAAAAACTCAGGGATCACCCACCAAAACGCTCTTCATATTGTCCACAAACATCGGTGTTTTGTAAAACTAGTTTCATTTCGCATAATTACATGAATTTCAAAAGTTTAAAGTTATATTCTACTTGGCACAATTACTACACATCCACGTTTACGCAAAAAAGTAAATTATTACTCGAAAAACGAGTATTAGCAATATCGGCATTAGCATGGATAAAGTTTGCTAACACGGGCATTTAATTGCGCAATCCTTGACAATTCTGTTCAACACAACGACAACCAACAATTTCAGGATTGTATAGAAATGGGCAAGAATTGAGCATTTAGTTGCATATAAGAATGCACAATATTAATGTCAAACATCGTGGCATAGTCCTAATTCAGTATTATTTTAAATAGTTCTATCATTGAAATGTTTAAAAACTTTTCTACACGATCTACAAATTCGATTTTTTGAATACAAATAATGATTTCAGTATTATAATTTTTTTAGAGAGCGTTACTAACACACCTACTTATAGTTTTTTACATAATTATAATTTATTTTGAATAACAAATTAATATTTTTACGTCCAATTCGCGAATCGGCAAGTTTTGCATTAGCTTTGAAGTTAAAACGCAGACATACATTTGTTTTTTAATTCCTTTGCAACACAATCCACTGACTGAATAAAATATGAATGAATGATACTTAAGCGACAAATGAATGGATGTTCAATAAAAAAATCGGTGAATGAAAGGTGAATGATAAAGTGATGAACGAATGATTAAATTCCCCTGTCAATGAATTATTATGCAAGGAATATTTATTGAAAAAAACAAAGTTTTATTTTATACTTGATTGTATCTATTGTCTAGAACAAATCGTATCATATTTCGAAATTCCACAAATACGACAAGGTGTAGAATAATGTGGACGATTTAGTTAAAATCTAGTAATAAGTCTATAATTTTACAGTAATTCCATAGTTATTAGCACAGCACATAGAACACTCGTACGAATACAACATGGAAAATGATTCTTTTAAACTTCATTTTAGTTTACGATTTAATAAAAAAAAAAAAATATTCAACTGTCAAAATCAACACGTACACTGAATATCCGCCATCTTGTTTTCTTTTTTTTTAATGCAATTCTCACAGACATTTTCACAAATGTTTTCATATCAACAGCGCCCCACCAGTTTTCTTGCCAAGCTTTGTTGATGGTACAGCCCGAATCACTACTGAAGGGGAACTTGCGCTAAAAAGGCTTTCGACCCTTTTTAGTACGAAATAAAGACAGAATAGGAACAGAAAGTGGCATTCTAAAAGGTGTAAACGTTCCCTTCACGAAGCCCTCAACCAAGCATTCTGTACATCAAACAAAGTCACTCTACGAAAAAGAATTTTTTTTTATAATTATTGCTGGGAAATGACTATTTTTTGGGTGAAATATCACGTTGTACGGTAAAACTCATAAATACATGTTACGCACTCAAAACATTGTGCTGATGATTGCATTGAATAGTAAAGGGGCCATGGAGGTATTTAAAGTGAAGTTGTAATATTAAAACATGATTTAAAAAAAAACTTGAGAAGAAAAAGATGTAACTTTGACCTCCATTATCTCCGTAACTAGTAGGTTCCCAGATATGGTCTAGAACAAAATAATTATCGCAATGACGGGGAGAACAAGTGCCTTTCGGCTTCGTTAAAGGGTATGTTACACCCATTATGGTTTCTGCATAACTGCATGGGCGAAAAGGCTTGATATTATGTATGTAAAATACAACAATACATAATTATGTTTAGCACTTTGTTTGGGGACCAAAAAGTTACATTTCCAGTTAAAATGATAACTTCCCTGTTTTTAATAAAGTCAGAATCCTGTATTAGTCAGTAACCTGTTTCTCGGAGCCACTCTGCCACCCAGAATCCATAGTATTAGTATCACTGTAGCAATGATGATGATTTGTTTTCAAAATTTCCTCTTTTCCATCCCTTACTGGCTCATACTGAGAATCAGGTCCCAAGCATTTGGAGGTCTCAGGATCGTTCGAATATACTGTATCCGGTGGCCTGTCCTCATCAGACAATAATGATTCCTCAGTGTTTGGGGATAAAGGTGAGATTTGCCTAAAATCAGGCTTGTTTGAGTCAAAACTTGACTGCCTAGGGTGGTCTTTAGGTACGTTTTTTGGGCTAGATCTAGCGATCCTTAACGGACTTATATGTGAACGCATTTTTGGACTACCATCGATTCTGATGCTTGAGTTTGTATCGCTCATTCGTTCGAGTCGTGAGTCATTTAGTCGTTCAATACGGGAGTCGTTCATTCGGTCACTGTGGCGAGTGTCGCTCCGGTCACTGAGTTTGGACTCGTTCATTCTTTCCATTCTCGCTTCAGCCATCCGCTCGCATACCCGTGAATCGTTCAGACGTTCACTTAGCCTTGTTTCGTTCATTCTGTCACTGATTCTGGATTCGTTCATTCTTTCTATCCTTGGGTCCACGACCTCACAACACCTCGAATCGTTTAATCTGTCGCTTGAATCATTTATCCGCTCACTCATTCGGTCACTAATGCGAGTATCATTCATTCTGTCACTAATGCGAGTATCATTCATTCTGTCACTGATACGGGAATCATTAACCCTCTCCATTCGCTCACACACCCTTCCATCATTCAACCTATCTCTTGAATCATTCATTCTCTCACTCAACCTCGTTTCATTCATTCTATCACTGATCCTAACATCGTGCATGCGTTCTCTATCATTCAGTCTATCCCTCGAATCGTTTATCCGTTCACTCAGCCTTGTCTCGTTCATTCGTTCTCGTTCAATTCGTTCATTCATTCTCATAGAGTTGTTCAGTTGTTCTATTTGATGTTCCGTCAACCTTATAGAGTTATTGAGCACCTGTCTTATCTTTTCTTGATTTTTCATATGTTTGTCTGCTTGCCGCGGTCTCCGTTTTGAGCCGATTTGTGGCTGGGGGCGCTGTTGTCGCGTTAACGTGAAGGAGCCGGTGTCTGACTCTGACGTGGACTCGGGATGATTCTCGATGGTGCCTACTAGAGCTGAGACGTTTGCGTTCATACAGCAATCGGCCTGGAGAGAAGGAAAGATTTTGTCATTAAATTGTTTTGTAGAATGTACAAAGGAGACTTGACCAGATTACTTTGAAAGTAACTATCTAACAGTCCAATTGAAAGAAAGTTTTGCGGAGATGGTAAAATATTTTGGGGTTATTTTATCTCCTAGAAGTATTTCTTGATAATTAAAAATGGACAAAGGCTGAGGTAAAAAACAAAAACACTAATGTTTCTAGTAATGGGACACAAGCCTTCTTTCTGTGATCCCTTTTAAGGCGCAAACCCACGGCGACGCATGCAGTGCGGATTCAGTTGTTCACAACTATGTACAAGTGTAGTGTGCGTGGCCCACCGCGACATAGTCGTGTACAGCGTGTACCGCGCGCATGGCGTTGACAGCGATGAGCTATGTGAGCGCCAAATTCGAGCAAGCCACGCATGTACTAGTGACGTCAGTTGATGCGTAGTGTGTCCGTGGTTTGCAGGGGACACAATCACATACATTTTCTTGCAAAGCGAAGCTTAACACACGTGCATAGCCTGACCGTATGTATGCGCCTCTACAGAGAGGAGGAAGAATCCACCACGTGAACTGGACCAATTTTTTTTCCGAATCCAGCAGCACCGATACCACTACGCCACCAATGCTCCAGGCGAATATATTTTCTCCAAAGAAGAAATATCACCTGGTAGCTCAAAACAGTTGTATACCGTTTTTTTTTTTTTTTTACGGATGGGAAATCATCAAATGACTTCTCCCGCTCTGGGCAGAGCGGAAGGGAGTGTCAGACTTGTACTGACTAAAACCCATCCATGTTCCTTCCTTGCCCTTTGTGTTCCAGGGCCGCGGTATCTCTTTCGAACAGCCCGCAGCCCTGGCAGGAACAGCTGTATACCTTAACACTCACGTTGCAACAGCTGGACACGTCCGCGAAGTACACCTCAGACTCCGCGTTCTGATTGCTGGCCGCGCGGCAATCCTGCATTGATGATCTGGAAAATAAAGTATTAATTTAAGAACAGCAGTGAATATCTAGGATATAAATAATGTGATTTTAATTAATACAGGGGATGGGTGACCACCCTGATATAATATGGTAATACTGTATATCAAATAAACTGTGGTACTAGATAAAGGATGTAAAAAGGCTCTTAACAAAGCCGAAAGGCACTTGTCCTCCCCGTCATTGCGATCATTTTTTGTTCTAAACTATGCCTGGGAACCTTCTAGTTACGGAGATATTGGGGGTCAAAGTTTAAACTTTTTCACATATTTTTTTTTTCAAATACATGTTTTTAATGTATTTTTTTAACTCAAGACACCTTCACGACCCCTGTACTATTCAATCCATTCATCAGCACAAAGTTTACATAATACAAAAAGTATTACAGCGCCATCTATGACCAGAAGGAAAAACTAACGTCAAAATTCAGAATAGCGCTATTAAAGTTATCCGCGATTTACATACCATATACCACCAGAGTGTAAACAGACTCTTCACGAAGCCGTCAACCAAAAATTATGTACATCAAACTAAGTAACTTTACGCAAAAATTGTAATATTACTGGGTAACGACTTTTTTTTTGAGTGAAAAATGAAGTTTTACGGTAGGACTCAATGTAACGCATTCAAAACATTGTGCTGATGGATGGATTGAATAGTACGGGGGTCGTGAAGGTGTCTTAAGTGAAAAAATACATAGCAAATATGTATTTTAAAAAAAACTTGTGAATAAGTTGGAACTTTGACCCCCAATATCTCCGTAACAAGAAGGTTCCCAGGTATGGTCTAGAACAAAAAAATGATCGCAATGACGGGGAGAACAAGTGCCTTTCGGCTTCGTTAAGTGTTTTTACGCCCT
Source organism: Lycophotia porphyrea (assembly GCA_950005105.1). Lineage (NCBI taxonomy): Eukaryota > Metazoa > Arthropoda > Insecta > Lepidoptera > Noctuidae > Lycophotia > Lycophotia porphyrea. The sequence goes on along the minus strand of OX465410.1, from coordinate 2,370,156 downwards.
TTAGAAATACCCGACAACAACTGGCGCGCAGTAGCCCACCAGACACAAAACCCGTCTAGTCGGAGGATCCTCCCTTCTCTATAGGGGATGAAGAAGTTTCCACCCTATTCTTCATACTCCTATAGCTATGATTACTAACCTTATAGGAGAATGTTTGTCATTCTGGAAGCCGAGGTTCTCCTTGCCTTGCTTCTGACAGGAGTCTGTGCTTTGATCTGAAACTGCACAAACAAAACGATAAGGATCCAGATTCCAAAAAACGAGTTTGCTTTATACCACACGACTGAAGTAAAACTAAAAAAATGCCGAACAATCGTCTGTCAGATTCAAAAACGTAACTCTCTCTCTTTCTATCTTCACTAACTTATATCTCCCTCTCAACTTCCGTTCGCCTCGCCCGCACACTTTCCGTAACGCTCTCGTCGCGCATTCACCAGCTGACTCCCCAAGTCAAGCGTGCGTAAAGAAGTTTTACTTCAAAAATTAAATACAAGCTTACATTTAACTTGCTGGGGTCTAAAATGACCGCTTAAGCAGAATCATAATAGGATTATAATATGAATTACGTTACAATTAGTAAAATGGTCATAAAGTCACAATTCATAATAAACTGCGTCTGCGACCATTTTTTTTTTTAATTTTCTTTGTCATCTTTCAAAAAATCTGATAACTAAGTAAAGACAAAAGTAAACTTTTAATCATTTTGAACGATTGAAAACGAACTTTAAAAGTTTTCCTTCAAAAACCCACTTTACAGAATCACGAAAATGAATGCACCTTGTTACTATCTAGTTACCACTCTAACTGTAATGCAAAAATTGTATAAATGATTGTTTCACTTTTTATTTACTGTTATTAGTCAATTTTACTTTTAGGCTCTGCACAAACAGGCCACTGGTGGCCGCCACCGGTAGCTGTCACGCGCCACGTGCTTTGGTGACGTGCAAACGAAGGTGGTCAGTGGCTGCCACGAGTGGTCGGTATTTATTTATAATTCGCCACCGGTGGTGTTTCGCGGCCACTGAGTCACGAGTGGCCGCCACTCGCTACACGTGTGTGGCGATTCCATACAAAACGTTTTAAAAATCATGTAAACAGCATGTCGCCAGTATGCGCGGAGCCTTACTGGTAACGCTCGGTAAGCTTGAATATTTAACTGCACCAACCTTTGCTCCCAGTCTTCTGATGTAAGCACTCGATGGCCACCGTATCATCAATCCTACAATCTCTATGGAGGTTACTAGCACTCATGCCCAACCGCTGACACCTATACGGAACCAAATGTCCCCTCAGCGTGTTAAACCTCGCTTCCGGTGGCATATGAGCCAGTTCCGCTTGAAAACGAGCCATTTCTTGCGCCATGTGAGCAAATTCCGGATTTAATCTCGCCAATTCCGGGTTCAAACGCACCAATTCCGGGTTTAAACGCGCCAATTCCGGATTAAGTCGTGCAAATTCGGCTAATTCCGGGTTGATTCGGGCTAATTCCGGGTTTATTCGGGCTAATTCCGGATTTATACGGGCCAATTCCGGGTTAATTCTAGCTAACTCCGGATTGGTTAGTCTGATGTCGTTTGGTGGTATGTGCTGTTGTATGAGGTAGCTGTTTCTGGCGCATGTGTGGGTTTGTATGGGAGTTGTATGGTCGTGTATGGTGCGATCCTCCATGTGGTGGTGGTGGAGTAGAGTCGCGGCTGCAGGGTCTTGGTGGTGAAGGTGGTGTCTGGAAAAAGGAAAAAAAAATGTTTTTAGACACATAATGGTGCCGATTCCCTTGTTTACAAACTAAACCAAATTTAAGTTCAGTGCATCTTTTTCTTTCTATTTCATTAAGAAAAGGACAGAAGCAAAATTTTAGTTTAGTCCTGTCAAATTAACCATCGCCTGACAAGTTTAGACGTGATTAAAAAGTTGCCTACTAAAATTACATCAAATTACGTCAGGTGCTGACTAATTTGACAGGACTAAACTAATATTCATCTTCTGTCCTTTTCATAATGAAATAGAAAGAAAAAGATGCACTCAACTTAAATTTAGCTAGTTTGTGAACAAGGGAATCGGCACCATTATGTATTTTAATTACCTGTGACATTTAAGGCGATATTACACGACATAACATTTTCTAGAACACACACACTTTAAGTGGAAATTAGAAGAAAGATTGCAATATTAGCTAGGTATTATTCCAAAATAAATTGAAAATTAAAATTTATTTTTCAATATACTTTCTCGAAAAATCAAATCCTGACTGACTGAAAAACTCGATTCGCGGGTCGGGCAAAGTGTTATTAAACTTTGCCCGACCCGCGAATCGAACCCAGGACCTCTTGCTCAGCAGATTTGATACCATAATTATACAATAAAATAATAGAACTATCATATTCTAACTTTATACAAAAAAAAACATGTGTGCAATTCACACGTGGTAGAAGTAAAACCTTCAAAAATTTTGGCGTCAGTATAAACACTGTATAACGCTTCCTTATCTCATTTTCTCCCACGTTAAATCTTATGAATTTATGTGTCCGTCTCTTTTTACTGTCGCTTTTCCGTTTCATCGCCTTTCAAATCACAACGATGCTATTTTATTTACCTGCTGCCGCTGCGGCCCTGAGGACTGTAGGGCGGCGGAGGGCCCCACTGACCCGAGCTGGACAACTTGGGCGGAGGGAAGTTGCCGGTCGTCTGGAAAGATGCATAATTAATAAAATTCGATCGGATTATTTCTGATAATATTTCGGTGGCTTTCTGCAAGTCTTCCAAATCTTCGTTAAAGTTTATTTCATTATCAACTAGTGACCCGGCCCCGGCTTCACACGGGTGCAATGTAGATATAAACCTTCCTGAATGATAATTCCTTGATTTGATGTAATTTGTTGTATTGTTTAAATTTAATTGTGCTTCTGTGTGTTGTGCTATGTCTTTTGTGTGAACTGAATAAATGGTTTATTTATTTATTAAAACTTTATGCTCAAGTAAAACTGTACAAAGGCCTCAGGGTGATGCAGAGACAATACACAGTAGGTGCAAAAACAGAAAAAGAGACAAAAAATATTTATAAACATATAAAAAAAGTGTGTGTGTACTTATGTACACGCACACACAGTTATACTTTTTTTTTTTTAATTATCTGTCGCCTTATCTCAATATACACACTGAAGTAGGTAATTACCTATACAACCTAACCTCCTAGCTCCAGCAGTAGATTAAAAATAAAAACCTAGGCTTGTCAATATCTGACACTAAGCTATCTTCAGGGTGTAAGTTGACTCTGCAGGCTGTTCGAAAGAGATACCGCGGCCCTGGAACACAAAGGGCAAGGAAGGAACATGGATGGGTTTTAGTCAGTACAAGTCTGACACTCTCTTCCGCTCTGCCCAGAGCGGGAGAAGTCATTTGATGATTTCCTATCCGTAAAAAAAAGGGTGTATGTTGACTAGCTAACTTCACGATGTAGGTTTTTGGTGACGGTGTGCGCGCGCATCGTAAAAAATTACTCTCATCATTTTTCCCTAACGCGCCAAAAGAAGTATAACTTCAATAATAATAAATACATATACATACATATAACAAAATATATAAAGTTAAGATAGGAAAAAAAAACTAAAACAACTTAATTCTGAGACGAATCTGCCAACTTCTTATGAATATGCTCTCGAGCTTATCTATCTTCTATCTATCTTCCTCTTGAATAACTCTATGTATTAAAAAAAAACCGAATCAAAATCCGTTGCGTCGTTTTAAAGATCTAAGCATACATAGGGACAGACAGCGGGAAGCGACAGATCTGTGGTGACATCTATAAAGCCACATAATTAACAAATAGTAACTATAAATATAAATACAAACAATACTTTGACTCTCTCTGAAAATGCATCATCTGTTTAAATTTCATTTAACTTAGTAACTAGCTTCGACGCGATGTCTGACCCGCGCCGTCGTTGTTTTTGTTATCTTTCTTGTGAATTATTTACGAACTACCTTACAATATTGTTATAAACTATTAATGTGTTAACCTTAAATTAATAATGTTTATTTGCTTAGTTAGGTATTAAGATAGCTTTTAAGTGTTTCGACATCCGGAAAAACCTATTGAGGTTTTTGTGATGTTCCTGTTTATTTTTTGTTTTGTTCTGTAATTAATAAACAATAAAAAAAAAACATCGTAACATCGCACCATCCTGACTCTTTGAGTTTGACACGAAACACAAATACAGAAAACGGGGATCTTCAGACGTTAAGCTTAAAGGGATAAAATGGATTTAAAAAAAAACACGTTTCTTGGTACCTATGTGTCCCCTTTAATAATTAAATAATTCATATTTTTATTATTTGTTGTTACAGCGGCAACAGAAACACATCATCTGTGAAAGTTACAACTGTCTAGCTATCACGGTTCATGAGATACAGCCTGATGACAGACAGCCAGACGGACAGTGGAGTCTTAGTAATAAGGTCCCGTTTATAGTTGAAAATTTCACAGATGATGTATTTCTGCTGCCGCTATAACAACAAATACTAAAAACAGAATAAAATAAATACTTAAGGGGGCCCCCATACAACAAACGTGATTTTTTTGCCGTTTTTGTTTAATGTTGTTATAGATAATGGTACGGAACCCTTCGTGCGCGAGTCCGACTCGCACTTGGCCAGTTTTTTTTATCCCAGGAAAACGCACGATTTTTATGTAAATCTAGTACAAACCTGCACAAAACTCGCAGACCCCTGCGCGAAGTTCCCCTGTCCCTGCGCGAAGCTGGACCCCTGAGCGAATGTCCCAGAGCTCTGTGCCCTCGTGAAGGGAGTCTGGTCGAAGGAGTGCGGGTATCTGTCATCGTAGGCCTGCGGTTGTTGCGTGGGGGGCGTTTCTGTGTCGCAGAAACCGTACGCACTGTCGCCGGATTGGGGGACGCCCATACGACACCGGGAGCTGAGGGGAAAGAATAGATATTTACTATTAAATCATAAATAAAATAAAATAAAAAACGTATGCAATTTACACGTGGTAGAAGTGAAACATTAAAAAAAAAACAAGTAAAGCAAGTTGTTCAATGTAAAGCAAGTTGTTCAACCCCAAAATAAGACTATAAATGGTGTAAACACAGTCTTAAAGAAGCCGAAAGGCACTTGTTCTGCACGTCATTGCGATCATTTTTTTGTTCTAGACCATACCTGGGAACCTTCTAGTTACGGAGATATCCCCAATATCTCCGTCAAAAGTTCGAACTTTTCCAAAAGTTTTTTTTTTTTATACATGTTTTTAATGTAAGATTTTTACTTTAAACACCTACAGGACTCCCTTATTATTCAATCTATCCACCAGCACAATGTTTTGAGTGCGTTACATTGAGTCCTACTGTAAAACGTGACTTTTCAGCCCAAAAAAAAAAGTTGTATCCCAGCACTAATTTTTGCGTAAAGTTACTTAGTTTAATGTACATAATACTTGGTTGAAGGCTTCGTGAAGAGCCTGTTTACATTCTGTATAATATTTCTGGCTAGGTGTTGCCCGCGACCTTCGTTCGTGTGAAAGGAGACCATCATCATCATCATCATTTCAGCCGAACGATGTCCACTGCTGGACATAGGCCTCCCCCAAGTGTCGCCACATTGACCGGTCCTGTGCGACTCGCATTTAGTGGATCCTCGCAACCTTCAGCAGGTCATCGGGTTCACCTAGTGGGAGGCCTTCCAACGCAACGTCTTCTGGTTTGCGGTCGCCATTTCAGAACTTTTTGGCCCCATCGGCCATCCGTTCTACGAATAATGTGCCCTCCCACTGCCACTTAAGTTTGGCAATTCTTCGGACTACGTCGGTACAGAATCGATTGGGCAAACTGGGTATCGATAGGTTTATTGTAATGCACAATTTACCCCACCGAAACGGCAATTCCGAAATCGATGGGGTATATGAGCTATAGGCTGGCAAAGTATACAGGTAACAAGACCCTTAACAAAGCCGTCTACCAAGCATTATGTACATCAAACTAAGTAACTTTACGCAAAAATTAGTGCTGGGAAACGACTTTTTTTGCGGTGAATAATCACGTTTTACGGTAGGACTCAATGTAACGTACTCAAAACATTGTGCTGATGGATGGATTAAATACGGGGGTCGTGGGCGTGTTTTAAGTAAAAATCTTACTTTAAAAACATGTATTTAAAAAAATACTAGTGAAAAGGTTGGAACTTTGACCCCCAATATCTCCGTAACTAGAAGGTTCCCAGGTATGGTCCTGAACAAAAAAATGGTCGCAATGACGGGGAGAACACGTGCTCTTCGGCTTCGTTAAGAGTCTTTTTACACCCATTATTTATGACTGAAATATTTAAATACTGGTATTCAGTTCCATCCGGTTAAACTGGGAGTTGCCTGGAAGAACTTCCCATCTACGTTGGGGTCCAACGTAGATGGGAAGAGTCGAAGCAGATGATGCTATTTAATTATTTGGTTCCAGTCATGAACGCAAGAAGATGTACTGGGAACCAGTGCCTTACGGCTGCGTTAAGAGTATTCTTACATCATCATCAGCCTTATAATGTTCCCCCGCTGCTGGGACTCAGGCCTCCTCTCTTATGAGAGGGAATGGGCTATAATCTACCACGCGGGCCCAGTGCGGATTGGTAGATGTCACATGTCTTCGAATTTTTGGTTCTAGAACATGCCGGTTTCCTCACGATGTTTTCCTTCACCGTTTTTGAGAGAGTTGATGAAATAAATTACACAAAGTAATGCGCCAGCCTGGGTTCGAACCCACGACTTACTGTTCGTAAGTCGGGGTCGCTAAGTATTCTTACAGCCATTATTTATTGTTCCGCACTTACTTCTGACTGTTACTCCTGGGCCAAGGGAACCAGCTCCACGCAGAAGTCTTCCTGCCAGTCCCAGGGTTCGGAGAGTATAGGTTGCCTATACGACCTATGGGTAATACAATTTTATTTTACTATATTTTGTTTTTTTTTTTGTAATCATCATCATCATCTTTTCTGCCAAAAGACGTCTACTGCTGGACATAGGCCTCCCCCAAGTGTCGTCACATTGACCGGTCCCGTGCGACTCGCATCCAGCGGATCCCCACAACCTTCACCAGGTCATCGGTCTACCTAGTGGGAGGCCTTCCAACGCAACGTCGATGGCAACCTTCATTACACAGCTGGGCTTCAAACCTCTATCAAAAGGGTTTGTTCATTTTAAAAAAAATTTACTAATTGCAAAACTATTTCGATCTATCTCTTAATTTATATTTTTGAAAAAATGTGGTTAACCTTTATTTGACCTTCAATGACGTCATCTCAAGAAGGAATATCGTGAAATATGCTTAAAGTCTGACGGCCTTAAACACTTACTTTATAAGCTCTCATCAATATACATATCAAGTACATGAAAAAAATATCCTAAAAAATTTGACGACATCATTTTTTCCAAGTTTCAGTTCGTGTACACACTTTTTCACAGCGGGTAACACCGCGGGCGCAGCTAGTATTATTATAAGGGTTGTTTCACACGTACCACAACCACATCACATCGCAGCGACAAAAGGTGGTCAAGCAGTGGTTACGTGTGAATAGTGTCGCTGCAGCATTGTGCAGTTGCGCTGTGGTACCGACAAAATATGGATGTGGTTGCGTTGTTGCGATGTGTTTGCAACGACGCAACGACGGTCACCAGTGTAGACAGACAGTTCGACACCGGCTTTCGTAGAGGAAACACAAAAAACAGTGTAACGCAGAATGAATGAGGGGTGGAGAGCGCAGGCGTGCGTGCAGTGTCGGTGCGTCGACGCCACGTTGTGTCTGCGATGTGGTCGGACGCTAGCTTGCGGTTTCGCCGATGATTGCGTTGTGGTTGCGTTGGAATCGGTATCACCCATGTGGCCGATAATGACGGCAAAATGTGGTCCGTCCGTGTGAATTCTACTATACATTTTCAATACAAAATTAAGCCCGCCCACGTCATGTGGTTGTGGTGTGGTGTGATTTTGGTGTGGTTGTGGTGTGGTTGTGGTGTGGTGTGGTTTTGGTGTGGTTTTGGTGTGGTTTTGGTGTGGTTGTGGTGTGGTGTGGTTTTGGTGTGGTTTTGGTGTGGTTGTAGTGTGGTTGTGGTGTGGTTGTGGTGTAGTGTGGTTTTGGTGTGGTTTTGGTGTGGTTGTGGTGTGGTTGTGGTGTGGTGTGGTTTTGGTGTGGTTGTGGTGTGGTTGTGGTGTGGTGTGGTTTTGGTGTGGTTTTGGTGTGGTTGTGGTGTGGTGTCGTTTTGGTGTCGTTTTGGTGTAGTTTTGGTGTGGTTGTGGAGTGGTTGTGGTGTGGTGTGGTTGTGGTGTGGTTGTGGTACGTGTGAAATAAGCCTAAAACTCACCTGGCGCCCAAAATCGATGCTGTAGACTGATGTCCCACGCAGGCTGGGCTGGGTGACACTGTGCACAACAACTGCAGTTGCTCTGCAGACGATAATAATCAGCATGAGAAAAGCGACCGCGAAGGAACACACACTTAAAAGCGTGTGTTTGATATTCTTTACATTGTAGAACATTCTTTTTATCAGGATTATTTTAAAATTAATTTTCGCAATTCATGTGTCTGACAATATATTATAGCTGTCAACATTACATTAGTAGTCTATGAATATTACCAAAGAGTAGAATAAGCTTAACTCTGTAGTAGATATGGGACATCAAGGTTTTAAGGAAAAATAAAAAAAACATCTCTGCAATTCACACGTGGTAGAAGTGAAACCTTCAAAAATCTTGGCTTCAAGATAAACACACTGTATAATGCTTTCTATCTCATTTTCTCCCACGTTAAATCTTATGAATTTATGTGTCTGTCTCTTTTTACTGTCGCTTTTTCGTTTCATCGACTTTCAAATCACAACGATGCTAAAGAACTTTTCACATCAAAAAGTTTGTCTTTTCTAAAGCGTTAGCTCCTTTGTGGATATCTACGCTTGAGCCTGGTTTACGAATATAGAGCACAGAGCATCATAATATATAATACTAGATGTAGAGATCTGGCTCTAGGCTGTATTCTCAATAGGCGAACAGTGAGCCCACTTCCAGGGGGTCTTAAATCAGGGCTGCGGGACTGTTCGAAAGAGATAGCGCGGTCCTGGAACACAAAGGGCAAGGAAGGAACATGGATGGGTTTTAGTCAGTACAAGTCTGACACTCCCTTCCGCTCTGCCCAGAGCGGGAGAAGTCATTTGATTTCACAGCCGGAAAAAAAAAACAAAAAAAGTGGGTCTAATCATAATAAGATAACACACACGCCACGCCAAGGTAAAATGACTGTAAGACGAGGAAAAAATTGTTTCTCATAATACAGAGTGTAAGGGAACAGCCCTTCGCAGACTCATGGGGTGAATAGGCTAGTTGACAAGGTCAAAAATAAAATATATAAATACGTAGAAATAAGGCCACTCATCTTAAAAACTACCATCACCGTACAGAAATTAAATATTGGGGGACAATATAATTGTAAAATTGGATTTACTGATAATAAGTATTACATTAATTTGATCCCAAATAAGTATGACGTCACAACGTGCTATTTCATACAAATCACGTACACATTTTGCGTTTTGACAATAATAAAAAAGTAACTATTTTGACTTCCTGACACATACCCTATTCTATATATCATACTAAGATATTTCAGGTATGTTATGGAAATCCAATAAAGGTTTGTTTATTTCCTCATACGCAATGTATCGGTACCGTGACAAAACGCACATAGCAAACGGCAAGCGCGACGACGAGTTCAATGAACTCTGTAGCTAGGCAGGAAGTGAACAGCTGATTTCAAGCGTCGTTCGTTAGAGTATTTCAACATCCATTGTTTTTTTTTTTTATTTTAGCCGTATTATTTACACAAATGGATTGTTGTGTACAGATAATGTAATTTTACAATGAAATAAAGGAATAGTAACTGAAAAAACAAGAAAAAAAAAATCCTGAGAAAAATTCCGGTGGATTATTTTTTTTATTAAATACGCCTACTCTTGACCTCAATCTAGTCCTGATATTATATTATTTTAAATAAGGAGCTGAATGCACCCTGTAAGTTTGCCAATTCCCTTACACTCTGTATACATCGTGTAGCAGAAAGATGGTCATATTAAAGGGAACTGAAAAGCTTTCTATGGGGACCCACATTATAATCCGATACTTGGCAACTTCTTAGAACTCTGGCTGGCTGGCTGGTGGCGCCCTCTATTACATGGGACATAAACATAACTGGCGAAATATGGGTGTACTATTAGGTACACCTCTGCCTAACCCTGCGGGGATTACAGGCGTGATGTTATGTTATGTTAAATTAAAATTATGTTCAGAAATATATACCTACCACTGTTCATCTCTCCATCACCCAAAGGTTGACTGGTAGAAAATGCCTATGACACTAAATCCGCCTCTGTACTTTGTGCTTGAAGTGTTAAATAAATAATCCGGAAAAAAATATCACATGCCTCATATAAATTTGGATCGAGTAGGTATAGGTATTGAAATTTTGTAATGGCTAGCTGATTATTTTGTATGGGCTAGCTGTTTATTTTGTATGGGCTAGCTGATTATTTTGTATGGGCTAGCTGTTTATTTTGTATGGGCTAGCTGATTATTTTGTATGGGCTAGCTGATTATTTTGCATTGGCTAGCTGATCATTTTGTAGTGGCTATCTGATTATTTTGTATTGGCTAGCTGATCATTTTGTATGGGCTAGCTGATTATTTTGTATGGGCTAGCTTATTATTTTGTATGGGCTAGCTGATCATTTTGTAGTGGCTATCTGATTATTTTGTATTGGCTAGCTGATCATTTTGTATGGGCTAGCTGATTATTTTGTATGGGCTAGCTGATTATTTTGCATTGGCTAGCTGATCATTTTGTATGGGCTATCTGATTATTTTGTATTGGCTAGCTGATCATTTTGTATGGGCTAGCTGATTATTTTGTATGGGCTAGCTTATTATTTTGTATGGGCTAGCTGATCATTTTGTAGTGGCTATCTGATTATTTTGTATTGGCTAGCTGATCATTTTGTATGGGCTAGCTGATTATTTTGTATGGGCTAGCTGATTATTTTGCATTGGCTAGCTGATCATTTTGTATGGGCTATCTGATTATTTTGTATTGGCTAGCTGATCATTTTGTATGGGCTATCTGATTATTTTGTATTGGCTAGCTGATTATTTTGTATGGGCTATCTGATTATTTTGTATTGGCTAGCTGATTATTTTGTATGGGCTATCTGATTATTTTGTATTGGCTAGCTGATTATTTTGTATGGGCTAGCTGATTATTTTGTATGGGCTAGCTTATTATTTTGTATGGGCTAGCTGACTATTTTTTCGCGATTACGATGTTATTCACACACAGAAAGTGGTTCAGCAAGATGATCTATAGGTCCTTTGTAGTAAATTTTATGTATTTTGTACCTGCACTTGTCTGCCAGCAGAGGGCGCGGCCTGTCCTGTAGAGGGCCTGTACAAAGACCTGCAGCGAAGCTCCAGCTGTTCCCAGTACATCTTCTTGCGTTCATGACTGGAACCAAATAATTAAATAGCATCATCTGCTTCGACTCTTCCCATCTACGTTGGACCCCAACGTAGATGGGAAGTTCTTCCAGGAAACTCCCAGTTTAACCGGATGAAACTGTATATCAGTATTTAAATATTTCAGTCATAAATAATGGGTGTAAAAAGACTCTTAACGAAGCCGAAAAGCACGTGTTCTCCCCGTCATTGCAATATTTTTTTTGTTCTAGACCATACCTGGGAACCTTATAGTTACGAAGATATTGGGGGCCAAAGTTAAAACTTTTTCACAAGCTTTTTTTTAAATACACCTTTTTAATGTATTTTTTTTACTTTTAACACCTCCTTACTATTCAATCCATTCATCAGCGCAATGGTTTGAGTGCGTTACATGGACTCCTACGCTAAAACGTGATGTTTTAGCTCAAAAAAAAAAGTCATCTCCCAGCACAAATTTTTACGTAAAGTTACTTAGTTTGATATACATAATGCTTGGTTGACGGCTTCGTGAAGAGTCTGTTTACACCCTGTAGGTAAAAGGTATCTGCAAAGGTTGGTCTTAAACTGATTCTTAAGGTTAAATATCGCTGGCCGAGGTTGATCTGGTTAAAGGTGACCATCCCTCTTGACTTAAGTTGTGAGCTCAACGCACTGTCGGCAAAAGAAATCTGAGTAGTACTTCAATCTCCATACTACGATTTAGAACCTCTTCTTATCCTAGACTTTAAAAAGCTGGCAGTTCTTAATTCGAAACAAATAATATTCGTCAAACATCAGTCACAGACAAAAGTCATTCTGACATATGAATCTGTTTCACATGCTGTGCAGAAAACTCTAATCTAAGCAAAGGCAACAAATTCTTTTAAATGTCTTCAAGAGTAAAAATAGTCACCAGTTCCCATAAATTATATGCTGCAAGCTCATTTCATTTCGACCACCTAACTGACGCTGAATTAATTAGACTCGTCGAAAGTCTCAAGAAGCAGGTCAGACTTCTCCGCTTAGAGAATGAAGTCTTGGAGGCCACCATAATGAGAGTGCAACCATCGCTTATATCAGGTTCGCTCTCAGCTTTAGAATCCGCAATCAGTTTAGCGCATTCTTGGACAACTATAGGCAGTGGAAGCAGATCTTCAAGACTTGGTCTGCACGACACAGCTCAAAGCACCGCAAATATGGCGAGCAAAACCCATCATCATTCTCATCATTCTCATCATCATATTCAATGGAAAGAATCTTTTATCAAAACGCCATCCTCAGTCAGAATGACCAGATCAATCATTGGCACTACAGGACCAAAGATTAATATTGAAGAAAGACTAGAGCTAGTACACGACGTAATGGAAAGTCTAGGGAAAGATTTAAAGAAAGCTCGGGTCGAAGCTAAGAAGAAACATGCTTACTTAAGTGCTCAGTTAGAAGAACTTGAAATTCGGAATAAAGACATCGATAAGTTGTCTGCAGCCTTTGAACATGTCGTTTTGATTGAAGGTATAGAAGCTATTACTAAGCGAATACCAGCTGAGACATGGATCAGATTCTTAACAGATACCGGTAAGAAAACAGATAGACAAATAGACAAGACGCGGCTCAGAGTGAGTACTACAAACGCACATTACATAAAATTGAGAGCAGATATAAAAATTAAAAAGGATCTAGCAGAACGTATTGTGCCAATAGACTTTGAAATGAAAACAATAGAAATCAAAAATCAACTTAAAATCATAGAAAGAAAAAGTAATGAGTTAAGTGTTGTCAAAGCGATGGCTGGAGACGCTAACTTGCACCTAACTAGACAAAAATATGATTTGATGGACTTAACAAACTACCTAAACAGATTAGAAAGACTGAAAATACAAAGGGAACGCCAAACTAAAGAATTTGATGCTGAAAGCGCTAAGCTAGCAGTACATGTAGAGAACTTGGAGCATCAGTTAAATAAGTATCAAAAACTTAAAGAAGCTTATATCGTTCCAGATATATTTGAATATGTAAGTCTTAAGCTCAAAATTCGTGGATTCAAGCATGACATTAAGCACTTGGAGACTAGTCTTGGTATCAAACAGTACGCATTAATTAATTATAAAAAGGAATTATGGAGGTCTAAGATATTATTTAATAAGATGAATATGGGAAGCTGGGAAGAGCCGTCAAACTCTACATCAATGATAGATGAGGAAGCACTTGAATCTCTAGTTTGACATGAAGATTTCCGGCCTATACGGATTGTTGCAAAACGAGTAATTTTCGCAACACAAGTGACTTGCAGTACAGGAAAGGGTGGCAACAACGCAATCTTTGATTTATTACTTTTAATAATTTATTTCAGATAAATACATTCCATACATTGTATTAGGGACCTCGCGCACTACGCGGCCACGACAAAAAAAATTAACGCAGAAGCTAGGTTGCTCACAAGACCGCGGAACCGACCGGTTTTGTTCAAGTTAGCAGCCGGTCATGCGAAAAGTCGGGGTCGTGGCGGGTGGGTACCTCAGTTGCGGGCATCCTATCATTGAGGATGAAGAGGTATGTATAGGGGCCGGATTCCATCGAAGCGGAGACGATAGGAGAGGACATATGTTGTAAACCACCAACAGAATATTCTTAGCTTTAATGGAAACGCTTGAGCAGAGAGGTAAGGCAATATCTCGTAATTGTTTAGGCCTCTATACTAGGCGGCCATGCACACAGCGGAGACACGAGTAGCGTGCGGTGAGCGGGGTTAGCGGCGTGCGGTGAGCGGGGTGAGCGGTGTGCTGTGAGCGGGGTGAGCGGTGAGCGGGGTGAGCGGTGTGCTGTGAGCGGGGTGAGCGGTGTGCTGTGTGCGGTGAGCGTAATTGGCAAGAGAATGACGAAGATAGAATTGAAAATATTTGGGTTGTTTTTAATTTCTTTGCGAAGTTTTATCATCATGTATCTCTTGGTTGTCCCAAGAGGCTCGTTTATTAGTTTATGGAATGGATGGATGCAGAAATAGATTTAAAACAAACTTCTTTTACTATATTTTTATTATTTGTTAAGTATTTTATTTAAGCGTTATATTCCTGTTCTCCTTACTACGCATGTATGGAGAGCAGTAGTCTTAGTATATATATAGATATTATTTTAATGTAAAGTGAAAACTAATTTATGTTGTTTAAATAAAGAATCAACTGTAACATTTGTGTTTATTTGGGCGGGGTTATGACTAAGGGCTCTCACACAAATCTGCGACATCGTGTCGTGACGTAGTCCTGCAGTAACCTGCAGCACGACGCGACCTCGTGCGACAAAGGTTTGGCTCGCTTTGGCTCAGTTGACCATACCTTCGACGGTAGTCAACCGTACTGGACGTGTTTTTAGAAGAAGTGTCATGGATCGCAAGAAGAGTGTTTTACTGATGTCATTGTTAAATAGATATAAAGGGTGTAAACAGACTCTTAACGAAGCCGAAAGGCATTTGTTCTCCCCATCATTGCGATAATTTTTTTGTTCTAGACCATACCTGGGAACCTTCTAGTTACGGAGATATTGGGGGTCAAAGTTCCAACTTTTTCACAAGTTTTTTTTTTAATACATGTTTTTAATGATTTTTTAGTACAGGGGTCGTGAAGGTGTCTTAAACACCTTCACGACCCCTGTACTATTCAATCCATCCATCAGCACAATGTTTTGAACACGTTACATTGCGTTCTACCGTAAAACGTGATTTTTCACCCAAAAAAAAAAGTCGTTTCCCAGCACTAATTTTTGCGTAAAGTTACTTAGTTTGATGTACATAATGCTTGGTTAACGGCTTCGTGAAGAGTCTGTTTACACCCTGTAGAAAAAGAATAAGATTCTGGGTTCTTCCACTTATAACGATAATGAAGGGTTCATTATCGTTTTAAGTGGAGTAAGCAGGGTTTTATTTAGACCTATTGTGATAAAATTCACAGTCATTTTGAGTAGTACAAATTTTGCGTCAAGTGCACATTTTGCGAAGTGCGCATTCTGCTTCAAACCCTGTTCAATGCCACGGACAGAAATACCCTTTAATGCCTTGCGGTCAATCTCTAAACATTGGAATCGGTATCTTGTTAATCCTGTCACTACTAGTTTCGTATGTATTTATCGTTGGCTTAATATAAAATGCTCTGCCACCCCGTCCCCGGTCTGCGCTGGCCTCTTTCCGTGAAGATATTTGAGTGCTTTTGACAAAATAGGTACATATCTACGAATGTAAACAGACTCTTCACGAAGCCGTCAATCAAACATTATGTACATCAAACTAAGTAACTTTACGTAAAAATTAGTGCTGGGAAATAACTTTTTTTTGGGCTGAAAAATCACGTTTTACAGTAGGAGTCAATGTAACGCACTCAAAACATTGTGCTGATGGATGTATTGAATAGTAAAGGGGTCCTGGAGGTGTTTAAAGTAAAAATGTTACATTAAAAACATGTATAAAAAAAACTTTAAAAAAAATTGGAACTTTGACCTCCAATACCTCCGTAACTAGAAGGTTCACGGGTATGGTCTAGAACAAAAAAATGATCGCAATGAGTGGGAGAACAAATGCCTTTCGACTTCGTTAAGAGTCTGTTTACATCCTTTATATTTCGTTCCGTCGAAACACCAAAACCATAAAACGAAGCCAATAAACTAGAAACTTTTGCCTATTTCAGCTACAAAACCTATAAAAACTATCACTTTTCGTGTTCACCCCTCATATAAAACCTCATTGGAAGGTCAAACACCAATTAAGATTGGCCAGAAACACTTTGAAACTGACACGTCCTTCGAAACCTATCACCATGGCAACGGTTGCCAGGCTGCTCCATATTCCCCACATATAGCAGGTGTGAGGTGACATATCCATCAAAACACTTACAAATCAGAGCTATTTTGTGGTTTTATACTATGTTATTTTTTGTTAATTGTTTTGAAGAACCGTTATAAAAATGTCTACAATACATACGGGCGGAGGTGGACGCAGCTTGATGAGTCAACACTCTCGCTCGGTGAGCAACGGGCGATGGGATACCGACATGGACGTTCTCACTGACGAGGAACTCGTGAAGCTAGTGCAGGATCTCAAAGAGAAAGTTAACATACTGACCCTAGAAAACGAAATTTTAGAAAAGACTATCATGAGATTAGAACCTTCGTTGATAACTGGTGTGCACCAAGCCGTGGAGTATGCAACTAGGATCCCTTCCGGCACTTCAGTGAGCATGTTAAGAGGCCCATCTAAATTCGGTCTTAATGATCCGCTCCTTTCTTGCCCTTCGAGATTACTGGCAAGCCCTTCAAGATTCACGAGTAGTCCTTCGAGGATTCTAACCAGTCCTTCTAGAGTTTCCACTCGGAGAGCAGAATCCAAGACCAAACTAAGCGCCGGCACCATCATTGGAGCCGGAGGGGCGAGGATCAACGTTCTAGAGAGATCTGAACTAGTAAGTAAAGAGATGGAGGTACAGGTCAGTAACCTGAACAAGGAGAGGCACAGAGGAGCCAAGCAACATGCTCTATTAAAAGCAAAAATGGAAGAAGTAGGCTTGAAAGAAACTGAGATTGAAAAGGCGAGTAAACTGTTCCGTCAGGAGGTGTTAGAAGACGGCTGGGATAAAATAGCTCAACGAATCCCGGCCGAAATATGGATTAGATTCATGACAGAATGGATGAAGATTTGCGATAGCCAGATAGGAAAGCTACGGTTAAGAACCAGTACCTTGAACACTCAGCACAGCAAACTGAAAGGACAAATCAAAGTGAAGGCCGAGCTCAGCGAAAGTCTACGTCCAGTAGACTTCGAGAAACTCCAAATAGAGAACGATGAATGTTTGAAAGTAATAGACCACAAGTTCCAACAACTGGGAGAACTGAAAAAGATGACAGGTGACGCTAACTTAAATCTCACGATCCACAAGAAAGCAATGATGGAACAAAACAATTACTTAAACAAAGTTATATCAACGATCAAGTATAAGGAAGTCTTAACGGTTCAACTGGATAAAGAAAGCAAGAAAATTCAGGTCCAAGTAGACGTACTGTCTCAAACGCTGCAAGAAATAAGAAAAGTGAGATTGAAGTACCAGGTCCCTAATGTGATGGAGTATGTCGAAGTGAAATGGATGTTGACCGGACTAAAACATACGAATAAGATTTTGGAAACGAGGAGGCATATACAACAGATTGCGTTGGCGTCTATTAATAGAAAGTTGCAGACAATGACTGACATGAGAAAAAGTATTATAGATAACGATTGACCATATTAACTCTTTGACCGCCACAGACGTCTATGTACGTCAAATCGAAAAGACACGACGCCATAGACGGCATGGCACGTCGAAAATTTACAGTTGCTTGGCGTAGAGAACACAGATTTTCGATATTGACGTGGCGGTCAAAAGGTTAAGCTAGATAACGTTTTTGGGGGGGAAAAGAAATGTATAATCTCGTGAAAGAGAAGCTTTGTCTTCTACTTTTGCTTTTGCTGCAGTTGTTAAAGATTACTTTATTTTTCATTTGAGATTCCAAAAATCATTTTTTATAATATGTTTTTCGTGTAAAATTATAATTATACCTTTTAGATAATATACCGACGTAGCAGCATCGGCATTATGAAACTTTTTCAATAGGCAAGGCTAATCTACCCTCAGTTTAAAACATTGTTGTAGTTTATATTTGTGACTATTTTTAACTTAATCTAAAATTGATATTTGCTGGGTACTAGGTAGGTAGGTACCTTTTTTATGTAATTATCTTAATCATTTCTAATCAAAAATGTGTATTGTTTATTGCATTTAAATGTTATTCTAGCTTCAGTTTAAAAAATTGTTGCAGTTTATTTTTGTGATTATTTTTAACTTAATCTACAATTAGATAATATTTGCTGGGTACTAGGTAGGTACGTTTTTTTATGTAATTATCTTGATCAATTCTAATCAAATATTTGTATTATTACTGCTCTTAAATGTTATTCTAGCTTCAGTTTAAAACATTGTTACAGTTTATTTTTGTGATTATTTTTAAATTAATCTAAAATTAATATTTGCTGGGTACTAGGTAGGTACGATTTTTTATGTAATTATCTTGATCAATTCTAATCAAATAATTGTATTATTACTGCTCTTAAATGTTATTCTATCTTCAGTTTAAAACATTGTTACAGTTTATTTTTGTGATTATTTTTAAATTAATCTAAAATTAATATTTTCTGGGTACTAGGTAGGTACGATTTTTATGTAATTATCTTGATCATTTTCAATTAAATATTGGTATTGTTATTGCATGTAAATATTATTCTAGCCTCAGTTTAAAACATTGTTACAGTTTATTTTTGTGATTATTTTTAACTTAATCTAAAATTAATATTTGCTGGGTACTAGGTAGGTACGTTTTTTTTTATGTAATTATCTTGATCATTTCCAATTAAATATTTGTATTGTTATTGCATTTAAATGTTTTGTTCTAGCCTCAGTTTAAAACATTGTTGCAGTTTATATTTGTGATTATTTTTAACTTAATCTAAAATTAATATTTGCTCGGTACTAGGTACGTACGTTTTTTATGTGATTAACTTAATAATTTCCAATTAAATATTTGAATTGTTATTGCTTTTAAATGTCATTTTATTTATAAGTATGAAAATTGAAATCTACACATACAAAAATCTGCACTCGTGATTGGTCCAATAGCAATGTGTCTGGTATACGCAGAGACGCCACTACGCCGCATTCTGATACGCCGCTTAGTAGTCTTACATGAAAATTTGATAGGTACGCAAACTAGTAGCTACAAAAGAGACCTACACACTACGCCGCATACTGAGAGTCACTGACAAATGATTCTTACCTGAGCAGTTGATACGCCAGCATGCAGCTAAAGATACACACAAGAACCGCGCTAACAGACAATGCGAAAACACCGCGTAGACACCAGTACAGCGCACCGTGTACTACGCCGCATTCTGATACGCCTTCGAATACGCAGCGTATACCTGAGAATAAAATAAAGGAATTTGTATTAAAGAGATTCCTAAACAACAGCAGTTTTAAATTTTAGTAGTTTTTCTAAGAAAAGATGGCAAGTCAATCTAGTCTCTTTTGACATTATTCGGTTTAATCTGATAACCCATTCGTAATACTATGTTCGTTAATGTATTTTATTAAGGTTTCTAAACATATTTTACATTCAGTAAAGATCTTAGGCGAGATCTTAGTTATGACTAGCTGTGGCCAATATTACCTACTTCCCTTTTTGAAATGGATTTTGTTCCCAATTTCAAGGGTTTTCATTTTTTTGCACGAAACCTTAATTATTTTTCTAAAATAAAAGTAGCCTATGTTAGACATTATAACATCAGCTACCTGCCAGTAAAAGTCCCGTCAAAATCGGTCCAGCCGTTTAGGAGATTAGCCGGAACAAACAAACAGACAAAAATGGAAAAAATATGTGTTTTTGTTATAAGTGCCTTTTATATTTTCATAAAAATATGCATTCAGTAAAAAGCTGTTATTTAGATATTACAAACAGACACTCGAATTGTATTTATTATGGGAGGGGCCCGCAAGGGCCGATGCCTGCCAGGGCTGCGGGCTGTTCGAAAGAGATACCGCGGCCCTGGAACACAAAGTGCAAGGAAGGAACATGGATGGGTTTTAGTCAGTACAAGTCTGACACTCCCTTCCGCTCTGCCCAGAGCGGGAGACATTGATTTTCCATCGGATTCATTTGATGATTTCCCATCCGTAAAAAAAAATGTATTTATTATTATTTATATATATATTATATACAAGGTGTAACATAATAAACGCAAGACCTCCCGTGTGGTCTCTCGAGCCAAGAAACTGATCAACTTTTGTTCTACGAGATATTGAAATTCGCAAAAAAAAATTGGACTTTGCATAGGAACTGACGCGATCAGCTGATCAACATGTATGGTAAAACTAAAAAAAAAGTAATGAATTTCCAAAAGTCATAGAACAAAACTTGTTCATTTTCATGGACTGAGACACCACACGAGAGGTCTTGCGTTTATTATGTTACACCTTGTATAGATATCAAAAGTCAAAAAAATCTCATACAGTTCACGCTCATAAAATGAAAGAAGAATTTTAGACTTACCCTCATCATCTGCCGCGTTATGCGTGTCGGGTGGCATTGAGAAGCACGTGCAAGTCCGCGTCAGCTTGGTATACTCGCAGAACTTCAGGGTTTGGAGTCTGCAACAAGATTATTGGTTAAATAATTGTCCTAATATGATTTCTGGATTACTGTTCAATTGCTTCTGATTAGGTAAATATGACACAGGAATTACACAAAAGCTCTTCGTTCAGTATCAAAAAGCCGAGCTTTCTGCTATCAAAGGGCATTTGAAAAATTCTCTAAAATGGTTTCCAAGGGAATGAGTTATGCCAGGGCTGCGGGACTGTTGACAAAACCCGTTTCTACGGTGGTTATGCTAAACGTGCAGGAAAAAAGCATAACGTACCGTATAGAAAATTTAACCATCTTTGAAGGGCCATATCTTGGTCTCTATAAGGTTTATAGAGCTGTTATGTAGATAGGTATAAATTGTTGCAAATTTAAGTGTATTTATATAATATGAAATGTTGATTGGCTAAAATGCAAAGTTTTCGAGGTAGAGAGCAAAAAGTGAAAAAAGACCCAAAACTTTGCACTTTATCGCGTGGTGCGCAGCGAGCACAAGTTTTTCTAAGTTGCAAAGGATTCACATCACTCTTCTTCTTCTTAGCGTGTCGATGGCAATCTATATTGTGTCGGCCCAGAACTGAGCTACTAGTTTGGCGCATCACTCTAACAGATCTACACAACATATCAAAAATGCAGAACTACATCATGCTTTGCGGTTTTAGCCTCAATTTCCACTGGGTTATTTACCTACTGGCTCAGACTAAATAAAAACCAAGACGTAGCACTGCGAACAATTCAGTGAAGCATGCGCAAAACCACGCCTCGCTCTGTGCATACACGCTCACACGCACACATTTACATCAAACTACAATTAAACTACGCTCAAAAACTAAGCTCAGAGTGCACACATGTTTACGAAACCGGCTTCACGTCACTGTTGAGAGTGCTGTGTCTTAGTTTTTAGTCTTAGTATTTGGTCTGAGCCTACTGGTGAAACTTCATGAATAGGGCGAGTTTAGTTAGATATACCAGACAGGCTCTTCATACTCACTTGTTCATATGTATGACGGTGGTGGTGATGGTGACTAGCACACATGTTAGCGCGCATACCAGGCAGCAGGCGCCCACCACTTTGATCTGGTACAAGAATAAAAATAAGAATTATTTATTGCGTAACTGTGTACAATTAGGTCTTAGGGAGCGTCCATTAATTACGTGAGCCAATTTTGGCAATTTTTCGACCCCTCCCCTCCCCCCTTTGTGAGATGTCGTGAGATTTGACTTGACCCCCTCACCCCCTCCTAATCTCACGTGAGATTTATCAAAATGCGTAGTTTGGTATAAATACGGTAATTTGTGCTTGATTGCGTTGAATTCATTTAAAAAACTTCAGTATGTTTAATTATTTTCATTGACAATTTATGATTGACGTAAAGAAACATGTTTACTTAATGTAAATTTTACACTGTTTCTTGCAGGAAAAAAATTACGTGATATCTGCCAAGACCCGCCCTCTCTCCCTCGTGAGATTGGGTGAGATTCGTCTCGACCCCCTCCCCCCCCTAAACACCTCACGTAATTTATGGACGCCCCCTTATATTAATAGTTTTAGGAACAACAGTCTACACATGTCGGATATGCAATACTTAAAGAAAAGCAAATTGATTAATTAGTTCTTAGTGTTACCTACTTACATCATTTTTTGCCAAAAAACTCATGCAAATTATAATTACCATTATTAACATTTTTTTTTATTTGTTTTTTACATATTACCATTTAAAAAAGGACATTAGGACATTAAATGGTTCTGTATGGCCTTTATGTTAAGAACTAAGAATACTATGAATGAGTATAGAATATAAATAATTTATTTTTATTAATATTTTTTTTTCATTAAAAAAACATAACATAAACATTATTTATTTCAGGCTACAATTGCCCATAGATACCTTATAAACTAAAATACAAAAAAAAAAAAAAAACTTGATTAATAAATAAGACTTAAAACTATGTTGGCGACACTTGTTCACACTTCACTTGTGCATTGAATGTAGGTACATACATGAGCACGATTGCCTTCAGCGAAAATAGATGCACAATTAACTACATCACCTTCCAGCCCATTCTATTTGGGGTCGGCGCAACACGTTTTCTTCTTCCTTCTCCCCTGTCAGATGTCACGGCATCATTTACTCCTTTCTCTTTCATATCAGTCTTCACACAATCCATCCATCTTTGCTTTGGCCTGCCTCTCCCTCTCCATCCATCGACATTCATGTCCATCACTCTTTTAGTCACATGCGTTTCATCCCTCCTCATTACATGTCCATACCAAGACAAACGACTTCCTTTCAATTTTTTCTGTAACAGGCGCCAGTTTCAAACTTCCTCTACTACACTCATTTCTTACTTTATCCATTCTTGTCACTCCACACATCCATCTCAACATTCTCATCTCCGCTACTTACAATCGTTTATCATCCTTCTTTTTCACAGCCCAGCATTCTGACCCATAAAGTACGACAGGTCTAATCACGGACTTGTATATTTTCCCCTTTAGCTTGAGGGGCATCCGTGGGTCGCAAGTTGTTCCAGTGACCTGTCGCCATTTCATCCATCCGGAGTTGATCCGGTGCATTACGTCCCGGTCTACTTCTCCATCCCCTTGCACAAGCGACCCGAGGTACCGAAAATCGGAACAGATCGGTATGGGCGTTCCGGCAAGAGTAATGGGCACTGGACTGGAGACACCGCCGAAATCACAGATAAAGTATTCGGTTTTGGTCCTACTTTATTTCAGGCCAACATTCTCCAGTCTTTGCCACCACACCTCCAGTCTGCTCTGGACCTTTAGGCCACTCTCGGGAACCAACACAATATCGTCGGCAAACAGCATGTACTAGGGAGCTTCTTCCTGGATGTCCGACGTAAGTGCGTCCATTATCACCAGGAAGAGATAAGGGCTTAGAGCCGACCCTTGGTGCAAGCCGACAGCCACATTGAAGCTGCCGGTATTGCCCGCTGTAGACCGGACTTGAGTACTACATCGACTGTACATCGCTCGGATCAACTGCACATACTTCCCAGGCATACCTTTCTTTTTCAGGGCCCACCACAAAACCTCAGGAGGTACCCGGTCGTATGCCTTTTCGAGGTCGATGAACACCATATGCAAATTTTTGTGCGCACTCCTGTATTTTTCGCACAGCTGGCGAATAGCAAAAGTGGCATCCGTCGTCCCCGACCAGGCATAAAACCGAATTGATTTCGTGAAATTTCACTCTCTTCTCTCAGTCGTCTTTCAATAGCTTTCTCCCAAACTTTCATACTATGCGCCATTAGCTATATTCCTCTAAAGTTATTGCACTCCAGCACATAACCTTTATTTTTAAAGATGGGCACCAGTGAACTGTTGCACCATTCATCAGGTATGGCTTCTTCCAGCAACAATTTATTGAAGAATAAAGCTAACCACGTCCATCCGTCCATCCGCAATATTTTCCACACTTCAACCGGTATGCCGTCCGGTCCTAATGCCTTACCATTCTTCATTCCACTTACTGCAATCCTCACTTCATCCACACTAACCTTTCTCACTAGTCCCTCATTTACTGGTTTATTTTCAAGCTCACCACTCCAGTCATTCTCTGATGCACAATTATCTACGAAGGGAAGAAAATGCAAGACTTTATTTAGAAAGCATGATACGTGCACTACAGAAGTTATGCTAAAGTACAAGCTGTTTAACGATTCTGTTATAGAAACAAATAACATAATTCTGAAGCATGAAATTAAGCGATCGACATTGACAGCGATTAGCATAGTACCCGCACAGTTTACAGAGACGTTTCTATTGCTCAATTGACATGCGATGTGACTTTATATCGACACTAATGTTATTAGCAGAGACTAATGTTGAGAGCAGCGGTGGCCCAGTGGTAGCGACCCCGACTTACGAACAGTAAGTCGTGGGTTCGAACCCAGGCAGGTGCATTACTTTGTGTTATTTATTTCATCACCACTGCTCTCAAAAACGGTGAAGGAAAACATCGTGAGGAAACCGGCATGTCCTAGAACTAAAAATTCGAAGACATGTGACATCTACCAATCCGCACTGGGCCCGCGTGGTGGATTATAGCCCATTCCCTCTCATAGAGAGGAGGCCTGTGTCCCAGCAGTGGGAACATTAAAAGGCTGATGATGATGATGATGAATGTTATTATGATGCTATATAATCATATTTTAGGGGAAATGTCCTCATTTCTGATTCGATCACCCAAGGAAACTCCAAGCATAGCCCTCTCCATTGCCCTTTAGGTGACTTTAAGCCTTCTGATGGCCCATTGTTAGCGACCAATTTTCGATCCCGTATGTAATCACTGGCAACACACACTTGGCTTGTTAACAATTGTACGTAATGGTAATAACTGGGCTCGTAACTTAACAAAACACGGTATTTAATGGTTTTCAATGGACTATTTTAATGTCAATATTGTACTTACAATATTACATAGATTAGGAGCTTGTGGCTAAGTTATAACAGCCACTCGGATCGATCTTTACCACCCTTTCATGACACCATGCATGAAATGAACATTCCAAATTGTTAGGAGCTTGTTAGCTGGTAACACTGTGAAATGTTGATTTGGCGGACTTAAGAAAGTTAAGCACCAAATTAACTAAATATAGTCGTTCCAAAAAAACAGAATATCTCAACACGAGGATAAAAAAGAAGATTGGTGACAAAAATATCTCCCGAAACCATAAAACGGAAGCATGATCGTCTCGTACGATTGGTCCTTCGAACCGGATGATACAGCGATAGAGTTTAAAGCTCATACAGTGCACCAAAACTACTGAGTAACATGCAACACGTACTAACAAGCAGTGATAATGAATGACATCGAACATACTTTTCTTACCATATAGCTGTATCTATTGCGGCGGCGGGCCAGGCTCATGATGCAGACGCCTGTTAACACCAGCTGGAACAAGAGAAGTTTACTTAATATCTGAACAGGCTTTAACAGACACAGAATTAAAAATAATCAGAAATATGGAGGCGAAATAATGCACAGTATTACTTTTCTTATTTCTTCGTTGTATTTTTCTCAACAAATATACTTGCATTCGTTATTACTAAATAATGTTGAAGTTGCAACGGCTTCCTATTTTTCCGGATTTGAAATCATCAAATGTCTTCTCCCGCTCTGGGCAGAGCCGAAAGGAGTATCAGACTTGTACTGACTAAAACCCATCCATGTTCCTTCCTTGCCCTTTGTGTTCCAGGGCCACGGTATCTCTTTCGAACAGTCCCGCAGCCTTGGCAGGCGTCGGCCCTTGCGGGGCCCGTCCCTGTTTGCTGACATTTCTTTGGGGCTCGCGTGGAACACGAACGCGCCGTGATCACGGCCTGTCGTCAAAAGACGGTCGGACGGCGAGTTAGCCCATTACTGACCGTCCACAGGAAGCAACGGCTGAAGAAAGAATGAGGGGCGCTCAGGTCAAAACGACTGCTATTGCAATTGCTTTACCGCCATTTCATTTGTATTTATTTAAAAGCGTAACTTCCGGAATCAGTCATTTTCAACACTTTCAATCAATTGATCAACTGATATAAAATTGACACAGATAAATTATAACACTTTTAATCAGTTGAGCAACTGATACTAAACGTAAAACCAATAAAATAAAGGTGTAAAAAAACTCTTAACGAAGCCGAAAGGTACTTGTTCTGCCCATCATTGCAATCATTTTTTGGTTCTAGGCTATACCTGGGAACCTTCTAGTTACAGAAATATTGGGGGTCAAAGTTCCAAGTTTTTTTATAAACACCTGTTTTTAATGTAATTTTTTACTTAAGACACCTTCACGACCCGCGTAATATCAATCCATCCATCAGCACAATGTTTTGAATGCGTTACATTGAGTCCAACTGTAGAACGTGATTTTTCACCCCCAAAAAAAAAGTCGTTTTCCAGCAATAACTTTTGCGTAAAGTCCATGTTCCTTCCTTGCCCTTTGTGTTCCAGGGCCACGATATCTCTTTCGAACAGTCCCGCAGCCCTGGCCCCTCCCTGTTTGCTGACATCTCTCTGTTTTAGTTTGATGTATGTACATAATGCTTGGTTGACGGCTTCGTGAAGAGTCGGTACACCCTGTAGTTAGAGAGTGATTTCTCCGACATTAAGTTTGTGTTAATGTAAAATTAATTTTGTATTGCCTCCGCTCATGAACTAGACTACGATACTTACGTTCGGCGGCACGGTTGGCGCAGTGGCTGAGCGATTGGCTGCTGCGCTACGTAACGCGGGTTCGATCCCCGCACGGAACAAATATTTGTATGAACTACAGGTAGTTGTTCCGGGTCTGGCTGTTTGTGTACGTGAGTTTAAATGTTTGTAAACGCACCCACGATACAGGAGAATTCCTAGAACGGGTTTTCTTAAAAAAAAAAAAGAGAAAAAAAATAATGGTCAGCGCAGCTCAACGTACCATAGCGGCCGGAACAGCGGCGGGCACAGTCTCCAGATGTTGCGGAGAAGCAGTGTAAGCCCGCAGCAGGATGTGTTGCGCTGCCAGTAGACCGCCCAGCGCGGCCGCCAGGGCTCCACATCCGACACACCACCATGCGTATTTACGCCGACGGCACGTACCCTCAGTCCCATTTCCATTGCATCCGACCGAAGCTGGAATAAAAAGAAAATAGTTAATACAGTGTGTTAGGGACGGCCCTCTACAAACTGACAGGGGTGCGTTCGGCTCCTTATTTTGAATCATATTCCACTGGATTTTTTCTCCGGAAATTATTATTCTTTTATTTCAATGTAAAATTACATTCCCTGTACGTAGCACTCAATTTACGTAAATAATACAGCTAAAATCAAAAATCCAATAATGGATGTTGAAATACTCTAACGAACGACGCGTGAAATCAGCTATTCACTTCCTGTCTAGCTACAGACTTCATCGAACAAGTCGTCGCGCTTGCCGTTCGCTAAGTGCGTTATGCTACGGTAACGATACATTGCGTATGAGGAAATAAAATAATTTCTTGTACCGGTCATCTTAGTGATATACTGAATTCACGCCATGGTTGGTGGAGGGCTGTCCCTGAGACCCTGTAGATAACGTCATAGCGGTGACCAAAAGGTGAGGTTTCAGACTTGTTATTTTCCAATTGGGGTGGATTGTCAGTCGTGGCGTAGATTTTTTCTTACATATTTTCTATCCGAAGTTTTATACCCTTTATTTTGCCAGTTTCGTCCCAAAACGATGGTGATAGCGCAATTATGATCACGTTTGAAGCGGAAATTTCGCTTCCATTATTTTTTTTTTCCTAGCCAAGAGAAACTTAGACTTTAAGAGCTAAAGTGTACCACCAATAATAGTTCAAAAACATGGGAAACACATCTCAACAACCCTAACTAAACTTGGACTCATCATTATCATAATTTCAGCCGAAAAACGTCCACTGTTGGACATAAGCCTCCCCCAAGTGTTGCCACATTGATCAGTCTCGTGCGACTCGCATCCAGCGGATCCCCGCAACCTTCACTAGGTCATCGGTCCACCTAGTGGGAGACTTTCCTACGCAACGTCTTCCGGTTCGCGTGGTGGATATTTCTTGAGCCCCACTCGCTCTCACGGAAATGAGGACTGAATCCTAGCAGTGCTGCAGTGGGACTCCTAGCAGTAGTAAATAAAACTCCATACTAACGCAAAAATACCACGAAATTGTTAAGCCGATCCCTGTCAGTTAATAGTTCATCTTTTCTATAATAATGTAGAAATAATCTGGTCAAATGGGGTATCATCGACCCGTCTCAAAGAAAATGTTAGTGTGGAGCCCCTCTGCAGGATATGCCCCACCTCCTTTCTTGCCCATCCTGCACAGCCACCTGCACCTTTCAGGATTTAAATGAAGGCAATGACAGAGCTGTGCAGTTGGCAATATACTGGTCGGGTATTATTTGAGTCTATCGAACCGCAAAGAAGTTATTTTCTATGATAAACGTGAATTACTCCCACAGTTAATCTTTTTTACCAAAACCGACAAATCGTTAATTCACCGTAACACTGAACTTATACAATTTTACTTTGATAGTATACTTCGGGCGTACGAAACATGAAAATACTTTAGCCACGATCTCTCGAATATGTTTTTTATTGTCGTTCTAAAGTTGCGGCGAGCGTAATCAGACGCGAACCTTTTTTATACCTTTAACAAGCCTATTTTTTAAAGTCGTAAAGAGTTTTGATAGTGGTGTATAAGGTATTTAAATTTATTACGGGTAGCCCGCGAAATTCAAATTTTGTTACGTTTTTTGCAAATTGCAGGTCAGTGTCAGGTTGTATGTTGATGAAAAAAGAGTCGCGCCAGTATCACGTGTGTAGTTACAGCAGTTAACATTAGTTTGACAGTCTACAACGCAAATTTTCTGTTGAACCAGTTTCTGAAAGGCTATTTCAAAAACTGATTGGTACTGTTTAAATGAATTACAATTCTATATGTCTAACAGTAAAATTATATAAACTTCGTTTAAAATAATAAAAATTACCAAAGTATGGTGGTGGTGGCACATAGTGTTGAGGTACTTCGCTTGCTATTGTAGATCTCGGAGTGGATACCTGGTATTGTAATACTTGCATAACACCACACGCTTGCATCACAAACCAACTAAACAGTCATCCATTTTAATAATCCAATATTCACTGACAACACTAATCATAAAAATAATATTCCACTATTTTTTATTAACGTCAGTTTTCCCGCCCTGTCACTTAATTTTTTTCAAGTTTTAATAACACACGCAAAACTCACACCGTACAAATTCCACCGTAAACTTCCAAATCTCGCGCCTTTCTATAAAATCGATATTTACACCCCAAGCTAGCTGTGCGTAAAGAACAATGACCTCTTTTACATATAATAACAACAATCGTATTTACAAATTGCTGGCTGTATTTAAGCTCGAAACTTCCATCTTTTGATTAAAAATTTACCAATTCCTTTAATTTTAATCCCATAAATGATTCTCCTTTTATTTTTTCCCCCGTTCTTTTGTTTTTATCACTGTATAACACAATTCACGTTGAATTTTTATCGAAATATCTTCTTTTAACCAAAAATATTAGCAATTCTCGTTTTATTTGTATTTAATTTCACAATACACTAATTTCTCGTTGCATTACTGAGTTTACGTTGTAAGGTTATGTGATTTGACAATGGCCGTTTCGCGCAGAAGCAATGGGATCTTTATGTGGCTCAGGTAGAAAGGTCTTAAATCGAATGTATGGGAATGTGCCGTTTAGATTTTGTTGTGTACTTAAACTGTATTACAGTGGTTTAGATACATAGTTTTTTTTAGTGAGATCAGGTAGTTTTGTGCAAAAAGGTTTGATAGATTTAAAGATGTTTTTTTTTAAGAATCTTTTGTATTGAATGCCATTTGGGCTCGTTTTGGTGGGAACTTATTTCGCCCACACATTGAATACATTTCTGTGAACTATAACAATAAATTTTTACGTGTTTTTACTAAGAAAACGACGTCAAAACTTGGATTGATATCCGGAAAAAATTAAACATTGCTTTAACAATAAAATTCTATGCCTCTGAATTTCACAGTGCCCTTCAAATAACATTAGAAAATAAATCTATTGCAAGATATGTTGACATATTTGGGCCGATCACTTGTCATGATTTGAACTGCTTTTGCGACAGGTATTTCATTGGTGAATAGTAGTTTCTATTCAGTTTTCAGTAAAAAAAATGTTGGAATAAGTTTTCCGCCAGTCAAAATGTCACTTCAATTCGAAATGAGAAATTCAAATGCCTTCAACTTTCTGCATGAAGTAAAATACTTAGGTTACTTTTGGTAAGAATTACCCCGTTCTACAATCATAAGAAACTAACTTTTATTGATAAAAGCCCAGTGGCGAAGGATCCATACGACTCGATTCCTACCGGCTTCCCTTTGAAAACTGGCACAGTCAGTATTCTATAGACAAATAATATAATCACATGAAAGACATGTACTCCGGCTTACCTCTTACACAAATTGACCCTTCGCTACTGAAAAGCCTAGGACTGAGAAACAAGCATATAAAACTCTTGGACATTGCAAAGGTTCCACTAAGACCTATGGCGGTCCCATGTGTATGTTTTTTTTATTAATTTTTAAAGATACATTTTTTATTGAATGATTTCTGAGAAAAATCGCCTTAGTAGACGAGAATAATCCCCTTATAATTTAACCTGTCCGAGTTGGTGCCCCAAGTCCCGAGCTCGCTTGAAAATATTTTTTAAATACTTCGACGCTGCTCCGGCAGCTGAAATCGCATGGAGGTGCTTGAATTAAACCCCCTTGACTCCCCTACAGTGACAGGATCTTCAAATTCAGGCGACTCGATATAAAAACCGGTTTCTTTCGCTAGATATCGTATTTGGAAGCCATCCGTCGCCTTCGAATAGCTTAAAGCAATTGAACAGCATACTGAATGCGTTTTTAAATTGAACGGTCTTGGTTTCTTTGGCCTAACTGCCCATCACTCCATCAATGGTTGTTACCACAACTTATCAACCCTTTCCCAACCCTCATCAAACTTACCATTGTTCCTCCTATTGGTGGCTGCTAGCACGCTGGTCGGTGGTCTAGGGGGCAGCGCGGGCGGTGTGTCGGTCTTCGCGAGGGGAGGGGGGCCCGGGTCGTCCGCGCATGCGTACTGCGCTGATGCTGGTTTGCATGTGCATGCTACTTGGTACTGGAAATGAGATGAATAAATGTTAAGAATGATTATAATAGTATTTTGCCTGTGCTGGTTTCTAAATTGCCTATTCCCCCGCAATCGGACATGACACTCGCATCTTGACGACATAAAGTAGCGCGCGAATTTAAACAACGCTGTAACTTTGAAAATTCTGGCCGATTTCGATGAAACAAAAACTATTATT
Source organism: Lycophotia porphyrea (assembly GCA_950005105.1). Lineage (NCBI taxonomy): Eukaryota > Metazoa > Arthropoda > Insecta > Lepidoptera > Noctuidae > Lycophotia > Lycophotia porphyrea. The sequence goes on along the minus strand of OX465410.1, from coordinate 2,338,551 downwards.
ATTTGCACTTCTATAGTCATATTTTGATGTGTTGGTGTATTAAATGTCGAACTTTTGATAAAATTGGGAACTCTTAATTACTTGAAGTTAGTGCGTTGAACCACGGATGTTATACTGTGTGTTGAACCATGGCTGAAGTAGTGACAGTTACAGAACTCCAGCAATTTAACAAAATTCTGCGATCGTCAACTGGTTTCTACAAGTTGATAGTTAATCTTAGGCTTTTCCGATCTTCCAACAGTAGGAAATTGTCATACCTTATGTAAATCCGAAGTGACAGAAGCGCTGGTGTCGCACTCGGGGCACGCCTCGGGCGCCGGCGAGCTGCGAGCCGACGTCACGTCACCCAGCGACATCGCTCATGTGCTGATGCTGGAAAGAGAGCGATAGTTTAGAGCAGGGATTCCCAAAGGACAGGGAGAGGCCCACAAGGGCCGATGCCTGCCAGGGCTGCGGGACTGTTCGAAAGAGATACCGCGGCCCTGGAACACAAAGGGCAAGGAAGGAACATGGCTGAGTTTTAGTCAGTACAAGTCTGACACTTCCTTCGAGCGGGAGAAGTCATTTGATGATTTCCCATCCGAAAAAAAAAAGGGGTTCGACATACACGAAAACTGATATTGGAAGGTCGACGAGGTCAAAAAAGCGACCCCTATTAATTGAAATAAGTTCTTATTTGAAACTTTCAAGATATTGTATAAATTGTGATACGTGTAGCAACTTGTTATAAAAGTGACTACTATTTTAGTAGGAAGTATCATTGTTGTACTTTTAAAAAACTCAACAAGTCGATAAGCGTTCACAAGTTCGTATATTTACTGAATTTCATGTCTAGAAAATCTGAGAACATGTACTTAACCCTATTCAATGAATATTATCATGAAAAAGTCAATGGTGTTAAATGAACTTAGAGGGTTGTATTGATGATTTTCATGATTGTATTTCTGTAACTACATACGTGTTACTGGCGCGACTCATTTTTCATCAACATACAACCTGACACTGACCTGCAAATGGCAAAAACGTAAGAAAAATTGCATTTTTGAATTTGGCGGGCTACCCGTACGCTTCCATACTTGTTTAGATGTTATACTTGTTTTAAAATGGCCCCGGTTTTATATATTTTTCAATCGATGACTATTAATTGTACTGGCAATCATGAAAAAAACGTTGCTAACAGCCGTCCAAGATTGCTCGCATAGTCGTAATAAAAATAAATCCTTTTAATTCCAATAAAATGTTAACTAAAAGAAACATCATCAAATAAACCATTTCGATCAAAACAATAAAATAATTTCCACATGCCTCTGTCATAAGTACCTTTTGCCATACTACAACTGGAATGGCGCGCAAAAAATACAAATGCACGCGCTCTATGGCAGCAAAAACAACAGTTAATCCATATACATCCGGCCTCTATGGCCACATCCGTTGCGAACAGCTGTTTTGCCCGACTTAACAACAAAAGAGGTTCATGTTTACAGCTGTGTTTTATTGAAAGGCAAATAAAACTAATGGAAATTAGTCATTCAGGTTTTGTAATCAGCTTTTGTCGGTTTGATATTGATATTGAAAGGGACCAGTTTCTTGGAATATGGCGACTATGGCGAGGTAGAATAAGAAGAACTAAACGAAATTCGTTACATTTGCAGTGAGCTAGCTCACATGATCATGATGTGTGTTTTGATCGTGGAAATTTCTCGGCAACAGCACTGCTGCTTGTTGCCGAGTTCGGAATCATACTTGTACATTCAAAATTACATTTATTAAGAATGAGCGTTAGAAATATTGTTATTATATTTTATGGTGCTACGGCCGAACCCTGTGTGTGCGAGCGAGCACGACTCGGACTAGGCCTGTTTTTTTGGGTATAACGTGCCTACTATTCTTCTTAAATCATCGTAGACGTTTAGGTCTCGACAGTACATTTTGTCTATTATGTGGAAACATAAAATGGTCATTTTCTTTAAAAACAATCACAATGCAAATTTCCTGTTATATGACTTATATGTAATAATATCAACACAATCTATAATTAGCGGAAATCTCATAACTAGCGAATCAAAACATCTTTTCGAACCACCATCGACACAGATCGTTCACTCAGTGAATGAATGATTGAACGATTACGCGCGGTCAATGACCTCGGCGAAGTGGTTTGTCAACAATTCGAAGTGATTTTTTTGTGGATTTTAAGCGTGGGAAGACAAGATAATGCCTAGTTGTTTATGAACGCTTGAAGCCTAGATTTTGGGCTAGATTTTGCTTAGTCGAATGATTTTTCTTAGTAGTTGTAAACGTAGCTGGTAGTTTTTAAGGTTCCGTACTCAAAGGGTAACCAACGGGACCCTATTACAAAGCTTCCGCTGTCCGTGCGTCCATCCGTCTGACAGCGGGCTGTCTCTCATGATCGGTAATAAGAATAAGTATAACTTTATTTAAAAAGTATTATAACAAAAAGTGTCATTTGGGTGCAGTAGTATTATTAACATACAATGGTATAATTAGTACTTCTATGTAAACTATAACTAAAATAAAATATTCAACAGGTGCAAGTAATGATAATGTTCAGTTCAAATGTTTGGTAGCGACCTGCCCGATCTAAGTTTATTTGAACCTGTGTTTCAGGCCATCACTTTACATAGTACAATTAAATTAGGACAGTAAAATTATATTCAAATTGGTACAAAAAATACTAAAACTAGCAGTAAATATGTAAAATTAGATACGAGGGATAACATAAACAAACCACAACTCCTAGAAGTTTTTCTGTCTGTGTAATTAAGTATCGCTAAATAATCCGATGTTACAAAACTACATTTTCTTTAACTTAAACTAGAAGTTTAGTGTCTTGGTGAGTCTATTATACAGAAAAGGTCATAAAAACACATCAAATCTATTCGCAAATACATGGTTAGTGCAGACCAGGACCTTCCTTTTCCTATCGGTAGGAACTGGATCATAGGGAACTGTAGAGTGCTGGTGAAGTATCAAGTGAAGAATAAATAATTGCCGTACGGTGAGTACATTGCATGCTTTGTAGAGCTGGTGTAGCGAATCTAAAAGGACGGAAGGTAGCAACTTTTAGAATTGCTCTTTGAGCACGTTTTAGATGGAGAAGAATTGAATTTCCCGCGCCACCCCAAGATGTTATTGCATAGATAACATTTTGTCACATATTTCTGTCGTTTGGCGTACAGGACACGCGCTTGCTTGTCACGTGTTTGTGACAGGGGATTTCAAAAGGTTAAGTAACTCCATTAAACCAATCTCCCAACACAAACAACACAGACCCCATAAAAACGACTTTCTACGACCTCTAACATGCGAACTAAACCTCCATTGTACGAATAATATCTATTATAGCAATTACTACCTTAACGTACTTGGGATGCAGCACTTTCACTAAGGAAGTTAAAGTTCAATGCAGACTAGGTGGATTATGAGGGTGAATTATGAGCTTTTAAAAACAATGTTTAAGGTGGAAGCGTACGGGTAGCCCGCGAAATTCAAATTTTCTGACGTTTTTTGCCATTTGCAGGTCAGTGTCAGGTTCTATGTTGATGAAAAATGAGTGGCGCCAGTAACACGTGTGTAGTTACAGAATAACAATCATGAAAATCATCTATTATATATTACTGGTCAATGGGCAACAGCCTCGATCACTGCTAGATTTAAAATAGATTAAGCCTGGGTTTGTGCCCAATTCATGGCAATAAATGGCTTGCTTCTATTACAACAGAGTTTAACATAAGTAGCTATCGAATGTGGTCACATCACTGGCAACTTCTCCGAGAAACAGTGATGTGACTACATTCGCTAGCTACTTAGGCTACGTCAGGATTTCACAATATGTTCTCATTAAAGTCCTTCCCCTCCTTTGCCCCTCCGAGGCCACTGGCCTGTGTCCTACATAGTGTGGGTCAATTAACACTGCGAGACAATCGTCGAAATTGTGTCACTTTACTAACTGTCACATTCGAATGAGAAAATTCAAATAGAGTAGAATTTAAGACCTATTGAAAAGTTCAACAACTTCTCAACGTTGGTTTGTGGCGGGTAAAGTGGTATGCAGTATTGTTTTTGCATGATTTATTTGCCATGTATCGGAACTATCGGAAGCCAAGATTTTAAATATTAGTTTATTTCTCTCGGTATCATCTGCCTAGCCTTTTTCCAACTATGTTGGAGTCGGTCTATTCGGATGTAGCTGAACTTCTCTCTGCTCTTCAACTTTTGGCCACCCAATGCTGAGTGTAGGTCTCTTCCTTTCTCCACTTTTGGTGGTTTGATGTAATGGCTATCCAGTTTCTTCCGGCCACTTTAATAAGACCGTCTGTTCACCTAGTCGGTTGTCTTCCTACATTCTATCGTCCCGTCTGTGGTCTCCACTCCAGCACTCTCTTCCGCCATCTTCTATCCAGTCTAAGGAATATATCGCCCACTCACTTCCACTTGTTGACGCTTCCCGTGACCCAAGGGCTAGCTTTTACCTTGGCCAGAGCGGCAATGTGGCAACGCCGCCCGTCTCTTGGACACTTTACCAGCTGACAGCGTTGAGGAGAGTTTTTGTTGCCCTGTTATAGTTTGTTGCTAGGTTATTTAATAGTTTTTAATTATTATTGTACATAGTTAATTTATCCGTAACTAGCGGACGTCACGCGGTTTTACCCGCGTAGTTCCCGTTCCTGTGGAAGTACGGGGATAAAATATAGCCTATGTTACTCGCTGATAATGTCTGTAATCCATTGCTGAGAGAAGTTTTCAAAGCGGTCCAGTAGTTTTCAAGTTTATTTGTTACATACAAAAATACAAATCTTTCCTCTTTATAATATTAGTATAGATTAAAGAAAAGAAACTTTCACTTTATTTTTACTATGTCCGTAAGTTTCGGTCTCTCGCATCAGTTCGGATTAACTACAGGAGCTCATAACAATACCAGTCCGTTACTGTCTTACCGTTGAGCAAAGACCCCTCTGTCGGTCTTCGTCCTCGTCGTAATCGGTCCTCGTACAAAGAAGACACGAGCATTAATCACGCTTGCTTAACGTAGAATACTTCATCGTCTGCTTAGCCTTTTCCCAACTATGTTGGGGCCGGCTTCCAGGCTACCGGATGCAGCTGAATACCAGTATTTTACATGGAGCGACTGGCTATCTGACCTCCACAACCCAGTTAGTACTGGGTAGTACGATACCCCATAGTACAATTGGTTATCAGGGTTTTTGGGCCACTGACTACCTGTAACGACTGTCAAAGATCTACAAATGACAGCCGGGACCAACGGCTTAACGTGCTTTCCGAGGCACGGAGGAAACTCGGCATGTAAGTGTGGTCACCCATCCACAGACCAACCTAGGCAAGCACGGCTTAACCTAAACATCAACCCTGTTATTATTTAGCCACGGGCTCCTGGACGAACGACAAAGGAACGTGGAATACTTGCCGTGCCAAAAAAAAGTGCCAGTCAGAAAGATGGATCGGGGCTGATTCCCTGGGACAAGCAAAGACAGTGACTTATGTGGCCATAAACGAAAAGACGTTAAACCAAGGTCCTTGGGTCTATAAAGGGTGTAAACAGACTCTTAACGAAGCCGAAAGGCACTTGTCCTCCCCGTCATTGCGATCATTTTTTTGCTCTAGACCATACCTAAAATTGGGGGTAAAAGTTCCAAATTTTTCACAAGTTTTTTTTTAAATACAGGTTTTTAATGTTAAATTTTTACTTTAAACACCTCCAGGACCCCTTAACTATTAAATCCATCCATCAGCACAATGTTTTGAGCGCGTTACATTGAGTCCTACTATAAAACGTGACTGTTCAGCCCAAAAAAAAGTCGTTTCCCAGCAGTAATTTTTGCGTAAAGTTACTTAGTTTGATGTACATGACTGATGGTTGACGGCTTCGTGAAGAGTCTGTTTATTTGAAACGACAATTTTTTTGGGGTGAAAAATCACGGTTTACGGTAGGACTCAATGTAACGTCTTCAAAACATTGTGCTTATGGATGGATTGAACAGTATGGAGGTTGTGGAGGTGTTTAAAGTAAAAATCTTAGATTCAAAAATATATTTAAAAAAAAAGTTGTGAAGAACTTTGACTACGTCGTTCGTATCACTCTTGGAGCCACTTTCCTGCTGGCGTGACGTACTTTTGAAGTAAAACTTTACGCACGCTTAACTTGGGACTAAGCTGGTGAATGTGTAACGTTACGAGGCAAACGGGAGTTGAGAGGGAGATATAAGTTAGTGAAGATAGAAAGAGAGAGAGTTACGTTTTTGAATTTGACAGACGATTTGTTACTTCAGTCGTGTGGTCTAAAGTACACCCGTTTTTGAAGTGAAAACTTCTTTAGCATCGTTGTGATTTGAAAGTCGATGCAACGAAAAACCGACAGTAAAAAGAGACGGACACATAAATTCATAAGATTTAACGTGGGAGAAAATGAGATAGGAAGCATTATACAGTGTTTATCTTGAAGCCAAAATTATTGAAGGTTTTACTTCTGCCACGTGTGAATTGCTCACATGTTTTTATTTTTTCTTCCTCCGGTCCATAACGCCCAATTTCGCACAAGTCTAAACAAACGAAGAGAGGGTTCTTTCAATTTAGCAGTAACTGGTACAGAGTACCCTCTGTTCTATACAATGAGTAGTTGTTAAATGCGTCATTTGATCTCTGGGGTCAGTAACTGATGTAATAAGACGGAACATGATATTTTACGAAATTAAGTAGTTACATATAAATTTGTTTTTATGCATAAGACTTTTTGGCATGTTTGTGATAGGTCTATAGAAAACCGTTGAATTTTAAAGATCGAACACCATGCGATAGCGTGTTCTTTTTACAAGACTACGGCGAAGCAAAGGAAGTTTATGATTTTGACCGGTATTATGAATGATGTTCATCCGTGTACCTACAAACCATTCAATATTTATCGTCTATTAAATAAACAACTACACGTTGTATATTTTAATGTATTTAATAAATATTCAGTGATGATCAGAGGAGCTCGTAGCTAAATAATAACAGCCGCTCGGGTCGACCTTTAGGTTAAGCCGTACTTGCCTAGGTTGGTCTGTGGATGCGTGACCACCCATTACATACCAAATTTCCTCCGTGCCTCGGAAAGCACGTTAAGCCGTTGGTCGCGGCTGTTATTTGTAGGACTTTGACTGTCGTTAGGTAGTCAGTGGCTCAAAAAGTCTGACAACCAGTCTTACCAAGGGGTATCGTATCACCCAGTACTAACTGGGTTTTGGAGGTCAGATAGGCAGTCGCTTAATGTAAAATACTGGTATCCAGCTGCATCCGGTTAGACTGGAAGCCGACCCCAACATAGTTGGGAAAAGGCTAGGCAGATGATGATGAGTGATGATCAGAGGATAGCTGGGGTCGTATGCCACCTACCCTAAAAATAACGGATCATAAACAGGGCAGTGGCATACGACATACGACTTTTTCGGTTATCTAAATACGTACCCTATAAGTTTTGATGTCCCAAGAAAACACAAAAAAATATTTTTGCCATAACATAACTTCGGTTCCTCGTGTTTTAGCCGTCTACGTCGGCGACTTTCAAATACAAAGATTAAAGTGAAATAGTAGGTGCTGTCGAGTCACGACGCGATGTAACAACTGTGGGACCATTACACAATGTTTCTGAGGAAACTACATGGACTTATGTGATTATCGTAACTATAAAGGGTGTAAAAATAATCTTAACGAAGCTGAAAGGCACTTGTTCTCTTCGTCATTGCGATCATTTTTTTGTTTTAGACCATACCTGGGAACCTTCTAGTTACGGAGATATTCAAAATTTCAACAACAACGTTTTCACAAGTTTTTTTTTTTAAATACAATATGTTTTTAATATATTTTTTTTTACTTAAGACACCCTCACGACTCCCGTCCTATTCAATCCATCCATAAGCACAATATTTTGGATGCGTTACATTGAGTCCTACCGTAAAACGTGATTTTCACCCCAAAATAAAGTCGTTTCCGAGCAATAATTTTTGCGTAAAGTTACTTAGTTTGATGTACAGACGCCAGCAGGTTAAGCTACCCAAAACTGACAGATTTTCCCAATCAACCTTGAATCTAATGCAATAAAGTCGAAAATCTATTAAGGAAAACTGACAGATTGTAGTAGCTTGACGTGCTGGCGTCTGTACATAATGCTTGTGTTAACGCCTAGCATGTGTGCGTTCACAAACAGCTCATGCACACACGCGTACGACGACTGACGACATCAGCCGCGAGCGACAACGTCGCGGCACTCGCCCATAGAGAAAAATTAGTAGTGTTCTGTGGTCGATAGTCTATGGTTAGAGCGGTCATACGCATGCCGCCGAATTTATTGTCAAAAACTTTTTCTTAGTATTGAAACCATGTGTTGTAACGAACAAGTAGCCTCATTTCTTCCAACCCGTTAATTATCCACGTGAAGCACAGTACCGGCGTCTACATTTTGGTCCTACGAACCGGATTAGCCTGCGAACCCCGATATTAACAAGAAGAACAAAGGAAATACTGCGCTGACGCGGATGGCGGTCGTTATGTGGAAGATTCATACTACGGGTTCAACATTCAACAAGTCATACAACATCATACGACATTTCTACAAAGAATCTCAACATTAGAGAAGAATTTCGTAAACATCGAGTCATCGAGTTACTTGGAGTTGGGAGTTGAAGACAAAGAGACTTACACCTACAACGAAGGTCACACGTGAGTCCTGAGGGTAGCGTTACTGTAAGTTCGTTCCAATTTGTCCATTTATTGCCCCGTAAATCTTCTAAACAAATCATTTCGGCCACAAATCCTTCATTTTGTGAGCCTTAAATCATAGTCACAAATCCTTTATTTTGTAATTCTTGCATTTATCCCCATTAAGACCACACTAATCCTTCATTTAGTGCTGCTTAATTGATAATTCAGTATTCACAAATCCTTCAATTTGTGATTTATTTCGTACGTTAAAGATACGTCATTTCTATAACAAAGCATATTTTTATTGCATTGCGCAACAAATATTCTAACCTATACATAAAAACTGGTTACGCTTATCTATTCCTGCGCTACTTATTATTAAATTTCACAAAGTTTTCGTAACCTAACGTCAATTATTTTATTTCAGAAGTCCCAGGTATTCCAGATTCCTTTGGTGTGTATATGGACTGTATCATAACGCGTATTTAACTATTATTGTTTCGCATGTTCTAGTGCATTCGATGGACCGCTGCCTATCGCCCGTGCTGTAAACGGGCCCGGGCCGCACCGGCAGGTTGCGTGATTGCGCCCACCCGCTGCTTGCTTTTTGCACATTTTACGCATACCCTCACTTCGCTTCATTTATGCTGATTTAAGTAATCGTTCCATTTTTCTTATCCTTAAATTAACTGCACTGTAATAATTGTTTGTGATTCTTTCTAGCAACTCATTTCATCACGTTGTTGGGTATTATAAACATAATACATTCTTCTTTGACTTAAGCTTAGCTTGCACTTGAATTCTATAGTCGCTTTAAACATTGATTTCAATTCTTGCATAAATATATCCTTCTACCTGCTTCATCATGGAAGATAAAACTTTAATTAAAAGACGTGCATCATACAAAGCTAAGCTTACGCTATTTGAAAATTATTTGCAAACCGTTGAGAGTTGTGAAAGTTTGAGTAGATTACAAATAAATGAATTGAACATCCGTTTATCGAAAATTGAAGAAATTTATACCGATTTTGATTCAATTCAATGTGACATAGAAAATTTCATGGAAATTCCAGATGAGCAGTACAAGGAACGTGAGGCTTTCGAGACCAAGTACTTCAGGACGATGGCGCGCGCTCGTGATCTGCTGGCTCCAACAGCCGACCAAGCAGGCAGCAACCGCTCAGGGATAGGTTCTTGTTGCACTGCGCTTGAAGGTGGGCCAAAACTTGCACTTCCTACTATCCATTTGCCTAGTTTTTCGGGTCAGTATCATGACTGGCTGGAATTTCGTGACACATTTAGTAGTCTCATACACTTTGACAAGTCGATACCCAACATCAACAAATTTCATTATTTACGTGCCGCGTTGAAAGACAGCGCCGCTGTAATAATTCAGTCATTAGATTTCTCGAGTGATAATTACGAAGTAGCTTGGGAACTTCTTTGCGATCGTTATAATAATGAAAGGTCATTAGTAATCAATCACATTCAATCCATTCTTAATTTGGAACAATTGGCGAAGGAGTCATCTAAGTCATTACGTAACTTAATTGATACAGTCAATAGGAATCTCAGGGCACTTAAAAAACTTAAGCTCCCTACTGAGCACTGGGATGCACTACTAATTCAGATAATTTCAAACAAGCTTGACACAGACACGAGCAAAAAGTGGGAATCCTATCGTAATAAGATGAAAGAGTTGCCTACGCTCAAAATGTTTAATAGTTTCCTAAAAGATCGTGCTGATTTCTTGGAAACAATGGAGGGTGCTCATAAAAAGCGTAGGTCAAGTGACACCACACATGTTCGACAAAAAACATTTGTGGCCAACTCATCTTCTCCCCCAGCTCGCAAATACGCTTGCCCATATTGCAAAGGTAATCATGCACTTTATCGTTGTCAAAAGTTCAAATCATTACCCTTAGAATCCAGAGTTGACAAAGTTAAGGCACTTAACTTGTGCTTAAATTGTTTACGTCAAGGTCATGCTGACAATGTATGTAAGTTAGGGCCGTGTCGCTCGTGCGGCACGCGGCGCAACAGCTTGTTACACGAGCATGAAACTGCTGCACCATCTGCGCCTGTACCTTCAACAAGTAACGTCATGTTACACGCTTTGCCACAGCCTGATGTTCAAGGTCAACTTCCCAGTCCTTCTCAAGATATTGCTTTGTCAACCATTCAAAACAATTGTGTTCTACTGTCCACGGCCTTAGTCCGTGTGACAGACAACAATGGTAAAAGCCATAAAATACGTGCTATACTTGACAGTGGAAGTACCTCAAGTTTTATAACTGAAAGCCTGTATGCTAAACTTAACTTACCTACTTCTTTCACTTCGACTGTTGTTGAAGGGATAAATTCTCAAATATCATGCTTAACAAAGCGTTGTGACGTACACATTTCGTCATTATTCAACAATTATAGCGAGAGTGTCTCCTGTTATGTCGTTCCGCGCATCACTCAGTTATTGCCAACTACAAAGGTTGACCATACAACTTTAAATATACCGCCGCACATTACGTTGGCGGATCCTAAATTCCACATACCTGCTCCAATCGATATGCTTCTTGGAGCTGATATATTTTGGACATTACTCGGTTCTCAAAATATATCGTTGGGTAAAAATAAACCAACATTAAATAAATCTAAACTGGGTTACTTAATATCAGGCCCAGTGTCAACACAACATACTAAAATCATTAATACAGTCCATTGCAATCATCTTATTTTACAAAATAATGACGATCCATTACATGATAAATTATCTAAATTCTTTGACTTAGAAACAGTCGCTACACGTAAACAAATATCTAAGGAAGAGCTCGAATGTGAACAAAGCTTTATACATAATACCACTCGGTTGCCTGATGGGCGATTTGAAGTGACGATTCCATTAAAGGATTCGCCTGATAAAATGGGCGATTCTTACGAACAAGCTTTGTCCAGATTCCTGTCCTTGGAACGTAGATTCAAACGTGAGCCACATTTCAAAGAGCAGTATTGCAATTTCATTAAAGAGTACATTTCGTTAAATCATATGTCATTAAATGAAAATCCTAAAAATGATACTCATACCTATATTTTGCCACACCACGGTGTCTTACGTGACTCAAGTTTATCGACAAAATTACGTGTCGTTTTCGACGCGTCTTCTGCGGTGACGACCTCTGGTGTCTCATTCAATCAAATTCAAATGGTAGGTGCCACAGTTCAAGATGACCTTATCAGTATCTTAATTAGAATGCGCCAGCATAGGTTCCTCGTCACTGCAGATGTTGAAAAAATGTACAGGATGGTGAATGTCAAACCATCACAGCAAACGCTTCAACAAATCTTATGGCGGTTCGAACCTCATGAACAGTTGAGGCAGTACAAGCTGCACACGGTCACGTACGGAACCGCGTCGGCTCCTTATCTTGCGACAAGGTGTTTGACGCAGCTTGGTAACGAATGTCCTGACCAAACAGTCTCGGAAGTCATTTTACATGACTTCTATGTCGACGATTTGATTACAGGCGCCGCTACGGAATCGGAACTCATAGACACATGTAAGGGTGTAACTGTACAGTTAGAAAGTGGTAAATTTCATTTACGTAAATTCCATTCAAATAGTGCTCACGTTGTTACTGAAATCGTTGGTGAAAATAGTAGCGACGAATTACTTAACTTATGTAATAACGAATATTCTAAAACTTTGGGACTACTTTGGTCATCTAAAGAAGATAATCTATTATTTTCAGTCAATTTTGATGAACATAAAATTCTTACTAAACGTACGATATTATCGCTTATGTCACAAATATTTGACCCATTAGGTCTAATAAGCCCATGTCTACATCTAGCCAAAGTTATCTTACAAAAGCTATGGTCCTCAAAGATAACGTGGGATGAATCTGTGCCATCAGATATTGAAAACATGTGGTCTAAATTCATAACGTCACTCAGACATATTAATAATATTCGAATTCCTAGATATTTTCTCTGCGATTGTCCTTCATCAATCGAACTTCATGTATTTAGTGATGCAAGCACACAAGCTTATGCCGCGTGCGTATATATAAAAAGTATCAATAACGATAATCGTGTGTCTGTTCATTTAGTGACAGCAAAGGGCAGAGTGGCTCCCTTGAAGCCCATGACCGTGCCTCGGCTGGAGCTGTGTGGAGCTCTCCTCGCCGTCCGCCTGGCAGATAAAGTGAAATCATCACTTAGATTAAATATAAAAAAATGTACTTACTGGTGTGACTCCACAATTGTCCTTGGTTGGATACATTCATCTAAAGCACACCTGCTTAAACCGTTTGTGTTTAACAGAGTCATTGAAATCTCTGAGAAAACTGAATCATGCAGATGGCGCTATGTGCCTACTAAAAGTAACCCAGCTGATATTGGGTCACGTGGTGCAGATGCCAAACAGTTACAAAATTGTAACTTATGGTGGTCAGGGCCACAATTTCTTCTACATGACGAACAGTCATGGCCTAAACAACCGTCACACCTACAAGAGCCTGAATTACCAGAATTCAAGGTTGAATGTCATCTGACTGCTGACTGTACCGATTACTTTACTTATTACTCTGACTTCATAAAGAAATTCTCCAATTTTGGTAAATTACAACGTGTGATTGTTCACGTGCATCGGTTCATTCACAATTGTTTACATCCACAAAACAAACGTAATGGCTTCATAAAAATTCATGAATTAAATTCATCTTTACACTCATTATGCAGATTTGTACAACTAGAAGCTTTCAGTTTAGAATATAACTTATTAAAAAATAACAAACAATTGTCAGTTAAAAATAAATTACTTAAATTAAACCCATTTTATAACGAAAATGACGCATTATTACGAGTAGGTGGTAGACTTAAAAATTCACTTTATGACTTTGACACGAAACACCCTATTCTGCTTGATTCACGGCATCATTTTGCCACACTGATATTTAGGCATTATCATATGATTTTGTTGCATGCACCACCGCAATTATTACTTTTTACACTTCGTCACAAATTCTGGTTTATTAATGGTCGAAACCTTGCCAGACAGACTGTTCAAAAATGCATTAAATGCTGTCGTTTTGCAGGAAAAGGCATTCAACCCATCATGGGGAACCTTCCTTCAAGTCGCTCGCATACGGACTATGTGTTTGCCAACACAGCAGTCGACTACGCCGGTCCTGTCATGATACTGAACCGAAAGGGCAGAGGAAGCAGACTGATAAAGTCATATCTTTGTATATTTGTTTGTCTGGCCATTAAAGCTGTGCATATAGAACTTGTCACCGATTTGAGCAGCACAACATTTTTAGCTGCATTAGACCGGTTCATTGCCCGCAGGGGACGACCGCGTGCCATCTATTGTGATAATGGTACCTGTTTCGTGGGTGCATGTAATGAGTTATCTAGATTTTTAAAGTCAAACTCCGACGAAATTAGCTCTCAAGCATCGAACTCACATATTAACTTTAAATTTTCACCAGCATATAGTCCACATTTTAATGGATTAGTTGAGGGTTCCGTAAAATCTGTAAAATATCATTTAAAGAGAGTTTTAGGTTTAGCTAACTTAACATACGACGAGATGAATACAGTTCTTGTACAGATCGAGGGGGTTTTGAATTCTCGGCCTCTTACTCCGTTGTCATCGGATCCTTCTGATCTCACAGCGCTCACCCCATCACATTTTTTAATTGGACGAACGCTAACAGCTTTACCTTCTCCTCAGGACACTAAACCTGCATCGATACCCACTCTCTCACGATATATGAGAATCCAGCAATTAAAAGCCCATTTCTGGAAACGTTATTACATAGAATATATTACAGAACTCCAAACACGACAGAAATGGCGCCAGCAAGGAAAACAACTCCAGCTTGGAGAAATGGTGCTGGTGAAAGATGATCGGCTGCCACCCAGCCGGTGGCTGCTAGGGCGCGTGGTGCGCCTGTTCCCCGGCTCCGACGGCGTGACCCGCGTGGCTGACGTGCTCACCAATTCGGGCACTCTTCGACGGGCTTTCAACCGACTGTGCCCACTGCCAGTCATGGACCAGAACTGCGTTCCCGGGGCGGCAACATGTTAACGCCTAGCATGTGTGCGTTCACAAACAGCTCATGCACACACGCGTACGACGACTGACGACATCAGCCGCGAGCGACAACGTCGCGGCACTCGCCCATAGAGAAAAATTAGTAGTGTTCTGTGGTCGATAGTCTATGGTTAGAGCGGTCATACGCATGCCGCCGAATTTATTGTCAAAAACTTTTTCTTAGTATTGAAACCATGTGTTGTAACGAACAAGTAGCCTCATTTCTTCCAACCCGTTAATTATCCACGTGAAGCACAGTACCGGCGTCTACAGCTTGATTGACGGCTTCGTGAAGAGTCCATTTACACCCTGTATTGTATCGTGTGACCTCCTATAGAATTTCTCATTATATCGGTTTTCTAAATCTGAGTCATCATTCTCTTACCTATACGCCAATTTGTTTTGGGCCAGGCGCAGCAGTAAGAAGAAGCAGCAGAAGTCACCTCCTTTTTATCTATTTCATCTTTCATACAGTCCACTCATCGTATCTTTGGTCGTCTTCAATTCTGACAGTCATCCACATTCATACTCGTAAGTTTTCAAAGAAGAAGAATCCGGTTTTCTTAGTGTACAGACGCCAGCAGGTCAAGCTACCCGAAACTGTCAGATTTTCCCGCCTATCCTTGAACCCAATGAGATAAAGTTGAAAATCTACTAAGGACATTTGACAGATTGTAGTAGCTTGACGTGCTGGCAAGGTAAGGTACACTTCAATCTGTGTAGGCGGGAAAACATGGAATATAAAATAAATGTACCAAAGACAAATCGATGTAGCTTTGTTTAACAAGTCATACTTGTTACTCTTCTGTCAGTCAATATTGTCCACGGACGATATTCTGACGTAACAGGTACCGTCACCCAAGAAGAATTATCCGTAAATAATCCTCGCACCTAGCATTTCCCTCTTTCGAAAGACAAATAGGTCATTTCACAGATTGATGACCATAAGCGTTCGAGCTCGTTGGAGCTGTATTTATTTGTACCATTTTGTTTTCAGTTAATTTTGGGATTTCGATAATTGAGACAGATTTCTACGGCTCAGAAAAACCTTGCGTTTCAATTTTCTACCCTATTCTAAAGACTGATTCGTCTAAAGTATTGTGACAGTCTGAGATCTTGTCACAAAAAGCTGTCAGAACGCCACGTTTATGTTATCCGGTAATTGAAAAATGGGGAATTCAACTAAGAGAAAAGTAAGTGCGAACCGAACGCATTTAATAAACTCTTTAGAAAACATTCCCCACACATTCCATTACTGAAGTAAGTCATGCCCAACAGAAGGCAACGGCCGGACTATTAGTTCCGAAGTAACCCAACACTTGGCGGTTGATGAGTGTGAGAACGTAGCCATGGCGTTTATTATTACATCAATTGCAATGGCGCGCGCAAAGACAGCCCCCGGCCATTGTTGTTGTGATTCTTTTTTTTTTTTAATTTTGCAATGGTAGTCAATTGTTTTATGTTATATTTTTTTTTTACAATTTAATAAATGAATGTGCTTTAATGACTTTGTTAATTTATGGTTTTCTTTGGCAATGTTACAGATACCCATCTAAATTACTGTATCGGGACAACCTTTTGGAATCTGCTGTTGGCTGTCAACAAGGTGACCCCCTCGGGCCAGTGATTTTTAGTTTAGCTATTCACCCAATTGTTTGACAGCTAAATTCCAAATTTAACGTTTGGTATCTAGATGATGGAACCTTGGGGGGCGATGTAGATTCTGTTTTAAAAGATCTAAATTTCCTAAAAAATGAACTTCATTCCATTGGCCTCGACCTCAACCTTTCAAAATGTGACGTGTGACGTGTAGCGGACAGTACCGACAGACAACAGACTCTATCAAAATTTAACGCCATAGCCCCCGGCATCAAAATTACAGAAAAAAGCTCTCTTCGTCTCCTTGGGTCTCCCATCTTTGAAAATTCTTTTCCGATTTTATCGAGGAAAAAATTCAAAATTTCAATGATGTTTCGGAAAGATTGCTCGAAATTAACATACATTCGGCCATCACAATAATTCGTTACTGCTGTTTCAGTCCAAAATTAACGTATTTCCTTCGTGCTTCCCCTTTATGGAAGCACACTCCCGTTTTGGACAAAATGGATGAAATTATAGGACATACTCTAACGTCAATTTTAAATGTGGCTTTGGACGACCGAGCTTGGGCACAAGCTACTCTTCCTATTCGCATGGGAGGACTCGGCGTCCGCAAAATTTCCAGTATTAGTTTACCGGCTTTTATATCCTCGGTCCACGGCACTAAGAAATTAATCAGGAATATCCTGTCTTCCACACTGATTGATTTTGATGTGCCGTGCATGCCCGAGGCTATCGATGCTTGGAAACTCGCTTGCCCGAATACTGAAGAACCCGACCATCCATTTTCCCAGAGACGGTGGGACGAGCCGCTCTGCAGAGTAGTTCAGAGCAATCTGCTGAACACATCTGCTACTACTGCTGAGCGTGCGCGCCTGCGGGCTGTGGGTGAGTGGGAGTCGGGTCTTTGGCTTCACGCACTACCGTCGTCGAGCATAGGCACATTGTTCGACGACACAACCTTCCGCCTCGCTGTTTCTTTACGCCTTGGTGCCGCTTGCTGTTCTCCTCATCGCTGTCACTGCGGTGAAGCTGTCAACAACCTCGGTCACCACGGCCTGTCATGCAGCCGAAGTGCGGGCCGTTTTGCACGGCACGCAAATATAAACGACACTATCCGACGAGCTCTTGTCACCGTCGGCGTCCCAGCTGTTTTAGAACCCAATGGCTTGGCACGCGACGATGGCAAGAGACCGGACGGCATGTCTTTGTTTCCTTGGAAGATGGGTAGGCCTTTAGTGTGGGACGCAACATGCGTCGATACTCTTGCGCCATCCCATCTTCCAAGCTCATCGTGCTGTGCTGGTGCTGCCGCTGCGGCTGCAGAGAACCTCAAGCGGCGTAAATATAGAAACCTGTGTGGTAACTATATTTTCGAGCCGTTTGGGGTTGAAACTCTAGGGCCGTGGGGTCCGAGTGCTCATAGCCTATTTAAGGAAATTTCGAAACGCCTAGTTGACGCTTCCCGTGACCCAAGGGCTGGCTTTTACTTTGAACAGAGGCTAAGTGTTGCCATACAACGTGGCAACGCCGCCAGTCTCTTGGGCACATTACCATCTGACAGCGTTGAGGAGGAGTTTTTCGATGCCCTTTTATAGTTTGTTGTTTGTTTATCTATTTTAGTTTAATAGTTTTTAATTATCAATGTATATAGTTACTTTGTTAAGAGAAAATACATATTAAAGTCTAAGCAATTAATTAATGGCCAACCGATAATTTATTTGGTTTTGGTCATACTGTCAGTATTGCGTTTCTAGAATTAATCTGAATGCGCTGACATTATATTATTTGTTTACCTACTTATAAGCTGAGCCAGGTAGGTAGACACATTTGTCTGCTAATGCTCTTATAAAAAGTACAGAAGATCATGTAAAATCTCAGACCAAAAAAAAAACTGTGACACAGCACTGTCAACAGTGACGTGAAGCCAACGTGAAGCCGGTTTGTAAACATGTGTGCACTGTGAGCTTAGTTTTTGAGCGTAGTTTTATTGTAGTTTGATGTAAATGTGTGCGTGTGAGCGTGTATGCACAGAGCGAGGCGTGGTTTTGCGCATGCTTCACTGTATTGTTCGCAGTGCTATGTCTTGGTTTTTTATTTGGTCTGAGTGTAAAATATAAAGAACGCCATTTTGTGTCAAAAAGAAACACTCAAATCAATCATTCACAGTTCCATTGATTAATGAAGAACACGAAGTCTTAAGTAATCAACAACAATGGTAAATTATATTGTGACAAAACAACATAATCTATGGCTTCTCTTTATTATACAACAATAAATTGTACAGATGCAAAGGACAGGCTCTTCGATGCCCGGTGACGATCTTCTTGAAGTTATCTTAAGATTTGTACAAAAATTTAACTGTTTGGTCAATGAGAACAGTATTCTATAACCCTTTCACAGGTTTTTTACCGCTTCAGTCTAACAGCAACCATAGAATCACGAAAATAAAGATCACTATCATTTTGACAGATGTCACTGCTAGCAACGTAACATCATCTGCCGAGCCTTTTCCCAACTATGTTGGGGTCGGCTTCCAGGCTAACCGGATGCAGCTGAATACCAGTACTTTACATGGAGAGACTGCCTATCTGACCTCCAGAACCCAGTTAGAACTGGGTTATATGATACCCCTTGGTAAGACTGATTGTCAAATTCTCTGGGCCACTGACTACCTGTAACGACTGTCCAAGATCGTGGAAGCAAAAACCATTATTAAACTCGATGGGGTGTTGCGTGAAAAAATTCGCCCTTAACAAGCACCCACAGAGAAAAAGAGAAAGGAATTTGAGCAGCATCCCTCGGTAATAAAAAAAGTGTTACCTGATAACTTAAATAAAGATTCAAAGTTATGTTACAGGGATGATACGGGTAGACAACACGGAATTATGAATGTGGGCAGGTAAGCCGAATTTGAATTTAGTGTTAGTCTGCACACCGTGGCTGAATTAATTTCGATAATGTCAATTATTAGAAAAAATGTAACTGAAACTGGCACTACTGACAGTATTCTAGATGGGCACTTTTCCTATTGACAGCAATGTAGATGACTTTTTTGACGCACTGTGATTCTTTTCCAATTTTGATACTTGTAGAGCCATTTGTAGTTTGTAAATAATGTATACTGTAACAAATAAATATATTATGATAGAAGACTAGCTTATGCCCGCGGCGTCGCCCGTGTGGAGTTCGAGAATTGTGCCACGGGAACATACTATCGGGATAAAAAGTATTCTATATGTTAATCCAGTTTATAAACTATCTGTGTTCCAAATTTCACCGAAATCCGTCTAGTAATTTTTGCGTGAAAGAGTAACAAACATCCATACATACAAACTTTCGCGTTTATAATATTATATAGTAAAGATATAATATACCCTCTTTGACAAATGTAAGTGATCGAGCGTTAAGTAATCCTAATCTGCCTTTATTGTTCCCACTGCTGGGACACAGGCCCAGTTAGGTTCGGTAGATGTCACATACAAGTCTTGGTTAGTTGGTTCTAGGAGATTCCAGTTTCCTTACGATGTCTTCCTTCACCGTTTCAAATTAAGCTCTTGGTCCATACGAAATTTCGAAACCACGACTTCCATCTGACCGTAGATAACAGGCAACGATTCAATCATTGCAATCAATGAAAGAAAGTCAAGCTTCTCAGAATTTGATTGTAAATAACGGCGCTATCTTATGGTATAAAAATACAGTGTGTATTTTTGAAGTTATACTTCTTTTGGTGCGTTAGGGAAAAATGATGAGAGTTTTACGATGCGCGCGCACACCGTCACGAAAAACCAATACCCTGAAGTTAGCTAGTTTTACTTTACTTCTCCCAATGATTGTTTATTTTCGTAGTGTCAGATATTGAAAAGCCTAGGTTATTATTTTTAATCTACTGCTGGAGCTAGGAGGTTAGGTTGTATAGGTAATTGATATTAAACCTTGTTATAAACTACTATACGATTATGTTCTAGAAAAGTATAACTTCTAACGCATAAGTATACACACACTTTTTTTTTCCAAAATCAATGGGTTCAATTCCTGGCTAAGGATATTGATTTTCAACAACTCCAATGATCTACATCATTGGAGTTTTATTTTTCTTCAAAATAGGGATCGAGACTCCTTTGAGGATTTTTCGCTATTCCTCATAGTTTCGGATTTGGCCATCCACGCCCTTTTGAAGCACTCACTCTGTCTGCGTTTGCATGACCACACATCTTTTACTTTATCTGTTGCTATGTTTACACCCCAACTTCGAATAATGACATCAAAGTTCATTTACGATTCTTTTTATTTTTTTTTAAGTTTTAACAACCATCATAAAATTATACAAAGACTTCCGTGGATGTTATGGAACTTTAAGAAAACTTCCTCTACTTACGTAAACATCGTTTAACACAGTATTTTCAACAAAATCATCATATTTTAATTCACATAGGCCCAGATGGGCACTTATAAAACGTCGACAAAAAGGTGCACGGTTCGGTTCGGTTCGTTCCTATGGAGAAGAACCGACAAGAAACTCCATGGTTACTCTTTTCAAATCATTTGGTGTTACAATATTATCGTGTTACAGCATTAGTACTTAAGTATGGGGAAACAGCGCAGGCCAGCAACTTAATTCGGATCGGTTTCCAGTCTAACCGAATGCATTTGAATATCAGTGTTTTACATCGAACGACTACCAACTGACATCCGCAAAATAGTTCCTGGTCAACAAGATGTTGTCATCTCGACAACCCCATGTTAAAACAACCATTTCATTCTTTTGGAATTCTGACTACAGTATGACCACTTTAAGTTTGCAGTTCAAGGTCACTTTGCTTGTCAACAAAAATCCAATATGTCACACTTAGTACATTTATTTTAGTTCCGTGTTTTGCTGCCTGTTGACTGAAGTGTATACACAACAAGATTATTCGAGACGATCATGGAGTTAAAATGTCTCGGATTGACGTACCTATGCTACTGAAAACCTTATGTCAATCAATTCCGATGAAAGTAATTGTAGAAAATTGAAACGCATTGGAAGCGATTTCCACTTACCTAATCCCTAAGGCTCCGACTAGCAACAACATGACTTGGCGTATAAAATTATACAACATGGTCGGAGTCCGGAATGCGTGCAGCAATATGAACGGGAGCTCACAGCTTGGAAGGAATGACAGGTGATAAATTCCAGAGATCTCTTATTAGTTTCACAGAAATGTAAATAAAAAGTTGTACTTAACAAACAACTAATTGAAAAGGATTGTGGTTAAGTAGACGTTTCTGATGGAGCGTTGATCTGAGCACAGCTGGAGATGGTACATGTAGGAAAGAATTTCAAGAATGTAACGATGGGCTCGTGAACGTGTAAGGTTTTCTTGTTATTTTGTTAAGAAATAACACTATTTTGAATTAGTTCAAGCTTTTGATTACATTACGATCAATCTTTTCATAGATAAAGAAGCGTAGATAAGGGAGGTAAGTTTTATTAACGCCAAGTTTATCTTTTAAACTGCAAATCACGTGTTAAAATTAACCATCTTAGCAGGCCGCCCGGCCGGTTACTGCTAATAAATTTCGGAATCCCACAAGGTAGTATTTTAGGATCAATCCTGTTTCTTAACAAAGACGACATTCTTGACGATTTTAGATGACTCAGCTATTCTTGTGGAATGTCAGAATAAAAGATCTGCATTTTAAAGATCACTAACCTTTAATTTATTACTTGGACTGTGTTTAACCATTGCCCCAATACTGTCACCATTTCAGTTTTGAGTACTAATAGCAGTATGTTCCAGCTTAGCCGTAGTTTCAGCCCATTCATATTTATCATCTGATTTTGCATCGCAATGACTATAATTCTCATTGCCATAAGGTTTATGTCAAAGACAAAACACGTGTAAAAAGACTGTAATTTTTAATATAGCTTCTTATTTTCGATTGAAGACTGGCTTAAGGATGATTTCCACCAAAGGGCTCGCATCGCGTCGGATCAGAACGGATTTTACAATCTTTAAACGATATTAAATCGTATACACAGTATTTAAAGTCTATACCAAGCAGCGCACAGTAGCTTGACCGCGGACGTCTTCCGTGACACGCAATCGTAGCCGAAAGTATGCTGCGACGCGCGATTGGCTCCGTTCGCCTGTCGTCGTATCCGATAGGATAGGACTTTTCGGCTGGAATACGTTAGGAATGAGACTATTTGACTAGACGCAGAAACAGTTACGTTCGCAAGCGACGGTACGGAGCCGATCGTATGCGTCGACATCCTGCCGGACGCGGTCGGCTGTCGCCGCATCCGTTCGTATCCTTTCCGATCCGATCCGATGCGGCCCGTTTGGTGGAAATCATCCTTAAGTTGCCAAGATCGTCAATTATGCACAGAAGCTATTAGAAACTTTTTGCGCGCTATAAAGTTTATCTAGGCATAATTCTGGACGCCTTTAGACTAAACTATTAGCTGCTGCTGTTTCATGGTTGGTCCATCAATTAACTAGAACGTAAAATATTTACAGACACATTTCGCCAGTTAAGTTTTTAAATACCAGGTAATAGGGGAGGAAGCCTATTGCTATCAACCAGGCACAAATTCAGACTCCGTGGGTGCTACTGAGAAATTCTTGATGGAAAACCTAATAACATAATAAGCGGCGTGGTTAAATAATATATTATAATTAATAGCCGCTTGGGTCGATCTTCAGGTTAAGCCGCGCTTGCCTAGGTTGGTCCATGGATGGGTCCTCCAAAAGCACATCAAGCCGTTGGTCCCGGCTGTCATTAGTAGAAAGTCGAAAGTCTGACAACCAGTCTTACCAAGGGGTATCGTATTTAGTATTACACAGTACTAACTGAGTTGTGAAGGTCAGATAGGCAGTTGCTCATTTTAAAATACTGATACTCAGCTGCATCCGGTTAGACTGGAAGCCGGCTGACCGACCTCAACATACTTGGGAAAAGGCTACGCAGATGATGACTTCAAAGTAAGTCGTTATTGGTGCCGATTCCCTTGTTCACAAACTAAACTAAATTTAAGTTGAGTGTATCTTTTTCCTTCTATTTCATTATGAAAAGGACAGAAGTTAAATATTAGTTTAGTCCTGTCAAATGGTGTGTCAATGATGTACTCAACTTAAATTTAGTTTAGTTTGTGAACAAGGGAATCGGCACCATTGTCATGTGCTACAGCTGCTAAACATCCTCTCGACATTCAATTATGACTAAACTTAACCCTAGGACCTGAGTTGACCTGACCACAGCTTAAATTAGCTCACCAAATTGCAGTGTGAAGGGTTCTTCTGAGACCTGAGTGGAGTTTGAATTTCATCGAGAAAGGAACGGAAAAGGTCTAACTTAGGCTACTTTTATTTTTGAAACATAAGTAATAATAGTGTCAGTGCAAAAAAAAATCAAACCCTTGAAATTAGTAACAAAATCCGATTAAAAAAGAAAAGTAATATTTTTTAGAATAATTTCACGAACGAAGGTCGCGGGCAATAGATAGTGTAGAAATATGTTTTAAATGCATGCAAGCTGTTTTATCAAGCACGCACACCGACTTTTTTAAATCTACAAAAAAAAAATGAGGCAAAGATCCTACACAAAACATCCTCGTTGCTTGTCCACCTACCTAACAACTAACGAAATATGCCGCTTACTTTCAAAACTAGTTTATGTTTTCTTTGTTCTTCACCGGTCATACGTTCAAAATCACACGCCATAACTAAAACTAAGATTTAACTTTAAATTATAACTTAAAACTCACCATAAAGTTTTTAAAAGAACACAAAATCCTGTTTTCGAAACGTAACAGCACTCGTTTTGCACACCACACAACTATTTTGAATTTCGAAACTGACTTTATAAATAGGCACACATGTCAGACGACTCACGGCTACACAAACACTGAGCTAAAACACGAAACTAGCATTTACTTGTGCATTTTTCATTGAAAACTATCTTTCTAGGTTACAAAACTACAAAAAGTTTTTGTCAAGACGCGTACGAACCGCGCCGCGTCGCATTTTCACTGGATTTGAGACGAGTAATCGAGTTAAAAGATATTTTTACCTGTGATGGCAAAAAAAGTTTTGTTCGTACTTTGAGCTTAATTGACTAACACAACCAACTTTTAACCTTATGTGAGCACACGTAAAGTCCATTCCCCATTGCAGTTGAAAATTGCATTAGTGTGACCGTAGTTTTGAACATTACCGGTTAAATCTGTGATCTATTTCCCACAACTTAAGGTTGAATATTGTATGATTAATAGCCCAAAAGCTTCATCTTGAATCGTATGCTTGTAGATATATTGTGGGCAGTTGGTTGGATACAAAGTTTCTAAAAGTTTTTTTATTACCATTTCAACCATTTTGGATTCGTATGGTTTAATTACCACGCTTTGGGAGGCGGACGCGAGAATTTCGTTGTTCTTAGAAATAAATTGGATGAAGGAAGAAAAATAATCTAAGTAATTTCTATAATAACTTGAACTTGATGCACTACCATGCTTTCAAAGATGTATTTTGGTTCTAAAATTTACACAAGGATTTCTCCATTAAAACTTAACTTGAATAAAGAAATACGTAGTTTACGGGAATTCATATTCATATTCATTTTATTGCGTACCATAATGTTACAAAAGGTGTTATAATAGGCTTACAGCTAAGAACAGTACTTACCCTGTTAGGGCACAGCAATATATAATATTTAAATTAAATTGTATGTAGTTAATGAAATCATAGAAATTCTTTTTACTTATAATTTACAAATAGGGGGTTATGAGTAACATACTAATACAATTTCACGAAAAAATTGATAAACAAGAAAGTAACATAAAGCAGCATCACTACATAATATATGTTATTTGTAATTGAGATCAATAGTATTATATTGTGGTAATTTATTTATAAATCTTAAGAACAATAGTTGTATTATATTATAGCAGATTACTTATAATTAATTATTGAGATCAATTTTAGTTATAGTTATAATTATCTTAAATGACTACATTCGTTTAAGGCACATAATATATTCTGTAGGCGGTTAACCGCTCCCATTTTATTTTTATTTTTAAACGAAGGATCACATTTCTTTCTCGTAATAATTAACTATCCTATAATTGCACAACACTACAGCAGATATTATTTCTAACATCTCGTTATTTCATTAATCATTAGTCATCATTACACAAACAGGTACCCACTATTGTTCGTCTATTTATAATTTACAACAACAGTTGCACCACATCCGTAGATTTTCGTCTAAAAATATCGCAACATCAATCAATGTTTAGTACAGACGCCAGCAGGTCAAGCTACCCGAAACTGTGAGATTTTCTGTGAGATTTCCTAATCAACCTTGAACCTATTCAGCGATAAAATTGAAAATCTATTAAAGAAATCTGACAGATTGTAGTAGCTTGATGTGCTGGCGTCTGTACCTATGTATAGGACCCAGATGGACACGAACCTCCCGCAAAGCGAAAAAAAATCGGTAAAATTAATTATACTTTTTACTGTAAAATGTCATCCTTTATATTTTTCTCTCGGTACGGACTCATGGCTAAATAGCTACACAGGTCGATCTTAAACGTTTTAAGCCGTGGTGAGACCCCTCCGGACTCTGGAAAGCAGGACAATGAGCTGTTGGTCTGTCACAGATATAGGTATACCTACCTAGATAACTCAAGCATCAGGATCCATATGAAAACCAAGTGTACGTACGACGGCCAATCAAGCTATACATAACCAGTTTATACGGATCTCTCATTGTATAGGAAATCTATACAAAGCGAGGCCAAGTTATACTGGAAATGTACAGCTTCATGTGCCGCCATTTGTTGACTACCTACCATGATGTCATAAGTACTATACAGAGTGGAAGGGATACCGACGACAAAATAGTTATCACGTATTCTGTACATCATTTTGAACCGCGGTGTTCAGAATGATGTGATAATTATGTATAGAACAGCAGCTTTTTTTTTTCAAAATTACGGATGCTAAATTTCTATCTAAATCATTCTAAATCATCATTTAAATTACCGATGAAAAATTTCTATGTGGTCCCTTCAGAATGATGTTTGATGTACAGTCGCAGCCTTAACCGCCTAATCATTTTAAAAAAATCGCTTGAATTATGCGAAGGCGCCCCGCCCGGCTAGAGAGTAGCTTCATGTTGTGAGTGCTTGCATGAGCATAAATGAGCTTAGTGATCAGGCGGGAGTGTCCTCGATTGTACAGACGCCAGCAGGTTAAGCTACCCAAAACTGTCAGATTTTCCCAATCAACCTTGAACCGAATGCTTTATCAATAAAGTCGAAAATCTATTAAAGAAATCTGACAGATTGTAGTAGCCCGATGTGGCGTCTGTACCTACTTACTGAATACATGGTAACCGTTTTAGCACCGGCGTCGGTGTCCCTTTCACCTTGTTTAAGTAGTTACTATACTAAACAAGTTATTTTATAAAATAGACTACGATTTTTTTCTTTAAATGTCTAGAATTAAGTTCCTGAGTTGTAACGTTTTTGTTTTTTATATTCAAATTAGCTTGCTGCAACAGTAGCCACGTTAAGCATAAAATGCTTAACCGGGCACGCGAAATAGGTGCTCTTGCGTTATCTAAGTATATCCATGTCTCTGAGGTCTCTGTCTTGTCCTGGTGTTCGTGCGTAGATCTTTGGCATTCTTTAAGTTGTCACGAAACTGACAATTTTGCTAGACAACACTAGGCGGTACCTATATAGATGCCCAAATATCACTGCATTTTCAACAGTACTCTTACAATAATGTTTACATTTCGATGTTGTAGGCGAACTTCCCCCGCGTAAAAAAAATACTAATTTGGATCGGATTTTGTTAACAATTTCATGGTTTACGGAACCCTAAACCTTTTTCTAAAATAAAAGTAGCCTTACTTCTTACTTATCTGCCCATAATACTCCCTTCAAAATCGGTCCAGCCGTTTCGCAGATTCGCTTGAACAAAAAGAGAGAAAGACAAAAAAAATGTTCTAAGTACCGCAATGCAAATAGCTTCAGAAGTCGGTGGAAAAAAAAAACTGAATCGAACAAACTAATGTCACCAACTTATGAAGCTAGAGTTATTTTCACTTATTGGTGTTTTTTTTAAATCGGTTTTTCTTTTGGTAAATGTTTTTTTTTTTTAATTTATTTGTTTATGTGTCGCGTGTTGCATTCTGTGCATAACGGACATGCGTAACAAACACATATAATTACGATCCTCCTTTCTAAACGTCGGTTCAAAAACTTTGAGCACCACTCGCCAGGACCCGTGGCAGTGCAAACAGGTTTTAAGTAGAAATAATAAGGCGCATGATACGAATTAAACCGTTCCCAATGCTATCTATCTACACACCGCCACGCAGATCCGACAGGCTTGCTGGAAAAACA
The DNA here is from genome assembly GCA_950005105.1 of Lycophotia porphyrea. Lineage (NCBI taxonomy): Eukaryota > Metazoa > Arthropoda > Insecta > Lepidoptera > Noctuidae > Lycophotia > Lycophotia porphyrea. The sequence continues at coordinate 2,310,736 of OX465410.1, read as the reverse complement.
ATTGATGTCAGCTGCTTACCACCTAGACCGCGAATTTCTAGGAAAAAAAGGTTTTGTTGAGCTTATGTGCACGAGTTTGCTTCGCTACTCCTCATAGATTCGGATTTGGCCATCCATGCCCACTTGAAAAATTGTATAATACAGTGTGTTTGGTTACCGGTTACCTTTACTATAAGGGCATGAGTACTTTAGTCTCATTTCTATAGACAAATAAATGATTACCTACCTATAAATACTCCTACTAACCCCACCCCGCGAATGGCAGCCATTTTGTTTTTTTGTATGACTGATCTAGGGTATGTTTGTGATGGACATAATTATGTAATTGTTTACCTTTCTCACAAGGAAAATATTGCTTTCTGTTTTTATTTCGTTATTATATTATTATCACTAATTAGTTAATATTGTTGTTAGATAAATTATAATGAAGGAACAAGGGTTTAAGTATAAATAGTCACCACCGCTCTTTCCTAAAAGTAGTCCGTATTCAGCTATCGCAGTTTGCAGTAAAGCTCTTGGAAGTGTATTTAGTAATATTACTTGTAACGCTCGTTTGACCAAAGTAAAGGTGCAAAAAATCAAAATCGTGTCTCAATCAAGTGTCTCCTATCGATAACGCCACCGCTCGGGCCATTATATGTTCAATGAAATGCTATCGTCACCGTACCAACTCTAGCCATTCAGTATTCTTTGTATGAAACTCCCTATTGCAACCGACACTAATCGGAATCGTAACGTAATCGCCTCGCTTTAGGACAAACTCATGAACCGCAGTGCGGTGCGTGGTCAACTTGCAGTTCCCGCGCTTACGGCTCATCGCCCCGTTCCCGTTCTTTTTCCTCTTCGTACAGTGCTATGGGTAAATGATAGCCATCTTGCGTATTGAGAACCGAGACATAACCGTGCGCTACACTTCACGTTCGGATTCTAACTGATCTGTTGCCAGCCAGTTCAACCAGCGACCGGCGAGCCGTCGCGGATTCGACGTATTGGAGCTGCTGATACGGTGACAATCCCTTTCAGAGTTAATTTGTACCCTAAGAATGATTTCCACCAAACGGCTCGCATCGCATCGAATCGAAATGGATTTTACAAATAATAAATCGTGCACACATTATTTGGTGGGAATCATAGTGTAGCAGGCCAAGCCAATCGGCCGATAAAAAGCAGTCTGCGGGGTCTTTTTAATAGCCTTTAAATCAATCATCATCATCTGCCTAGCCTTTTCCCAACTATGTTGGGGTCGGCTTCTTCCAGTCTAACGGGATGCAGCTGAATACCAGTCTATTACATGAAGCGACTGCCTGTCTGACCTCCACAACCCAGTTAGTACTGGGTAATACGATACCCCTTGGTAAGACTGGTTGTCAGACTTTTTGGGCCACTGACTACCTAACGACTGTCAAAGATCTACAAATGACAGCCGGGACCAACGGCTTAACGTGCTTTCCGAGGCACGGAGGAAACTCGGTATGTAATAGGTGGTCACCCATCCACAGACCAACCTAGGCAAGCACGGCTTAACCTAAAGATCGACCCGAGCGGCTGTTATTATTCAGCCACGAGCTCCTCAAATGAATCAAATAAAACAAAAATCAACAATGAACTCAAAATACGATTTATTTCATTTTCTCTACTTACAACGAAATCATAAACATATTCCACTGCAGATGTAACGTTATTTTGTCATCCACCTTCTCCCGAAGACCTAGGTGCTCTTGTTGGGCGTCCAGGGCTCCACCTTCGCCCGGGTGGTGCTGTAGGGGACGTACTGGCCAGTGGTTCCTGACATGTTTTCTGTGCAGTCCATCATCCACTTATACTTTGGTCTGCTGGGGTCCTGTAATGTGGATAAAAAGAGTGATAATCAGAGGAAGAGAGTGAGAGGGAGAGAGTGGTTCAGAGGGAGTACGATCTTGGTTTGGTGTAGATAACTTAAAATATTTTTGCCTGAATAGTGAAAGCAAACAGCCGCTCGGGTCGATCTTTACGTTAAGCCGCGTTTACCTAGGTTGGTCCGTGGATGGGTGACCACCCATTACATACACAGTTTCCTCCGTGCCTCGGAAAGCACGTTAAGCCGTTGGTCCCGGCTGTCATTTGCAGATCTTTGCAGTCGTTATAGGTAGTCAGTGGCTCAATAAGTCTGACAACCAGTGTTACCAAAGGGTATCGTATTACCCAGTACTAACTGGGTTGTGGAGGTCGTATAGGCAGTCGATCCATGTAAAATACTGATATTCAGCTGCATCCGGTTAGACTGGGAGCCGACCCCAACATAGTTGAGAAAAGGTTAGGCAGATGATGATGAGTGAAAGCAAGAAATCAGTAGAAATATCTGCTACACTTTAGGTATAAGGATAAACAGACTCTTCACGAAGTCGTCAACCAAGCATTCTGTACATCAAACTAAGTAACTTTACGCAAAAAATATTACTACTCAGGTACTCAGGTCTTACAGATTAAAACACATCCAAGTTTCAATGGAAATGTGAAACACACTTGTTGCGGGGCATTTTGGGGGTCAACGTTTTTTTTTTAATTAAATTTTTAAATTTTGTAACTTTACTTTAAATACCTCCACGACCTCCGTATTTTCAATGCAGTGTTTGAGTGCGTTACATTGATTCCTACCGTAAAACGAGATGTTGCACCGCAAAAAAAAAAATCTTTTCCCAGCATTAATTTTTGCGTATATTTACTTAGTTTGATGTACGGAATGCTTAGTTGAGGGCTTTGTGAATGGTCCTTTTACACCTTGTATAAAAGGTGTAACATAATAAACGCAAGACCGCCCGTGTGGTCTCTCGGACCAAGAAACTGATCAACTTTTTTCTACGAGTTATTGAAATTGGCAAAAAAAAATTGTACTTTGTATAGGAACTGACGCGATCAGCTGATCAACATGTATGGTAAAACTAAAAAAAAGTAATGAATTTCCAAAAGTCATAGAATAAAAATTTTTCAGTTACATGCTCTGAGACACCACACGTTAGGTCTTGCGTTTATTATGTTACACCTTGTATAAAAATTAAAAGGTTCTTTAACCAGTTTCACTGGACTTTTTCTAACTTACCAGGTGGGGGGGAAGATCAGTTTTGTAGTGGAGCCAGCCGTACCATTCAGAGGGGACCTGTAACACAACGTAAAATACAGCTTTAGTAGATTGACGGCAAGGTTGGCGCCGTGGCTGAGCGATTGACTGCTGCGCTGCGTGACGCGGGTTCGATCCCCGCACGGAACAAATATTTGTATGGCCTACAGATAGTTGTTCCGGGTCTGGCTGTTTGTGTATTTGAGTTCAAACGTTTGTGAACGCACCCACGATACAGGAGAAATTCCTAGTGGAGCAACGTTTAAAAAAAAAAATTGGTTGCCTGTAAAGTCGGTATACGGGCGAAAGTTTTACGTGGTAAAATAATAATTTTAATGTGAATATTCATTCGTATAGTAGGAAGAAGGATGAAATAATAGTAACAATTTAAAACATTTATTTATACAAAGAATTATATTTAAAACATTAATTTATACAAAGAATCTCGCACTGAATTTCATATTAACAAAGTGCCTTTCACTTTTTATGTCTGTCTCTCTCGCTCTTAGGCGGGCTAGCGTGCCTCTCACTCGCTCTCATTGTGAGCGCATAACGTGAGCGGAGCGTAACGCAGTTTCTTGAAGTGTCACCCGGCAAACCAATTTATAAGACGTTGTCACGTCAAAAAAAAAAAAGGTGAAGTCTTGCAAAGTATCAGTACCGAAGGGTCATTTTTTGTAAGAGGTAAGCCGGAGTACATGTCTTTCAAGTGACTGAGTACTTGTCTATAGAATACTGACTGTGCCATTTTTCAAAGGGAAGCCGGTAGGAATCGATTTGTATGTAACCTTCGCCACTGCAAAGTATCGAAACCAAAGGGAATTAAACTTGATTTAAAAAAAAAAAAAACAATTGAGTTTTATTTTTAACCGACTTCAAAACCAGGATGTGGTTCTCAATTTTTTTTTATGGTTGTTACCTCAAAATTCCGTCATTTATGAACCGATTCAAAAAATCTTTTTATATATTTTTGTATTCTACCTGGAGTGCCAATTTGGTGGTTTGCTTGCTTGTGAAGTCACTGAGACACAGAATCACATTTTCCTACAGCATTTTACCACCAAAATTTTTTAGTACCAAAATTCTCTTCGATTGTATAATGTTATTAATTATCTAAAAGAGTAGGGCTGTGACAGAGTAGAGCTGTGACAGAGTAGAGCTGTTTAGAGCTTCCGCACATTATGGCCACCAGTCGTCGCTACTAAACGCGACCACCAGTGGTTCAGTCAGACCACTACACGCCGCCACCAGTGGCAGCCACTGGTGGACGGATGCGGCCTTCAGTGGCTGCCACTTGCGGCAGTTGTTCAAGTGGTACTCGATAGAGGCGGACGTGTGTTTGTGGCCGTGTGTGCGCGCGAGTCGAACGACAAAACGCGGCCACAAGTAGCGAGCGCAGTCGACTCCCGCAGCTTGTGGAACGGACGCGGCCACTCAAACGCTCGGTGTGCGCCGATGCTATACAAAATGTACAGAAAAACACACCCGCAACTTGTGGCAGCCACTAGTCGTTCTAATGTGGTCGCCGGAGCCACTAGTGGCTCAATGTGAGGGGGCTCTTAGAAGATGGGCAGACGAGATCAAGAAGGCAGTACAAATATATGGAAAAAGACAGCAAAGGACCGGACAGGGTGGGGAGAGTTGGAGGAGACCTGCCAAAGGCAAACAGACAATGAAACTGAAGAACAGATATAGTCATAAAATAATTTTACTGTAACTAGTATTGTCTGAATAAAAGGTTATTTTATTTTATTTATGATGATGATGTGAGTGGCAACGCCGGGAGGGGACGCCCTAGAAGAACATACGCTGACCTCATTGGTGAGGTTCTTCAGAAAGGTCAGGTGCGTAGTACTCGCAACCGGCGTGCGTGTATGACCAGATGTATGAACGTGGACGAGGCAAATGGAGTATGTAAGGATCGTAGCAGGTGGCGTTCTGTGGTTTCTACCTACTCCCATGGGAAAAGGGCGTGAGTTTATGTACAGTTTATGTATGTTATTTTATTTATATCTACAAGAAAACAAGAACATGAATATTATTCTCACCTGGCTAGCATCGTAGTTCAAATAAACCTTGTCATTGTACTCCACCCAGCGGTTCCTCCCGTAGAAGAAGCGAGGGTTCTCAAAGTATTTGTTGCCATATTTGTCTTCTCCGATTAGCTTGCCGTCTTTCAACTCATCTTGTCTGGAAAATTAAATATTTGACATAGTTTTTGGTAACTAGGAAATTAAGAGGGCCCTTCCTGGTCCGTCTATCGTCAACGCGAGCATGGTCGAAAAGCTTGTTTGTTTATCCAGAGCCAGAGCGGCGGTCTTCACGACCCGTCTGCCGCGCACCTCATAAACCTTGTTCTAGGAAATACGTGTTTTTGAATAAGCCTTAAGTTTGTGAAATAAATATTTGTTTTTTAGAATCTCCATTAAATGTCCAAGGTTTCTATCAAGATGTTTCCTTTACTTTTACAATTTATGAGGGCATTATGAACAGCCTAACTTCAGTTAAAATTTGTGCAAAACAGCAGATTTTTGGAGGCTTATACTGAATTTGTATCTCCAAATTTTTAGAAACCTAGATTAAGTGCACAAAATACCTTTTAGTTAAAAAAAATCAAAGATAGATGTGTTACAATAATCACGTAAAAGCGTTTGTATGAAAAGTATAACGGGTTGGTCGCTCTTAAACATAGAAAGGAAAAGCCTATACCCAGCAATGGGTGAAGTCAACACTGGCTATATGATAGTCATCGTCATCATCGGCCTTCCCTTCTCCCATGTTGCTTGGGGTTGGCGACACATTTTATTCTTTCATTCTCCTCATTTCAACAACAAAGCTGTCTAACTCGTTAACATACTGGTCAGACAGAATTTAATTCATTGACGCAAGTAGAAAGAAAGAAAGAGTAGTCACAGGATATTTTGTGAACAAATTCTATGAAAAGATATCATTGCTCAACGTAGGAATTTACACTATTACGCAGAAATTCAATAAATCATTGGCGTACCTAGTATTTTTATAATTTGTATTAGCTTTTAAAGCCATGAAAACTGTTACTCATGAAATTTAAATGTGAATTAAATCGGAAATAGAAAATCAGCGCAAAAAATAACTAGGAAATCATCAGCTGAATATAACTCTGGGATAAACATAACCTTAAGGCAAATTACATAATAAATTAAATTATGCCTTACCGGTATAGTTTGTACAGTGAACCTCTAATTCCACCATTCTGGCGGATAATATTGAAGAAATTCGCGACTTTATCAAGCGCGAATATCTTCCCTAAGGACATTTTCAATAATTTTTCGTTTTCGTAATTCTCTAAAAATATTGACAACTTTCACACTTTGACAGACTGAAAACTTGGTGTAGCACGTAATTTATTTCAATTTCCACTAACATGTCGCAATAACCTAATGCCGGACACACACGATCGGATTTCTTTGATTACCACGATTCCACAATACCCTGTATGGACTGCATGCACAATAAAATGAATAACTAAGCTAAGCTAATGAGAATGTTGACATGGATGTGTAGAGTGCCTAAAATGGATAAAGTAAGAAATGAGCTTGTAAGGCCTCTGCCTCGAATCTTGCGGGCAGCGGGGCGGCGGCGGCGGTGGCGCGGGAGCGGCAGGATCTTATGCGTACATTTAAACGGACCGGTTCTCGAAAACAGCGGCGCGGGAGCGGGCAACGAGCGGTGCACTCCAGTCAAGCGGCGCCGCCGCCGCCGCCGCCCCGCTGCCCGCAAAATTCGAGGCAGCGGCCTAAAAGGAAGTTTGAAAGCGGCACCTATTACAGAACAGATGAAAGGAAGTCGTATGTCTAGGTATAGACCAGGGATTTTGCGGATATTTGCATCCGCATACGCAAATGCGGAGCTTCCGCATCTATTTGGACATTCGAATCCGCAATAATCGATGCGGATGTAGCACTGGCCGCGTCAAGAATAAATTGGGTGGGGCTTGCAACTTGCGAGTGGCCCGTGCCGTGGGCACGTTCTGATTGACCAATAGGAGCGAAGATTCCGGTGACAAGACCCGACGCGTTTGTTATTGTTTATCATTTGAATTTCATACATCAATCATAACGTGTTTACTTGCACGTATCGTATTCACGTTGCAGTTTTTGAGTGTTATTGTGAGTATACAGTGCGTATTGTCTGTTAAGCAAGTTTTCTGCAGTTAATAGTTTATTGGACAAGTGAATTCACAATGTCGCCACCGACACAAATTGAAATTTGGACTTATTTTAAACAAGATGAATACGACCAGGATATAAATATGCAATAACTGCACCAAAAGCAAGATTCTTAAAAAAAAACTAAGAACGCATCCGCGGATGTAAGCCTTCAAAAATCTGCATCCGCATCCGCTTCCACAGATGTCAAACAATCTGCATCCGCAACATCCATGGTATGGACTTTTAATGAAAACGGATGGAACACCAGTGACTATAAAAAGCTATGAATATAAATGTTGATGGATGGAGGGCGAGGAAGACCAAAGATGGATGGATTGTGTGAGGAATAATATGAAGGAAAAAGGAGTAAATGATAACGAGACGATTGACAAGGAAGAGAAGAAAAAACGTGCTGCGCCGACCCCAAATAACATTGGACAACGGCAGGAACATGACGACGATGGAAGTGTAGAAAATCCCATTCATTAAGGAGAAATACTTTTCTGATCTCGCTGTTCTTCAGATTAGATTTAAGGTGACTAAAAAACAAAAGCTTTTATAAGCATATTGTACAGTTTAATCATAATAATTTTCCTTATCTTTATAATATGCTATAATTCAACACTTTTATTTTTGCTCTTTTTCTTAGTTTTATTTTCGTTCGATATTGCATTTACTGTTTTATTTGTTTCCGTAATTTCTGGTGTTTCATCAGTGACTCTTTCCTTCTTTTTTTTCTTGGGTTTCAAATCATTTTCATCTTCCTCGGGAATTATTTCGATGTCACGAAAATCATTCTTCTTTGATTTCTTGGATTTTCTACTAACTTTTCCTACTTTTATCACACTGGCAACACTGTTATTTTCTGTCACTTCACTTTTTTGCAAAGGCAGTCTATTTGATTCTGCCAAGTCTGCAACACTTTTTTCAGTATTTTCGTTGCTATTACAACGTCTTCTTTTCTTCTTTTTCTTTTTGCGTTCCGTGCTATCAGAGTCACTAAGTAGGTTTATATCTTCAACTTGTTCGTTTAAATTCTTGGCATGTGAATAGCCACTGTACTTTGACTGGGAAAGTAATAACGCTTCTTGTTGAGCTATCCTGGCTAATTTTCCTGTAGCTTTCAAGCCATGGCGAGCGCCTCTGAAAAATAATAACAAAATTTAAAATAAAAATACAAAGAAATTGGGTAAAGTACAAAAGTGGGTCAGTGGGTCGTCTTAGAGGCAGATCTCTTTAAAGTGGCCGGAAGAAACTAGATAGCCATGTCACAAAACCGCCAAAAGTGGAGAGATTTGGAAGAGACTTACACTCAGCATTAGGTGGCCAATGGTTGAAGAAGAGAGAGAGAGAGATACTCAGATCAAGTATAACAAAGCTACATATACTTGGTTTTTTATATAATGTTGTGCCTGTTCTTCTCAAATCAATAAAGTCAGCTAGTTTCACTTATAGTAATTGCAATTCTCCAACCAAATCATAATGGGGGCTTAGTTTCAGTGAACTAACTGCTGAGCATGAGCAGGGCCTCATGCCTATTTTTTTTAAATTACAAAATGGGCCTGCTCTTAGTTAACTGTAACTTTGGTTTGGCTCCCAGATCGGGCGAATTGCTATTCCGTTTTTCCATCAGGAATTTCTCTAGCAGCCACAGTGTGGATTTGTGCATGGTTGATGATAATAGGCTTGACCCCTATTACATGGGATTTTAGCCTTTACTTTTCCCATGTGCCACAAATAGTTTGTGGCGTTTGTTTAGCTATCCATCTATCTAATACCTTTAAACGAGCAATCCTTGTATATATGAAATTGTATTCTGAATTTTGGAAACTGCTCCAACGATTTTCATGAAATTTAGTATGCAGGGGGTTTTGGAGGTGATAAATCGGTATAGGTAGGTTTAATTTTTTGAAAACGTTGTTTTATCCATGTTACCGAGCAAAGGTTGGTCATCCAGGTACTTGTGTTTAATATGTGGACAATGAAAATTATATTATACTATTTGAGTTATATGATTAGATGATTATCATGTAATATTACAAAAAATTACTAACTTATGAGCCGTCCGTCCTTCACACTTTGCAAATAATTCCTCATCAGTCATTCGTAATATATCTTTCTTTTCTCCTTCATCTTCCGACTCAGATTCCCTCACTCTCTCTATGTTACTAGCACCGTTGGTTAACACAGCAGTCCTGACAAAGTAATCAGCATACTGTTCTTCATCGTCATCATCTTTTGGCTTCTTGTTCAGTTTCCAAGTGCTGTTGGTGATGATAAATTCTTTTTCATGTTTTGTTTTGATTTTCTTTGTTTTCCCGTTTTTTTCTTCGATCTGAAATGTTTAAGTTGTTATTTAAATGAGTACATAAAATAATACAGTTGCCATCGTCATCATTCTTTTGCCTGTATCCCAAAGCATTTGGGGTCGGCGCAGCTGTCTTCTTCCATACTTCTCTCACACTACAGTCATACTACACTCGTCATCTCATCAGACACCTCCTTTCTTGCCATATCATCCTTTACACTGTCCATCCATCATTTCTTTGGTCTTCCTCTACTCTTATACCCCCCCACATAAAATCAAGAAAGTATCATTGATAAAGAAATATGACGTTGTATGTCACTTAGTGGCAGAAAACAGAGAGCCCAAAATTATTTTAGTAACACCATTTTTTATGTGCTGTGTAAAAATATACAGTGTCAATGTAACGCCTCTAGGACTCTTAGATTCAAATATATTAGCATTTCAATGAACATATCCTAGATCTGCCAATTAAAAAATCAAGATAGCTCCGATTCACAGGATGTTTGGTTTGGAGTATTAATAACATTATTTATTTATTCTGTTCTGTGACAATCTTAACCAAAGGTTTTACAATCTTGGACTTACAGAGTCGCCAATTACTGGTTAACCAGCATTCACAAAAATAAATAAATGTGCAATATTATATATTGCACATTTATTTAATGTGCAATATATATTTAATATGCCCTGAAAGTATTGGTACTAACTGTTAACCTAACACACTGTTAATATTTGATTTGGTAGGTAATCTAAACCGTTGACTTGCAGATAATAATTATGACAAAGTAGGTGCCCACCTCCACATTAGCAGCGGCCTTATCATACAGCGTGGTCCACCAGTGCTCATTGAACTCGGCCGCAGCATCATGACCGACCCCAGCTACACTACGCTTCAGTTTTGGCTTCAGTGGCTCTGACATGCCATTCTCGTGTTTACCAAGTCCTTTTCCTGAAAAACAGTTTATTTTTTTAATTACATCATAGAATAGGAATGTAATATCATCATCTGCCTAGCCTTTTCCCAACTATGTTGGGGTCGGCTTCCAGACTAACCGGATGCAGCTGAATACCAGTATTTTACATGGAGCGACTGCCAATCTGACCCCCACAACCCAATTAGTACTGGGTAATTAGATACCCCTGGTTAGACTGGTTGTCAGACTTTTTTGGGCTACTGACTACCTAACGACTGTCAAGATCTTCAAATAACAGCTGGGACCAACGGTTTAACGTGCTTTCCGAGGCACGGAGGAAACTCGGTATGTAATGGGTGGTCACCCATCTACAGACCAACCTAGGCAAGCACGGCTTAACCTAAAGATCGACCCGAGCGGCTGTTATTATTTAGCCACGAGCTCCTCTCATGAATGTAATATATTCCATAAATAAAATGAATACAACAAGCCTCCGAGTCTTTCAAATTGATGTTCTTCAGAAAAGTTGGGCCAGTGCGTAGTACTTGTGTCCAGCCAGAGTGTATGACCATGAACGAAGGAAGAGGATATGAGGAGTGTGTAAGCATCGTATCAGTTGGTATCCATATTTATTTTATTTATTGATATTTGTCCAGAAATACATTCTTCACTGATTTAGCAGTACTTAACACCAGACTATTTAAGCACTAAAATGAATTAAGCTAAATAAATACGATTGAAGTAAACAAGGCATGGAGTTATCTTTATAAATCCAAATAATTACCATCGGTCCAGCCGTATTTCTCTAGCTCCTTACGTGCGAAATCCATTATTGGGTAACATGAAGGACTTTTGCCACATTTGCTCAGTGGGTCATCTTATTTGTTTCACTTAAATGTAAAACACTCAAAATAATAAAACAAAACAGAATTTAAACATAACCTATTTGGGAAACATGCTTTCAAAAGACAGCTGATATTAGCATACAGATAACTTAATATGATAGTTGTCACGGTAGAAGTCGACGGTAAAAAAATAAAGTGTGGCCAGGTATGTACATACATACACATACGAAGCAAACCTTATCCAGCCCCCCGAGTTTTTTTTATGTTTGCGATCCTTTTTTTATTACCTATACATGATGCCGATTCCCTTGTTCCCAAACTAAACTAAATTTAAGTTGAGTGCATCTTTTTCTTTCTATTTCATTATGAAAAGGACAGAAGATAAATATTAGTTTAGACCTTTCAAATTAGTCAGCACCTGACGTAATTTGATGTAATATTAGCATGAATATTAGTAGTCAACTTTTTAATCACGTCTAAACTTGTGTCAGGCGCTGGTTAATTGGACAGGACTAAACTAAAATTTATCTTCTGTCCTTTTCTTATTGAAATGGAACGAAAAAGATACACTGAACTTAAATTTGGTTTAGTTTGTAAACAAGGGAATTGGCACCATAGGAGATTTTGAAAACCATTAAAAAATATTTTTCTTATTTTTTTAAGTCATCGGAGTAATACATTACTGAATTGAGGGCTCAAGATAAATCGCCATAAATTTGTAATATCATATTCAACAGATTTGGGAATTTCTTAAAATGTTTAAGAAATTCTTAAATAAAAATTACTCAGATATAGTACTTTTTGAGATTAGGACTATGCCACTTTACGCAAGCGTCTGGATTGAAGGCTCAACTTATTTAATCATAACTTTTTCAATTCAAATTTAAGAAATTCATGGTCCATTGCTTTAAGTTTTACCAATTTTTAAGTAAATTCCCAATAAGTCTTGTTTCGTTTCTCAAAGGTTTAAAAAATGAGCCCTCAATCCAGATGCACATTAATTTGTGTGCTGGTGCTGCCGCTACGGCATAATAATACGGATAAATAAATAAATTTATAATGATAATGTAAATGATTGAATGTTTAAATGTAAGTGATATTTTATGTTAAGGTGTAAATTTAAAAAAATCATTCATAAAAAATTTAAAAAAATCATTCATAAAAATTATTTGTACCCAAAATATTTGCACGCCATGAAAAATGGCAAACGATGTCGTGAGCCACTCTTATTAAGACCTTGCATGCATGTATTATTTTAATTCTGTATGTATACACATGTTTGAGCAAATAAAGTTTCTTATTCTTATTCTTATACGGCTGTAGAGAATCTCAAGTGGTGTTGCCAAGCCGTTTGGGGATGAAATTCTGGGGCTGTGGCTGTGGGTCCTAGTGCTCTTAGCCTATTTTAAAGCAATTTCGAAATCCCTAGTTGACGCTTTCCGTGACCCAAGGGCTGGCTTTTACTTTGGCCAGATTCTAACTGTTCCCATACAACGTGGCAACGCCGCTAGCCTCTTGGGCACATTACCAGCTGACAGCATTGAGGAGTTTTTATAGTTTGTTGTTAGTTTATTTATTCGATTTGATACTAAATAAAACTACATAACATAATATTTAAAAATATATATTTGAAAACAATAGAAAAGTCATTATTACTTTAGTAGGAATGCATTTTGTGCAAAGATATTTTGGTGGCAAAAACAACCTCCTTGTCAATGTATTCAAAAGCCAAAATATCCTTGTGACACTTTACCAATGTATTATGTTCCATTTCCGTTTCTTTTGGGCAAAACATCATCGTTGTCCAAACCGTCTATAGTGGAAACATTGTTGCTGTAAAAAAATTGTAATATTTCTTGTAAAGGAGTCTACACACGAGTAACGGTGTCATGGCGCAGTTACACTTGGTCGTTCACCCGTATTCGATTGCCTATATGTAATAACTAGCTGTTACCCGGAACCTTCCTTCGCGTGAAATTATTATAAATCTAGCTGCGCCCGCGGTTTAAAGATTGTACACGAACTGAAACTTGGAAAAAATAATGAAATTAAAAAAAAAAACATTTTTTTCATGTTCTTGATACTTTAATACTAAAAGCTGGTAAAAGTAAGCGTTGCAATGCACCTTTCCAATGCACTATTCCCACCCACTACCTCCTTTTACTACTCTACCCTACCTACCTTTCTCGTTTGAATAAACAACACCATAAAAAAAAGCATCCAAATCCGTTAAGTCATTTGAGCGTGAAGGAGTAAGAAACACACATACAAACTTTCGCCTTTAAATTTTTAAAATCACTGTTATTTTTTTATCGAGTATTAATTCTATTTTATGTACAACGTGTAACGTTAAATGCGCAAAACCTGAAAATATCTATCTATGATCAGAATAACAAGCAGAATCAATTGAACCACTTTTGAATATAGGTCACATTTTTCAAAAAATCTTCATTAAAAATATTTCCCTGTAGTCCATTGAAATGTTACATTTTTTGGGCTTAGCGTGCATTCGTCAGAGGAGTCAGTTTTATTTTTTAGATATGAAGGGGGGGGTCAGTTTTAAGTTAAATCCAAGTTTGTGGGGTTGCAAACCTTGTCCCACGGCCGCCATCTTGGGGGCCGTGGGAAAAGTTACGGACAAAAGTTGTAGATAATTTTATTAGCATCAAAAAATGTTAACTAAATTTTTGTGAGACCTATAGTTCGTCAGATAAACCATTTCAACCCCTTTTTCCAAGATGGCGGCCGTGGGACAAGGGTTGCAACCCCACAAACTTGGATTTAACTTTAAACTGACCCCCCCTTACTATCTAAAACATAAAATTGACTCCTCTGACAAACGCAACCCCAAATGTAACTTTTCAATGGACTACTGTCTATTTATTAATAGGGCGCAGCGGCCCAGTGATATACCTACCTACCGACTCTTCCCTCGACAGAGCGTCGTCGCAGACGCAAGAAACTATCAGAATTGCCAGTAAAACTAAAATAACACCTTAAACCTTAATTATTTTTTTTCTCTCAGAATTAGGTCAGTTGAATTAAAAATCATTTGAAGTGTCTGAGGTTTTGCGCATTTAACGTTACACGTTGTATACAAGCTACAAATAGAACAAAAAAATATTTTAAAACAATTTTTTCAATATTTTTTTTTCAAAACAAGCTTTTATTAATTATTAATAAAAATAACGAAAAACTGGAAGCGTGAAGAAGTAACAGATTGTAGAGAAAATTTTGAGCAGTGAGTCGCGTATTTTGAGTACCGCAATTTACGTTCAACTGAAATCCGGTTAGGCGGCTGCCGGACGGACGGACTAACTTCAGTTGCTATCCAACGTTAGTCTGGAGTGATTGTTTTGTGCAATGGATAATGTTAACGGAAAAGCATGTAATCAAAGAAAAAAAGACATTGTGGCAAGGAAAGCTTAGGATGCAAGAGCGAGCGAAGCGAGCTCGGGACTTGGGGCATCCCGACTCCGGACAGGTTAGGTCTTAGTTCGCTCGTTTCGCTCACTCTCATGACCCGGCCATCCCCTTCGTGTTAAGTTACTTTAAACCCTGTAGACAGAAATAGGAGGCCCGCGTAGCGGTGCTACGGGGCTAGTACTACTGAATGCAGCGTACATTCCACGACTCACAGCTCAAAAAATTACGCTCATTTGGCCTAACCCTTAGTGTCTAAACACACTATGCCGAAAGTACGCGACCGAAATTCGGCATCATTACGCCTGCAATGCTATTAGAATTACTGACGACACATTACGTCCGCGTAAGTTCGGCACTTATGGTGTGTCATATCAGCCGAATACGTCGGAACGTAAAATCAGCCGCAGACTTCGGTCGCGTACCTTCGGCATAGTGTGTTTAGACACTACTGCTTGTTAGAAATTTAGAACGAGACCGGTCGTAAAATGCTCTCATAGCGTTCCTTGCGCAACCGCGCGCTCTTATTGTTTTCAATCATGGAAATGAGATCGAGATTTAAAATCGTAACCTAGCATTTACTGCTGCTAAGCGACATTCCAGTTACTGTCGAACAGTTGTCAAATTGCAAGTTCAAGAACTCTAAGTGTTGCGTATAGACCCCGGCCAGAGTGAACGCGCAACCGACAGCGGCACAAAGAATTGTGTATAGACCTCGGCCTGAATGTACTCGCAACCGGCAGCGGCACAAAGTATTGCGTATAGACTTCGGCCAGAGTGTACGCGCCACCGGCAGCGGCACAAAATATTGTGTATAGACTTTAATGGAAGTCACGTCACGAAGTGGTAGCAAAATCTACTTTACAAATGAAAATTCATTTTACAAAACTAATAATTATAATAACATTATTCATAACATAACATTATCCACATATAATTTACTCTTTTACAAGTATTTTTCGAATTATTTATTTCCTTTAGGCGAACTGTTTTTCTTTCTTTTATCAATGAATAAATCGTCCATGGACTCTGTCTTCCATTTGGAAGTTTTTCTGCAAATGTAAGAGAATTTTGTAACGATATTTTTATTTACCTAATTTAAGGGTCCATTTTACATATTTTCAAAATTAATTTGTCTCCTTTTTAACTAATAAGTCGTCCATTTCCTCCTTAAAGGCATCATCAGTTTCGCTGAAAAATAAAGGGTATCTGTGACGATCGTAAATTAATTTAATTTTTTACGGATGGACTACCCTATTGTCATAAACTGGAACCCAAAACCAAACTGTGCCGCTACTGTTAAATTTAAAAGTTATGAATTCGTCACTCGAATGTAAAATTAAGTAACGAGATTGTGGAAGCTTTTTTATAACTTCCCTTTCGCAAGCGAACTTTCACAAATCAAAGGCCCGAGATGTAGAAGCACTCTTAATAAAATCGCAAACCACCAGTACATAGGAAAAGTTCAGTAGATCAATGTAAATCTTTCAAATAATAAAAATATATGTTAGTGTATTTCGAAAAATGTGTTTATTTTTTTCAAAGCAGGTCTTCAAATTATTTAACCTGGCAAGACTGACAACTTTAAAGTGGAAGTGCCAGGGTAGCCCGCGAAATTCAAATTTTCTTACTTTTTTGTAATTTGCAGGTTGCAGGTCAGTGTCATGCTGTATGTTGATTAAAATATGATGCGCAAACATAACAAAATATGGCTTTATTGAGTTATAATTATATTCATCAATACAAATTTCTATTGGGAGTTCCAACAAGGTTGCGTTAAACGTTTAACGCTACCATGGAGGGGGTATGAAAGCACTGTTGCGTTAAACGTTCAACGCCCCTGGGGAGGGGGAATAGAAAGAGACAGAGCGAGAGTGAATGCGTGGCACTCGAACGCATGCGCGTAGTATACTTGTAATTCCCTAAAAACCAATTTCTACCCCTTCCCATTTTCATTTCCACATTACGAAGTTTTACATCACTCCACGCACTATTTTTTTTTGCGAGAAATATTCCTTTATAGTCCTTTGTGTTCCAAGACCGCGGTATCTCTTTCGAACCGTTCCAGTTTGCTGACATCTCTTTGAGGCGCGCGAGGAACACGAACGCGCCGTCAACACGGCCTGTCGTCATAAGACGGACGAACGGCGAGCTAGCCCATTACTCACCGTCCACAGGCTCGCGCCTACGGTGGCTGGGAGTCGTCACGTGATGACGTGATCAATATAACCCTCTAATCCCGTTGATTGACTATTTCGCAAAAAAGCATTCACGACAAAAAAAAAGGAAAAAAAATTAAAAGAAGATGGGTCACCGCCCATACAAAATATACCCAAGCCCGGCGGAAAAAAAAGTTCTCACTTATTTTAGTATATTTTTAATAATTGGTAGTCACCATTACCCAAAATCCTGGCTATCATTGTAATATTCCTATATATATTATGTCAGGAAAAATATTAAAAATGTTTTAATTTCATTAGAAAATGTATTAGATTTTTCACACAAGTGTATAATATTTGTGAAACTGATTAATACAGCCTCTATTCTGTCTTGTATTATCGTAGCTGTCATTGATTATTCCTAAGAAAAATATTTAAAATGCAGTGATTTCTGTAAAACTAATAAAATAATCACACAAACAACTGTCTATCAAACCTTCGAGCGATTTATGTCCTATATTTTTTCTATTATTTTACTAGTTTTCTGATTTCTATTGTTTTTATAAGTTACCTATTTCTTCACTATTCTTAAACGCATGGCACTAACTTTATGATTCATTAAAAACATACAGATAACAGTGAAATATATATACAGGGTGTCAACAGACTCTTCACGAAGCCGTCAACCAAGCATTCTGTACATCAAACTAAGTATCTTTACGTAAAAATTAGTGCTGGGAAGCAAACTTTTTTTTCGGGCTGAAAAATCGCGTTTTACAGTAGGACTCAATGTAACGCACTGAAAACATTATGCTGATGGATTGAAGTAAGGGGGTCCTGGAGGTGTTTAAAGCAAAAATCTTACATTAAAAATATGTATTTAAAAAAAACTTGATAAAAAGTTGGAACTTTGACCCCCAATATCTCCGTAACTAGAAGGTTCCCAGGTATGTCTAGAACAAAAAAATGATCGCAATGACGGGGAGAACAAGTGCCTTTTGGCTTCGTTAAGAGTCTGTTTACACCCTTTATATGGTTAAGGGCCGGTTTTTCAATCGCCAGTTAACTTTTATCCGACGAATAAGTTTGTGATTTTGACAGTTTTTGTATGGACGGACTGTCAAAACGTCACATTTACTTTTCAGGTAAATGTTATCTAATGATTGAAAAATCAGCCCTTACTTATCTAAAATACGTAGCAATATCACATTTCTTCACTAAAACCTAAATCTAAACATAAGTATTCATTTTCAACATTAACCAAAAAAAAAAATAGACATCCTTGAAAAAATAAATAGTAATTATTTACATGATAGCCATCGAAATTAAATAAAAAAAAATATGCAGTTATTTTTTACTCATGATAATGCATAAACTGAGACATATTTCTTTTGCGCCCGACTTTTTGAAATTTTGACCAGTCTTCTTTCGCGGGCTAACCTGGCGCTTCCCACTTAAAAGCTACACGCTGTGGCATTCACTTAGGTGTCGGTTAGTGAAAACGAGCATTAGAACTTAGCAAATTCTTTGATTACAATAATAATCTAATAAAAAAAAACAATATCTACCAGAAAAAAATTGGAGAAATGAATCTACTGATCTTTACCTGTAGTACCTACTATTCAGGGAAGGTATCAGCCTTAATTTCAGATCTATAATCGAATGAATTATCTCGAAGAGACCTGTCCATGTAGACTAAGCCGTGAGGACCTGTGCTACTGTAGTTCACCAAGCGCGGCCTCAGTAGGAGCTCTGGTTTATAGTTCTTCAGAAAATACACCCAGCATTCGCATGTCCTGAAAATTTAAAGTACAACATAGATTTTAGAGGGAGCGTTCTGGAAGTTGGATTAAGAGATGGATTATTTAAAAAATATTCTACTCTCCAT
This sequence comes from Lycophotia porphyrea, assembly GCA_950005105.1. Lineage (NCBI taxonomy): Eukaryota > Metazoa > Arthropoda > Insecta > Lepidoptera > Noctuidae > Lycophotia > Lycophotia porphyrea. The sequence goes on along the minus strand of OX465410.1, from coordinate 2,291,915 downwards.
ACTAAAATGTCACGTGACCAACAAAGTTTGTATGGAGAAGCTAATTTTTTTTTCGCGATATTTTCCAAAGTCGTTGAACATAAGTTATTCAGAATGACGAGTTGTGTGACCCCCTTTCGGCTTACTATACCCTTTCCGTTACACGTTGTATATGGCCACAATATTAAAAAAAAAAATGTCCGAGAAAATGTTTCAATTTGTTTACATACATGAGTAAAACCTTGTCTCTGCAAAGGATGTTTCATAAAATTCTACTTTGGGCATCTTTGATGCTTTGTTACACAGAAGATATAATGATATTATAATATATAAAAATATCCATGGTACAATTGAATGTTGTACTTTGGAATGCTCAATTCAAATTATTATGTTTCATACAGTAATACACCAAAAATAATTCCGTAAAACAGAGAGATACTGACCATTCGTCGGAAATTATATTTTTTATCTATGAATATACAATCCAAATTCAAACAAAAAGTATTTAATAAGTAAGACTATCTTACCTAGCTTGAAAAAAATAATTAGTCCATTTAAAAGTAAAATAATATTTTTAAACAATTATTTTATGCAACGCTAAAAATCAATAAAAATCTCGGAACGGGCGGTCCTTAGCTTGTTTGGTCTCGTTGGTTTGTTCCTGGTGTAGTTCGGTTCAAACTTTATGGCGGCTTGGAAGATCTAACGTAAAGCTGCGCAGAACACAATTTCAGATATAAGCGGGGTGCAGAGGACTCATCGTCTTGTGACGTCAAACCGTCACTCGCAGCTAACTTCCGAGCCGCCATAAAGTTTGAACCGAACTATATCCGAGGCATAACTGTTTGCATGTGTGCGTAGGTAGCGGCGTACTTCGCTAGACGCACACGCCACGTATTTGCCAGCTATTTGCAACATTAAGTTACTATGACTTAGGAGCAATTAAGCTTTTAAAAAAACATTAAACACTACTTACTGATCGTCTTTAGTTAAGATTTCATCTTTTTGTCGTATATAATAATCTGGGTGATCCTCTAAAATGTCTAGTTTTTCAAGCATGGTGTTGTCAACTACATATACTTCACCTGCAAGAAAACGGTCATTATCAGAGATGTTGATATGATATTTCGGATACAGTTACGGATACGGATATGTAATTATTTAGGATTATTCTTTAGTTTCAGAAAGTTTCGGTTACGGATATAATAAAAAACTAACTAGTTATAAAAAAGGTTATGTTATAACTAGAAATAACAAACAAACTGCCAGATTCATGTTGCGCGCGAGCGGTGAAAGAAAAGCCTGTCGAAACATGTCGTTAAATTTAGACTCCGCCCATAGGCGATTCTCACACTGCCCCGCATGATGCAGCGTAGCGCGTGGATGCGTGTTCTTCCGTTGCTTGTAAGTATCTCCGTTTGTATGGAAAACACGCACAGTCTAACACACAGAAAATGCATCCACGCGCGTTCATGCGGATCACGCGCATACACGCGGAGAAACATGCACCCCCGCGCGTAGGTGCGGGGCGAGACGCAAGGTATGGCACACCGAATCCCGCAGTGCCGCGCGTGATTCTGAATGGGCGTGACGTGTGTGTTTGAAAATGGAACTCGACTTTTTCCTCCTTCAGTAGTCGACCAATTTAAAAGATATTTTATAAACTGAATAAGGAGGATATATACTGTGTCCCTATGTTTTCGTTTTTCATTAATAAGTGCCAAATTTGTACACTAGGCCTCGGTTGACAGGCGATCTAAGGCGATTTTCACACTGCCCCGCATCATGCATGATGTTACCCAAAGCTTCTCTTCTGGCGTAATACAAAGACGAAAATTTGTATCTCTTCCACTAATACCTGTTCGAATTTTGCTGAGCAAATAATCAAAAGATGTTGTTGACATACGCGTGTAGTTGAAGAATTTCTCTTCATATTTTCTAAGGTCCCAATAATTTTGAACAAATGGCCCATTTAAAGAACTTGTTTGTAAATAAGGTTGTACCCAGTATCTTCTATAGGCACGATTTCTTTTAATTTGGCCGTACAAAAACCAAACAGTTAGTATAACGGCAGCGTCCTGAATGATTTCCACACTATTAACCATTTTTATCAAAACTATCGTGATGCTCAGTACTGCACGACCACCACAGAGAACGGCGAATAAATGAGAGCCGCCGTGCGTGAATCTACAAAACGCATCTACGCGCGTGAGTGCGCAAAAAACCCGCACGATGATGCAGATCTGCACTCCCGCAGGAACGCGCGTAGGTGCGTCGACACGCAATATGCAGCATGATGCGGGGCAGTGTGAAAATCGCCTTATACGAAACTCTCCGAAACTTGTGAAACGGATACGGTTACGGATATATTTTTATTTCGGATATCCGATAGTTTCGGTTACGGTAACGGAGCTCCATAACATCCCTGATCATTATTATCCACATCCCAACTTCATCCACAGCTCGTCTCATGGTCGAAAGCGCGATTGCTGCGAGGACCCCAGCAGATAGCAGGAATCCGGCTGCTACTGAGAAATTCCCGATGGAAAAACCCAAAAACACTAAGCCCGACCCGGGGGCCGAACTTACCTCACGGTCAGCAGTCGCGCTTACCACTCGACCAATGGGCAGTAAGTTTTTCCACAATAAAACTATAAATCCCACGTACAGATGACCAGCATCCAAGCAGCATCCAAGCTAGTCAAATTTGCCCAATCAACCTTGAACACAATGCTTCACTATATATTATAAAACAAAGTCCTCCGCCGCGTCTGCCTGTCTGTTGGCGATAAACTCAAAACTGCTGCACCGATTTTCATGCTGTTTTCACCAATGGATAGAGTGGTTCTCGAGGAAGGTTTTACATTGGCTAAATTTCCCATGGGTTGCGGGAACGGGATCAAAATTTCATGTTTACTTTTGGTCGCAATAACCGACATCAACGCGGGCGAATTAGCGGTCATCAGCTAGTTAGCGATAAAGTTGAAAATCTATTAAAGAAATTTTACAGATGGTAGAAGGTTGCTGTGCTTTTTTTTACGGATGGGAAATCAACAAATGACTTCTCCCGCTCTGGGCAGAGCGGAAGGGAGTGTCAGACTTGTACTGACTAAAACCCATCCATGTTCCTTCCGTGCCCTTTGTGTTCCAGGGCCGCGGTTTCTCTTTCGAACAGCCCGCAACCCTGGCAGGCATCGGCCCTTGCGGGCCCCTCCCTGTAAGGTTGACGTGCTGGCGTCTCTACATGTGAGCTTCAGCTTAATCTTACCTTCAATATTGTACCCTTCTCCAGGCTCATGCAACAGGAATGGTACGTTATACTTAGTGGCGATGATGAGAGGGTACTTGGTCTTCGTGACTCCTTCAGCCAAATACGTGCTGACGCCGTTCTGCTCATTTTTCAACCAATAGTGGTTCGGCTCACCTTGCTTCAGTGTACCGTAGACAAAGACGTTGTGCAGCATCAGCTAAAAAATGGAGAGTAGAATTAGTTACCGTCTCTGAATCAATATCATCAGCCTAGCCTTTTCCCAACTAATGTTGGGGTCGGCTTCCAGTGTAAATGGATGCAGCTGAATACCAGTATTTTACATGGAGCGACTGCCTATCTGACCTCCACAACCCAGTTAGTACTGGGTAATACGATACCCCTTGGTAAGACTGGTTGTCAGACTTTTTTAGGCCACTGACTACATAAAGCGCGAATTACACAGAAACGGCGTAAGGTAAAGGCCCGGGCGGTGCAGGCGCAGCGCGGGCGTGGAATTTATAACGAAACCAAAGAACGGCGTGCCTGCGCCGCGCCGCATGAGTATAATTCACGAAACATCGCCTACGTACATTTTGTACGAAATCGTTTTGAAGTGGCATCATGCCTGGACCCCGCCGTTTTTGTGTAATTCGCGCCTAACAACTGTCAAAGATCTTCATATGAATACCGTCTCTGAAGCAATTAATTAAATTTAAAAAACATAACTTCTCTGAAGGACACAATGAACTGCTGTGTCTAAAAAAGCATGAAAATGTATACAAGCGTTTCTTTCTTAAGGAATATTCAAATTTTCTTACGTTTTTGCAATCCGCAGGTCAGTGTCAGGTTGTATGTTGATTAAAATATGATTCGCGGTCTATTTGTTCCGGCTAATTTCCGAAACGGCTGGACCAATTTTGACGGAAGTAACTTACTTCAAATAGTAGCTTGTAATTAGGACTTCACTTCATAATAAGACACTACTGAACCGGTTTTGATGAAATTTTGCAAATAAGGTTATGCTGGGCACAACTAGTCTACATTATATCATAAAATCTCGTCTTGTGTTCTCCGAAGGGTTAGGCAGAGCTATTCCTAACAAGTACATCCACATTTCGCCAGTTATGTTTAAGTCCCATGAAATAGGGGGCGAGCCTATTGCCATCAACCAGGCACAAATTCAAATTCCGTGGCTCCTACTGAAAAATTTTCTAATGGCAAAACCCAATAACATTAAGCCTGACCTCGGAATCGAACCCTTGCGAGCACTGAACAAACGAGGCAGCCTACTATAAAAACAAATAACTTTTGTGGGGAAATCATAAAAAATAAAAGAAACTGCAACATTTTCAATTGGCTCTATCTCTGGTCTCCGGCGACTTCGTTACTAATGGGTGGTCACCCATCCACAGACCAACCTAAGCACAGCTTAACCAAAAGATCGACCTGAGCGGCTGTTATTATTTTGCCACTAGCCCCACATTTCGCCATTATGTTTAAACCCCATTTTATAGGGGGCGAGCCTATTGCCATCAACCGGGCACAAATCCAGACTTCGTGGCTGGAGCTCCTCAATTAGAGTACTAACTATGAACTACAATTTGAGATTATACTATATTTCAAATCATCTTACGGTCATGACTCTTTTAAATTGAAATAGTTTAAAGAAAGACATAAAACTGAAGACAACATAAAATATCTAATCTTATCATGAAACTTAGCAATATTAAGTAAGTAAATGCCTAGTGAATTTTCAACATTAAATCTTTGTAGAAAATGTTTAATATCAAGCACTACTCTAAAATGAAGCATTTATCTACAACAATTACCCATACAGTATGACCCTTTTTTTTTTTGGATGGGTAACCATCAAATTTTTCCTCCCGCTCTGGGCAGAGCGGAAGGGAGTGTCAGACTTGTACTGACTAAAACCCATCCATGTTCCTTCCTTGCCCTTTGTGTTCCAGGGCCGCGGTATCTCTTTCGAACAGTCCCGCAGCCCTGGCAGGCTTGGGCGCTTGCGGGCCTCTCCCTGTATGCTGACATCTCTTTGAGGCACGGTGAAACACGAATATGCCATTAAAACGGCAACAGTATGACTCTTGGACTTCAATGCTATCAACAATCTTGTTGGTCTAGCTACTGGTTGATTGGCTAGTGTTATTGAGTTTTTCCATCACTAATTCCTGCTACTCTAGCATAGAGATATTGAGATCAAGATTTGTGCCAGTTAATGGCATAAAGTTCGCCCTCTATAATTGGCAAAATATGAACTAAATACATCAAAATCAAAATATTTTATTTCACATAGGCCCAGATGGGCACTTATAAAACGTCGACAAAAAGCTGCACGTTCTGGGTTGATTGGTTCCTTTGGAGAAGAACCGACAACTCCATAGTTACTCTTTTCAAATTATTTGGTATAACAATATTATCATGTTACAGCATTAGTTCTTAAGTATGGGCCTCATACTATGGGGGAACAGCATAGGCCTAACAATAAGTTGCTGCATATTACACAAAAAATGGGTCAGTGGGTCGTCATAGGGGCGGATTTAGAGAAAACTACTAAACCCTTCGGGATTACAGGCGTGATGTTATGTTATGCTACAAATAGTGCCAATGGTAATGATGATGGGAATGGAGAAAGGAATCTGAAACAAAATAGGAAGAGGACTCACGGGTCTTATATGGAATTGGAAACATTTCGGCTTGAAAATGGGGAACTTCAACTTAAACATCACAGTAGCGTTCATTTGCTAACCTATCATTCTAAATATATTTTCAAAAAACTAGCCTTCCCTAGAAAGAAAATCTATCAGCTGACACAGGTTTCAGTTTGACTTTTGACAGGAACACAGCAGTCACAGCCAGCAGAATCTAGAATGTTTATTTAAATTTTTTCTGCTGCGGTAATGTCAAATGTGTCAGTGCTGTCTGCCAACGATTTCCGTACATGATACCATTGATGTCTATGGTACATACCGCTTAATACCAAATACCAAATCATGGACCAATACACAAAACTTTTTTTACAAAAGTTATCTGTTATTTTATTTTTTCCCTGTAAACATGAGTCATAACATAATTTACGAGAAAGTTGATTTCTAAAACAAGCATGCTGAAAAATGCAATGCTGTGCTTACAAACCTACTTTTTGAACACGACAAAATGGTAGCAAATTAATAATGTAGTTTTACCGACTTATAAATGGCTTCACGCACTGCCGTCGTCGAGCATAGGCACATTGTTCGACGACACAAACTTCCGCCTCGCTGTTTCTTTACGCCTTGGTGCCGCCTGCTGTTCTCCTCATCGCTGTCACTGCGGTGAAGCTGTCAACAACCTCGGTCACCACGGCCTGTCATGCAGCCGAAGTGCGGGCCGTTTTGCATGGCACGCAAATATAAACGACATCATCCGGCGAGCTCTTGTCACCGTCGGCGTCCCAGCTGTTTTAGAACCCAATGGCTTGGCACGCGACGATGGCAAGAGACCGGACGGCATGTCTTTGTTTCCTTGGAAGATGGGTAGGCACTTAGTGTGGGACGCAACATGCGTCGATACTCTTGCGCCATCCCATCTTCCAAGCTCATCGTGCTGTGCTGGTGCTGCTGCTGCGGCTGCAGAGAGCCTCAAGCGGCGTAAATATAGAAACCTTTGTGGTAACTATATTTCCGAGCCGTTTGGGGTTGAAACTCTGGGGCCATGGGGTCCGAGTGCTCATAGCCTATTTAAGGAAATTCCGAAACGCCTAGTTGACTCTTCCCGTGACCCAAGGGCTGGCATTTACTTTGGCCAGAGGCTAAGTGTTGCCATACAACGTGGCTACGCCGCCAGTCTCTTGGGCACATTACCAGCTGACAGCGTTGGGGAGGAGTTTTTCGATACCCTTTTATAGTTTGTTGTTAGTTTATTTATTTTAGTTTAATAGTTTCAAATTATTTTCTTAATAAATGTAATTTAAAACTTTTAATTCCTTGAAATAATAATTATGAGATTTCGTAAACAATACAAGAAAATTAAAAATCTATTATTGTTCTTACAATACTGATGATCAAAGGTCACGCATGGAAGTAATATACAAACAGGACAGAGTTCTCTGTAATTCGTAACACTCAAAAATTAACCTTAACTGTCACGCTATAGGTTTACTTTTTATCATAACCGAGACCAGAGACATAGCACAGGGAGACCTTTGTCTCTTTCACTCAATTGCCAACCGATAAAAATGTTAATGATGGTAGAAAATATTACATCGGCTGTCACCTCATACCACAAGTAAAATAAGTTACGTATATATGATTTTAGCTTATGATAAGTTTTATAATTATTATCTTTTATAGGTTTACAATCTGTACATAATACTAATTTTTAATAAATAATTATTTTAAGTATAATTAAACGTGCCATAATACTCCATAGGTATGCCACGTTTACACGCTTACGAGAGTGCGTTAGTGTGTTCCGGACGTGAAATTGATATATTGTAAAAATATATGATGTTTATACGTGTATACAATAGACGTAAACGTTGAAGTTGTAGCCAGGCATTTTCAACTTTCTTTTTGTTTTTATGTTTACCGTCTTTCGGATTCCAAATGCACGGTACACTTTGATAGTCCTCATAATCTGGTCGTTAGACCAATTATTATTCATGATCGTAGCGTAATACTAAAAAAAACACCAATTTCTGCAGAGAAAACGGAAAAAGAGTATGCAAAGTCCTAAAGGTTTTTTTTTCTCTTATTATAAATTAACGGGACATAAATTATCTCTGTTAAAACGAAGTTTCTTATTTGTTTAAAAAAATGCTCGGTCACCCTATTAGAAAGAGACAAAGAGCTCTATTATAAATATCTCTCTCGTCACGATTTTCTGGTAGAGTGCTTAGACCAGTTTGGTCACGTCACTTTGAAATTTGAGAAACAGGCAACACTGACTGCCACACTGGTTGGTTGGTTCAGTCGAAAAATTTTCTTTCCGCGTGAAGTTAGTGCCGGTGAAACATTTTATGTATTAATTTTGAAAACATGTGTTCTAATCATCTGTGAATGTGAAATAGTTTTGTTGAGGAAATTCACTATTGTTCACTTTGTAAACGTTGATAAAAGTTATTCAAGATGAGGTTAGCGGGGGCTATTTTCTCCAATGTTACGAAAATGCTTGATTTTTACTCGCAATTCAACCCTTCACCGCTGTCGATAAAACAATTTATAGACTTTGGTAAGTAATTTAAATAATTTCACTCCAATTAAATAAGCTTTAGCAATAAGTTTGATCAGCTATCAAGGTCGGTCCTACCGATTTTCTACTGACTACAATAATTTATTTTTCGTCAATACAGCTTTTTGTAGTGAATTACCGATGATCGGACGTCCTGTCGCAATTCTAGGGCTTCTAGTAAGTTTCTGGAAGTTTAAATAAATATTGTGTGACGTACTTTTTTTTAATCAATTCTGCGAACTTTGGATTAGTTTTTATTCAATAATTTATGTTTTCTGACCTTGGCATACTCTGCAGCCGGTTGCATATCGCTTAAGGAGTTATTTGAATCAAATTAAATATTCATACGCAGCTTATCGGCATAACTAATGCATATAACAATAATCATAAAATATTGCTAGTATTTCTATTAAGTTTCAAGTAATATTGTGCCCTGAGTTTATGTGAAAATCCGCCCCTAAGACGACCCACTGACCGAAATTTCTTTTTAAATCGCCTGAAAATAGTTTGCAAACCCTCATACACAATTAAATTTTATGAATGTCTAGCATTGCAAGAGGATTGCACTCTGGACTCGGCATAGACTGAGGCTTTTGATCAACTTTACCATAGCCTACCTCACTCCTGTGTTGCCTTTTCTGGGTTTTAATAAACTTCTACAACTAATCATAAACAAGCACAGAACAAGTAAATATTTACTTGTTTTTTAGTCTTTATCTAATAACAATGTTTTTTGTTTATGTACAATAATAATCCACCCCTAAGACTACCCACTGACCATTTATTAAGTTTTCTTCTTTGCATATCTTAGGATATGTCTTTCATCTATTATAATAATTATTTCATGTGTTTTCTGTTATTTTTAATATTTAAATTAATTAAAGATAAGTAGCAGTTATTAAATTAATTAACTGGTATAAAACAATACTAGTAAACGAATTTTGTATTTAAGTTGCACTGTTATATACTTAATTTTAACATTTAATGTGTTCTCAAGTTAAACAACACTGAACATCCTGAAATTAGTTTACCTACTAAAGAAGATATAATTAATTTTTTTGTAAAGAATGAAAAGCAAAGGAGTAAATAAAATTAATATTCCCTGATAACTAAACCAAAACACATCTTGTTTGCTAGCTTGGGCTAGGCAATCAGGTGAGATCAATATCAAGCGAGGGCCCATCAACAATAAAAAAAATATACAAAAAAAATGATATTATATTATAATAAATTGTCAAATATTTTTGAAGTATAACTCCAAAGTATTTTCCTTCCCTCCTGAAATGCTATAATCTACATTCCAATAATAAAAAAAGGTGCCTTAAATGTAAGAAAAATAATACTTGCCGAGTGCTCACCTCTTCTAAATACTCCATCTTCCACCAACATCACAACAAAAAAAAAAGGAAAAAAAAAAGTGATTGTTTTAATGTTGCAAAAACAACAAGCAAAAAAAGAGGTACAACTTTCTCTTTGCAGTGTGAAGGTGACCTGCGCTGATTTATTGGCACTCACTTTTATACACTACTAGCACTTTGCCCGCGACTTCGTTTGCGAAAATTGTGATAGCTCGGCTAATACGCATGATATAAATATAATTTATGGCCTATTGCACTCACGGATAATAGAGTTGTCTGCCAGTGAAAGAATTTTTTTAATTGAATCATTAGTTCCGGAGATTACCCCCTACATACAAACTAACAAACAAACAAATTTTAGCTCTTCATAATATTATATAGAACTATAACCAGTTCATCAAAACTTTGTTGAAGTTGCAGGGGCATCTGCAGGGTCTTTACTAGAAGCTAATATTGCCGTTTCATCTGGATAGGTAGCAATAGTAACTCCAGGTGTTAGTGGCAGATCTGATGTGAATTTGGTGTACAAAACTGGGCCGAGAACAGAGCATTGTGGCACACCAGCATAAGCTAAATTAGGTGGCTGACTCACTATGTAACCTGTTTTGTTACGCATTGTGCATAACTGCATGCAACTGGTTAACTGGACCAATTTAGGGATGCCAGTATTTCATCGAATAAAACTAAAGCAGTTTTTGAAAACTGACATGGAGTTGTCTGGGTTAGTAAACATGGGACATGTGATGATGGGGGATGAATTGCATGTGACTAAAAGAGTGATAGATAAGAAAGGAAAGGGAGAGGAAGGTGGTAATTTTTATTACCATTTAAGAAAGAAAATTACGATTTCTTTAAATATATGTTTATATATAAAATTGCTACGATTTACGCTATGTCGGATCGACTTCCAGTAAGTTACGTTAACAATTAACTCTTGTGCAAATCCTGACGTTTTGATAAGTGTTGCCAGGATTGTGAAACTAACGACGGCCATTCGGAGATTGTGTTCCGCTCCTGACCGAAAGACTGTCGGGAAGTGCTCTAATTGCTCAAAGTTCAAATTGCTACGTTTTGATAAAAACCTACTATTTAGAGGACATAAAAACGCCGCGATTTACGTGACCTGCTGGACCTCAGTAATTTGACAAGACGTCGACCATAGATTTGATAGAAGAAGATGAAGACATCGCAGAATAATATACTGTAGGTATCTCTTGCCTCTCTAATATTTGACTTAGAAGAACTTTTATCACCACTTAACCGAAAAAAAACATCTCCAAAATTAAAATATTTTATTTCACATAGGCCCAGGTGGGTACTCATAAAAAGTCGACAAAAAGTGCACGGCTCGCGTTGGTCGTTTCCTATGGAGAAGAACCGGCAAGAAACTCCATGGTTACTCTTTTCAAATCATTTGGTATAACAATATTATCGTGTTACAGCATTAGTACTTAAGTATGCAAACAGCGTAGGCCTGACAATAAGTCGCTGCGTATTACACAAGAAATGTAATACAAGATAAAAAAAAACGTGTGCAATTCACACGTGGTAGAAATGAAACCTTAAAAAAAATTGGCTTCGGGATAAACACTGTATCATGCTTCCTATCTCATTTTCTCCCACGTTAAATCTTATGAATTTATGAGTCTGTCTCTTTTTACAGTTGCTTTTTCGTTTCATCGACTTTCAAATCACAACGATGCTAAAGAAGTTTTCACTTCAAAAGTTTTGATAACCCTGTTTTTCCCAACAGTTATTCTTACAAAGCCAGGTTTCGGGCCACCATTCTTCGCCGTATCATTTTGCATTCGCATACAATCCGATCATAACCCCTTTGTCAGTATATCGCAGATAAACATTATCTTTATTATGTTTTACAACAATGGATTTCGTGAAATTATTGTATTGTAAAGTAATAACGTTTTATTGGATGATTAATGCACATTTTTAGTACGTGACAAGCAGTGATCGAGGAGCTCGTGGCTAAACAATAACAGCCGCTCGGGTCGATCTTTAGGTTAAGCCGTGCTTGCCTAGGTTGGTCTGTGGATGGGTGACCACCCATTACATACCGAGTTTCCTCCGTGCCTCGGAAAGCACGCTAAGCCGTTGGTCCCGGCTGTCATTTGAAGATCTTTGACAGTCGTTAAAGTAGTCAGTGGCCCAAAAAGGCTGACAACCAGTCTTACCAAGGCGTATCGTATTTCCCAGTAGTAACTGGGTTGTGGAGGTCAGATAGGCAGTCGCTCCATGTAATATACTGGTATTCAGCTGCATCCGGTTAGACTGGAAGCCGACCCCAACATAGTTGGGAAAAGGCTAGGCAGATGATGATAAGCAGTGATCGGAGTAGGTAGATTGATTTTTGGTACTTGTATCATAAATGTTTACAGAAAGAAGAACATGGATAAGTCATTTTCCCGGAAAGTAAATTCCGGTATTCCCGGATCCAATTAAATATTGTTAATGTTGGTAGCGATATTATTACTATTCAATTCATTTAAAGGAAGGTACCACCGGTTAGTGCACCACCCATGATCCTTTGCTCTGATTGGTCGTTGGGTTTTGTCTAATCGTGACTGGGTAACGTTAAAAAAATTATGAACAGTATTATTGCTAATTTTAATACAATTCCTACCAAAGTTCCGTTTTTTTTTAATAATCGACCAATTCCGAAAATCCATATTAATACATACATTTCGGATCAATGACCCCAATTCAATCTACCTACTCCGATCTATGATTATTAGGTACACCTCTGCCTAACCCTACGGGGATTACAGGCGTGATGTTATGTTATTGCACATTTTTAGCACGCGATAAGTGAAAGTTGTAAAAATTATGAACAAATAATTGATCTGATATCACTACCACGTAGCGTGCCTAGCGTGGTTTCCCTCCTTTCTACTCCTTTGAGGCCCAGGATTGGAGTAGAGTGGCGTGGGATAATTTTACCCCGGTCCTTGAAATTCATTCTTTGTACGGTGGGCATTGGGTACCCCAGTTGGGAATGTAGGTGCTTTCAAGAGAGGTACCCACGTCGTGACGCTACATGTACATGAGAAAAGACAACATCTTCTGGAGGAGAGACCCATACAAAGACACACCCTGACACAGCACTGAGACCTTAATATACACAGGAGTACAAATAAATTCCATTTCAAACTAAGAACTATTCGTATATATATATTTTTCGTATTTGAAATATCTCGTCGACTATTTCCGTATTTCAATCAACATACAATTTGATCAATAGTATTCTGACCCTAGGTTTCGAATATGTGTTCCAAATGAACTAATATAGTTTTATTCTTGTGAACAAAACGAATATCAGCGGAGATATGGAGCGAGAGACAAAACAAAATTAAATTCTCCTTGAATTAGGGACGACAATGACTGAAACTTCATTGTGCGAATTCCTTTGTGGATTATTAAACGAGCTACCCCAAGCGTTTTTTGTTGTTAGGAATTAATGTCTCCAAAAATGTGCGTAATTTCCGACAAACATTTGATCCTTCCTAGTAGGTTGCTTAAAAGATTATCTCGAATTCTGAAGCTTCCTTCGTACTCCAAAATCTAAAGAAAACAATTCAGAAAAGCCGAAACAAATCGACGAGCTGTATAAAGTGTGTAAAACGACTCTTAACTAAGCCGAAAGGCACTTGTTCTCCCTGTTATTGCGATCATTTTTTTGTTCTAGACCAAACCTGGGAACCTTCTAGTTACGGAGATATTGGGGATATATTCCAACTTTTTCACATGTTTTTAATGTAAGATTTTGACTTTAATCACCTCCACGACCCCCGTACTATTCAATCCATGCATCAGCATAATGTTTTGAGTGCATTACATTGAGTCCTACCCTAAAACGTGATGATTCACCCCAAAAAAAGCGTTTCCCAGCAATAATTTTTGCATATAGTTATTTAGTTTGGTTAGCGGCTTCGTGCAGAGTCTGTTTACACCCTGTATAAAATTTGAGTCGCCATTTCCTATCTGACTACACTGAGAAGAAATTGCGAAACAAACTCGCTTAGTTTTTTTTTTGACGTTTTCGAAAAATGAAACCTAGCTAGATCGATTTATCGCCCCCGAAACCCCCTGCATACTAAATTTCATGAAAATTGTTGGAGCCGTTTCCGAGATTCAGAAAAAATATATATAGGTACATAATATACAAGAATTGCTCGTTTAAAGGTATAAGATAAGTAGGCCGAAACCGAAGTAAAAACCGATCCCAGATTACTAGAAAACACCCTGAAATCTGTCATCCTCAAGACCTGACCTAATATGACCTGACAATCGCTGTATCTACTTTAATAAATGCCTGTAACACTTGGGTAATTCTATTTTACTATCTAAGCCAACCATCGCTGATATTACTTACGTAACTTAAAGACCTAAGGATTCTAAAGGTCATATTACGTAACCACCAAACCGTCCGTATAAGTACTACTGAAGTAGGTAATATACAGGGTGTAAACAGACTCTTCACGAAGCCGTCAACCAAGCATTATGTACATAAAACTAAGTAACTTTACGCAAAAATGAGTGCTGGGAAACGACTTTTTTTTGTGGGGTGAAAAATCACGTTTACAGTAGGACTCGATGTAACGCACCCAAAACATTGTGCTAATGGACGGATTTAATAGTAAGAGGGTCCTGGAGGTGTTTAAAGTAAAAATCAGACATTAAAAACATGTATTTAAAAAAAAAAAACTTGTGAAAAAGTTAGAACTTTGACCCCAATATCTCCGTAACTAGAAGGTTCCCAGGTATGGTCTAGAGCAAAAAAATGATCGCGATGACGGGGAGAACAAGTGCCTTTCGGCTTCGTTAAGAGTCTGTTTAAACCCTTTAGATTTAAGCTTAACTTCAAGAGCTCCTCATGAAGCATTAAACAAGGTTGAGCAATTTTATTTTCTGTGTAATTGGTTTTACGAATCATTTTCCAAATGCTTACAAATACAAGGAAAGATTTTATATCTATACATAATTATCTATACATCTATGAGGAGCTCGTGGCTAAATAATAACAGCTGCTCGGGTCGATCTTTAGGTTAAGCCGTGCTTGCCTAGGTTGGTCTGTGGATGGGTGGCCACCCATTACATACCGAGTTTCCTCCGTGCCTCGGAAAGCACGTTAAGCCGTTGATCCCGGCTGTCATTTGAAGATCTTTGACAGTCGTTAGGTAGTCAGAGGCCCAAAAAAGTCTGACAACCAGTCTTACCAAGGGGTATCGTATTACCCAGTACTAACTGGGTTGTGGAGATCAGATAGGCAGTCGCTCCATGTAAAATACTGGTATTCAGCTGCATCCGGTTAGACTGGAAGCCGACCCCAACATAGTTGGGAAAAGGCTAGGCAGATGATGATGGTGACATATCTATATCTATACAGTACAGATAAATAAAATTGGAGTGTCTGTTTGTAATTTTAAATTAACCGCTTTTTATTAAGTGCATATGGATGTATACACGGTTCATATACCAAAACAACATTTTTTTAAAATTTTGTTTATCTGTCTGTCTGTCTGTTTCTTCCGGCTAATCTCTGAAATGACTGGACTGATTTTGACGGGACTTTCAGAGCTGATGTAACAAGGAGTAACTTAGGCTACCTTTATTTTAGATAAATAATTAGGGATCCGTGTAAAAAAAAACCCTTGGAATAATTAGTAACAAAATTCGATTCAAATAGGGAAGTGCTTATAATAATGGGGATTTTTGAATAATAATTTCACGCGAAAGAAGGTCGCGGGCAACAGCTAGTATATCCTAAAAGTCATTGTTTTCTGCCGACCTTGATTTATTGTTGAAAGCTTTTTGTTTAGTGAAATTGGATGTCTTGCTTGCTGTGGGAAGTTTGTTTTAGTATCAATTACTTTATGGATCTATAAACTCATGGAACTTTGCATTTATTATTTTAAAAGTTGGATGGAGAGAGAAAGGAAGGTCAACGTTAAAAAACTCAAACTCAAAAGCATTTATTACAATTAGACCATTACAGGCACTTTTGAATGTCAGAAAAACAAATGACGCATGGATCAGCCCCATTCAGCTCAACCATATGGAAGGAAGCTAAATGACCCGACACACCCGCCACCATCAGCGAGACATTTTAGTGAGCATGACATTCTCTCACCCACCAGGGTAAATTCAAGTCAATGAAAGATAACCAAATGAAAATGGTAGCTTTACAGTACATAGTACTCACACATGTGCTATGCAATTATATAATACTAAGATATTGAGTCTATACAATGCAAAGATATTATTACAATCTTCTGCAGCTTCCACAATAACTTCACATGGTAATCAATTAGTTTGCCCTTATGGTTGTGGAGCAGGACCAGCATTGAGCCAAGCATTTTTATCATCAATGTAATCCCCCAACTTATAATATGCTTGCCTACATAGTGTGCGCCTTATACAAGATTTAAAAATGAGGCCGTGTTACTTTTTGGAGTATTCAGCTGTAACTTCAAACTGGAATTCATATCACAAAAATGAGTAGTCACTCCGGGTAAAAAATAATGGTTGTTGGAAGATGGGACGTCAAATTCCGATTCCCAATTCTGGGTTAAGTTCGCCTTAGTACATGACATTAGCTATAATACAATAATGTAACGATGTCTGTGTGTTAAAGAATAAGAATAAAAAAATAAATTTTAAAATTTTTAAATATATTTTTCGAAGAATATAGAATAAAAGTATACGAGAGCCTAGAAAGGTCAGCGTTATCGTAGATTTTCCTCTCGAAGATATCAGACTTCACAAAATCACAACCTATGACTGACCAAATTACTTAAACATTTCGTCAATTTCAATATAATATATTTTTATTCTCTCTTCACAAAGGTTCACATAGTTATCATCATCTGCCTAGCCTTTTCCCAACTATGTTGGGGTCGGCTTCCAGTCTAAACGGATGCAGCTGAATACCAGTATTTTACATGGAGCGACTGCCTATCTGACCTCCACAACCCAGTTACTACTGGGAAATACGATACCCCTTGGTAAGACTGGTTGTCAGACTTTTTGGGCCACTGACTACTTTAACGACTGTCAAAGATCTTCAAATGACAGCCGGGACCAACGGCTTAACGTGCTTTCCGAGGCACGGAGGAAACTCGGTATGTAATGGGTGGTCACCCATCCACAGACCAACCTAGGTAAGCACGGCTTGGTTAAAGGTTCACATAGTTATAATAAATATAATTGTAAGAATAACGTTTTAACTAAATGCATAACATAAGTTCTTTTGTGAGACACTGGCGTCCATATTATGATACCCTGTGTGACGGATCCCCAGGCTCTCACCATTAAATGTGGTTTACATACAATTCAATAGCTAATGTATAGTAATACTCAGACAAATAATTTATTGCAGAAGGGAAATAAGCAGACATATTAAAACTTAATTAACATAAAAAACTGGCCAAGTGCTCACGAACGCGCGCACGGAGGGTTCCGTACTTATCTACACAACATTAGACAAAAACGGCATAAAATCACGTTTGTTGTATGTGAGCCCCCCATAAATTATGTATTTTATTCTGTTTTTAGTGTTTGTTGTTATAGCGGCAACAGAAATACATCATCTGTGATTCATGAGATACAGCCTGGTGACAGACGGACGGATAGCGGTTTTTCGGAGTCTTAGTAATAGGGTCCCGTTTTACCCCTTGGGTACGGAACCCTAAAAACGAAAATATAAATATATAAGGTGTAGTCATGTGTCCAGTGAAGTGTGAATTGATAACGTAACAAACTTGTGTAGCCACTCAAACGCCAGCGGGTACTACGGTACCCAGCAATAAAAAACGCTTACATGACATTATTGACAATGACATAAGTGATACTTTTGACACTGACAGTTCAAACAAGGTTTATCTGTGGCGCGCCGGTAGTTCGTGATGAAACGGGCGTTTGTCAATTACTGTTCAGGGTTTTGATTTTGGAAAGATATGACTTATAAGACGTTCTGCTTACGATGTCTAGAAAATATAAAGGCCTTACGAATACGTACCCTAAACACGTAGGCTCTTTAAACTTTTTTTAAAAGTATTCGCGTGTCTGAAACAGAATTCATCGAATCTTTGAAAGTTGTTCCGTGGAATGTGACGTTATCCGGCTCGAAGGACCAAAATGTTGGTGAGCAAATGGACTGTAGTTATTTTGAGTGAATTGGAGGATGATGGAAACACTGTAAGAATTAGTAATTGCTATTTAATTAGACAATAATGGGACAAACTATGTACAAGGCAATACTGAAGACTGACAATATAACGTCACATTCCACGGAACAACTTTCAAAAACAATTACTTCTTAAAAGGTGGGAAGGTAGTAAGAGAGACATCCAAGGATGTTAATGTCAAACTGTGTCGCAAAATATGTTCACTGTCTTATCCTTCCCTCTTTGTCTTAAAACACGCAGTCATCGTGACCTTTACACTGCCACCGACGAAGCCCTGGAATTGGCGAATTTTCAGTCGTATGGCGTATAAAACTAAAATATTGACTACCTAACTTCAGGGTGTCGGTTTTTCGTGACGGTGTGCGCGCGTATCGTAAAAATGTACTCTCATCATTTTTCCCTAACGCGCCAAAAGAAGTATAACTTCAACTAGTTTTGTAAATTCTAGGAAGAAGATTATTCACGATATTACCATATTACCAACAACAAGCTTGTTATTGATTCTGCCGAAAAACACAAGGTGACGTCAGTTTTTCTCTTTCTTAGAATTTCTTCGTCTTTTTCCATACCTATTTTGCCTTTATAAACTCAGGGTATGAACTAATAAGTAATATTAGGTACTTGTTTTCTAACTTAACTAGTTTGCTTTGCTCTTTAATCAGTGCAAGTTTTTTTTTTTTTTAAGAAAAAAAAATAGTCAGTGCAAGTGCTTAGTAAACACTGGCTGAATGCATTTATCACAAACCACACCCTTAAGGTCTGTAGAAGGTTAAGTGTACGTGTACGGCCTATAACCATATTTATTTTGTACTAGCTGTTGCCCGCGACCTTCGTTCGCGTGAAATTATTATTAAAAAATCCCCTTTATCATAAGCACTTTCCTATTTGAATCGAATTTTGTTACCAATTTCAAGAGTTTTTTTTTTCTTTGCACGGAACCCTAATTATTTATCTAAAATAAAAGTAAGTAAGTTACTCCTTGTTACTTCAGCTATCTGCCAGTGAAAGTCCCGTCAAAATCGGTCCAGCCATTTCAGAAATTAGCCGGAACAAACAGACAGACAGACAGACATACACTCTATCACACTCTATTCTATGCAAGAAATTGACTAAAAAAAGACCCAAATTACGAGTAACATGGGACAAAGGGAGAAAAATGATGTCCCTCTAAAGAGTCTAAGATTACACACTTATTTCACAAGTCTAATAAAAATGCCTGAAATATCACTTACGAATTGGTTTATATTGGTACTTTGACACTATTAAGTTATTACATAAAGCTTTTACGCCCAAGGTCGTTTCAAGGTTTTGGCTAAAGTTGAGTGTAAAATACTCCGAGGACTGACCTTGGTTAGAGGTCATTGAGACCGCAACAAAGAGAATATAGGTTCGTCTGTCATGTGTGGGCCAAAACAATAGTTGAAACAAGTAATATTTCATTAAAAGTATCAAAAAACCCGACTACAAATTATATTATGTACCTATAAATATATATTTGCAATTTCCTTCATTTTGATACCCTACTCGATTGGTTTGATTGAAAAAAATAATAATAACGACAATTAGCGCCAAAAATCCGCCATTTTTTTTTTTTTTTTAAACACTTTTCTAACTAAGGACACTTGCGTTTTTAAGACAAATATAACGATAGCTTAACTTTCGACATCTGTCCAGCCGTTTCGAAGATACGAGGTAATAAAGAAATTTACAAATGATCATACAAGATACCGCGAACCGGAAGACGTTGCGTTTGAAGGCCTCCCACTAAGTGGACCGATGACCTGGTGAAGGTTGCGGGGATCCGCTGGATGCGAGTACCACGGGACCGATCAATGTGGCGACACTTGGGAGAGGCCTATGTTCAGCAGTGGACGTCGTTCGGCTGAAATGATGATGATGATACAAGATACGCGCGAAAAACATAACCCCTCCTTGGCAGTCAGGTAAAAAGATGGCCGACTGATGCGACGTATGTTAAAACGAAAACTACAGAACGCCATAACATATTACAACATCAAGGGAAGAAAATGCATATGTATTTTCCTTCGAAGAGTGGGCGAATCTGTTTTTACATTATATTATGTTAGGCCTGATAGGGACTCTTGTATGAAATATCACGTTTCTTTAATGAGCGGTATATGTTTAGCGTTGTCTATCACGTCAGTGAATTTGACCGCTGAAAATGCGAAAAGATCTTGGGGATCGATTTTTTGCAACCTCTAACTCTGTATGTATTTATTTTGACGATGCATTGTTGTTGGTTAAACCGCAAACTACCCACTTCCGCAATCTTAATACAATACAGAATTATGCCTGAATTGTTTTCTGTTGGCTCTGATTTCTCAGTTTCTCAAGTTTCGTGATTGTTCAAAGGCGAAATTGGTGGAACAAGGTACTTCATATTTGATTATATAGTTTTTTTTTTTACCTGTCTCTATTATTCGTCCTGTTATTAATAACTAGGGATCAATCTGGACCCCAGATTTAAAACACGAGATTTCCCATTGCTTATCCGAAGATTGCAATTCCACAACTTCAACAACCGACTGTAAAACTTCTTACTTTTTGACGCAAAATGTGCAACTTTTTGATGTTATTTCATCGAAGAGCCAACCATTTTTGTATTTGAATAAAAATCAAATGCGGAAATTGTTAAGTCATGGTTTAGTTGTCAGTCTACCACCAATTGACAAAGAAATTTAAATTAAACAATGCCAGAAAGCAACAAAGACATGAAAACGTCGCATCCACAATAAGTTCATATTTTCGCAGTATTTTGGCGTCATACGGTCATTTTTGGCGCGATGCCACACGTAATCTCTAGGTCAATGTAGTGGCAACATTGACCTAGAGATGACGTGTCGCATCGCATCCATACCAACTACTATAAAAAGACGCCTTCTGTATATAACGAATGAATAAGCTAGTAGGAACCAGTAGCGAAGGGTCAATTTTTGTAAGAGGTAAACCGGAGTACATGTCTTTCATGTGATTATATTATTTGTCTATAGAATACTGACTGTGCCATTTTTCAAAGGGAAGCCGGTGGGAATCGAGTTGTATGGAACCTTTGCCACTGGTAGGGACTGAGTTTGCTCCTCTTCATCCTCTTTCCAGAAGGGAAAAGGGTTTCCTTGTTTATTTGTGGTCTTCGCAACATATAATCTTTATCCACACAGAGTCGAAAGTCATGCTCGACGGCCATTTTAAATTGCTAGAGAATTGTTGCTACCTACTAATTGGTCATTCATTTCAGACAAATTCTCTGTCCATTTTCGGTAGTTTCCACTCCAGAAGTCGAACGTCATGGTCGACGGCCATTTTAAATTGGCAGAGAATAAAAATCACTTGCAGGCCAATAAAAATGAATCAATTTGACAGTTCTCAACTGCTCTAAAAATAAAACCCATCATTGTCAATAACTGCTTTCTGGTCAGGCTGTCCTGTTACAAGGTGCACGGGTACCTATACTACTTATAGAAATGTTATGCAGGGGTTTCTTTTGTGGGCCGCGGGACTGTTCGAAAGAGATACCGCGGCCCTGGAACACAAAGGGCAAGGAAGGAACATGGATGGGTTTTAGTCAGTACAAGTATGATACTCCCGCTCTGCCCAGAGCGGGAGAAGTCATTTGATGATTTCCCATCCGAAAAAAAAAGGGTTCTTTTTTGTTATCATTTGGAAGTAGGTTCATTTCATTTGAAATAACTCAAAATCTAATAGAAACGTGTTCGCAAAATGAAAGGCAGATTAACCGAATTAGAACCTTAGTACCAAGTTTTAGCCCTAAAACAATAGAAAACATTGTGGTGTGCGCTAAAAAATTAAGGCACAAGAGATCTTTCATCTTGTTATACAGCACAGAAGAAGATACTAGCACGTGAAATAGACATCTTGTGCCAGATTGAGAAAAGGCAAGCCAGAAGATGATGATGATGATGATTGCTTGACTCGAACCAAAACATACCGATGAACTGGTCAAGGTAGCGGGGATCAGCTGGATGCGAGTCGCACGGGACCGGTCAGTGTGGCGACACTCGGGGGTGGCCTAGCAGTGGATGTCTTTCGGCTGAAATGTTGATGCTGATGATGAAAACATACCTCGCGACAGGAAAATCATTTCGTTGATCATATGAAACTAAATCGAAGCAGCAATATGAATGATAACTATAAGTACTTACACTACAGTGATAATTAATCTTAATTTTCAACACGAATGGCTGCGGCAAGTGATGTAATGATAAAACTCGACCTTTTTGCACTCTGCTGATTATAATGCTCTTGTGGTCTGATCCTGATAATGTTGCCTGTCAAAAATTTTGTCAACTGTTAAATTGTTTGACTTGCAGCCTTATTAAGGAACATAATTATAATGTCAATCGGTTTCATTTTGGCAGTTCAACGGCAGAATAAGAATTTATATATGCATGACTATTATTTGGCAAAATAAAAGGTATTTGAAAAGGTTTTCTGAAAGCCACGTACTACTTACTATCACACAGAATAGCAAAGTATGCTAGTTCTAGAAATAGCTATCACAACCGGATGGATAGTAGGTACCCTTCCTACTGATTAGCCATAGCCGCATAGGTGTAAGCACACACACAGATACAATAATCGTCATCATCATTTCAGCCGAATGACGTCCACTGCTGCACATAGGCCTTCCCCAAGTATTGCCACATTCACCAGTCCCGTGCGACTCGCATCCAGCGGATCCCCGCAACCTTCACCAGGTCATCGGTCCTCCTAGTGGGAAGCCTTTCAACGCAACGACTTCCGGTTCGCGGTTGCCACTCCAGAACTTTTCGGCCCCATCGATCAACCGTTCTGCGGGCAACTCTTCGGATACGATCTCCTCGTCTCGAACTCACTTTCAGACTTGCTTTTACTTCCTGATCCCAGGCTACTGCGGAAAACCAATGAACGCTTTGCCCAAACTAGCGGTTTTCTAAACCAATGAGGCAGATTCAATAGAACATACTAGAAAGATATGACCTCGGACTAATAGAAAACGCGTGTGAGGTGCAGTG
Organism: Lycophotia porphyrea; assembly: GCA_950005105.1. Lineage (NCBI taxonomy): Eukaryota > Metazoa > Arthropoda > Insecta > Lepidoptera > Noctuidae > Lycophotia > Lycophotia porphyrea. The sequence continues at coordinate 2,268,868 of OX465410.1, read as the reverse complement.
GCCTGGAAAGTGAATTAGAGCCCTGCCTCGTGCAAGGATGTCGTTAGATATCGGGCATCCTCCAATCTGCTAATAACACTGCGAACACCTATGACGTTGCATCCGAGGTCATGACAAACGACAATCGTTCATTTGACGATTGGCCCCTCAGCTGTGCAAATCTTTCCAGATACGCTTATCTTAAGCCATCTTAATCAGTTATATCGGACAGAGCCAGTCAGTATCTTATCTTAATTAGTAATGAGAATAGGTAGTCGCGGGGTGATAGGTGGTGGCCACATTAATAAGAGCTTAAGTAGCATTTTAAACCCACGTAAAGTGCAGGTGTAGGGACCTGGGACATTTTAAACACTCCAACAAGTGGATTATTGTTTGGTCCGGAGTACCGCATTCACAGTGAGTATCAGAAGGCTCAAACTCCCCCATTATTCCAGATTTTGTTGGAGTCTATTGTAGAACAGGTAAGAATTAAACGTTCGTGTATCGTAGTACCCTATTGTGTTGTATGACTCACTTTATTTGCATATTACTGCATACGATCCCAAAGTGAATTTACATTAGTGTTTTTGTTTTCAATGCAGCTTTGCGTCATTCAATTTAATAATATTATGACAAAGCCTGAGTGGCTTTAATAATAACGTACTCATCATCCTCAGAATCAGTTGGTTTTTATCGGAAAATTCCGGTTTATTTCATACGCAATTTCCGTTAGTTGCATGACGCAGATGCTGAATCTAATATCATGCCAATCTGCGTAGGGTCCAAATATAACAGTGAGATTAAATATAGATGCGAATTTGTAATAAATTATTTTTTATTGATCAAAGACATGACAAAAAGTTCTATTGATGTGATTGTATATCGAAAAAGTTATATACTGGCGACAGATCTTAAGATGGCTTATATAGTCATAGTATTGATATTTTCTTCTCAGATCGTATCGTTCAAAAATAAGTCCAAAGTCTTCACATTGAGTCGTTATCAAGATGAGGCGAAGTGCGTCACGTTGTTGCCTATTATTCACTTCTAAGGCTAATGTAAATAAATTTTGATTGATGTAGACAAATAGTGAGACCTCATAGATATACTTGGGACAATTCAAATTTTGTACTCCTGGAAAAGCGGTTTTCAGGTTTCGATCATTTGAAGCCCAGTCCTTAAGCACCGTTATTGTGCTTAAAAAATAAAGGCAATATCAGTCAAATTTCTCAAAAATCACACCACACCTCAAGACTGCATATCATGGTTAACTATGTAGGTATTGATATTTGAAAGCTTCCTTAATTCATGTAGCGTATATACTGAAAATTCTTTCCATTATAATTGTTATCCGCTATAAGAATAAGAAATTTTGTTTTTTGCACTTCAGATATAGGTTCACCCTTATAATTAATCTGAGGTATAATTGGATTCATGAACTGAATAAAATCTATTTTTTTTTCGTTTTTCCAATGTTTGCCTTCGGATTATTACTGTCTAGCCATTGAATGATTGCATTTAGGCTACTGCTCATATCATGCTCATAAGATAGTCTGTCATTACAGTTAATTGCAACGTTGCTGTCGACGGCAAGGAGTGTCATTTGGTTTGAGTTCGCATTTGGAAGGTTATTATTAATATATATTACTAGCTGATGCACCCGCGGCTTCGCCCGTGGATGTCGGTTATCGCGATCAAAAGTTATCATGAAATTTTGATCCCGTTCCCACAACAAAAACTTGACAATTATATATTCTACCTATATACCTTTCTCGAGGACTACTCTATGCATTGGTGAAAACAGCATAAAAATCAGTGCAGTTGTTTTTGAGTTTATCGCGTACAGAAAGACAGACGCGACTGAGGACTTTGTTTTATAATATGTAGTGATAAATAGTACTGAACGCAATACACTTCCTTGTGGGACACCATATTGTATTTTACGTCCCTTTGATACGTATGTCTCCTCCATCTTAGTTCTAATATTAACTCTATTAATGTGTGTATACTGAGTGCGGTTCTTGAGATAAGTTTAAATTATTTTAAGATGTTGCCTCATAAGCCATATGTCTCAAGCTTATATAATATGATGTCATGTACCACGTGATCAAAAGCTTGTGTCATGTCCAGATGCCGAAGATCGGTATTCGCTTGTCGAAATTGAAAGTTATAATTTCCAAAAATTTATGCACAGTGTGAAGTTTTCAAGTTGGCATTGATGGTCAAATCCGAAACTATGAGGAACAGCACTCACTTATTCAAGCACTAACTTGAGTCTCGTATGTATGTATGTATGTACCTACATATACTTATGCTATCTACTTGCTATACATATATGTATGTCAGCTTATTTACAGCCAGCGCGTGACCAAACTCCTTGACTGGAGATTATTTCCTTCCGCGCCCTAGGTATACATAAATACTTCCTGGTCTGACTTCATCGTGTTTACGACGATTTTATAACAAGAGAAGCTGCTATTTATAGTTTACAAGCTTTTGTTCTATATATTCTCAAACTAGATTACCCATCTATCATCATTTTTAGCCAAATAAGACTTAATTTGTAGAAACCTTCCTAGGACTATTTTCACTAATGAAAGTGAATACAACAGTGTTACTAGCAAAGTAGCAACACAAGATGTCTATGATTATAATATTTTATACTCTGTGTTGAAAAATAAATAGTTGTCAATTGACTGTGCTAAGCTACTCCTTATTTATAACCTAAAACAGTCCACACAACATCGAAGAATTAAACAAACAGCACCACTAAACGGCGTTCGTGTGTAATTATGATATTGATGTGGCAGCTCTTGAAGGCGGTTGAATTTGCTGATCGCGGTCAGTTTTTTTTTTTTGTGAAATTCGCCTTTGTTCAAAATTGGATTAGTAAATTTGTAGTCAATGATGATTAATAATAAATAATAATAATTTCTTCCATTCTTCCATTATCTCCGGTCAGAGGTCACGGCATCATACTCCTTTCTCTTTCATATCAGTCCTCACACAATCCATCGATCTTTTTCTTTCTCGTTCACATGAAAACATATAGTCGGATCTCTGATAGAAACAAGATCACTACATATTATAAAATATGGTCCTCCGCCGCGTATGTCTGTCTGTTCGCGTTAAACTCAAAAACTACTGCACCGATTTTATTTAAGTTATTATTAAAACCGTTTTTAATAAATTTACATATAAGTAAACAAATTAATAAATTAAAATTATTAATAATTTTTATATAATCTTTACTTTGGACGCTCTTAACGTCCACGTATTTCTACATCGTTCTCACTTATAATTATGTACAATCTCAACATTAATGATGTAACCAAGATTTGGTAACAATATTTTGACTGAAAAGAGTGTCCATGGAGTTTCTTGCCCATTCTTCTCGATAGAGATCTACGCTTTGGAATGGGCAACTACAGTACTTTCACAAGTTATTATGCGCTGTGTCTGTGACTGTAGCTTAGCCTTCTTTGCTTTTCTGACATTCAAAAGTGCCTGTTATGGTGTAATTGAAATAAATGCTTTTGAGTTTGAGTTTCGAAATGTTCTTTTTGAATTTATTTCTGCCTTTGAGCCGTTCTTCATTGCCCTTGATATTCTTGATCATTTGAATGATAAAAACTGTATTATTAAACGAATCAGCTGTTATTTTTAATTCTCATCACGTATCTAGTAAAAGCCTTGTCCAAATGTTCTGATACGAATAAATCAGTATTCTATCTCTGGATGAAATTAGGGTGGGCGAAGTTCTCATTTATTTTAATTTGCGACTCTAAGCGCAATACTACAAATTACACTTTTATTTAACAGAAACTCGTAGTACTGATGGGTGACATAATAAATACTAATATTTGTATGATAAAGAGTTTGGGCTATATGACTCCTGGCCCCTTGAGGGGTAAAAGAGGTTTGCCAGGGCTGCGGGACAGTTTGAAAGAGATACCGCGGCCCTGGTACACAAAGGGCAAGGAAGGAACGTGGATGGGTTGTGGGTGTGAAGTCAACCAGTCTTACCAAGGTGTATCGTATTACCCAGTACTAACTGGGTTGTAGAGGTCAGACAGACAGTCGCTCCATGTAAAATACTGGTATTCGGCTGCATCCGGTTAGACTGGAAGCCGTCCCCACCATAGTTGGGAAAAGGCTAGGCAGATGATGACATGCGGATGTGGAGCCTCGATACAGAACTACCACACCTTGGCTCCAGCCCGGCTTCATGCAGAACTAACTGCATTCGCCAGGACTTGAATAAGGCACACAAAGAGATCTTAAAGAATAATTGAGTAGCCATTGGGAATATAGTCAGACAAAAATTTTAAATTCGAGCTTCAGTAACTACTAGCGACCTGCTAGCTATTTATGTGGGACAATAATCGAAGTCCACGCGGGCGAAGTCGCGGGTTTAAGCTAGGCACTACCACTACATAATATAAAAACTTTCTGCGAAAAAAAACCGACTTCCAAAAAAACACAAAAAAAAAACTAAAATAAGTTTTTTTTTAAATTACTTTCGGAAGTTGACAAATAATGAAACAAACAAAGTCACAAATTTCCGAAAGTAATTTAAAAAAAACTTATTTTAGTTTTTTTTTTGTGTTTTTTTGGAAGTCGGTTTTTTTTCGCAGAAAGTTTTTTATTTTACCCTTTTTAGTTGTAGACTTTTTAGCATGCCACACGAATTCTAATCATGAATTAATTTCTATATTGTAACCAGAACTTTAAGGAAGTAATCGTCAAGACGAATCAAACGAGTCCAAACTCGATGGGGTTGTCGTTTTATAGCGGAGTTCTTAAGGCGACCTTACAGCTCCATCACCAGACCCTGGATACTATCTTAAGACAAACTACTCATTAAGACGAATCAAACGAGCCGAAACTCGATGCGGTTACGTCGTTTTATCACGCAGATTCTATGGCCACCTTACAGCTCCATCATCAGATCAGCTCCATGTCATCGATATATTGTACTATCACGCGATATACATAAGCGTGCAAATTTTTAATTCAATCGGAAATCAGGAAGTGTGTCAAATTAAACATGCAAGACTTCAGGCGTCGTCGCGTGATATAGCAATTAACGTGAAAACATACCTAATTACTGAACCGATTTTGATGAAATTTCTATGGAGCCAATCGGGAAGTATATCCTTTCACATAAAAGAAGAATTTTGAAATCGGTTAAGAAACGACGGAGATATGAGGTAACAAACACAAAAAAAAACATACAACCGAATTGAGAACCTCCTCCATTTGAAGAAAGTCGGTTAAAAACAAAGTCCCCCGCCACGTCTCTCTGTCTGTTCGCGATAAACTCAAAAACTACTGCACCGATTTTCATGTTATTTCACCAATTGATAGAGTAGTTCTTGATGAAGGTTTAAGTATATAATTTGTCAAGTTTTTGTATACATTGGCTAACATATAATGATATATAAGGCATAAGCTAGTAATAGTTAAAACGCTAATTAAACAACACGTGTGTGTGACCTCTATCGATGAGAGCATGTGACATATGGGTGAATACTGTGTGGCCATGTGTTAGTGCACGCGGAGTACTGTTGGTAAACATTACGTTAGCGCCTGTCATGATAGTTATAAAGATGAAACGAATTAGTATTTCAACTAGGAACAGATGATCAGAATCGGCTGAAACTGATTCTTTTAGGGTTCCATACCCAAGGGACCCATTACTCACGGTGGAGGTCTGCCCCGCTTGGGCGGAGCACCGCCGTGTCCTCGTAGCGGCGATCGGCGGCGGCGACCTATCGCGTCCGGCCCTGGTTCAAGTCATGGTCCGGAGCGAGAGGGAATGGGACGCCGTCACCTCCTTCTGCGAAGCAGTCATGTTAGCGAAGGAGGTGGCGGAGCGTGAGAGGGAGAGAACCTCTCGTCCCAGCCGCCGCGGGAGACGCCCCGGGTGTCGGGGGTCACGTGGTGACTTCCGGCCACCGTAGACGCGGACCTGTGGACGGTGAGTAATGGGCTAGCTTGCCGTCCGTCCGACTTTTGACGACAGGCCGTGTAGACGGCGCGTTCGTGTTCCACGCGCGCCTCAAAGACATGTCAACAAACAGGGAGGGGCCCGCTAGGGCCGATGCCTGCCAGGGCTGCGGGCTATTCGAAAGAGATACCGCGGCCCTGGAGCACAAAGGGCAAGGAAGGAACATGGATGGGTTTTAGTCCGTACAAGTCTGACACTCCCTTCCGCTCTGCCCGGAGTGGGACAAGTCACTTGATGATTTCACATCCGTAAAAAAAAAAAAACGATTGTATAGATAATGGTACGGCAGGACTGTCCAACAGTATCATTATGTCTGGGTATACGCCAACAATAGCATTTTATGAAAGTACGCAACAACGATAAGACGCTGTGGTATTTCTAATTTGCCATTGTTCTGTACTGTAGGTATCCATATGATCAAATTATAAGTTTACCACTTAAGAATGTGGAATGCAATAAAAGTATTGAGTATCTTGTTCCAACTTACTAAATCGATAGAACAGAATGATTCATCTGATGTGAAAATATTCACCTTTTGAGATTTGCTGTAAACGAACCTAGCGGCGTATCATTGCGCAGTTTAAGGGTGCTTTTACACCAAAGATGTGCTATGCAGCTATGCTGCGAAGATGTGAAACTATGTGACCGTTTCCACTGATACTAAGCTATGCAGCGGTGCCAGTAAGATGTGCTGTGAAAATGCGCCACCGCAAAGTAGCTGCGCGAGGAAGATGAGCAGCTCGAGCTAAGCGATGTATCGATAATAGGGAAGCGGCGAGGGCGACCATCCATAGCACGCATCCATAGCACACATCCATAGCACGCATCCATAGCATGCATCCATAGCACGCATCCATAGCACACATCCATAGCACGCATCCATAGCATGCATCCATAGCACGCATCTATAGCACGCATCCTTCCATATATAAACATAATTATCTTAGTTGAATCCGTTTCCACCAGTGCTATGTGCACTAATGAATATGATTGGTGGATATCTAACGCAGCCATAGCAACGTAGCATAGCACATCTCTGGTGCAAAAGCACCCTAAGAGCTACGGTGCCGAGACAGTCACACATAGCGATCAAACTTATAACACCCCTCTTTTTGCGTCGGGGATTAAAAAGCCGTAACATGTAAACTTGTTAGAAAATAGTTTGACAGGTAATTCGTTATTGGTAATCCTAGTATGAGTGCCAAAGCACTCCTTTGACACTTAAGTGCACAGTGTATTCCACCAAATTAGTATCTTAGGAGATTTACTGTACCCATTTTACTAGAAATAAAGATTTTTATATTTAATTCGATAGCTCCGATTTTCTTTCAATTTGTATTTTTGCGCGAGTAAAGTGCGTCATTGGCACGTTGTCATAGTTGGAATTACTGACGCAACCATCAGGTTTTTTTTTTATAAAATTTCCACAAACACATCACACACTACGCTCTTATTAATATAGGTTTAAAGGTTATTTTACTGCAGCTTTTCTAGTCTAGTAATGCATCTGATCAAAATATAGTAAGTACAACAGCTGTTTTTTTCCAGTAAGTTTTTTTCTAAAAACCTACTAAGATTGTTAATAAATCACAAAACTAATGTTATTCTCAGTAAACAGACTCTTCACGAAGCCGTTAACTAAGCATTCTGTACATCAAACTAAGTAACTTTACGCAAAAATTAGTGCTGGGAAACGACTTTTTTTTTTGGGCTGAAAGATCACGTTTTACAGTAGGGCTCAATGTAACGCACTCAAAACATTGTGCGGATGGATGGAGTGAATAGTAAGGAGGTCTTGGAGGTGTTTGAAGTAAAAATCTTACATTATAAACATGTATTTAAAAAAAAAATTGTGAAAAAGTTGGAACTTTGACCCCCAATATCTCCGTAACTAGAAGGTTCCCAGGTATGGTCTAGAACAAAAAAATGATCGCAATGATGGGGAGAATGAGTGCCTTTCGGCTTCGTTAAGAGTCTGTTTACATCCTTTAGATCGGAGTAGGTAGATTGAATTACGGTCATTGATCCAAAATGTATGTATTAATATGGACATTCCTCCGGATTTTCGGAATTGGTTGATTATTAAAAAAAAACCGGAACTTAGGTAGGACATACATAAATACATAAACTTACGCCCTTTTCCCATGGGGGTAGGCAGAAACCACAGAACGCCACCTGCTACGATCCTTACATACTCCTTTACTTAGGTAGGAATTGTATTAAAATGTCACGATTTGACACAACCCAACGACCAATCAGAGCAAAGGATCATGGGTGGTGCACTAACCGGTGGTACCTTCCTTTAAATGAATTGAGTACTAATAATATCAGTACCAACATTAACAATATTTAATTGGATCCGGAAATACCGGAATTACTTTCCGGGAAAATGACTTATCTATGTTATTCTTTCTGTGAACATTTATGATACAAGTACCAAAAATCAATCTACCTACTCCGATCACTGGTTATTTAAACTTATTTAAACAGACGTATTTCGAAGTAAATATTATTGTCAAGATTCGTTTTCTTTGCCGTGTTTCATGATACATTGAAAAAAGTATGCTTAGATGTTTTGGTCATGTGGAGAGGATGAGTGAAAGGCGACTAACAAAAGGTATTTACAAGGCAGATGTGAGTGGCAACGCCGGGAGGGGACGCCCTAGAAGAACATACGCTGACCTCATTGGTGAGGTTCTTCAGAAAGGTCAGGTGCGCAGTACTCGCAACCGGCGTGCGTGTATGACCAGATGTATGAACGTGGACGAGGCAAAAGGAGTATGTAAGGATCGTAGCAGGTGGCGTTCTGTGGTTTCTGCCTACCCCCATGGGAAAAGGGCGTGAGTTTATGTATGTATGTATGTATGTTTCATGATACAATGGGTACTGTTCAAAGTCTATATGTTTAACGTTATCTTTGAGTTTATCTCTGTTATAAAAAGATAGCGGGCCACAGGGGAGGGTAGACAATAAAAACACGGAATGTAATAATGCCAAACTGACGCAAACATTGGAGATAAGTTCCGATAAAAAAAATCCTATAAGTGAAAAAAATAATGGCTTATAGTATTTGTTTCGATAAAAAAATGGAACTGTTTATCAATGAGATCAGTGGCCATCATGCTTTGTTGATAGCGGTATTTAAATTCCGATATCTTTCAATTAGTTAGATGTTTGCAATTGAGCGCTCCCTGTGGGACTCCACATCGCTTTCAATGTGGTGAAGCAGTCGACTGCCTCGGACACCATGGCTTTTCTTGTAGTAAGAGTGCAGGTCGTATTGCGCGGCACGCTAGCACTAATGATCTCATCCGTCGTGCTCTTGCCACCGCCGGTGTGCCAGCTGTCTTAGATCCCTCTGGCTTGGTACGCGTCGATGGGAAAAGACCAGATGGTATGATCATTATGCCATGGAAGTTGGGTAGGCCTTTGGTGTGGGACACAACTTGCGTCGACACCCTTGCGCCATCCCATCTTCCTAGCAGTGGGCTGCGCTGGGGCAGGCGGCTGCAACAGGTGCTGAAAACCTCAAACGGCGCAAATACAATAATTTAATTGGCAATTATGTGTTTGAGCCGCTTGGGGTTGAAACACTAGGACCATGGGGTCCGAGTGCCCACCTAGTATTTCGGAAAATCGCCAAACGGTTGGTCGACTCTTCACGTGAATCGGTATTGTCATCTAACGTGGCAATGCTGCTAGCCTTCTGGGCACTTTTCCTGTGGACTGCGATGCGGACGAATTATTTGACGCCCTGTAACCCTTTTGATACTTGTACATATTTATTGTACTTAGTAAATAATGTAAATAAACTTACCTTCCTCTTGGTCTGATAAAGAAGAGATACGATAATTGTTATGAGTTTTTAACAGAGCCGAAGGAATTTCAAATAATATTTTGTGGATTGGAAAATATTGAATGTTTTGTAACACTCACAATGCTTACGGTTTTTTAATTATCACATTTTTATTATTTTTAGTTTAACTTGCAATGTTTGTATACATGTATGTTTGTTTGCTTCGTTCAAATCTTGCAAATGAATTTTGAACAAGCTAATGGTAAAAATATACAGGTTTTGTTATTGGATCATTTGTGGTTTTGAAAATGACCAGGGTGACAGAAATGAACAGAAAATAGGCGCCTAAACGGTCTCACTAAGTTGCTAATTGTGCACCAACGAATAAACACAAATTGGAATATAAATTATTGAGTAGTAGTAAGTCGCGCACCTAGTTCCCATTTCTGCTTTCCTGGTAGTTTTAATAAATAAACAATTAGAACAGTTGAATTTTAAAACGTCTATCGATATCATTCATTTATTACGAACTCTTTAATATCTTCCTTATTTTTCATCGTTGGTCCAGTGTGTTTCGAGGAATGCCTTTGGTGCGCTTCGAGGAATACCCCATTTATTTTTGAAGTGAAAACTTCTTTAGCGGCGTTGTGCACTTTTTGGGATGGGTAAAAACTATTAAACTCGCGTCAGATCGTCAGATCGAAACGGCGGCGCAGGGCGCTTGCGCGAGTGTGCGTGTAGTTTAAGCTAGATGGCGTTGTTTCAAGCTTTTTTCTACGGCAGCGACATCTTTCGTTCTTGCAGAAAGGTATTGAAATTTCTGATATTTAAGCTAGATGGCGTTGTTTCAAGTTTTCACTTCTGCTGGCACTCCCGGAGTGCAACCTGTTGTTTTTTAATAGAAAAAGGATTTAAGGTTCCGTGCAAAAAAATTAAAACCGTTGAAATTGTTAGCAAAATCCGATTCAAATAGGGTAGTATGTAATATTTAGGGTTCCGTGCAAAAAAATTAAAACCGTTGAAATTTTTAACAAAATCCGAATCAAATATGGTAGTATGTAATATTTATCTAATAATAACACGCGAACGATGGTAGCAGGCAACAGCTAGCTCATAAAATCATAAAAAATTACATAATTTCATAGATAGGGTTTTAATTACCGATGTTTTTTTAAACATTCACAGAACGTGTCGTGTTGATAAGATTGTTTTTATTACGTTACACCTTCAGGGTTATTTGGCATGGTGATAACAGCTGTTTTAATATATGAACATAAGGTGCTTGTAATCTCGCCACATTAAGGCGGTTGCGTCAGGGTAGCCCGCGAAATTCAAATCTTTATATATATAATTCTACTGTGCGTGTGTATGTCACTGAACTCCTCCTAAACGGCTGGACCGATTTGAATGATTTTTTTTGTATGCCTTTGGGTGGCACCCTGGATGGTTTAGATTCACAAATCAGCCCGACAGATGGCGCTGCAGTATTATATAAAAATCAATGCCAATTTTCGTTGTAATTTTATAACTCAAGAACGTTCTCACCTATCCAAACCAAACCAGCTTTGTTCGGACTATTTAGTAGATGGTTTATGGGTATTTAGGGTAGGTAGGGTAGGTAGGGTAGGTAGGGTAGGCAGGGTAGGTAGGGTAGCTAGGGTAGGGTAGGTAGGGTAGCTAGGGTAGGGTAGGTAGGGTAGGGTAGGGTAGGTTAGGTAGGGTAGGGTAGTCGGTTTATGGGTATTTAGGGTAGGTAGGGTAGGCGAAATATTATTTAGTTGCATTATGTGACGCAAACGAAGTTGCGCGGGTCAGCTAGTTTTCTTATGGTTTTTGCAATTTGCAGGTCAGTGTCAGGTTGTACGTTGATGAAAAATGAGTCGCGCCAGTAACGCGTATGTAGTTACAGAATTACAATCATGAAAATCATCATGTATGTTGTTCTTGTTGTTATTAACACTGATTGACCTTTTAATCCCGGGGTTGTATTCCCTACTCGCCATTGACATGCCTAGCCACGCCTGGCCTTATCCAGTCCAGAACCTTGAAGACATCCTCCAGTGCAGCGGTAAACAGTTTCGGAGATATGACGTCTCCCTGTCTCACACCTCGCTGCAAAAGGATAGATTCCGATGTCTGGTCCTGAAGTCGGACTGACATGGTGACGATTTTGTCCAAACACTTCAACACCTCGATGTACCGATAGTCGATTTGGCACCGTTGGAGAGACTGGAGAACAGCCCAAGTCTCGATCGAATCGAAGGCTTTCTCGTAGTCCACAAACGCTAAACAGAGAGGTAGGTTATACTCTTCGGTCTTCTGCATAACTTTCCGCAGCGTGTGTATGTGGTCTGCGGTACTAAAGCCTTTTCGGATCCGGCTTGTTCGAGAGGCTGGAAATCGTCAAACCTGCTCGCGATGACTCTTGAAAACAACTTGTAGACATGATCTTTCCTATTGTTATAAAAACCGGGCAAGTGCGAGAAGGACTCGTAGCGAAGGGTCCCGTACCATCGTAGTAAGGGAACCCCCTTTTTTTTTTTTTTTGTTATAGCGGCAACAGAAATATACATTCTGTTTCAATTTCAACTGTCTACCTATTACGGATCATGAGATACAGCCCGCTGACAGACATACGGACGGACGGACAGCGGAGGCTTAGTAATAGAAGGTCATTCAACCCAACACTTCTCGTTTATCCTTCGCTCAAGTATTTGTTTGTCTGTTTATCTGCTTAACCTCAAATAAAACAATGCTACTTGATGTTTGATACAAACACTTAAAAGTTATAATCATAAAGTTATTGGTATTGTATTATAGATAAGTTTATCGGAGACTTAAAATGTCAATTTAGTATTGAAATGACCTTGGATTCAAGAAACGAAAGAGGTTTATTAGATATCGCGCAAAGCGATTGGTTTACAAATAGTAATAAATATTTCCCTATATCCTAAACACCAATTGTTATTTTATTGGCTTTTAGGAATTTTAAATTTATCTTATCTTCACTGTTCTCTGGTTCCAAGGTTACCGACGTAGCCCGAAAAAAATTTAAGTGGCAGTGGGCAGGGCACATTGCTCGCAGAACGGATGGCCAATGGGGCCGAAAAGTTCTGGATTGGCGACCGCGAACCGGAAGACGTTGCGTTGGAAGGCCTACCACTAGGTAGACCGATGCGATTAGCACGGGACCGGTTAATGTGGCGACACTTGGGGGAGGCCTATATCCAGCAGTGGACGTCTTTCGGCTGAAATGATGCTGATGATGATGTTCTCTGGTAAAGGAAAATATCGTGAAGAAACTGCTATGTCCTAGAACCAAATATTAGATTAGATTAGATATCTATCAATCCACTACGACTCAAGTCAAACTCGTGAATGACATGCTATTAACAATAATTCTCCAAGGGTATATAACCATTATTGTTTTACTTGACTGTGATAGCTAATAAATCTAATTTTCTCGTAAACCTGCGGTGCTTAAGGACAGTTAATTAATAAGGTACGTTGCTGGTCTGGATTATCTATTCCTACTCGAAGATTCAGAAAAACTTTCTTTTTAGAACCCGCTTACTAAGACTCCGCTTTCCGTCCGTCTGTCTGTCTGTCTGTTTGTCACCAGGCTGTATCTCATGAACCGTGATAGATAGGCAGTTGAAATTTTCACAGATGATGTATTTCTGTTGCCGCTATATCAAAAAATACTAAAAACAGAATAAAATAAATATTTAAGGGGGGCTCCCATACAATAAACCAGATTTTTTCCGTTTTTTTTTGTCCGATATTAATAATGGCGACAGGTAGACCCTTGAAATATTCACAGAATATTCACATTGAAAATAAATATTTAAATTAAAATAAATTACATACCCATACAGCAAACGCGATTTTTTGTCTAATGTTGTATAGATAATGGTACGGAACCCATTATGCGCGAGTCCGACTCGCTCTTGGCCAGTTTTCTACTGCTCAGTCAAAGTTCAGCACTCTTTTTTTTTTTTTTTACGTATGGGAAATCATCAAATGACTTCTCCCGCTCTGGGCAGAGCGGAAGGGAGTGCCAGACTTGTACTGACTAAAACCCATCCATCTTCCTTCCTTGCCCTTTGTGTTCCAGGGCCGCGGTATCTCTTTCGAACAGCCCGCAGCAAGTTCAGCACCCTTAGAACCGATGACCGTTGGGGTAGACGTGTTCTTGAGTGGAGACCGCAAATCGGCGAACGAAAAGTGGGGGGCTCAGGCTCGATCTTCGCAAGGTGGTAGCAACTGGATGAGAGTTGCAGAGAATCGACTTGAGTGGCGTGCGATTATGAAGGCCTATGTCCAGCAGTGGACTGCTGGTACATGTGCTGTAAGACATTGCTTCTTGCAAAATTTCGCGATTATAGGTCAACGGGTAACCGGGTCGGGTTTTGGGTCGAAAACCTATATGGTAGTATATATAGGTTTTCGACCCAAAACCTATAGGGTACTTGCGGTTGACCTAGAAATGTAAATTTTGGTTAAAAGCAAGGTCTTACAGCACGAGCAAAGGGAAAGTTCCGAAAAATAAAAAAGGTTGAAAATTAAGGTACTTAAATGGTACTTACAAATTTTCGCGAAAATCTAAATTTGCCCATATCTTTTTATCGTGTTGACTCAGGACCTTGATTATTTAATAGACCTGAGTATCTGGTATTAATTTCAACTTGTTAGGTCCACCCGTTCCTGAGAAAATCGGTGGTGACAGGCGGACAATAGAGTGATCTTATAAGGGTTCCTTTTTTACCTTTTGAGGTACGGACCTAAAAATCAAACTTTTAATTCAACGCGATCAACAGATACTTATGACCGTTTCTGTCGAATATTTTGCGATCTCACAAGGGAATCATAATATAGGGTAAGTACTTCCCGTTGACCTAGAATAATGAAATTTGAAAAGAAAGAAGTAATTTTTTACAGCACATTTCAAAAAAAAAAATCTGAAAACCGTAAATACGTAGTTTAATAACAAAATACCTAGAAGTTTATAGAGTCCAACTCGCACTTTATAATTTGCTTCGAAAACTTTATTTATTTACGCCGCGCCCATCGCTAGACAGTTATATAAATCTGTTATTGAGAAATAGACGTCATATTGACGTAATTATTAGCACCCGAATCGATGGTTTCTTATAAATATAAGTGCAAAAATAACCAATACAAAGTATTTATTTGTCTCGTTATTTAACGTCTTTGACGTTTCAAGATAATACTTTGCATAAATATTAATCAAACAAATTAGCACCCGACCATCCCCCATTTCAATCCCATTTTAGTTTTTGAAATTTCAAAGAATATAACGTGATAGAGACAAAAGTTCTTGTAAGACGTCACTTTGATAGTTAAACGTCATAAACGACAACTTGTCAGGTGCGGTCCTGGGGGGGCGGGGGGGGGGGGGGTCACACGGTTCATCCAGTCAGCCTCCCTCTACTTTTTTGCTTATTCCTCCGCATCACATGTCAATCCGCATCACTGCTTAATTAAATTAGGCACAGAAAACAAGATAGGTAATAGGGAATATGCGTATGATTTAAATAACGCTCAATGTTTTTTTATATGAACTCTTTTCTTTTAGATTTACGTACATATTCATATTTTTGGTCGGAACGAATTGTGACGTCAAAGTCTTTAATAATAAATGTCAGCTAGTGCATAGTTGAATGCTTGCGATTAAATTCAGTTTTATTGTGATTTTGAGCCAATATTGAAATGAAATTACATTTTGTTTTCTAAAAGAGTAGTAAAAGTAGTAAAGATTCATTTTCGTAATGACAGATATCTGTTACGTCAAGGCAAAATCGGACAATATTCCGAAAATTGATGTGTTTATGCTGGCCACGTATTTCGCATCGAATTCGGACCATACGTCTTCTGAAATAAAAGGAGTGAAAGCAGCAAAGTAATTACACCATAAATATTATGTTTATTAGATCTTTCACGCCTTTGGATAATTTTTACCTATAAATTAAGAAAAATAGCATACTAATCTTTTAAAATGTGAATGAGAATTTTAAGGTTATGATTATTTCATGGAAAACCACATTATCTAAATTTGACGCTGTTTTCTAATATGAACTTGCCAATGCTCGAGCTGATAGCAATCAAAGGACTTTCATGAACTATTCTATGGTATCAAAATCGTGGGCTACGAGTCATACAATGCTTTTGGATGGATTGGATATGGATTGTATTTATATTTTGTTTTATTTTTGGTACAAGCCTTAAATTTATTAAGGCGAAGGATATGTGCAACCCAAGTACCCAAGATGAACCAAAACCTGTATGCAACTAGCAAGGAAATCCTATCCTCTTCTAACTGAAAAACCAACATAATAAATTAAAACATGATATGAAATCTGTGAAACAGATACATTGCCTAACACATTTTTTAAAATACATATTAGTTTGCTATATTCTGTTTATTATATTTTGAAAATCTAAAATTCATAGGACATCATAACTACCATAAATTATCCATCCACACACATTCATTCCATTCTAACTAGTAAGTAAGTCCGAGTCAGTCAGTGGTCGTAATTGAACCAAACCTTACTACATTTGCATTTTTCAAGTAAGGTTGTAATGTAATAGAGGATAATGATGACACTTGCAAAGATTAGCTGATAAACAATCAAATTGTACTTAAAGCGAAATAAATACTTTCGTCAAAATGGTCTTCACAACATTATAAACAAGTTGATGGACATTTCATGTCTCTTTTCATGATTTTACACAACTTTCTCCTTGTGTTCACACCTCTCAGTACAAGAAAATAACACTTTATTTGGTGCATTTCTATTTGTGTTTTACACAAGGGCACGATACGATACTGAAAAGCCGGTTTATTGTCCTGTTGCATTATTTAATTGAAGTAAAACACAAAATATTAATAGATTACTTACAGCCCAAAACACTTCTGCATCTATTCACTAGTTGTTTGCTGTTACAGATTGTGACGTCACGACAAGCGCGCCAAAATGGCGGTCGGTTAAAAAGCTGATATCAGCCTACTATTTTAAAACTTTTTTTGAACCAAATGTTGTTTTTTTGGTGCTGGTTTTTTTGTAACATTTATATATTGATGTAAATAATCATTTAAAAATATATAAAAAAATACATGCATATTCCCTATTACTCACGTTTGATAATTATCACTATATATTTGTAAATTGATCGGTTCGTTTAAATCACTTTTTAAAACAAAAAAAAAAAACTATCCATCGTAGCCCGCTTGGTAATCATCACGGCCCATATTTGGCCTCCTAATACGTTGCTTTGTTACATTGAATGATGGCGGGATTTTCCATAATTAGTTCATTCACTTACCAAACAGATTAATGTTCATAGTTAATTTTTATTAAGGTTCCGTAGTCAACAAGGAACACTAATGGTTTTATTAAGCTATAAAGTGTAAATATTTGTTAGACTAAAGTGTGTTCCCCCCCTCCCCCCCCTCACTCTACCAGTTAAACGCAAAAAAAAATAGCTGTTGCCTACATTTGGCAAACATAAATGTAGGCAACAGCTGATCTTTTTGCGATTTCAGGTTTGGTCCCATAGTGAAAGTTGTTCGTAATGATGAGTACAATGACCTCTTCAGAGATTTCACAAACGGTGTCGGTCTTTTGACTAGGTAACGACTGCCAAAGACAACAAATGACAGTCGACACCCACGGCTTGACGTGCTTTCCGAAGCATCGGAGAGTACTTCATAAAGGGTGTAAAAAGACTTAACCGATTCGTTGCAATCTCCAATTTGTCAAATTTATAGCTGTGGCTGAGTGTGGCGCGGAACAAAAATAACGTGACACGGCTCCCGTGCCTAACGCCGCAACGAATCGCTTAACGAAGCCGAAACGCACTTTTTCTCCCTCTCATTGCGATTTTTTTTATTCTAAACCATACCTGGGAACCTTCTAGTTACGGAGATATTAGGGGTCAAAGTTGCGACTTTTTGTTTTTTTTTTTTAAATACATTTTTTTATTGTATTGTTTTACTTAAGACACCTTCACGACCCCCGTACTATTCAATCCATCCACCAGCACAATGTTTTGTATTGAGTCCTACCGTAAAACGTAATTTTTCACCCCAAAAAAGAAGTCGCTTCCCAGCAATAATTTTTGCGTAAAGTTACTTAGTTTGATGGACATAATGCTTGGTTGACGGCTTCGTGAAGAGTCCGTTTACACCCAGATGTATTTAATGTTGTCCTTGGTCTATTTGAACCTAGTCGATAGAATATAATCCCATAATGAAAGTTAATTAAAATCGACACGGTGCGAAAGCCTGTTACTTATCTCCTCAAGTCTTATTAGTCGAACAAGTGCGAAATAAAGGGCATTGTTATCCAATATATAACAATAACGACATTCTGTCTGATGATATTGTGAACTGTTGTTCACACAACAAAACGGTTTTACAGCACTCGTGTTTTTTAAAATAGCATTACGTTATCACTAGTGTCTGACCGAAGGCCGATTTCAAGCCGAAGCCGAAGAGTGCGATTCCGTGCCGTCAGGTGAGGTTCAACCCTAAAAGTGACAAAATATACAGGGTGTAAGGAACAGCCCTCCGCAAACTGACAGGGTGCATTCAGCTCCTTATTTTGAATCATATTCCACCGGAAGTTTTCTCCGGATTTTTTTAATTTTATTTTTTTTCAGTTGGATACTATTCCTTTATTTCAATGTAATTATGTAAAATTACATTCCCTGTACGCAGGACTCAATTTATGTAACTAATATGGCTAATATCAAAAATCCAACAATGGATGTTGTTTTTTTTTATTTTTTTTTTAAATAAACGTTGCCCCACACTAGGAATTTCTCCTGTATCGTGGGGTGCGTTTACAAACATTTAAACTCACATACACAAACAGCCAGACCCGGAACAACTACCTGTAGGTCATACAAATATTTGTTCCGTGCGGGAATCGAACCCGCGACACGCAGCGCAGCAGTCAATCGCTCAGCCACTGCGCCAATCGTGCCGTCGATATAAGCTAGCGAAAGACGCGTGGATCAGCTGTTCACTTCCTGCCTAGCTACAGAGTTCATCGAACTCGTCGTCGCGCTTGCGTTCAATACGTGCGTTTTGCCACGGTTAAGATACATTGCGTATGAGGAAATAAGAAAAATCAGATTTATTGAATTCCCATAACATTCCTGAAATAATTTCTTGTACCGGTCATGTAATTATGATATTGTAATAAAACTGCTGCACTTCAGTATAAGTATTTATTATGTTGCTACAAAATGTTAAGAATGTAGACAAGTCGTATTAAAATAATTATTATAGTCTAGGAACTTTTTAGGGATACTGCTTATCAATGCAAAAGACGAATTGTGCGTCCGACTTCGACGAGCGCCAAAGGAACAAGAACGTTTTAAAAGGTGTCGCCCGCCATTACGGCACACTGACAGCTTTACCACAGATAATCAGAGAAATTCAACCGTCAGTGTTGCAAGCACATTTAGTCGATTGCAATAAATAATCGATTACAAAAATTAAATTAAATCGCAATAAATCGAATTAAATAGTAATGATTCACATCAGAACCTAACACTCGTCCATCCTGACAACGTGTATGTCCTCATACACGCTCTCAGGCAAAGACCAAAACCTAACACTCGGCTAGGTACATTATTATAATTAAGCTACAAGCAGTAATGACTACACTAAAGAAACTAACTACATAATACATATCAAACTTATATAAACCAAATGGAAAAAAAAAAAACAGAACATAAATTGTATATTATGGAGTCCCCATACTTCTCAATCTTCCAACTTTTGGAATTTCCCCTCAAGTCTCCAACTTTTGGAGTCCTCCAACTTTTGGAGTTCCCTATGCTTTTCCAACTTTTGGAATTCCCCCTTAAGTCTCCAACTTTTGGAGTTTCCTAAACTTCTCCAACTTTTGGAGGTTCCCCACATACGTCTCCAACTTTTGGAGTTCTCCAACTTTTGGAGTTCCCTAAGCTTTTCCAACTTTTGGAATTCCCCTTTACGTCTCCAACTTTTGGAGTTCTCCAACTTTTGGAGTTCCCTAAGCTTTTCCAACTTTTGGAATTCCCTTTTACGTCTCCAACTTTTGGAGTTCTCCAACTTTTGGAGTTCCCTAAAGTTCTCCAACTTTTGGAGGTTCCCCAATACAATAGGTACATCTCAATCATCGGTCTATTGATTTTAATAACATTCATATCACAAAACAATGCTCCAAATTAATACATGTCACCTTAAATATCATACTTTATAGATCAAACAACTCATATTGCATTTGCTTAATTTAAGACCATAGGATTCCTTTCGAAAAATATACTAGAATTACATAATATAATTAATCACTTGAAACTTTATCAATTTCATCATCATCAGTACTACTTTCGTAAAGCTCTAAAGCAGCTACATGAACCCATGGTAACATTCGATTAGCGGCTACTACCGTCTTACGTTTGTTCTTCGTGGTACTTAATCCGGGAATTGCGGCTAACTCATACCGATCATTACCGAGCGACGCAACTACGCGATATGGACCTACGTAAGCTGGATTAAGCTTTTTGCTTTTGCCGTCATTACTAAATGAAGTTTTTGTAATTTTGACTAAGTCGTCTATTGCGTACGTACGAGCCGGACGTCTATTCTTGTCATAACGACGTTTTTGTTTCGTCTGTTCCTCATCGATCCTATCTTTAACCTGCTCGCGAATTGTGACAAGATCAGTTGCGTCCCTAGTAGTTTGACGTATTTCATTTAAACGTGGATCTATTTCACTACTCATGTGAGTACCGAACATCACATCCGATGGGGTTCTCCCCGTTGTTTTTTGTACGGTGTTATTTAAACCCCACTGAATTTTGCCTACCTTGGTGTCCCAAACCCTTTCGTCGTCCCCAAGATTCTGCGCCGTCAGTGAATTCAGAATCGTACGGTTATACCGTTCCACTTGCCCGTTTGATTGTGGACTAGCGACTGCATTCAACACATGCTTGATACCCTTTTCGGTACAGAATCTTTTAAACGCATGAGAGGTGAAACATGTACCGCGATCGCTAATTATGCGATCGGGTGGTCTAAAAACGTCAAAAATGTCTAATAATACATTTATGGCGGTCAAGGTTTTCGTATTTCTTACCGGTTTTATGAAGGCAAATTTAGTGAAAGCGTCAACTACCACTAACAAGTAAGAGTTACCTTTCTTAGACTTCACGAAGGGACCCAAGTGGTCGATGTGGAGCGTATGAAACGGGATTTCTATCTTGGGTATAGGGTGCAATAAGCCCTCGGACCTGTTTGGCCTTGTTTTGGAATATGCACATTCGAGACACGCATTCACATATTTTTTTACGAATTTTGTCATACGAGGAAACCAATAAGTCCCTTTAATGCGATCTATAGTCTTATCAACACCAAGATGACCAATGTCATCGTGATTAAGACGACACAACTGCCACCTAGCTCCCTTTGGGACTACCCAACGAAGTTTATCAGGGTCACCGTCGACACGCTTGTATAGCCCGTTATCTTTAATAACGTAGTTATCTTTAATGTATTTTAGCCCCTCTGGATCTAATTTTGTGTGCAAAATGTCGCGTATCCTATTCAACTCGGAATCACCCAACTGAAGGGTAAGCAACCAATCATCACTGTTCAACAACATAACTGTAGGATATGTATCCACTTCAATAGACTGATCCAGAGTTTGAGGATTTCTGGATAAAGCGTCAACATGCGACATCTTGACACCAGGTCGGTATTCAATCACGCATTCGAACTCCTGCATCATGAGCCACCACCTCGCGATTCGGGGAATTAAATCACGTTTGGTAAAAGTAGTTCGGAGTGCTCCGCAGTCAGACACGATTTTAAATTTCTGCCCTAACAAATACACCCTAAACTTTTTTAGAGAACAGATGACCGCTAATGTTTCTAACTCATACGAGTGGAAGTTTTTTTCTTCCGGAGAAGTTTGGCGGCTGTAAAAAGCCACGGGATTGAACGATTTTGAGCCAAACGAACGCTGCAAGAGAATTCCACCGATTCCAACACGGCTAGCGTCAGTATGGAGCTCAGTTTCGGCAGACGGATCATATATTGCCAGCACAGGTCTTGAGACGAGTTTTTCTTTGAGGGAATTGAATGCCTGCTCTTGCTCGCACGACCACAACCAAGGAACATCCTTCTTTAACAGTCTACTGAGAGGGTGCGCAACCTGAGCAAAATCCTGAATGAATTTGCGAAAGTAGCTCGCTAACCCTAAAAACTGGCGCACACCGTGCTGATTCGAGGGACGAGGAAAATCTGTTACCGACTGTATCTTTTTCATACCAGGCCTAACGCCCGCGGAGCTAATTTCATACCCTAGATAATCTAAATTATCTTTCAGAAATTCGCATTTGGTTAAGTTAAGCGTTAAGTTGGCTTTCTCAAGCAACTTTAATATGTGCTCTAACTTAACCAAACAGTTATCTACACTTGTTCCATAAATAAGGAGATCATCTAAATATGCTGTAGCTTCATTAAACCGCGCTGAACCCAAAACCTTGTTCATCATGCGCTGAAAGACTGCTGGTGCATTTGCTAAACCGAACGGCATACGGTTAAATTCGTACTGACCGTCCGGCGTTACAAAAGAAGTCAGCGGTTTTGAATTCTCGGCGATAGGCACCTGATAATAGCCGGATGCTAAATCTAGAGAGATAAAGCAAGCTTGTCCGGACAACCTAGCAATTTCATCATCTATTATTGGCATAGGGTAACGTTCTTTTACTGTTATAGAATTGAGCATCCTATAATCAACGCATAACCGCAGCTTGCCATCCTTTTTGCGAATCAATACAATAGGACTTGCATACTCGGATGCAGACTCTCTGATGATCCCGGCGCCGAGCATGTCATCTACCATTTCGCGAACTTTTTGACGCTCACTGTGGGCCAAACGATATGGACGGTAAACAACCGGTGTTTTGCTGTTAGTTTCGATGCTCATCTCTACGACATTTGTGCAGCCTAGTTCTTTGAGTGAAGATGCAAAACAGTGCCTGTATTTTTGCAATAGATCAAATAGCCTCAACCTGTCAGAATTATGAATAGACTCTCCTACGCGAATCTGGCTAACGTCAAGATCATTAGAGAGTTTCGAAAAGACTGATGCGTCTGGTACAAGGACTCGATTCACGACCTTAACGACTACTGCTCGGCCTAGGTTTGACCCTAAAGGTAATGAGAATTCTGAATTAAGAGGCGTTAAATCGACAACCGTTCTCCCATGTTTGACTAAGTGTAATCCACCCGCCACTACACACTGCTGATGCGGCTTACCTAACAACTTGCCATCTAACATAATGTACCCCTCGCAACGAGGTTCTACTGAAGCTCTTACCGAAGCCCTTCCACATAACATCACGCTGTTGAGCACCCTAACTTTGACCACGTTATCCCTGTCTATATGATTTTGTGAAAATGGCATTTCATCATCAACGTTCATAAATTGCAAATCCGTGGCAGTCTTATGCACAACAACGTGAGGCTGTTCTGTGAAAGTCTGACCAACTAAAACAGGTACATCTAAGTATTTGTCGCTCACCACGCGGCAAGTAATGTTAGCGAGTACGTCGTCCACGGAAAGTTCAACGTTAACTTTTCCTACCGATTGTACTAATTCGTTACCAAATCCTTTCAGAACCGTTTGTACTCGGTCATGCTGAAGTCCTAGTTCCACTGCAAGAGACTGGGTAATCAACGAGACTTCGCTACCAAAGTCTATGAAAGACTTCACATTCCGACCATTAATTTTTATTGTTTTAATGAATTTAGAATTTGGTTTAGATGCAGAAATAAGCAAAGTTTTGCTTGGATCCTTAGCTTTGTTTGTGTCAGAGCTGGAATAACATTTATCAGCACTATGGCCAACTTTATTACACTTAGTACACGTTATGAGAGGCTTTGGACATTTAGAGAATATATGTCCCTTTTCTTTGCAATTAAAACAATGAATATTTGAGGCACCATTAGTTTTGGTTGTTGGTTTAGCATTTGCCCAGTCCGAATCGTTCCCTGATCTGAATCGAGAATTAGCTACGCGTTCGCCTACATTATTATCTTTGCTGCTCATCAGATACTGCAATAATTGATCGGGATGACTGCACCTTAGTGCCAAAGCCGCCGATTTTAGTGACTTATCACCAATACCGTAAATTATACAGTCAACCGCGCGTTTATCGAAAATATCACACTGATTTAAGAGAGCCAGTTTATCATAAAAATAGTTTTCAATCGGTTCATTGTATCTACTTCTTCGCTTCAGCATTTCTTCTAGGGCTTGGCCATAATTTTGTTCGAATGGAAATGCACTCAGTAACTTTTCTTGCCACTCAGGCCACGTAAACAAAATAGAATTTAAACTTTCGTACCAGGTTTTGGCCAATCCCTGAAGTTTTTGCATCGCGTGATGAATAGTTGTTCTCTCGTCCCACCCATAAACAGAAGCACACTCGTTAACTTTCTTAAGCCATACGTCAATGCGCTGGTTTTTCAATGAAGGGTTAAACTCTGCTAAAATATTTTTAGAATCACCACTACGGTTCATCGGTGAAGTGGTTGATGGTTGGGACGCGAGTTGTTTAATAGAACTTAACAAATGAGCTATATCTTTAACACTAAAGGAAACGCTACTAGATCTCACAGGTTGTTCCGCATCATTGGAAACATTATCATAGTTGTTGCGATTATTCGTACGATGACGATTTGACCTAGTATAGTTTTCGCGATGTACAGAAGATTCACGAGAACATGGACTATACCGGCGCTTTGACGACAAACGATTACGTGCTCTGCTCACCTCGTTTTCCAAAGCGTTGAGGCGCTCCCGTTCTCGTTCCAGCTCCTTCTCGCGTAGAGTCAGCGAAGTAGGGCTCCGGCGAAGACTGCGACCGCGACTTCGACTTCGAAGACGCCTCGCACTGCCGCCGCTACCCGCTCTTGATCTGGCTTCAGCTGCATGACGACTTCGACTTCGAAGGCGCCCGTGACTGCTTCGCCTAGCGCTGCCGTTGTCTTGCGCCGTCGATCGTGCTTCGGCAGCGTGGCGCGATGGACCTCTTATTGGCGTCGATAAGCGCCGCGAGGTAGTCTCTCGATCGCGTGGCATGGTCCAAATCCATAAAACAGAAATAAAACTGGGTTTAGATCATGTACACCAAAGTGACTACGCCGTAATTTTTTTTTTTTAATGTTTTCGGGTATTTCGAAAATATCTCGGAAACGGTGCGTCTGAGGTCAAAAATAACGAAATTTTCTTCCCCTTTTAGAAACCCCGCACAGAGGATAAGCAACGTAAATCCACAAAAAAAAATGAAATTATTTTCTGATCTGGCCTACCCTCATATTAAATTATTGTCAAATCATGTACTTTTAACGGTATTTGACTGTTACAAATCTAATGAAATCGTTATCGATAGTTACTGGGATAAAACACGTATAATAAAAACAAATCAATATTATGTATATATGATAGGCGTGTACTTACCACTTCTGAACTGTAATAAAACTGCTGCACTTCAGTATAAGTATTTATTATGTTGCTACAAAATGTTAAGAATGTAGACAAGTCGTATTAAAATAATTATTATAGTCTAGGAACTTTTTAGGGATACTGCTTATCAATGCAAAAGACGAATTGTGCGTCCGACTTCGACGAGCGCCAAAGGAACAAGAACGTTTTAAAAGGTGTCGCCCGCCATTACGGCACACTGACAGCTTTACCACAGATAATCAGAGAAATTCAACCGTCAGTGTTGCAAGCACATTTAGTCGATTGCAATAAATAATCGATTACAAAAATTAAATTAAATCGCAATAAATCGAATTAAATAGTAATGATTCACATCAGAACCTAACAATATACTGAATTAACCCCATCAGTTTGTCCCTTACACCCTGTATACGTTTTAACTTTTTAAATTTAATGTTCACTGTAAATATGTAAACGAGAACTTGTCAAAAATAATAAAAGTGTGACCCCGCGTTGGTAACAGTTTGTTCAATTTCGGCGTTTGCTAGAAAAAAAACGAGCTTTGACTGCGGTCAAAACCTCGGTGTATTTTGCCCGAAGTCGAAGCTGATTTTTTTTCAGCCGAAGGTGGCCGAAGATTCGGTTTGGTCGGACACTAACCTATATAGGTAACGATAACTACATTTTGATGTGTCATTCAGATCCAGCCTGGCCCCTTGCTGCCCTCCCCAGCGACGCCCTAAACCGAGGCTCGTACCCCACAGGGGTGGCCTTTAGCGTGTGGTCGCTTAGTTTATAGTTCATTGCCCCTGGCTGGAAGCCTTAACTTCAAGGCATCCACAGGAATAGACCGGTTAAGCAGTAGCCAGCCTCCTAGGCTGAACTGCGAGAAGCCATTAACAAAAAAAAAAAACATTTTTATGTTATTAAGAACAACACATCGGTTTTATAGTACTCGTTTTGTTTGTTAATACTGATAATAAAATTATGCTATCAGCTGTCTGTTATGGTACTGTTGCGGAAATAGCTTCGACCTGGTTTTGGTGTGATTTATTATTATGTTTGTACTACCTATTGACATTCATAGTACGTTTTGGAGTTATTTTATTGTATCTCATCGATTTACCTACCGTATCTATAAACAGAACTGCTTCTACCGGAGTATTTTAGGTGGTTTGGATGCAGCATGTCTTCTTCCATACTTCTCTATTACTCGTCATCTCATAAGACACCTCCTTTCTTGCCATATCATCCTTCACACAGTCCAGCCCTCGTTTCTTCGGTCTTCCTCTACTCTTATACCCATCCACAGTCATACTCTAAAACTTTTGATTTTTTTTAAGAGACTTTGTCCCAAAAAATACATGTGATTTTGGGTAGGAGGGTAGTGGTAGTCTAACGGCATATGAGACGAGTGGCGGCCAATCGCAAGCCCTTATTATTATCAGCCATTTGTGTCCCCACTGCAGGGCAAAGGCCTCCCTACCCTCCTTCCACGTATCCGCATCCAGTGCTGTTATACGCCAATCCTTGTGAAAGATTCCTTCCCTTATGAGCAAAAAAAACACAACCACTCCGAGAGTGCCGACAGAAGTAAACCTTTATTTTTTCAATTTCTGGATTCTTTTTAGAAAATATTTTTGCATAAGCCTTTTACTTATACATTTGACTTTACACTGTATTTTTTTTTTGGGCTTGTAATGTGTAGCAGTACGGCTAATTCTGCAACCAAAAAGAGGGTGTTTAACGGTGCAACGAGTTCAATTGTTTTCCCCATCTCATAAATGCTCAATGAGCCTAAAGAAGTTTTCACTTCAAAAATCGATAGAGGTTTTTTTTAAGTTACACTTTACAGTGTGTAACTTATTAAAACCATATAACGCCACAACTAGGTTTCTTCTTACACTATCATTATCCAGTTTCTGCCAGACATTAGAAACCACAGGTGTCGCTTTATATTACGGTGTCATGTCGGGTTTGATATCCAGTCTCTTGGTTTTAACACGAGAAGTGTATTATTAATTTGACGTTGGAAATCTGCCTTTGTATTTCGCAACTTTATTAAATCTGTTAATTGAGAGGTAGGTACTAAACTGAGGATGACCAATATTGTTTTTAGGGTTCCGTACCCAAAGGTTAAAGGCGGAACCCTAATACTAAGACTCCACTGTCCGTCTGTCTGTCTGTCTGTTACCAGGCTGTATCTCATGAACCATGATAGCTAGCCAGTTGAAATTTTCACAGATGATGTATTTCTGTTGCCGCTTTAACATCAAATAATAAAAATATAAATTACTAAACCGAAAAAAGTGCAAAACATGGTTTTTTTTTCGGTTTATGGTACGGAACCCTTCGTGCGCGAGTCCGATTCGCTCTTGACCAGTTTTTTTTTTTTTTTAATAAACAAATTCATGATAAATGTTTGCGTCTACAAATTATCAGCTATAGATAACCAAGTTAACCGAACATTTGATAGCATTCGGTAGCAGTTCATCAAAGTTCATCAAATATATATAAACGTTGTTTTTCTAAAGTATTGATACTTAAACTATCAACTGTCGTTACAGCGCTTATAACTTTTATGTAAATATTTCACACGATTATTTTATCTTCTCTATCGATCTTCTATCTATCTATCATATAAAATTCTCGTGTCGCGGTATTTGTTGCCAAACTCCTCCGAAACGGCTGAACCTATTTGTATGAAATTTGTCTGCATATCGGGTAGGTCTGAGAATCGGTCAACATCTATTTTTCATACACCCTAAATGAAAAAGGTGACCCACCCCTAATTTTTTTTTGACCTTTTTTTTATTCCTATTTTAGGTAGGTAGTGGGTAGGTAGGTAGTAGGTACTATAAGTAGTATAATAATAATAATAGTTTGATAATAGCAGAGAAAGATAAACAGTTCAAGTATCTAGATCTGGCTAGCGAGGTTGTCGACATGTGGGACGTGAGTACAATGGCTTAATAGCCAAGAGCCTCGACCAACATCTGAGGAGGCTCTCGCTTGGCAGCTGGATCAAGGGCTTGATTCAGCAATCAGTACTTCTGGACACGGCACGTATTGTCAAGAGGTTCCTCTCTCAACAGCCCTGACCACCGGTAGCTCGGTAGCCGGTAGCTCGGACCCTGTTGTACGTTGTTTTATAATGAAATATTTAAAAATGTAACAAATATGTATACAATTGAATAAAGGGAATAATAGTTTTTTTATATTTTTGAATGTTTTTTATATTGTTTATTTTAAGAAATATGTAAAAATATAAATAAAATATGTACTAAAATGAATAAACGGAATAATAGTTGACAGGATAACGTCTGTCGGCTCAGCTAGTTGTTTTATAAATTCTTCCCAAAAAATAATAAAACGTCAGTGTGCATGTTTCGCCTTTAAATAGCTCACTCACCTACCATTTAAAGACCTCCTATTTATAAAGGGCTTAGAAGATTTTTGTATGAAGCCGGCCGGCCAGGTTTACTTCTTACAAAAATCTTCTAAGCCCTTTTAATTTTCTAAAATGTCACGTTTCCGAGTTATAAGCTTTTAAATATGCTTAAGATGCCACCAGTCAATGGACTTAAACTTTGATATTTCATATCTCAGAAACGTGACTTTTAGAACATTTTTATAAAGGGTGTAAACAGACTCTTAACGAAGCCGAAAAGCACTTGTTCTCCCCGTCATTGCGATCATTTTTTTGTTCTAGGCCATACCTGGGAACCTTCTAGTTACGGAGATATTGGGGGTCAAAGTTCTAACTTTTTCACAAGTTTTTTTCTAAACACATGTTTTTAATGTAAGATTTTTACTTTAAACACCTCCAGGACCTCCTTACTATTCAATTCATCCATCGGCATAATGTTTTGAGTGCGTTACATTGAGTCCTACTGTAAAACGTGATTTTTCAGCCCAAAAAAAAAGTGGTTTCCCAGCACTAATTTTTGCGTAAAGTTACTTAGTTTGATATACATAATGCTTGGTTGACGGCTTCGTGAAGAGTCTGTTTACACCCTGTATGCAGAATTTCAGGCTGATCGATTCAGTGGTTTAAGCGTGAAAAGGTAACAAACAAACTTACTTTCGCATTTATCTTAACTATATAATATTATAAAGAGGAAAGATTTCATTTTTTGTTTGTTAGTTTGTTACGATTTAAGTCAAAAACTACTGAACCGATTTCGAAAATTTTTTCACTAATGGAAAGCTACATTATCAGCTAATAACATAAGCTATATTTTATCCCTATATTCTCACGGGAACGGGAACTACGCGGGTTAAACCGCGGGGTGTTGCTATAATATTATAGTTAGGAAGGATGTTAACATTGGGCTTGGTATCAGACCTTAATTTATCCAGTTACCCTATATCATTCCATTCCTGGGTCAAGGCTTCCCGCATCTTCCCATGACTTCTAACTCTTTCTATCCTATGTCTGCCAGGGCTGCGGGACTGTTCGAAAGAAATACCGCGGCCCTGGAACTCAAAGGGCAAGGAAGGAACATGGATGGGTTTTAGTCAGTACAAGTCTGACACTCCCTTCCGCTCTGCCCGGAGCGGGAGAAGTCATTTGATGATTTCCCATCCGAAAAAAAAAAGGCTAATGTCGGCCGCTTATCGATTTCATTTCCAAAGCATATGAATTATTTATTATCTGTGGTTGTATCGAAATAAATGAAGGTCATAGTGAGGTCTTTGCCCAGCATTGGAGTAACCCAGTTCGATAGTAACACCAGGTTCTTGAGATTAAAATATACTACATCGTTCTGGCACTGGCTATATTTTTTTAATTTTAACAAAATTCTACCGTGAATCATTCTGGACTAAATTATTGCATCTAAACATTCCGCGCGTCGAAGTCTAGGAATTTTTTGTCAGCCACAACCACTGGGGTAAACAAAATAATTAAAATATTCTGTGCTATGATGCTACGGGCTTTGTTGAAAATCGGACCTTATTTCCTCTACTATAAGGCAGGAAGTTGGTGACTATATCTAACAAAAAGAAAATAAAAACAACGGGTTGCACTCCGGGAGTACCGGCAGAAGTGAAAACTTGAAACAACGCCATCTAGCTTAAATATCAGAACTTTCAATAGCTTTCTGCAAGAACGAAAGATATCGCTGTCGTAGAAAAAAAAACTTGAAACAACGCCATCTAGCTTAAACTACACGCACACTCGCGCAAGCGCCATGCGCCGTCGAATCAATCTGACGATCTGACGCGAGTTTAACAGTTTTTATCCATCCCAAAAAGTGCACAACGCCGCTAAAGAAGTTTTCACTTCAATAACCAGATGAAGACGCCGCGCGTCGTTCAAAAGCAAATACAACAACCTTCTCCTCGCACTAACTGGTGAAGTTTTAATTTCAAGTTCCAAAGTGTTCAGTGCCAAACTTAGTTCACATCGGGCAAGGCATATTGCTTGCAGATCGGATGGCTGATAGGGCCGTTATCATGTATTAGGGTGCAGCACTGGAAGCCGGAAGGCCTACCACAAGCTGAATCGATGACCTGATGAAGGCTGCGAGAATCCTTTGGATGCGAGATGCACAGGACCAATCGATGTGGCGATGCTAACAAGAGACCAATGGACCAGCTGTAGACGTCTTTCGGCTGATATGAAATGATTCGTTCACTAAACAAAATTACTCTTGGGTTATAAATAACCTTGTTCTTGAAACTCACGTAGGTACCTATTCCAGATTATTGCGGAAATCTCAACAGTATTAGTGTTGCGATTTCGGCATGTCGCCAACCGACACTCGTACCTTGGCACAATGTACGACAAATAATTCGAACAAGATATTTAACACCCCCTTTTACGTAGAACCTAAAACATAACTGGCGAAATGTGGGTGTAATATTAGGTACACCTCTGTCTAACCCTACCGGCATTACAGGCGTGATGTTATGTTAGGTATCTGCTAAATGTTATTCAATTTTTTGAACACCTAACATTTTTATTCTATCATGTTAACACACTTGCAAAGGCAAAGCCAATAATTTTGGCAATTCGGTGAAAAATCCACCTTGTAGTCGCCTGAAAACTATGTATTTGGGTGGATTTTTCTCTTGCTTATTTTTTATAGCCACGGATAGATAACGTGATTAGTGGGTAAAAACATTAATTTATTTTTTGAGAAAATCGGATCACGGTATCAGTGGATAAAACTCGCCATGATCCGTAGCTACTTCAGTCTGATAATGTGATCGGTGGAGACATACCCGTGCTGCTGAGTTCCTCAATCAAATTATTGACGTATAGATTGTAAAGCTCCGGGGAAGTCAAACCCCCATGTCTCACCCCACACTCCAACCCATACGCCCCCGACAGAGTACCTGTCCATCTGACCTGGTTGAATTGGTGGTCATACCAGTAATCTAAGAGCTTAATGAGCTCATTTGGAAGACCTTGCTCACGCAATTTCGACCATAAGTTCTTATAATCAAGGTCCAAGAAAGCAGCATAAACAGGTCTATTTCTATCAGTATAGTACCTGACCGTATGCTTGAGCGCCAGAATGACAGTTTCCGTGGACAGCCCAGCTCAAAATCCGAGCTGTGCATCATGTAGATTGAGCTGTCCAGTTACTCTCCGGTCAAGTACACCGTCAAGAACCTTTGCTGTTACAGTTGCTAACGATATTGGCCTGTAATTATCTTTGTCTGAGACATCTCCTCTCAGACAAAGATAATTACTCTTGTTCTTGACAATGGGCACAACTATCGTCTTCCTCAGATCAGTTGGTAGATAAGAGTGCCTCACACAAAGATTATACAGCATAGATATGACTATTGGGAGATGCGGATATTGAAAATGTTTTATGCTAAGGCCATCGTGACCCGGAGATTTGGACCCCTGGTCATCGACTGTATGATGTTATGACTGTATGAGATACTAATCGGAACACCAGACGACTACTCTCAGCGACATCACTCCTTTCCACCGATTGAAGCCGCGAGGCTACTCCAAAATGTCTTTTAAACATGTTCGCAATCTCCCCAGGCTCAGGCCCATTAACGCTCACCGGAACCGCAGGCTTTGGGCTCAATTTTTGAGTGGATTTCCAATATTTTTGAAAATGCTTGTGAATGTACAATTTTCAAAACGATATTGGATTGTTTTTGATGGCAATTTCACAGTTTGTGTTACATTAATACTTGCCACTTCGTGACAAAACTTTAGATTTCCGACCAATATATCCATCCGAGCGTCTCTTCAAAAATGCCATCAGGTTACAGTACGTTTTGATATTAACATTCAACACCATTTTAGAGCTTAACCTTGCTTCTTAACATGGAATAGATGGACCGCAGGGAGCTGGTTTAGTATGTATTGGCAAGTTCAGATAAATACGCCAAAAACACATTTTCTGTAAATGACTGGGTTTTGTTGTTGCTCTTCCATTGTATTAAACTATCCTAAGCAGCTAAGTACTTTTCTCTAGATTTTGCAGGCTTTCGTTTGCATTTTGTGCTGCATTGAGTATTTTGGGCGGGGTTAAATCTATCAATTGTTCATCTACTGTACTAAAACTTGTCATTTTTTCAATTATTACCACACAGCAACAAATACGATACAAACAAAATCTGAAAATTATTGGAAATTGCGCGCAAGTATTTTTTTTTTGTACCCGCCAAATATGAGGTGATTGATTACCTACATATAGCCATACAGCCTACTTCAAAATTAAAATTTTAGTGATAAAATGCAAATATTTTATAACAAATGATTGTGAATAATAATAATTGTAATAATTTGATAATAATAAATGTTTTTTCGTCTAGGGACTCATTTATTTATTCAAAAAATGTAAATGTAATTTCAGCGGCATAAAACCTCTTTGTTGTTACAAAAAAAAACTGTATAAACCGGTTAAATTGAAAATGATCTGTTTACTCGCATATAATTTGCAGTTAGGTACCAACTTAATTTTGTAGGGACAATTCTATTATGCACTAGTGTGTAATATTATTATGCACGTGTGTGTTATAGTTCGGTTTATGGCCCTAAGAACGATGTAATAAGGCTCACTTTACGAGCAAGTGTGTTGAAAACTAATTTTATAACTGGCACGTTTCCAGTTCGCGCCAAAACTAGCCGTAGACAGCTGACTGAACTTTGTACCGCTATTTTGTGTGTCAATTTGAAGGACACGTATGTTTATAAACTGCCAGTGCAAAGTGCATTGTACGATTAGCTCATGTGTTAGAAAGAGATGGACATATTGGATATTTGTTGTTATAATTGTGTTATGATAGAAAAGGATGGCGATAATGTGAATGGCAGAAGAAATACCAGTAACGTCATCAGGATTCTCCTACCCAATTTATTTGGGGTTGGCGCCTCATAAAGGGTGTAAACAGACTCTTAACGAAGCCGAAAGGCACTTGTTCTCCCCATCATTGCGATCATTTTTTTGTTTTAGACCATACCTGGGAACCTTCTTGTTACGGAGATATTGGGGGTCAAAGTTCCAACTTTTTCACAAGTTTTTTTTGAAATACATGTTTTTAATGATTTCTTTTTACTTAAGACACCTTCGCGACCCCTGTACTATTCAATCCATCCATCAGCACAATGTTTTGAACGCGTTACATTGCGTTCTACCGTTAAACGTGATTTTTCACCCAAAAAAAAAAAGTCGTTTCCCAGCACTAATTTTTGCGTAAAGTTACTTAGTTTGATGTACATAATGCTTGGTTGACGGCTTCGTGAAGAGTCTGTTTACACCCTGTATATTCTTCGTCTATACTTCTCTATTACTCGTCGTTATCTCATCAGACCCGGTCTCCTTTCAAGCCATATCATCCTTCACAGTCCATCAATCGTATCAATCGTCCGCCATGAAACGTAAAAGTTTGGCGAGTTTAGAATTAAGGAACAACTCTGTAATTTCATTTTCGATTGGCCTGTTGGTCTAGTGGTTAGTGACCCTGACTGCTAGGACGGAGGTCGTGGGTTCGATTCCCACACATGACAAATCTTTCGTGCGATGAGTACAATTATTTGTTCTGTATCTGGGTGTATAATTTATCTATAATATGTATGTATTTAGAAATATATAAGTATGTTTATCAGTTGTCTGGTTGCCATAGTACAGGCTCTGCCTAGTTTGGGATCAGATGGCGGTGTGTTGGTTGTCCCCAAGATATTATTATTTTGATTGAACAATTAAAAAATCGTTTCTTTGGTCTTCCTCTAGTCTTATTATATACTCATCCACATTCATACCTACTCAAAACTTTCCCCATTTCTCCGCATCACATGATACCACGACAACCGATTACCACACAATTTGACAGTCACTGGCTCCACTTTCAGGCGCTGGACACACAGAAAAGACGTAAGACGCAGACGGGACGCGGACATTTGTCTCTATCGCGTCCCTTTCATACAAAATGTATAGAAGCGTCGCGACGCAAAACAGACAGAAGAGACGGGGCGCGGGCGCAACGCTTTTGTCTGCGACGGGTCCGCGCCCCGCCCTCGTCTTGCGTCTGTTCTGTCTGGCCGCTGGCTCAGACTTCCTCTTATGTAGGTACTCATTACTTTTGAAGTGAAAACTTCTTTAGCATCGTTGTGATTTGAAAGTCGATGAACCGAAAAAAGACCGTAAAAAGAGACAGACACATAAATTCATAAGATTTAACGTGGGAGAAAATGAGATAGGAAGCATTATACGGTGTTTATCTTGAAACCAAAATTTTTGAAGGTTATTTTTATGTATTCGAGTAACAAATATTAATTAACATAATAAATTATTTAAGTGAAAATTTTGTTTAAGGCTATTAAGAAAATAAACATGAATGAGATTAAAATGAATGGAATTTGTTGGCCTGGTTTTGCCCAGTTGCAAGAACTGAACCTTTTTTTAAAATTCTCCAAGTATGGTAAACTAACTTTATAATAACTAATTTAATTCTACATTAATATTTAAAAACATAAAATAAATAAACTAACAATAAACTATAAAAGGGTATCATCATCATCATCATTTCAGCCGAAAGACGTCCGCTGCTGGACATAGGCCTCCCCCAAGTGTCGTCACATTGACCGGTCCCGTGCGACTCCCTGCATCCCTCACCAGATCATCGGTCCACCTAGTGGGAGGCCTTCCAACGCAACGTCTTCCGGTTCTAAACAGTATGGTTGAAATTAAAAGTATTCCAATTTATCATTCTGTTCATAAACAGAAATGCTGCGCCGGCGCCGACTCCAAATAAATGGGAATAAAAGCGAATGATGATTTTGCTTTTCATGAAATACTGGTTTTGAAGTAAAAGTTAGTCGTTATTTGTTTGTAAATGAATTCTGAATGTTTACAATTTAAATAATTATCATCTTTATCCATTATTTATCAGCTGTCCTATTGTTTGAGAGGTTAAGTTGGCCTACAAATAAAAATAAAAAGTCACGTTGTCTTTCTGAGTGACGTAACGAGTGTTCGTCGATTTTATAGAAGAATAGAATAGAATAGAATAGAATATTTTTATTTCAGACCGGAGTCCATAGGGTTAGTAACAATTTTAACTTAAATGCTAGTGTTAGTAGGTTACAGGCACATAGATATATACAATTAAATTTCGGCATGGAGCCGCATCCACCTCCGCAACATCGGGGAATCCCACCGATCTACGAACACACTGAGAATACTGTTGGAGCCGCCGCGAACACGAGACATCAGGGATGCACATCTTTTTCTAATAATAGCGGCAAAACCGTCAATATTATTATCTGCAAACATCCCTGACGCACTACATCGCCACGGCAGCCGCAGCAGCACTCTCAGTGCATTATTATATTGAACGCGTAGGTCGCTGTATGCCCTCTGCGTGAAGTTGACCCACAGGCTGCACGTGTAGAACGATTGACAGTAAGCTTTGAAAAGCGTTACTTTAACTGGCTTCGTACAACGTGCAAACCTGCGGGCCAGCATGTTACAACGGACAGCCAGCGACCTACAAGTAGCCAGTACCAGTATAACAAAACGACTGTTTTTTTTTTTTGTTGAATCATTCTGTTGTTTTTTTTTTTGTTTTTAACTAGTACGTTTTATATGTTGACCCGTTTACAAAAGGAGTCAAT
The DNA here is from genome assembly GCA_950005105.1 of Lycophotia porphyrea. Classification (NCBI taxonomy): domain Eukaryota; kingdom Metazoa; phylum Arthropoda; class Insecta; order Lepidoptera; family Noctuidae; genus Lycophotia; species Lycophotia porphyrea. The sequence goes on along the minus strand of OX465410.1, from coordinate 2,232,449 downwards.
TTTTTTTAGGTCCACTTGTATCTTACGCATAATATTCATAATATACCAAAAAAAGTAACCAATTTACTATAGTAATAAACCAAAAATCACACAGAAGTCTAACCGGAATCTTGAAATTAAATAAATTATGTTTTGAAATTTTTTTGCGAGTCAATTCATTACTGTAATCGTCAATGTAATTTGACAGCTGATACTTGAATAGGGGCGTGTTTTGACGTTTTCAAAAAAAGTACGGTACCCAGTGGTAATAATATCTGCTTTAATTATAAGGAGAAATAGAATATAAAAAGAAATGGTATTAAACTGTGGACTAATGCTATTTTTAAAGGTTTTCCTAAACGTACGTAGAAGGTTAGCAATCATGATGGTACGAAACGGAACGTTTTAACTTCGCCTTTTTGGTGGTTGACAGAAAACTTCATTTGACAGTTAGTCTTTTCGTTTATTTTAATTTTCGTGAAAGCTGTGTTTTCAAATTTGACAATATTGACGTTTTGAGGTTATTGTTAGATTCACGTTTTCATTTTCGAATTTCTTTCACGCTGACGAATCAGTACTACAAAAACATTTTTTTTAAAACAATTGTGAATCGTGATCTTTTGTTTTTTGATGACAAACCGAGACAGTGAGGAACCGGGCATAAGTCATAGGTTTCATAGCAGTATCAGTAGCTCATACAATAAATAGACAAACAAGACAACGGATAAAAGGAAATAACAATATAATGAATGTAAACATTTTGGTTTTCCCAGAAACAGTCAAATAAATAATTTGGGAGTTTCAAAGGCAAAGCTTAAAATTACAACAATTTAGTAACCTCTACCTAATTATATTATTTTGGAACTCCGTATTTACTCTTTGTGACCACCAAACTAGAAAATTACACGTTTGTGGTAATACTTATTAGCCAAAGCAGCAGCAAAAAATAGAAGCAAACAATAGGGATGTTTCCTGAGTACAAAAAATATGATTCTATTTAGTCCGTCAGTTAGATTATCGAAAAATATTGGATACGTATTTTTTTGTTTTATCAAATCGATAAAAAATTACGTAGATAAAACGCATCAAAGATCATGAGTGGGGGCTTGTAATGTCACTTCGTCAGTAAAAAAGTACTGACATAGTGACGTCACACGAGTTTTCAGCGCACTGTATCGTCTTCATTTTTTGTTTACGAGAAAAATGAAAAAATACGTAGAAATCTATCTGATCTGTAATTATTGTTTACTACCAACAACCGGGCACAAATCCAGACTCCGTCTCCGTGACTGCTACTGAGAAATTCCTGATGGAAAAACCCAATACCACTTCGTTCGACTGGGGAATCGCACCCAGGAACCAGAGCGCGTAGCTAGTCTTAGTAGGGCCCTGAATAATTTTTTTTGGGGCCCTTTGAACCCGACTGCTGCGAAGCCCAAAAAGAATAGAAAATCATTTGTGTTAAACAAACGATTTATGCAAAACTGAGAAAATAGCATCCTGATTTGCATCGCTTTAGCTGACATAAATTTTACTAAGAGAAAGTGTGTGCGAGCATAGTGAGAAAAAAAATGTGCAACTGTAATCATGGCTCGCTTAGGTTAAGTCTACCTTTTTTTTTTTACGGATGGGAAATCATCAAATGACTTATCCCTCTCTGGGCGCAGAGCGGAAGGGAGTGTCAGACTTGTACTGACTAATACCCATCCATGTTCCTTCCTTGCCCTTTGTGTTCCAGGGCCGCGGTATCTCTTTCGAACAACCCGCAGCCCAGGTTAAATCTACCTTGAACTTAATTAGAGCATCCTGAACGGGTTAAAGTCTTCATCGAAAAGCGAGCGGAACGAGCTCGAAATAGTGGTACTTTCTGAACTGCGACTGATGAAGTCTTTATCGAAGAGCGAGCGAAGCGAGCTCAAAAAATTGGAGCTCTCTGGACAGTGATAATTATATTTTTAATTTATCTTTTTATCAAAAACGTTGTGAGAAGATTTTGTGGCCCTATAATACATAGGGGCCCGTATCATTGATAAGGCTGATACAGCTGTAGCTACGCCCCTACCAGGACCTGATGCTCAGCAGGGCGCTTGCGACCACTAGACCAACGAGGCAGTCACTAAATAATAATTTCTTTTAAACCCTGATTTCATTGTTTACAGTTAACTTTATCGTAGTTTTATTCGGGCCATGTTATTGTTCCGCTTTTTCTTTTTGGTTTTTTTAACTACACTAATCCATATAAAATCAGTTAGCTAATTTAATATCGATTCCTAGATATTACGGGTAGAGAGCTTCCTATCGTAACTTCCGTGATATCGTCGTTTTGATCAGACGCGGCGTAATCGCGACCACCACAAGTGTGGCCCCACAGATCCTCGATGGCGCGCAACATACGCCCCACAGTATATTTTATTTATTTATAGCCTTATTTTCAGAAACATAGTTTACATTAATATATGTTTTTCTTTATACTAGGTTTGTTAATTCTGTGTGCCCTTTGGCAAAGGCCTCCTCCAACACTTTCCAATCTTCTCTCTCTCGCGCCAGTCTAGTCCAGGTTTTTCCAGCTGTTTTAACCACACCATCTTCCCATCTTCTGAATGGTTTCCCCTATTTTCTTTTTCCCTCTTTTGGGTACCACAATGTTACTACCCCACAGTATAAGGGATCTATAATACAAAATATCAATGACCACGTCATTTCGTTACATCGATTGCATAACAAATTAACATGATTATCGCTTGTATGGCGACTTGATCACCTTGAGGCTGGTGGGCCGGTTTATTTATACTTTAGTTTCTGCCGCCGCTTCGCCCTTTTCCTGCCCCTTTCTTGCCCAATTCGTTTGCGGTCGGCGCAGGATGTCTTCTTCTATACTTCTCTATTACTCGTCATCTCAGCAGTTACCTCCTTTCTAAACATCTCATTCTTCAGATAGTCCCTCCTATGCAACAAACGTGACTTTTTTGCCGCTTGAAATATTCACAGAATATTTAGTTGTTTATTCACTTTAAAAATAAATACTTAGTTAAATTAAAATAAAATAAACATTTAAGGGATATAACAAACATTTTTGTGCCGTTTTTGTCTTATTGTATAGATAACGGTACGGAACCCTTCGTGCGCGAGTCCGAGTCGCACTTGGTCAGATTTTTTTTTTTCGCAATTATTTTCGGTAATTTTGTACCACTACGGCAAGACTACAAAGGTAACGCCGTACATACATAGCCCAAAAATTCTTTTTTCAACTTTGGAATTAAGTTCGTTTGCCTTTTTCCATAGACATTTTGTGAAGTGATAATAACATTTTTTTAATAGTACATCTGGAAATATTTGCAATAATGCAAGCAGCCAAACAGACGCAGTAATACATAATCAACCTATAATGCCTTAATTAAATAATTAAGGCATTATAGGCTGATTAAGTATTACTAGACCATTTTCAAATGGACTAGACCAAATACTCTTGAACGGCTACGTAGAGCCATTTACAGTTAGACACAGATGAAAGATACCTCTTCCCCTACCAGGGCTGCGGGACTGTTCGAAAGAGGTACCGCAGCCCTGGAACACAAAGGGCAAGGAAGGAACATGGATGGGTTTTAGTCAGTACAAGTACAAGTCTGACACTCCCTTCCGCTCCGCCCAGAGCGGGAGAAGTCATTTGACGATTACCCATCCTAAAAAAAAATCAACGGGTTGCACTCCGAGAGTGCCGGCAGAAGTGAAAACTAGAAATAACGTCATCTAGCTTAAACTACACACACACACTCGCGCAAGCGCCCTGCGTCGCCGATTCAATCTGACGATCTGACGCGAATTTAACAGTTTTTACCCATCCCAAAATGTGCACAACGCCGCTGAAGAAGGTTTAACTTCAAAAAAAGAGGTACCTCTTCTGCATGCACAAGCACTCTTACCTATAGATTATATAGCTTCACTCCTGTTTGCAGTTACGACGTGAGTAGAACTTTAAGTACCGACACTGTTGTGTTTAGAGTTAAGTACTTTGTTTACCTGTGCGAAGTTCTACAGACAAGTCAGTTTATCAGTTAGTTATAAGTATAAAGTACTAAGAGCGATTTCACATTGGGCGAATAGTAACAGCCGCATAGATCGATCTTTAAGGTTAAGCAGCGCTTGCTAAGGTCGGTCTATGGATGGGCTGCCTTCCATTACAAAAATACCGAGATTCCTCCATGCTTTGGAGAGTACGTTAAGCCGTGGTCCAGGCTGTCATTTGTAGATCCTTGGCATCAGTGGCGAAGGTTCTATATAGCTCGATTCCTTCCGGATTCCCTTTGAAAAATGGCACAGTACACAAATAATACAATCACATAAAAGATATGTACTCAAGCTTACCTCATACAAAATTTGACCCTTCGCTTCGGCTTGGCAGTCGGTGCGAGTAGTCTGTAGCCTTAAAGTCGATTTAATAGGGTAGTTTACCAAACACTGGACCAAAAACATGGACACGTATTTTTTCTTTTTTCACGTTAACAAAAAATGAACGAAACAATGCGTCGAAAACTCTTGCGACGTCACAATGTTTGTACAGTTACTGGCAAAGTGACGTCAGAAGCCCCCACTCATGATCTGTAATGCGTTTTATCTTCGTCAGTTTTTATTGATATGATAAAACAAAAAATACGTACCTATCTAATATTTTTCGATAATCTAAAGGCGCAAACCCACGGCGGCGCACGGAGAGTTTAAGCTTCGCTTTGCAAGTAAATGTATGTGATTGTTTCCACTGCAAACCACGGTCACGCTATGCATCAATTGACGTCATAAGTACCGCGTGGCTTGCTCGAATAAGGCGCTCACATAGCTCAACTGCGTCAACGCCATGCACGCGGTACACGCTGTACACGAATATTGACCCACGACTATGCTGCGGTGGCCCACGCACGCTATAGTTGTACATAGTTGTGCGTGCGTAGCGTGTGCAGTGGAAACTTAGACCTACGTTGAAAAACAAATGAATCCACGCAGCTAAAATGCGCCGCGTGGCCGTGCAACTCAGACCAAATAAAAAACCAAGACATAGCACTGCGAACAATATAGTGAAGCATGCGCAAAACCACGCCTCGCTCTGTGCATTCACGCTCACACGCATACATTTACATCAAACTACAACTAAAGTACGCTCAAAAACTAAGCTCACAGTGCACGCATGTTTACGAAACCGGCTTCATATCACTTTTGACAGTGCTGTGTCTTAGTTTTTTTATTTGGTCTGAGCCGTGCACAGCGTGCGCTGCGGTCGGTTTCCGCCTTTAATTTTGTGAAATGTATGGGAAAACCAAGATTTAGATTTTCGCCTTGCGCCAAGACATTCTACACGTGCTGCATACGATCAAAGTTCATTTCAAGTTTTTGCTTATTATAATCGATCAATAACAACTTTTTTTATCAATTATTTATCAAACCACAGATAATGAAATTCATTTTAAAAACAATTTCTGCATCGAGCATAATTATATGTAAACGGTTTGACGAACAGATCTACTTATTATCAAGAGTCGTTTTACTTAAATGTTATGCTAATGAGACTATCGATTAGTACGTCAAAATCAAAACTATTTCTGTATTTGAGATGCTTGTTGCTTAATTACCACGTACTGACAACGATGTGAAATAACATCACGCCTGTAATCCCCGAAGGGTTAGACAGAGATGCTCCTGACACCCACATTTCGCCAGTTACGTATAAGGGTGCTTTTCCACCAGAGATGTACTATGCTACGTTGCTATGATGTTATTGATATCCACCAATCATATTCATTAATGCACATAGCTTAGCACTGATGGAAACGGATTCGACTAAGATATGTTTTTATATGGAAGGATGCGTGCTATGGATGCGTGGATGTGTGCTATGGATGCGTGCTATGGATGGTCGCCCTCGCCGCTTCCCTAGTATCGATACATCGCATAGCTCGAGCTGCGATCTTCCTCGCGCAGCTACTTTGCGGCGGCGCATCTTCATAGCTCATCTAAATCGCACCGCTACATATCAGTATCAGTGGAAAAGATCACATAGTATCACAGCTTAACCACCACATATTCGAAGCATAGCTGCATAGCACATCTTTGGTGGAAAAGCACCCTAAGCCCCCATGTCACAAGGCAGAGCAACAAAGTACAAAATGTACTACAGCGCCATCTATGACTTAAAGGAAGAACTAACATCAAATTCTGAATCGCGCTATTAAAGTTATCCGCGACCTTAGACCATAATTATAGAAAAACCCCGACAACAACTGTTGGGCAGTAGCCCACCAGACAACACCCGTCTGGGCCGAGGATGCTCTCTTTTCTATGTGGGATGTAAAACTTTAGACCCTGTTTTTTTATCCTTAGAGATCAGTGTTTTTCAAACTGTGGGTCTATAGGAGTGTCGCAAGGTGTCGCGAAAACTACCTCAGTAAAAAAACAAGTTTAAAAATATATATATGTATAATAAGAAAATTTTAGCTAAAGGATATAATAAATATTTTGATATGTTCATACAAATTAACAAAATAAAAACCTAAGAGTATTCGTCCATTTTAGGTCCAGGGAGAGGAGCTCGTGGCTAAACAATAACAGCCGCTCGGGTCGATCTTTAGGTTAAGCCGTGCTTGCCTATGTTGGTCTGTGGATGGGTGACCACCCATTACATACCGAGTTTCCTCCGTGCCTCGGAAAGCACGTTAAGCCGTTGGTCCCGGCTGTCATTTGAAGATCTTTGACAGTCGTTAAAGTAGTCAGTGGCCCAAAAAGTCTGACAACCAGTCTTACCTAGGGGTATCGTATTTCCCAGTAGTAACTGGGTTGTGGAGGTCAGATAGGCAGTCGCTCCATGTAAAATACTGGTATTCAGCTGCATCCGGTTAGACTGGAAGCCGACCCCAACATAGTTGGGAAAAGGCTAGGCAGATGATGAGTATTCGTCCATTTTAATGCGAAGGTTGCGCTTGTTTTTCACTAACTAATTTCTCACATCGTGGATCTGTTTTTGTTACATAGAGAATTAAATCGTTTTCCAAATATAAAAAAAATGTGTTTATTATGGATTTATGCTAATCCAATTATGCAAATGCATAAAAATGTTGTATGGATTGAATATTTGTAACATAAAAAAGTGGGTGTGTACTTATTACGCCCGTAAGAAGTTATACTTCTTTGGTGTAAAAAACTAAAATGTTGACTAGCTAACTTCAGGGTATGTTGACTAGCTAACTTCAGGGTGTCGATTTTTCATGACTGTGAGCGCGCGCATCGTAAAAATTTACTCTCATCATTTTTCCGTAACGCGCCAAAAGAAGTATAACTTCAAAAATATATGAAAGAAAAGCAAAGGGTCGGGGCTCGCGAAATATTTTTTCATACTATGGGGGTCGTGTTATGAAAAACATTGCTATAGATGAGTGTCACATGTATTAGAATTTGTAGTTCTAGAACCTACAAGCCGGTTTCCTAACGATGTTTTCCTAAATTGAAATACATGTATTCGAACTTATAGTTCTAGTACCTACAAGCCGGTTTCCTAATGTTTTCTTGTTTTTACCTTAATCAAACTATCTATTTAAATGGAAATAGAGCAAGACCTGTTATCAGTTTTTTGCAGCCCAATTTATTTTAGTAAAAATTACAATTATTGGAAAGTCAAATTGACTCGATCGATGGTGGATATGACGTGCACAGGCTCGGTCACATAGGCGGTTCTTCGGGTTCCGTGTTCTGTGTTGAGCTTCCCCTCGTGAGCAACTGGGTCGATGACGCGTGCGCACACTCCTAAAATAAAGTAAATATTTTTGCGAAAACTGTGATAATAATATTATATTTTAAAAGTACTGGGTTTTTCACCAAGAACAAACGATTAGGTTGACGACATTCTTTTTTAATGTGACACTAGTTTGTCGTGTACATAATTATGTATAACAACTATACATAACCTCACGCCTTTTTCCCATGTGGGTAGGTAGAAACTACACAATACCAGCTACGATCCATTCATACTTCTTTTGCGTCGACCAAGTTCATACATCTGCTTATACACGCACCCCAGTTGCCAGTACTACGCACCTGACCTTTGTGAAGAACATCACCAAATTGTTATAAATTATGTAATAATTGTTTTTTTCTTCTTCATTGTTTCAGGTTTAAATGCTTGCGAAAGTAAGTCATTTCTCTTTCTGCGGAAAGAACTGCCGGTCAGGTAAATATTTTTTTATTTTTTTACTTAGTTTGTTTAAGTGGAAAGAGGGAATAGGCCTTTGCCCTGCAGTGGGACACAAATGGCTGATAATAATAATAATTTGCTTGTTAGCAGTGGCGAAGGTTCCATATAACTCGATTCTAACAGCTCCCCTTTAAAATGGCACAGTCAGTATTCTATAGACAAATAATATAATCACATGAAAGACATGTACTTCGGCTTACCCTTCGCTATTGCTTGTTAGTACAATGTTTCATCGAGCCATCTGGAAAGCCTTCCACCTGGGCAGGCTTTACCGTGGCCGACTTGGAAATCTCTGAATAGACTCCGAACCCAAGTTGGCCGTAGCAAAGACAATCTCTTCAGATAGGGGTTCATGGACGGCTCAGATCTCAAATGTGTATACGGCGTGTCACAGACAATGGCCCATCTTGCACTGTATGCCCTGACACCTGTGCACTTGACGATCTTATTACTGCAACAGCGAGCGGAGTTCACGTAGCTGAATTATGGGCCAAACATATTAAATAAAAAATGGCTATCGACACGCTAAGAAGACGAAATAAAATGTGACTTTCTCGTCAATGCAATAATTTTATGAACCTTAACTGAGGTTTTTCGCTCGAAACATTTATAAATAGCATCAGCATGTGAATTATGTCTAAGCTATGGAGTGAAATTCATTATCTTTTTTAATTAATACGGGGTGTAAGGGACAGCCCCCCACAAACGGACAGGGTGCATTCAGCTCCGTATTTTGAATCATATTCCACCGGAATTTTTCTCTGGTTTTTTTTTTGGTTCAGTGACTATTCCTTTTGATCAATGTAAAATTACGTTCCCTGTACGCAGCACTCCATTTATGTAAATGATACAGCTAAAATCTAAAATTCAACAATGGATGTTGAAATAATCTAACGAACGACACGTGAAATCAGCTGTGCACCTCTTGCCTAACTACAAAAGTACAGAGTTCATCGAACTCGTCGTCGCGCTTGCCGTTCGCTACGTGCGCTTTGCCACGCTAACGATACATTGCGTATGAGGAAATAAAACAAATCAAGTTTATTGGATTCCCATAACATTCCAGAAATCATTTCATATACCGGTCATCTTAGTATGATATACTGAATTCACCCCATCAGTTTGTGGAGGGCTGTCCCTTACACCATGTATATCTTGATCTCATCGATCAGATAACATGTTTTTATCAATGTGATTGCGCCAGTACAAGCGCACAGCAAGATACCATTAGCACTAATAACGATAATGGAACACATACTGAGGTAATCTGAACTTTTAATACCTACTCTGAAATCGCAGAAAATCTCGAAGCAAGCGGACTGAATCGGGTAGTTGACCAAAAAATCGAATTAGTCCGTGAGATACATTTCCAAATAATATTGCAACACGTATTTTTTTTTTCTCGTATACTAAATATGAGGATGATGCAGTGCGTCGAAAACTCGTGTGACGTCTCATTTCGGTACACTTTTTAGCGGAAAGTGACGTCATAAGCCCCCACTCATGAACTTTGATGCGTTTTATCTTCGTAATTTTTTATTGATTTGATAAAACAAAAAATACGTACCTATCCAATATTTTTCGATAATCTAACTGACGGACTAAATAGAATTATATATTATTTACTCACGAAACATCCCTATAGTCGAATCTATTGTCCCGTCAGGGCGCAGTAACATCCCGTGTGTAATCTTAGTCTAAACGCGCATTCCCACCGCGGCCCCAGAGAGGCTACGCACGTGTGTTAAGCTTCGCTTTCCAAGAAAATGTATGTGATTGTGTCCCTGGCCAGGGCTGCGGGACTGTTCGAAAGAGATACCGCGGCCCTTGAACACAAAGGGCAAGGAACTCAAGGAAGTAACATGGATGGGTTTTAGTCAGTACAACTCTGACACTCCCTTCCGCTCTGCCCAGAGCGGGAAAAGTCATTTGATGATATCCCATTCGAAAAAAAAAAAAGAAAATTGTGTACCTGCAAACCACGGACACACTACGCATCAATTGACGTCATTAGTACATGCGTGGCATGCTCGAATTTGGCGCTCACATAGCTCAACGCTGTCAGTCAACGCCATGCATGCTGACCCACGTTGTCAAACAACTGAATCCACGCAGCTAACATGCGCCGCGTGCCCGAGCACAGCATGCATCGTCGTGGGTTTACGCCTGTAGATGAAGATTTAAAAACGAATTCGTAAACATAGATTATGTTCTCATTTGGAGCATTTATTTGATGTTTTATGTCACAAGAGGAGCTCGTGACTAAATAATAGCAGCCGCGCTGCTCTGTCTTCGAGTAAAATAGAATAGAATATCTTCGAGTAAACCGCGCTTGCCTTGGTTGGTCCGTGGTCACACATCTGACCACCCAATACATACCGAATTTCCTCCGTGTCTCGGAAAGCACGTTAGCCCATGGGTCCAGGCTGTCATTTGTAGATCTTGGACAGTCGTTACAGGTTTTCAGTGATCCGAAAGTCCGACAACCAGTCTTACCAAATGATACCATATAAAGAAATCGGAGAGGGGTAAACCGCTCCATAAGAGAACCACTGCTGAGTATCAGTTTGAACTGAAAGAGCTTTTAAAAACTGCCAAGCAAGAAAAAAATACAAAATTCTTTAAACCTTTGCCTAAGCCTGAAGATAATAATTAATAAGTATGGTCAAAAACTTCAATCAATTTTTTTTTTTTTATATGTTTGTTTTTTATTTTGTCACCTAGGAACGTATCCCCTATAATCCCATATAAAATACCATTCCGTATTCACGGTTTCTGTATTCGCGGCATATTTATGGAACCTATACCCCGCGAATAAAGAGCTTTGACTGTTTAGTCCAACACTGTGTGAAAAGATTTACATAACAGGTTTCAGAAGATACTCCCCTGGACAAACTGCGCCAAATAAAACGCACCAAATGCACTGTAAAAATAAATCCCATTTGTGAGTAACATGTAACAATACACTAACTAAACAAATAAACATCCATTCTATTCTAAAGGATACTAATGGGTGTAAACAGACTCTTAACGAAGCCGAAAGGCACTTGTTCTCCCCGTCATTGCGATCATTTTTGTAAAATACTGGTATTTATTCCGGTTAGACTGGAAGCCGACCCCAACATAATTGGGAAAAGGTACTTAAGTAGACAATGAAAATAAATTCTCATTTGCCAATTATGCAAAGCCCCAGCTGGTGCTGTGTTTACGTAAAAAGAATACAAATACAATTAACTAGATCATAATTAAGCGTAAAACCTGTGTTTGTTTTAGCATTCAACGAGTTCTCTTATCAATGGTATTGTTTTATACCTACTTTTTATTAGTTGCTACCATGAAGCCACTGATTTTTGTGGGAATAAATAAATCTTCTCGAAAGTACGTAACTGCCAACCGTTGCCACGTATTCAATAGTACCTATTATAATTCTGTTTAGTTTTATTCAGAAAAAAACAACAATAAACAGATGTTCCATACATTTGACCTTGTAGGTATTGCAGTTTTGTAGGAAACAACACTGTTGTTTTTTTATTAAATTTACCGATGAAATATTTCGACGTGGGTGCCACCAGTGGCGAAGGTTTCATACAACTTGATCCCTACCGTCTTTCGTTTGAAGAAAAATGGCACAGTCAGTATTCTATAGGCAAATAATATAATCACATTAAAGACATGTAAAATTGATCCTTCGCTACTGGGTGTCACATCGAAATTGTTCACGTACTGATTAAAACTATTTAAAATCTCACAACCAGTTTAACTAAATGGTATAGTCTTAGAAAAGAAAGACACAGAATAAAATAAACGCCAAGTCAAAGAAAATTGAGAAAAACGCACGATTTTTTTGTGGGTGTACTATTAGGTACACCTCTGCCCAACCCTTCTTTGATTACAGGCGTGATGTTATGTTGTTTTTTGACAATAGATTTAATATGACCCACTTTTCCGCACTCATATCAGACACACGTCAATAAAATAATCCATACATTGATAAGCCTATTAAAATCTACCTACCAGTTTAACTGTCACTACGTGGGGTATATAAAGTAATCTGATAGTATCTAGAAGGTTCGGGGCAGAGCCTTGAGATAATGTATGTTAGGATGAGGACAGAGTGACGGCGGGAGCGATTTGATGTCAATGCGTGGATCGCACGTGTTTTGCAAATGGTCGTAGATAATGAGAATGTTGTATCCACATTTTGTGCTATGGATACTAACTACTGTTACACTTTAAGAGTAGTTGTATTGACTCGCACACTAAACAACCGCCATAACAGCAAATAAGAGGGGCCAGGGTTGGATTTATAGTGGGGAGTTTTAGTGGGAAGTAACGGAATAGCGGAGGACACATTCGTTCGACAGCAGTCCAGCAAGAAGAGGTTGTCTCAAGTAGCTTTATAACTGTTCAGTGCTCGATCAGTGTTGTCAAACTTTACGTGTGTGATTTAATGTCAAAAATAAAACGAAGTTGTGAAAACGCTATCTGACGTTGTTATTTAAAGTAGCCTGCCTGAGCGTCCTTTACACTACTAGGAAACAACTGTCAAGGAATTAGAGGCTTAATGCTCTTTTCATTATCTAAAATATTAGACTAGTTTTTGCCCGCGGCTTCGCTCGCGTTCATTTATAATTTGACAATCAATTCGGGTCGTAATCTGCTTGTAATTCAATAATGATTCGAAAGACACGTGGCGCCATCTATGATTTTGAAGAAATTCGTAATGCATTCCTTTATCAGGTTTGATAAATTCTTCTGCAAATCACCAAATCAATTTTTTTTTTGTTATATATTGTAATTAAATTGATAGGTACGAGTCACGTCAAACCTTCGGAGTTTCACTGGCTAATTAAATTTGACCTTCTATCTGATTTTTGAAGTAAAACTTTTTTACGCACGCTTGTTTTGGGGAGTAAGCTGGTGAATGCGTTACGAAACCTTCGGGCGAGGCGAACGCTTGACTTGGGGAGTAAGCTGGTAAATGCGTTACGAAAGCGTTACGAAGCGTTCGGGCGAGGCGAACGCTTGACTTGGGGAGTAAGCTGGTGAATGCGTTACGAAGCGTTCGGGCGAGGCGAACGCTTGACTTGGGGAGTAAGCTGGTGAATGCGTTACGAAGCGTTCGGGCGAGGCGAACAGAAAAAGTTAAAGGAGAAGTTTGACTTCAGTCGTGTGGTCTAAAGCATACTCTTTTTTTTAAAACCCAGTAATTGAAATCGCTCACGCGCTCGCTAGCTCTCATCACCGTATCGCAGCCACCAGTACACATTGTTTACGTGTGAATCAAGGCCTTTGTCGTTGTTATGATGCGTAATCTGTGATAGACTAACGTTACGATAACAACACGACTTGGGTGACGCGGCCGTGGATGACACCGGCCGCAAAATATTTAGAATTTAAATTGTTATCGGCGATTTGTTTTTGATTTGTGGGCCGATGCGTGGTAGATTAGAAATGTTTTGAATAAACAACACGTTTCTCAGAATCAAGAGTTCTTTTGTTATAAATTTCTTGGGCCTCCCCTTTTTTTTCGGTTTGGAAGTCATAAAATGACTTTTCCCGCTCTTGGTAGAGCGGAAGGGAGTGTCAGACTTGTACCGACTAAAACATCCATGTTCCTTCCTTGCCCTTTGTGTTCCAAGGCCGCGGTATCTCTAGAACTGTCCCGCAACCCTGGCAGACATGGTTTTGCCATAATTGCCACGCTTGGCAGGCGGATTGGCGATCACGTTACGGTTCTTACAAAGGCACAGAGAACGCTGCTGCGATTTTCTGGCAAGTCCCTTAGTCGCTCTTACGACACCGACGGGAATATATGGGATGGTGCTATTCTTTACGTCCGACACCATACATATACTCAGAGAGACTCCATCAAAGGATAAAAATTATGGACCAGATATTAGAGGCGAGTTATTTGCTCGCTGGGAACCCATCACCACGACAGGTTTGACCAAGGATGCCAGAAAGGAGCTGCTTGAAAAGCATCTTGTGCCAAAGAACTGCACAAACATTGAGGCACCGAAGTTTAAATCCAGAGATAAAGGCCGCTTTATCGGAGATGCTAATAAAAAAGGACAAAGCTTTGGAGAACAAGCAAGTGGAGCTCGCAGCAAGTATATCTAGTATAAGTGAAACGCTCAGTATACTCTTTTTTCCGGTAATAAATATCAGTCGGTAATAAAATTACTGATCGAAGCCGGTCCACACATAATATGTGACTCACAGTGACTCACAACACAGCGAGTCCATGACGCGGCGTAGTTTTATAAAGAGTGTAAAAAGATTCATAACGAAGCCGAAAGGTACTTGTTCTCCCCGTCCTTGCGATATTTTTTTTGCTCTAGACCATACCTGGGAAACTTCTAGTTACGGAGATATTCGTTGTCAAAGTCCCAACTTTTTCACATTTTTTTTTTAATACATGTTTTGAATGTAAGATTTTTACATTAAACACCTCCACGACCAGCTTACTATTCAATCCATTCATCAGCACAATGTTTTGAGTGCATAACATTGAGTCCTACCGTAAAACGTAATTTTTCACCCCAAAAAAAAAGTCCAGCAATAATTCTTGCATAAAGTTACTTAATTTGTTGTATAGGATGCTTGGTTGACGGCTTCGTGAAGAGTCTGTTTACACCCTGTATGGTGAACATCTGAACGATACTCCGATAAATTAAAATAAACACACCGGTTAGAAGACCTGCTCCAGCGCAGGCCCCTGTCCAGACGCCTCCGTTCCCGACAGCGTGGGAACCGGGAAAAGCGAGGACAGCAGCGCCCGCGCCGCGCTTGCGACCGGTGCAGCAGCAGCCACGTTTGCAGCAGCGCCAAGCCCCGAGGCGCTAGATATTGAATTATTTTTTTAGTCATTATAATTCTGTAACTACATATGTCTTACTGGCGCGACTCATTTTTCATCAACATGATACTGACCTGCTTATTGCTAAAAACGTAAGAAAATTTGAATTTCGCGGGCTATACTGACACTTCCACTTTAATCTCGAAGGACGAAGCAACGAAGTACAATTGGAGATTAAATTCTGTCTTTGAACTTAACGGATCGCGACGGTCATATTATTAAAAAAAACAATGGGTTGCACTCCGGGAGTGCCGGCAGAAGTGAAAACTTGAAACAACGCTATCTATCAAGCGCCCTGCGCCGCCGATTCAATCTGACGATCTGACGCGAGTTTAACAGTTTTTACCCATCCCAAAAAGTGCACAAAGCCGCTAAAGAAGTTTTCACTTCAAAAACGAGCCCCAAATGAAAGTAATTAGTGACCTTGACGTATCGACGACGTCATCATCATCATTTCAGCCGAAAGACGTCCACTGTTGGACAAAGGCCTCCCTCAATTGTCGCCACATTGACCGGTTCTAGACGTACTACTACATTGTTATCTTAATCTCTGCAAACCTAATTAAAATTAATCACACTTCTTGTTACTTACACAATAAATTATATGAAGATGTGGGAATCGCTAAAATACACGGAATAAAAAATATGACATCACAGGTCTGTAATCTCGAAGGGTTAGGCAGAGGTGTACCTAACGGTACACTCGTAACAAAAACACTGAATTAAACAAACAAAAGTCACCGACTTCTGAAGCTAAAGTTATTTTCCACTTTGTTGTGGCTTTGAAGTCGGTTTTATTTTTTGCAAAAAGTTTTTTTTTTATAGGATTGTTCGCCGTGCGTACAGACAATGATTATTTCCTTGTTAACTTCAGGATGTTGCAATTACGTGCACTCACATAAATAGTTTCAAGGTGAAATGTTGTGTTTGCAGCCATAAACTATATACAGGGTGTAAACAGACTCTTCACGAAGCCGTCAACCAAGCATTAGGTAAATCAAACTAAGTAACTTTACGCAAAAATTAGTGCTGGGAAACGACTTTTTTTTTTGAGTTGAAAAATCACGTTTTACAGTAGGACTCAATGAAACACACTCAAAACATTGTGCTGATGGATGGATTGAATAGTAAGGGGGTCCTGGAGGTGTTTAAAGTAAAAATCTGACATTAAAAACATGTATTAAAAAAAAAAACTTGTGAAAAAGTTGGAACTTTGACCCCCAATATCTCCGTAACTAGAAGGTTCCCAGGTATGGTCTAGAACAAAAAAATGATCGCAATGACGGAGAGAACAAGTGCCTTTCGGCTTCGTTAAGAGTCTGTTTACACCCTTTATGTTCTGTAACTCTAATTGTAAAACAACAAATGGGTACTTACAATAAAAGCGACCACTAAATCGGATGGTGGGGGAACTGCAATTGCCATATAATTGGTTGAAGGTGGATTTTTGGTCCGTGTTGACGGCGCGTTCGTATTCCACGCGCGCCTCAAAGAGATATCAGGCACGGGGGGGCCCGCTGGGGCCGATGCCTGCCAGGGCTGCGGGACTGTTCGAAAGAGATACCGCGGCCGTGAAACACAAAGGGCAAGGAACGAACATGGGTTGGTTTTAGTCAGTACAAGTCTGACATCCCTTCCGCTCCGCCCAGAGCGGGAGAAGTCATTTGATGATTTCCCATCCGAAAAAAAAGGTGTTTTGGCCGAAGGTGGATTTTTGACCGAAGGTGGCCGAAGCAGAAGCTTCGGACACTATAAATTACATAATGTAAAGTGCCCGTCTGACTGCAAAGCAAAAACCGGCCAAAAGCAAGTTGGACTCGCGCATGAAGGTTTCCGTACCATCCTAATAAGCCCCCTTTAATTTTTAATTATTTTTTATTGTAGCGGCAACAGAAATACACGTTCTGTGAAAATTTCAACTGTCTACCTATTACGGTTCATGATATACAGCCTGGTGACAGACGGACAAACAGACGGACGGAGAGCGGAGTCTTAGTTATAGGGTTCCGTGTTACCTTTGGATACGGAACCCTAAAAAGCAATTCATTTTTCATGAATTCTTCATTTTGACTGGTAATCTTACGTGCTGTGCCTTGCACATTCTATCTCAAAGCCTTTCGTTTGTAATAACAAACGCTCTTTCAATGGCATTACGAAAGCGAGTATGTTACAGAATCGGACTGCTTTTCATAAGACATTAATACAGTGAACCGAAATGACTACATTTGTACTGCAAATATAACTACGCGATGCTAAAATAATGATACTTTATCTTAGTCAAATATTAGTGCTCCGAACAGTTTCGAACGTAGTAGTAGGGAGGAGATTGATAACAGTTGAGTTTGTAGCTACTGGCGAACTTAATCCTTTGAATACTCGTGATGTTTCATAACTATATTACTTACGTAAACTAACGACTTTTTCCTATGGGGGTAGGCAGAAACAACAGAACGCAGGAAGCTTTCTGTTGTTTCTGCTACGATCCTTAAGAGGAAATGTGGGTGGTATTTTTTCCATACAAGCGTATGGAAAAAATACCACTCACAGAGTGCAACCCGTTGTTTTTTTAACTTCCCTTACTAAGATTTTTTCCTGTATCGTGGGTGCGTTTATTATCATTTAAACTTACATACACAAACAGCCAGACCCGACACAACAACCTGTAGGCCTGTATTCGTTCTGTGTCGAATCGAAACGTGCCGTCATTAACTTGGATCTTATTAAAATAATAATCAATTATTTACAGTAGTATTTGTGTGCGTGGGTTATATTCTTAATTGAAGTGTTAGGATTGAAGTATTAGGATTCCAAACTGTAATTTGTATCAATTGTAAATTATCTGATTTTATCATGCTTACTAATAATATAATAATCCTTACTAATAATGTATGTACATATTTTTGACTGCCTCGTTGGTCGAGTGGTCGCAAGCGCGACTGCTGAACATGAGGTCCTGGGTTCGATTCCCAGGTCGGGCAAAGTGCTATTGGGTTTTTCCATCAGGAATTTCTCAATAGCAGCCACGGAGTCTGGATTTGTGCCCGGTTGATGGCAATAGGCTCGCCCCCTATTACATGGGACTTTAACATAACTGGCGAAATGTGGGTGTACTATTAGGTACACCTCTGCCTAACCCTACGGGGATTACAGGCGTGATGTTATGTATGTATGTTATGTATGTATATTTTTAATATTATAACTGCGAAAGTAAGTTTGTTTGTTTGTTAGTTACCTTTTCACCCCTAAACCACTGAACGAACATCCTGAAATTTTACACATACGTTGACAGGTGTACAGAAACGGACATAGGGTACCTTTCATCCCGAAAAAAATTACTGTTCCCGAGGAAAACGACAATAACGTTCTTATGCTCATAGATGGCGCCACGTGTCTTTCGAATCATGATTGAATTACAAGCAGAGTACAACTCGGAATTAATTGTTAAATTCTAAATTCACGCGAACGAAGACGCGGGCAAAAACTAGTGAGTAATAAAATTAGGCATGACTGTGATGTTCCTTTCTGGGTATCAAGGATAACCAGAAATGATTTGTACCTACACCTACTTGCAATGGTTTCCTGGATACCAACAGGCCAATACGTTTTACCCTCTATCTCCAATTGAGATAAGAAGTACATCTTCCTCATCATCAGCTTAACTTTTGCCCAACTACGTTAGGGTCGGCTTCCAGTCTTACCGGATGCAACTGAATACCAGTATTTTACATGGAGCGACTGCCTATCTGACCTCTACAACCCAGTTCTGAGTAATACGATAACCTTTGATAAGACTGGTTGTCAGACTCTCGGCCCACTGACTACCCGTAGCGACTGTCTAAGATTTATTTATTTTAAATAACGTATGTACATAAAACCTTAACAGCTATAACGCCAATGCGATGTTACTACCACCAAAATATTATAAATATAAATAAATAAATATAATAATAAATTAATGATTGTTGATATAACAGTCCCGCATGACGAGAACCTCGTGAAAGCAGAAAAAGATAAGCAGTTTAAGTATCTAGATCTGGCTCGCGAGGTTGTCGACATGTGGGATGTGAGTACAGCAGTCATTGTGCCGATAGTCGTGTCAGCCAATGGATTAATAGCCAGTAGCCTCGACCAACATCTGAGGAGGCTCTCGCTTGGCAGCTGGATCAAGGGCTTGATTCAGAAAGCAGTACTTCTGGACACGGCGCGTATTGTCAGGAGGTTCCTCTCTCAACAGCCCTGACCACCGGTAGCTCGAACCCTGTTCCCAATGCTGGTGGGCTACTATTTTTTATATTTTTAAATGTTTTTTTAAGTTGTTTTTTATTTAAATATTAAAAGAATATGTATGTAAATAAATTAATAATATAAATATTATTAATTAATTCACAAAAATACAATTAAAATACATTTAAAAACCTACAATTAAAAATCACATCTAACTATCCAACGGCTTAACGTTTAATTTTTAAAAATCTAACTATTTTCAATGCACTCCAGTGCTACTCCTGTGAATTTCATCAGGCTGAAGATCTATAAATGACAGCCGGAACCAACGGCTTAACTTGCTTTTCTATGCACGGAGGAAACTCTATGCAATGGATGGTCACCTATCGACGGACCCATCTTGGCAAGCATGGCTTAACCTGAGTATCAGCTCGAGCGGCTGTTGTTATTTAGCCACGAGCTCCTGTACATCTAACTATTCCGTAAGAGTCCTCCATTTCTAAAAACCTTTTCAATTTCCATCAACCTGCACTGGGCCAGCGTGGTGATGTATAGCCCACTCCCTCTTATAGAAGAGAAAGAAAGAAAGAAAGAAAGGAAAAGTATTTATTAGCCCGCACAGGACAAACACACAAAAAGAAAATGGTTTTACAGTTAGCAATGCAGTAAAATCATATTGAAATCATATTTATAACATTAAAAAAAAGACGCGTGGCACTCGGAGACTGCCGCGGTTAAGCTATTGCATAGCATTTTTTATCAAATAGGGGGGTCCTAGCTCCAGCGGTAGATTAAAAATAATAACCTAGGCTTGTCAATATCTGACACTACGTGTTAGGCACTAGGTGTTATATTATTTTCGTTACGGAATTTCTGGATTCGGTCTCCACGCTCAAGGCCCGCGATAGAAGCTATGCAATTGCTTAAAAAAAAAGAAATTAGAACTAATTTCGTTTTTTTTTTATGTTTGCTACGAGACTGCACGTTCGTGTTCCACGCGCGCCTCAAAAGGATGTGAGCAAACAGGGAGGGGCCCGCAAGGGCCGATGCTTGCCAGGGCTGCGGGACTGTTCGAAAGGGATACCGCGGCCCTGGAACACAACGGGCAAGGAAGGAACATGGATGGGTTTTAGTCAGTACAAGTCTGACACTCCCTTCCGCTCTGCCCAGAGCGGGAGAAGTCATTTGATGATTTCCCATCCGTAAAAAAAAAAGGTCAAAAGGCCCCTATCTCAGCATATTGCTGAGAAAAGAATAGAGGCCTCGGCGTGTGGCCCAGTCCCGACTGTGGGAACGCGATTATGTTGATTATATATTCCAACAAAATATACTCCACCCTCATTTCTCCAGATATGTTTAAGTCCCATGTAATAGGGGGCGAGCGTAATACGTAACACCTAGAAAATTATCGTTTACTAGCTGACGTCACGCGGTTTCACCCGCGTAGTTCCCGTTCCCGTGGGAGTACGGGGATAAAATATAGCCTATGTTACTCGCTGATAATGTAGTTATCCATTGCTGAAAGAATTTTTCAAATCGGTCCAGTAGTTTTTAAGTTTATTCGTTACATAAAAAAATACAAATCTTTCCTCTGTATTATATTCGTATTGATTAAAATTTCATTTAGTATCTTCTAACTTTAATATCATTCCAATATTATTTACTGCAATTTGTATCAATTACATTATTATTTCATTTTATATCATTGTGTTTGTGATTTTCCTTCCTGATTAGTTAGGAAAACATCAAATAGTTTGTACAAACTAGTACCTTCTGTCTTTTCTGATATACTAACAGGCATTTTTGTTCCAAGGCTCCCAATCTTTGGAACTATGTTTCCCTTTTTACTTTGAGCAGTTTTAGAATCACATTTAAACAAATGTGTGGCAGCTGTTGTTAGATCACCCATTCGAAACTTAGAAAAACTTAAAGCGCAGGCCACACCGCCGCGAACGAGCGAGCTGTCGGGCGAAGCGAGGCGATGGAAACTACATTTCACTACATATTATAAAACAAAGTCCTCCGCCGCGTCTGTCTGTCTGTTCGCGATAAACTCAACTCACCGATTTTCATGCTGTTTTCACCAATGGATAGAGTGGTTCTCGCGGAAAATTTTAGTATTTAATTTTTTTTTGTATACATTGTCTAAAATATGGGGTTGCGGGAACGGGATCCAAATTTCATGATTACTTTTGGTCGCGTGGGCAAAGCCGCGGGCACTAGCTAGTATAAACTAGGCGAAGATATGGAAGATATCGTTCGTCCAGTCGCTATTTGGCGGTGACGCCTGCGCTTTAATCAGACTAGCTAAGAACTGATTAGAAATACCTATTCAAAAAATGTGAGCATCCATAACTATATCCATCCCTTTCTCTCTTACAGGCTGGCGAACATCATGAAAGAGATAGCGCTTCTCCCAGAGAACCTGCTTCGGATGCCGTCAGTCGGGCTGGTGAACCAGTGGTATGAGAGGTCCTTCGAAGAGATTATACAGTTCGAGCAGATGGAACCGGACCCTCCGATATTGAGCTCGTAAGTACTGTCATTAAACCTTAGCTTCCTTCTTTTCTTTAGCGTATTGTTGACGGCAAAGAGTCTAGAATATTCTAGATATGTCTGGCCCCAAATTCAGGTACACATGGCGACACATTAAACTTTACAGTTCCAGTATAATGTGGCCTCGCTTTGATGTTTATATTTTCTGTACAATGAAACATCTGCATTAACTGGTTTTGTAAAGCTTGATCAGCCGTCGCGCGTTCGCAAACTCCGCTCACTGATGCAGTCAATATTGTATAATAGGATCGATTAATATCAAAAAAATATTTTTGGTTAAAATTTTCAAACAAAATGTATGGCAAAAGTTTTTTGCAATTTCTTCCAACCTGGGTTGGTTCCATAGAAGTTTTTGATCAGTATTAGAAACAGGAGCGATTGGCATCAAAAAAATGATTTGTGTAAAATGTCCATGGAAATCTTGAATGGTGATGAAAAATATAATAGACTCCTAAGACCATTTTCTTGGAGCTGCAACGGTTAAGGTAGTTCTCCTTACTGCCCCGTTGAATGTACCCACTTTGTATAGTCTTAAGTCGCGAATAACTTTAATAACGCGATTCAGAACTTTCATGTTAGTTCTTCATTTGTGGCATAGATTGCGGTGTAGTACTTACTTTTTGTACTGTCCGCTACGCAGTAAAAAGCACAAATTCTTCCTGAATCATCTCGCAGGATGATATAAGAGACCCATCGGGATTACGTCCAAACAAAGCAGACCTACATTCCTGGACTGTCACTTGTCACCGTGACCTCCGAAGGGGTAGGTAGTAGGTCGTCAGCGTGCCACTAAACGGGAAACCCAGACTCAGAGCAATTACTAAGAATTTAGTAATGAAAAATCCCACAAATTTTATAGTCCTAGGATACCACGCTTACAACTCGCACTCAGGGATAATGATCACGATTCAGATGAAGTCATAGGAATAGCATTGAAAGCATTGACTTCATCATCATCATCATCAGCCTTTTAATGCTCCCACTGCTGGGACACAGGCCTCCTCTCTATGAGAGGGAATGGGCATGCGGATTGGTAAATGTCACATGTCTTCGAAATTTTGGTTCTAGGACATGCCGGTTTCCTCACGATGTTTACCTTCACCGTTTTTGAGAGCAGTGGTGATGAAATAAATTACACAAATTAATGCGCCAGCCTGAGTTCGAACCCACGACTACAAGTCGGGGTCGCTACCACTGCATGAAAAAGCATTGACTTGCCAAGTCTGAATCAATGCCGCGTATTCAAAAACTCCTAGATTAAATGAACCTTTAACCCGGCCACGTAGTTGTTTTGTTACTCAGCCACAAGCTCTGACGATACTACAAAAGTATGCTCTAACATGAATACCTATCTCTAAACGTGTATGTTTCTATACTTCTGCCGGTGCCAACACGAGGTGCATAACTTAAAGCTATCTCTTGAAACCAAGCCAACTTTGAAAATCCGTTACACAATTTTGCATAGGTGTGTACTTGTGAAGGTAGATTTTGCGACCTTGTGTGTTTGAAATAGATAATCAGACCATTTCTGATAAGCTAGAAGTCGTTGAGGCACTAGATTTTTTTTTTACCAACATTCCGTTAGGGGTTATAAAATCTCTTCCCTCTTCATCTAAATTAGCTGAAGCTCTTCTTAAAATAATCCTTTCAATTTAAACCAATAAGTATTGCTACAATTTGAAAGGCATACAAAAGTCTCAACATAAAAAATACTGAATTAGATATTAATGGCTCCTGTCCTAAGCTCCTAACAGGCATGTTCAATCAGTGTTTACACAGCGGCAAGTTTCCTGATCTAATGAAACATAGTAAAGTAGTACCAATTTTCAAATCTGGTTGTAAGAGTGAACCTTTTAATTATAGACCTATGTCTGTGCTCCAGAATTGATTAAAATTTATGAAAAAATCATGCTGGACCAGATGCTGTCTCACTTCATCTCAAACTTTGGTTTCACGAAGGGCAGGTCGACAACGGGCCCGGGAGTAAAACTCATCAGTCACATTTTGGAATCGTGGGAGAAGTTCGTGCACAAGCTGCTTATCTTGTCCTTTCCTATTTATCAAGCAGTCAGCAAAAGTAAATGTAAATGGAGCGACGTCCTCCGGTTCTCTAGTCAAGATGGGCGTGCCCCAAGGTTCAGTTCTCGGTCCTTTCCTATTTCCTGTTTACATTAATGATCTCCCTTATTCGATGGCCAAATTATCGGATATAATTCTATTTGCTGATGACACTTCGCTAATTTTTAAAATAGAAAAGATACGAAGGTCTTACATGTCAACGAAAGTCTAACTGTTGTGTCGTAATGGTTGGCAGCTAACAATCTTTTACTGAATGTGAACAAAACAAAATGTCTTAAGTCTCTTTCCCAAATGTGTGGTACATTTGGTAAAGAGAACTTTAGACATTTTTTTTTGTGCAATCTGAAAGTTTAGACATTTTGTTTTGTGAAATGGAATCTAAATTTAAATCTTGACGGCAAAAAACTTGATGTTATAGCGGAAACTGTATTCTTAGAGATTACTATCGATTCTAAATAGCAGTGGGGTGCGCACGAGTTTCTTACCGGTTTTCCATAGGAAACGACCAACCCGAACCGTGCACCTTTTTGTCGACGTTTTATAAGGCTTATGTGAAATAATATATTTTGATTTTGTGCCCGAAACGGTAGCCGCAATTCCTCGAAATAAAACAAAATGGAGTAATGAAGATGTTTCAGTCTAGTGTTAGGCAAACATTCAGGGCAATAAAAGCGAGATCTTGAAAATGTACAACGAGTTAAAAGGGGAGTAAGTAGAAGAATAAATAAGAAAAACCACTTGGATTTTTTGTGTTTTCTTAGTTAGGCAGGGTACTTCTGGGACTGCCCTCGTACAAACCCTTAAATGAAATTGAAATCTACCATGAAATCTGCCATTCTCTTTTTCCACCAGATTCTGCGAACGGTTAGTCCACATCCGCAATCGCCACGCCGACGTAGTCCAGACCATGGCCCAGGGAGTCCTGGAGCTGAAGGAATCGCACGAGGTGGACCCCAGCACCGAGAACTCCATTCAATACTTCCTGGACCGCTTCTATATGAGCCGTATCTCCATCAGGATGCTTATCAATCAACATAGTGAGTTTCTTTTTTAAGTAAGCTAGTGGATAGTGAAAGGCATGATCTTTTGCTCTCATATCCATGTCCATAATTAGGTCGACAGGCGTCCCGCATTCCAGGCAAACATTTATTCGAAAATGCTGGTCTGTCTCTTAGGAAAGTGCTACGTTAGGAACATAGGCCAATAGGTGTTATTGCAAGAACGGGCTTGTTAAGGAAGAACTGTCTTGGATGGATGGATGGAAGTATGGATGGATGGATGGATGGAAGTATGGATGGATGGATGGTTAAAGGGAGTGATAACGCTTATCATTGCGGAGGAGAGGAGCTGATTAGAGACAACTTTATGTGCGTACAATAAGGATGTTTCCTGAGCGAAAAAATCTATTAAGTCCGTCAGTTAGATTATTGAAAAATATTGGATATGTATTTTTTGTTTTATCGAATCAATAAAAAACAACGAAGATAAAATGCATCAAAGTTCATGAGTGGGGGTTTGTGACGTCACTTTCCGCTAAAAAGTGTACCGAAATGTGACACATTAGCCCAGGATCGAAACAACTGGAAGTCATGGGGAGACTTTGCCCAGCAGTGGGATGACGCAGGCTAACAGTATCAGTACCCTATTAAAGAAGACTAGCGGGGAAGACTTCATTCGACTCGTTTTGGACGGACAAAGTGACTCGATACCACGTTGGATTATTTTCTTTTCATGCCTGAACAGGACTCCTTCTTACCGTCCGTAGTTTGCAGGTCACTCCCTTAATAAGCAAGGCTATAAGGAAAGTGGAGACCCGCGTTTTGTAATGGACAGCTATAAAAGTGAAAGTTTCGCAATTGTTTAGGTTTTGATATGAAAACAGATAAACAACTGCTTTAACACGTCATGGTTTTTAGAAAAGAAAAGGCTATCCTTATCGAAAATTTTGATGTAAATTCCAAGCCCTCTCGTGGTGTACTTTAAAAACTAGTTAAGAAATTACGCCATAAAAGAAGGTAGTAGGATCAATAAAAATATCATAAGTACACTAAGCATTATTAGATAAGGGAAAACACAAGGTATGAGGTAGGTGTACTCCTTCACTTATAGGAGACCACAGCATGCACAATGAACTTATGATTAAAATAAATTTTGACAGTTTCAGAATGTTAAAACGCATACAAATAATTTCAGTAAGATATTGAAACATAGAAGAATAATTTAAAATGATTGTAATGTATGTGTATGTGTGTTTGGTTTGTGTGTGTGTATGTGTTTACGTAATTGCTAATAGTGCCTATAGTCGAATCAATGCATTTAACTCCCCGAAAAAGTAGCGAACGATGTGCATTCTTCATAATAAAATAATGCGCAATTTTTTTCCCCATTCTAAGATTCCATCTTCCCTCCCCCAGCACTGCTTTTCGGCGAACAAATAGGCGCGGGTCCCCGACAGGCTGCCATCACAGGCATGGGAGCCGGCGGCCGCCATATTGGGTCCATTGACCCCGCCTGCGACGTCGCGGCGGTCGTACGTGACGCGTACGAGAACGCAAGGTTCCTGTGCGATAGGTATTATCTGGCGTCTCCTGAGCTACAGCTGTTGCAGGATGGAAGTGAGGGTTGGTTCAATTGTTTATTATTTTACTTTTTTACCATAAAATCACGTGCATGTAATCCCCAAAGGGTTAGGCAGAGCTGTACACCAACATTTAGGTCGCTGGTTCAAATCCGGCTCGAAGGACCATAAAGATGTATGCGCTTGCGAATGGGATTGTTAGCTTGAATTGAAAGTCACGGATAGCCAAAGATAATGGTTTATTGACTATATAACTACCATGCAACTAATGCTATATGAATAATGCGTGAATGAATACAGCTGACTATGACACAGATTGTGTACTGTCACTTTACAATATAAATTGTGCAAGGTGACGGAAAAGTGCTGATCTATGCAATGCGCGCGTGCCATGTACGATACATGACTCGTACAAGAGTCCCATGTTGAGCATGATGGCGAGCCTATTGCCATCAACCGGGCACAAATCCAAACTCCGTGTCTGCTAAAAAAATATAATTTATAGTGAGATTTAGGAGTAGTAGCAGTTCTTATCCATTGTCACAAAATACTGACGCTATATATTTTTTCTACTAAACAGTGTCATCAGAACGGCCAATGCCTATCGTCTATGTGCCATCCCATCTCTACCACATGCTGTTCGAGCTGTTCAAGAACTCTATGAGAGCCACCATGGAGACCCATGAGAACAGCCCCCCTCCTATTACTGTGAATATAATCAGGGGACAGGAGGATGTGTCTGTCAAGGTAAGAGGGATACGTTGGAAGGAGTAAGGAATCTTGCCCACTACGCTGCCACGACCACAACTTGTTGCATAACCGGCTACTAAACTGCAAAAAAACAACAAAAAAAATTGGTTGTCTGTAAAGTTGGTTTACGGACGATAGTTTAACGTGACAACGTCATAAAATCGAGTGGAAGAGAGACAGAGGCGGCGCATGCGTACAATGAGCGTAACGGGACAATGACCGTAACGAGACACTTTCGTGCATGCCGCCGGCGTTCATCGATTTATTAAACGTTATCACGTCAAATACTGCTCGGACGGCCCGGCTGGTCGTGCGAACTTTCTTCCTGATCAACGAACATAGGGTGGGTACCTTTCATCCCGAAAAAAAGTACTGTTCCCGAGGAAAACAACAATAACGGTCTTATGCTCATAGATGGCGCCACGTGTCATTCGAATCATGATTGAATTACAAGCAGATTACAAACCGAATTGATTGTCAAATTCTAAATTAACACGAGCTAAGCCGTGGGACCGGTCAATGTGGCGACACTTGGGGGAGGCCTATGTCCAGCTGTGGACGTCTTTTGGCTGAAATGATAATGATAATGAAGTCACGGGCAAAAGCTAGTATTGTATATGCAGGATATCATGGGGTATAGGTAGTTCACGCACAGGCTGAACGGGTAGGTTTGGCAGTATGCCTTGAAGAGTATTATGCTAACTCAATTTAAAAACAGATTAAGAGATTTCACCGTTACCATAGTGAGGTATAAGAATCGTTTTTAGTAAATAGTATACGCAAAATTAGAAAGTTGCAGAAGAAATTGATGATCAGTAAAAAGAATTGAAATGACATTAATGTGTTTAGTTTTTTTTATAACGTTTTTAGTTTAATAGGCGATTCGGATTAACTCTTTCAGGTTTGGTGGTTAGTTTTCTAACCACTTATTCTAGGTTGTTTAAAAATATTTCCACGTCATCTATCGACAATGCACTGAACTATTATACTTTTTAAAGTCATTGTTGACCGTGTATTGTGAAAATCGCCACGGTGGTTAGTAAACTAAGCCCCTTATTCCTCAAAAGCCTTCTTTTGGAATTTTCGTAAAATATTTTTTCTTAATAATTTAACCCTAACTAAGCAAAATGTCTAACTGTTTTAATTATAGTCATCTGATTAAAAGTGTGCCTGAAAGAGTAAAAGAAGATTTAAACCATTATTTTAATCTAATGTATGTCTCTGTTCCTCAGCTCTCCGACCGCGGCGGTGGCATCCCACGCAGCGTATCAGACCTGCTCTTCAAGTACATGTACAGTACCGCTCCGCAGCCCTCCAAATCTGACGCACACAATGTACCGCTGGCAGGTTCGTTATTATCATTCCTTACCAGGTTTCTGACGCTGTCCCTTCGTACGTTATGTCAGAGATTTTTAAGGGCCTTGGTGTAAAAGCACATGATTATAAATACTTTAGTACCTACACGAGAATTTAACGAAACTCCTATTTCAAATTCTAAATCGACACTTCTTTCAATTTACTTAACGAGCTAATCCAAAGCATTACTCCGATAAATGCTATTTGTTTCTACTTACATATTATATTGACAAACACTCTGCACATGTTTTGAAACTAGATGAGGTTGGTATTTTTCATAATCTGTGAACGAAAGAAACTCATGAACGACAGCCTCTTTTAAAATCTAGACATTATCTTGGTAAAGTCATATAAGGATCCATGCAGATTACTATCTTAGTAGCCAACCAAACCAGGGTAGCCCCTCAGACCAAATAAAAAACTAAGACACAGCACTGTCAACAGTGACGTGAAGCCGGTTTCGTAAACATGTGTGCACTCTGAGCTTAGTTTTTGAGCGTAGTTTAATTGTAGTTTGATGTAAATGTGTGCGTGTGAGCGTGTATGCACAGAGCGAGGCGTGGTTTTGCGCATGCTTCACTGAATTCTTTGCAGTGCTGTCTTGGTTTTTATTTGGTCTGAGGGTAACCCGCGAAATTCAAGTTTTCTTACGTTTGTTGCATACAAATGAACTTAGAAATGAAATGAATTGAATTTAATTTATTTGCTAGAGGAAGTTCATTTAATCTCATTCAATATTTTCATGAAAAAGTCATTTCATTTAAATGAACTTAGAGGGTGGCTTTGATGTTTTTATCCTATTTTTATTCCAATTGTATTAAGTATATTTTATTTTTTATATTATGAATGTACTATGCCTAGTATTGTTTTAACTGTAAACCATAATTTAATTTTCAATGTAGTTAACAATTTTATTAATGTTTGCATACCTAATATAAGGTAGATTGTTACAAGGCTCACCCATATTATTGTTACTTACATCTTATTTTATGTGCCTGCAATGTATGAAAATAAAACTTACTTACATATACTATAATAACAGCTGAGGAGCTCGTGGCAAAATAATAACAGCCGCTCGGGTCGATCTTTAGGT
Source organism: Lycophotia porphyrea (assembly GCA_950005105.1). NCBI lineage: Eukaryota > Metazoa > Arthropoda > Insecta > Lepidoptera > Noctuidae > Lycophotia > Lycophotia porphyrea. Next base: position 2,202,742 of record OX465410.1, on the reverse strand, counting down.
TAAGCCGCGCTTGCCTAGATTGGTCTGTGTATGGGTGACCACCTATTTCATACCGAGTTTCCTCCGTGCCTCGGAAAGCACGTTAAACCGTTGGTCCGGGCTGTCATTTGTACATCTTTGACAGTCGTTACAGGTAGTCAGTGGCCCAAAAAGTCTGACAACCAGTCTTACCAAGAGGTATGATATTACCCAGTACTAACTGGGTTGTGGAGGTCAGATAGGCAGTCGCTCCATGTAAAATCAGCTGCATCCAGTTAGACTGGAAACCGACCCCAACATAGTTGGGAAAAGGCTAGGCAGATAAAATACTATAATAACGGCTACCCTGGTGCTTCAGATTTTAGTGAATCTGCCCGTCAGTGCAGAGTTTACAGTAGTCTATGAGCACCGTCTACCTTCAATATACGACTACAGGCTAATATTAAGATGATTTACAAATTGATTTATTGCATGGTCTTATTATAACATTTACTTTGTGTCGGCACGGATGGCGCAGTGGGTGAGCGAATGGCTAATGTGTTAACGGGTAACATTTATATATTTTTCTTTGTAGGATTGGCTTAAATAGTAGGTTCGATTCCCGCACGATACAATATGCGGGATGGAATGCTTTCATAGTTGGTTTTGTAAATAAACAATGCGATAGTTTTAAGAACTTCGTAATTTTGATGTAAGTGCGCAATGATAAATACTCACGCGTATCAAACGACCTTTTTCTGCACTTTTCGAATAAGTGTGTTGAAAAATTGATATATATTTTCAAGTGTTAATATTTTCACTATGTACAGTCAGCTACACGATGTGGGTACCCCCCTTGAAATTACCTACGTTCCCAACTGGGGTACCCAATTGATGCAGCCCACCATACTCAGGCGCGGATCCAGCCTTCAAAATAGATTGTGGTCACGGCCGCCCTAAAATCGGCAAAAAGCCGTCGAAGCAAAAAAAGGGAACAAATCTCCGTGGAAGTTTAATGATAAATTTTACAAAAATAAATTAATAAACTGCTCGATTTTTTTGCACACGCCTCTGATGTGATAGATTTTCAGAATAATCAAAGAATTCAGAAGCGGGCGCAGCGAGCTCGAAAATTTTAGCAGCATTCCTCCGATTTATAACACTATTTGTGTAGAACATCAGACTATCGACCTCAATTAGGGTTGTGGGCATGCCCATCGTGCCCACAACGGTGGATCCGCGCTTGACCGTACTGCACCTCAATGGAACGTCTACGCTATCAGTTTGCCGCTGAAAGCGCCTTTATGTCGTAGTAGCAATGACGGTATTCACAGTTCAACTGTCACATTTGACGTGGACGTCACTTTATTGTAAGTACAGAAGAATCACACTAATCCGGCACTTCAATAGACCGATACATCCAATAATCCGACACCCTCAGCCCGCGCCTTTCTCGCCCCTCTCTACGCCATGCACTGCGTATGCGCTCCGTCGTTAAGGGTTTTTTAAAACTACATAGTTAGTTAATTGTGAGATATGTTACAGTTATAAAAAAAAAAGTGTGTGTGTACTTATGTACACGCGTTAGAAGATATACTTCTTTTAAAAAAAAATATCTGTCGCCTTATCTCAATATACAACCTGAAGTTAGCTTAGTGTCAGATATTGACAAGCCTAGGTTTTTATACAACCTAACCTCCTAGCTCCAGCGGTAGATTAAAAATAATTAGGTAATTACCTATACAACCTAATCTCCTAGCTCCAGCGGTAGATTAAAAATAATAACCTAGGCTTGTCAATATCTGACACCAAGCTAACTTCAGGGTGTATGTTGACTAGCTAACTTCACCATGTAGGTTTTTGGTGTCGGTGTGCGCGCGCATCGTAAAAAATTACTCTCATCATTTTTCCCCAACGCGCCAAAAGAAGTATAACTTCAAAAAATGGGTCGAACATCAACACAACAAATATATTATATTCTCTTTTTGGAATTTTTCTATTCAATCCAGTTATCCGAACATTCCAATAATCCGGCACCCTCTGGTTTTTAATAGTGCCTAGTGAGATTCTACTGTACTTACTTACCCAACTTCATTTCAAACCTATTCTGAAGGTCTAATATGAACCTATATTTACGTTTTTTCACCAGGTTACGGGTACGGCCTCCCGATCTCTAGGCTGTACGCGCGGTACTTCCACGGCGACCTGATGCTGGTTTCCTGCGAGGGTTACGGCACTGATGCCATTATTTATTTGAAAGTGAGTATACGCTTGTTTAATTAAAATAAAGGATGTAACCCGTAACGAAGCCGGAAAAAAAATACAACAGAATAAAATAAATATTCAAGGGGGGGGCCCATTCGGGGGACTTCCAATTATTATAGGTAACTACGGAACCCTACATTGTGCGTGGCCCTACACGTACTTGGCCGTTTTTTTTTGTTCTGGACCATACTTGGGAACCTACTTACGGACTACTTACTTCTATTGAAGGTCACAGTTCCAACTTTCTCAAGTTTTTTTTTACTTTATATTACCTCCCTGACCCGTTTATTATTCAATGCATCCATCAGCACAATGTTTTGAGTATGTTACATTGAGTTTTACTGAAAAACTTGATTTTTCACCCCAAAAATTTTAAAAGTTCATTAGTGCTGGATAGCCCATTCATCGAGGAAGGCTATAGGCTATATAACATCACGCCAACAGGAGCGGAGCAACAATGAAAAATGTCTCTCTCTTGTGACGCAGACGAAGTTGCGCGGATCGGTTAGAACTCTTATAAAATTGAAGTGTTACATAATAATTACATGCGGACGAAGGTCCCGAGCAACAAATAGTTTATGATATGAGTCCATTACATAATGCGATACGTGTTTGATAAACAAGCCACATACAACGTGTAACATAATAAACCTCCCGTGTGGTCTCTCGGATCAAGAAACTGATCAACTTTTGTTCTACGAGTTATTGAAATTCGCAAAAAAAAATTGAACTTTGTATAGGAAGTGACGCGATCAACTGATCAACATGTATGGTAAAACTAAAAAAAAAAGTAATGAATTTCCAAAAGTCATAGAACAAAACTGGTTCAGTTTCATGGTCTGAGACACCACACGAGAGGTCTTGCGTTTATTATGTTACACCTTGTATTTTGTGTAATGTAGAATACGACACGAGAGCAGCGGTGGCCCAGTGGTAGCGTCCCCGACTTACGAACAGTAAGTCGTGGGTTCGAACCCAGGCTGGCGCATTACTTTGTGTAATTTATTTCATCACCACTGCTCTCAAAAACGGTGAAGGAAAACATCGTGGGGAAACCGGTGTGTCCTTGAACCAAAAATTCGAAGACATGTGACATCTACCAATCCGCACTGGGCCCGCGTGGTGGATTATAGCCCATTCCCTCTCATAGAGAGGAGACCTGTGTCCCAGCAGTGGGAACATTATAGGTTGATGATGATGATGATGAGACTACGACGACTGTGAACAAGTAAAAATACGTACTTCAGAAATAAGGTTTCCTAATTCAATGTTTTTTATTTATTCAACCTCAGGCTCTATCAAACGAAGCGAACGAGCTCCTCCCAGTGTTCAACCGAACATCCACGAAGTTCTACCGACCGGTGACCCAGCTCGCCGATTGGTCGGGCTCATTGAACACGGCCAGCAACTCACAATGCAAGAACCGGGAAAAGGTGTCCCCACTCTCAGCGCCCGTGTCACATAGCCTATAGTCCCCACACCAGGAGTGAACGTTGCCACTCCTAAAAAAGAGAGAGGTATTTTTTTTAACCTGGCAATATTTTGTTTGAAACGTTGAACATTGCTTGAGTTTAAAAAGTAGAACCTGTATGACGTAGTCTGTTAGATGTAGACATTTGGAAAACCAGTGCTTTTTATTAATTCGATTTGATTGTTACATAGTTTTGTTTTTAATTGGAGGTTATATAGAAATGACAGAAAATAGGATGGGTCGTGAAAATAATGGATTAGGAACGAAATTATTGACATAAAGTTACTGTTTCAACTTATAATACTCGAATAAAATATCGATTTTATACTCTCTATCTTTAAAATATCGGTGTTTGAAGTATTTTTATCTATTTGTCATCAAGTTAACATAATATAAAAATATTATGAGCTTACTAAAAGCTTCCGTAACTAATTATTTTAGTTTGGTTTTACATATTTATAAAGTGAAATATTTCAAATAATCATTATCTAAAGTTCTGTTCAATTTTTCGATATATTTCCCTTTAAAAAATCGCCTAACAACTATGAAAATAAACTATTACAGCAATAAAAAGCACTTAAATTGGCTATTTGTTGAAACTTAAATTAAAAATAATTAAAAGATTGCCATTGAAAAAAAGATGGTGTACAATTTATGTTAAAATATTATATTGAAACTTGGCGTATTAATTGGTTTCGAAAATGGACTGATAATAAATGAGCTCTGTAGTTGTTTAGTGATTTTGTTTTAAATTATTGAGAGTAAAACTAAAACGAGGAAAAAAATAAAGTGTGTGTGTACTTATGTACGCACGTAAGTAGTTATACTTCTTTGGCGTATAAAACTATAATGTTGACTAGCTAACTTCAGGGTGTATGTTGACTAGCTAGCTTCAGGGTGTCGGTTTTTCGAGACGGTGTGCGCGCGCATCGTAAAAATTTACTCTCATCATTTTTCCCTAACGCGCCAAAAGAAGAATAACTTCAAAAATTAAGCAAAAATCTAAAACACTTCACATTTTTTTCAACATTCTTGAAAATCGGAGTACTTACCTACGTCATGCTTTCAAAACGCTTGATATATTCGAAAGAAATTTTTGAGACAAAATCATAGAACAACATAGTTCAGGTGGCCTGCCATTACCTCTTATAATAACGGTACTATTTTAACCTCACTTCAATGTTTTAAGTGACTTACAATAATACCGCTTTATGAGGTGGTGGTTAGGGCCAGGTGTTGAAGGAAGATAGGTAGTTATATCAGTGTTCTCTATTAAGGTTTTAGACTTAGTAGGTACAGATATCATAGAATAGAATTTAGTGTGAGTTAGGCAGTGTGACTGAAAAGGAGTTTGATACTTTTCATATATAATGTTACTTACTTTTCCGTTTCACGTTATGTAAAAACTTTTTGGATCATTTGTTTGTAAAAGGTTTATTCAGTTCGTGTCCAACTTTTTAATGTTACCAATGGTGAAGGCCTGTCAAAGCGCATTGTATATGGCGTGACCATAGCTAAGTCCTAATCCGACCAATGAGGTCAAGCTGTTTTGAAAGATAAAATGACATTGACAGGTTTTCGACCAATGACGATGTTTGGAACTAGCTTCATTGGTTTTTTTTACACAACAGTTCATTACTCAAAGTGGTAATTTATTTATATAAAAAATATCAAACTCCACTCATAACGGATGTTGGCTATGTATAAGATCTCGTACAATATTGTATATCATTATGATACGATTTAGAAAATAGTGAAGTGAAGCTAACAAAATTGTTTTTATGACAAAGAAGAATGTAGTGTTTTTTCGGAATAGAATATATTTTTGAATAAATAAATAAATTAAAATTAAATTATGGTGGACCTAAGAATAGTATAGTTACGGGATTGTAAAATGACTAAAATGTCGAGAGTTAAAAAACCGGGACGAAGTAGGTAAATATTATTAAGATGTGATTAATTTACCGCTATTAGCGACAAAACATGTTGTTTAAATAATTCGTGTGTTTTACGATTGTTTTCACTCACACTGAGCAACACCTAAAGGAATGGCAAAATATTATTTTAGGCATATTCAAATATATTTGTATTGTTTTTTTGGTGTCTTGGCACAATTTTAATAATAGATCATAATAATGTGGTTTTTTTTTATTGTAAATTGCAGTTATCTACTCTATTTAAAGTACAATATACCGAACAAAGTAATTTAAGATTACACAAATCTTTAATACAACAGAAAATGGCCACAATAAATAGTAGGTTTCTACTTAAATACCATTTAATGTGGTTAGCAAGTTGACATAACATTTATTTAATGTTAGCCTTTGAAAACTTTGTGAACGATTTATGTAATTTTAATATAAATAAATAAAGCAATAAATCTATATGGTATTCATAGTTAACTTGTAAAGTATTTAATGCCTGCTTATCAAAACAATAACAGTTTTTGATTTCAAAATTATGTCTTTTGACTTTTGTTAAAAATTAAAAAGAAAATTTTGTATTTTTTCTTAACGAATTAAACTGTATGTGAACGTATGTAGGTTTTATGTATGTTTTATATATGTTTAGAAACGACACACTTGCTATGCTAGACTTAGCAAAAAATTATCCACAAAGCTGTAATAAAATAGGAATTTGTGACACTTAAACTAATTTTTAGCATTAAAGAATAATCTAATGATTACCACAAACTGTTCTGGAAAATCCAGGCGATAGTACTAGCATAAATTAAAAGTATTTTTGTAAGAATAAATGTACTTTTAAATCCAAAGTAAGGTTTAAAAAAACTTTGATTTTGTAAATAATAACGCAATGCAATAGAAATAATCCTATTTTCGAATAATTATGCCTAACTATTGTGTCTACACGTGTTTTGTACCTGGTGGTATTCTAAAGAATATTATTACTCATCTGCATTTTACTCTTTTTTCTTATATAAGTTTTTATTCCAAAATCGATAATGTGTAATTTAAATATAGTGATTTAATATTGTTGCAGATATGAAATTTAGTGAAGACAAAAATATTTCATTTTGAATAAAAAATAACTTTATGAAATAGAATCTGTGTTTTTATTTATTCAAGCTTTTAACACAATTCAATTATAGTTTCATAAAGGCGGATCCTTTTCACAGCTTAATGTAATGCCAGCAGCTCATTGGGCAGCAAAAATTCATCCGTATCACTCATTATCATTATTCACCTGCCCCTTTTCTAATTTATGTATGGTCAGCGCAAATTGTCTTCTTCCATATTTATCTATTGCTCGTCATCTCAGCAGTCACCTCCTTTCATCCGCATCACTACCAACACGGAAAGTATCCGGAAGGCTGACAGTATTGCAATGCTAAATGGAAACTGCCAATGTCAGATAGATGTGAAGTAAAATAAGTAACATAAGGTGGCGCACGAACAGTACCGGAAAAATATGAAGGTGGCCACGCAGTAGGATATCCATGTCCCACAGTGATACAAAAAAAAAGTTAACAAAGTTCTAAACCACATCAAAACGAGTAATCAAGTAGTCACAAGAGCAACCACCATTCATGCCATTAGATGTCACGCAATTACAGTACTTACTAATTCCATGAACTATACTACTATCCGTAGCCGTAGTGTTTGAGGGTATTGTTTGAGGATTCTCCTTTTGACTTTTTAATCATTGAAATCAACAGACCCATAAATACATACTATCCAACCGATGGTTGCAGCCACTCATTTACGTTTTTAGCTACAATTTGAGATGATTTTGTATTTAGCCGGTTTATAGTACGATCGCTTTCCAAAGCTGTCAGTGTCATCTTCTTGACTGTCACTCACTGCTGTCAACGTGTGCAATGTGCGCGACTGCGCGTTCCAGTCATACTATCTAAGAAATAAAGCATCAAATGTATATCTTTTTCCTTCTGAAACAGTGTGTATGAAAGAGAAAAATAACAATGTCATTCACACATTCTACATGTTCGCTAAAAACATTTTCTGCCAGCTGTGTAGCTCGTAGAGGTTATGGAAAATTGTTATTTATTTTAAAGTTACGTTTAAGACTGAAAATTGTATTAAAATGAAGATTTACACAAACGAAAATAACACTTCCACTTTAAAGCTGCTTATTGCGGCTAACTTAGCAGGAAAGAAAGTTGATCTTGTTAGTGCATCCTTTGAAGGTAGGTGCATTTTCCTCTTGGTTATTAGAAAATCAATAAATCTTGATGTAACTAACGTCTCTCATCCGTATTAATGTCTATATTTGCATGCAGTTCATATTATGGTAAACGACATAATTACTGTGTGTAATAAATCATTTCTAAAGTAAAAAAAAACTTTATTTTCTAATATTTTCCATGGTTGAGCTTGCTCTACGAGTCATGAGGTTGCTACCATCAAGCATGCTCACCAGGTTTTTCTATGCTTAATTCTGTTTTGAAGTTTTTTTTTGTAAGTATAACATAAAATGCGTACTCATCAATTTATTTTATTGTAACAAGCAAATCTTTTAATTTCAACAATGTTGTATGTATTGCATCAGAAAACCAATTAACTAATTTTGTTTCTATAGTTTTTCCTTGTGTTACTAATATCTTGATTAAAATGGTGGTTTTTCCTAAACTATACTTCCCTTTCTTTCTAACAGCATGCTTCTTATTTTCTGCCATTCCATACATACATACATTATAGTCATTCCTTTTTCTCGCCTGCTACAGCCCCAACATATTATACATATATTCATTTTTACCATCCACATTTAAATCTAGTTGTACACACATTCCGGCCATTTCCTGTGACTCCGTGACTAACATATGGAATAAATATTTTGTAGTTTAGTGTTTAATTTAGGAACTTTTACCATAGAAAAAAATGACTTAAAAGACTGTTGAATAACCACAACTTCTACGGCTAGCTGCTGCCTCAGGCACTATATTAAACTTGTACATTATAAATCTGTTGCTGTTGTTTTTAAATCTGTTGGTAGATGTAAGGGTTGGGGGGACGTTTTGACGCATCGTCCTTTAACCATTTCTCTTACAAAAATAATATCAACAAAGTATTGTATGATAATGATATTTACACTTACTTCATAAAAGCTTATCGCGTGTCTTATCACAAGGTGTTTAATAATGTTTTTGGCGCTGATCCATGCGTTATGTTCGTGAACGGGCGCTGTCAGTTGGGACTGGTCATCTCTTAGCTGTCACGGTTTATTTTAATTAAGTACTTTATTTTTAAATTATTGTTGATTTATTCTTTTACTCTGGACGCTCTTAACATGCACGTATTTCTACATTGTTCTCACATATATGTATAATCTCAACATGAGTGATGTAACCAAGATTTTGTAATAATATTTTGATTGAAAAGAGTGTCCATGGAGTTTCTTGCCCATTCTTGTCCATAGAGATCTACGCTTTGGAATGGGCAACTACAGTACTTTCACAAGTTATTATGCCTTGTGACTGTGACTGTAGCTTAGCCTTCTTTGTTTTTCCGACATTCAAAAGTGCCTGTAAGGGTCTAATTGAAATAAATGCTTTTGAGTTTGAGTTTTTGATATTGATGATATGCAGGTTAAATAGCTATCCATGTTTATAGAAAAAAAATGTTAACATGTTATGCTTTTTCTTGTTAAAATCTTTACTTGATAATATTACTTAAATACGGCTGACTTGAGTAAAAAATAAATACAAATGTACACATAATTACAACATTTACCTTATGTTCAAAGGCGAGCTTAACCCAGAATTGGGAATTGAAATTGTGATTTTGGAATTTTTACAAAGATTTGAACGATTTTGATGATTTTTGCATCTCAGAATAAAAAGTTAAGAAATATAATTTATTTATGAAGGTAGGTGGTAGCCATGGAAGGAGTGAGAAAGTCAAAAGTTATTTAAAAAAATAAAGCTACAACATTTATGTAGATAATTATTCTATTCAATTTCTATTTACTTTGAAATAAAGAGACACAGTTGAATTTTGAGTAGACGCTTGGTGTAAGTTTAAAGGATCTCACTATTAATCCTATTGGAAATGCACCAACCTTCTATTCTAAAGGGTTTGGTTTCCGCACTTAGTCCCTAAAGGTGGACCATTGTGCGTGAGCCATAGTGGCCGTTACTCCAACCAGCCCACCTCCCTCCAGAAGCAGATTAGATTTCGTGGTCTTCTCAGGGCATCCGCGAGGGATCTCGGTGTACCAAGAGTCTCCTCGCGGATCTGGGTGACACCGGTGCCCTCGAGGAGCACATGCGCCACCGTTTCCTCCGCCTCCATGCACGCTCTGCACAGAGGGCTATCCGTGATTCCTAGGGTGTGGAAGTGTTTATTCAGTGAGCAGTGTCCAGTGATGGTCCCCGCCACCAGTCGCAGGCTATCTCTATCCAGGCGCAGAAGGCGCTTGGTCAGCTTTGCATCCAGGGATGGCATAGCCTCCTTGGATTGCCTGCACCCTGGTGTCGAGGTCCACCATATTCCCGCTTGTGTCTTAGTGTGTTCCTTTAGCCAGCCCCTTAACTGCTTAAACGGAAAGGGCACAATGGGTTCGGGTCCGATGGCCTTTGTGCTGGATCCCCTTCTGGCAAGTTCGTCAGCCGCATCGTTTCCGAGTGATCCACTGTGTCCTTTAATCCATTGCAGTGTCACAGTGTTGTGGTTTAGCACCGTAACACGTTCTAGGGCATTGTGACATTCTAGTATTAATTTTGATGTGATTTGGTTTCTCTTTAAGGATTGTAGAACTGAGGCACTGTCTGAAAGTATACGAATATGGGTATCCGTAACTCCCCTAGCTTCTATGGCGTGTGCCGCTTGGATAATGCCTGCACACTCTGCTTGATACACAGAGTTGAGCATTCCCAGGGGTCTGGATATTTTGATGTTTAGGTCGTCAGAGAAAACTCCGACACCTGTCCCATCATCAGTCTTTGATCCATCCGTGTAGATCCTTAGCTCGTGTGGACCTGAGTAGTCACACATTTCCGCTGTGAGCTCAATGTTATAGTGTTTTTGAAAATAGTGAGCCTTCAGGGTTCTGTCATTGGGTGATGCCATCATAGGCTGTTGTTTGATTGCATCATCCTTTATGCGTGTATGTTTTATTCTGGAGTCGTTACTTAGGGTGCCGGATACTTCTAGCCTGAAGATCCCTAGGGTTGCTTCCTCTCTTACAACGAGGTGTAGAGGTGGCAGCCCCAGCATCACCTGTAGAGCGGCCGTGGGTGCTGTCCTCATGCTTCCAGTGATTGCTACACATGCATATCTCTGTAGCTTTTCGAGTTCTTTCTGGGCGGTGCTCAGGTTGGTCCTGGGCCACCAAACTAAAGAGCCGTATGTGATGATTGGTCGGATGACTGTAGTATATAGCCAGTAGGTGATTTTGGGGCTTAGGCCCCAATTTCTTCCTAGCAGTCTTTTGCATTGCCATAGGGCTATGCTGGCCCTTGTGGTGATGTAATCGGTGTGCTTTGCCCAATTCAGCTGTTTGTCCAAATAGATGCCCAGGTATTTGGCTTCAGTTGACAGGCTTAGGGTGGTCCCAAAGAAGCGTGGCAACTGTAGGGTTGCCAGCTTCCTTTTTCTTGTGAAGAGGACAAGTTCTGTCTTGGTAGGATTCACTGCTAGTTTATATTCCTTGCACCAGTCCTCTACTATCTTCAAGGCTTGGCGCATAAGATTACACAGTGTGTTTTCGTGTATGCCGTTTATTATTATGGTTATATCATCGGCGTAGCCCACCGTGAAGTAACCTTTGTCGTTTAGACGCTTAATAAGGGTGTCTACCACGAGGTTCCATAGCAGTGGCGAGAGGACGCCCCCTTGAGGGCAGCCCTTCGCCACGATGGCTCTGGTGGTGTCGTTTACCGTAATCTGTACGGCTCTCTGAGCATGTTTGTTATCCATCCTCGCAGGGTCGAGTCCACGCCGTGTTCCTCGAGGGCTGCGTTGATGCTGTGGAAATTGGTTTTGTCAAAAGCTCCTTCTATGTCAATAAAAACAGCTAGTGAGGATCCTTTGGAGTCTACTGCACATTCAATCTTTGAGATTACACTGTGTAGTGCGGATTCTGTCGATTTGCCTGTGGAGTAGGCGTGTTGTTGCCTGTGGAGTGGTAACTCTCGGAGAGGTCCGTCCCGAACCGCACCAACCTTACTGGAGATGTTCTTTAGAAAGGCCAGGTGCATAGTAAACGCAACCGGTGTGCATGTATAACCAGATGTATGAACGTGGATGAGACAGAAGGAGTATGTAAGGACAGCAGGTGGCATTCTGTAGTTTCTCCCTACAAGAAAAAAAAGGCAGTTGACAAATCTGCCTTTTTTTTCGGATGGGAAATTGTCAAATGACTTCTCCCGCTCTGGGCAAAGCGGAAGGGAGTGTCAGACTTGTACTGACTAAAACCCATCCATGTTCCTTCCGTGCCCTTTGTGTTCCAGGGCCGCGGTATCTCTTTCGAACAGTCCCGCAGCCCTCTCTACCCCTTCACTCTATCCGCATCCTATCATCACTATTAAGTTTTTTACAGGTAACACCTATGTAAATAAGCTTTCAGTACCGCACTTCCCATCTGTTGTCAGACCTCAGATTTAGTTGTTGTCATTGTGTATTAATAGGCTAGTTGACAAGGTCAAAAAAAAAGTGCGTGTGTGTACTTATGTACACGCGTTAGAAGTTATACTTCTTTTTACACGCTTTTTATAAGCTTCACCTGTATGTTTGTATGTTTGTATGTTTGTTTGTAACCGACTTCTTTGGGCGCGATTTTGACCCACTTTAAACGGCCAGATTTCGTTCAAACTTTGTAGATTTATTGAGGACCGATGACAATACACTAATTTGATAAAATTATTCAATTTGCAAAATATGATTTTTGTTAATTTATATAATTTCCAGACTTCCACCAAGGCTGGGCCAACTCTGGCTTACAAGCTTGGGCCAGAGTTTAACAGAGTTCCCGCAGCAGGCGCACCGGGCGTCGGCAGAGGGCAGACAACGCCCTCTTCCGGCCCCCCTAAATAGGTCCAGGGGCGACGGATCTGGGGACATCCATCGCCCCCTATCACACTGGACCCGAGACGGCGGCGCGTCGTGTTCCACGCGCGCCTCTCACAGACGTAACGGGGGGATTATCACATCTCACTCCCCCCCGAGACGAGGCCCGCAGGTCAAGCGGGCCGGCACTAGTCCGGGGCAGCGGAAGTCGCATTAGATCCCGTTGCCCCCCGACGCAAGTGTGCGAGGGAACACCGGTGTGGTTTTAGTCAGTACGAGTCTGACAGACCCCTCCGCTCTCCCCAGGGCGGAGGACATCCATAGAGGATTTCCACATCGAGAACAAAAAAAAAAAAAAAAGAGTTTAACAGAGTTGGGCCAAGCCTGGGGCAAGCCTGGGCCCGTTGTTCTTTCCTATACGGGTGGTTCCGTGCTTCTACCGCGGCACTCGACTAGGTATGCGCATTAGAGTTTGCAACAGTGTCTGCGCATGTAACTTAGATTTCACGAGCCACGAAGAGTCCGCCACCGTCTCTGTGACTAAGTTTAATTATTTTGCCGTGTCTACGTTCGTCCGCTGCTCATATTTATGTAGGGGAGTAGACTATTGGTGCTCAGTAACCGAAAACGTGTATGAGATATTTATATAAAGAATATAAATAATTTGTTAAGTCGTAAGACAGGTAAAATTTTATGAAAACGTAAAAATTAAAAAAATATGTAACCTTGTTATGTAACAAGCCTAATGATAGATAAAGATATTTTTTGAAAGAAAGAAGAAGGTTCTCAGTAACCAGTCCATTGCTCGTGGAAACATCATGGAAAGAAAAAAAAAAAATCCAAACTAAAAAGTAGAAAATAAATAATAGTTTAAAAAAACTAAAAAACACGCTTTTTATAGAAAACCGAACTAAAAAATAGAAAATAAATTTTAATGAATTTAAATTAAGAAAATAGTGTTAAAAATTTCAATGAATATAAGTTAATAATTGTCACCGTCGGCGTCCCAGCTGTTTTAGAACCCAACGGCTTGGCACGCGACGATGGCAAGAGACCGGACGGCATGTCTTTGTTTCCTTGGAAGATGGGTAGGCCTTTAGTGTGGGACGCAACATGCGTCGATACTCTTGCGCCATCCCATCTTCCAAGCTCATCGTGCTGTGCTGGTGCTGCCGCTGCGGCTGCAGAGAACCTCAAGCGGCGTAAATATAGAAACCTGTGTGGTAACTATATTTTCGAGCCGTTTGGGGTTGAAACTCTAGGGCCGTGGGGTCCGAGTGCTCATAGCCTATTTAAGGAAATTTCGAAACGCCTAGTTGACGCTTCCCGTGACCCAAGGGCTGGCTTTTACTTTGGCCAGAGGCTAAGTGTTGCCATACAACGTGGCAACGCCGCCAGTCTCTTGGGCACATTACCATCTGACAGCGTTGAGGAGGAGTTTTTCGATGCCCTTTTATAGTTTGTTGTTAGTTTATCTATTTTAGTTTAATAGTTTTTAATTATCAATGTATATAGTTATTGTTTCTCTCTTAATAAAAATATTTAAAATTATACCTATAATAGTGTGAATAAAAAAAAATTATATTATTTTAAAAAAAGCGTGGGGTGCTTTTTAAAATATTATCGAAATGATAATCACTCTACTCATATCTGTCAATAAAATATTTATAACTATTGACACCATGCACCCCACGCTTTTTTTAAAATAAGATAATTTTTTTTTATTCACACTATTATAAACTTATATTCATTGAAATTTTTAACACTATTTTCTTAATTTAAATTCATTAAAATTTATTTTCTATTTTTTAGTTCGGTTTTCTATAAAAAGCGTGTTTTTTAGTTTTTTTAAACTATTATTTTAAAAAAAATATCTGTCGCCTTATCTCAGCCAGCAGTAGATTAAAAATAAAAAACCTAGGCTTGTCAATATCTGACACTAAGCTAACTTCAGGGTGTATGTTGACTAGCTAACTTCATACTGTTAATTTTGTGTTACAGTGATGCGCGCGCATCTTAAAATTTCACTCTCATCATTTTTTCATAACGCGCCTAAAGAAGTATAACTTCAATAAAATATAAAAATACGTAGAAATAAGGCCACTCATCTTAAAAACTACAATCACCGTACAGAAATTAAATATTGGGGGACAATATAATTGTAAAATTGGATTTACTGATAATAAGTCATCATCATCAGCCTATTAATGTTTCCACAGCTGGGACACAGGCCTCCTCTCTTTGAGAGGGAATGGGCTATAATCCACCACGCGGGCCCAGTGCGGATTGGTATAATAAGTATTACATTTGATCCCAAATAAGTATGACGTCACAACGTGCTATTTCATACAAATCACGTACACATTTTGCGTTTTGACAGTTCATAAAAAAGTAACTATTTTGACTTCCTGTCACGTACCCTATTAACAATCACAACAGCTGATAGGAGGTGTGACAGGAGATACTCTCAACATGCTATTACTATCAGGCTTTCCGAGGTCAGTGTTACTTTTCCCCGTCTGTTTGTCAATGTTGTTTTTTGTGGAAACTTGATGTGTATGTATCTTGTGTTTTAAAATACATAGATACTGCTATTTGGCTTAGTTCATTAGGTGCATATTTAAGCTATCCGAAGTTAATATTTTTTTTTAGATACCGCTTTTTAGCTTAGCACGGCAGAATACCTCCGTATAACCTTTTGACCGCTTCTGACACATTTATACGACACATAATTCCGTGCCCCTACCGGTCGTGTCGTATTTCTGCGACAGAGAACATGCATGATTTTTTCGTTCTATTTTCGTCCTATTAACTGCGTGGTACAACGAAAACCGTTATTAACTATGTATATTATTTACAACAATTATTTATTAAAATTATGTCTCGTAGTATTGAAGCTTATTTATTGTACCTAGGTATTATTTTCTCGATTGGTAGCCGCGCGCTAGGGGCACGGCAATTGATATTTAGTCAAGCGGTCAAATAATCCCGGAATGATTTTGAAGTTCCGAAATAGAGCTGTTAAATTAGAGAGGAGGTATTATCCTCATGTTACTTACTTGAAGTTTAGGCAAATAAACGATCTAAAGGGTGTAAAAAGGGTCTTAACGAAGCCGAAAGGCACTTATTCTCCCCATCATTGCGATATTTTTTTTGTTCTAGACCATACCTGGGAACCTTCTAGTTACGGAGATATTTGGGGTCAAAGTTTCAACTTTTTCACAATTTTTTTTTGAAATACATGTTTTTTAATGTATTTTTTTTACTTAAGACACCTTCACGACCCCTGTACTATTCAATCCATCCATCAAAACAATGTTTTGAATGCGTTTCATTGCGTTCTACCGTAAAAAGTTGTTTCCCAGCAATAATTTTTGCGTAAAGTTACTTAGTTTGATGTATATAATGCTTGGTTAACGGCTTCGTGAAAAGTCTGTTTACACCCTGTATATACCTCTGGTTACCACTCCCTCGCTGTAATTTCTATCTTCTTTAAACCTTTTCTTCTCTCATTTCTTCTACTAACCCTGGGTAACGGTGACTGAGCGTCTGTCTGTCATTGCAGACGATGTATTCGCAGGGCCGCGCCAGCTGCCACTGCTGGAGGTTGCAGACAACGTCAGCTTCTTCTCGAGTAACGCCGCGGCGCAGTACTTGTTCCCAGTGTTGGATTTGACCGATGATGGACAGTGGTATGTCTGTTTTATTTCAATTAAGAGTTTAAAACATTTTAACATAAAATAAAATGGGCTGTAAAAACACAAAAAAGTGAAAAGTAACTTTAGCTTCTGAAGGCGGTGACTTTTGTTTGATTTGACATCGTTAGCAAAAAACTAAATCAATCAAACAAACACGGTTAGCTAAGTGACGTTATTCTAAATCCAATGAAGCGGACTACAAAAAAGGCGGGCTAGTTATTGTTTGATGCGCCCCCGTGATATGGGTCCTATTAAAAGGGTTTGCAGAGAAGAATTCAGATTCAAGAAGTTTAAAAGACTACTTAATTTTTTACTATAATCTTGTTAGTACAAACGCAAACTGTTGAAAATCAGGAACTAAATGCCCGATTGAACTGTTACCATAATTAAAAATACGATTTAAAATTCAAGAGTCTTCGTGCCTCCTCAACGGCCACAATTATAAATATATACCTACAGTAACAGAAGTTTTTGTATTGGGTTTCTCTGCGAAAAACGCTGAACGCTGCAGTAATTTTTAAAATTCTATAAATTTTATTTATTTATTTATTTATTTTATTCTGAACAAAAATACATTTGTGTCGAATACAGGATTAATACAATAATAATAATCAATAAAAGTTACAATTCATTACAAGTTATTAATACACGGAATAATAATAATAATCAATAAAATTTACAAATAATATGGATAAAAAGTCAAAAATAAAATAAGAATTCAACTCAATCAAAAAAAAAATCAAGAAAAATAATAATAACATGTCAAGAATGAGACTTAAACGATAAACAAGTTACACTGTGGCATTATTTTTGTCCCTAAAAAACTCTTCTATACTATAGTAGCACTTCGTCAATAGGAATGAGTTTAATTTGTATTTAAATATTCTTGGATTATTAATCATTTTTAATTCTAATGGCAATTTATTGAAAATTTGTACAGACTGTACTTTAGAGCTATGTTTGACAACATTTAATTTTGGCTGCAAATAATTAGGCAAATCTTTCCTGCGCGTTTCCACCCTAGTTACCCTTTCTTCCTTTGTCTCGTATTTCTCTAGGTTTTTTAGAAAACTACTTAGTAGGACCAAAATATAAAGACAAGGTACAGGTAAAATCTTTAATTTCACAAAATGCTCTCTACAAGATTCAGTTTGCTCTATGCGAAGAATAGTTCTGAGGGCCCTTTTTTGCATAACAAAGGCTGCATTTATATTGTATTTATAACTGTTCCCCCATAGTTTAATACTGTACCTCAGCTTGGACTCAACTAAGGCAAAATAAACATTTCGTAACTGAGCAATGGTTAGTTCGTCCCTTAAACTTCTTAAGGCATAGCATGCACTGCTCAGAGTATTTGTGATTGCTTCCAGTTCTTGTTTCCAGCATAAGAGCTCATCAATTTGTATTCCTAAAAATTTTAAATTTTGCACAATTTCCACTTTATTCCCCAATGAAGCTATTTCAATACTATCATTATTCCTCACAGTTGATTTGAATAGCATACATTTAGTTTTCTCCACATTGAGTTTTAAATTGTTAGTGGAAAACCAATGTTCAAAAGCAGACAGTGCATGATTCACTTTGTTTTCTAAGTCCCTTATAGAGATATCGTTCATAACAGCACTTGTGTCATCAGCAAAAATAACCATTTTGATGTCTGGTACTATCTTATACATATATTTAGCTAAGTCGTTAAGAAATATTATAAAAAATATTGGACCCAAGACTGAGCCCTGTGGAACTCCCTTTTGTACTCTAACAAGCTTAGATTTGTTAATTTTTTCATGTCCGCTTTCAACTGACTTAATTTCGACATACTGTGATCTATTCTGTAAATAAGAACTGAAAAGCTTTAAGACGTTATCTCTTATCCCATAGTGTTCTAGTTTGTCTAAAAGGATTTTATGTTCAACAGTATCGAAGGCAGAGCTAAGATCTAAGAATAGTCCTGCCACTTTTTCTTTATTATTCAGTTTGCTAACCACATCATCCACTAGTGAGTCTATTGCATCAATGGTTCCTATGCTTCTTTGATACCCGAACTGTTGATAGCTAATGATATTGTGTTTAATCAAATGTTTGACAAGCCTATCTTTCATTACCTTTTCAAATATTTTAGAGAATACCGGTAATAGGGAAATGGGTCTATAGTTTTTCGCATCTAATTTGGAGCCTTTTTTGAATATGGGCAAAACACGAGCAATTTTATATTGCTCAGGGAAAACACATTGCTCAATACATTTGTTTAAAAAGTCAGCTATTGGCTCAGCTAATATGTCAATGTTATCCTTGATGATACTTATGGGTATTTCGTCTTGACCGTGAGAATTTTTATTGCACATATTATTAACCATTTTGAAGATTTCTACCGAGGTTACTTGATCAAACAACATGTTATCGTCTACTCTAGCCATATTGTCGGTTAAGTATTTGTTAGCTAAGCTATGATCAGAAGACTTTAATGTAATTTTGTTGTCAAATTGGTCCGATAAAATGTTGGCTACGTCTACAGGGCTGTCATATATCTTATTATCTTGTTTAAGTATTACAATATCAGTGCTTTGTTTTTTATTAGAATTACGTCTACTATTCACTATTTTCCACATGGCTTTACTAGATTGAGGTGCCTGATCAATCTTTTTCCTAGTGTCGAGCTTTTTTGCACATCTTACTACCCTTCTAAATATCCTTAAGTAGTTTTCTCGATATTTTAAAATTGATTTATCACATCTCTTTTTATCAATAAGGCACAAAATGCGCTTGACTTTGCTGGATACTTTAACTCCTTTGCTAAACCAATAACTTTTACCAGACTTATTGAGATCAATTAAAATTTCCTTTTTTTTAAAAGAATTATCATGTACTTCATTAAATTTTCTTATAAATGTATTTATGCCGAGATTCCAATCTATCTCTGCCAACTTTTTCCTAAATTCCACCTTATTTTTTTTTATTATATATTCTTTTTTAATATACTTAAAATTACTTCGTTTTTTTTCTTCTGTTACTTTTTTTACATTTATTGTGCAAAAAAGACCGGCATGTCCATCTGATAATCCGTTGTGGTCAATATGGATATCGTTAATATTAGTATCTATTAGATTTGTCAATATATTGTCAATACATGACTCTGTGCCATTACGTACGAATGTTGTAGTGTCAAACAAACATCTAAAATTGTAGCATGTGAGCAATGATAAAAATAATTTTCGGTATTTGTCATCTTTCATCATATTAATATTGAAGTCGCCACAAATCAAACACTGTTTATTGAGAAAATGCTTCAATAGTTGTTCCAGCCTTTCAAGA
This sequence comes from Lycophotia porphyrea, assembly GCA_950005105.1. Lineage (NCBI taxonomy): Eukaryota > Metazoa > Arthropoda > Insecta > Lepidoptera > Noctuidae > Lycophotia > Lycophotia porphyrea. Next base: position 2,183,057 of record OX465410.1, on the reverse strand, counting down.
AAACTATCAAAATTATTATTCACAGGAGTTCTATAGCAACAGACAATATTAATATTAAATTCTAAATCTTTTAGTCCACATACCTCAAAATAATCTTGTTTATAGAGCTTTTTACAAATTTCTATGTCCTCTATTTGTCTGTCATCGCTTATTAGCACCAAAGTACCACCTCTTTTTTTGTTTACTCTTGTGTTGTAGGAACCAAGTTTATAACTAGTCATCTGTAATTGTGATATTTGGATTTCATTTAAAAAGTGTTCACTTATACAAATACAATTTACTTTTGATTTTAAGTCATTCAAATAAATTTCAAGGTCATCCTTCTTGTTGTTAAGTCCACATAAATTTTGATGATAGATATTATATAATACAGAGTTTTTGTTTGTGTTGATGTTCGTTAAGCGAGGTAAGATAAAATCATTTCGACGACTACAATTAAAGCCATTTAAACCACAGTCCTTCATACTGTTACTTACGAAAAAAGTCACAAGTTTGTTGCGTTGCACTCAATTCATTCGGATCAGTTAAAGTCACCGTGTTATTTGTAGTAGATAGTTGGTCTTCACTTCTGCCATTTGGGTTTGTCAAATTGTCTTGACAGCTGAATATTTCGTAGTCATAAATTATGTTGGACCTTATTTGTTCGAAGATGTTTTTCCATCCGTGTTTGTTTATCTTTCCAGTATTGATGGAAAACATTTCAAGCGATAGGGTGCGATTACTATCGAAGAAATATGCATGTCTGTTGTTTTTAATGTCCCAGTAGAGGAGATTGTTGAAGAGTTCGACTTTGTAATTATGTATTAATGCATCACATATGTACGTTGGGGCACACACTACGAGATTGGTGTGGGTATTCTTTTTCAGATACTTTCTTAAGTTATCAAGAATTCCTATGTAATCGTTATTCTTCAAATCGTTTTCTCCCATAAAAATTAAGCAATAGTCGTTAATAGAGAAGGTTTTTAATTTGTGTTCAATAGTGCTCAATACGTCTTCTGTGATGGCGTTTGGCAGCAAATAATGACAATACTCAAAATTGTCTGAGAAGACCTCTTCAATCAACGGCAGAGTTCCTTTTGTGCAACCGCTGCTTATTATAGCCAGTTTGTTCCTTTGTTTTGGAAGTACGCCTGATGGTTTTTCAATAGCAACATCACTCAAGTGAGTTATTAAAGTCCGTTTTTTATTCTGTGTCAATGTATTGTCATAAGTCTGATCGGAAGTTTGAGTTTCTTTATTAAGCATGTCAACTTTATTTTCTGCGTTACAATAATTGTCTTCTAGGCGAGTATTCTGACTAAGATTGGATGGATTATGTGTAGACGGGCTTGGACTCTTATCGAAGTAAGTGGATATAGGTAAAACTTGAGGTTTTAGGGGCATTGAATGGGTGTGTATACTAGACTTTCCAACGTGATTCTGGGGTGTAGAATGAGTAGACCTACTGTTCATTCTAATGAGATTTCGTTTGCGTGAGGTCACTGGTGTCGTATTTGTCATGTCGGATGAGAGAATTTTTTTGTACGTTCCGATAATTTTCTGACCTTCACCTATATCCAGTTTTAGCCGGAAATTTTCACTGTTCAAGTCCTCAATCTCCAGTTGTGCTGATTGAAGTTCCATAGTTAATCTTCTAATGGTTTCGTTCAGGTTGGTGATTGTGTCGTCGTCATGTATGGACGTACTTGGCAGACTCGTCATTGTGGTATCGAGCAATGTGGAGTTATTCATAAACAAATTATCGAGTGAATTTGCACGTTTTGGCTTTCTTGTAGTAATGTAATCTACTTCCATTTCAAAGAACTTGTAGTGTTTTATATAATTAGATTATAAGTTTAAAAGTGTTTGCAAAATAATAAACAAACAAATACAACAAAAAGACAGAACTTTCACATCTACAAAAAGAGCGACCGCTTCGTGGGGTTTGAACTTAGACTCCCGAGGAGCGGAGTCGAGTTGATTTCCGCAAGGCTAATCGTACATTAATTGCATTGACAAAATTGTTGATCCGTTCCTCTCAGAATTTGCAACGAGTCGCCGATGTAATTGTGGGTTGGGTTGGTACCGTTATCACACAGTCCAAAGTTCACTTCAAACGTTCACTTTTAAACAAAATATGAGTTCGTTATTTTTTATTAATGTTGATTTAGTATAGTTCCACTGGGTGTATCACTACAATTTTTTCACAGATTGTCACTTATATGTTGCACTTTAGAATTGTGAATAGTTTATAGCAGAAAAAGTATTTTAGACAACTTTATGAAATTAAAATCGTTGAGAGAACTGACAGTAGGTCTGCAGTCGATAACGAGCGGTTGAACATCAAATACTTACCTATCGGTTATTTCGACCAGCCATAGTGGACCAGTATGGACCACTATAGTTGGATTTCTTTAGAACGTAATACCATTCGACCCTTACCTACTTTAAAAATAGTCACTCTAATTTTCTTTCACTAGCCAACAACTACAAGAATGGGAAGCGACACGCCTGCATCCTGCCGTCTCGTCAGTACTGACTGCAAAGACCGTCGCCTCTGATCTCAAGCAGACACTGCAGGCGCTGCTATCCACTGTCAACGACATGCTGCAGCGACACAAGTATCTGTTGGGGGTGAGTTGTATCAAGAAAATTAGAGGTATTTTCAGACTGAGAACGGGAACGTTCTTATACAAGGTGTAAACGTGCCCTTCACGAAGCCGTCAACCAAGGATCATGTACATCAAAGTAAGGAAAGCGCAGGCCACATCGCCAGCTAGCGAGTGAGCGAGCGAGCCGGGCGAGGCATCGTGTCACGAGTGAGCAAGCCGGGCGAGGCATCGTGTCACGAGCGAGCAAGCCGGGCGAGGCATCGTTTCACGAGCGAGCAAGCCGGGCGAGGCATCGTTTCACGAGCGAGCAAGCCGGGCGAGGCATCATTTCACGAGCGAGCAAGCCGGGCGAGGCATCGTTTCACGAGCGAGCAAGCCGGGCGAGGCATCGTTTCACCTCTTATCTTTTTTAGTCTTAAATCTGTTTGGTGATACAAATCACAATGGTTTTGCACTGATGGTCGCAGTGACTTTTTCCTATCCTACACTTTAGTTCAGTCTGCGAACTACCGAAAGTGCCGAAAAGAAGTATGAAAAGAGGTTCGCCCGGCTCGCTCGCTAGTTGGACGTGTGGCCAGCGCTTAACCCTACGCAAAAATTATTGATGGGTAACGATTTTTTTTTTGGGGGTGTAGAATCATTTTTTACGGTAGGACTCTAATTTAATGCACTCAAAACATTGTGCTGATGTGTTGTGATCTCCGCAACTAAAAGGTTCCCAGGTATGGTCTAGGACCAAAAAAACATCGCAATAACTGGGAGAATGTGCCTTTCGGCTTCGTTTAGGGAACTTTTACCCCCCAATACAGGATGTATCAAAAAGGTGTGTTCATAATTACGGGTGTAGTTCAGATAAACGGTCTGCTCACATCTTTATATATGACCACAACAACTTTGAGTTGCCTCTTTGATTACGGTTATTCTTTGTCGTCCAACTATAGTTCTGTTCAAACTTTATGGCGGCTCGGAAGTTAGCTGCGAGTGACGGTCTGCGCAGGTATAACGGTTCAAACTTTATAGCGGCTCGGAACATCTAACGTAAAGCTGCGCAGAACACAATTTTAGATATAAGCGGGGTGCAGAAGACTCATCGTCTTGACTGATATACGCAGACCGTCACTCGCAGCTAACTTCCGAGCCGCCATTGAGTTTGAACCGAACTATACTTGTGCCTACTTCTGAAACAAAAAAATATGATTTCCTTTCTTCTGATTCGATTAATTGCTCTTTCCCAGGACAAGTTGTCCCCTGTGGATATCTCAATATGGAGCACATTGTACCCGATCTACTACAATCCAGAGTTGAAGCAGATGTATATTGCTGAGTGTAGTCACATCGTGCGGTGGATCGAAGAGCTGGCCAGTGCTAAGGCTATCCAGGTGAGAATGATATTCTGTATTTGAGATGTCTAGTACACCTGGAGCTGATTCAGGTGTAGCTGAGTGTAGTCATCGTAGCTCAGCGTCGCATACGGAGGGTGATAAAGGTGATAATCTATTGAAAGAAATTTAACAGAATATAGTAGTTTGATGTGCTGGCGTCGCGGCAGTACGTCTATCTCGCTTTCGTTATACAACTTAAATACTATAGCAACATAGTACAAAAAATTTAACACTCCGATTTTGAGCAATCGTGTAAAAAGTACTACAGCGTCATCTATGACGCAAATGAAGAACTGGCATCACAATTCTCTCGTGCGATTAAAGTTATCTGCGACTTAAGACGATATACACAAACTCGACAACAACTCGGGCAGTAGCCCACCAGACACAACACCCGTCTGGTTTGATGATCCTCCCTTTTCTGTGGGGGATGAAGATCTTTACACCTTTACAAGTTTGTGAATGTGGGGGTAGGACTCATTTGTTTCATCGGCCGTCAGTGCTTCGACAAACATGCCCACCCCACTGCACTTAAAGTATGTAACTAATCAGCTATAGTTAGCTACTATATACAGGGTGTAAACGGACTTTTCACGAAGCCGTCAACCAAGCATTCTGTACATCAAACTAAGTAACTTTACGCAAAAATTATTGCTGGGAAACAACTTTTTTTTTAGGGTCAAAAATCACGTTTAACGGTAGGACTCAATGTAACGCATTCAAACCATTCTGCTGATGGATAGATTGAATAGTACAGGGGTCGTGTATTTTTTTTACTTCAGACACCATGTCTTAAGTAAAAAAAATACACTAAAAACATCTATTTAAAAAAAAAAAACGTAAACAAGTTGTAACTTTGACCCCCAATATCTCCGTAACTAGAAGGTTCCCAGGTATAGTCTAGAACAAAAAAAAATATCGTAATGACGGGAAGAACAAGCCTTTCAGCTTCGTTAAGAGTCTTTTTACACCCTTTATACCACATGTATTGTTACTTTTGCTTACAGGAAGCTGTGAAACAGTGGGGTGGATCAGCCACAGGTCCCTTCGGTGCGACGGCAGCGTTAGGCATTCCACAAGGAGCCAGTGTATCCACACCAGTCGGGTAAATCCAAGACCAAAACACTCACAAATGTTAGATTAGCAATCTGGGGCCTGGGGGCCGCGAACTTAGGGCTAAGTCGTCTCATCATCTTTTCATTTTCGCTCTCTTAGTTGACAAATCTGCCTTTTTTTCGGATGGGAAATCATCAAACGACTTCTTCCGCTCTGGTTGGGGCGGAACGGAGTGTCAGACTTGTACTGACTAAAACCCATCCATGTTCCTTCCTTGCCCTTTGTGTTCCAGGGCCGCGGTATCTCTTTCGAACAGTCCCGCAGCCCTGGTGATAAATCTGCCTTCTGGGACCCACTGCTTGACGACTCTGGTCTAGTGAATGGAATCTGGAGTCATGATCTCAAACGAAAACGAGATTTCAAGACCGAAATTTTCATGCCTTCTCTTGACATTATTAAACGTGATTTCGCCCGCAAAAAGTGTGATAATTCGGCTAATCAGTGGCGTGCAGTGGTTCTCCACGTAGGGTAGGCCATGCATACCGATACCCAAATAAAAATGGGTATACATATTTTTAGGTTAATTCTCGTAATTTGGGTACACATCTACACTAGTCTACTCTAGACACAACTTTGCTTAAATTATCTTATCATTCAAATTCAAATTCAAATATGTTTATTTGTGACACATAGGTAAAAGTAAGTAGGTACTTGGTGTTATAAGAAAAAGTTATGTCTCACTATGTGCTGCCTTACAAGGCGTAATTCATATGATAATTACGTAAACTTACTGCTTTTAACTTCTAATAAACACTCATTATCAGCGCAAACTTCACAACAGAACACCATTTTTAAGTAAATAAACAAATTATCGAACAAATCGGTTCAATTTGGCGCGAATCGCGATCAACAGATAATTATTAATATCTGCTCACACACATCAGACATTGCGAGTGTTATAACTTAGTAAGATATAAAAATCCAAACCAATAAGTTGTTTGTCACATAAAACCTTCTCTAAGAAAAGTTTAATTTCTAATTTGTCAATAAAAGTGACAGACAGCAGGGTTGTCAATATTTATTTTCCTAACTCCCCTAAAAACAAAGCGGAAAATAAAATTCACGATTGTAGTTTCTGTTTTATAAAGGGCTTTTGCTATTCCTTACTATTTATAATTTTTTGGAAGGTATAAATTCGACAATACGACCCTGTTTTTTTTATTGTCTCTATTAGTAATTAATGAATCTAACGTGTTTGTGTGTAGTCTGTTTCTTGAATTCCCCGTAATTCGGGGAAATCTCCACAAATTGGGAACCCTGAGTCATTCACAATCTAGCTAGCCAATAACAACACAGCTCCTGTGGCAGGAGACGACGCCCATAATCTATGCATGTGTGCCGTTCATACACACGAAAATATGCATCAGTGTGCGTAAACTTATGAATGCAAAGGTAGGCCCTCGATCTTCGAGCCTAAAAATCCAAACGGAGCGGTGTAGTAACGTAAAGTGTGAGTTCACACGGGCGCGACAAGTTGCTATAAGTATTTAACAGGATTTTTAACTTATTTTTAATATGTTGTGTTATTTTATTACGTAGTTATAATAAATGCATTTGGCGTTGTTGGTAGGGTAGGCTAGGCCTAATTGCCTTTATGGACGGCACGCCCCTGCGGCTAATATGCATTTTATAAATATAATTTATAGCTTTCTAACAGTAATTTTTTTTAGAATTGGATCATAAGTTTCGAAGATTACCTCCTACATGCAATCTTACAAACTGTTAACTCTTTAAAATATTAGTATAGAAGAAACAGTTCACTATTTGATTTTGTATAATCAATTTATTTTCCATAATTTTATCATCATCTGCCTAGCCTTTTCCCAACTATGTTGGGGTCGGCTTCCAGTCTAACCGGATGCAGCTGAATACCAGTATTTTACATGGAGCGACTGCCTATCTGACCTCCACAACCCAGTTAGTACTGGGTAATACGATACCTCTTGGTAAGACTGGTTGTCAGACTTTTAGGGTCACTGACTACCTATTTTCCATAATTTTATAATTCTGTTTATTTATGCTGCGGCCCATTTTCATAGCTCACCAGACGAAGGCGCTTCAGCCGAGTTAGGAGCGACTCCAGAAGAAGTAGAAGCGGCCAGAGAGAATTGGTTGCACGGACTCGAGAGACTTCAGAAGCCGCTCCTGCCGGGGAAGATAGTGTGAGTATTATTATATTCTACGCAGTTATGGTGGAAGTGTCAGGGAAGCCCGCGAAATTCAAATTTTCTTAAGTTTTTTGCAATTTGCAGGTCAGTGTCAGGTTTTATGTTGATGAAAATTGAGTCGCGCCAGTAACATGTGTGTAGTTACAGAATTATAATCATATAAAAGTCATTCAATGGGGTTAAATGAAATAAGAGGGTTGTATTTACGATTTATATGATTATTATTATCTAATGCATACATGTTACTGGCGCGATTTATTGAAGTGAAAACTTCTTTAGCATCGTTGTGATTTGAAAGTCGATGAAACGAAAAAGTGACTGTAAAAAGAGACAGACACATAAATTCATAAGATTTAACGTGGGAGATAATGAGATAAGAAGCATTATACAGTGTTTATCTTAAAACCTTTTTGAAGGTTTCACTTCTACCACGTGTGAATAGCACACGTGAATTTTTTTTCATCAAGATACAACTCGACACCGACCTGCAAATTGCAAAAAAAAGTAAGAAAATTTGAATTTCGCGGGCTACCCTGACGCTTCTACCTAAGTAGGCAATAAAGAAAATGTGTTTATTTATTCAGAAAAACACTCAGCGTCACAGAAAGTGGCCCAAGCGTGTTATATGGTTTATTATCGAAATGAAAATCGAAACAGGGTTCTTTTCGTTGCAAAACTTAAATGTTTATTCGATTCTTAATACGAATTATTAATTGAAAAAAAAACAGGCACATTCTCCAGTCAACCCGCGATCATGGCGCTTGCAACAGCTTCGAAATATTGGGAGCTCAAAATAAATAATAATCACGGAACCTACAAGTTTATACGGAACCCTCGGTGTGCGAGTCCAACTTGCACTTAGCCGGTTTTTTTGACTGCCATGTTGGTGTAGTGGTTGCAAGCGCAACCGTTGAGCATGAGGTCCTGGGTTCGCTTCCCGGGTCGGGCAAAGTGTTCTAACATAACTGGCGAAATGTGGGTGTACTATTAGGTACACCTCTGCCTAACCCTGGATTACAGGAGTTATGTTAAGAAGAAGTTATGTCAGCGTCGCGACACTAACATTTAATAAAACGAATAAATACTAATATTCTACCTTTATTTTGCAGTTTACCAGTAAAAGACCGTAAGAACATCCTTATCACATCAGCATTACCTTACGTCAACAATGTACCACATTTGGGCAACATCATTGGTTGTGTGCTTTCCGCTGATATATTCGCTAGGTAAGGGAATACCCCATAATAATATCGAACAACTCGCACAGGGCATACTGGATACAAAGTAGTTTTTTGCGTGAAAGAGTATCAAACATACAGGTTGTAAACAGACTCTTCACGAAGCCGTTAACCAAGCATTCTGTATATCAAACTAAGTATCTTTACGCAAAAATTATTGCTGGGAAACGCCTTTTTTTTTGGGGAGAAAAATCACGTTTTACGGTAGTACTCAATGTAACGCATTCAAAACATTGTGAGAAAGTTGGAACTTTGTCCCCCAAAATCTCCGTAACTAGAAGGTTCCCAGGTATGGTCTAGAACAAAAAAAAAATATTGCAATGACGGGGAGAACAAGTGCCTTTCGGCTTCGGTAAGAGTCTTTTTACACCCTTTAGATCCATCCATCACATCGAGAGGGGAAAACGGGAACGAGACAACCGCCACCCCCTGTACGGGCATCACCTACCACCTTCCCGCTTAAAAAGCCGTAAAACCTTCGTGAGACACACGATTTCCTCAAAAGACAGTGCGTCAGATGAAAGATGCGAATTGTGGAGGAACAGCCATCCCAACCCTCCTCGTCATCAATCCAGCAGAACATCTTCCTCCTGGACAGGAACTGCAGTGGCCAATCTGGAAATCTCTTAACCGTTTGCGGGCCCAAGTTGGCCTCTGCAGAAATAATCTGGTCAAATCGACCCGTCCCAAAGACAATGTCAGCGTGGAGCCCCTCTGCAGGATATGCCCCACCTCCTTTCTTGCCCATCCTGCACAGCCACCTGCACCTTCCAGGATTTAAATGAAGCCAATGACAGAGTTGTGCAGGTGGCAATATACTGGTCGGGTATTATTTGAGATAGACTCAAATCAGATAGATCTATCCATTCTCGCAAGCTGTAATAATGGCAGTAAGATTAATTTATAATTAATGTATTTGTATTGTTTTGTTTCACAGGTATTGTCGATTATGTGACTACAACACCTTGTACATATCTGGTACAGACGAATATGGTACCGCCACGGAAACTAAGGTGAGCTAAGCTATACAGGGTGTAAAAAGACTCTTAACGAAGCCGAAATGCACTTGTTCTCCCCGTCATTGCGATCATTTGTTTGCTTTACACCATATCTGGATACCTTCTAGTTACGGAGATATTGGGGGTCAAAGTTCTAACGTTTTACAAGTTTTTTTTTAAATACATTTTTTTAATGTGAGATTTTTACTTTTAACACCTCCACGCTCCCCGTACTATTCAATCCATCCATCAGCACAATGTTTTGAGTGCGTTACATTGACTCCTACCGTAAAACGTGATTAAATTTAACCCCAAAAAAAAGTCGTTTCCCAGCGCTACATTTTGCGTAAAGTTACATAGCTACATGTACAGAATGCTTGGTTGACGGCTTCGTGAAGAGTCTTTACACCTTGTATACTTTATTTCTAGCTGACCCGACAGACGTTGTCCTGTCAACCATGAATATTAAATTCCAATTGACCTACTACCTACCTACCTTACCCTACCTACCCTACACTACACTACCCTACCTACGTACCCTACCTACCTACCTACCCTACCTACCTACCTACCTACCCTACCTACCTACCTACCTACCTACCCTACCCTACCCTACATAGCCTACACTACCTACCCAACCTACCTTACCCTACATACCCTACACTGCTTAGCCTACACTACCTACCCTACATACCCTACACTACTTACCCTACACTACCTACCTACAAACCTACCTACCTACCCTCCCTACCTATTTTTTTTTGTTTTTATACCTTCCCTGTATTCGGACGAATAAAATAAAAAAAGAATTATTCAATTCGGTTTAGCCGTTCTCGAGTTTTAGCCAGACTAACGAACAGCAATTCATTTTTATAGATCTTTTGGTTAATTATTCTTGGAATAACTTTTTGAGACTTTTTTAAAATTTTTACTGTCTTCCAAGTTCCCATTGTAGGCAACATTTTTCTGAACAATAATAAGTTTTATTTTATTGTCTTTCAGGCGTTAGAAGAAGGCATATCTCCTAGAGAGATATGTGATAAATACTTCGACATTCACAACTCGGTGTATCGGTGGTTCAACATCGGATTCGACTACTTTGGACGGACCAGTACACCGCAACAGACTGAGTAAGTAAACAACCCGTTATTGAAATAACTGAAAACTTGACTCATTGTACCGAAAAAATTTTTGAAGTGAAACTTCTGATGCGACTTCCAACAAGGTTGCGTTAAACGTTTAACGCTCCTTGGGAGGGGGAATAAAAAGAGACAGAGCGAGAGTGAATGCGTTCCATATTACGAAGTTTCACTTCTTCCGCGCGGAGGGACTCCACGCACTATTTTATAATTAAATCAGTTGCGCCATACATTTTTGGCGAATAATTTAAAAAAAATAGGGAAAGGGTTTTGGTCGGACAAGTAGCTAGCTTTCAGTACAGTGTCCACTTTTAAGGATTTATATCAGTAAATTCAATTAATATGTTCACATTTAAATTAAAGTCGTCCTCATTATAAAATGTAATTTTGAAAACACTTAAACATTCAAATTAATCATCTATTATGCCAAATCATAACAATATTATACGGGATGTAACAAGACGCTTAACGAAGCCGAAAGGCACTTGATCTCCCCGTCATTGCGATCATTTTTTTGTTCTAGACCATACCTGGGAACCTTCTAGTTACGGAGATATTGGGGGTCAAAGTTCCAACTTTTTTTTTTTAAATACATGGTTTTATTGTAAGATTTTAACTGATGCTGACCGCCAAAAAACGAACCTTGTGAACCTGTTTTTCTAATAGTACGACCGTTTTGTCTACAGAATAGCACAAAGGATGTTTTTAAAACTGCGGGACAATGGATTCGTGAGCTCACAGTCCGTTGATCAACTACTTTGTACGAATTGTGACAGATTCCTAGCTGACAGGTAAGATTTATAGTATTACTTCTTCTTTATTGCGTGGTTAGTGCCTAAACTGATGTCGAGAGTTTTTTATGCCGCCCATGGGCCTCTGACTTGGCTTAAAATACCGTCCAGAAATATCTCTTAGGCATGCTTGTTTTTTTACGATGTTTTCCTTCTCCGAAGCGAAGCTTCTGTGTTCGAACTCAAGACCTATGGCAAGACTTGGCAGTCAAAATAAAAAAATCTTGATCCAAAATTTTTGAAGGTTTCACTTCTACCACGTGTTTAGGTATACCCGCATTCTTTCTCCAAACAGATTCGTTGAAGGCACATGCCCGTACCCTGGCTGCGGCTACGAGAGCGCCCGAGGGGACCAGTGCGACAAGTGTGGCAAGCTGATCACCGCCACGGAGCTGGTGCAGCCCAAGTGTAAGGTGTGCGGGCACACGCCCACTGTGCGGCCCAGTGAGCAGCTGTTCATTGAACTGGGACAGGTGAGGTACACTACACAGGTCTACGGGACTGTTCGAAAGAGATACCGCGGCCCTGGAACACAAAGGGCTAGGAAGGAACATGGATGGGTTTTAGTCAGTACAAGTCTGACAATCCCTTCCGCTCCGCCCAGAGCGGGAGGAGTCATTTGATGATTTCCTATCCGAAAAAAAAAAGTACACTACACAGTGGCCGCTGCTGGTCTAAGAGGCCCATTCTCATGTATATGCATATTGGCTCATCGTTAGTAAACATTATGGTTCATACTGGACATTCACGAGTTTACTCTATGGTATATGCTGGCCAATGTTGGTTATGAGCACAGATATAGATAGTCCTAGATAACGCAAGTAACATGGTCTGTACGGAAACCAAGCGTGCCATTTTATTTCGTATCACTTTTGCGTAACGCGCCACAAGAAGTATAACTTCAAAAATCCATACATTTTGACCGTGTGTCACTTTTGTAGGATACAGCAGAGTTTTGAAGTTATACTTATTTTGGCGCGTTAGGGAAAAATGATGAGAGTAAATTTTTACGATGCGCGCGCACACCGTCACGAAAAACTGACACCCTGAAGTTAGCGAGTCAACATACACCCTGAAGTTAGCTAGTCAACATTTTAGTTTTATACGCCAGAGGTATAACTTCTTACGTGCGTAATAAGTACACACACACATTTTTTTTTTTAGTAACCGAAGAAAAATATCTGTGTAGGGAGGCTCAGAGTGATGTATTGAATAAATGGTAATCGTTTTCGCGTTGGTGTCCCTTCCGTTAACGTTAACTCTGTTCACCAGCTTCAAGAGAAAAGCAAAGAACAAGTTCGACCCCTACAAAGCAGAGGTGGTTTATCGATCTTGAAAAGGCATTCGACAGGGTTTTTATTTTATACAAGAGGAACAGCAAACAGCTACAATATACAGGATGTAAACAGACTCTTCACGAAGCCGTCAACCAAGCATTCTGTACACCAAACTAAGTAACTTTACGCAAAAATTCGTGCTGGGAAACGACTTTATTTTTGGGCTGAAAAATCACGTTTTACAGTAGGACTCAACGTAACGCACTCAGAACATTGTGCTGATGGATGGATTGAAAATAGTAAGGTGTTCCTGGAGGTTTTTAAAGGAAAAATCTTACATTAAAAACATGTATTTAAAAAAAAACTTGTGAAAACGTTGGAAATTTGACCCCCAATATCTCCGTAACTAGAAGGTATGGTTTAGAACAAAAAAATGATCGCAATGACAGGGAAACAAGTGCCTTTCGGCTTCGTTAAGAGTCTGTTTACACCCTTTATCGATTCAAAAAGAGATATACATAACATTTGAACAATACCGTAGCCCATAGCGCTGTTCACAGATTAACTGTGGAATATAATATACAAACAATTAAACACTAGGGCAATAAAATATAATAATATTAAAAACGAAACTTACTTAACTGTCATGCTTATCTGTACCTATACACATCAATCAAAAGAGCTCCTTGAGTATAAGACCTTTGAACTTTCTGGGAGAACATGCAAAAATGTCAATATGTTCTCCGAGATATAGTAACAATGTGGGAAGAAAAGAATAATAACTAATTGAACTCCGTCCCTTTCATCGACAGCTAGAACCTTCAATCCGCACGTGGATCAGCTCAGCCGAGAAGCAATGGTCGCCGCCCGCCCGGGCAGTCTCCCGCGCCTGGATGAGAGAACCTCTGCGCTCTAGGGCGGTGACCCGGGACCTCAAGTGGGGTGTGCCGGTGCCCATCGAGGGGTACACTAACAAGGTATGTTTAAATCAACATCACGCCTGATATTCCTCTAAGGGGTAGATACAAGGGGGGTGGATACCTGTATCCACCCAGCAAAAGAACCCATCACAAAATTAAGTAAAACAGCGCAAACTACATAAATATTGTCCGGAAACATTTTATTTTTGTGTGACAACTCACTGCTTTCGGTAGCGCTTAATGTAACGCACTCAAAACATTAAGCTGATGGGCTTTTTGAATAGTACAGGGGTCATGGAAGAATTTACAGTAAAGTGACATTCTAATCTCGTATTTGAAAAAAAAAAAACTTGAGAGGTGTCAAGGGACACCCGGATGGAACGAAGTTCCTTTTTTTTAAGTAATTATAATATATAGACAGACAGATAGACAGACAGATAGACAGACAGATAGACACACAGATAGACGGACAGATAGACAGACAGACAGACAGATAGACAGACAGATAGACAGACATATAGACAGACAGACAGATAGACAGACAGATAGACAGACAGTTAGACAGACATATAGACAGACATATAGACAGACAGATAGACAGACAGATAGACAGACAGATAGACAGACAGATAGACAGACAGATAGACAGACAGATAGAAAAACAGATAGACAGACAGATAGACAGACAGATAGACAGACTGACAGACAGACTGACAGACAGACAGGCAGACAGACAGCCAGCCAGTTAGACAGCCAGCCAGACAGATAGCCAGAAAGACAGCCAGACAGACAGCCAGATAGACAGACTGACAAACAGCCAGACTGGCAGACAGACAGCCAGCCAGACAGACAGCCATAAAGACAGCCAGACAGACAGCCAGGCAGGCAGATAGACAGACAGATAGACAGACAGATAGACAGACAGATAGACAGACAGATAGACAGACAGATAGACAGACAGATAGACAGACAGATAGACAGACAGATAGACAGACAGATAGACAGACAGATAGACAGACAGACAGACAGATAGACAGACGGATAGGCAGACAGATGTCGCGACACCACACTGTTCAATGCGAAATAGAAATGAAAATATCTGGCTTGCTTTCTATAAGAGAGAGAGAGACAGACAGAGAAACATGCGACGCCGCACAGCTTACAATAGCTTACTATAGCAAAAAGTGTCGTGACAACTTTTCGTGAGAATTTTTTCCGTCTATCCCCCTTTCACAACGCGCGATAAGGAACTTCGTTCCAATAAACATGGTTGTCTGTAAAGTCGGTTTACGGACGAAAATTTTACGTGATAACGTCATAAGAAAACATTGACGAAAAATTGCATAATTTTCTGAATTAAACTGAATTATTATCACTGAATTATCATTATTTTGTATAATACATAGATGCGTCACAAGTCGAACGTTTAGGCCGATCGTACCTCTCTATCGCATGTTCCGCGCTCTCGCTTGCACGCTCGGCTCAGGCGCAATGTGACACTTTTTCGTGCGTGCAGCGTTCATTGATTTATAGCCTTATTTAAATGTCAGTTAAGCTTTAATTATGATCAATTTGTGTTTTAGGTATTCTATGTTTGGTTCGACGCGCCGATCGGCTACCTCAGCATCACACAGAACGCGACCAAAGAGTTCGAGAAGTGGTGGAAACCTGACAAAGAACATGATGTGAGTGGATTTCATGATTTTGATTCTAGTTTTGACCAAAGGGGACAATATTCGAAAACTATTTTTTTGAAGTGAAAACTTCTTCAGCGGCGTTGTGCACGTTTTGGGATGGGTAAAAACTGTTAAACTCGCGTTAGGTCGTTAGATTGAATCGGCGACGCAGGGCGCTTGCTCGAGTGTGCGTGTAGTTTAAGCTAGATGGCGTTGTTTCAAGTTTTTTTCTACGGAAGCGACATCTTTCGTTCTTGCAGAAAACTATTGAAATTTCTGATATTTTAGGCGTTGTTTCAAGTTTTCACTTCTGCCGGCACTCCCGGAGTGCAACCCGTTGTTATTTTTTTAAACACAAACTTCTTTCTTATTTTTCTTCGTGAGTAACAATCTCTTTCCCATAACATAACATCACGCCTGTAATCCCTGAAGGGTTAGGCAGAAGTGTATCTATTAGTATACCCACATTTCGCCAGTTATGTTTTTAAGTCCCATGTAATAGAAGGCGAGCCTACTGCCATCAGCCGGGCTCAAATCCAGACCCCGTAGCTGCTATTGAAAAATTCCTGATAGAAAAACCCAATAGCATTTTGCCCGACTCGGGAATCGAACCCAGAACCCTCTCTCTCCTTCCTCGTGAAATAATTATGTGGTTTGGTCACTTTTTAGGGTTCCGTACTCAAAGGGTAAAAACGGGACCCTATTACTAAGACTCCACTGTCCGTCGGTCTGGCTGTCTGTCACAAGACAGTATTCTCTCAAGCTCTAGTCTCATGAACCGTGACAGTTGAAATTTTCACAGATGATGTATTTCTGTTGTCGCTATAACAACAAATACTGAAAACTAAATTAAATAAATATTTAAGGGGGACCTCCATAAAACTCCATACATTTCAATGATTAGACGTTATTATATTTATAAGCTGTCATTTTGAGACCTCAAATGAATACCGATTATGATCAATAGAATATGCCGTTATTGCGCTCGCGTGACGCGAACTTGACGCGAGCGTGTCTGACAGCGGTAGAGAATACGAAAAGCGTTGTTTTGATCGAAACTTTACTGCAACTGCACTGCAACAGCACTTCTTTAGTTACGTGAATTAGCCCACAGAACTTGCCTAGATAAATTGTAACAATCCATGTTTCATTTCGCAGGTGAAGTTGTACCAGTTTATGGCTAAGGACAACGTGCCCTTCCACTGCGTCATGTTCCCGGCGACGCTCATGGGCGTCAATGAGGGTCACGTGCTGGTCAGCCATCTCTTTGCGACAGGTACTAAATTAACCAGGGAAAAATATGACAGAATACAGAAAAATTACGAGGAAATCCTTGTCGAGAAATTTCACACGGAAAGTATTATCTCTACAATCATCATCATCATCTGCCTAGCCTTTTCCCAACTATGTTGGGGTCAGCTTCCAGTCTAACCGGATGCAGCTGAATACCAGTATTTTACATGGAGCGACTGCCTATCTGACCTCCACAACCCAGTTAGTACTGGGTAATACGGTACCCTTTGGTAAGACTGGTTGTCAGACTTTTTTGGGCCACTGACTACCTAACGACTGTCAAAGATCTACAAATGAAAGCCGGGACCAACGGCTTAACGTGCTTTCCGAGGTACGGAGGCAACTCGGTATGTAATGGGTGGTCACCCATCCACAGATCAACCTAGGCATTATTATCTCTACAATATGTTAAAGAAATCTACCTAGCTGAACCTGATTCTGTACCTATACAGGGTGTAAACAGACTGTTCACGAAGCCGTCAACCAAGCATTATGTACATCAAACTAAGTAACTTTACGCAAAAATTAGTGCTGGGAAACGACTTTTTTTTTGGGGTGAAGAATGACGTTTTACGGTAGGACTCAATGTAACGCATTCAAAACATTGTGCTGATGGATTGTTTGAATAGTACGGGCGTCGTGGCGGTGTCTTAACCAAAAAAAATACATTGAAAACATGCATTTATTAAAAAAAAAACATGTGTGCAATTCACACGTGGTAGAAGTGAAACCTTCAAAAATTTTGGCTTCAAGATAAACACTGTATAATGCTTCCTATCTCATTTTCTCCCACGTTAAATCTTATGAATTTATGTGTCTGTCTCTTTTTCGTTTCATCGACTTTCACATCACAACGATGCTAAAGAAGTTTTCACTTCAAAAAATGATCGCAACGACGGGGAGAACAAGTGCCTTCCAGCTTCGTTAAGAGATTTTTTTTACACCCTTTGTTGTCTAAGACATACTTTTTGAAAAGTTCATTACAAGTTACAACATAGTATAGAAATTATTTATGGATGATGTTCTCATTTCCAGAATACCTGAACTATGAAGACGGAAAGTTCTCGAAATCACGAGGAGTTGGTGTCTTTGGAAGTGATGCTCAGGTGAACTGTCAAAACAAATTATTATTTACTAGCTTATGCCCGCGGCTTCGCCCGCGTGGAGTTCAGTAATTATCCCACGGGATCATAAGACCGGGATAAAAAGTATCCTATGTATTGTGTGTAGGTTATAAACTATCTGTGTGTCTAATTTTATCCATATCTGGTCAGTAGTTTCTGCTTGAAAGAGTAACAAACATCTACACAAACTTTACCGTAACTGTACTGTATGGTGTCGACCGTAAAGAATAGCACCATCCCATATCTCCCCGTGGGTGTCGTAAGAGGCGACTAAGGGGACTTACCAGAGAATAGGCAGCAGCGTTCTCTGTGCCTTTGTAACGACCGTACTGCGATCCGACTTCCAAGCGTGGCGATTATGGCAAAACTCCTGTTTAGCGGAGGCCTATGTCCAGCAGTGGACTTCATTAGGCTGAAACGATGATGATGATGACACAAAAATAAAAAAAATAGCCTTTATTCTACCACAATTTAACAGTTATTACAACAAAATTATTCAATAATTAAATAATCACAAATAATAAATAAATTTAGTATGTCGAATTTAAGTTTTAAATTAATATCATTTTTTAATTATCATTTACATGCATTATTTTTATTATTATATTATATTTTTCTTATTTAATTTGTGGAAGTCGCCTCTTTGGCGTAGGCCTCGCCCAGCTTCCTCCAGTTGTCTCTGTCCCTAGTCTGTCTTCTCCAGTCTGGTCCACATCTTTCCTTAAATATGTCTTCCCATCGTTTTTTCGGTCTACCTCTATTTCTTTGTCTTTCTCTTGGTGCCCATTCCGTCAGTTTTTTGGTCCATCTGTCATTGGTCATCCTGCACACATGGCCTGCCCATTTCCATTTTAAATTTCTTATTTTTTCGAGTATGTCAGTTACTTTGGTTTTCCTTCTTATTGTTTCGTTTTTGATCTTATCAGATAATCGTATTCCTAGCATGCTTCTCTCCATTTTTCGTTGGTGAATGGAGAAGACAATATAATATTATAGTAGGATTTAAATAGGTAAAAATTGAAAACAAGTATTCTCTATTGTAATTTAATACGCGCACGCAAGCAGAACCTTTCTCCGATATCTGGATAAAGAATGAAATAAGGAGTCGAGTCGACAATAATACACGACGGTGCTATTTGCTCAAAATGAATGTTATATTTTGTGTTATTTGTTACATCTAGTACGGTCGAACAAGCTATTTAGTATACACGCAGCAATATTCACAATCCTAGTACACTGACAATATTGTTTGTAATTTTATTTTATAAAGGTTTTGTCATTAAGAGTCAGTCAGTGACAAAAGCCTTATAAAATAAAATTTGGAAAAATATACGCTTCGTCATTGGATTGTGAATATTTCCGCGTTTATACCAAATAGCTTGTTCGACCGTACATATGAGATTTAATTTAGTAACTATCCTATTGTCTTTTTCAGGATACAGGTATACCTTCAGATGTGTGGCGGTTCTACCTGGCTAGCATTCGACCTGAGACCTCCGACTCCAGTTTCAGTTGGGTTGAACTGGGGACTAGGTAAGTCAAAGCGGAGACATCCATGTGGAACTCGTTACCATGATCTGTGTACAGTCGAACCAACTAATTGATTTACATGTTACATGTTACGAAGCCGTCAACCCAGCATTATGTACATCTAACTAAGTAATTTTACACAAAAATTAGTGCTGGGAAATGACTATTTTTTTTGGGTAAAAAATCACGTTTTACGGTAGGACTCAAAGTAACGCATTTAAAACATTGTGCTAATGGATGGATTGAAAAGTACGGGGGTCGCGAAGGTGTCTTAAGAACAAAAAAATACATTAAAAACATGTATTTAAAAAACTTATGAAAAAGTTGAAACTTTGGCCCCTTATATCTCCGTAACTAAAAGGTTCCCAGGTATGGTCTAGAACAAAAAAAATATCGCAATTATGGGCAGAACAAGTGCCTTTCGGCTTCGTTAAGAGTCTTTTTACACAAGATATGCACACAATGACACAAACACTAAATTAAACGTGCGAGCGCTGCTTTTATTAGTCGCGTATGGCACAAGAATTACTTTAATTAGTAATCATTCATTTCTGACACAATGAGATAAAAAAAAATACAGCAAACCAACATTCTCAGCTGGGATCGAACTCACGTCGTCGAGATTAGATCAGTACCTATCGCAGGCGCTTACACCAATCAGCTATGGACCACATTACCATCGTATAAATGTTGGGCCTTGATTGTGAGCCCGTTCATTTTTTCTTTAGCCGTGTATGTAGAATACACACCAGGGATGTTATGGAGCTCCGTAACCGTAACCGAAACTATCGGATATCCGAAATAAAAATATATCCGTAACCGTAACCGTATCCGTTTCACAAGTTTCGGACAGTTTCGTATAAGGGCAGTTTCTAAATAAAACGACATGTTTCAACAGGTTTTTGTTTCACCGCTCGCGCGCCACGTAAATCTTGCAGTTTGTTTGTTATTTCTATTTATAATATAACCTCTTTCATAACTAGTTAGTTTTTCATTATATCCGTAACCGAAACTACCAGATAATCCGAAATAATTACATATCCGTAACCGTATCCGAAACCGATATAATAGGCTAGTTGACAAGGTCCAAAATAAAATATAAAAATACGTAGAAATAAGGCCACTCATCTTGAAAACTACCATCACCGTACAGAAATTAAATATTGGGGGACAATATAATTGTAAAATTGGATTTACTGATAATAAGTATTACATTTGATCCCAAATAACAACGTGCTATTTCATACAAATCACGTAAAAATTTTGCGTTTTGACAGTTCATAAAAAAGTAACTATTTTGACTTCCTGTCACATACCCTATTTTATTCCTATATCCATATCATCTCTGATACACACACAATAAGAATGAGCATTATTGGCTCGTACAATGACAGTTACCGATGTGTGCGTGATGTAAACTGATTCTGGACCTCTCAACGTAGGAATAACACGTCGTTAATAAATCTGCTTTTTCATACAAGAGTGAGTGACGATGGAATAGCAGATTATCCTAAACTATTGAATGTGCAATATTTGGATATATTTATAAGCACGTCCTCGAAAACGGCTGTAACGATTTCGATGAAAGTTGCATTATAGAGAAAATCGATCTTGCTTGGTCTCAGTCATATGGTTCGCTAGTTTTGATATCTTTTTTTTTTCATAAATGTAACCCGTTCTCGAATTTTATTTCAGGAACAACTCGGAACTCCTGAATAACCTCGGCAATTTCTGCCACCGATCTCTAAGCTTCTGCGCCAACACTTTCAAAGGAAGGGTCCCTGACCTGACGCTCACACAGACTGACTTTGAACTGATCGCGTTAGTCAACAGAGAAGTTATTGGTGAGTCATCATCATCTGTTGGGCTCGGCTTCCGGTCTAACCGGATACAATATCAACATCCATTTATTTCAGTCTACTTTGGCCCATAGATATAAAGGGTGTAAAAAGCAAGGAAAAAAAGGCAAGGAAGGAACGGTTTTAGTCAGTACAAGTCTGACACTCCCTTCTGCTCTGCCCAGAGGGAGAAGTCGTTTGATGATTTCCCATCAGAAAAAAAAATGTCATGCCCGAAGCCGGCAATCTGGCCGTAATGGCTTAATAGCATCTCTACATGAGACTCTTGTCTTCCTCTTCCTTGAGAAGATCAAGCGTGATATTAAAATTTATTTTATTCTTCCCAGCTTACGTGCAACACATGGAGAAGGGTCGTCTTCGCGAGGCGTTACGTCACGTCCTGTCTATCTCGCGTCTCGGTAACCAGCACATGCAGTACCAACAGCCATGGGTGCTGCTCAAAGGATCTGATGAGGACAAGTGAGTTATTTCAACGCAGGTGATCATGGTGATTAAGGAAACATTTTTGATAAACCACCCCCTAAAGGGGTTGATAAGGGGATGAATAATAATAAGTTGTAATTTACTTAAACCCCTGTTCTTCATACCCCTAACCCCTTTACCATCAGCATCATCATTGGTCACCCACATTATACAACATAACATAACATCACGCCTGTAATTCCCGTAGGATTAAGCAGAGGTGTACCTAATAGTACACCCACATTTCGCCAGTTATTTTTAAGTCCCATATAATAGGGGGCGAGCCTATTGCCATCAACCGGGCACAAATCTAGTCTCCGTGGCTGCTACTGAGAAATTCCTGATGGAAAAACCCAATAGCACTTTGCCCGACCTGGGAATCGAACCCAGGACCTCATGCTCAGCAGTGGGTAGGCAGGGCACCCGCGCGAAGACAAAGCCCGCTTCTTAAGCAGGTGTTATTGTGATAAAAGCGAATAATATTAAAAAAAAAAGTTTCTTTGGGAAAGTTATTTGTTGTCACATGTTTAAGTATCGGTCACTAATTACCAGTCACCCTATTTACGTCTGATTTCTTTGTTTTAAATATTGCGTTTCAGAACGCGCGGCGCGACCGCCATAGGCCTCTGCTGTCAGTTGGTTGGTCTTCTCTGTGTGCTACTGTCTCCGTACCTGCCCGAGACCTGCAGGAGGCTGAGGGAACAGCTCAACGTCAAGCCGGAGAAGCTGAGGATCAATCCTGAGTAAGTAACTATTAGGCTTCATCAAAGAATGGACGGTGAGTAACAGGCTAGCTCGCCGTCCGTCCGTCTTTTGACGACAGGCCGTGTTGACGGCGCGTTCGTGTTCCACGCGCGCCTCACAGAGATGTCAGCAAACAGGGAGGGTGATGCCTGCCAGGGCTGCGGGACTGTTCGAAAGAGATACCGCGGCCCTGGAACACAAAGGGCAAGGAAGGAACATGGATGGGTTTTAGTCAGTACAAGTCTGATACTCCCTTCCGCTCTGCTCGGAGCGGGAGAAGTCATTTGATGATTTTTCATCCGAAAAAAAAAACCTACATCAAAGAAAGCGGAGAAAATACAAAATCAAAGCATTTATTTCAAGTAGGCCAGTTACAGGCACTTTTGAATTGTCGACAAGATAACAATGTAATGAAGCTACAGCCCCAGTCACAAGGCATAAAAACTGTGAAAGTACTGTAGTTGCTCATTCCCTAGCATAGATCTCTATGGAGAAGAACGGGCAAGAAACTCTACGGACACTCTTTTAAATCAGGATATTTTTATAAAACCTTGGTTACATCATTCATGTTGAGCTGGTACATTATGTGAGAACGATGTAGCAAGATGTGCACGTTAGAAGTGTCCATAGTCAAAACAAAAAAATAAAAATTCAAATAATTAATTCAAATAAGCCGTGACAACCAAGAGATGACCAGTCACAACTGACAGCGCCCGTTCACGAACATGACGCATATGTCAGCACCATTCAACTCAACGATTTTGAAGGGAACTAAATTATCCGACACACGCGCCACCATCAGCGAAACATTTGAGTGAGCATAAGAGTCCCTATCAATTTCGCGGTCTAAAACAGAAAATACTACTTTGTCCTGCTCAAATTTCTCAATAACCTTAAGGTATCTGGTATTTTTTTTAATGCACAGTTAAATATCACCTATATACCTCACCTGTCTGACCTCCACAACCCAGTTAGTACCGGGTAATACGATACCCCTTGGTAAGACTGGTTGTCAGGCTTTCCGTCCACTGACCACCGGTAACTGCTGTCAAAAAACGGGCAAAGTATGGTCACCCATCCACAGACCAACCTTGGCAAACGCTGCTTAACCTTGAAGATCCACCCGTGTGGCTGTGACCTTCACCATTAAACTGTAATTCTCCTCAATGCCACCAGGAATCCATCTCTGCTACAATACTTACCATCGGGTCACATTATCGGTAAACCGGAGCCTCTCTTCGCGAAGATAGAGCCCGAAGTGTTGGAGAAACTGCGCGCTAAATACGCGGGAACACAGAGCGACAGGGCTAATAAGGTGAGTAAGAGATACACATTTAGGACACGGATGTTTATACAGGGTGTAAACAGACTCTTCCCGAGGCCGTCAACCAAGCATTATGTACATCAAACTAAGTAACTTTACGCAAAACGAAAAAGAGACGGACACATAAATTCATAAGATTTAACATGGGAGAAAATGAGATAGGAAGCATTATACAGTGTTTATCTTGAAGCCAACATTTTTGAAGGTTTCACTTCTACCACGTGTGAATTGCAGACATGTTTTTTTTTTAAGATAGTATTCTTTTTAGTGCTTAATTAAACGCCAGAAAGTGGCGCATGGTAGAATAGGGTAGTTGACCAAAAAAATCTAATGGGGAGGAAAACTAACTTTTTATCACGCTAGGTGGCACATGATCGACTGTCCGTTTGTCATTGATTTGACATAACCTACGATTGTCAAATTGTATGGATTTCTTTGTTTACTTTTCACATGTTATTTATAAATGTTCTGCTTTAAACTGCAAAAATAAAGGGATTCATATGTCCCTAAGAATGCTACACGAAGAAAACAATGGGAATCTGCTTTACGGATCCCAAACTTTAAAGCAAGCCATACTGCACGATTGTGTGCAGCACATTTCAAACAAGAAGATTATTTTGGAAAAAGCAATTATACAGGTAAGCTAGCACAGCTAGAGATTTGCTATTATATTATTTTGTTAAAAAAATATATAGTATTTTGTTAAAAAAATCACAACGATACACTAGAGATCTAACATAAACAATGTACAGTCGATCAGAGCGCCATCTACAAACAGCTTTGCGTGTGACTCCCCACTAGTCCGTCAGATAGATTTTCAAAAAATATTGGACACGTATTTTTTTTCTCGTAAACTAAAAATGAGGACGATGCAGTGCGTCGGAAACTCGTGTGACGTCACATTGCAGTATATTTTTTAGTGGAAAGTGACGTCACAAGCCCCCACTCATGAACTTTGATGCGTTTTATTTTCGTTATTTTTTATTGATTTGATAAAACAAAAAATAAGTATCCAATATTTTTCGATAATCTAACTGACGAACTAAATGGAATTATATTTTTTTTGCTCAGGAAACATCCCTATTGTGGTGGAATTTTTCAACCCCAGAGAGTACTCCATATCCATTAAAATAGATGGATAAATTTTAACACAGCATTCAGTACGTCTAACCAAAGATATCCAAGCAAACAAAACACTGATTAAAGTAATTTTATTTTGACCTAAAGTAATAAATTGCCGGCATTTTTAGTGTATTTTCGCTACCTGATTTTTTTTCTTGTAAGTTATCTAATGTGTTTTTTGAAGTTATACTTCTTTTGGCGCGATGGAGAAAAATGATGAGAGTGAATTTTTACGATGCGCGCGCACACCGACACCTAAATTTAACAGCATGAAGTTAGCTAGTCAACATACACCCTGAAGTTAGCTTAGTGTCAGATATTGACAAGCCTAGGTTTTTTATTTTTAATCTACTGCTGGCTGAGATAAGGCGACAGATAATTTTTTTTAAAAGAAGTATAACTTCTAACGCGTGTACATAAGTACACACACACACTTTTTTCTTATTATTTTTTTTTACTATTGTCCTTATTTTGGTGGTCTGAATGATTTCTAAAAGGTTGTCCATCTATTTTAATGGGACCTTATATACTGGAGACAGCAAATTTTACTGAAAGGAAACATTCTTTAATTTTTAAAAAGAAACAAATCTGCAATCGAAGATTTTCGAGAATTCACTTAACACACTCAGGAATCGAACAGGCAAATATGCAAAAAAAAAATCTTGTACTTTTATGGGATCAATCGATAGGATCAATCATAAGAATTGAATCTCTGTAACAAACATGATTAAATAAATGAAAGGAAAACCGTGGAATTTAAACTTATAAATTCAATGGGATGAGATAAAGCACTTTTACTCCAAGGTCCATTCGATTACTTATGTTAGTTTCTGTCTATGTTTTTAGCAAAACGGATCTACTGCGGTTGCAGAGCTTGAAGAAGCGGTAAAGCAACAGGTAATCTATACTTCTATAGAATAGAATAGAATATTTCTTTATTCGTGTATCCAAGACTCAAAAACTGTTAGTAAAACTTAAAACTATGTAAGTTAGCACTGACAAAACAAACAACACAATACGTTGGATCACTGCTGTGACAACCCATGAGTAATTGCACAACAGCGACCCACATAAACACAGTCAAGGCGACTTGCGCTTTTTACGCATTGTTGCGTAAAAACAATCCACATGCGCATCTGCAAACATCCGCGACGCACTACCGAATCGATACTTAATATTATAAAGAGGACGGCTTTGCACGGGTGGGGCATTTATTTTCCTCTAATTCTCCCCCCCCCCCCATATTTTTTTCTAGTAATAAATATAGCCTACACTCGCAAATAATGTGGCTTTTTATTGATAAAAGAATTTTCACATCAATGAATTTTCATTTTTTTTTCCTTAAACTCACAAACTTTATAATGGTGCCGATTCCCTTGTTCACATACGTTACTAAATTTAAGTTGAGTGCATCTTTCTCTTTCTATTTAATTATGAAAAGGACAGAAGATAAGTATTAGTTTAGTCCTGTTAAATTAGTCAGCACCTGACGTAATTTGATGTAATTTTAGTAGTCAACTTTTTAATCACGTCTAAACTTGTGTCAGGCGCTGGTTAATTTGACAGGACTAAACTAAAATCTATCTTCTGTTCTTTTCTTAAAAAGATGCACTGAACTTAAATTTGGTTTAGTTAGTAAACAAGGGAATCGACACCAATATTAGTATAGTTAGTTTAAATTTTTTTGCTCGAAGCTTTATTGTTTCCCTTATTTGTTTTGTTTAAACTTATTTTCCATTCATAGATCAATTCTTCATAAAATTCTAGGGTGAAAAAGTCCGCCAACTGAAATCGTCAACAAAAGACAAGGCGGTGTGGCAACCGGAAGTCACCAAGCTGTTAGATCTCAAGAAACAGCTCGAAGCTGCTCAGAAGGCACAAGCTGCAGCTCCACAGAAGACTTCAGCTGCTCCACAGAGTGGTGATGCCAGTAGATTGGAGAAAGCTGTTGCGGAACAGGTGAGTTCATGAATGTTTGTTAGTGGTCCAAACTGATGATAATGGAAGACAGTGGGCCACGGTGATATTGAAGGTGGTCTATGTTGATAGTTCATAGTGTCAATAGATGGCAGGCAGTGGGCCTTATAGATATAAGATGAGATGGTCCTTAGTGGGCTATATTGGTTGTAGGTGGTCGTTAGTGGCCGATACTGTTAATTGATAATGGTTGAGTTGAATGACGCTGATCCATCCGTCATGTTCGTGAACGGGCGCTTTCAGTTGGAACTGGTCATCTCTTAGCTCCCACGGTTTATTTTTAAATTGTTGATTTACTCTTTTACTCTGTACGCTCTTAATTTGCACGGCTTTTTACATCGTTCTCACATAATAATGTATGTTATCTCATGAATGATGTAACCAAGATTTTGTAACAATATTTTGATTTAAGAGTGTTCATGGAGTTTCTTGCCCATTCTTCTCGATAGAGATCTACGCTTTGGAACGTGCAACTACAGTACTTTCTCAAGTTATTATGCCTTGTGTCTGACTGTTTTATTGCTTCGCTTTTTTTTTTTGTTTTTTTGACATTCAAAACTGCCTGTAATGGTTTAATTGAAATAAATGCTTTGAGTTTGAGTTTGGTGGTGTATGCAGGAGATAGATAGTTGCTAATGGTCCATGCTGTAAATAGATAGTTATGGATATTCTACAATGCTGTCGAAAAGGGTCTACGGATGGAGTTTTTATTAATATCACAGTTCGTTTTCTTTTTCTAGGCTGATAAAGTTCGTCAGCTGAAAGCATCAACTAAAGACAAGACAGTGGTGCAACCGGAAGTCGCCAAGCTGTTAGATCTCAAGAAGCAGCTTGAAGCTGCTCAGAAGGCACAAGCTGCAGCACCAGCCCCACAGAACAGTGCTTCAAGTAATGATGCCAATAGCTTGGAGAAAGCTGTTGCAGAACAAGTGAGACTCTTCTTTCACTAATGTCTAATTATTTATTTTAATTAGCTCGAGTATCAGCAGGCTCCGGGCCCCGGTCTCGCTGGGCCGCGGGTAGGCCCCGGCCCGGCGGTACCTATATAGACGACATCACACAGAGAGCGTGCGCGGGTCGGGTGCGGGTCGGGTGCGGGTAGGGCGCGGGTCGGGTGCGGGTCGGGTGCGGGTCGGGCGCGGGTCGGGTGCGGGTCGGGTGCGGGTAGGGCGCGGGTCGGGTGCGGGTCGGGTGCGGGTCGGGCGCGGGTCGGGTGCGAGTCGGGAGACGTCGGGAGTGCGCCCGACACCCGCGACTACAAAAAAAGCGGGACTGGAGCGGGTGTGGCATCGCTGGATTGCGTCATATGCACGTATTCCCGATTAAGCAAAGGGACATGAGCTCGAACCAGCCCCCGCGGTACGCGTCCAGAAGGCTAATTCACGTAATTTTATGACGCGCCGATGAAGTTGTAGTGCAGTTGCAGTTAAGATCAAGTTTTAGTGTTACATGGTATTCATGTAACCTTTGAACTGCGCGTGAATTGCACGTCAACTGTACGACAACCAAAAAATATTACTCACTAAATAATCGAATAGAATCGATTACATTTTAATGAATATGACGTTATAATAGTATTAAAATAATACCGAAACTGCACGTTGATCGAATTGCAAACTTATAAGCTGTCATTTTGAGACGTCAAACGAATAGTAGAATACCGATCATTTTGCGTTCCGACGCACGCACCAAAGACGCGCTACAGTAGAATGCAGTTATTGCGCTCGCGTGACGCGAACTTGCCGCGAGCGTGTCTGACAGCGGTAGAGAATACGAAAAGCGTTGTTTTGATCGAAACTTAACTGCAACTGCACTTCTTTAGTTACGTGAATTAACCCACAGGTCGTCTCGTCAAGTCTCGGCGGCGCCATCTATCTTCTTCGTTGTTTAAACTTTATTTATCTTTTTCATTGCAGGCTGACAAGGTACGAAAACTGAAGGCTTCAACGAAAGACAAAACGGTTTGGCAGCCAGAGATCAACAAACTATTGGACCTCAAGAAACAACTCGCCGCGTTGCAAATAAACAAATAAATTATTATATATTTAATTTATAACTTAAAATTGTCTTTTATTTTTACCTAATCCATGTGCCTAACGGGTTGCGTAATAGCAATAACGTAAGTCCGTTAGAGGAAGAATTAAAAAAAAATAGTGTGTGTATTACGCACGTAAGAAGTTATACTTCTTTAGCGTATATGACTAAAATGTTGACTAGCTAACTTCAGGGTGTATGTTGATTAAATAACTTCAGGGTGTCGGTTTTTCGTGACTGCGCGCGCATCGTAAAAATTTACTCTCGTCATTTTTCCCAAACGCGCCAAAAGAAGTATAACCTCAAAAATGATTCTTATTTCCTAACTGTTCACGTTTTCATATTCTTCGTGTTCCACCTCGAACCAGCCATCGCAGTACACATCCAGGTTGTCTCTCCACCCTTTTCTGGGCCGGCCTCGGCGGCGACTTCTATCCGAGTAACTGGAAATATATGGGGGAAGCTTTTGCCCAGCAGTGGGGCTCAATGGCTTATAAAAATAAAAACTATGAAACTTCGCTATACAAGGCGGAAACAACAATATGACAATAAATGCAACAACAAAAAAACTGGCAACACTTGCTAGTGTTGCCAGTTTTTTTTGTTGCTGTCATTTATCTGTGATGAGTTAATGACTTTAATGTTAATATTTTAGATAAAAATTCAAATATCAGTAAATTATTACATCTTTTAAAATCATTTAATATAATGTACGTGTTTTCAGAACCAACGCGTTATTGTTGTTTGTTGCTGCAACTACTTGGATAAATTCATTGTAAATTACCTTTCTTCTGATCATAGCGGTCCGTTGTTTTCCAGTCCTACACACCCTTACAAAAATCTAGATAAAGTCTAGACAATTAATATCACCCAGTAATTTAAATTTTAATAATGAGTAACTTAATTAGGTTGTGGTGCATCGTCATCAACGTCATTTATATGTAGGTCAAATATTATAATATTTGACCTACATATAAATTCCAGGCCATATTATTCAAAATGTAAATTTTATGACGAATTCTTTTCGGTAGTTTACATAGTGCAATACATTAAAAAGACCGGCATCCAAAAAAACATTAAAAAGTCTATAATAACTTTACTTTCGGAAGTGCCACCGACTTCTCATTTAAAGTAATTTTAGACTGTTTTAGCGTTTTTTTTTTCGTAGAAAGTTTTTTTTGGTTACACGAATCGTGTTTCAATTACTATCTACATGTATGTACAGGCACGACCACCAAATAAAGTCGGTTTTTTTTCACAGATTTTCTTTTATTTTACCTTTTTAGATTTGTATTATACCATACAAATTCTTGTCATAAATTAATTTTTACATTATGGCTCATACAAAATTATAAGAAAAAACTAAATTACCAAACAGATTTTGATGATTTTTTTATGGGAGTACCTCTAAAGTGTGATCTACCAAACAAAAAAAAAGGAATCATCAAAATCGATTCATAATTGGCTCAATGATTGCGTAATATACATACAAAAAAAAACAGTCGAATTGAGAACCTCCTCCTTTTTTGAAGTCGGTTAAAAATGAAAACTTAATATATTTGCCCAAAATTTCAGTGTTCAGTTCAGGCCCAGGCAACAATCCATTTGCAAAATTAATAGCACAAAGAAAAATTTAACTAAATTGGTCCCCAATATAGATTAATTATTCGATTATTACAACTTATTTTAATTTATTTGTAAACAATAATACTTAAGTATATTACTGACTGATAATTAGTGACCAATATTTATATACGTGATTGTACCCATGATGACAAACAACTTTCCTAAAGAAACATTTTTTAAATTGTCTTTCACTTTTATCCCAATAACACAACAGCCGTATGAAATTTGCGCGTGCGCCTGTGACCTGTTGTAGCTGTTAGCCGCGTGATGCTGTTCTATCTCATTACTATCGTACCGTGCAACAGTGGGTAGGCCCGCTCCAAAAGCGGCGCCCGCGCCACAGGCCGGCCGCCAAAAAAATGTTTCTTTATCATGAGTACAATCACGTGTTTAAGTATCGGTCGCTAATTACCAGTCACCCTATACAGGGTGTTAAAAGGCTCTTCACGAAGCCGTCAACCAAGCTTTGTGTACATCAAACTAAGTAACTTTGTTTTTTTTTTTTTTTGGGTGAAAAATCACGGGACTCAATGTAACGCACTCAAGACATTGTGCTGATAGATGGATTGAATAGTATGAGGCCGTGGAGGTGTTAAAAGTCAAAATCTCACATTAAAAACATGTACTTTAAAAGGTTGTAAAAAGGTTGGAACTTTGACCCCCAATTGCTCCGTAACTAGAAGGTTCCCAGGTAGAACAAAAAAATGATCGCAATGATAGGGAGAACAAGTGCCTTTCGGCTTCGTTAAGAGACTTTTTACACCCTTTATAATACATTTCATAATTTTATCCTAATTAGATAAAGATAATTCACTAAAATTAAGTGATTCCAGAAGGCAGAATTTTGGCCTAAGTAACATTCGTTTTTAAAGTTAAAGACTCAAACTCAAAACAAATCTTTGAATCTGTCATTTGATCAGAATAGGGGCAGTTTATTTACCAAAATTACAAGGAAATATAACATGAGAATAATACCTCCGTTTAACTTCGGGAATGATTTTTAAATAAAGTAAAATGTATAGGTATTAAATCTCATCTCATTTCATTTTTTCTCACGATCATTTCTCAGACTCGTGGCAAAGCGAAGATGTCACTAGTTTACACGATTTTTATACCCGAGCTGAAAGTTGTTGATTATTGTTTATTATGGAAAGAGTTATCCAGAAAAAAATATTAAAAAATTCCGTCACGTCTGGTTTTGGAAATAATTGTATACATGCTAACGACGAAGTCTTAGTAAACAAAAATAAGAATAGCAAATTTTTGTCTACTTTTTTTAGTATTGTGGATTACTTACTTTCTTTTATAACGGGCCAATAGTTAGCCTCTAACATTATTTTATGGCAAAATCCTTGATAGGTGATCTTCAAAAGTCTTTAGATGTTATTAAAAACGGCCCCCTGGTAGCAACTCATACTTGCTAAGTATTCAGAAAAAAAAAACGGTAACTTTTGATGGCCAATGCAGAAAAACGTTTCTAAAACTTTCACAAAACACTTAGGAACTCAGTTTTTATATTTGTTTGCAACAGGAAATGCGGGAATCCTGAATAAACGTAAAAATACAGTTTTCGACGAATCTCTAATGGATCTTCTTATTTTTGAAATTATAAACTGTCCGCCAGTATGGGGAAAGAGATCAGAATTTAGTAAACACTTTCTGCTATACATTACAATAAAATTGAAACAAGTTATTAATCGTTTCTGTCGAATAAATTAACATAAAACTACAACCCCCAATCAGGGTAGCAGAAAAATAAGTTTAGACAGTAAAAAAAAATGTGACGTGATAGAATATTTCTGTTAACACTTTTAGGCTTAAGGAAGGTAGTTTAAGACTTTTATAAAAAAAATCTTGCAGGGTATACAAAAAAAGTAAAAATTTGTAAACTAGTCTTCGAAGATGTGCGAAGTGGAGTGGAGTTGCTTAGAAGCAAGGGTGTATCTACCCAAGGCGTTCGGCGCGGAGATGCGCTGACTTGACCGGAGCAAAGATGAGTACAGGCTTCTCACGCTCAATTTGACAAGAGTGGCGACCGCCACACGCCACTCACGCACAGGCGCGGTCCCAGCTTAACACTTCAGGGGGGTCACACAGAGTCGTAGCCAAGAATTTGGTTGGGACGGAGAAGTGTGATTTCTGGATTTTGGGAGGGTGACCATGACCCCTGGGATCCCCCCCAGGACCGCGCCAGCTCACGGCTCTCCTCGTCTCCGTTTCTGCCTGGTTGGCCGCCGATTACGGAGGTTAGCATAAACAAATATGAGACATCTCTCTCCTCTGCTCAATCGTTTCCACTAAAGCTTTTTGAGACAAGTGTCAATAACGAAATTCTATTGGTGGTTTACAACATACCTCTCCCCTCCCCTCGTCTTCGCTTTAGTGAAGTTCGGGTCTTATCTTGGCGACTTGTACGCGGGCGAAGCCGGGGTCAAAAGCAGGTACACCCAAATACTCCGAAATATTTTATTCGATGTTCCGATTTTCAAAAGTCCGAATTTCATAATACCGAAGAATTTACTTAAAGTCGTATATGCGATTCGTTTGTTTTCCGATTTTCATACGTTACGGTACGTTTATAACGTTAGGAATATTGAAATTTTGGAAATATAAAAATAGGATGAATGATAAATCGGAATTGTTACATCAAGAATTTTTAACCATTCGGAATTATGAAAATCGGTATTTTGAAAGTCATATTTGTGAATGACGGAATAAAGTTACTCGTATTTATGTAGTGTACCCATTTCATCAACCGAAGTCACTGTTCAGCACACTGCATTCCATTCAACATCACATTAACACCTTGCAGCAAATTCCCCGGCTCCTTCACATGCATTTTAACATGACTTTTCAATCCGGAAGCTTTTCTGAACGACTGACCGCATTGAGTACAAATATATGGCTTTTCACCGGTATGGCAACGGATATGGGAGATTAAATCGTTACGTTGGACGAAGGCTTTTTCACAGTAGGAACATTGGAAGGGTCGTTCACCGGTGTGGGTTCTTCTATGATTCTTCAAAGTGCCTGATGCAGCAAACCTCATTGGACAGAGGTCACATTGGTAAGGTTTCTCCCCGGTATGTGTTCGACGGTGTTTCACTAAGGCGCTTGAGGTTGTGAAGCCGTTACCGCAGTCATCACAGACAAAAGGGTGCGCGCCGCTGTGTTTTCGGTTGTGCGCGTCGAGTTCGCCTTTTGATACGAATCTGGAAGGTTAAAAGGCTAGAGATAAATAAATTTAAAAAAAGCTGTAAACTAAAACCCAACTACGACCAAAACGGCAACTAAAAATGTATACAAATTTTTCGGATTTCGTAGAACGTGACGCTTAGAACCGTAATAATAAAACTATTGACGCCTCATTCATCAAACTTGGCTCAGTAGTCGAATGATACACATATAGACAGTTGAAATCATTACGCTTTCTTTTGTCTTTGCCGTAACCGGGTAAAAATAGTCTACTCTCGATTCCTGAGTTAACTCACAATTTTAACTTAAACGAATGTTATGCCTATGTCATTACTATAACAATGTTATTATAAAGAACTCGTTCATACTAGCGGCGTTCAAATATCGTTGCGTGTTACGACTGCGATAGATAATACGGAACGTATGATACAGATAGAGATAGCTATTGCGCTTGAAGTACTTAAATTACGACGATATTGTCTGAATTTGTCTACCTCTTTTTATTAATAATGTCACTGGTCTATAACTTCTATAAATACTATAGACCAATGATATTATTATTATATATGTGTTGTAGACTCTATAGTCTATACTCTATGCCTCTGGACCGAAGGTACCTAAGAAGCCGATCCCTGTAGGCTTCCCTCCGGGAATAAGGCACTGTACGTAGTGTCTTAGTGTCTACTGCAGTCAAATAGTATATCACATACACATCTGTGGGTAACACATCACAGTACAGCCATTTAATACATCATAGGATTGAAAACCTTTAAAAAATTACAACATTTTTCATGTCAACAATAACAGGTGGCGCCAAATAAGCCGGTGCTCGGGTGTCCAGAATTCAGAACTAAAATCGTAAGGATGCGCACACGTGACTGCAGCTGGCAGTACCGTTTTTTAGGGAGCTTGGTAAGCCGAAGATTATCGAGTTACGACATAGGATAATGAACAAGTTCAAAAACGTGTTAATTCTTGATGAAGCTCCTAAAAATATGAACGATGGCTCACTTGATCCGGAATGACGACGAGAAAAATGTAGCGAAAATATATATTCACCATTTAAAAATTGCAATTGTTATTAACAAAAAAAGATGGCTTTTAGTTTTTCGTTAATAACTCAAAAACTATTAATATTGAAGAAATTTCGAAAAAAGATCCATAAAGAGAGGTAGAGAGAGAAACATTATAATTGGCACTAATTTCTTCATAATATTTTTAAATTATTATTTTTAATTTTTTATTGACATGATTAATTTTTTTGTTAACATGATTTATTTTTATTGAAATGATTGTTTTTTTATTAAAATTCGGTTTATTAGCAAAGAAAACAAAATCTTTGCTAATGAGCCCAATAATTGAGAAGAAGAAAGAAGAAATTAATTGAATTGATTTTTTTTTTTTTTTTTAACTGTAAACCATAAAAGCTGTGTTGTGTTAGTTTTTAATGAGTTTTCAATACAATATAAAAATTGTCTATGAAATAAATCCAGTACCTCAGGCAAAGAATATCTGACAGTGGTTTCTGTTTTACTATAATTGCAATAGACTACAATGAAAAGGATCTTAACTCACCCCTTATCACAAATTTCACACTTAAAAGGCTTCAAACCCTGATGTCTTCTCATGTGCTGTGCCAAATTAGTTTTCTGGCTAAACCCTCGTCCGCATTGTGAGCATAAGAACGGTTTCTCACCAGTATGTGTCCGCATATGCTCCTTTAGTGTACACAACATAAGAAAAGCTTTATTGCAAACCGTACAACGGTGCTTTTTCTCACTTTTATGACTGTCTTTATGCAATTCTAAACTGTCTTCGTTAGGAAAACTTTGTGCACAAATCTCACAACTTATACCGTTCTTTCTTGAATGCATTGTTAATACATGGTTTTCTAAATAAGCTTTGTATTTAAATTCTCTTTTACATAATTTGCAAATGTGTTTTATGTTGTCCGTTGCTTCATGGCGCTGAATGTGAGCAGTTAGCGAAGTTTTATTTTTGAATTTACGTAAACAGAACGAGCATTGGTACGATTCTGGTTTACTGTTTACAATTTTTTCGTGTCTTAGAATGTGAGTTTGTAAAGCTGCCTCTGTTTTGAACTGACTTAAGCAGAATTTGCAAATATGCAATAATGATTTGCTTTCACACAAGTGTTCATTACGATGGCTTTCTTGATGCATCCTCCACTCATTTGTAGTTTTAAACTTTTGATTACATTCAACGCATTCTATCTCATTTTTTACTGTACCTAATTTGTTTTTATTAATTTTATCTAATTTTTTTTTGTACTTGTTACAGTTTTCTTGCTTTAAATGACTTTTATACTTTTCTTTAGTAGTAAATGATAGTCTACAGAAACATGTGTATTTCTTTGCTTCAGTTTTAAAAGGTACTTCTTCTTTAAATTCTATAGGTAATGTGTCACACGGTGTTCCATCATCATAGTGATCTGTGAAGCTTATATCATCATCAAAGTTCAAGTTTATCTCTTCTTTGACAGGTTGTTCGGAGCCTTCAGGTACTGCAGATTCAGTGAGCTTACAAAAACTAGCGTCGGCGATTGAGTATAATGAAGGATCTTGTATTAACACATTTTTCTTATCAAAACTGTCTTGGGAACTGTAATTAGTAACAGTTGCAGTCTCAGAGCTAATATAACTGCTTAATTTTTCGGTTATATCTCTATTTTCATCTTTTATCGAGCATTTTTTGTCAATACTCGATGTAACACCACGGTTCAAGAAGTTTTGGTAGATGTTATTTAGAATCGTCTCAGAATTCAGACAGCGGCGTTTAAATGCATTAGCCTTGCACATGACCGACTCACATTCACCGCAAACCTGTTTTGGCAGACTATCCTCGAATTTAACATTAATATCAGCAGTAAATGCAAGGATTTCGAACAAGTTGCGTTTTTCGCCGTCCATCTTCGTAAAAAGAGACTTCATGTCGGCACATTCTATTAAACAGACCCGGCATATTCTGTCGAATGTCTGAACACTTATTTCCATCATATTTTTAATTATAAATCGATTATTTTTTGTTCATTTGATGAACTAACTGCCATAGGACAACAATAACTCTGTGCTGTGACGCGATCAAATTGTCAAACAATTTAATGATAGATGTCAATGACAGACAGAGGCGCTTAAGGATGTCCTTTGATATAAATATATATCAACTTTTATAGTCGATTACTCGCCTGACAAATAATAATAACATCTATTCATCAAACGCCTTGACTAGCCATCTGAAAGTTGCAATAAATAGGTCGATGCAGTTCGTTGTGTTCACACTTGCTTTTAAACATTTTTAATAACATACTGTACTAGCTGACCCGTCAGACGTTGTCCTGTCAACTATGTAACCTACTACCTACCTACTACCTAATTTGTGAATCTAAACCATCCAGGGTGCCACCCAAACGCATACAAAAAATTCATTCAAATCGTTCCAGCCGTTTAGGAGGAGTTCAGTGACATACACACGTACAGTAGAATTATAAGACCCTATTACTAAGCCTCCGCTGTCCGTCCGTCCGTCAGTCAGCGGGCTATATCTCATGATCCGTAATAAGTAGATAAGAGAGTTGATATTTTCACAATATATAAAGATATACATTTCAAGCAAATAAATATACTTACTATAAAAAAACTACTTATAGTCGAGCGCCGCAGAAACATTAGAATTGGTAGATTAGATGATAGGAAGAAAAAATGGTCCTATAATGGTCCTGTGGCGCGCACCGACTGTTTTCACGCCACCATGCGCAAGCGGTGCGCGTCCTTGGTGGGCAGGGTGCGAGCCAGCTCCGACGCTGTCCTGGCAATGATTGCGGGGAGAGTTGATTGTCCCTATATGAGGCACTGTTGTAGCCGGCATATTGTGAAGGTCTACTAAATGTTATTTTATTTTGTCAATCTTTCGTGTAATCTATCTTGTTTGTAATTTAATTTTCACATTTTGTAATTAACGTATTTAATAATTTGATAATATGTTTTATATGGGTTTCGGACCTTAATTAAATGAAATTATTATTATTATTTCCTTTGTTTATCTATATACATATTACTTCACATTTTTAAATATTTGAATATAAAACTACATAAAAAAACATTTACATTTTTTATTTATTATTCCGTTTATTCATGTATATACATATTTTTTAACATTTTTAAATATTTTTTAAAACAAACCATATAAAAACATTTAAAAATAAAAAAAAATAGCGGTCCGCCGGTGTCGGGAACAGGGTCCAAGCTACCGGTGGTTAGGGCTCCAGAGACAGGAACCTCCTCACAATGCGAGCCGTATCGAGGAGTACTGCCTTCTGAATCAGGCCCTTGATCCAACCGCCTCAGGTAAGCTTCGAGAGATGGTCGTCGAGGCTCTTAGCCATAAGGCCATTGGCCGTCACGACAATCGGCACAATGATAGCCGAGTTCACATTCCACATGTCGACAACCTCGTGTGCCAAGTCGAGATATTTTATTTATTATTATTATTATAATGTTTCCACTTTTAGCGGTGGGGGAAGCGTCTACAGATTTTCAAAATTGTGTACTTAAGCGCGTTAGATATTGATATTTTTCATCGACGCTTCCCCCACCGCTAAAATTGGAAACATTATAGGACTATTTTTTCTTCCTATCATCTAATCTACCAATTCTAATATGTTTCCGCGGCGCTCGAGTAACTACACATTTAGCATCATGGGCTCCCCTACTATTAGTACAAAATGTTAGTTTGTTATAATTTGTATTGCGCGCTACCGAGTTTCTGCTCTCTTACTTCGGTTGTACTAGTTATAATTATCATCAGAGAAGATGGATACCAATAACTCCAAGGAGGTTATCCTTGCCCAGAACGCCGCTGCGGGTAATAACCAGGCTTCAATAGAAGAGTTAAGGACGCATATTGGAGTCACGAACATAGGTAGTCATACTGCTGATCCTCACTTTGGTGTCGCTGGCGTCAGTCTATGCTATCTACAGAATTTACAGATGTTACCTTCAGTGGATTGACCAGTACATTCACCTTCATACTATGCGACGTTCGTTTCTTCGCAGGCTCCAAAAACCGACCGTAGCAGTGGCCGACGGAGAAGTGTAACGTCAGAAATAGTATTGTGTTTGTGCAGTGCTATATTATAAAATACTAGTTGTTGCCTGTGACCTTCGTTCGCGTGAAATTGTTATTAAAAAATCCCCATTATAATAAGCACTTCCCTATTTGAATCGAATTTTGTTATCAATTTCAAGGTTTTTTTTTGTTTTTGCACGTAACCCTAATTTTTTATCTAAAATAAAAGTCTAAGGTACTCCTTGTTACATCAGCTATCTGCCAGTGAAAGTCCCGTCCAGAGTCCAAAATCGGTCCAGCCATTTCAGAGATTAACCGGAACAGACAGACAAAAATTGTAAAAAATGTGTATACATCCATATGCACTTAGTACAATGCGGTTATTTTTATATTACAAACAGACACTCCAATTTTATTTATCTTATGTATAGATATAGATGTATTGACAAGTGCAGTCTAGTGAGGTTAACATTCCATTTAATCGTATTTCTGACAGTTCACTGTGAATAGACGTTTTTACGAATTCACGTCAAAATATAAAAGTTGCACGGGGAAGAAACTCATTTGGAGGAGACAAAACGTCTAATAGAGATTATAAGTAGACGAAACACTGCGCCATCCGCAAATAAATTAGGATAACAGCAGGGGAATGATAATCCAGGGCTACGGGACTGTTCGAAAGAGATACTGCGACCCAGGAATACAAAGGGGTCAGTTAGTTAAGGTGGTTGCGTCAGGGTAGCCTGCGAAATTCAAATTTTCTTACGTTTTTTGCAATTTGCAGGTCAGTGTCAGGTTGTATGTTGATGAAAAATGAGTCGCGCCAGTACAACGTATGTAGTTACAGAATTACAATGATGAAAATCATCAATATAACCCTGTAAGTTCAATCTCAATCCTATTGAATTACTTTTTCATGAAATATTCATTGAATAGGATTACATAACCTTAAGTAATGCCACTGCTAAGTCTGCTAATGAAACACATCGGAACAGAAAATAAATTCTTTATTTTAATAATATCCAATTTCATCAGATTAACGTAGTCGTTTTGAATAATAAAAAAAATGTATTTTATACAATTGCCAGTTTTTTTTCTACAAAATTTCACACAAAATTTTGTCCAAGGTAAAAAAAATATCCTTTTTAATCTGTATTGAGATCGTAAAATACATCACAATGTTACATTGCCATTTAAAATATTTTAAAAGTATTGCCATGTTTTGAGGTACTTACACCTATTTTTATTGCCATATTCGACAACTGAAAGTTCGAATTATATTATATTTACACGTTTTAAAATTTAGTATTGCCAGACGACGGGTAATAATAATTTTGTAATCTGGCACTTAAATTGCTTGAATGCGAAAATTATTAAAATTTGAAGGTGTAAGTCGCCCTCGTATAAAAAAATTCTAAAATTTGATTTAACATCTAA
The DNA here is from genome assembly GCA_950005105.1 of Lycophotia porphyrea. Lineage (NCBI taxonomy): Eukaryota > Metazoa > Arthropoda > Insecta > Lepidoptera > Noctuidae > Lycophotia > Lycophotia porphyrea. The sequence goes on along the minus strand of OX465410.1, from coordinate 2,142,946 downwards.
AACTAGTATTTATTTATTTACAATACATTGCACTGAGGTAACGACTTCTATTAAAAGTCTTTGTACTGTATTATTATTTCCTGTCTAAATTATTAATATTAATAATATCATTATACTGTCCAATATTTTTGTTGTCTAAATGTTTTACGTATCTAAAAATCTATAATAACAATATCTTATAAATGTAATAACTATTATTATTATTATTAACAATGGTTTTCGATTATTGGCACGTCATTGACTCGAAATAATAATTGTATGGAATAGTTACGACCGCATCGGAAACGGTCCATTCAAAGCGTTTATGGATTTTATATCAATGGATATAAAACCTAAAGCTTCATTTAAATTATCAATTCAATGTTCTAAATCACAACTTATTATTTGACCGAATATGGTGCAGTGCTTACAAAGAGGTGGATCCCCTAAAAATCCTTAAAGATCCCATAAAAAAAAAATGAATTTAGACCTTTAATACTAAAATTATGGCAAGAAAAGTTTAAAACTGAAATGGCAACACCAAAAAATGTTTTTTATCATTAAAAAAATAACTCATTTTGTAATAATACATAATAATAAATTTTAATAGTTTTTTCTACTTGAAATACTGAAAAATCAACCTCTTTGCTACAATAGCTATTCCATACAAAGAGTACAATTTTAAGACTAGGTTTATTTACCTTCGTTTTGTTTACAAACATTATTTAAAAATATTGAGCAAGTTGAATTTTTTTTTATCCTTTCAATTTTTTCTGACCCTGAAAGAGAAAGGTATGCCCGAGAAGTATGTGCAGTTGATCCGAGGGATGTACAGTCAATGTAGTACTCAAGTCCGGTCTACAGCGGGCACTACCGGCAGCTTCAATGTGGCTGTCGGCTTGCACCAAGGGTCGGCTCTAAGCCCTTACCTCTTCCTGGTGATAATGGACGCACTTATGTCGGACATCCAGGAAGAGGCTCCCCTGATGTATGCTGTTGCCGATGACATTGTGTTGGTTGCCGAGAGTGGCTTAGAGGAGAAGGTTGGAGGTGTGGTGGCAAAGACTGGTGAATATTGACCTGAAAGTCAGTAGGACAAAAACAGAATACTTCTTCTGTTCAAAGTCAGAGCCAATATGTTAAGATTTGGGAAGATCATTGTGACACAATTTGAAATCGTAACGATAAGGCACTTTTACGATACCTAATCGCAGGCCACAACATCAGCGGGCGGGCGGGTGAGTGACGCGAACGGACGCCCTTTTCATACGATTTTTTAGATAGTTCACGGTGTGAATCAAAGTATGACGAGAGGTGAAATGACGCGTCGTTCGCGTCGATCGCCCGCCCGCCAACTGACGGTGCGGCCTACGCTTTAATCATGGAAATATGTTATTTCGTTTTGAAATAACGTTTGTATACAAAACGGCCATCATTATTACTGATACGACTTGAAACATCCCCAAATTATAACTATGTTCACGCTATATTTTATAATGGATAGGCAGGTTGCAATGACAGAGTTAGAAATATCGACTAAAACATTAATTATAGAAATTTTAGTTATATGTTGGGCATCACTAGAATGTCATTATTTTCCGTGAAAATCGTTAAATTATTACGATGGTAGAAAATTGTTACTTTTAAACCGATTTTTTTAACACCATGTCTATTAAAACCAATTAATCGACGAATTTAAACAAATCTTCGTTCGTGACGGGTGAACATTATTCGTCATTTCATAGATCTGCCTACTCCATTTTAAATATGTCATAAAAATAGCTACTGCCCCCGACGATATATAATAATATATATTTGACAGACTTGAGGCCCCTAAGTACTACTTTATTATACCGTTTTGATTGCGATACTTAATTTGGCAGTAATTTTTATAATTATTTGTATCAAATATCGAAGATTTGGCGCCATTTTAGTTCCAACAATTGTGTTTTAAATTATTTAGCTGGACTAGATTTTATTGTCATTTAATTAAAGAATAAAAATTGCCATAAAAGATGGGAATTCAATTTACGCGAGGACGTTTTAGAAATCATAAAAATAGCTGCCCTAGTACATTCAGCATTAATGTGTCCTCTTCTTAACATATTGCTGTCTTTCTGCTACCAATCTTCAATAATTGACACAACCAACTTTCATATATTATGAGCTGCCTTGGATAATACTTTAATCGCAGCATTTACGAACTTAAGCACTTTTCTTAGATTAATAAAAAAAAAAACATAAAAAATAAGCTATAAACAAATGTATAACGAATACAAAAATAACTTCGTAATCACATTGAAACCTGGCCTTTTGAGGCCATTGATTAGAGTCTTTTTGAGGGCCAAAAGGCCTCTTAGACTTATGGCCCACGCACACATCTTTGTTCAGTTAAAATTGTTTATATTTTGGCCTTAACTTAAAAGTTCTTTTAAAAAAAAAGCCTAACAAGGCCACTTTTTGTATAAATACTAGGTAAGGCGGCAACTATCTTAATATTGCTTATATCATCGTTGTTTTTTTAAGGCCTAACTCCAGTCCATGGCCTCAAAACGGTTTTATATGGCGTTATAGTGTCACAGCAATTAATGTAGGATTAACAGCCCAATTGCTGTCTTCAAAATCACACAGACAAAATTGGTCTTTTTATTCCCATTTTTAAGTATTATATTGCAAAAAAACATTTGTTTTAATAACAATATCTTTTTTTAACGGATTGTTTAGTAGTTTGACTACTTTAACTCAAACCAAAGGAATTAATTCGGTAACTACACGATAGATGGCACTTTTTAAAACTAGATTACACTCGGCTGTGCGGCTTGTTTCCTTTGCTCGTTGTTTTTAAAACAAACGGTTGGATGACGTCATTTCCGTATGCAGCGCTGTCTGGGGAATTAAAAATATATTATTTAAGGGGAGATCTAAAATGTTTGTTTGTTGCCAGGCAGAAATCAACTAAAATATTATGTGAATACTATGGGCAGCAGCCACTCTCTGTGTGCTATTTTCAACATACTGCGATAACTGAGGCTGAAATCTATCCTGCCAGGGCTGCGGGACTGTTCGAAAGAGATACCGCGGCCCTGGAACACAAAGGGCAAGGAAGGAACATGGATGGGTTTTAGTCAGTACAAGTCTGACACTCCCTTCTGCTCTGCCCAGAGCGGGAGAAGTCATTTGATGATTTCCCATCAGAAAAAAAAATTCTTATTTTTGTGAGGTTGATCTTCGTATAACATACAAAGTACGAAGAAACTGTTTCCGCGACCCAATACGAGACATACGCTTGATTATAATCGCTAGTAGCAAACAGTTACATAATACCAGCGCTGTGACATTTATTTTCAATGTCGCATCATCAAGCTGAGATAGGAGCCTTTTGGCCCCTACTTTATTTTTTAAATTTTAGTGTATTTTATTTTTTAAATATATTTTTGACATAATAAAATATTTCTTAAAAAAAACAGAAAAAAGAACATTTAAAAATAGTTTGGTATATAATATGTTCATTCTTGTTACTTTTTTTTTTAAAATTTATATTGTTAATTCAGTCAGGACTGCTTTGTTGGTCTAGTGCCCTAGGTTCAATTCCCAGGTAGGGCAGTGTTTTTGAGTTTTTCCATCAGGAATTTCTTAGTACCAGCCACGGAGTTTGAATTTGTGCCCGGTTGATGGCAATAGGCTCGTCCCCTATTACATGGGACTTAAAACATAACTGGCGAAATGTGGGTGTACTATTAGGTACATCTCTGCCCAACCCTTCTGGGATTACAGGCGTGATGTTATGTTACGTTAATTCAGTTTCATTGTTGTTGTTGTGTATGTGTGTTTTGTTGTGTTGTTGTTGTTTAGTGTGTTTTTTCAGTGTGAGTTCAACTAAATTCTTTTCTTTCTTTTTAATAATCGAATTTGCTTACTTTTATGGTAAAAATGTCAGTTTGCCGTGCACTTACGTTTACACCTAAATATCGCAACTTGCAGAGTACTCACCCCATCATTTAGCGCTAGCCTTTTCCAGGAAATCCATTTTTAACCTTAATTCAATTAGAAAAAGTTGTTTTTGCAACGAAAATATCTCTTCCTTTTGCCTCAACTCCATATTTAGAATCTTCATTTTGGCTTCATGTTCCCATATGGCATGCTGCCTCTTCGCCGTGAAATATAACCTTTCCTCTTCCGTGGCCGTCCCACAATCATGTTTAATCTGATCGTCCATTTTCTCCTGCCGATCGTGGCCGTTTTTTCGTTTAATTTCGTCTAAATTACTCAAGTTTAAGGGAGTATTTGAAAGTTCGTTTAGTTTCTGTAAGAAATTCTGTTGTATTCTTGCTTGTTCGATAGCTTGCAGGGGGTTGGTGAGTATAGGGAGGGGGGGCATTGGGAGGGGCGTTAGTGGTAGTTGTTTGTGCGAGAGAGGGGGTGTGGGGGAGGATTGGGGTATGATCTGTACTTGGGGCTCGAGGACGTTCGGCATCGTGTCTTCGCTTTCGTTCGTACTTGACAGTCGTCCGTTTGACATCTGGAATATGTAGGAAATTGGTTTTGCGAATAAAAATATTTTAAGTACCAATATTTATGATTTAAATAAATATGGGGCCAGTATCTATTTATTTCACAGAAATAAATGCCCCAGGCATTAAGTCCGCCTTTGTACATTAGGTGCATAAAGTTTTAATAAATAAATAAATATAGATATACCTAGTTAACGCAAGTATCAAGAACCTTAAAACTTTTTTTAAAGTTATAACATTTGTGGGTATATGCATTTTTCCAGTTAAAATAGAGTTAAAATAACAGTACCGTCAACCAAGCATTCTGTACTACCTCAAATTAAGTAACTCTACGCAAAAATTATGCTGGGAACAACTTTTTTGGGGTGAAAAATCGAGGTTTACGGTAGGACTCAAAACACTGTCAAAGTAACGCACTCAAAACATTGTGCTGATGGATGCATTGAATAGGGGTCATGGAGTTATTTAAGGAAAAAAAATAACATTAAAAACTAGTGTAAAAGTTGGAACTTTGACCTGTATAATCTCCATCACAAAAAAAAAACCTAACCACTCCGGAAGTACCAACATAAGTGAAAAACAATTTTTTTTTTCAAGATCTGGATTAGTTTTTGAAATTATTTTTGTATATGACTTTTACTTATACATTTGACTATACACTGTTTTTTTTGGGCTTGTAATATGTAGCAATACGGCTAACTGTGCAACGAAAAAGAGGTAGTAACAGTGTCGCGAGTTCAACATGAATGATGTAACCAAGATTTCGTAACAATATTTTGATTGAAAAGAGTGTCCGTGGACTTTCTTGCCCATTCTTCTCCATAGAGATCTACACTTTGGAATGGGCAACTACAGTACTTTCACAAGTTATTATGCCTTGTGTCTGTGACTGTAGCTTAGTCTTCTTTGTTTTTCTGACATTCAAAAGTGCCTGGAATGGTCTAATTGAAATAAATGCTTTTGAGTTTGATTTTGATACATAGTGTGAAGTACTTACGTTGACCGGCACGCAGTCGTCATCCTTCACGCTGTGGCCTCCGTCCGCGCTCGTAGTCGGATCGCCGTCGTCATCTGTAAATAACAATTGATCACCGTTGTAAAGTAATCACCATAATACCTGTGTTGGAAAATTATGATCAGTCGTTGGAGTAAGTAGTGATTTTAGGCCATTGATCATATATGTATACAGGGTGTAAACAGACTTTTCACGAAGCCGTCAACCTAGCATTATGTACATCAAACTAAGTTTACGCAAAAATTAATGCTGGAAAACGACTTTATTTTGGGGAGAAAAATCACGTTTTACGGTAGGACTCAATGTATCGCACTCAAAACATTGCACTGATGAATGGATTAAATAGTAAGGGGGTTGTGGCGGTGTTTAAAGTAAAAATCTTACATTAAAAACATGTATTTAAAAAAAAAATATACTTGTGAAACTTTGACCCTCAATATCTCCGTAACTAGAAGGTTCCCAGGTATGGTCTAGAGCAAAAAAATCTCTGGTCTAGGGGACAACAAGTTCCTTTCGGCTTTGTTACGAGTCTTTTTACACCCTGTATAGTTAGAGAATAAATAATGTTATATACCTTTAACGTCTAGAGGGTGTATGTTCTGCCAGAGCATGCCATCCAGCAGCCCTGGCGGTTCCGACTGCGATTGCTGGAAGCAGAACAAAACATATAAACATTAGTATTCAGTGTCAACAATAGTTTGTTGAGTATTTGTGGACTATATCTTCTTTAATGTATAAAAAGGGAAAAGTGTTATTGGGTTTTTCTTTCAGGAATTTCTCAGTAGCAGCCACGGAGTCAGGATTAAATTTAAGGGATGTTACAATTAAAATTCAAGATGGCGGCGATGAAAATTTTCGGTTTTTTCACCATGGGTGTCATTTTCATGGTTTTTGGGATAGTTTATAATGAAAATGAGGTCAAAATGAAAATCCAAGTTGGCGCCGATGAAAATGTTCGGTTTTTTCATCATGGGTGTCATTTTCAGGTTTTCGGGGTTAGTTATAATGAAATTGAGGTTAAAATGAAAATTCAAGGTGGCGCCGATGAAAAATTTCGGTTTTTTCGTCATGGGTGTCATTTTCATGGTTTTCTCTCATGAAACTTGAAATTTTCACAGATCATATATTTCAGTTGTCAATATAACAACAAATAATAAAATTATTAATTATTTAATAATTTAATAATCAAAGTGGGCTCCCATACCAGAAACGTTTTTTTCGGTTTATGGTACGGAACCCTTCGTGCGCGAGTCCGACTCGCACTTGGCCAGTTTTTTATAAGTATCCAGTGAAAGAGTCTGATATACCTTTTACGGTGTCAACTTTTTGAAGTCTAAAAGATAAGTTTTTTTTCCCGTCTTTTTGTGTTTTTAACCGGCATTTAGAATCCGATAGGTGGTGTACTGCCAAGTTGGGGTGTGTCGCTAGTACCTCAATACATTAAAAGATAGGATAGTTTAGGATCCGATAGGTGATGTACTGCCAAGTTGGGGTGTGTCGCTAGTACCTCAATACATTAAAAGATAGGATAGTTTAGGATCCGATAGGTGATGAACTGCCAAGTTGGTGTGTGTCGCTAGTACCTCAATACATTAAAAGATAGGATAGTTTAGGATCCCATAGGTGATATACTGCGAAGCTGGGGTCTGTTGCTAGTACCTCAAAACATTAAAAGATAGGATAATTTAGGATCCGATAGGTGATGCACTGCCAAGTTGGGGTGTGCTGCTAGTACCTTAATACGTTAAAAGATAGGATAGTTAAGGATCCAATAGGTGATGTACTGCCAAGTTGGGGTGTGGCGCTAGTACCTTAATACATTAAAAGATAGGATAGTTTAGGATCCGATAGGTGATGTACTGCCAAGTTGGGGTGTGCCGCTAGTACCTCAATACATTAAAAGATAGGATAGTTTAGGATCCGAAGATGATGTACTGCCAAGTTGGGGTGTGCCGCTAGTACCTCAATACATTAAAAGATAGGATAGTTTAGGATCCGATAGGTGATGTACTGCCAAGTTGGGGTGTGCCGCTAGTACCTCAATACATAACAAAGTGTGACGTTAACCTGAGTGTCATGTGCACGCATCTTGCACTTCTTCTTGTAGTTCTCGTACCACATCTTGACCTGCGCAGGAGTGCGGGGCCGGTCGCCGCCGCACCTTTTGTTTACCTCCTCGCATATTGTTGACCACACCAACTGGGGATTAAGAGAGAAATGGTGGTTAATATGTATTATGGCAATGTTTTTAGGGTACAGTACTGAAAGGGTAAAACGGGACCCTATTACTAAGACTCCGCTGTCCGTCCGTCTGTCTGTCCGTCTGTCACTAGGCTGTATCTCATGAACCGTGATAGCTGGACAGTTGAAATTTTCACAGATGATGTATTTCTGTTGCCGCTATAACAACAAAAACAGAATAAAATAAATATTTAAGGGGGGCTCCCCTAACATATTTATTTTATTCTGTTTTCAGTACAACAAACGTGATTTTTTGCCGTTTTTTTGGTCGATATTAATAACGGCGACAGGTTAACGCTTGAAATATTCACAGAATATTTAGTTGTATATTCACATAAAAAATAAATAGTAAAATTACAACAAACGTGATTTTTTTGCCGTTTTTGTCTAATGTTGTAAAGATAATAGTACGGAACCCTTCGTGCGCGGGTCCGACTCACACTTGGCTAGTTTTATCTTTTAAATAACTCACGTAACTGTATGCTTTGTGGATCCATTTTCTAGTACGTTAAGAGGATTTTTTTTCTTTAACTATAAGGTTATAATTGTACTACTTGCTATTTTAGTACTTGCCTGTAAACTTGCTAATGGTGCCACATTATAATAATAATAATAATTTATTTGCAATAAAAAGGTGTACATTTAAACAACATGTGGTTACAAACAAACAGATGGAGACGTTATACACTAATATGTTTGGAGACTCTAGCACCCTTGCTAAGTTGACAAGATAACTTGTATTAAAGGTGCTAGGCCCAACCCTTTCATGGGTGCATTATACACTTATTATTTACCGAGAACCACTTAAAACGCAATTATATATAAAAGATTACACTAATTTTATTGTTATTGGAATAATCACAATCATTAAACAATCCTGTCGCAATATACATCTGCCAAAATAAACCCTAGAGCCTTTATGGTACCCCAAGCCCGATTCCACTTAGTTCCACAAAATAGACACGCAATTTAAAAACAATGTGGCGCTAGCGTCGAACTCAAGAGAACGAAACGTCAAAATTCTAATGTCGATCGATCGGAATTAAAATCGAAAGTAATCGCGCAGAAACGGAATATAGACACCTATTATGTGGTTCAGCTGAGGTATGTTGTAAATAGGATAGAATGTCATGTAAAGAATTGCTAAATACCTTAATAAGTAATATTATAGTGTTGTTTATAACTAATTCCATTGGCCTAGGCCTTAACCTTTCGAAGTGCGGAATCGAAATTTGAGACTACCAGTTGTTAACTCGTTAGCACCAAAGATCAAAATTATCAGACAAAAATCTCTTTAACTCGTCACCAATATTTGAGGAACCTTTTCCGTCGTTCATTGAAGAAAAAAAAAAGTGTGTGTGTCAGCTACGAACGATTGTAGTGTACTCCTTTCGAACGATAATAATGATATATATTGAATAGAAAAAAAGGGTAAATGAACGGGTCTGCTAAAATGATAAGAGAAACAAACATATATCTGTAATTATTCGGATTCTTTATATTACTTCAATAAACCGTATTACATAAAGTATGTTACAAAATAATATAAATAATAATAAAGGAAATAATAATACAGTGAGACTACGAAGTATAGCGCAAAGAGGAGACCCCGAGAATGAGATACGCTGTGTAATGTCTTCCATCTCATTATTTTACACGTTCAATCCTACAGATATATATGTTTGTCTCTTTCTACGTAACGCCTCAACTTTTCGTGTTACACTTAATTTTACTCCTCATAAAATTTCCGTACCGAGCCTTATAACTCAAATCGTTTCTTAAGGAGTAAACTCCAATAAACTCCAAAAATCAAAAGGTCAATGCTCACCTATTAGAACAACCGTGACCCACAGTAAACACAAAAAGATAGTTTATTGAATTATAGTTTAAGTTATTATGAACACTAGTACTTACCAGTTAAGAAAATAATTCACCATTTGGAAATAAAACAGTTTTAATTTTCGCGAGGGTCGTCATTCTTTATGCTATAGACCAGATAAAGGGTGTAAAAAGACTCTTAACGAAGCCGAAAGGCACTTGTTCTTCCCGTCATTGTGATCATTTTTTTGTTCTAGACCATACCTGGGAACCTTCTAGTTACGGAGATATTGGGGGTCAAAGTTCCAACTTTTTCACAATTTTTTTTTTAATAGATGTTTTTAATGTTTTTTTTTTACTTAAGACACCTTCACGATCCCCGTACTATTCAATCCATCCATCAACACAATGTTTTGAATGCGTTACATTGAGTCCTACCGTAAAACGTGATTTTTTAGCCCTAAAAAAAGTCGTTTCCCAGCACTAATTTATGCGTAAAGTCACTTAGTTTGATGTATGTACATAATGCTTGGTGGAAGGCTTCGTGAAGAGTCTGTTTACACCCTGTATATTATGAAATGCGAAAGTAAGTTTGTTTGTTACCTTTTCATGCCCAAACCACAGAACCGATCATTCTGAAATTTTGCATATACGTTGTCAGTTATACTGAAACGGACATAGGGTACCTTTTATCCCGAAAAAAGTACTGTTCCCGAGGAAAACCACAATAACGTTCTTATGCTCATAGATGGCGCCGTGTCTTTCGAATCGTGATTGACAAAAGCTAGCAGGTAATACAAAAAGCAAACACAGACAAACCCTCGTCAATTAACTAGTATAATTTTACAATAACTGCGAATAATATAAAACATGACACCTAACAGAAGCAAGTAACACTACACTTGCATAGTTTTATATTATTGCTGAAAAGGCAACATTGCCTCGACATTGCTGAATAGGCATCATTGCCTCGTGGCACTTCTTGTTATTAAATTATATTGATAATATATAGATGACCTTAGTAGGTAAGTAAGTATATTTATTTGCATAAAATGTGGTATACACAAGATGTTATTCAGGGTGTGTCGTAAATAGTGGTCCAGAGTGAAGGATCGCCGATACACTGTATTGGAAATTTTCCCTTTACTTGTGCTGTAAGACCATGCTTTTAACCAAAATTGATAATTCTAGGTCAACCGGAAGTACCCTATAGGTTTTGAGTCGAAAACCTGAATGGTAGTTCCCGTTGACCTAGAATCACGAAATTTGGCAAGAAGTAATGTCTATGTAAAGGAGAAAATCTGAAAACCTATATGTAGTTTAATAACAAAATACCCACAAGTTTATACGGAACCCTCGGTGCGCGACCCTAACTCGCACTTTGGCGGTTTTCCTAGAAGAAATAGAGTTTATTTGATTACAAAGAGGAAAAATAAAGAGTCAGACGAACAGACTTATAAAAATATAAACTCAAGTATTTGTATCCCATCTGACGGCCCTGCCTTGAACACTCAGTCAGTGAGTGCTGATGAGGCAGGAATACATAAAATTTAATTGGACCTTAAGAGTCAATAAAGGGTGTAAAAAGAACTCTTAACGAAGCCGAAAGGCACTTGTTCTCCCCGTCTTTGCGATATTTTCTTGCTGTACCCATTACCATACCTGGGAACCTTTTAGTTACGGAGATATTGGGGGTCAAAGTGTCAAGTTTTACACAAGTTTTTTTTTAAATACATATTTTTAATGTTTTTTACCTAAGACACCTACATGACACCCCTACTATTGAATCCATCATACATACATTGTTTTGAATGCGTTACCGTGAGTCCTACCGTAAAACGTGATATTTCACCCCAAAAAATAAGTCGTTTACCAGCAATAATTTTTGCGTAAAGTTACTTAGTTTGATGTAAATAATGCTTGGTTGACGGCTTCGTGAAGAGTCTATTTATACCCCGTATTTTTAAAGTAGTAATTGTAGTTAATTCTGTGCTACACGGAAGCGTACTAACGAATAGATAGTATAATCTTTTTTCGTTAACTTGTAAGTGATATCGAGCGATAATCTCTACCTAACTACCTACCGTCGATAAAGACATTATTTTTATCACATGATCGTATCTTTTATATCTTTTAAACAATATTGGGATATCAATGGCGAGGTATTCAATTTGGTGGGTGGTCAAGGGTTTAGATAAAATGAGTCGTATAGAATCAAAAACAGCAATCTGTTAGTTTTTTGTTTTTGCAGATTGCTGTTTTTGATTCTATACGACTCAAAAATCTTAATGATATATTAAACCTTTTGAACGACGGAGAATAAACGCACGCGAGAGCCCTCCACACCAAGCCACCTTCCATTTTGTCACATATTTGTGTCGTTTGGCGTACAGAGCACGTGCTTGCTTGTCACGTATATGTGACAATGGTATTCAAAAGGTTAGCGAATAAAAATGTAACTAATATTGTTAATTCATATTTGGTTCTGGATTTAAAGGTTTAATTGTTGGTCCTTTTAAGTTATTTTGATGCTGCCACCAGCCCCAAATAAATTGGGGATAAGGACAGAATAATGATTATCTACGTATCTTAGACTTATTTACATCAATTAAATATGTTTTACATCAAAATTACTGATTGCACATCAAATTTGACAGAGCGCACAAACGTAATACTCACCCCACATATAACAAAATATTTTTGCAACGTGTTTTCATCGTACGATGGGTTACCTTAAACCTTGCAGATAGTTCAAACAGGAGCCCCGAGCAGCGGGGCTACGTCGACTATAAGCTGCCATATGCGTCAAAAAAAAGTTTTATTAAAAGAAAAAAAAAATGAAATACTAAGTTTATTGTGCGCTAGTTATTATTAGATATGCATGCGTTCGTAAAAAAAACTTCGCTTTTCAATTAATAGCGATGCATTACGAACTCAAATTGTTGTAAAATAATAATATTTTGAGGTAACTATTTCGCTGTGCAAGCAGTATTTTTGAAACGTATTGGGATTTTTTTGAATGTAAAGATTTTTTGAGTTACAGTTAATTATTAGCCATATTATAAATGCGAAAGTAAGTTTGTATGTTTGTTACCTTGTCACGCCTAAACCACTGAACCGATCATCCGGAAATTTTACGTATACGTTGTCAGCTGTACAGAAACGGACTATCTTCGCTCCTATTGGTCAGTATTGCGAGTGGCGCGTGCTGTGCCACAGCAAGGCTGCCCCACCCAATTCTTTCTTGCCGCGACCATCGATTATTGCGGATGCGGATGTCCAAATCGATGCGGGTGAATATCCGCAACATCCCTGATTTGTAGATCTTCGACAATGGCTAGAGTTGGCCCGAAAGTCTGATGACAACCAGTCTTAACATGGGGTATCGTATTACCCAGTACTAACTGGGTTGTGGAGGTAACATAGCCAGCCACTAGTGGTAAAATACTGGTATTCAGTTGCATCTGGTTAGACTGGAAGCCGACCCCAACATTGTTGGGAAAAGGCCAAGCAGCTGATGCATATTATGTATTATTTGATTTAATCCTCTGATAAGTAAATCGTTAGTCACTATCACATTTTGCATGCCTATGATAAGTTGACCAAAATTCCGATAATTTTGATTATTATTTAAACATTTAATTCGAGCAACAAGACTCATAGTGTGAGTGTTAGTAACTATGTACAGACGCCAGCATATCCAGCTACTACAATGTGTCACGATTCTTTATTAGATTTTCAACTTTATCGCTAAAGCATTTTTTTTTTCAAGGTTGATTGGGAAAATTTGACAGTTTCGGGTAGCTTGACCTGCTGGTGTCTGTACTTACAAATTATGTTAGTAAAACACTTACAAGAACAAATCAGATGTTTGTGACATGATTGCTGCAAGGTGACAGGCACAGCCGAAAACTTAGTATATTAGGCCCTCATAGTATATTCCACATTACGTCAGTTGTGTTTAAATTATACAGGGTGTAAACGGACTCTTCACAAAGCCGTCAACCAAGAAATACATACATCAAACTAAATTATTCTACGCAAAAATTATTGCTGGGAAACGACTTTTTTTTTTAGGGTGAAAAATTACGTTTTACGGTAGGACTCACTGTAACGCATTCAAAACATTGGAAACGGGGGTCGTGAAGGTGTCTTAAAAACCATGTATTTAAAAAAAACTTGTAGAAAAGTTGGAATTTTGACCCCCAATATCTCCGTAACTAGAAGGTTCCCAGGTATGGTCTACAAAAAAAATTTATCGCAATGACGGGGAGAACAAGTGCCTTCCGGCTTTATATTTACACTCTTCATACTGCGTATAACTACGGGGAAGACAGGATCGATGTTATAATAACGATGAATAATATAGTGGCCCTGAAGCAGTATGACTCTGTGGCAGGCGTACCTACTTTGTATCAGCACCAGTCGGTCCTTGTAGTGGCGGTACTTTCATACAAGCCTGGAAGCTTGGCTTGCCGAAATGTGGGGCTAATTGTTTATACTTCGACGCAGTCCGGCAGCTAAAATCGCATGGGTGCGCTGGACCCCCCGACAGTAACAAAATCCTCAATCTTTTTCTTTTTAAGTTATTTATTTTTTGAAGTTATACTTCTTTTGGCGCGTTAGGGAAAAATGATGAACGTAAATTTTTACGATGCGCGCGCACACCCTGAAGTTAGCTAGTCAACATTTTAGTTTTATACGCTAAAGAAGTATAACTTCTTACGTGCGTAATAAATACACACACACTTTTTGTTATTATTATTTTTTTCCTTTTTGTTTTTATTGTGTGCTCTTGTGGCATGTGTGCCAAATTCAAGCAAACGAATTCTAAACCCAACCCGCCCTAAGTACGCCACTGGTAGATACCCGTGGAGTACTTAGGGCTCAACATAGTGGTGCTTTTCGTACCTGTTTACTCCTGTTGGTGGCGTTGTTGGAGCGTCCCTGTCGCAACACGTCCCTGTGGCGGGCGATCAGTTCGAGAACTGTTCGCTTCTCCAGTTCAGTGAAGTTCTTTGAGCGCTCCTTGTGGCCGCGGCGGGCGCGGAAGGATGTGGCGGTGCTGCGTGTTGACATATCACTCTGGGGCAGAGGGAAAAGAGACCTTTAATAAAGATAGGTAAGGTACATTAGGATACGAAGGGTCAATTTTTGTTAGAGGTAAGCCGGAGTACATGTCATTCATGTGATTCTAATATTAAATCTTTATTGTTGAAAGTCTATAGAATACTATACACCGTGATTTTTAGTCGTCTGACAAAGGTGGTTCACTCAATGTATCCGACATAAAATACCTCTAGCCGTGTTTTTTTTTACGATTAATTAAGATAATAGGTACAAAGAAAAATAAATAATACATTAGAATTATGAAACATCCTGTTAATAATGTTTACGTATCAAACAGTAGAACATACCTAACAATCGCACGAGTCGAGTAGATAGATCTTCGCTCGCAACAGAATGTTTCAACTACGTTATGCATCATAATAATGTTTTTTTTTTTTTTTTAATCTCTTAATTACCATTTTTTTTGTTATGAATGTATAGTAGTCGTTAGATACATGAAGTGGGCCGCCGCACGGTGGGCTGAAAATCGGCTTTCATAGACTTAGGGATTTCAATTTGCAAGTGCTTGTTTTTATGCCGGATATCGCTTCTATTAGTCATTACTATGTACAAAAATGACACCCGAGTTAATTCTACCCAAAAACGAAGGAAATATAATTTTTTTACGAAAAATTTGTATGAAGCTAGTATGAAAAATCGAATTATCTCCTAAACGGCATGTTTAACCGTAATATCCTTGGACATCTCCAAGGATATTACGGTTAAACATGCCGTTTCGAGATTTTAAATATGCTTGTTGTTTCTTCGGACCCTTTGCTAAGTGCACAAAGGCCTAAGTTAGATGCCAAGAAAAAGCAGAGCTTTTTTGCTGAAAC
The DNA here is from genome assembly GCA_950005105.1 of Lycophotia porphyrea. NCBI lineage: Eukaryota > Metazoa > Arthropoda > Insecta > Lepidoptera > Noctuidae > Lycophotia > Lycophotia porphyrea. Next base: position 2,127,437 of record OX465410.1, on the reverse strand, counting down.
TCTCGACTTAATTCAATTTCAGGAAACTGAGTTCGAATTTTTGGATATATCCAATCTGGATGCTGACTCAGAATTGGAGTCTGACAACGAGAGTGATAAGGAAAATTTGTAAAAAAGATATATATGTACATATTTGTAAATTTGTATTTGAGTGTGTTTGGGTTTTTTTGTAATATTTAATGATATGTTTTATTTTTTTTATTTATTTTACTTTATTTTACGAAGGCTTCGTATTAATTCCTTAAATTAACTTATTTTGTATAAAATATAACTTCATATGTTACTTCAATATAAATCTTTTTTTATTTAAATTAATATAAATGTGTCAAAAACAGCAATTTTTTTATTTTATTTTTCTTGTTTCGTGTGTTCTTAATATTTGGGTTAATAACATATCGAACTTTTTAACTTAGACACTAAAAGGGATCGTTTTACATGTAAAAATAAATAAAAATATTTTGACGATTTTTTAAAAAAAAACGGCATTAAATTTTTCGTCCAATCGCCAACCAAAAAATCATAAATAATTAGCACTATGACCATCTCCAAGGATATTACGGTTAAACATGCCGTTTAGGAGATAATTCGATTTTTCATACTAGCTTCATACAAATTTTTCGTAAAAAAATTATATTTCCTTCGTTTTTGGGTAGAATTAACTCGGGTGTCATTTTTGTACATAGTAATGACTAATAGAAGCGATATCCGGCATAAAAACAAGCACTTGCAAATTGAAATCCCTAAGTCTATGAAAGCCGATTTTCAGCCCACCGTGCGCCGTTGTCAGACGACTAAAAAGTCACGGTGTATACAGGGTGTAAACAGACTCTACACGAAGCCGTCAACCAAGCATTATGTACATCAAACTAAGTAACTTTACGCAAAAATTAGTGCTGGGAAACGACTTTTTTTTTTTTGGCTGAAAAATCTCGTTTTACAGTAGGACTCAATGTAACGCACTCAAAACATTGTGCTGATGGATGGATTGAATAGTAAGGGGGTCCTGGAGTTGTTTAAAGTAAAAATCTTACATTAAAAACATGTATTTTAAAAAAAACTTCTGAAAAAGTTGGAACTTTGACCCCCAATATCTCCGTAACTAGAAGGTTCCCAGGTATGGTCTAGAACCAAAAAATGATCGCAATGACGGGGAGAACAAGTGCCTTTCGGCTTCGTTAAGAGTCTGTTTACACCCTTTATAATATGTCTATAGAATACTGACTGTGCCATTTTTCAAAGGGAAGCCGATAGGAATCGAGTTGTATGGAACCTTCGCCACAGGTAAAGTACGATATTACGTTTCTTGGTCGCAGAAAATAAAGACAACTAGCTTTCGCCCGTGGCTTCGCTCGCGTTAATTTACAATTTGACAATCAATTCGGGTTGTACTCTGCTTGTTATAATATAATTCAATCATGATTCGAAAGACATGTGGCGCCATCTATTGTCATAAAAACGTTATTGTTGTTTTCCTCGGGAACAGTATATTTTTTCGGGATGAAAGGTGGTTCATTCCCACTAGTATTACTGTATAGTTCTACGGTAGGTCCGTTTCTGTACACCTGACAAGGTAATACAAAATTTCAGGATGATCGTTTCAATGGTTTAAGCGTGAAAAGGTAACAAACTTACTTTAGAATTTATAATAAAAAAAAAAAGATTTTCAACGTAATAATTGCATCAGAAAATGAGACGCAGCAGAAACAGCATTTCAAAAAAAATGCTGAACGATTTAATGAATTCGGTATAAATATTAATTTCTCAAAATGTAGGTTCGGCAAGTGTTCCCCCCCCCCCACCCCTCTACCAGCTAAACGGTTATCTTTCATCATCATCATATCAGCCCGTTGCTGTCCACTGCTGAACATAGGCCTACCCAATAGATTTCCAACGTGTCCGGTCCAATGCCACCTGCATCCAGCGACTCCCTGCAATTTTTACAATGTCGTCGGTCCATCTGGCAGGTGGCCGGTTATGTTTGGGTGTGTGAAAAAAAATACGGTTTCGTTGTGTTATAACGAAACTATCACAGTGAAATAGGCTTTACGAGTTTACGAGTAATAGTCAACCAACCTATTAAATGTACTTGGATAACATATTTTTTCCTAAACATAAAGTATGGGAGCACAGGTTTTGCAACCGCAAATGTAAGTTTGTTTTTTATTATTATAATAAAAATCATCGTTCGAAGGCAAATCGGACCGTGGGAAGTGTCCGCATATTTTGATGGGCCACTACGGAACCCTAAATTGTGCGTGGCCCGACACGTATGTACTTGTCCGGTTTTTTTTTCATTATTCACTCAGACATAATTAAGCTTAATCAATAACAAGTACGAAAGAAAATATACATAATTATTCTCTAAAGTGGTTGATGGCCGTTCTACACTTCCGGCGGATGCTAGGTACAGTTAGCAACAAAATTAATAAAACTCTTTATATTATAGAAGTATTATTTTTTATAAGCGATAGACAAGACAACGCATAGCAAAGAGGTTAAACCGCCAAAAAAAAAATTGGGAAAAAATGAATGTAAAAATGCCCTTTTTTCGGATGGGAAATCATCAAATGACTTCTCCCGCTCTGGGTGGAAGCGGAAGGGAGTGTCAGACTTGTACTAAAACCCATCCATGTTCCTTCCTTGCCCTTTGTGTTCCAGGGCCGCGGTATCTCTTTCGAACAGTCCCGCAGCCCTGACAGGCACCGGCACTTGCGGGCCTTTCCCTGTTTGCTGACATCTCTTTGAGGCGCGCGTGGAACACGAACGCTTATCACAGTTGTAAACGTCTGTTTGTGGCAGGCAGGGCTCCTCCCTGTTGCTGACATCTCTTTGAGGCGCGCGTGGAACACGAACGCGCCGTCAACACGGCCTGTCGTCAAAAGACGGATGGACGACGAGCTAGCCCATTACTCACCGTCCACAGGGCCATGTAAAAAAACCCTAAAGATTTCAAAAAGGACTTGTTCTCCCCGTCATTGCGATTATTAGAAGCTTTTATTTAACTTGCCTTGTTAGTATGCAACTATGTACATATTAGTCAAATCTTGCAATTGAATTTCAAACCAGTTCCCCCCAACCGATTGAGCTGAAATTTTGCAAGCACTTTTGATTCTGGTGACGATACATTTTTATGACAGACATTATTTAATCCTGCAGCCAGGAGGTACATCAACGTAATGGGTCAAATTTTTGGGGTGAAAAACCTTTTGCTATTTTCAATATTTTCTAAAAACAGTATTTTTATATTTTATGACACGAGAATGAGTTCAATGTTTTACTTTCAATATAAAGGGTGTAAACAGACTCTTAACGAAGCCGAAAGGCACTTGTTCTACCCGTCATTGCGATCATTTTTTTTGTTCTAGACCATACCTGGGAACCTTCTAGTTACGGAGATATTGGGGGTCAAAGTTCCAACTTTTTCACAAGTTTTTTTTTAAATACATGTTTTTAATGTAAGATTTTTACTTTAAACACCTCCAGGACCCTCTTACTATTCAATTCATCCATCAGCACAATGTTTTGAGTGCGTTACATTGAGTCCTACTGTAAAACGTGATTTTTCACCCGAAAAAAAAAAGTCGTTTCCCAGTACTTATTTTTGCGTCAAGTTACTTAGTTTGATGTACAATGCTTGGTTGACGGCTTCGTGAAGAGTCTGTTTACACCCTGTATTAAATATCAAAATATGAAAAAAAAAAAAAACAACGAATACTTATTATGGTGCGACGTAGTCTTCCTGTCCGTTAATCTGTCACAGCTACATATTTCAGAAACTTCTAACGCTACAGATTTTAGAATAAATAGTAATAGTAAATTTCAATAAACTCCAAAAACTTCAAAAGGTATTTGAACCTATTAAAGGTATCTATCTAAGCCCATTGACCGATAAGTACCCAGTCGCTAGTAGATTAATTATAGTAGTTCTTGATTATCCGACCATTTTTAACGTGTTGTCATAAATTATAAATGTTGTTGCCAATACATTTATGTGTGTAACTGTACCTGGGGCAATTTTAACATTATTTGAAGTAGTAGTAGATTGATACTATAAAAATGGGTGATTTCTGAGTGTTAAACTAGTATTAAATGAAGTAAGGATGGCACTTTTTTGGATGTTAAATCATCAAATGACTTCTCCCGCTCTGGGCGGAGCGGAAGGGAGTGTCAGACTTGTACTGACTAAAACCCATCCGTGTTCCTTCCTTGCCCTTTGTGTTCCAGGGCCACGGTATCACTTTCGAACAGTCCCGCAGCCCTGGCAGGCATCGGCCCTTGCGGGCCCCTCCCTGTCTACTGACATCTCAAGCTGCTACCTCAAGCCTGCCCCCGTAGAGTTCGATAGGGACAGCTGCAGCTCAAACCGATACTATCACACGTTTGACGAGAGCGACGTTTCGTATTCCCCTTTTTTCTCCTTGAAAACTGAGCCGATTCAATTATTTTAAGAAGGAGTATGTCTAGTTTCCTATCAATTTCTTTTATGTTAAAAACTTTTATATTTTTTTTTCAATTTATTTAAGAAAATCTTAACTAAATTGTTAAATAAAAATGATTAACTCAGAGATTGTACTTTTGAGATTTAGGCTATGCCACTTTACGCACGTTTTAATTAGCTTCTAATTTTCCATCTTATTTCGTTTCTCAAGGAATTAAAAAATGGGCCCACAATCCAGAAGCATATGTGTCAGACGTGTACCGAATAAAACCCACCCAAGTTCCTTCTTAGCCTTAGGTATCTCTTTCGAACAGTCCCGCAGCCTCGGCAGCCATCGGCCCTTGCTGCCAAACTGGAAGAGGTTCCCTTTCCAGTTTGCTGACAATTCTTTGAGGCGCGCGTGGAACACGAACGCGCCGTCAACACGGCCTGTCGTCAAAAGACGGACGGACGGCGAGCTAGCCCATTATTCACCGTCCACAGGTCCGCGTCTACGGTGGCCGGAAGTCACCACGTGACCCCCGATGCCCGGGGCATCTCCGGGACGGTAACGGACGTGAGGTTTTCTCCCTCTTACGCTCCGCCACCTCCTTCACTAGCATGACTGCTTCGCAGAAGGAGGTGACGGCGTCCCATTCCCTCTCGCTCCGGACCATGGATTGGACAAGGGCCGGACGCGATAGGTCGCCGCCGCCGATCGCCGCTGCGAGGACACGGCGGTACTCCGCCCAAGCGGAGCAGACCTCCACGGTGTGCTCCACCGTATCCTCCGGGGTCTACAGTAGACCTTGATTTTATATAAAATAAATATTGCTACTCAAACTCAAAGCATTTATTTCAATTAGACCATAACAGGGACTTTTGAAAGTCAGAAAAACAAAAAAAAAACGCGAAGCTACAGTCGCAGACACACAGGGCATAATAACTTTTGAAAGTACTGTACCCATTCCGAAGCGTAGATCTCTATGGAGAAGAATGGGCTTGAAACTCCATGGAAACTCTTTTCAATCAAAATATTGTTTCAAGATCTTGGTTACATTAATTATGTGAGATTATACATATATGTGAGGACGATGTAGAAAGACGTACACATTAAGAGTGTCCAGAGTAAATGGTTATAAAGGGTGTAAACAGACTTTCAACGAACCCGAAGGGCACTGGTTCTCCCCGTCATTGCGATAATTTTTTTGTTCTAGACCTAACTGAACCTTCTAGTTACGGAGATATTGGGGTCAAAGTTCCAACTTTTTTTTTAAATACGTGTTTTTAATGTAAGATTTTTACTTTAAACACCTCTACGACCCCCATACTATTCAATCCTACCATCAGCACAGTGTTTTGAGTGCGTTTCGTTGAGTCTTACCGTAAAAAGTGATTATTCGGCCCAAAAAAAGAAGTCGTTTCCCAGCACTAATTTTTGCGTAAAGTTACTTAGTTTGATGTACATAATGCTTGGTTGACGGATGCTCGTGAAGAGTCTGTTTACACCTTGTATAAATAAAACAAACCGTGGCAGCTAAGAGATGACCAGTCCCAACTCACAGCGCCTGTTCACGAACATGACGCATGGATCTAGAGGCGTTATTCAGGAAGAAATAAGGGGAATAGATTTGTATGGAGAATCGGAGCCCCTACCCCTCTTAAGACCTTATGTTACGTTTATCTCATAGGTAGTATCTTTTATCTTGAGTGTGCCAACCCTGACATATGCTGTTTGTATTTTAATTTATGTTTACTGGAAATTGGGCCTTGTAGAACCTGTTTAGTGATTTCTAATGTATTTTAACTACAGGAACTTCTATACACTTATACATCTTGGTAAGCTAAAACATGTTGTAGCGAAATAAAAGTCAAGAGATCTTCGTGGAAAATACATACGTCAATTGTGTTGTGTATTGAGCTAGGAATTTACTTTGGCCAATTCGCGATTGCTACACCGAAATGGCAATACCTACACACGGTTCAAATATATGGAACGACTTTTATTTTATTTATTTATGTACACACAAAATACTTAACAGGACAATTACATTAACATAGAAGAGCACAAAGGTACTGCTTATTTCATACGAAATTTCTTCCAGCAGACCTGCGAGAGGAAAGTTGGATTAGAAATGTAGACAAAGTGTGTAGAAAAGATAAAACAGGAAAATTTCAATTAGAATCTTGATCCCGTTCCGGCCACAAAAATTCCACAAATTATATACTAAAATCTTCCTCGAGAACCACTCTATCTATTAGTGAAAACAGCATAAAAATCGGTACAATAGTTTTTAAGTTTATCGCGAACAGACAGACAGACGCGGCGGAGGACTTTGTTTTATAATATGTAGTGATGTAGTGATTGGAATTAGTCCTTATGTCTGAGTAACACGCCCTAATATCACATTAACATGAAAATTAACATTTTATATTATGCATGTATTATCGTTTAGGCCTAAAGGTCTCTAGTTATCTGTGAATCCTTTTAACGATTTTGACCCATTTGATTTAAATATTTTGAGGTTTTAATAGCAGATGTTAGGCATAGATTATATAAATTCCTGAATATTAAGGTTTTAGTGTAAACGAACTCTTTACGAAGCCGTCAACCAAATATTATGTATAGTCCACAAAATAGATAAGTCTCCATGGCCAATTTTTTTAGAAACTGTTGCACGTCTTCAAATGGAATTAAATTAATTTAACCAATTGTTTATTTTTCTTCATTTAATTTTAATTTCATTCGAAAACATCGATCGGTTTTTAAGAAAAAAAAAACAACTATATCTTTCGACCCTGGATAATAAATAATAAATGATAATAATAAATGTTTATTGTGTCTCAAAAGTTACATGCTTTACATGAGTTGAGACAGCCCCAGTAAGTGATTAAAAATACTTGTGTTGGGGTTACAGTCAACAAAATAGATAAGTATCCAGGAGTCAGCCTGGATACTTATCTATTTTGTTGACTGTACATCAAATTAAGTAATTTTACACAAAAAATATTGATGGGAAACGACATTTTTATTACGTTTTACGGTAGGAGTCAATGTAGCGCATTCAAAACATTGTGCTGATAGATGGATTAAATAGTACGGGGGTCGTGAAACATTAAAAACATGTATTTACAAAAAACTTGTAAAAAGTTGGAACCCCTAATATCTCCGTAACTAGAAAGTTCCCAGGTATGGTGTAGAATAAAAAAATGATCGCAATGACGGGGAGAACAAGTGTCTTTCCGCTTCGTTAAGAGTTTTTTTACACCATTTATTTATGAAAAATTATAATAGACGTCGGATCAAAAAGAATCAATTACTTCGACAGAAGTCCGACAGGACCGCAAATTGTGGAAAAATTACAGCTATTCCAAAATATGTGTACGCGAAACATTAGAAAAAGCGTCTATAAAAGTTTCCAAGACCTAGCTGTTTTTTGATTGTAAGTAATAGCTTACTAGTTCTAGAGATCCGTACTCAAAGGGTAAACGGGAACCTATTACTAAGACTCCGTCCGTCACTGTCCGTCTGCCTGTCTGTGAACCGTGATAGCTAGACAGTGGAAAATTTCACAGATGATGTATTTCTGTTGCCGCTATAACAACAAATACTAAAAACAGAATAAAATAAATATTTAAGGGGGCTCCTATACAATAAACATGATTGTTTGCCGTTTTTTCCTCGATCTAGACATGTGGTAGCGTGTTAAGCCATGTATTAATAACAGCGACATGTAGACGCTTGATATTAACAGAATATTTAGTCGCAATAAAAATAAATAATTCAATTAAAAACAAAAAAAAAAAATACTACCAAAAAAAAAATAATAACAAATAAAAAAAAAGAATATATATATATATATATATTTTATTACTTTTTTTATTTTAAAAGAAAAAAAGAAAGAAAATTAAAATAAAATAAATATTTCAGGGAGGCAAACTATACCCCCCCCCATCAAATATATATTTAAGTAATATATATATATATTTTTTTTTTTATTACACCGTATAATGGTACGGAACCCTTCGTGCGCGAGTCCGACTTGCACTTGGCCAGTTTTTTACATTAAAAATCGGCAATAGCCAATCTACAACAAGTCGGACTGGCAAGCGATAGATCGTGATCATATAATTCCAATCGTTAGAATTTTATAATCCCAGGTTCTCACCGCCGCCACCACAATATTAACTATACAAATAAATAAAATTGAAGTAACTGTTTTTAATTTTAAAATAACGGCTTTCTACTGAATGTATATCATCATCTGCCTAGCCTTTTCCCAATTATGTTGAGGTCGGCTTCCAGTCTAACCGGATGCAGCTGAATACCAGTATTTTACATGGAGCGACTGCCTATCTCACATCCACAACTCAGTTAGTACTGGGTAATATGATAACCCTTGGTAAGACTGGTTGTCAACATTAATTATTGGTGTGTTCAGTCCTCTCTTTGTGTGTGATGGAAGTGTGCGTGTGAGAGGGTGTGTAAGATTACAGAGCATGACTTTTTGATATTTTAGTGCGGAACAAAAACGGCTATTTTATAATATAAATCAAAGTTTTTTATAATGCAAACGCCAAGGTAGCTTCTCTATAACTCTCAAGTTACAATTGGCCTCAAATTTCATTATTTCCTGAAATGGTTATTCAAACGCGCCAACTTAAGATATACATTGATTTTGATAAGAAATAATTAAAGTTGTATTAATATATTTACCGAAGCATATTATAATTTTATCGAGTTGCCTTCGTGGTTCCGAAGGCATGGTCGGCTATCATTTGTGTAAATCTTTGACAGTCGTTACGAATAGTCAGGACTTATGCCCAGTTTGTCATCAAAAAACAAAAGATTATTGGTTGGTTGATTATTGGTTATTCACAACTGTTTCAACAATTTTGGTTTTTGTAGTAACGATTCGTCATCGATGCTAAAATATCAAATGAACATCTACACAATTCGTTTTAACCCGATTGCCAAGCAAGGGTTAAGTTTTTATTAGAAGGTAGGTAGGTGAGGAACATTTTCACAAGTTTTTTAAACGGGTCAACTTATAAAAAGTACTTGGCTGGCATAAATTCAAGGTTTTTTAACAGTTCAATCTGTATCTTTTTTACTGCTTAGTTAGGTCTTTGGTATTTGTCAAGTATTTTTCAGAACTTTAAAAAGTCCTAGGCTGGCATGAATTCAAGGTGGTATATTAACAGTTCTGAACCCCGAAAATATGACTACCAGTCAAGGAGTTGCTTGTATACTGGTATACACAGGAACGATGTTGCGTTGGAAGGCCTCCCTCTAGATGGACCGATGACGTGGTGAAGGTTGCTGGGATCCGGTGGATGCGAGACGCACGGGACCGGTCAATGTGGCGACACGTGGGGGAGGCCTATGTCCAGCAGTGGTTGTCTTTCGGCTGTAATGCTGATGATGATACACAGTAACTGGGATGTGGAGGTAGTTGTTCCATGCAAAATACTGGTATTCAGCTGCATCCGGTAAGACTGGAAGCCGAACCAGACCCGTGAAATCTCTTTCTCGATGTTTTTTTAAGTTATCGCCTTACGACAAAAAAAAATAGTTTATAAGTCGTCATCTAAAAACAACTGCCGTTAAGTCCTTGCGTGCGCGCAGCCGAAGGTCACGTTCGCGGACTAGACACCGCGACTAGTCGTAAACAGCGACTCTGGGTCAACGTGCGACTAAAACGGCACGTGTACCTAAGCGTGTCTTGCATTTGTACGAAAAACTGTACAGTGAGGGGCAGTAACATGTATACACTTTGCAATAATCGTGGCGGCTTGTGGCTAGAACGCTTCTTCTTTCTTTTATTACCAAAGGGTACCGTATTACCCAGTATTAACTGGGCAGTAGAGGTCAGATAGGCAGTCGCGGGTCAACGTGCGACTGAAACGGCACGTGTACCTAAGCGTTTCTTGCATTTGTACGAAAACCTATACAGTGAGGGTAGTAACATGCCCCGGGCCGGCCGGGGTTTGTGGCTAAAGAACGATAAGCCGCTTCTTTTTACTTTCTTTTCTTACCAAAGGGTACCGGGTTACGGGCTGCGGGACTGTTTGAAAGAGATACCGCGGCCCTGGAACACAAAGGGCAAGGAAGGAACATGGATGGGTTTTAGTCAGTACAAGTATGACATTCCTTTCTGCTCCGCCCAAAGCGGGAGTCATTTGAAGATTTCCCATCCGAAAAAAAAAGGGTACCGTGTCACCCAGTACTTACTGGGTTGTAGAGGTCAGATAAGCAGCCGCTCCATGTAAAATACTGGTATCCAGCTGAATTCGGTTAGACTGGAAGCCAACCCGAACATACTCGTAGTTGGGAAAAGGCAGATGATGATTTCCGTCCCTTTTTGAATCCTGTTACCAATTTCAAGGGTTTTAATTTTTTTGCACGGAACCCTAAATCTTATTCTAAAATAAAGGTAGATGTTAGACCTTATAACATCAGCTATCTAACAGTAACAGCTGCTAGTAACAGTAACGACTTTTTTTTTTGTGGAGGTGTTTAAAGTAAAAATCTTACATTGAAACCATGTATTAAAAACAAATGCCGAACAATCGTCTGTCAAATTACAAAACGTAACTCTCTCTCTTTCTATCTTCACTAACTTCAACTTCCGTTTGCCTCGTAACGTAACGCATTCACCAGCTTACTGAAGTCAAACTTCTTTACGGGTACGTAAAGAAGTATTACTTAAAAAAAAAACTTGTCGAAAAGTAGGAACTTTGACCCCCAATATCTCCGTAACTAGAAGATTCCCAGGTATGGTCTAGAACAAAAACATAATCGCAATGACAGGGAGAACAAGTGCCTTTCGGCTTCGTTAACGGTCTTGTTACACCCTTTATACCATTCATGAAACGAAAACCAAAAAAAATTAGTTTACAGTCATGCGCATTAATACGTATACATTCAGCAAGATTCGAGAGCGATTTCCTCTTAGAATAACGATTGCAACTTTGATAAAAAAAGTGTGTGTACTTATGTACACGCGTTAGAAGTTATACTACTTTGGCGTAACAAGATAAAATATTTTTAAAAATTTTATTTTTCGCCTTATCGTACGTCTGTAGGTCTAATATCAATTACCTATACAACCTAACCTCCTAGCTCCAGCAGTAGATTAAAAATAATAACCTAGGCTTGTCAATATCTGACACAACGAAAGTAAACAAACAAACTAGCGAACTTCAGGGTGTATGTTGATTCGCTAACTTCAGGGTGTCGGTTTTTCGTGACGGTGTGCGCACGCATCGTAAAAATGTACTCTCATCATTTTTCCCTAAGGCGCCAAAAGAAGTATAACTTCAAAAAATACTTATTTCATAATTGTATGGATTCCAAAATAGTATGTTTCAGGAAAAAGTCACTTTCAAATGTTGCATTGTGTATACATGTTAGTGTCCGCAACTGTACTAAGTTACACGTGTCGGATTAGCTAGAGGTCGCAGTTAAGTCCAGCAGTTATTCAATATGTTAAAAATTTGGCGATTTTGAAGGTTAACATGTATTTTAATTAAAGACACAGGTCTTTTGTTGGAGGATCGGATCATTAATAAGCGAGTACCTGATAAGATTTCCAGACGGCAAAAATGACTGAGTAAGACTTACAATTAGATATTTGACAAATTGAAATAATTGAGGAAAATGGGAATTTTCATAAAGTTTAATATATGCATTACTTTGAAAACAATGCACAGATAAACATACAGTACAATGTACGATATACACAAGGATACAGTACAAATTCTTCGAAATAAAAGTTATTAAAAAAAAAAGTTGCGAGCGTCGATTGTTTTTAATTTTCATCTCTACATTATTTTTTTTTTTTAAATTATTAATTTATTAAAATAAAGTTTATAAAAAGACGTACATAATAATATGAACTATGACCCACATTTCTAGGTATTCGGCATTCTCATAAAAATTCGACCACTACCACGACGTCCTTATACTTTTTTCGTCTAATTGCACCGGACTATTAAAATAAATAAATATATATAAATAAAATAAATAACTGAATGTTCATTTAAAATGTTGTTGTGTTCTTGTTGAATAGGTATACTAAGTTACACGTGTTTCGTTAGTTAAAGGTCGCAGTTAAGTTTAAAAGTTATTCAAAATGGTAAAATTTACAGATTCTGAAGGTCAACACGTTTTATTTAAGACAGAATTTTTATTGGAGTATCGAATAACTATTAGACCCAAGAGTTTTGCTATTGGGATTTCCTGATGCCAAATATTCTTGACTTCCATTAAACCTTTATGGTCCAAGATCCCAGGGCCACCAGACATTACTTATAGAGGGTGTAAACAGACTCTTAACGAAGCCGAAAGGCACTTGTTCTCCAAGTCATTGCGATCATTTTTTTTGTTCTAGACCATATTTGGGAACCTTCTAGTTACGGAGATATAAAAAGTCAAAGTTCCAACTTTTTTTTTTAAATACATGTTTTTATTGTAAGATTTTTACTTTAAACACCACCAGGACCCCCTTGCTATTCAATCCATCCATCAGTATAATGTTTTGAGTGCGGTACATTGAGTCCTACTGTTAAACGTGATTTTTCAGCCCAAAAAAAAGTCGTTTCCCAGCACTAATTTTTGCGTAAAGTTACTTAGTTTGATCTACATAATGCTTGGTTGACGGCTTCGTGAAGAGTCTGTTTACACCTTGTATTCTCATTAACAAAATATCAAATTTTTCGATATATCGGGTGCTTAAGTTGTGTAAAAATGAGTGCTGTTTTTTTATATATTGCAGAAAATATTGTTAAAATTTAATAATTAACACTGCCTGACACTTCCTTTGAGCTTTGAAGAACCGTAAAAAATCGTCTGTCGTATTTTTTTATTTAAAAATTTGATACTCACTGTAAGGAGCCAGACCGATTGAAAGGTCATAATGAATCATTTTTGTATGGGTTCATTGAACCATGAGCTCATACAGCGAGATTTTATTTTTTATAAAAAAATTAAGATTCAGGCTATAGGTAATCAACTAATCACATTATTTTTTTCCGTACTTGAATGTGTCTGACAGTCATTTCCGGCGACAGGAAGCATCTGGCAGTGTTTATATTTCTTTTTTACCCGACTGCATAAGAAGGAGGGTACAATAAAAAGTATATATAGGCGTATGTATGTATGTCCATTTCTTTGGCACGCGCTACAGCCTAAGCGGCTGGACGGGTTTGAACATATGAGGTGACGTTGAATTCGTCAGAAATGTGGTAGTGACGTAGGCTATAATAAATTTTGGAAATGGCGAAATAAAAAAAAAGGAGGGGCTAGTTCTTTTTTTCTTCTTACCATAGTAATATGGGTATCAAATGAAAGCTAGTGAAAAGACTATTTCAAAAATATATGTATCATATCACGTTTCTATTACTGTATTAGGAAAAGTCGTTAAAAATCGTACCTATAATATATTGGGACGCCCAAACTACAAGGAACCACTCTCGATCGAGCGGTTGTTGACCTCAGTTCACATTTTTTTGCGAATGGCCAAGCTTATGTAGTAAAGGCGAACCCAAAAAGGTTTTAGATCGACCACATGACCAAAATTCTTTGAAAGAGCTGCAACAACTGTGGAATTAGAACATTATTGATATTTGAAGAATTTATCAGTTAAAAAAACTAAAAAGTTTGAAGTTAAATGATTATTATAAACCGCGTTGGTCAAGTGGTTGCGAGCGCGACTGCTGAGCATGAGGTCATGGGTTCGATTTCCGGGTCGGGCAAAGTGTTATTGTGTATTTTCATTAGGAATTTCTCAGTAGCAGCTACGGAGTCTGGGTTTGTGCCCGGTTGATGGCAATAGGCTCGCCCACTATTATATGGGACTTAAACATAACTGGCGAAATGTGGGTGTATTTCTTAGGTACACTTCTGCCTAACCCTTCGGGTATTACAAGGCGTGATGTTATGTTATTATAAAAACAAAAAACCCGACTGCCTAAAAATAAACTGAACTGAAAATACTTTAAGGTGCTGCAGGCAAACAATATTTTATTACCTACTGGCACAGAAAGATCTACCAGAACTACGTTTGTCACCGCATGCAGCATGCGCATGCGCATGGACCTTAAAATCTTTAGTTTGTGTAAGTGATACTTGTTTTTCCCTTATCAGTTCATTTATTTTTAAGGTGGTTGCGTCAGGGTAGCCCGCGAAATTCAAATTTCCTTACGTTTTTTGCAAGTCCATGTAACCCTATTCAATGAATATTTCATGAAAAAGTCATTCAATAGGATTAAATGGACTTAGTGTTATACTGCCCACCATACACTAAAGTGCAGTAACAGCAAAATCACGATTTCGAGTAAAACGCATTTAAAGTTAAGAATTGATTTTAAAAAATCAACAGAATGTATAAGCAAAAAAATTTGAATGCAGAAAGGTTGTAAAGGCATAGGTTCACACGTTAAAGCAATAAAAAAAAAAATATCTTAATAACTGAATTTATTATGGCCATTTATTCTTTTTGGTGCCTATTACTGCATAGCCTTTTTTGTAAAAAATACCATTTTAAACTTAGTAAAATGCAGCAAAAAGCCCTATTACTGCGTTTGGATCAGTTATTTTGTCAAGAAACCCAACTAACATGCAGTAAGGTCAAAAAAATACTGCATTTTAGTTAGTTTTTTTAAACTTGATCCCAATTAAAATGCAGTATTTAAAACATTAACTGCACTTTAGCTAGGAATAATCATATCTGTGTCATTATGCTATCCAAACTAATCTGCAGTAATGCTGTATTTTACTGCGTGTTAGTCAGTTTATAATGATAAAAGAATGTTAAGTATTCACAACTAAAATGCGACAAGCTTTGATTTTACTGCATTTTAGTTGGGAGTTCGTGACAATAAATTGTATTTTCTTAATTTGCAGTAAAAATAGCTTGTATGGCGGTAAATTTTACTGCGTATTAATTTTTTTTTTAATTTTTTTCCAGAAATATAAAACTATCTAAAGAACTGTAAAATTATATTGCTTACTGCATTTTAGTTATGAAACCTTAAAATTTAATCTGCAGTATAATTTATACTGTATTTTAGTTGGGAAATCACGCCAAATTGTTAATTTTTTTCGTTTGCAGTAAGTGAAAACTGTTAAATAAAAACCATTCTAATAGTCTTAGAAATAAGTAAGTTAATTCAATAGAAAGCTTAAGAAACCCGCTTTCAGAATCACTAATAAAACGAAAAATCACAAAAGGGCTGTTACTGCTCTTTAGTCTCTGGTGGGCAGTATATTGATGATTTTCATGATTGTAATTATGTAACTACATACATGTTACTGGCGCGACTAATTTTTCATCAACATACAACCTAACAACGACCTGCAAATTGCAAAAAACGTAAGAAAATTTGAATTCCGCGGGCTACCCTGACGCAACCACTTAAAAGTATTTAGTTTGTGTGAGTGATACTTGTTTTTCCCTTATCAGTTCATTTTATTTTTAAGCAGTCTGGTTTTTTAACAATCTTCTTAGCCGGCGCGCGTCAGCACAAGTTAGAAGGTATGCATACGTTCATAATTATACTAAACTAACAGTGGCGAAGGTACCATACAACTCGATTCCTACCAGATTCCCTTTGAAAAATGGCAGTCAGTATTTTATAGACAAAAAATAGAATCACAAAAATTAACCCTTCGGTATAGTAAACTAACATTACTTGATGCCCCATTTGGGCTGCGGGACTGTTCGAAAGAGATACCGCGGCCCTGGAAGACAAAGGGCTAGGAAGGAACATGGATGGGTTTTAGTCAGTACAAGTCTGACACTCCCTTCCGATCTGCCCAGAGCGGGAGAAATCATTTGATGACTTCCAAACCGATGAAAAAAAAAATGCCACACATTTTGTTAATGAGAAAATAAGTAATGTCTGGCGACCCTGGGATCTTGCTCTAATAGGGGATGTTTTTATTTTGGGGTCATATATATCTGTAAAAGCGTTCCTTCACCGGTAGCCGAGTGCGAATAGACAAAAAATATTCAAAAGGTGGAACGTTCGTAAAGTTTACTTCACTATCATCATCTGCCTAGCCTTTTCCCAACTATGTTGGGGTCGGCTTCCAGTCTAACCGGATGCAGCTGAATACCAGTATTTTACATGGAGCGACTGCCTATCTGACCTCCACAACCCAGTTACTACTGGGAAATACGATACCTACCCCTTGGTAACACTGGCTGTCAGACTTTTTGCGCCACTGACTACTTTAACGACTGTCAAAGATCTTCAAATGACAGCCGGGACCAACGGTTTAACGTGCTTTCCGAGGCACGGAGGAAACTCGGTATGTAATGGGTGGTCACCCATCCACAGACCAAACTAGGCAAGCACGGCTTAACCTAAAGATCGACCCGAGCGGCTGTTATTATTTAGCCACGAGCTCCTCCAGTAAAGTTTACTTCACTAGGAGCTCAATAAAAAAAAGGTCTCATGAAAATCCGACCACTGTAAATTTCGTTCCACTTTATTGTCCAATTGCACTCGACTACTGTGCGACATGCGTTCAAAATCAAAATATTTTATTTCACATAGGCTTTTTTTTTCGGCTGGGAAATCATCAAATGACTTCTCCCGCTCTGGGCAGAGCGGAAGGGAGTGTCAGACTTGTACTGAGTAAGGCCCACCCATGTTCCTTCCTTGCCCTTTGTGTTCCAGGGCCGCGGTATCTCTTTCGAACAGTCCCGCAACCCTGACAGGCACCGGCACTTGCGGGCCTTTCCCTGTTTGCTGACATCTCTTTGAGGCGCGCGTGGAACAAGAATGCTTATCACAGTTGTAAACGTCTGTTTGTGCCTATAGGCCTTGTTTTGTTCTGCCTCCTGTTGATATGGAGGGAAGTGGAAATTGTTTATTTCCTACTCCTCCGCTGTACTTTTTTGATTAATTTCGTTCGGGATCCTAGAGAGTTAAACTGTTTCTCTGGGACTTCGTCGAGCTTCTTTGTCTCGGCGCTTTTCTGGTGGTCGCGACTGTTGATTCTGGCTTTCAGGAGATGCAGTGGTTTGGGAATAGTATGGCAGGTTTGTTAAATTATACTATAACATTTATATATAACTATAAATGTTATACTTAGTATAATTTATTTTTATTATTTTACTTATTAAATGTCTGTTATTTATAATGATGTATTATCATTGAATTTAAAAGAGCAGCGGTGGCCCAGTGGTAGCGGCCCCGACTTACGAACAGTAAGTCGTGGGTTCGAACCCAGGCAGGCGCATTATTTTGTGTCATCACCACTGCTCTCAAAAACGGTGAAGGAAAACATTGTGAGGAAACCGGCATGTCCTAGAACCAAAGATTCGAAAACATGTGACATCTACCAATCCGCACTGGGCCCGCGTGGTGGATTATAGCCCATTCCTTCTCATAGAAAGGAGGCCTGTGTCCCAGCAGTGGGAACATTATAGGCTGTTGAATTTATGCATTAGATATTCGTGCACTGTGTAATTTTAGCTTTGTATTGACCCTGTATTGTTTTGCTTAAAACTTGTCCAGTTGACGCACTAACTTACGTGTAACGTTGGTTAGAGGTCGCAGATAACTGCAAAGTTATTCAATACGGTAGAAACTTGCGAATCTGAAGGTTATTTGTTTAAATTATGATATAGGTAGAGTATTGTAATCACTAAATATTATAAAACAAAGTCCTACGCCACGTCTGTCTGTCTGTTCGCGATAAACTCAAAAAATACTGTACTGATTTTCATGCTGTTTTCACCAATGGATAGAGTGGTTCTCGAGGTAGGTTTTAGTATATAATTTGTCAAGTTTTTGTATACATTGGCTAAAATATAATGATATTTGTTGGAGGTGTCGGAATGGCACAAAAAATTTATACCGCGTTGATGTCTTTTTGAAAAGTCCCTTTCCCTCTCTAGGGTATTGTCATTACGTCTGTCCCTTTCTATGTATCTGTACTAATGCTGAAGCGTTGTGACAACTTTAAAACAAAGTCTATAAATAAAAAAAGTCTTTAGAGTGTTTACTCTGTTAACGTAAGATTTAAATAGCCGTTTTGATGCTCGTCATTAAGTGCTGTAGAGGTCAGATATGCAGTCGCTCCTTGTTTATTTCATACATTATACATTATAGTAGGTAGGTAGTAGGTCAATTCGAATTCAATATTCATAGTTGACAGGACAACGTCTGTCGGGTCAGCTAGTACTAATATAATTAAATTATGATTCGAAAGACACGTGGCTCCATCTAATTGTTGTTTTCCTCGGGAACAGTACTTTTTTTCCTATGTCCAATTCTGTACACCTGACAACGTATCTGCAAAATATCAGGATGATCGGTTCAGTGGTTTAGGCGTGAAAAGGTAACAAACAAACTTACTATCACAAGTTAGTATTAGAAAGAGGTAAAAATTGCTAGTTTGGATGACGGAAGTAATCAGCGAAACGACTCGTCCCATTTCAAAAACATACT
The DNA here is from genome assembly GCA_950005105.1 of Lycophotia porphyrea. Taxonomy (NCBI): domain Eukaryota; kingdom Metazoa; phylum Arthropoda; class Insecta; order Lepidoptera; family Noctuidae; genus Lycophotia; species Lycophotia porphyrea. The sequence continues at coordinate 2,108,551 of OX465410.1, read as the reverse complement.
TCACTGATGAAAAGCTACAGTGCTTAAAGTGAGGAGCTCATGGCTAAGTAATAACAGCCGCTCGGGTAGATCTTTAGGTTAAACCGTGCTAGCCTAGGTTGATCTGTGGATGGGTGACTACCCATTACATACCGAGTTTGTTCCGTGCCTCGGAAAGCACGTTAAGCCGTTGGTCCCGGTTATCATTTGTAGATCTTTGACAGTTGTTATAGGTAGTCAATGGCCAAGAAAGTCTGACAACCAGTCTTACCAAGGAGTATCGTATTACCCAGTACTACAAATTGAAAATTATATGAAATTAACGTTATTCTATATGTTATTAGAGCAAAAGAAGGTTATACAGGGTGTAAACAGACTCTTCACGAAGCCGTCAACCAAGCACTATGTACATCAAACTAAGTAACTTTACGCAAAAATTAGTGCTGGGAAACGACTTTTTTTTTGGGGCTAAAAAATCACGTTTCACAGTAGTACTGAATGTGACGCACTCAAAACATTGTGCTGATGGATGGATTGAATAGAAAGGGGGTCTTGGAGGTGTTTAAAGTAAAAAACTTACATTAAAAACATGTATTTAAAAAAAAAGTTGGAACTTTGACCCCCAATATCTCCGTAACTAGAAGGTTCCCAGGTATGGTCTAGAACAAAAAAAATGATCGCAATGACGGGGAGAACAAGTGCCTTTCGGCTTCGTTAAGAGTCTGTTTACACCCTGTATGAAACGATCACATGAAATTAGGTTATTTGTTTTTATAGCATATAATAAATAAATTATAACATTTGAACGTTATTTCAAGTAATATTATACTACTATCTGTCATTATGCCATATATTACACACCCGTTAAATACTGGTATTCTGCTGCATCCGGTTAGACTAGATCCGACCCCGACATAGTTGGGAAAAGGCTATAGACAGATCATTATGACTGAAGTCTAAACCTGTATTTTACACGTGCCATCAAAATATTAAAATAAAATTAGTTCCAATATAACTGGGTTACTATATACACGTGTAACCGAAAGGTTATCAGCCTCAGAATTGAGTTCTCTATATGCATCGCAAAAAAAACCCGTAGAAAAATAGGTAACTACGTTTTTTGAGTAAAAGTAGAGGTTTTTGTTCGTGTTTTGTTTGCGTTTATTCATTTTTGGGGTTCCGTACCCAAAAGGTAAAACCACGCGCACCTCAAAGAGATTTCAGCAAAAGAGAGGGGCCCACAAGGGCCAGGACGAAAGAGATACCGCGGCCCTGGATCACAAAGGGCAAGGAAGGAACATGGATGGGTTTTAAGGTTAAAACGGGACCCTATTACTAAGACACCGCTGTCCGTCTGTCACCAGGCTGTATCTCATGAACCATGATATTATTTTGCTAAAACCTAAAATTTTGAAAGCCATGTTCTATTTTGGCTAAACCTGTTTGAAATATTTTAATTTTATTTAACACCATTGTATACCATGTTTTATGTAAATTAATGATTTATGTTTATTAAGTTTTGTAAAAGGTAATTTAACAATAAATCCAATAGACCTCTACTTTTACCCAAAAAACGTTATTACCTATTTTTCTACGGGTTTTTAATATTTTTATTTTTTTTATTTTTTATAGTTAAGTAAATATTTAAAAATATAAAACAAAATGTGTATATAAAATGAATAAACGAAATCCAATAAAAATAAATTTAGGAATAAATATAACTATACGTCAGTTACAAACAGAACAAAATTTGGGGAAAAAACGGCAGATTCATAGTTAAACACCTATTATTTAACCATTATAATTTATTCCATTTATAGAACACAAGAAAGAGTTATACTGTAATAAGTATATACGAATAATAAGCGAGTATTTGTGAGGTTATTACCATCTAGTTTACACGTGTCTACTAACCTATTAATCTATCTATCTAATCTAATACTTTAAACGAGCAATTCTTGTATATTTATATAATCTGAATCTCGGAAACGGCTCCAACGATTTTCATGAAATTTTGTATGCAGAGGGTTTCGGGGGCGATACATCGATCTAGCTAGGTTTCATTGTTAGAAAAGGTCGTTTTATCCGTGAAAAAAAAGTGTGTGTGTACTTATTACGCACGTAAGACAGTTATACTTCTTTGGTGTATAAAACTAAAATGCTGACTAGCTAACTTCAGGGTGTCGATTTTTCGTGACGGCATCGTAAAAATATACTCTCATCATTTTTCGCTAACGCGCCAAGAGAAGTATAACTTCCAAAAAAAAAACTGAGCAAAGCACGGTCATCCAGGTAGTATTTATAATTTAGGAATGGTAAGTTGTGAACCACTGGCTCCAGAAGCATCCAATTCGCAATACCTATCTCTGAGATGGTGATTCCCAGACCATCAGATAACTTTCCCTTACGAACATGGGTCGATAAAATTAAATTGGAATTCCCATACAAAAAAAAAATCTAAATCTTTGTTTATCTCCACAAATTACAAATCAACGTGACTATAAATTACAGTCAGACAGAAATTTTGGAAAAGTACAAACTAAGTCAAGGCCTGTATTTTAGAGGTCCAGGCCCCCCATTAAATTATGTTGCTCAGACTGTCAACGTCGTGAGTAAGCAGATATTTGGGTGGATGAGTGAGATAAGTGCGTGCGTGCGTGGATAAAAAAAAATATCACATCAGCTGATGATTGCTATCATCATCATTCTTCTGCTGTTATGCCAATTTATTTGTGGTCGTCGCAGCATGTCTTCTTCTTCCATACTTCTCTATTACTCGTCGTCTCATCAGACACCTCCTTTCTTGCCATATCATCCTTCACACAGTCCATCCATCGTTTCTTTGGTCATCCTCTACTCTTATAGCCATCTACATTCATACTCAACATGTTTCTAATTTCTCCGCATCCCATGTCCATTAGTATGAAGAGTTTAATTTATTTTTGCTTAAGGTAAGTCGTCCAGGTTGATGGTCTGAATCACCGTTTAAGAGATATTGCGCTTATTTTGTTACACCCTGTATGAGAATAATAACCGCGAATATTCGAGGTTATTACTCTTTAGTTTACACGTGTCTAATCCTACTTTCTACTAATATTTATCTATACTAACAATATTATAAAGAGGAAAGATTTGTATGTAACGAATAAATTTAAAAACTACTGGACCGATTTGAAAAATTCTTTCAGCAATGGATAGCTACATTATCAGCGAGTAACATAGGCTATATTTTATCCCCGTACTCCCACGGGAACGGGAATAACTTTTAGGGAGATCTACTCGAAACAACGGCAGCCGTGTCACGTTATTTTTGTTCAGCGCTACAGCTATAAGTTTGAGAAATTGGACATCGCAACGAATCGGATAAAACATTATAGTTTTAGGTAGTGCGAACCTGTCGATTACCGTACATCACGCGGGCAAAGCCGTGGGCATATTCTAGTATTCAATAAGGCCTGACAAATGAACCTTTCTTAAAAGCTAATTTTTGAAATTATACTTCTTTTGGCGCGTTAGGGAAAAATGATGAGAGTAAACTTTTACGATGCGCGCGCACACCGTCCGAAGCCGTCAACCAAGCATTCTGTACATCCAACTTAATAACTTTACTTAAAAATTATTGCTGGGAAACGACTTTTTTTGGGGTCAAAAATCACGTTTTACAGTAGGACTCAATGTAACGCAATCAAAACATTGTGCTGATGGATGGTTTGGATCGTACGGGGGTCGTGAAGGTGCCTTAAGTAAAAAAATACATTAAAAACATGTATTTAAAAATAACTTGTGAAAAAGGTGGAACTTTGACCTCCAATGTCTCCCTAATTAGAAGGTTCCCAGGTATGGTCTAGAACAAATCAAAATGATCGCAATGACGGGGAAAACAAGCGAGTTTCGGCTTCATTAAGTCTTTTTACACCCTTTATTGTATGTGTTACGTATATTTTATTGTATGTATTTAGTTTAGTTTATGAAATTATTCATTTAAGTAATAAAATGTTCTGTATATGTATGTATTTAGAAATATATAAGTATGTTTATCAGTTGTCTGGTTTCCATAGTACAGGCTCTGCCTAGTTTGGGATCAGATGGCGGTGTGTTGGTTGTCTCAAGATATTATTATTATATTATATTATATTATAGGTATAAACTCTTCTGCAAATTTCACAATTGAAATTTGGGTTGCTGAAAAAAAAACCCAATTCTGGGTGAAGCTCGGCATTAAGCTTTATTATTGCAATTTGTATGTAGGTATATTTTTTGTCTATACCAATATTATAAAGAGAATTTTTTTTTTTGTTTGTTTGTTTGTACCGAATAGGCTCCGAAACTACTGGACGGATTTGGATGAAATTTGGAACACACATAGTTTATAACCTGGAATAACATATAGGATACTTTTTATCCCGATATTATGTTCCCGTGGGACATTTATCGAACGCCACGCGGGCGACGCCGCGGGCATTGAGCTAGTGTGAAATAAAGAAAAAGAATACCAAAGACAATCGCATAATTTTGCTTTAAATTAGGAGAATCATTAAATTTTCTCTTGCTCTTGACTCTGTTAATTTCTATCTGGGTTTGTTTAAGTTCAAACTCAAAGCGCACTACTGAAAATAACACAAAAAAAATTAGACCAACTTACGTTCAAATGATATCGGGTGCCATTTCCATACATATAGGAGTATGAGTTGGGTCGCATGAATACTTATCACAAACAATAGTTTTTTTTTTATTACACTTTTCCACAACACAGATATCTACATTATTTTAATCTATAATTAATAAAGTCACTTGCTAACATGTTTGTTTGTTCGTTTTGCGAATTAGAAAGAAGTTAAGATTTAGAGTTATTTGCACCTACTAACGGAGCAATAAGAACTTGCTGATTTAAAATTTAACTTTTACGAAAAAGAAAGTAAGTTTTGAAAAATTACACACTTATAATTATTGTGGAAAGCCATCGATGCCTTTCCTCAACAATGGGCAAAAAACAAATTGAATGAAGCTGCAACAAAAGTAGGTTGCAGTTTTTTTTTTTTAGCCAGTTCTACTCCAACCAATAATCACTGTATCCATATAATTCTTTACACAAGTATAATCCACTTATTAAAAATGCACCACTTTTAAAAAAGATTGTTTCATAAAAATAAATTAAGGCTCAAATCACAGGCACAAAATAGAAGAACACTCTAAAGAGGTCTGAAATGATAGAGAGATTGTCTATGAATGAAAGCTATTCTAAGATTTGATTAATCCAAAATGTTTGCAAGCTTACACGTCACTGACGATATTGAAGTATGCGGGTTGGACCAAAACAATGGACTTTATAATTTTCGCAGACGTAGGTAATAGTACCAGAGATCGGGATAGGTGGACTTTATTTGCCTAACTTCAAAGTAAGGGGTCGTCTTTTGGGCTGCGGGACTGTTCGAAAGAGATAACGCGGCCCTGGAACACAAAGGGCAAGGAAGGAACATGGATGGGTTTTAGTCAGTACAAGTCTGACACACACACTCCCTTCCGCTCTGCCCAGAGCGGGAGAAGTCATTTGATGATTACCCATCCGAAAAAAAAAAACAAACGGTCGTCTTTTAATCACGATTGTAGTTGCAATAAAACCGTTTTTTTTTGCATCTTTAATCACGATATAGGATATTGTGACAATAATGTGTATTTTATCTTGCGACGAAATAAAGGAATTTAATGTGTGGTTATGAAATATGTGTTACGAATATCGGATCGATAAAAGAGGTCTTAAAACCTCTCGTGATTTAATGATATCCCCGGTCGTCTTTCAATCATGTGAAATACGAAAATTGGGGAAAGGAGGCAGAAAATCACAATTAATCATGATGGGGGGGCGGGGCATGGTGATTAATTGTGATTTTTCATGGGTCATGTGACAATCGCGTGTATATTCATGATACGAAAAAAAAAATTGTGTGAGTGCGACGTGTATTTTTTTTGAAACAATAACGATTTTTTCCAATAAAAAAAATATAACGTAATTGTGGGTGGGGGAGGAGGGGTAGTCTAAAACGTCACGACGTGTCAAACCACCACCAAGCGTTGCCCCACACTAGGAATTTCCCATCCAAAAAAAAAAAGGTTGTAAGTAGTAGAAAAATTGCCCCTAACGTACGGCTTCTGTAAAACTGGCATCTTAATTTTATTTTCAGTTTAATAAAAATAAAAAAAAACGGCCAAGAAAAAAAACCAAATTATTTGTTGTTATAGCGGCTATAGAAATACACACAAATTATGTACACAATACTCACTCTGTGAAAATCTAGTTTCTACCGATTACGGTTCAAAAGGTACAGCCGTTATTCGTATCTGACATCACTTTGGGCCCTATATATCAGTGCTGTGACGTTTTTTTTTTTCACATTTGCTCGTAAAGGGTCTCTTATTTCACCAATTTCAATATCGATGTAATGTAAGTAAAACGCTCGGTTTACCAAGATGCTCCGTCAAAAACGAACGGTACTTTTTTAAATCTTAGCAAAGAGTTTTTATTTTAGAAAATTGGTCAAAATTTTATGAATAAAATTAACTTTGGGAGCTAAAATATAATAGATAAACATTTAATTCTTAAATTTAATTAATTTTGACAATAAATGTCAACAAAAACACAAAAATATTAATTTATTGCATTAGTAATACTGGCTGTTTTTTGTGCCGTTGCCTTAAAAAAAAGCACGGATGCGCGCGCCTCGCTAATTTGTGAACAAGTAAAAAATATTACGCGCGCTTTTTCTTTTCGCTTTATTGTATTTATTTGAGAATTTTGTCAAGTAATGATGAATTTATTAGTTCGACACCGCCTGAAGTCTCAGAGGCAGCGAAAAAGGCTACTCTAAGCCTCTTGCCCGAAAAATCGACCGACAGATACTTAAAAGCGTATCAAAATTTCGTTTAAGAAAGTCCGAGTTTTATTTATTTCCTCGCAAATATGCTATAAAACGTCGTATGACATACGTGCGCTTTTATAATTACAGCCTCTGCTTTCTTGTAGCCCTCGCCTACGGCTCGGGCTAGCAATATCGCCTCGGTTGTATTTTTCAACTTACCGCACTTATATCATAATGTACTATCACAGCACCATGCATAGATACTTTTTCGAACCAATTTCGTTTGTTTTTGTTGAAGTGTTATTTCTTTTAGCGCGTTGGGGAAAAATGATGAGAGTAAATTTTTACGATGCGCGCGCTCACCGTCATGAAAAACCGACACCCTGTTAGCTAGTCAACATACACCCTGAAGTTAGCTAGACAACATTTTAGTTTTATGCGCCAAAGAAGTATAACTTCTTACGTGCGTAATAAGTACACACACACACTTATTTTTTGTTATGTTTTCTTTTTATATAATTTTGTTGTACTGTTAACATACCCATTTTTTTTTTGTTTTTCTAGTAAATACTATTTCTTTCTTTCTTTCCCTGTGACAGATGAGCATACAACGGGGACCGAGTAGAGTCCCTTAGACACCAGGGAACCCTAAAAAAAGAGCTTTAATGCAACTCGAACACCCAATCACTACTGATCACTCAGTTTGATGCAGCTAATCTAAAGTCTTAGCGTACATCACAAAAATGCACAATTCACATATAAAAAAACTCAAACTCAAAAGCGTTTATTTCAATTAGAACATTACAGGCACTTTTGAATGTCAGAATAGCAAAGAAGGCTAAGCTACAGTCACAGACACAAGGCATAATAACTTGTGAAAGTACTGTAGGTGCCCATTCCAAAGCGTAGATCTCTATAGAGAAGAATAGGCAAGAAACTCCATGGACACTCTTTGCAATCAAAATATTGTTACAAAATCTTGGTTACATCATTCATGATAAGATTATACATATATGTGAGAACGATGTAGAAATACGTGCACGTTAAGAGCGTCCAGAGTAAAAGATTAATGAACAATTTAAGAACAAAGTAGGTAGTTAAAATAAACCGTGGCAGCCTAGAGATGACTAGTCCCAACTGACAGCACCCGTACACGAACATGACGCATGGATCAGCCCCATTCAGCTCAACCATATTGAAGGGAGCTAAATGACCCGACACACCCGCCACCATCAGCGAGACATTTGAGTGAGCATGACATTCTCTCAGCCACCAGGGCAAATTCAAGTCAATGAAAGATAACTAAATGTAAATAGTAGCTTTAAAGTACATAGTACTCACACAATCATGTGCTATGCAATTTAATACTAAGATATTGAATCTTTACAATGAAAACACTATTGCATTCGTCAGCATCACTCAAAACTTGATTCCAACACATTTTTTTCGCACCCCACATTACCATTCACTATAATGTGGGTGGTGTTTTAAATAACGACCTCGTATTGACATTTTATTTTTTGGATCTTATTAATCAATTACTATTAATACCGCTAGTTTTGTTTTTGTTAGTATGCAAATTATTTGTAAAAAAATCTCGTCTAGGAAAAATACTAGGTTGAGCTCACGACGACTACTGCATGCGTGCTGTCTCATGGGACAGGTTGACTCGAAAATTTCGAATAATGTTATCACCTAATACAGGGTGTAAACGGACTCTTCACGAAGCCGTCAATAAAGCATTCTGTACATCAAACTAAGTAACTTTACGCAAAAATTAGTGCTGGGAAACAACTTTCTTTTTTGGGGTGAAAAATCACGTTGGACTCAACGTAACGCATTCAAAACATTGTGCAGATAGATGAATTGAATAGTACGGAGGTCGCTAAGGTGTCTTATGTAAAAAATATACATTCAGAAATGTATTAAAAAAAAAAACTTTGACCCCCAATATCTCCATGACTAGAAGGTTCCCAGTTATGGTCTAGAACAAAAAAAATGATCGCAATGACGGGGAGAACAAGTGCCTTTGGGCTTCGTTAAGAGTCTTTTTACACCCTTTAGACATTATAAAATAATAATAAAGAACAAAAACGTATATTTTGTGAAGTAACTTGTCCGTAAAGTAACTGAATAATTCTTTATTTCACCAAAAGCCATCATGTACTGTAATGGCTTTTGGTGAAATAAAGAATTATTATTAATTATTATTAAATAGTGCTTATGACGTCATAGTAGGTAGTCAAAAAATGGCACGTGATACTTGCGTTATCTACGTACATATATCTATATCTGTGTATAAAGTTATGCTGGGAAACTTTCAAAGTATAAACGAACTCGGAAAAAAGTTAAAATTAGCTCAGTAGCTAGGTGCTACGGTGACGCTTAAAAATATTACAAACATACATTTCATCTTTTAACGCGACCAGCCTGTGGGTCTCATATACAGTCAGCGTCACGATGTGAGTACCCCTCTTTAAAGCACCTACGTTCCCAACTGGGGTACCCAATTGATGCAGCCCACCGTACACGCGCGCACAGTACAGTGCCTTCCGTGTGCATAATACGTTTAGGGTGCTGGTGTGAGGCTGCCCTGATTTTGTAGCGCATCGGGGATATTCACCGAGTAGACTATTTCTACATGAATATGCGAAAGCAGTGCACATCCCTGGTGCGCAGGGTTCGGGCTAGCTCCAGCGCAATCCTGAGGGTATTCGCGGAGAGGTTTGATTGCCAGTAACTCAACCATTGCATTTAAGGATATATTTTAAGGATTTTAAGGATCACTTAATAAATAGACAAAGTATCTGCCACCAACAATGAGAGCTTGTGATTTATTTGGGTTAATCAAATAATAATTTTCTAAATCCAAGTTAAATGGCAGCCTTTTGAGAACCCGTTTTGTGTATTTATTCTAAGATTTTCAACTTCTAAGTTCTAGATTAAAAAGATATAATATCTTTGCTTCCGACTCTATTGACGTCAAATAGTGGTTAGTATTAAATAGCATTTAATTAAACCTAGCGGTATTTTTAGTGTGATTAGTTTTATTTCATGAATAATTATGAAAGAGGTTTTTGGTTAGGCAGTTGACGCGTGTAAGATACACGTCAGGATATAAAACGTCACGCCATCCGGTCATCGACCAATCACATCGCGATGTTTGAATACGACGGCGAAGTGATATTGAAATATCGTGAGGAAAGCCGAAAGGCATCCATCACGATTTTTTTTTATCTAGACATTAAATATTTTGATTGAAAAGAGTGTCCATGGAGTTTCTTGCCCATTCTTCTTTATAGAGATCTACGCTTTGGAATGGGCAACTACAGTACTTTCACAAGTTATTATGCCTTGTATCTGTGACTTTAGCTTCGCCTTCTTTGTTTTTTTTTTTCTGAGATTCAAAAGTGCCAGTTATGGTCTAATTGAAATAAATGTTTTGAGTTTAAGTTTTTTAATGTTGTTACTTAACTTTAAATACCTCCACGACTGTTCGTTGCATCCATCAGCACAATGTTTTGAGTGCGTTACATTGAGTCTTACCGTCATAATAACTGCCGCTCGGGTCGATCTTTAGGTTAAGCCGTGCTTGCCTAGGTTGGTCTATGGATGGGTGACCACCCATTACATACCGAGTTTCCTCCGTGCCTCGGAAATCACGTTAAGCCGTTGGTCCCGGCTGTCATTTGCACATCTTTGACAGTCGTTACAGGTAGTCAGTGACCCAAAAAGTCTGACAACCAGTCTTACCAAGAGGTATCGTATTACCCAGTATTAGCTGGGTTGTGGAGGTCAGATAGGCAGTCGCTCCATGTAAAATACTGGTATTCAGCTGCATCCGGTTAGACTGGAAGCCGACCCCGACATAGTTGGGAAAAGGCTTGGCAGATGATGATGACATTGAGTCCTACCGTAAACCGAATGAACATTTTTTTGGCTGTGCAATCCAAAAAAATAGTCATTTCCTAGCGATATTTTTGAAGTAGAGTTACTTACTTTGATGACCAGAATGGTTGGTCGACGGCTTCGTGAAAAGTCCATTGAAGCTTTCTACAGTCATGAGGGGGACATGTTAAGTTCCCTATTTCCCATAGAAATGGGAGAATTCGCCGTCCAGGCGGGTGTTGTTAATTTTTTAAGGTTCCGTACCCAAACGGTAAAAACGGGACCCTATTACTAAGACTCCACTCTCCGTCTGTCTGTCTGTCACCAGGCTGTATCTCATGAACCGTGATAGTTAGACAGTTGAAATTTTCACAAATGATGTATGTTGCCGCTATAACAACAAATAATAAAAAATATTTAATAATTAAAGGGCCCATACAAGAAACGTGTTTTTTTCGGTTTATGGTACGGAACCCTTCGTGCGCGAGTCCGACTCGCACTTGGCCAGTTTCTCCATTGTTTTTAATCTAGAGCTATTTCAGCCCAATCCTTTAAGTAGCAGTGCAGCTCACCGATTCCTGTTGTTCGGAACTCAGTCCGTAAATACTGATGCCCAATTCAATATTTTTAAATACTTTAGAATAATTCTTAATGTAAACTAAAATTCTAAATAAATCATCATCATCATCATCATCATTTCAGCCAAAAGACGTCTACTGCTGGACACAGGCCTCCCCCAAGTGTCGCCACATTGCCCGGTCCCGGAGCTGGTTCCGGTTCTGGAGTGGCGACTGCGAACCGGAAGACGTTGCGTTGGAAGGCCTCCCACTAGGTGGACCGATGACCTGGTGAAGGTTGCGGGGATCCGCTGGATGCGAGTCGCACGGGACCGGTCTAAATAAATATACATATATCATTTGACTTTCCTGCTTATTTCAAATCATAGGAAATAGTTGTTTGAATTAGTTTCTGCTAAAACTTGAGGTTAAATTAATAACAAAATCTCGATTTAAATAAGCAGGTTATACGGTTACACGCTTACACGTGTTAGATACAGGGTGTATCATCATAAACTTGAGAGTTGTTTTTTTTTTCTTTCTAAATATTCTTTATAAATGATAATTATTTATTAAGTGTGACAATAAGGTCGAATAAGTGGGGTTCGTGGCTAAATAGTCGGGGACGAAAGTCGGGGTCCCGGTTCCCAAACGAAGATCTTTAAGAGTTGTTACAAGAAGTTGGGAATAAGTTCGAGCCTATTATCATCAACCACAAACTAGACTTTGTGGTTGCCACCTGTAGCCATTAAATTTTTATTACAAACTTTTATTTAACTTGCACTATGTAAGTTGTGCGCTTCAAAAGCAAACCATTTTTTCGACCACTTGTTGGTATCCGATTGAGCTAAAATTTTGCAAACACCTTTGATTCCGGTGACAATACAATTTTATAGCAGACACGACTTGATACTGCATCATAAAATGAACGTCCTGTATGCTAGTTAGTATTCAAAACTGCCTTTTTGCGACTAATGATTTTTTTATAAATAGCTTAAAGATTCATCGTTTCAACTAGTTTACCTACAAGGTAAGGCACTAACCACACGATAAAGATAGAAAATATGCTCATAGTTCGACAAAATGTCTGCATACACAGCACAATAGACATTTTTTTTTATCATTTTTGTGTATTTTTCAGATGAACAATAAGTAAATTATCATTTGCAGGTCCAAAAACATTTAAATTACATCTTGTAGATTTTTGAGAGCTAAGCAGTAATCTTAAAAGTATATTTTAGAGAAACCTCGACCCCTGTCATATAGGATGTCCTAGGTTTAACCAATAATTAGCTAAGCTAAGCCTCTATTTAAGAACAGGAAGGGGCCCGCAAGGGCTGATGCCTGCCAGGGCTGCGGGACTGTTCGAAAGAGATACCGCGGCCCTGGAACACAAAGGGCAAGGATCATGGATGGGTTTTAGTCAGTACAAGTCTGACACTCCCTTCCGCTCTGCGCAGAGCGGGAGAAAGTCATTTGATGAATTCCAATCCGAAAAAATAAATAAAAAGTATACAGGGTGAATTTTTCAAGTGGGCGTGGATGTCCAAATCCGAAACTATGAGGAATACCGAAAAATACTTGGAAAGGAATGCCGTGCCCGATTTTGATGGAAACAAAAACCGCATCATTGAATTTTTGAAAAATCAATATTCCTAGCCAGCGATCGAACCCATTGATTTTGAACAAAAACACTCACTGTATTATAATAACACCTTTCGATAGCCTCGCTATTAAGGGTCAAATTCTGGGAAGTAATGACATGACGTACGTACGTACGTATGTTTAGAATTAGGGTTTTGTGCAAAAAATTAAAACCTTTGAAATTCTTAACGAACCCGATTCAAAAAGGGAAGTAATTTTTTTATAATAATTTTACGCGGATAAGGCCTTTGCCCAGCAGTGGGACTGAACTACTACGCGCATGCGTTCGAGTGCCACGCATTCACTCTTGCTCTGTCTTTTTCTATTCCCCCTCCCCAGGAGAGTTGAACGTTTAACGCAACAGTGCTTTCATACCCCCTCCATGGTAGCGTTAAACGTTTAACGCAACCTTGTTGGAAGTCGCATTAGAAGTTTCATTAAAAAAAAAAAGTTCGCGAGCCACAACTAGTACGGGAATAAATTGTTCTTCTGCTTCTCTAAGATATACTGTTAAATTGAATATGTATAAACAAACGTTTTAACAACGCAGTACAATGTAATAAGAGTCGTTTAGACAGTTGAGATATACACACTGAAATTGATTCCAATTGGCATTGAAAATTATGTAACCTACACATTCCTTGGTATTATAAACGTTTAAAATGAAACATAGACATTAAATCACACCTGTATCCCGTAGTGTGGTTGGTTATACATTCAATTAAAAAAGTATCGAAAATGGATGATTTGTTTATGGTTCCAAATTCAATTTTTTTTCTTTTTTGTTGTTAGATTGGCAAATCTGATTTCCATTTTGGCGCGGAGTTTGAGTTGCATCTGTTATTTAGATTCAAAACAATGCTGTTTTTAGTTACATCATATCTATTGTGTGTTTCATAATGGACTAAAACATCGAACAAAGAGTTTCTCTTAAATTTTGCATCGCCAATGGAATTTCGTGTTCGGAGTCCCTTAAAATGATACTGTCGACTTTATCAAAAACACGTGCTTAGAGTGGTACAAAGCGTTCAAAAGCGGCCGAGATGTGATGCAGGTTTGCCTCGCTCTGGTAGGCCATAAATGTCTTCAACTGAAGTTAACATCGCAAAAGTGAAGGAAATAGTGACTGAAAATACTCATTCAAGTTTGACAGAGATAGCCACTTAACTTTCTGAGTGTCACGAGTCGATCCGTACCATTTTAAATAATCACTTGGGTATGAAACAGATTGCCGATCGGCTAGTCCCAAAAGACCTGATTTTTCCAAAAACTCAAACGCATAAGAGTTGCTGAGGACATACTCGAACGAGTCAATTCCAACCCAACATTCATGAAACGCATTGTTAATGGTGGCGAGACGTGGGTTTACGAATTTGACATACAAACTGGTCAACAAGCTACCGAAAAAAACACGCCAAAGTCGATCAAAAGTCAAAGTCGATCAAAGTCATGTTGACCGTTTGAGTATCGCGGTGTTGTGCACTCGGAATAGTTTAGTCCTGTCACAATAACCAGCGCCTGACACAAGTTTAGACGTGATTAAAAAATTCACTATTAAAATTACATCAAATTACGTCAGGTGCTGACTAATTTAACAGGACTAAACTAATATTTATCTTCTGTTCTTTTCATAATGAAATAGAAAGAAAAAGATGCACTCAACTTAAATTTAGTTTAGTTTGTGAACAAGGGAATCGGCACCAATATGCTTCAATATTGTAGGAATCCATGCGTCAACGTTAACTTGATTGCATTACTAACAATGGGGTTTGTACTATGTATTAAATTATAGATTACTGTGTTATATAATCAGGATTTTATCGAGGTTTAGTTTCAATCTTATTAGAGTAACGTAGTTTTAAGACCTTTGTAACTAACAATTATGGACAGCTGGTCTGAAATAAAAAAAAATCTTTGATTTACTCAAAACTATCTCTATTTAGTTTTCCGTTTAGCTCTTAAATAGAGGCTTTATTTTTTTTTCGGATGGGAAATCATCAAATGGCTTCTCCCGTAGAGCAGAAGGGAGTGCCAGACTTGTACGGACTAAAACCCATCCATGTTCCTTCCTTGCCCTTTGTGTTCCAGGGCCGCGGTATCTCTTTCGAACAGTCCCGCAGCCCTGGCAGGCATCAGCCCTTGCGGGCCCCTTCCTGTTCTTAAATAGAGGCTTAGCTTAGCTAATTATTGGTTAAACCTAGGCACCAAAAACTTCTAACCTTCACCAAGGTTATCCTCAGACATTCAAACGATTAACCTACTATAAACCAAGCAACGCCACGTGCAAGTCTAGAATGCAAATAACTAAATATCAGAACGAATTAATAAATAAATTATCATTCATTTGCGTTAATAATTAATAATAATACAGTTTATTCAAATCGTCGTTAAATCTTTTGGCAACTTTACCTTGTGCGGCCAAAGTTACACGTGTTAGTTAGAGGCTGTTCTTTTTGTGACGCGGTTATAATTTTTTGATTATTTTGATGTGGTGAATAATGATGTTTGAGTTAGTATTAACCATTAACGATTTCTGGTATGTTTTCAAGGGTAAATTATAATTAAAACGTTCAAACGAAATATATATTATTTATAATTGGTAACATCAAATAAACTCACTAGCGCCATTAACCTAACTCTATGCAGCTCTATGCTCTACTATATTGTCTGTGGACTGTATGTCTTTTGTTTTAATTGGTAATAAAACCGTTCATTGTGCTACATTGTGTTTTAGGCCACGATCAATTTTCACTGAAACAAATAAGAATTCATTAAGGGTGCTGATAAGGCTGCCCCGATTTTGTAGCGCATCAGGGATGTTCGCCGAATCGCAAGTAGACTGTTTCTACACAACTATGCGAAAACGGTGCACATCCCTGGTGCGCAAGGTTCGGGCTAACTCCAGCGGCATGCTGAGGGTATTCGCTGAGAGGTTTGATTGCCAGTACCTCAAACATTGCCGTATGGTTCATTTGCTGAACAATCGAAATATTTAGTGTTTATTACGTATATAAAGGGCGCAAAAAGACTCTTAACGAAGATGAAAGGCTTCTACTCCCCGTGATTGCGATCTTTTTTTTTTCTAGACCATACCTGGGAACCTTCTAGTTACGGAGATATTGGGGGTCAAAGTTCCAACTTTTTCACAAGTTTTTTTTTAATACTTACACATGTTTTTAGTGTATTTTTTTTACTTAAGACACCTTCACGACCTCCGTAGTATTCAATCCATCCATCAGCACCATGTTTTGAATGCGTTAAATTGAGTCCTACCGTGAAACGTGATTTTTCACCCTAAAGAAAAAGTCGTTTCCCAACAATAATTTTTGCGTAAAGTTAATTAGTTTGATGTACAGAATGCTTGGTACACCCTGTATACAAAAACCCTCGATTTAGACAACACAGAATCGTAATAACAAATTAAAGTAGCCTCTCTAGAGTTGGAAGCTCTTCTGAATTGAGTATCCCGAGCAATATGACATACTTAGTTAATATCACTGTTAACCTCTTCAATTAGACTGAATAACAACACGTTTGTGTCATGATAAGAAGTAGGAGTCTAAAATTATGTACGAAACTTCTTCGATAGCTTATTGATCGTGCATTTTGTCTGCCAAGGCTGCGGGACTGTTCGAAAGAGATACCGCGGCCCTGGAACACAAAGGGCAAGGAAGGAACATGGATGGGTTTTATGGTCAGTACAAGTCTGACATTCCCTTCCACTCTGCCCAGACGCAGAATCATTTGAAGATTTCCCATCATAAAAAAAAACTTGCGTTTTAATAACTAATGAATAAGACTGTCACGCTGGTGTAGTGGTTGCAAGCGCGACTGCTGAGCATGAGGTTCGAGGTTCGAGTCCTAGGTCAGGCTAACTGTTATCAGGTATTTTCATCAGGAATTCCTCAGTAGCAGCCACAATGGCAATAGACTCGCCACCTATTACATGGAACTTAGACGTAGCTGGCGTAATGTGGATGTACTCATAGTACGGTCAGTGCCCTGCATTACTTGACCCCTCTTCCAAAGAAGAATTGAGAAAGAGGGGGTCAGGTAAAGCAGGGCACTGACTGCACTACTCTTTCTTATCCTGCAAACTCAAAGCATTTATTTCCATTAGACCATAACAGGCACTTTTGAAAGTCAGAAAAACAAAAAAAGAAGAAACTACAGTCACAGACATGCACATAATGCTTGGTTGACGGCTCCGTTTACACCCTGTATACTAATATTATAGTAGATTTTTATATCTAAGTTTTTATGTTAGTAGTACTATTGAATTTGGATATTAGGATTCGATTCCGAAAGTTCTTTCTCCAATTGGAAGATATAATTATAAGATTTAAACCCGAATGTCATACATAGGCTAAATTAAAAAAACCGGCCAAGTGCGTGTCGGACTCGCGCACGGAAGCCTTCGTGGTAGCATTACGAGCGTCTAGTTGAGCCTAGTGTGGTGATTTCGTAGATAACATTAACTGTATCTTAGCAACAACTGCTCATGTATTTTCGTATACAATAAAGAATAGAAATGAGTGATTTACATAATACCCTCATATCTATAAAAACGGTAAAACAATCATGTCTGTTGTATGGAAGCCTCCCTTAAATATTTATTTTATTGTTATTAGTATTTGTTGTTATAACGGCAACAGAAATACATCATCTGTGAAAAGTTCAACTGTCTAGCGGTGCATGAGCTAACTGGGGACAGACGGACGTCAGGACAACGGTGTCTTAGTTTTACCCTTTGGGTACGGAACCCTAAAAACGATCCAGTTGGATAATTTTCGACCATAACGCGAGCGGGGGAGGGTCACCTCACAGCTATTATAAATCCGAAAATTTGGGAGAATGGATCGATGTTTGTTTGCTCTTTCACACAAAAACTACAGAACAGCTTTGGATGAAATTGGCACCCCGATAATGTATAACTTAGATTAACACATAGTAAATAGGCTAGGCTAAAATGGAATTGGGCGGCTCACGTCAGCCGCATGCAGGATGACCGCTGGGCAAATGTCTCCACACGATGGGAAAGAAGACGGACAGCGCCGCCCAATCCGGCCGAGAAAAAGGTGACAAGACGATCCGGACGCGTACCGCGAGGGCTGGTTCGAAGAGGCACGAGAAAAGAGCACGTAGAAGGAATTGGGGAGGCCTTTGCCCAGCAGTGGGACAGTACAGGCTGTAGAAAAAAAAAGGTGTGTGTGTACTTATTACGCACGTAAGAAGTTATACTTCTTTGGCGTATAAAACTAAAATGTTGACTAGCTAACTTCAGGGTGTATGTTGACTAGCTAACTTCGGGGTGTTGGTTTTTCGTGACGGTGTGCGCACGTATCTTCAAAATTTACTCTCATAATTTTTCCATATACTTTTCATCCCGGTAGTAAGATCCCGTGGGACAATTAGCGAACTCCACACGGGCGAAGCCGCGGGCAAAAGTTTGTTCAGTTATATTTCTTACTCCAGGAGCTGAGTCTTAGGTTTCGAAGCGATTCGAGTCGGCACAAAAACCCACGTAAGATGGAATGCGTGCAATAAAGGATGTCACGGACTCACAATTTTATTGTAGGAGCATATCAAGCCACTTGCTACATTGCAGTTATTTTACACGGATCTCTGATATAAACCTTATGACAACGACAATGAGGTCTGCAATAAATGTACTGAAAAATCAGAGGTACAATAATAATGGAAGGACTTCATACATTATGATTAAAGACTGCTTCCTAACCAACCTCATCTTGAAAACTTTACGATAATGCAGGGTATAAACAGACTCTTCACGAAGCCGTCAACCAAGCATTATGTACATCTAAGTAAATTTACGCAAAAATTAGTGCTGGGAGACGACTTTTTTTTTGGGCTGAGAAATCACGTTTTACGGTAGGACTCAATCTAACGCATTCAAAACATTGCGCTGATGGATGGATTTAATAGTAAGGGGGTCGTGAAGGTGTCTTAAGTAAAAAATAAATTAATTGAAAACATGATTAAAAAAAAAAAAAAACTTGTAAAAAAGTTGGAACTTTGACCCCCAATATCTCCGTAACTAGAAGGTTCCCAGGTATGGTCTAGAACAAAAAAATGATCGCAATGACGGTAAGAACAAGTGCCTTTCGGCTTCTTTAAGTCTTTTTACACCCTTTATAATACTACTCGGTGCCAGCATGCGGTACTAGCACCAATATGAGATGACATAATCATCGCACATAGCTAATTGGTGATCGCTGTATGATTTTAACAATTATTTAGACGCTTACATAAAGGTCATTAAGGAGCAAAAATCTGTGAGTGAAGCGTCTCTTTGTAAACAAAATAACAGGTCTTTATTGAATGCATATGAAAGTATGTATATGTTGTACTTAGCAGTCTGTAAAGCCTATTTTTTTTTACGGGAACAAGTGAAACTATACTTATCACGATCGCTACATCACTATCAGTACGTATTATAAAACTAAGCCCTCCGCTGCGTCTGTCTGTCTGTTCGCGATAAACTCAAAAACTACTGCACCGATTGCCATGCTGTTTTCACCAATGGATAGAGTGGTTCTAGAGGAAGGTTTTAGTATATAATTTGTCAGGTCAGTGGGTCGTCTTAGGGGCGGATTTGTTTTTGCATACATTGGCTAAAATATAATGATATTTGTTGGAGGTGTCGGAAAAAAATAAACCGTCTGGGAGCTTTCAACGAAAATGCTGCCTAAACCCTTTGGGATATAGTAAAGTCCGCGATGGCATGTGTCTTACTTTTGGTCGCGATAACCGACATCCACGTGGGCAAAGCCACGGGCAACAGAAAGTCCAGTATAACCTGACCTCCCTTTCAAATTCAAATTCAGCATAGCATAGCTTGATTGGCCGTCGTCGTGCGTACTAATTCCTATCTTTTAAAGAATCGATTAGAACGCATTTCTTGTTTCGCGATATTGCGAACTACTAGACGTTTGAAAAAAATAATTTTATTCTACTCTCTAATTTCTAAAGAGGAGGAAAATTAAAAAAAAATTAAGAATTTTATGGTCGAACGCAAAAATAACTTTTAACGAAAGTGGGTTTGAATAATATTTGATACTTAGCTTTCGAGATGTGGGACTTTTTTTATTGAAATCGGAGCAGTAACTTAGTTTTTCATTAAAATATGTACTATAAAAAAACGAATTTAGGTTTCTGTTCAGTATAAATTGACCTATGAATGGGCGTTAAAAATATTGTTATTATATTTGTTTTGTGCTGCGGGACCATTTGTGAGTCAAACTCGCACTTTGCGGGTTATTTGAATACATATCGGACATTTTCAGTGCATAACCATGTGTCATTAAAAATGTGATACGTGCGCATTTGCAGAAGCCATTTTAATGATTTTTTGATTAAAATTACATAAAAAATGTCTAATCAGAGATAATTACATTCAAAAACAGTTGAACACCTAGATAAAATAACTGATACTTATCTTCAAGATAAATGTTATATTTAAAATATTTCCTATTAATGATTGTTACAATTAGTTACATTGTGAATTAACTGTACTGAAAGATTATAATTGGTATTATCAATGATAGATTGAGGTATCAATTTTCAGAGGACACGGTGGAGGTCTGCCCCGCTTGGTTGGAGCACCGCCGTGTCCTCGTAGCGGCGATCGGCGGCGGCGACCTATCGCGTCCGGCCCTGGTCTAATCCATGGTCGGGAGCGAGAAGGAATGGGACGCCGTCACCTCCTTCTGCGAAGCAGTCATACTAGTGAAGGAAGTGGCGGAGCGTGAGAGGGAGAGAACCTCTCGTCCTAGCCGCCGCGGGAGACGCCTCGGGCGTCGGGGGTCACGTGGTGGCTTCCGGCCACCGTAGACGCGGACCTGTGGACGGTGAGTAATGGGCTAGCTCGCTGTCCGTCCTACTTTGGACGACAGGCCGTGTAGACGGCGCGTTCGTGTTCCACGCGAGCTTCAAAGAGATGTCAGCAAACAGGGAGGGGCCCGCAAGGGCCGATGCCTGCCAGGGCTGCGGGACTGTTCGAAAGAGATACCGCGGCCCTGGAACACAAAGGGCAAGGAAGGAACATGGATGGCTCTGCCAAAAGCGGGAGAAGTCACTTGATGATTTCCCATCCGAAAAAAAAATGGTATCAATTTTGAAAAAACAAAAAAATGTATGCCTTAAGCTTTAGAGTTCAATAAAAAATCTATCTACATGGTCACTCAAAAAAATATGTACCTGTATAAAAATATAACCTAACATATATATGTACCTGTATAAAAATATCACCAAATATTTGTAACCTTAATTAAATCATGGAAATGCACGGCGTTTAATGCTAATTATTATCTAGAAGACGATAGACGGCGCCGCCGAGGCCGAAAGAAGTGGCTAGATGACTTTGACGCGCATCACGGAGGCTGGTTCGATGCGGCGCAGGAGAAGAGTACTTGGAAGGATATGGGGCAGGCCTTTGCCCAGCAGTGGGATATATATAAAAAAAAATATAAAAAAAAAGAAAAAAAAATGTCTACAAGAAGTCTTATTCACCAGGTACTCATAAAAATTCAACAAAAAGTCAATTTTGCAACAAAAGATCAACAAAAATTTAAATAGATAAGATAATTAATTGTGTTTGTGGCTGTTGCATTTTAAAGAACAAGGAATTTTGATTATTCTGTCCTTGTACCATGTTACTAGGGGTCGGAGTAATATATTTTTATCCTTCCATTCGTTGTCAACAATCACACTTCAGTTCCATCTTTTGATTTCATAACATTCTTTACAGAATGAATCATAATGCAAGAAAAAAAACTTAAAAAAAATAAGCGGCAAATGTTTCCAGTGTAATATTATAAAATGATATTTAAGGTAAACAAAAGGTTTAAATGGTATGAATCATATACTTTCAAAGAAACCAGGTTTATTTAGTCTCTTAATAACACAACCTAGCTTATAATATAAACAAGTGAAATATAGAAGCAAGTAACAAAAAAACAACAGAGACAAAAAAATATAAAAAAATTGCAGACTCATAAAAAAATAAACAACCTTTTCGTTTGGTTGTTTACAAGATCTTTTAGGAAAAATATTCAGTGTTTTTGAATTATTAATTTGATAAGTAGGTACTGCTCTAGTTTATATAGATAAATACACCCTACAATACTATAATCTTTTGAAAAAACTTGATAATAAAATAATCAAGTCTGATAAGTTTTCAAGCTCATCTAAAAAACAATTCTATGACAGTTAAAATAGTTGTTTTATAAATATAGAACACGTAAACTTACCCTTTAATAATCCCGGCATTTTTTTTTCACATCACGAATGCGCTATTTAATTTCGCGAACAGCCGAGTAATTATTTTTTCACAATTAAAATATCACAATCACTGATTAAAGTACATTGATAATAAAACTTTGCATACAGTTATGTTTTATCGAGCAGTTTATACCAATCAAGGGTTTAAATATGAAATTTGTACTAATAGAGATAAAGAAACAATTACGTCTGATAAGTAACGATTACAATATAGTTAGACGTTTTAATGCTATACACCGAAATCGTATGTGGGCGACCGTCCTCCCGCTAATGTATGCGCCGTCGAGCGAATAGTAATAAAATTATACACGGCATAGCGTCGAATTACGCGTCTCCCGCTTTTAGTTAAAAGGTTAACAGCCAATTGACTACAGTTTTTTTTAATCAGTTAAAAATACAGGCACAAGCATTATACTAACGAGTTCATGTCGTACTCACCGTCGCTAGCGGGTCGCATTCCACCTTTCCCGATGTGCGTGGGCTCTCATTTTCATCTTGTTCACGTAATACCACTTTACGAATATCTAATATTTTGGTATCAAAATGCAAGGAGGTATAAAAAACTAGGATGACCACTGTTACAACTGTCAAAACTGAACTTCACTCGAGTACTTGTGCCAAGTACCATAGACAAGGTTATGTTTTATAAATAGATTTTAGTTTTGCTACTCGATAACAGATGGCAGTAGTAGTCTTAAATCTGGCGACAACCCAATAT
Source organism: Lycophotia porphyrea (assembly GCA_950005105.1). NCBI lineage: Eukaryota > Metazoa > Arthropoda > Insecta > Lepidoptera > Noctuidae > Lycophotia > Lycophotia porphyrea. The sequence continues at coordinate 2,085,608 of OX465410.1, read as the reverse complement.
GGAATTCCATGCGTGTATTTTTTATTGACTCAGTGTGATTAATTTCTACGGTGAATAAACTCCTATCCACATAAAACCAAATAGATAAAAATTAATAGCTTTTCGTTGGTCCAGTAAGCGTCAGTAAAGAACACGTCTCGTGCCTATAACGAGTACCAGGCTGTCATAGGTAAGTAGGAACTTACATCATCCGATACCGAGTATACTCACGCCTATGAATGGCAGGTGCCTATAAAGTACTAAGCTGTCATACGTAAGCAGGAGCTTACCTACCTCATCTGATACCTAACATTAATTCGAGAAAAATAATCATGCCTATGAATACCAGGTTGTCATAAATAAAAAGGAGCTAATGTCACGTATTCTGTGGGCATCTTTCATGGGGTACTGTTTGAGACGGCTATCTAGCTGTCTATATTAAAAAGATGAGTTTACTTATTACTACAGGTTGTGGTTTAGATCTGTTAGGGTACTTATTTTAAGTTGTTTGTATACTGAATGAGAGCAGCGGTGGCCCAGTGGTAGCGACCCCGACTTACGAACAGTAAGTCGTGGGTTCGAACCCAGGCAGACGCATTACTTAGTGTAATTTATTTCATCACCAATGCTCTCAAAAACGGTGAAGGAAAACATCGTGAGGAAACCGGCATGTCCTACAACCAAAAATTCGAAAAACATGTGACATCTACCAATCCGCACTGGGCCCGCGTGGTGGATTATAGCCCATTCCCTCTCATAGAAAGGAGGCCTGTGTCCCAGCAATTGGGAACATTATAGGCTGATGATGATGTATACTGAACTGTTAATATACCACCTTGAATTCATGCCAGCCCCAAATGTCCTTTCTTTGGTACTGTTCGTCGTGTCGTTGAGCTCCTTGAGTTTTAAGTCGAGCTACACGATAACTGACAAATGTTTGCACCGACTGGACAGGTCCACTCAAGGTGGACGGGTGTAGTTCTTTCTTCAAAAGACTACCTCAGACACTAATCTGCATAGTCCTCATGTGTCCTCAGAGCAGTCAGGTACGAAACACCGGCTCCAACAACTAGTTAAAAACAAGTGTTTAAAAATCTCTTTGCAAAATAAACATCATTTATCATTTATAACACAATATGGTTTGGAAAACACTAGAATTTTTGACCTATTCGTTTCTTATTAGACTAGTATTTTACCAAAGGTTATTAAGATCGGTCTACCAGTCTAACCAGACGCAGGTATAGTTTTATTTTAATTATACACTCAGTGATCAAATCGGAAATGAGGACATCCGCAAGAGAACCAAGGTTACCGACGTAACCGGAAGAATTGCTAAACTTAAGTGGCAGTGGGTACGGCACATTGCTCGCAGAACGGATTGCCGATGGGGCGACCGTGAACCGGAAGACGTTGCATTGGAAGGTCTCTCACTAGGTGGACCGATGACACGAGTGCGATGGCGAGTTGCCCGGGACTGGTCAATGTGGCGACACTTGGGCGAGCCCTATGTCCAGCAATGGACGTCTTTCGGCTGAAATGATGATGATGATGATCGACTCAGCCGTTTCTCAACTACGTTGGTGTCGGCTTCCAGTCTAACCAGATGCATCTCAATAACAGTATTTTAAATGGAGCAACTGCGTATCTGACCTTCACAATCTATTAGCTGAGCTATACGACACCTCTTTCTAAGGCTAACGCTGTTAGATATAGAACTGAACTAAACTAACAACTAACGGAAGCCTAACCATATATTTTTGGGCGCCATAGAAAAAAAACAAACGTTCCATAAATAGCATTCAATTGTTTTTAATTGTATAACAAGAAAGGCTCGTGGCTGTATGAGTGATGCCTTTGCCAAAGTAAATGGTGTAGTATGCTAAACGGCCATCGATACCATCGTTAACATTGTCTATGGCTGAGCGTTCCAATTTTAAATATGGTGATCGAACGCGTGATATGGAGTCGAATGTTAATTTTTAGATATTGTTTTTTTTTTTACTAAATATTATTAAACACTACTGATACTGATACTCTTAGCCTGCGTCATCCCACTGCTGGGCAAAGGCCTCTCCCCATGACTTCCAGTTATTTCGATCCAGGGCTAATGCGGGCCACTGGTCGTTGGTTTTATCCAGCTCGTCCCGCCATCTTCTACGAGGGCTGCCGCGATGCCTTCTGGCTGTGTCAGGGCTCCAGAAAGTGGTTATTTTGGCCCACAGCTCATTGGGCATGCGGCAGACGTTAATATTTTGTATTATTAAACACTAATAATACAAAATATTTTTTTAGGTACACGTAAAGTGGGGGTGTTTTTTTTTCTCGCGTACCCCATAGTGTGGGATATCGTTGAATAGGTCTTTAAAAAATAATGCTGTTTGTTGGGATAATTTTTCGATTAAGGAATTCGTTTGTGAAATATTAAGCTTTAAAGTGCTAATTTTTGTTAGTCTCAAGTGTCCCCTCCCTGAACCAGGTAAACGGTTTGGGTGGTGTGTGAAAAAATTCATGGAGATAGTATAATTAAAATGAAAATATATGGAAAACTATCACTTCTAAGTAGGCTTTACAAGTTTACGAGTAATAGTCAACCAACTTATAAAATGTACTTGTATCAAATATTTTGTGGCGAATCGGGCTTAACTCTTCGGAATCGGAACTGCTGATCCAATTCCAAAAATTCTTTCACTTCTTCTTAGCGTATCGATGGCAACCTAAATTGTGGCCTAGAATTGAGCTACTAGTTTGGCGCTTTCATTAGCGTCCATCAGTTCCTGTAGTGATCAAACAACAGAACACACAGGACACGATGTTAAGTGCTCCATCGTTTGTGGAACTGCACCACATTTACACTCCAGGGCAGAGTCATTAATGAATACCGAATATAATAATGAACCCTGAGCAGGTTTTCCTTGCTGCGACCAACCTGGGTCCGGAATCTATTTAAAGACTTCTAACTCATGCCCAGGTGGGAGATTTTCAGCAAGTGGAACGAATGGGTCAGGTAAGGATGCACTGCCTCGCTACAGCTTTAGTCTTTCCGTGGACCGCTCGCCAATGAGTGGGGTGATACACTTCAGGAAGCTGTTTCAGCTTTTAGCCTTTGTGACACGAGGGTATTTTGGTGCAAATGGTGTCGTGTGTCTGAAGCCATTTTGGCCCTTTCTCTAGCGCTTATGCACTGTTCTGCGAACTTCTGGTGTCTCTATCCCTGCTCAGCATTTGTACCAGCATTTGTTTGGTTTAAGGCAACCAGTGATGGCACGTTTCATTCAGAGCAGTATCTACTAACTTTGCATGGGCTGAACGGCTCCACATGGGGCACGCTAAATTGCCAGCTGGAAAAGATAGCGCCAGCGCAGTAGTTCGCAAGACATGAGGCGAACACCCCACTTTGAAGCATTCCATTCTTTCACTACTAGAAAGCTACGTTATCTCTGAGTGTCAAAGGCAAAGCGTAAACGGATCCTTCACGAAACCGTGAACCAAGTATTCTGTACATTAAACTAAGTAATTCTACGCAAAAAATAATTGATGAGTACTGGGAACGGGAAGCTATAATTATTAAAGTTATGACATTAAAAACTTGTATTTTTTATAGAGAGCAGCGGTGGCCCAGTGGTGAGAGCAGCGGTGGCCCAGTGGTGAGAGCAGCGGTGGCCCAGTGGTGAGAGCAGCGGTGGCCCAGTGGTAGCGACCCCGACTTACGAACAGAAAGTCGTGGGTTTGAACCCAGGCAGGCGCATTACTTTGTGTAATTTATTTCATCACCACTGCTCTCAAAAACGGTGAAGGAAAACATCGTGAGGAAACCGGCATGTCCTAGAACCAAAAATTCGAAGACATGTGACATCTACCAATCCGCACTGGGCCCGCGTGGTGGATTATAGCCCAATCCCTCTGATAGAGAGGAGGCCTGTGTCCCAGCAGTGGGAACATTATAGGCTGGTGATGATGATGATGATTTTTTTTTAAACTTATGTTTTGTTTAATGTCTTATGAAAATGGTATAATGTTTATGTTGTTTTACTGTTATGTTGATATGTATGTTGTTGTTTAGATTACCTGGTATTGTATTATAACGGGCTGGTGTCCGCAACTCCACGTCCAATGCGTGGTTTTTGCGTGCGGGTGGGAAACCTATTCGATCCACCCCAACTCCCCGAGAAAGGCCAGCAGCGCCTTGATGTTGCCGACAATCTCGCGGAGAGTACCTGGGTTACCGAAGTACTTTTCCCTGTATGGTGCAACCTCTGGGCAGTGCAGAAGCACGTGGGCTGCTGTTTCGTCTTCCTCCATGCAGGCTCGGCACAGGGGGCTGTCTGTAACTCCTATGACAAAGAGGTGTTTGTTAAAAGAGCCGTGTCCAGTGATGGCGGCTGTAACTGTGCGCAGCTGTAGCTTAGTCAGCCGAAACGCCCGTTTGGTGAAGCGGCCGTCGATAGGAAGTGCTTCCTTGGCCTGCCTGCACTGTTCAATGGTTCGTTTCCTTACCAGTGTGCGTAAATACCCGAAAGGGAGTGGCACGATGGGTTCAGGTCCCACTGCTGCCATACTCGATCCCCTTCTAGCAAGTTCGTCCGCTGCATCGTTGCCCCGGGACTCGCTGTGTCCTTTGATCCATTGAATGGTTATGTTATTGTGATTCAGGCGTTGATGACCCTCGTATATTAACCCAGAGTTGACTGGGTGGTTGTTTAGTGCTAGCAGTACAGCCATGCCGTCTGAGAGTATGCGAATTGAGTGATCCACAACCTTCCGGGCTAGGATGGCTGCTGCCGCCAGGGAAATGCCCATGCATTCTGCCTGAAATATTGTGTTGTGAACACCCAGTGGTGTGGCAATGTGGATATTGAGATCCTCCGAGAAGACTCCAGCTCCAGTGCCAGTATCGGTTTTGGATCCATCCGTGAAGATCCGTAGTTCTGCGGGGCTTAGTCCCTCACAGCGGTGATCTTCGTGGAGTTGGATTTTGTATTTTTTATCGAATACAAACTTTACCAGGTATTGTCTGGAACAAAGAAATGATCCCAATGACGGGGAGGACAAGTGCTTTTCGACTTCTTTAAGAGTATTTTTTACTTATTATTTAAAACGTTTCTGTGAGATGATTGCCGACAATAACGCCAGCGAAGCTTCGGGCCAAATCAAATATTGGATAAAAGAAAACGATTTCACTAAGACAGCTCCACAGCCTCACTGTGCAACAATCAATACAAGATGGCGGAGCTACAAATTGGTTGGATGACGCGGCACAACACTAAATAATGATATTTACATATTGTACTGTCACTTTCCTCTCCACTTTATTATTGAATCTTTTGTTTTGGAGATCCGTAGCAATATTTTAATTTGAAAGTCCCCCCAATGACCCTGACGCTTCCACCTGGAAACGTGGTCCGTGAAATACAAATTTTCTTACGTTTTTTGCGATTTGCAGGTTAGTATCAAGTTATGATTTGTTAAAAAAAGTGTCTTTTTTTCGGGATGAAAGGTATATCCCTTTTTGTACAACGCATAAGCAAAATTTCGGGATGATCGGTTTAGTGGTTTAGGCGTGAAAAGGTAATAAACAAACATACATTCACACTTATATATATTAATATATAATATATAGTAAAATAGTAATAGTAATGGACCTGTTCCCGACACCGGCGGACTGCTATTTTATATATTGTTAAATGTTTTTTTAAGTGTTTTTTAAAGAAATATTTAAAAATGATAAAAATGTAGTTAAATTAATAAAGGGAATAGTAATAGTAATATATTATAGTAAGGATGGGTCCAGGCTTCCTCACGATGTTTTCATTCACCAATGTCTGTGATGTCACAGATAACTTTGAAAGTATCAAAATAGATATGAATTGAAAAAGTCACATTGGTACTTGCCCGGATTAGAACCCACAATCAAAGTTTGTAGAAGGCCAAAAATTTAGTAGCGGAACCTCCTAGACGGTATAGAGGGTATTCACCCTAGAAGGACATACATTGAAGTCTATGATGAGGTTCTTCAAAATGATCAGGTGCTTAGAACACGCAACCAGCGTGCGTGTATGAACGTGAACGCAGCAAAGGGAGTTTTTAAGGACCATAGCAGGTGGCGGTCTTAAATTTCTGCGCAATATTGTAAAAGTGCTGTGTAGCACTTTTGGAATACAATAAAGTATATTTTACCTATTTATTTTTCTGCTTTTCCCCATTGAAAATATGCGTGAATTTATGTAAGCGTGTAAGCTGAATACGCAGAACCCTTTATTAAGAACAGCTGCCCGCGCTTACCCGATGCCCCATAGATAATATCATGGCCAGCCATAGAGCGTGTGTTTGGTAATTTTGGCGCGATTGTCTATGCTCCATTGTTTTCTTTTTTTACAAGTCATCGAGTTTCATTGACTGTTAGAAATTAATCTGTTCACACTTGCCACATCCGGTGAGATAAAGATTTACTTAGTTAGAGGCTCTTAGTACTAGAAAGCTGTAACTTGGTACATATTAACCTCTCCGTTATATTAGTAAACAAAATTAAAAAAGATATATTGTGGGATAGAGTCGTAGTCATTGAAAATATTGCGGGTATGCACAAACCATTTTACGATTCTATATTATTTACTGCTATATTATAGCAAGCGGTTCCCTGAATCGTAAAATGGTTTTTAATGGTTGCAATATATTGCACACACACACACGCGCGTACACACACAAACACACACGCGCACACACACACTGTTATACAATTGATCGTATTTTTTTTTCTCTTTAAAGAGAATAGCGGCGCCTTAAACGATTGCAACTGCGAATGTCCCAAAGTTTGTTTTTGTGGTAAAATACAGGGTGTAAACAGACTCTTCACGAAGCCGTCAATCAAGCATTATGTACATCAAACTAAGTAACTTTACACAAAAAATATTTCTGGGAAACAACTTTTTTTTGGGGTGAAAAATCACGTTTTACGGTAGGCATTCAAAACATTGTGCTGATGGATGGATTGAATAGTACGGGGTCGTGAAGGTGTCTTAAGTAAAAAATTATATTGAAAACGTGTCCCTAAAATTAAAAAAAATTGAATATCTCCCAATATCTCCGTAACTAGAAGGTTCCCTGGTATAGTCTAGAACAAAAAAATGATCGCAATGACGGGGAGAACAAGTGCCTTTCGGCTTCGTTAAGAGTCTTTTTACACCCTTTATTTAATTATTAAGAAAAATATAATATTTAATTTATTTGCTAAAACATGGTATAAAAGATGATAATGTTAATAATGTGAACCAACATGTTTTGCTTAAAAGATATAAGCCTGCAAATGTTACATGGATGACGAAACAATTAGTCATGCTATTTTATGTCCAGGAACTCCTTAACACTGTAAAAACTATTAGGGTTACCCTCGTCCAAGCAGATGCCGAAGTATACCGAGACGCCACGCAATTCAGGATGGATGAACTGGCGATAGGTCACTGGAACAACTTGCGACCCACGGATGCCCCTAAAGTTAAAGGGGAAAATATACAAGTCCGTGATTAGACCTGTCGTACTATATGGATCGGAATGCTGGGCTGTGAAGAAGATGGATGAAAAAAGATTGCATGTAGCGGAGATGAAACTGTTGAAGGGGATATGTGGTGTGACAAGAATGGCTAAGGTATGGAACGAGTATATCAGAGGAAGTTTAAAATTTGCGCCAGTTACAGAAAAGTTGAAAGCGTTCGACTGTCTTGGTACGGACGTGTGATCAGGAGGGACGAATTGCATATGACTAAAAGAGTGATGAATATAAATGTTGATGGATGGAGAGGGAGAGGAAGACCAAGGAAACGATGGCTGAATTGTGTGAGGAATGATATGAAAGAAAAAGGAGTAAATGATAGCGAGACGGTTAACAGAGGAGAATGGAAGAACAAACGTGTTGCGCCTTCCTCCAGTAACATGGGACAAGGGCAGGAAGATCATGAATCGGTCCCCAGAGAATCCTTACTTCCTTATTATTAATATTATAAACGCGAAAGTGACGTATGAATGTTTTTTATTCTTTCACGCAAAAACTACTAAACGGATTTGGATGAAATTTGGAACACATATAGTTTATAACCTGGATTAACACATAGGATACTTTTTATCCCGATAGTATGTTTCCGTGGAACCATTATCAAACTCCACGCGAGCGACTGTAATATGTCTGACCTTTTTATGAAACGTCCGACTTTTTGTCAGGACTTTTCAATTTTAGAAATGGTAACCCTAGCAACACAACCCATAAAACTATTACTATTCAATATTGCATTTAATTCGGAAGTAATCATAGACTTTATGGCCACTAACAGCTACCGTAGACACCTGGTTGAGTATTAATACCTTTGTTTATGGTTGGCATAGTTTTATCGATGTCTTTATGGTGTGGTGAGTCATAGAGTATCTATTGTTTTTTTAATGTTGGCTGGAGAATGTCCTGTGACCCCGAGATCTTAATATAGAATAATAAATATTGAATTTTAAAATAGAATTCAATATTTCTTTACTTAGTATGATTAGCATTTATGTTTCCACTGCTGAGACATAAACCACACACGACGAAAAAATCGTATGTCTATAGCCATGTGCTGAGTGTGCAAGAGACTTAGCGGATTTTAGGCGCCATATTGTAGGAATCGATTTTTTTTCTTGCAGTCCCAACCGGTAGCGTCTCAAAATGAAGGGTTTGAAAAGGTGATTACAAAAATATACACTACAAGAAATGATAAATCATTTAAAAAGTATAAAAAATCGTGTAATAAAAAGTTAAATTGTTTGCGATTTTTTTCTAAAAAAGCTGGAAATAAATGAAGTCGCGCGACGGTGTTAAAAAAACGAAAAACAAAGACCAAGCACATTTCAGATGAAATAAAAATTGTTAGCAGGCGAGATACATACCCCAAGGGTAGCCAACGGGACCCTATTACGAAACCTCCGCTGTCCGTCCGTCTGATGAGATGATGAGTATTGAGAAGTATGGGAGAAGAACACTTGCTACGTCGACTTCCAATGAATTGGGATAAGGTCAAGAGAATGATGATCGTGATTTAGCAAAAGTTTAATAACGGATCTTGCAAATCCTGCCTTAGTAACTGAATCTGCGCTAGACAACAAGGAAAATGACTTTAAAAACTAAAACAATGCATGTGTTATCGGAAATGTATGAAAACTAGGAATTGTACACAATTCCTAGGAAATATATACAATTCCGAGCCTACTTAAGAAATGGGTAAATTAATGTTTCAATGATTCTTTAATACACACATTTCCAGGGAAATGTATGTTTTTGCTACGGATTGCATGCGATTCCAAGATGATACTAGGAAATATATAAAAACTAATGCTCTCTGAATAAAATAAATAAAATAAGAATAAAATCAACGTCAGGGTAACGTCATCAAAATGTTGAAATAAGATGTAGTCGACGTAGCCTCTCTACACGGAGCACCTATATATGTCCACTGGGTTTAAAGTAACCTAACACGAAGAGGATGGCGGGGTCTTAGTTCGCTGGCTTTGCTCGCTCTCAAGACCCTGTCATCTTCTTCGAACCTAACCTATCCCGATTTCGCTTCGCTCGCTCTTGCTTCCAAAGTTTTCCTTACCACAATATGCCTTGTTTATGTTGGTGTTGTGTGTATATGAGGGTAACATAACAAGATTTTGTGTACAACTAAAAACCCCGACTACTGAAAAATCACGGTGTAATTAAATTCAGGGTTTAAAATGTATAATCGACTACTCCTATTGTTGAAGTCGGTTAAAATGTAGCCTTTGTTACCCGTGCCGTAACAACGAATCGATTGACACCTTATTCATCAAAATCGGATGAATAGTTTAGGTGCTACGGAGGAACATACGTAAATACAAACATACATACAACGACTGCTAAAATCATACCCCTTCCTTTTGGCTTCGCCGTAGTCGGGTAAAAAATAGGAGTACGACAAACGTTTTCGACTGTGTTTAGTCGTCCCTCGCACCACTATCCCCGCTGTACTTAAGAACATCAAGAATGTAATACATTTCCGATCGCTATTTAAGAAATGTATAGATTTCCTAAGAAAAGTGCACATTACAAAATATATCATAGATTTCCTATCTATTTTAGGAATTGTATACAATGACGGATTACATACATTTCCGTTAACACATATGCCAGTCTGGTTTAAACTGACACAGAATCTCAATGAGCCAACACAATGGGAGCTTCATAAAATCCAATAAAAAACACGTAATAATTTAATTAAGTGCCATTAAAGAATCTATATCCTTATATCGTAAAACTCGATTCTCGATAATCGATTTCTAAGGTGTAATCGGGATATTTGTATGCTATCGATCTGTGGGATGTAGTTTATAACATTTTTAGAGTTCCGTAGTCAACAAGGAACCCTTGCCCACACACCCTTGAACCATGCCTGTTCGTCTGGCTGTCTATCCGCGGCTTAGCTCAAAGACTCTTAGCAGTAGAAAGCTGTAATTTGGTCTAAATCGGTCTCAATCCATAATTGTACCTGCGCGGACGACCGCAATTTTGGGTCAACTTACGTGCCACGATCTGTACTAATCGTATATTTTATGGACATGAGATTTGACTCGCATTATCATCTTCCACGCAGGCCATCCATCGTTTCTTTGGTCTTCCTATACTCTTATGAAATAATTATAATAATATTAGTTCCCTATTTGAATCAGAATTTGTCAACCACTGCAAGGGTTTTTATATTTTTGTACGGAATCCTAATCCTTTTTCTAAAATAAAATTAGCCAAGCCTTATTACATCAGCTATCTGCCAGTAGGAGTCCCGTCAAAATCAGTCCAGCCGTTTCAGAGACGGAACAAACCGACAGATAGATACTTTTGGCCTTAAATCTCCTGACCAAAGTTTAGACGACTATTTTTAATCTGGCAATCACATAATTAAAAAAGAGATTTGACCGCATATCTATACAATATGTTAAAAAAAACCTGTCCGATCCAAAAGGGGCATATAAGTATACCAATAACTTTGCCAAATAAAATAAGAAACATAAAATATTAAGGAAAGTAAAATTATTTAATGAATTTTAAAATGTATGATTTTTGTCCCAAATTAGCACCATTTTACCGTTTTTCACTCTAACAAACTTTTAAAACGCATAGCAACGCAAGCAACAATTGACAATCGAAGACTGATGGTATTGTCACCATCTTCGATTGTCAATTGTTTTTTTATGACGTGTTGCTATTGCTATACATGTAAGGCCCTTCGCACACGTGTCGTAAGCGTAGTCGTATCGTAAGCGTATCATTTCGACGCCACGTGTACGAGATCTGCAGTGTTACACACACAAATCGTCGCGTAGACGTATCGTTTTGGATATCAGTTAAAATCATGACGTCACCGGCACCAGACGTTTTGGATGTTGAGGATCTTACTTTCTCTTCCGACGAAGAGGATTTTATATTGTTTGATTTTGTTAGAAGTAGAAAGCGACGTGCTTATTGGATCTATCCATACATTGGAAATAATTGAGAGGAGCATACATTCAGGTGCTTTTTTAAAGAAAATAATGAAAAGTTAACTTTTTACGCTTGTGTTTTTACGCCAGTACGCTACGACTATCATCATCACCATCAGCCTTATAATGTTCCCACTGCTGGGCCACAGGCCTCCTCTCTTATGAGAGGGAATGGGCTATAATCCACCACGCGGGCCCAGTGCGGATTGGTGGATGTCACATGTCTTCGAATTTTTGGTTCTAGGACATGCCGGTTTCCTCACGATGTTTTCCTTCACCGTTTTTGAGAGCAGTGGTGATGAAATAAATTACACAAAGTAATGCGCCTGCCTGGGTTCGAACCCTCGACTTACTGTTCGTAAGTCGGAGTCGCTACCACTGGGCCACCGTTGCTCTCGACGCTCGCTACGCCTTTCCAAATGACAATAAACATCTCCTAGGAATACGATACGCTGCAACAACGCTTCGTATGAGAACTTGTATCAACATGTTCCTGCTCGTATTGCTCTCGTCGTACGCGCGGATTACGATACGCTTACGCTACGACGCCGTGTGCGAAGGGTTTAAGTTCCCTCATTTACTCGTAAGTATGTACATTTTATATTTAATTTTTATCGGGTTTTTTTTTACTTGTTCTCCAAAAAGCCTAATAATACCCTTATCGGAGCTGACAGGATTTTTTGTATAGAGACAACTTTACCTTACGGGCCTGTAAACCTACTCCAGTTTTTGAAATCAATTAATTACGCAGTCCACAATAACTTTAGCACACACAGACCTCAATTAATAAACCTCCAATGCAAAAAATTTTTGCATACAATCGTTCGAAAACGTATTCGGTGCGCAATCGTCTCATAATTGTCGGCCATTTTGCATTTATTCGCGCCAATCGCCATTGTGACCAATTTGTAACAATAGCAGCAATTACTTTAATATTAATTAGTGACGACATTTAATTGTTTGACAATGTTATTAGTGTTGCGATAGTTTGATTGTTTTCGTTAATGGGTTAGATTAGAATTGTCGCCGAAATAGTTATCTACCGTCGAAGTTTGACATGTGCGAAAATAAAGGTCGGTAGGGAAACGAGTCGAAGGGTGATGGGCAAAACGTGGGTAAGGGCTTTAAGTACTTTAAATCATCATCTTCCTGCCCTTATCCCATGTTACTATGGGGTCGGTGCAACACGTTTTTTTTCTTCCATTTTCCCCTGTCAGCCGTCACGCAATCATTTACAGTTTTTAACCGACTATCTTCAAAAAGGAGGAGGTTCTCAATTCGGTTGTATTTTTTTTTTGTGTTTGTTACCACATAACTCCGTCATTTCTTAACCGATTTGAATTTTTTTTCCCTCATATGAATGGATATACTTCTCGATTGGTCCCATAGAAATTTCATCAATATCGGTTCAGTAATTTGGTTCTTTTTTCACGTTAATTTCTAAATCACGCTACGTCCATGAAGTCTTGCAAATTTAATTTGACGTACGTCCCGATTTCCGATTGAATTGAAATTTTGCACGCTTAAGTATATCGCGTGATAGTACAATATACAGATGACATGGAGCTGATCTGATGATGGAGCTGGAAGGTGGCCTTAGGAACTCCGTTATGAAACGGCATAAGCCCATCGAGATTAGGCTCGTATAATCCGTCATGATGAGTACTTTGCCTATAGGTGGTATCCAGGATCTGATGATGAAGCTGAAAGGTGGCCATAGGAACTCTGTAAGGAAACGACGCAACCCTATCGAGTTTGGACTCGTTTGATTCGTCTTGGCGAGTGTTTTGTCTCTAAATGGTAACCAGGCTTTGATGATGAAGCTGGAAGGTGGTCATAGGAACTCTGTAAGGAAACGACGCAACCCCATCGAGTTTGGACTTGTTTGATTCGTCTTGACGAGTGCTTTGTCTCTAAATGGTAACCAGGCTTTGGTGATGAAGCTGGAAGGTGGCCATAGGAACTCTGTAAGGAAACGAAGCAACCCCATCGAGTTTGGACTCGTTTGATTCGTCTTGACGAGTACTTTGTCTCTAAATGGTAACCAGGGTTTGATGATGAAGCTGGAAGGTGGCCATAGGATCTTCTTAATAAAACGAGGTAACCACATCAAATTCGGGCTCATTTGATTCGTCTTGATGAGTACTTTGTCTTTAGATGGTATCCAGGGTCTGATGATGGACCTGGAAGGTGGCCATAGGAACTTCGTTACTAAACGACATAATCTCATCGATTTTGGGCTCTTTTGATTCGTCTCGACGAGTACTCTGGTCCTAAACAGAAATGGAAACCGGATAATGAGTGTTGATTAGAGGTTCAACAGAAATGATTATTTATTTTTTATGCTCTAACAACACCATCTTCGGCATTAATACTATAATCGATCGTCAATTGTTTGTTTGTGACGTCACTACCCGGGAAGCGACCGGAGTGTCGCCGCCGGCGCTCCCGTATTGCCATGTAAGTTTCCTCATTTTACACATTAGTATATTACATTAGTGCTTTTTAGTACATTTTATTTATTTTTTACCGGGGCATTATTTTTCCTTGTTATAGATATGCTGTTAACAAGGATTTGTGTTAGATACGACAACTAAAAAGGATAAAATAAAAGATTTTTTGGAAATAAAAACCGACTTTAAAAAAATATACAAAATAAAATTACAAAAAAAAAGAAGTGGGAAATAACTTAACTTTGAGGAATTTTTTGACAACCAGTAATTATTTTCTGCTTTTGATACACCATTATTATTTTAATTGGACTGCTTCGTTGGTTTAGTGGCCGCAATCGTGACTGCTGAACAGGCCTGGGTTCGATTCCCGGGTCGGGCAAATTGTTAGTGGGTTTTTCCAACAGGAATTTCTCAGTTGCAGCAACGGAGTCTTGATTTTTGCCCGATTGGTGGCTATAGGCTCGTCCCCTATTACAAGGGACTTGAAAATAGGGTAAGGTAAGGTACACATCGGCCAAACCCTTCGGGGATTACAGGCGTGATGTTTTTTATTTATTAAAACCTTATGCACATAATGTACAAATTATTGTCTTAGGCATTTGATGTGCAAAAAAGATTCTTATCGAAGCCGAAAAGCACTTGTTCTCCCCGTCATTGCAATCAATTTTTTGTTCTAGACCATACCTGGGAACCTTCTAGTTACGGAGATATTGGAGGTCAAAGTTCCAACTTTTTTAACTACTTACATGTTTTTAAGTAACTTTTTACTTATGGACACCTTCACGATCCCTTACTATTCAATCCATCCACCAGCACAATGTTTTGAATGCGTTAAATTGAGTCCTACCGCAAAACGTGATTTTCACCCCAAAAAAAAAGTCGTTTCCCAGCTATAATTTTTGCGTGAAGTTACTTAGGTTGATGTATGTACTTAATGCTTGGTTGACGGCTTCGTGAAGTCCGTTTACATCCTGTATTGCGTTATTATTTTAATAACCCACATAATTGTATAAACTGTACAATCACAATACTTAGACCGGCAATAAAATATAGTATATATATCCTAATATGCCAAGTGAATGGATTACTGATAACTGTGTTACGCACCAAGTTATTCTGGCTAACTTATGGTTATGATAATACGCACAAATTGTGGACCGACTTTGAATGTCAATTGTTTTTTAAAGTACCTACTAATAATCGCTAACCGGTGACGTAAGATGGTCTGATTATGACGTCATCTGTCACCATTATTTCATGCAGTGTTTACCCTGGAAGCTACCTGAGCTCACAAAGACGGTACAACGAGTGGGAGGCTCAAATGACCATGGAGCGGCTCGGCATAACGGTCCTCGCGCATGACTGGCCGCTATCATGAACAAAACTAGTTGGACTACAAACCTTCTTTCTGGTTTTGACCCAAAAATCGCTTTTGCGGCCAAAGTCGTGGTCCTGGCTGTGTAGTACGCGAGATCCCTTAGCCTTGTAGACATAGTGTATAACACCAAGACCTGTTGTTGCAATCACAATGCAAATACATATCTTAAAACTATTTGCTATAAAGGGTGTAAACAGACTCTTAACGAAGCCGAAAGGCACTAGTTCTCCCCGTCATTGCGATCATTTTTTTGTTCTAGACCATACCTGGGAACCTTCTAGTTACGGAGATATTAGGGGTCAAAGTTCCAACTTTTTCACAAGTTTTTGTTTTTTAAATACATGTTTTCAATGTACGATTTTTACTTTAAACACCTCCAGGAGCCTCTTACTTTTCAACCCATCCATCAGCACAATGTTTTGAGTGCGTTACATTGAGTCCTACTGTAAAACGTGATTTTTCAGCCCAAAAAAAAAGTCTTTTCCCAGCACTAATTTTTGCGTAAAGTTACTTAGTTTGATGTACATAATGCTTCGTTGACGGCTTCGTGCAGAGTCTCTTTACACTCTGTATGTGGCAAATCAATATACATTATCAAGAAAAATATTTCATGTGTAACATTTTTCTGGTATGCCAAATAAATTTGAAAAAAATACGTGTTGAGGTACTAAGAAGGTAGTAAATATTTACAAAGAGAAAAAGTAGTTATGTCGTCTAAAACTATGAAAAAAAAGTGGTGCAGACATGCTGACGTCCGAATGTCTGACCTCTTTTTTTACGCGACTTTTCGCTGTCCATCGAGGTAGTCAATATTTGAAGTTAGGTATCCAATAGAAGTATTTTGGTATTTTCTAAACATCAATTTATATCTCTATTGGTCCAGGGGTTCTAACGCTTACGTTGGTCGACAGACTACGACGTCCGGAGACCGGGCCAGGCGCCTCAAGTGGAGTTGGGCAGGACATCTGGCTAGATGCGGAGATGGCCGAAGGCGACCGCGCGTCTTCGGGTGGTCTCGAGCTTTCTCTCAATGCCGCACCGCCTCGAAACGTGTTTCTGCTTTTGGAGTGAATTGCGACTAGAGGAGGTCGAGCCCGTGCAAGTATTTATCCGTTCTGTTTACACTGACTCTTAGTCGCTAGACAGAGTGATCGAAGTCGTTACATCAGGGGTGGTGTCCCGCCTCACATTCATGGCTACTACTCTCGTAACGCTGCTTTCCTGGTACATTCTTGTGGGACACCATTCAACGCAGTTTTTATTTGGCCCACTGATTACGCCATTGAAAATAGCAGTGTTCCTATCGAAGCTCATAAAAATAATCGACACTTCGAAGAAGAATTGGATATAGCATAATATAATTATATATTAACAGCGATCAAACGCATAACAAATGATGATGGCACATTAATAATCAATAATTCGTTATAAATCCATCGATATATCCGTTCGGAGGCACAATGTTCGGCGATTAACATAATAAATACATTTGTTGGCGACCCGACTACCGGACGCTACTCTAGAGTAGCGTAAGCAAAGTCATTGATGTTACTAAATGCAACACAAAAATAATATAGGATTTTTTTTAGTATTTTAATTTCGACAAGCTTTTGATTGAAAAAGACTGGTATTCAGTTTTATTCTTTACTAGCTGTGCCCGCGGTTTCGCTCACATGACCGCGTGTTCTTTTGGCATTGTCAAAGTTTATGAACGTAACGAAAATATAGATGCAACTAATGATCTATCCCGGGTCCCCACGGTTAATATCCTTAAAAATTAAAAAAAAAACTTTCAGCTCTGAAAGCTCAATCAGCCAATGGTAAAAATGTGATCGACACAAACGATGGAAACAAAAGTGACAATGTGCAAAAACCACGGTACTGAAAAATACTGTAAACACTTGAATGTAATGTATCCTAAATAAAATAAATGCGAAAGTAATTTGAAGAAGCATGTAAGGAATATTTGTACAAAATTTGGACAAAATCTATGCAGTGGTTTTTGCGCCAATTCGGAATATCGATTTGGTAATAAATGATAAATGATGTTTATTTTGCAAATAGGTTTTTACAAACAGTTTTACACGTCATGTTTTTCAAAGCTAGATGGGGCCGGTGTTTCGTACCTGACTACTCTGAGAAGAAACAGCCGAAAAAAACACAGACAGAGGTCATAGTCTCTTTTAAAGTCCAGACATAGTCTTGGTTTACTCACATGAGGACTATGCAGATTAGTGTCTGAGATGGCCTTTGGAAGAAAGAACCACACAGATTTGAGTGGACCTGTCCAGTCAGTGCAAGCATTTGTCAGTTATCGTGAGCTCGACTTATAACTCAACGAGCTCAACGACACGACGAACAACGAATGAACAATGTAATTGATAATGTTGCCGTGCCCGACAGGGTGGGTCCATATTGATCTTTTACCTTGTTACACCATCTATGTAATACATATGGAATGCAATAAAGACTTGAGTATTGAGTATTGGATTTTTACGATTTTGTTATATGTTTATTATTTTATTAGAAATTTAGATAAGCAAAACAAACAAACAAAGCTTTGTTAGTTTTAGAAACATAGTAATATTGCTCTTTATGTATTTTGTGATTGTCTTTGCAATAGTATAATTAATTGTGTGTTACAAATTACTTATCGTCTATATTAAAAAATCTTTTAATGGATTCGAATACTTAGGTCAGCCATAAAAATATAATCAATAAATTGACATCTTTACGTGCTGTCCGTACACATTTCGTGAAGGAACGCAGGTTGGTCTAGCAAATAATCAATTTACGTGTGTGAACCTCACCAAAATATTGTATTATCTGTGGTATGTGACACTTTGACGTTTGATGACAGTTACGATTGAATTTGACAGGTAGGTACAAAATTCTCAAATGCCTATACCAACGTAATACTTATTAGTTCCGAGGTTGATCCTCGCTAAGTTTACGAAGCTTCATCTTAGCGAACTAATGAATCTATTCCAGTAAAAATGTTCTGATATAATTTTTTATTTAACTTTTTTTATTAGTAGATATTTTGAGTAAATAAGATACAAACAAATAATGTGGGGCAATTGAACAGGTACGACGAAACGACTACGACTATTAAAAGGCGTTTATTGTACAGACGCCAGCACATCAAGCTACTCGAAACTGTCAAATTTTCCCAATCAAACCAAAAAAAAAAAAAAAAGTCTGACAACCAATCTAACCAAGGGGTATCGTATTACCCAGTACTAACTGGGTCGTGGAGGTCAGATAGGCATTCGCTCCATGTAAAATACTGGTATTCAGCTGCCTCCGGTTAGACTGGAAGCCGACCCCAACATAGTTGGGAAAAGGCTAGGCAGATGATGAGTAGGTAAACAAGTTCTTAAAATTAATTATTTAAAATTTGACATTTAAACATAGGTAAAACAAAATATGACATTGAAATACTTACTGAAACATTATGTATGACATAATAATAGTTCTAAAGTAAAAACAAAAGAAACAAGACTTTTTTTTTATATAAATTATGCTTGCAAGCATAATAAAACATATGGATTGTACAAAAAAGTGGGTTAAAATGTTCATAAGTACATACTTAGTCAGAAAACAAAAATCTTAGTGAAAAGGGTTGATATCACCTAAGTAACATCTAAAAATTGGCCGTCGGCATACGTTAGCAGGTATACATACGTTCACAAAAACATACTAACACTAGGTAGTTGATGCCACAAATTTGGGCTGCGGGCTGTCCGAAAGAGATACCGCGGCCCTGGAACACAAAGGGCAAGGAAGGAACATGGATGGGTTTTAGTCGGGAGAAGCCATTTGATGATATCACATCCGAAAAAAAAATGCCACTTAGTCTGGCTGGTCTTGGAATATTATGACAGACAAACAACGACTACGACAACTATAAAATGTTGCTTTCATAAGAATTGCAATTGACCACACGCATGAGAATAGTTAATCAATATTCTAATACCATATGCTCAGTCTCGCTTGAGAGTACGCGATAGAATTCCATCGTAGTAACGGAAGATAAAATCACATATAATGGAAAAAATTACTACTCCTTTGGCCACGACGAACGCTCAAACGACACGCGTTTTGCAATTACAGGCACGCTCTTAACGACTTATTTTGATTGTTTTCCTCTCAATCGCACTGTCACTTAAACGGAGTATTCCCATTTGAGCACCGATTTCAAGAACACCAAAGATTTTCCCTTTTGTGCAAAGGCAATATCTTTGGCTCTAAGCATTGGTGCTCTTGAAATCGGTGCTAAAATGGGAATACTCCGCTTAAACGAGTAGCTAGTCAAAATCAACTGACTGCTTTTTCCCAATAATGTATGTTGGGGTGGGCTTCCTGTCTAACCGGATGCAGCTGAATATCATTTACATGGAGCGACTGCCTATCTAACCTCCATTACCTAGTTAGTACTGGGTAATACGATACCCCTTGGTAAGACTGGTTGTCAGTCTTTCGGGCCACTGACTACCTGTAACGACTTTCAAAGAATCTAAAAATGACAGCTTGTACCAACGGCTTAAGAGGAAACACGGTAGGTATTTGAAGAAACTATCGCTGTCAGTCTGTCGCTCTGCGAGCGTGATTTCAGCATTGGTGCGATAAGAGTAAAAAGTCATAATTCGAGGTTCGGCTCTTGACTATTTCCTTCTCCAATATTCGACCAATTTAAAATATATTTCATAAACTGAATATGAAGGATATATCATCATCATCAGACATCATCATCAGCCTTTACTGTTCCCACTGCTGGGACACAGGCCTCCTCTCTATGAGAGGGAATGGGCTATAATCCACCACGCGGGCCCAGTGCGGATTGGTAGATGTCACATGTCTTCGAATTTTTGGTGCTAGGGCATGCCGGTTTACTCACGATGTTTTCCTTCACCGTTTTTGAGAGCAGTGGTGGTGAAATAAATTACGCAAAGTAATGCGCCTGCCTGGGTTCGAACCCACGCCTTACTGTTCATAAGTCGGGGTCGCTACCACTGGGCCACCGCTGCTCTCGAAGTACATTATGTAAGTTTTTGAAGTTATACTTCTTATGGCGCGTTAGGGAAAAATGATGAGAGTAATTTTTTACGATGCGCGCGCACACCGACACCTAAATTTAACAGCATGAAGTTAGCTAGTCAACATACACCCTGAAGTTAGCTTAGTGTCAGATATTGACAAGCCTAGGTTTTTTATTTTAAATCTACTGCTGGCTGAGATAAGGCGACAGATATTTTTTTTAAAAATAAGTATAACTTCTAACGCGTGTACATAAGTACACACACACACTTTTTTTGTAAATATTCTGTGTCCCTATGTCTTTCGTTTTTCATTAATAGATAGTTGTCTAAGGTGCCAACAGTCTCGGAATAAAATGGCTGCGACATAAAGATGGACAGGGTGAATATGATCAGTGCTTTTAAAAATAAGCCCGCCCTTTGTCTCACTATAATTATGTAAAACTAGCTGATGCCCGCGGTTTCGCCCGCGTGGATGTCGGTTATCGCGACCAAAGTAATCAGGTTTTGATACCGTTCCCGCATTTCGCATTTTTTTTGTTCCCATTTTGTTAAAGAGCAGCGTTTTTTTTTCCGACACCTCCAACGAATATCATTATATTTTAGCCAATGTATACAAAAACTTAACAAATTATATACTAATACCTTCCTCGGGAACCACTCTATCCATTGGTGAAAACAACATGAAATCTGTTCTGTATTTTTTGAGTATATCGTGAACAGACACACAGACGTGGCGGAGGACTTTGTTCAATAATATGTTGTGATGATGTCTACTTCTTTTACACGCCTGCTCTTTGTTTGGTGTATCCTATCTGTCTTTTATCCATATCAGTGCATTTTTTCGTCCAGTTATGTCCCAACTTTCTCACATTTATTTTTTATTTAATCACTAATGAAACCAATCTTAACATACAACTTTTAATTGCGGCCAATTCAATGTGCGTTAGTATTATGCGTCGTGCGTCCCGTCGTCGGTGAAATAAAGGAGTCAACGCACGCCGCGTTGCATTCGTAATGCACTTGAAATGAACGCGCCTCTAATTGATTTGTACGCGCCTGTCAGGTTGGTAATGCTTGTCATTTTTTGTGACGTAATTTTGATATGTTTTGAAGTTTGATTTTAGAATTGTTTCTTTATAATTGGCGTTTTGTTTCGACATGAACGCTTACTGTGCACACTTGCTTTTCCAACTCACTGGACATTGGCAGAATAGTCGACATCGGCTTTAATTGCCATCAAACAAAAATAGAATAGAATAGAATAGACATGAACGCTAGAGGAGGGTTGAAATAAACCGAAGCAAACCGTATTAGAATTCTTGATTTTTGGTGACGAACCCGCAACGCTCATCTTGCGGATATTGTTAATTACGTAGCTTGTAAGACCTTATTGCTTTATTCTTGCTAATCGCAATGTAACATCAAACAAAACACATACATATTTTCGCCAATAAATCAGCTGTCAAACTTATATCGTTGGAAAAAATCAGTACAGATTCAAATCTCACCAACATTTTGACAGCCAATACGGCGGGAAACCACACAAAAATGTCTTCCCAAGGCAATTCCATGAATGTTCTACCGTGGAGTGATGTGAAAATTAAATTAAATCGTTGTACCTTTGATCGGCACAGAACTGCACTTTGTCGCGCCGACGACCGCTCGATTACAATTAATCAATTACCATAACATAAATACGCGCGCGGCGGCCATTTTAAGTGCGCATCTTGTAGCTTGTGTAGCTGTCAATAAAAGTGTGATTTTTTTGAAAAAATGATTTTGTTGAGAAAAAGGCGCACAAAAAACGTAAAAAGGCATTTTATATCATAGATTATCGGATTGGTCATGTTCATCAGAAATGTCAGGTGCGTAGTACTCGCAACAGACGTGTATCCATTGAACCGATCGTCCTGAAATTTTTCATAACGTTGTTAGTACGATGTAGTACATACAGAAACGGACATACGGTACCTTTCATCCCGAAAATAAGTACTGTTCCCGAGGTTAAGAGTTGTTTTAACAATAAAGTTTTTATGATAATAGATGACGCCACGTGTCTTTCGAATCATGATTCCTACCTCAGACACCTTTCTCTATATAAGTTTGTGCATATACCAGCGCCTGTAATTTCTGATGTTGAGATAAATAAAGATTTATTATTATGATTAATTATATTATTGAAGTGAAACTTCTAATGCGACTTCCAAGAAGGTTGCGTTAAACGTTTAGCGCTACCATGGAGGGGGAATAGATTTCATTACAAAGTTTCACTGCTTCCGCGCGGAGATACTCGACGGACTATTTTTTTATAGAAATTTTAGTGACGCGAGCGAAACCGTGGGCTAAAGCTAATTTAGGATAATGTCGAAAGTCTTATAAGCATCATCATATTTGGACAAAATTTTTCAAAACCAACCAGTTGCTACTTACTGTATTATATTACAATTTTCCTCTACTTAATAGCCACAAAAAATTATCATTTTCTCGTCCCAAACCTCTACACAAACTGGTCGTCCTCACTTTGTAGCAAAAACGCTCTAACCATAGACAATGAGTGCTCACTTTTACACGTCCAAGGCAAAGGGCACAAAGGTTGTTATTCCTCAACTGTCACTTGAGTGGCGTTGCTTTTAATTTTGTATGTGCATCAAAGACGGATGCTATCAGGCGTACGTGTATTAAATACTAAGGAGTATCATAGCCTTTTTTAAATGATTTTGTTTTGTTTAAAATGATTTCTGCGGAATTTTAAGATAATGTCAATAAGTTGTTTCCTTCATCGTTTCTAAACAAGGGTGCAATCTTTTTGGATGTCAAAAGTGATTTTTGTATTTAGTTTCATTACTTCAAATTCAAGATCAGTCGCTCAGTCAGATAGGCAGTCGCTCCATGTAAAATACTGGTATTCAGCTGCATCCGGTTAGACTGGAAGCCGACCCCAACATAGTTGGGAAAAGGCTAGGCAGATGATGACTTCAAATTCAAGATCAAATATATCAAACTAGCTTTTGCCTGCGGCTTCGCCCGCGTTAATTTAGAATTTTTATTAGGTATATTTTTTTGTACACAGGATGCCGGCAACATTCACTTCTTATTATAGCTACATATCTGCCTGACCTTTCGGTAATACCAGGCGTGATGTTATTTTTACTTATACTTAATATAAATATTATAAATGCGAAAGTAAGTTTGTTTGTTACCTTTTCACAACTAAACCACTGAACCGATCATCCTGAAATTTTGCGTAGGTATTCGTCGTCAGGTGTACAGAAACTGACAATGGGTACCTTTCATCCCGAAAAAAGTATTGTTTCCGAGGAAAACAACAATCGCGTCTTTCGAATCATGATTGAATTATATTATTACAAGCAAAGTACAACCTGAATTAATTGTCAAACACTAAATTAACGCGAACATTATGTAATAACAGAGCGTTTCATTTAAGAAGATTAGGCAGATGTTGATGATTTACACTTGTGCTGGTTAAAGACTATGAGGCTGGGTCTTCTATTCAAGGGTATACTGATCAAAGCTCACCGTGTGGTTATGCCAAAATAATAACTTTTTGCTTAAGTGCTTAACGTGAAATGTTTCGCATCGTGAGGGAACTGTAGCTATGATATTTCTGTTAAGAAGTTCGATAAAGAGAAATTAAGAAAATCAATATTTATTAGGAGAATATTTTTCAGTTGTGATTTAAGTCAATGCCAGTCGATTTTCACTAGACCTTTACTTACACCAAAGCCGAAGGAAACCGGGTAACATTGATAGATATTCGAAAAATTCAACATGGCCGATTTCCCTGCTTGTAAGCCGAATCGATCAAAATGTACCTCACGCACACTAGTCGATTATTCACAATATTCACCGAACGCATGATCGGCGGCGCTGTAAAGAAATTAAAAAGAAATAGGGGCATAGACAACACCGCATTGTCTTTAGCGGCGCCTCAAAGAAGGTTCGTTACAACACAGAATTTTTAATGAATTTTACTAGTTTATTACGCGTGACAAGATGGCCGCTTTTGATTATTTCAAACTGTAATTGTTTGAATTTTAAGTCAATTGGACGTTGTGTTAAAAATACTTAATTTTGGGCTGCTACTGAATTACTTTCCAAAAGCCTTGAGCGCTCTTCGGCATTCCTTCACACCTATTTTCCTGCTCCATTGGTCTTGTAGTCAAAACGCGTCTGTTGGATTTGGGGTCCTGATTCTCGGGTCGAGCAAAGGCAGAGAGTCTTTGCTCGACCCGGGAATCAGGACCAGTCTTGTCGGATCGCCGTCCCATCGGACTATGAACCTAAGGGAAGAGAGAATGCACCTGTGTCTGTGCCATCATCATCATCAGCTTATAATGTTCCCACTGCTGGGACACACACATGCCTCCTCT
This sequence comes from Lycophotia porphyrea, assembly GCA_950005105.1. Classification (NCBI taxonomy): domain Eukaryota; kingdom Metazoa; phylum Arthropoda; class Insecta; order Lepidoptera; family Noctuidae; genus Lycophotia; species Lycophotia porphyrea. The sequence continues at coordinate 2,060,854 of OX465410.1, read as the reverse complement.
CTATGAGAGGGAATGGGCTATAATCCACCACGCGGGCCTAGTGCGGATTAGTAGATGTCACATGTCTTCGAAATTTTGGTTCTAGGATATGCCGGTGTGACTGTGCACATTAACATATTCTGCATCGATAGCTTATCCCCGTTGAAATATACCACCATAACCCCAGAAGCCGCTTTAATACCGAGCTTATTAAAGACGCAACTGAGCGGAAAAAAGGGTCCTAGGTATTTGCAAGAGATCTGGCCATTGGGCAGACTGCAGAGCCAGCTCACGAAACTGAAGACCGACGATGGCAGAATCGTATCCGCCAAACCGGAGCTACTGAAGGAGATCCAGCGATTATATGGGCAGTTGAACACGTCAACCAGTGAAGCCATGTTATGTTATATAGTTTGTACACACCTTCACATTTATTCAGTAAACATCATCAATACCTAATACCAACCAAAAAAACAACAGATAACTGCTATTATAACAACACAATGATCATTCCGCATTTCAAATTCAATAATCCTAATTCAATTTCCATTCTAAACACGTTTTTATCGGCGCCATTGTTTTTTATCACAATTTTCTAAGAGATCCTACTTTAATCCCGCCGGATTTGACAAAAAACTGTTACAATAACTTTTTAATATTCATTTTATTTAAAAAAAGAAGTTGGCGCCTTTGCCGCCGATAAAAATCAAACAATACAGATTAAGTATGTATGTTAGAAAAAAAATGTTATGATTTATTTGGTCTATGGTTCGAACTGTTTAGTATTCATAAAGGTTAATAGATGGCGCCAAAGGTATTTCAAAATTATGCATGTTTCCGAAATCGTGAGAATAGATGAGTTTATAATCATATAACAAAATATAAGCTACCGGTGACAGGAGCTAGTAGTAAGTATAGTAAGTAGCACGTTTTTAAAAAGAACCTGCTTGTCGGTAGGATAGAACGAATTTAATCTTTGATCAATCTATCTTTATCTATTTTTTTTCTATTCCTTTTTTTTCTTTTGTTCAATCTATACAAATAAATAAGATTGAAGTGTCTGTTTTTATAACAAGATGCCAAAGTCAGTTAAAGAACTGATCGATGAAACATTCAAAAGCTACATAAAAAATTAACGTGTCCATAATAAAAAGCATATTACAAAATCAAGAACTACGTTGAAGTCAAAGAAGTTTGGCTTTAGTTCCTTCTGCGCATGCGGCTTCCCTGGTAGCTCATAAACGGCACAAATATGTGGATGTCTCTAACTATTGCTTTTTTTTATGTTGTTTTATATTGAAATATTTAAAAATGTAATAAGTATGTTTATAAATAAATAAGGGAAATAATAATATTTTTCTCGTAGTAAGTGAGTCATCAGACATGTTTCAGATCTTGTCGGCGGCTGTCGCGGTAAACACGAGTATGAATTTTATGCATCGCCTGCTCGCTTTTCGGGGTAGTGATGCGACTATTCCTGTGTTGTGTTGGCGATACCGTTATCGATAGTAGATGCAACATTATTTTGTTGTATCGATCTACTTAAAATTTTACAGTAAACTGAAGAGTTACAGAGAACTCTTCAGTTTACTGTAAAATTTTTAGTTCAGCGCTTACTTAAAAGCAAGTGTTATGGAGTTGACATAACGCCCAGAAGACGTTGCGTTGGAAGGCCTCGCACTAGGTGGACCGATGACCTGTTAAAGGTTGCGGGGATCCGCTGGATGCGAGACGCACGGGACCGGTCAATGTGGCGACACCTAGGGGAGGCCTATTTGCAGCAGTGGATGTCTTTCCACTTACTATCATCATCAACATTCTCCTACCCGTATCCCAATTTATCGGTGGTCAGCACAGCATGTCTTCTTCTTCCATGATTTTCTTTATTACTAGTCATATTTCTTAGCAATCTCTCCGCGTTTAAGACGAAATAGAGACTACGATTCTCCATACAAATGTATTCTCCATTGTTCTTCTCGAATAATGCCTCTAGAGCAATATTTTTTTTTTATAAAATCGAAGTCTACTGTTTCCTTTTTTTCAGCAACTAATAAGTAAAGAAAATATGAACCTCCAAAAATGTCAAAAAGTACATTTTTACGGCTGTGATTAGAGTTCAACCAGACATATTCGAAAAGTTTTCTACATTAAAAAAAAAATAGAAGGACCTTAGACATACTCTTTGTAAAATTTTATTGTCAAAAATACTTGAATCAGGCTCTGTTTTCGAGGAGAAAGAAAGAGGAATACGAAACGTCATTCTCGTCAAAATTTTTGGCTTGACGCATGCGACGACAACAGTTTCTTCAAATACCTATTCTTTATATTCCTCACCGGCCCGGTTCCCTCTTAATACAAACAAAATAATAAAAAAAATTATTTTGTTGTCACTGTTGATTGTTGTTATTGTAGTAGTTAGTAGTATTTATTGTTAATTGTTTACAAACATCTAGTATTTTAAGAATGCTTGTAATAATTGTATCCAGTTGCCTGATAAATTAAAATATGAAGAGAGAAAACTATCGACAACTCATCCTCTCACTACTGAAGGGGGATATCGTTTATACAAACGGACATCTAAATAGCAAATAAGACATGGAAATTGATTTAAACGTCGCGTGGATACCGTCGTGGCATGGGGTGGGTAATGTCGAGCTGTGGGGAATATGGTTGATCGTTTTGTTATGTTGGTAGCGATTGTAAGTACTTACAGAATTATACACGGTGTTTCAGAAAACTGAAGTTATACAGGGTGTAAACAGACTCTTCACAAAGCCGTCAACCAAGCATTAGGTACATCAAACTAAGTAACTTTACGCAAAAATAAGTGCTGGGAAACAACTTTTTTTTTGGGCTGAAAAATCACGTTTCACAGTAGGACTCAATGTAACGCACTCAAAACAGTGTGCTGATGGATGGATTGAATAGTAAGGAGGTGTTTAAAGTAAAAATCTTACAATAAAAACATATATAAAAAGACTTGAGAAAAAGTTGGAACTTTGACCCCCAATATCTCCGTAACTAGAAGGTTCAAAAAAATGATCGCAATGACGGGGAGAATAAGTGTCTTTGGTTTCGTTAAGAGTCTGTTTTGCACCCTTTATTTAAGGGAGTGATACAGGCCATCAGTCATCTATTGGGAACGTAGGTGCTTTCAAGGGGGGTACCCACATCGTGGGTGACTTTACCTCCAAATGAATCACTCATTATTTATGTTCGTTTGGGTCAACTAGGTAATGAAATTTTGTATGGCTCTGCTGATTGTTGTTCCATGTAAAATACAATGCTGGTATTCAGCTGCATTCGGTTAGATTGGAGGTTGATCCTAATATACACTCGGCATCACAAAAATCGCAAATCTCCGAAAATTAGTTTCAAGCATGTCCCGCCATCGAAGAATACATTAAACCCAATTAATATTGGCGTCAATTAAAAGTAATATGTTTAACTACCTTTAAATTAATAACAGTTAGAATTCCTAAACACAACAAATCTCATTAGCACGTAGCTTTATCAAAAATGTTGTCAAAATACGCATTACAACGGTGAAGGAAAACATCGTGAGGAAACCGGCATGTCCTAGAACCCAAAACTCGAAGACATGTGACATCTACAAATTCAAAACATTATAGGCTGATGCTGATGATGATGATGACACGTGAACAGCTACAGCAAGAAAAATACCCTGAAGATGGATACCACTGCAGATGAAGCCGCTCAAGTCATTGCACTACTGCAATCAGGGATGCGGCAGTGTAATGTTGCTCGTCAACTGAACATGAGTCGTTTTTCCATTCGGCGAGTGTTCCAACGCTTCCAAGAGACTGGTGGCTATATCCGAAGACGTGGATCTGGAAGACAACGCTGCACATCCGAAAGAGACGATCACTTCATTGTTTCGATGTCTTTACGTTATCGGTTCTCCAATGCTGTTGAGCTGCAACAACAACTCCGATCAGCTCGCAGAACTTCTGTAAGCGTCTCCACGATTAGAAAAACATTGCAGCTCACATGGCTGCTACAAGGCCAAAATTGACTGCACAGCATAAAAGAGACCGGTTGGAATTTGCCCGCGACCATGTGGATTGGACAATTGATCAATGGAAGGCTGTGCTCTTTTCGGATGAGATGAGGGTGTGTCTTTTCTGCAACGATAAGCGTAAAAGAGTGTATGTGAGGCAAGGAGAACGATTCGCTCAGGCCTGTATTCAAGAGACAGTGGAATATGGGGGGAGACAGTGGAATAGTGGAGTCTAGGGCGGCATGTCAATCGACGGCAAAACGAACCTCGTGTGTGTTTCTCGGACTGGAAGTGCTCACGGGCAAGGGTCGCTGACTGCTCCTCGGTAGAGGAGCACGTGGTACCTTATGATGGTTTTGTTGGCAGTGGGTTCATGTTAATGCACGATAATGCCGGCTGTCACACCGCATTAATTGTAACAGACTACCTGCAAGAAGTTGGGATCCCTGTTATGCGCTGGCCGGCGCGAAGTCCAGACCTGAACCCTATTGAGCACCTTTGGGATAAACTGAAAAGGCGAGTACGGGCACGTGATCCTGCCCCCACCACTCTCCAAGACCTCCTGGATGCCGTCGATGCAGAATGGGACAACATTCCTCAAGAGACTGTTGTTACATTGATTAGGTCCATGGGAGAACGCATGGAAGCAGTCATCAGGGCTAGGGGGGGTAACACTAGGTTTTAAGTTGTTTTTAAGGACTTTTTTTTAATTTTTGCTCTTAAAATGAAAAGACACGCTTTAATCATTTGCATGAGCTTGCTTTTTTGTATTCTCTGGTAAAAAAAAAAAACAAATCTGTTGCTTTATTCTGAAAATTAAATAAATTGCCTTTCCAATGATACCTTATAGTCATATGCCTATCATTGATAAATAGGATTAAAATTACTTTGATTGGAATTCTTAAAGAGGTGCGATTTTTGTGACGCCGAGTGTAGTTGTGAAAAGGCCAGGCGGACGATGATGACTCATTTCTTTGTTTTACCAACGTAAAAAGTTGCATATACTTAAAGTTTTTTCCGTCTACACAGCAGTGTAATTTGGTAACCATTATGGCGATAATTTAATCTAATATAACGAAAATTGAGAATAGGCGCGAACATACAATACAATTCTAACTATACTAACTATCCTTATGGTTTCCTCACTTATATAATAATATTATAAATGCAAAAAGTAAGTTTGGTTGTTTGTTTGTTACCTTTTCACGCCTAAACCACTGAACCGATCATACTGAAATTTTGCATATACGTTGTCAGGTGTACAGAAACGGACATAGGGTACCTTTCATCTCGAAAAAAGTTCTGTTCCCGAGGAAAACAACAAAAACGTTCATATGATAATAGATGGCGCCACGTGTATTTCGAATCATGATTGAATTTTAATTATAACAAGCAGAGTACAACCGGAATTGATTGTGAACTTTTAAATCAATGCGAGCGAAGCCGCTGGCAAGCGCTAGTAGCCAATATAGAAAGGATAGTCAAATGTAATAGTTTTTTATAAAACTACCTTTTTGCTACCCCAATAAATACTAACAATAAGTTCACAAAAGATGAATTAAAAGTAGTGACGCCCCAAAACAGTTAGCCATTCTGTCAATTTAAAAGGGCGTGACAGTCAACAGACATTTTTTATAGAGTATTTGTATGAGGGATGGGAGATTTTATTAAATTACTAGCTTATGCCCGCGGCTTCGCCCGCGTGGAGTTCGATAATTGTCTCACGGAATTATAAGCAGGTTATAAACTATGTGTGAGCTTTTCATCCGTTCAGTAGTTTTTGCGTGAAAGAGTAACAAACATCCATCCAAGATTCACCAATAATTTTCTTTTTTTTTATATACTTCATAAGATGACTGAATATAATCACTCTATAATGTTCCCACTGCTGGGACACAGGGCCATCTCTGTGAGAGGGAATGGGCTATAATCCACCTCGCGGGCCCAGTTGATAGATTTCACATGTCTTCGAAATTTTGTTCTAGGACATGCCGGTTTCCTCACGATGTTTTCCTTCTCCGTTTTGAGAGCAGTGGTGATGAAATAAATTACACAAAGTAATGCGCCTGCCTGGGTTCGAGCCCACGACTTACTGTTCGTAAGTCGGAGCCGCCACCACTGGGCCACCGATGCTGCTATAAGATGACTGATTATTTAATAATGTGAAATCAAAAAGCATAGGTGCCATAGTTGTGATTGTTAAAATTCATAAATTATTTTGATTATAACATTTATAGAAGCTTGTATTGAATAAATAAGATCACCGATATTTTTACTTGGTGAAGAAAATCTTAAATTCTTTTGTATTTTAATTAAATAAATTAAGAGTAAAAAAATGCAGTAAAAGAAAAAAAAATACTTTGCAGTAAATTAATCATTATCTGCCTAGTCTTTTCTAATGAGCTCGATACTAGAGCTCATTTGCAACATTTCACCCGATAAGTAGGGGTCCTATCTGAGACATTTATTTTGAGTAATCTGCCTTGAAAAGTAAGGGTAGTTTTAATTTTTCAAGGCCTGCACCCAATTACCAATCAGCCTGCATGAATTCTTCGAGCCACAAAGATTACAAAATCCTATACCGTTGTACCCATTTGCGGTACTCCTGTCTCCAAAAGACCTATGACTCGAATGCATAAACTACAACAATTGCTTATAATAGATATCTACTTATACGATATTTTATCAGACAGACAGGGGGCGTGGTTGGCATATATTGGGGCACGCCGCACGAGACGCATCTGCGCAGTTCTGTAATGTCGTAAGTAATAATGATTGTTAGGAAAATGAACGAGAGAACAGAGACTTGAAGTCCGATGTATGGAGTTCTAAAGTTCTAAAATGGTGAGTTATGGTCTGATGTGATGAACATAGACCGTCTACCTACAACAGACTGTTTAGGATAATCAGACTTAGCACCCGTCGTCGAATAAATTGTTCTCTTAATTTGAACTGTCTTTGTTCTCGTAAATGTCTGGTATTCCGCTGTATCCACTTTTATTTTTTTGGAAAGGACATCATCAAATGACTTCTCGAGTTAGTGGGAGTGTCAGACTTGTACTGACTAAAACCCATCCATGTTCCTTCCTTGCCCTTTGTGCTCCAGGGCCGTTGTATCTCTTTCAAACAGTCCCGCAGCCTCCGCTGTATCAAGTTAGACTGGAAGCCGACTTTATCACAGTTGAGAAAAGGCTACGCTTTGCTTGTCCTTGGAGTTCACAGTCACTAGCAGACATTTTGACTTCAAAACAAGCAGCTGACAACTCCCATTAATTTCTGACGTGTTAAATTCCCGATTAAAGGCATAATGCCGTATAATATGTCACTGTTATGTTATTGTGTTCACTCCCCTGCGCCCGCGCATGAGTCACGCCCCTAGATTAGCGACATCTATACTGCTATTAACTGTGCATCTGTCGCTTGTTGCTGCTGTTATACTTAAGACGAATTAAAAATGGGGATTGATCATTTAAAAAAAAATTGTTGATTACAAAATCATTTCGAGGAATAAGGTCTCTTACATTATTTCCTTTATTTATCTTTATACATATTTGTTACATTATTAAATATTTAAATATAAATCAACATAAAAAAAAAATATAAAAAATAGTAGCCCACCGGTATCGGGAACAGGGCCCAAGCTACCGGTGGTCAGGGCTCCAGAGAGAGAAACCTCCTAACAATACGAGCCGTTTCCAGGAGTACCGCTTTCTTAATCAAACCCTTAATCCAGCTGCCTAACGAGAGCCGCCTAAGGTATTGGTTGAGGCTCTTGGCAATTAAGCCACGGGCTGGCTGATATGACTACCGGCACAATGATCGCTGAGTCCACATCCCACATGTCGACAACCTCGCGAGCCAACTCAAGATACTTCATTTGTTTTTCTTTCTCGGCTTTCACGAGGTTCTCGTCATGTGGGACCGTTTTGTCAACAATCATTACGTGCCGCTCTGATCGATCCACCACCACTATATCAGGCTTATTGGCTACAATCACTACCTACGTCGTCTAATAGTTAAGGTTAAAATGAAAAAAATACTCCCTATTCAATAATGTTTTTGAAAAACTGTGGTTAACCTTTATTTGACCTTCAATAACGTCATTTCAAGAAGGAAATCGTGAAATACGTTTATTTGCGGTTCCAAACCAAATGATTTGCAACCGCGCGATTCTCCTGTGAATGCCATTAAAAACACAAACTGTCATTAGAGTGTCACTCACGTATTTAACCGTTGAATGAGCAAAGGAATCTAAATATCAGCGATGACGTTATCAGAGCTTAAATTTTAAAATTAAATTAGCCATTGAATTTTTAAAATATTGAGATTAGTAAAATACATTTTTTTTTTTAAATTAAAATACGCGGTGGATAGGACGCCACGTTACCACGTATTCATTCAGTACATCATTCTGAGCCACCTAGAAATTTTATTTATTTATTTTAACTTCATGTCACAAGGTATCAGGCAATAGGCAATTTAGAAAAAAAAATTACAACAATTACATCAATTGGCAATTGACCGATGAAAAATATCTTTGTGGGTGTATCTACTGGACAATGGCCATTGTTGAAGGTTTGTCAGTTATAACTCTGTGAATGTCTGGTTATAAAGTCGCGGGTTTCTGAGAAGGTGATAGTGAGTTGGATCGTGACCCGTTGGGCTATTTATATTAGGGCTGATTTTTCAATCATTAGATAACATTTACCTGAAGAGAATATGTGACGTTTTGACAGTCCGTCCATACAAAAACTGTCAAAATCACAAACATATTCGTCGGATAAAAGTTAAGGGTCCCCTATCAGTTTCGCGGTCTAAAAACCGAAAATGCTACTTCTTCCAGCTCAAATTTCTCAATAATTACAAGGTATCTGGTGTTTTTTTTAATGCACAGTTATATATCACTTATATATCTAGTAAGTGCACGAATTTTTATTTTGATAAGCACTCCACATAAATTAGGAACATTAAAAATCAAACATACTTTTTTACGTAAGCACGAAACACCAGGTTTTTTAATAACTTTTCTGGCTAACTAGTAATGAATAATAATCAGAAAAAATCGTACGCACAGGGCATATAGTATATTAGTAAGACTAAGACTTTTTTTTAATTTATTTAATTATAGTAAGTCAGCCAATGCGCTTGCTCGTTGCTATTAGTTTCGCCCGTGGGTACGCTTGTTAGACATATATAAGTGATTTATAACTGTGCATTATAAAGCATACCAGATACCTTATGGTTATAGAGAAATTTCAGCTGAAAAAGAGAGTCTTTTCTGTTTTCAGACCGCGAAACTGATAGGGACCCTTAACTGGCGATTGAAAAACCGGCCCTTACTCAAAGGATAATCAAAGGTACCTCGTGTTGCTAGAAAAATATAGCAATTGGTTATGTTAACCTACTAAACGAGGTATTCCATCCAGAGCACACTTTTAAGAGAACGAAAAGTATTTCACAAACCGCACATTACACAAGGTGTAAACAGACTCTTCACGAAGCCGTCAACCAAACATTCTGTACATCAAACTAAGTAACTTTACGCAAATGTTGTTTTATTTTTAGGCACCGAATAAAACTGCTTACCCATTCATCATCATCTGCCTAGCCTATGTTGGGGTCGGCTTCCAGTCTAACCGGATGCAACTGAAATACCAGTATTTTACATGGAGCGACTGCCTATCTGACCTCCACAGCCCAGTTAATACTGGGTAATACGATACCTCTTGGTAAGATTGGTTGTCAGACATTTTGAGCCACTGACTACCTGTAACGGCTGTCAAAAATACAGTACAAATGACAGCCGGGACCAACGGCTTAATGTGCTTTTCGAGGCACGGAGGAAACTCGGTATGTAATGGGTGGTCACCCATCCACAGACCAACCTAGGCAAGCACGGCTTAACCTAAAGATTGACCCGAGCGGCTGTTATTATCTTGCCACGATCCACCTACTCAATAACTATATGTAAATCAATTAAACTATTTTCTATGCCAAAGGACAAACGCAATCGACTGCTTCTGACATTATTGATGGCCCATTGACGCTAAATCAATGCAAAAGTAAACCTTATCTGTTTGAAACTAAGTTTATTTTTTGTAGACAACCGTTTCACGGACTAAGAATGATTGATTTCAGATAAACTGAACTTTAGAGAGAGGACGATAGGGTTCAAAATTAAATGTCGTGTCCGGTATAGATTTTATCGGAGCGTTGGTTGTCTGAAAATAATGCGTCTTGGTTTTCATGAAAAGTTAGTAATATACCTTATCATACTCTCATAAGGTTGAGTTTTGATTACAGGTATGACTTGATACAGACATATTTATCAGACACGCCCCCTGAGGTATAATAGGGTGTTTTCAAAATGAGAGTATTTTTAACCAACTTCAAAAAAAGGAGGACTATGTATTGCTCTAGAATCTTTTTTTAGCCGCGAGTAAAAGCTAGTTATTAATAATGACGAAGGAAATTTGTTCGGTTTTTGTAAAATGTTTTCTTTCTTTTTATGATGTGATGGCGCCACTGGCGAGTGAGGTCCTGTCATTAATTCTAATTCATAATTTAAAGTGTCAATAACTTCAATAAATGTTTATTTTATTACGTACATAAACATAGTGTTAATTTCAGATACATATTTACAATATCAAAATATAAAACGCCAGCGGGTACTGCGGGACCCGGCAATAAAAAAATGAAATACTCGAGGCCCCGGGTTTCTTAAATTGACATTATTGACAATGACATAAGTGACACTTGACAGCTCAAACAAGGTTTAACTGTGGCTGGCCACTGGATATTGTCCTTAAAACGTTCTTTGTCCAGGTACTAACAAATTAGATCCTAACTTGCTAAAATCTTCAAGACATAATTAATCAGAAGTGGCTCAATCGTGACCACAATCGTAAATAAATTAGAAAATTAAAATACGTAACAAAAAGAGAACACCTCTATGACACCTGACATTTCGGAAGACCTTACTGTTCACGAACGCCTCTAGCGGCGAATTCATGCGCGACAGCCTCTATTTGATTACTCTTCAAGGACGTTTAGCCTTTCCGGCATGAACGAAGATGTAAGTATTTAATAAAATCACAGAAACATGATCACACGTTCTTTAATATCGATAATAATTTGACATTACAGGCATTGCTTTATATTTTTAAATAATATACATGTTAAGTTATATCTATGTCTAAACTACTTGGTATCTGGAGCTTTACTTTAACTGACTGCCACCAGATTTAGACAATTACATCGAGATATCAAGAGCAACTTTTAGAATGTTTTTAAAAGAAGATCAACAACCAATAATTGACGTTGGTATACTTTTTTTCAATTGATTCAATGAAAATAGAGAAAGAAACTTTGGGATTATAATATAGTCTTGAGTTTTAGAAAGTGCTTGAATTGAACATTTATTTAACAAATTTTCATGAATACAAACTATAAAGAAATATTCAGTGACAGTTCCAGCCAGCATGCTCCAAAAAAACATGGTCCATTAACAAAAATATCCAACCACAAATTAGCTAGGTCGGCCATTTTGAAAATGTCTCAAATTCACTTGACTCATGGGCGCCATACGGCCATGCATTGAAACGTCAAACATAGTGCTGCGACCATTCACAATCGGTTCCCGATCTAATCGATTATTCGGATCGATTTTCGTTGCACTTAAAAAAGCTGACGTTTGTGATTGTAGAAGACTTCCAGGTAACGGTTGTTGTCTTTCTAGTCTGTACTGAAGATTCTGCTTCTCCATCTGGTGATGTTGAGTTCGGATCGCGAACCGGTTCACGTGAACGGGTATCGGAACGACTATTTTCGTACCAGATCCGTTTTTGCTCGAGTGACTCCCAGATGCGAGGCCCGCTTTTACGCGTTTCCATTTCGCTCGACGATTTTGGAACCATATTTTTACCTGGGGAAGAGAATTTGGGGTTAAATATTGATTAGAGTAGTTTTTGTAGCTTGATTTGGCTTTGAGTAGTATTAAGTAACTACTGCTTCGTTAGTCTTGTGTTTAAAAACACTACTGCTGAGTGTGATGTCTCAGGTTCGAAAGTGTGATTGGGTTTTTGTTGCAGGAATATCTCAGTCAGTAGTACCCCTGTCTTGTGAGTTTGTTAGAAAATTTGAATTTCGCGGGCTAACCCGTACGCTCCCATCTTAAATGTTTAGTCGCCGTTTTTAGGGTTCCGTAGCCAAATGGCAAAAAAATGAAACCCTTATAGATTCGTCATGCCTGTCTGTCTGTCTGTCCGTCCGTATGTCACAGCCACTTTTTTCCGAAACTATAAGATCTATACTGTTGAAACTTGGTAAGTAGATGGATTCTGTGAACCGCATTAAGATTAAAAAAAAACAATACATTTTGGGGGTTCCTCATACTTAGAACTGAAACTCATTTTTTTTTTCATCAAACCCATGCTTGTGGGATATCTATGGATAGGTCTTCAAAAATGATACAGAGGTGTTTAATATCATTTTTTTTCTAAACTGAATAGTTTGCGCGAGAGACACTTCCAAAGTGGTAAAATGTGTGTCCCCCCCCTGTAACTTCTAAAATAAGAGAATGATAAAACTAAAAAAAAATATGATGTATGTACATTATGCAAACATCCACCGAAAATTGGTTTGAACGAGATCTAGTAAGTAGTTTTTTTAATACGTCATAAATCGAAACCGCAACTTACCTTTATCCAATGTTGTATAGATAATGGTATGGAACCCTTCGTGCGCGAGTCCGACTCGCACTTGGCCAGTTTTTTTTTTCCTTTTATACAGTTGTATAATAATATGCAAAATTGGACTCCCTTACCTGTACTTCACTAAGCTTCAAAGCAGAAGCGATCTGCGACCTCTCCGTGAGACTCAGATACTTCTTGGCGTGGAACTCCCTCTCCAGTTCCAGCAGCTGTTCTGACGTGAAGGCAGTTCTTCTTCTGCGCGCCTTGCTCTCTCGTGCTGCGTCCGTGCTTGAATCCTCTGGATCTGGTTCTGAGTCGTTACCTGGGGGAGGAAAGGAGGTTTGGTGAGGAAGTTTTCATAACATTACATAGTGCTGCATATCTCAACGTTTTAACGGTATGTAAAATCAATTTATAATTACATTAATTTACAATTAAAATGATGATGATAAAACTCAAACTCAAACTCAAAAGCATTTATTTCAATTAAACCATTACAGGCACTTTTGAATGTCAGAAAAACTAAGTAGGCTAAGCTACAGTCACAGACACAAGGCATAATAACTTGTGAAAGTACTGTAGTTACCCATTCCAAAGCGTAGATCTCTATGGAGAAGAATGGGCAAGAAACTCCATGGACACACATTTCAATCAAATATTTAATACATAATCTTGGTTACATCATTCATCTCAACATGAATGATGTAACCAAGATTATACATATGTGAGAACGATGTAGAAATATGTGCACGTTAAGAGCGTCCAGAGTAAAAGACAAATTAAAAACAAAGTAAATAGTTAAAATAAACCGTGGCAGCCTACAGATGACCAGTCAAAACTGACAGACAACTAAACAATGAATTCAATAAATAACCATTGAATAAAATTATTACTTATGCTTAAATTATTACTTATGCCTATATTTGGATACCAGATCAATAGAAAAGAATTTACAGGGGCATTTTACAAAAAACTCGTGAATTGAATAAAAACATTCCTGCAACAACCAATTCCGTAATGCCGAACAAAATTTCTTAAAGGGCAGTTGGGTAAAATTGACTTCGGCAGAGCATTGTATTGATGATGATTATCATTTATCTGATTTCGCTCAGAGTGACTGCAGCATCCGATAGCCTTTCAAGGTGATTGAGAGCTTTCATGGATTGTTCTTTTATGTCATGTTATGTAAACAATAAACATCCAAGCGATTGCAGCAATCACGACAGATATATAAAAAAAGTGTGTGTGTGTACTTATGTACACGCGTTAGAAGTTGTACTTCTTTTTAAAAAAAATATCTGTCGCCTTATCTCAGCCAGCAGTAGATTAAAAATAAAAAACTTAGGCTTGTCAATATCTGACACTAAGCTAACTTCAGGGTGTATGTTGACTAGCTAACTTCATGCTGTTAAATTTAGGTGTCGGTGTGCGCGCGCATCGTAAAAAATTACTCTCATCATTTTTCCCTAACGCGCCATAAGAAGTATAACTTCAATAATACGTCTGTATCTGTCAACAGAACTTATTCCCTTTGGTCTCTCGATTTCCTGGGCTTTCTGCATTAACGGTGGAAGCTTTATGGTCGATCATTTAGATATGCGATTTAAATTGCAATGACGCTTAGTTTTAGATGATTACGAATTTTTTTCGTGCAATGATAGTGTTACGAGCTGGGTATGGGATAAATTAAATACTACCGATTAAACAACAAATTACACACGGCACTTGAAACTCAATCACAAATACACTACTGATCATTATTCGCTTATATATCGCACTTCTAGTTCACTTCAATTCGCTCCGTTGTGTACCCAAAATCAAACACGATGGCTATTTCTATTTATACGACGACCAATGCTTCGAGAAAGTTCCACAACTTTCTCGAACTTTCTTCACTGTTCCATAGTGAAACATCATCCTCTTCTAGATAGTTCCACATTAGAACATTCTAGACTCGATCCTTCTTAGACAGTTCGATAATGGAGCATTCGAGACTCGCACGTAATCTATAATGTTCTCGTAAAGCAAAGTACGTAACAATATCTAGGTAAGTTTATACTGCAGATTTGTATTATTGCTAGGAATAATAAGTACCAATTAAGTAAATATCTACTAAGAAAAACGATGAACCTGCACGTCTTTTCACATTGTTCTCATATCCATATTTTCCATTCCGGTGTACAGAAACGGACATAGAGTACCTTTCAACCCGAAAAAAAAAAGTATTGTTCCCGAGGAAAACAACAATAACGTTCTTATGATAAGATGTGTGAACAGAGTAGTAACCCGAATTAATTGTCAAATTCTAAATTAACGCGAGCGAAGTCGCGGGCAAAAGCTAATAATTAATAATCTTGACTTAAATTATGAAAACAGGATATTGTTACAATAATAGGTACCTATATTTTGATTTAAAAGAGTGTACATGGAGTTTCTTGCCCATTCTTCTTCATAGATTGCGAAACGCTTTGGAATAGACAATTGCAATACTTTCACTAGTTAGTATGCCTTGTGACTGTAGCTTCATTTATTTGTTTTTGACAATTCAAAAGTACCTGTCAGTTAAAGTCTAATTGAAATAAATGATTTGAGTTTGAAGGTTTTCGGAATTTTTAATTAGTACCTATCATCAGACAATAATTATTTGAGGAGCTCGTGGCTAAACAATAACAGCCGCTCGGGTCGATCTTTAGGTTAAGCCGTGCTTGCCTAGGTTGGTCTGTGGATGGGTGACCACCCTTTACATACCGAGTTTCCTCCGTGCCTCGGAAAGCACGTTAAGCCGTTGGTCCCGGCAGTCATTTGAAGATCTTTGACAGTCGTTAAAGTAGTCAGTGGCCCAAAAAGTCTGACAACCAGTCTTACCAAGGGGTATCGTATTTCCCAGTAGTAACTGGGTTGTGGAGGTCAGATAGGCAGTCGCTCCATGTAAAATACTGGTATTCAGCTGCATCCGGTTAGACTGGAAGCCGACCCCAACATAGTTGGGAAAAGGCTAGGCAGATGATGATCAGACAATAATTATTTACGACTTTGCTTTGTGAAAGGTATAAAACGGCTAACTTATTGGATTTTTTTTACCAATTCCAGTTAAACCAAAGGGTTTTCTGCTGACATTTCAGAGGAATTTTACACTCGAAACCAGCAGACTTGAAACAAATATGTAATAAAGTTTGTATTAGATTATTTTTCTGTGAAATCCGCAAGATATCTTTCGTTTTTTTTTCAAAATCTCCAACCAAACAAGACAAACGTCGCGCCGTCAAATCATGTTGGCTGCCCATGTCAATCTCTCCCCAAGTTTTTGCGCAGTCATAACCCCGGGGGCGAATGGACGATAAAAAGCAACGGCCGAGAGCCGAGAACCTAAAGCCGAGTCAGCGCCACGCCCTGTGGTGGACAAATCTAATGATTAGATTGTTGGGGTGAGGAGCCGGGGTGAGTTGGACTTGATGAAATTTTGAAGATTTTCGTAAAGAATTCGTCTTTGGGTTTTAGATCGATTGCACAGCTATAACTAGCTAACCAGGGTCCGTTGGTCTTAGCATGGGATTGTTTTAAATGTAAACCCATTTTCTTTACCAGTTCCAATAACTTACGATCCCGGTTTATATTTTTGTAGCCATTTAAATTGCAAAAAAATTGCACAACACTCACGACACAAGAAAACAGGAATCATTCTCGCAACACTATCACTACATATTATAAAATAAAGTCGTCTGTCTGTTGGCGATAAACTCAAAAACGACTGCACCGATTCGCATGCTGTTTTCACCAATGGATAGAGTGGTTCTTGAGGAAGGTTTTGGTATATAATTTGTCAAGTTTTTGTATACACTGGTTAAAATATAATGATATTTGTTGGAGGGCGGAGACCATTTCACGATAACTTTTAGTCGCAATAACCGACAACCACGCGGGCGAATCCGCGGGCATCAGCTAGTTTATAATAATACAATATTTTCACAAGATGGTTATAAGCGGAACAAATAAGTGAATTACATTTTACACAAAAAAAACATTCAGACGAAGCATTTTGTGATTTTGACATTAAGATGTGTAATAAAGACTATAGATGCATAAAATTAAATAATTACATGACACCATCAAAGAAAACTCTACGTATTAAGTTGTTAATGGCATATAAATGAGAACTTAAGAGAAATGTCATCATCATCATCATCATTTCAGCCAATAGACGTCCACTGCTGGACATAGGCCTCCCCCAAGTGTCGCCACATTGACCGGTCCCATGCGACTCGCATCCAGCGGATCCCTGCAACCTTCATCAGGTCATCGGTCCACCTAGTGGGAGGCCTTCCAACGCAACGTTTTCCGGTTCGCGGTCGCCACTCCAGAACTTTACGGCCCCATCGGCCATCCGTTCTGCGAGCAATGTGCCCTGCCCACTGCCACTTAAGTTTGGCAATTCTTCGGGCTACGTCGGTAACCTTGGTTCTCTTGCGGATGTCCTCATTTCTGATTCGATCACGCAAGGAAACTCCGAGCATAGCCCTCTCCATTGCCCTTTGGGTGACTTTAAGCTTTCTAATTAGGCCCATTGTCAGCGACCACGTTTCGGTCCCGTATGTAATCACTGGCAACACACACTGGTCATAGACTTTCGTCTTGAGACACTGCGGTAAGTTGGACGAGAAGATACCACGCAACTTCCCGAACGCTGCCCAGCCGAGTCGGATTCGACGATTGACCTCTTTCTCGAAGTTAGACCTACCTAACTGGACCGTTTGTCCCAGGTAGACATAATCGTCTACAACTTCGATTGTAGAGTCTCCGATCTTGATAGGAGTGGGTGTTACATGGGCATTCAACATGACCTTGGTTTTGTCCATGTTCATTTTAAGACCCACTCTTCCGGAAGCTCTACTGAGGTCATCGAGCATTGTACTGAGGTCCTCCATGGTCTCAGCCATAACCACAATATCGTCGGCAAACCGAAGGTGAGAGATGTACTCGCCATTGACATTGATGCCTAGCCCTCGCCAGTCCAGAACCTTGAAGACATCCTCCAGTGCAGCGGTGAACAGTTTCGGAGATATGACGTCTCCCTGTCTCACACCTCGCTGCAGAAAGATAGGTTCCGAGGTCTGATCCTGAAGTCGGACTGACATGGTGGCGTTTTTGTATAAACACTTCAACACCTCGATGTACCGATAATCGATTTGGCACCGTTGGAGAGACTGCAGTACAGCCCAAGTCTCGATCGAATCAAAGGCTTTCTCGTAGTCCACAAACGCTAAACAGAGAGGCAGGTTATACTCTTCGGTCTTCTGTATAACCTGCCGCAGCGTATGTATGTGGTCTACGGTGCTAAAGCCTTTTCGGAAACCGGCTTGTTCGGGAGGCTGGAAATCGTCAAACCTGCGCGCGAGACGATTCGTGATGACTCTTGAAAACAACTTGTAGACATGGCTCAGAAGTGAGATGGGCCTATAGTTCTTCAGCCGGGCATTGTCGCCCTTTTTGAAGAAGAGTACCACCACACCTCTGCACCATGCCTGTGGCGTTTTCCCCTCGAGTATGACGGAATCGAACAGCTTCTGAAGGGCCTTAAGTACCGGTTTTCCACCCGCCTTCAGGAGTTCGGCCGTAATTCCGTCATCACCCGGTGCCTTGTTGTTTTTAAGCTGTTTCAGAGCCATCCTAATCTCGTACAGGCTGACGTCCGGGATGTCTTCGGTATAGTGTCGGGTTAGTCTAGCTCTTGGGTCGTTTGCTAGATCTACAACAGGTTCACTAGTTGACGTGTATAACTGCCCATAGAACCTCTCGATCTCCCTCAAAAGCTCAGGTTTGGCGGATACGATCCTGCCATCGTCGGTCTTCAGTTTTGCGAGCTGGCTCTGCCCAATAGCCAGATCTCTTGCAAATACCTTGGAGCCTTTATTCCGCTCAATTGCGTCTTTAACACGCTCGGTATTAAAACTGCGGAGGTCGCTCTTCAAGGATTTAGAGATCCGTCTATTAAGCTGCCGGTACTTCCACGCCTCGTCTGAAGACTGCAGGATCATCTCACGCCGCTCCTTCATGAGCTTGAGAGTATGCTCTGAGAGTTTTTTGTTCTTGTCTGGACGACGGGTCTTGAAGAACTTAGACCCAGTCGTATGGACAGTTTCCACGAACCCGTCGTTATATTCGTCCACTGAGCTTCTTAGGCACTCGAAACGATTCTGGAGTTCAAGCTGAAAGCTCTCGGGGTTTTGGATCTGCATCTGTGCTGGACGGAGCGTAGACTTCATCAGTCGAGACCTTTCAAGCTTGATATTGATGTTCAATGTGCCTCTTACCATGCGGTGATCGCTCCCGGTTTTCACCGAATTGATCACAGAGACATCATTGAACATTTGCTTCTTGGTTGACATGATGAAGTCAATCTCATTTTTAGTTGCACCATCGGGGCTCTGCCAGGTCCACTTCCTGTGCTCACGCTTTCTGAAGAAAGAGTTCATCATATAGAGGCCCTCCTTCTCCATAAAACTAGCCAGTTGGTGACCCCGGTGATTCCGACGTCCAAACCCAAATTTCCCCACCTGCAGCTCATCACCGTCTCGTTTGCCCAGCTTCGCGTTGAAGTCTCCCATGACAACGGTGAAGTGAGTTTTGAAACCATGCATGGCTTTAGAGATATCCTCATACATGGTCTCCACTTCCTCGTCGGGGTGTGCCGAGGTCGGGGCGTAGACCTGTATGACCTTCAGCGAATATCTTGAGGATATTCTGAGTATAAGGCACGCCACCCTGGTCGACACACTCTCGATCTTCACCACGTTGTTCACGAGGGACTTGTGGACGATAAACCCAACACCACCCTGGGACTGCCGGTCACCCTCTCGGAAATAGAGCAGGTTGCCGGAATTCAGGGTTATCGTGTCCTCCCCCTCTCTTCGGACTTCAGATAATCCCACAATACTCCATCGCAGCCTGCTCAATTCCTCTTCGAGTTCCGTTATCTTCTCGTCGGTCCGGAGTGTACGCGTGTTGTATGTTGCCAGGTCAAGTCGTCGGTATAGGCAGCCAGATCCCGTCCGGAGATTCTTCGCACCCCTTGCCACGCCGTCACCTCGACCGCTACCATAGTCGAGGGTAGACGGGCTGCCGGGTACTAGGGGCCATTTGTGTGTTGCGCTATTCATTTGGGGGGTTTTGCCATAATCGCCACGCTTGGCAGGCGGGTTGGCGATCGCAGTATGGTTGTTACAAAGGCACAGAGAACGCTGCTGCCCATTCTCTGGTAAGTCCCTTAGTCGCCTCTTACGACACCCACGGGGAGATATGGGATGGTATTATTCTTTACGTCCGACACCATACAGAACACCATACAGAAGAGAAATGTGAGTGGTCTTTTTTCCAAACAAACGCTCTCGCCTGTTTTCTTTCTAGCTCTCACTTTCAAGCTATGATTTTTTACAGTTAAATAAATATCACCCTCTTCTATGTCCCTATGTTTTCCTTTTTGATGATACATAATCTGTACCTTTACAAAATGCTCAAAATTGCCTATTTAGATCGCCTGTCAACAGAGGCCTAGTTTACAAAGACAACTATTATAAAAACGAAAAACATAGGGACACAGTGTATATCCTTCTCAGTTTGTGAAATATCGTATACATTGGTCAAATACTTTAGGTGTCCTTATCGCACTAATTTCGAAATCACGTTCGCAGAACGACAGCGATAGTTTCTTCAAATAACTACCGTGTTTCCTCTTAAGACGTATCATTTACATACTATAAAAGATCCTTTTTTCCCATAATAGATGGGTGCGTAGCTGAAAAAACCGATGTAATTTTTTCATTAACTCAGAAACCACCAAATTTTAATATTGGTTGATATAAATAGAAATTGTGGTCAATCTCCTTTCATCGCGATGATTTCCCATACATTTTCTCCTTTAGCGTGCTAACCAAGCAAACCCAAGTCGTCTACTTTTAAAAAACTGTCGCAGACCAATGACGTATTCGCAGACAGAACTTTTTCAAAGAAACCAATAATAAGTTCTTCAAATTACAATAAAATATCTATTACGAAAAACGTGCCGGCAAACACGTAGACACATCTTAAATACCGACCGCTCCAACAGTTTCCATGAAA
The DNA here is from genome assembly GCA_950005105.1 of Lycophotia porphyrea. Lineage (NCBI taxonomy): Eukaryota > Metazoa > Arthropoda > Insecta > Lepidoptera > Noctuidae > Lycophotia > Lycophotia porphyrea. The sequence goes on along the minus strand of OX465410.1, from coordinate 2,040,049 downwards.
ACCAAGATAAAGGATCCCTATAGCCAATAAATATATTTATTCCTTACGACAGAACAACGATTGACAGTTATCGAAAGCGCCAAATGAATTGTAAAATCCGCCATCTTTAATTTGCCGTCAAGAAAGAACGATTCGAACGGGGAATAGACAATGCAACTGCATAAGCAAACTTTGTAGACGCATAAAGTCCCGCGCGATCGCGTCTCGAATTTTAAATTAAATTGTATACGAGCGGCGAGTTAAATCGATTGTGAAGTAGAATGCATTTTAGTCGAATCAGATGAATCGATTACGTTAAACAGTTCGTTCAAAATGGCGGTCACGTTTTATTTCAGTTTAAATTTTCACTCTGTCACTTTGGCAGTTTTCCTCGAATGAATGATGAATTGGGAATCAATATGGCGTATAGATGTTTATATATATTTGTTTACTTGGTAGTTTTATCGTTTAAGTGTAATAAAATATAATGTTTTCTGCCGATTGTCTTGTCTGGGGGATACCACGACGCTTGAAACATATTGAGCGTAACATTCTTCACTATATTACCTTTTTTTTCGGATGGGATATGATCAAATGACCCCTCCCGCTCTAGACGGAGCGGAAAGGAGTGTTAGACTTTTACTGACTAAAACCCATCCATGTTCCTTTTTAGCCAGCTTAGCCTTCCAGGGCCGCGGTATCTCTTTCGAACAGTCCCGCAGCCCTGGCAGGCTACAGCCCTTGCGGACCCCTTTCATTTGCTGACATTTCTTTGAGGCGCGCGAGGAACACGAACACGGCATCGACACGGCCTGTCGTCATAAGACGGACAGACGGTGAGCTAGCCCATTACTCACCGCCCACAGGCCAGCGCCTACGGTGGCCGGGGCATCTCCCGCGGCGGCTGGGACGTGAGGTTCTCTCCCTCTCACGGTCCGCTAGCATGACTGCTTCACAGAAGGAGGAGACGGCTTCCCATTTCCTCTCGTTTCGGACCATGGATTGACCAGGGCCAGAAGCGAGAGGTCGCCGCCGATTCATTATAGTACCTAACAAAGACCGCGACAGCATAGCAGCTCCACGTTGGTATCTAACTAGTAACTTCTATTATAATTGGGAAGGAAAGTTTGTGCGAAAACTACTGAACGAATGGCTAACGCCTATACAGGGTGGTGGATGGGACATCGACAATAAAATGGTTACCAGGTATTCACTAAATAATTATGCTACCCCAATATTAGAATTTGTCGGTTAAAAAAAACCCATGTGTGCCATTCACACGTGGTAGAAGTGAAACCTTCAAAAATGTTGACTTCAAGATAAACACTGTATAATGCTTCCTATCTCATTTTCATGCTATCGTATCTCATGATTGGCCTGTTGTTCTAGTGGTTGGTGACCCTGACTGCTAGGACGGAGGTCGTGGGTTCGATTCCCACACAGGACAAATCTTTGTGCGATGAGTACGATTATTTGTTCTGTATCTGGGTGTATAATTTATCTATAACATGTATGTATTTAGAAATATATAAGTATGTTTATCAGTTGTCTGGTTGCCATAGTACAGGCTCTGCCTAGTTTGGGATCAGATGGCGGTGTGTTGGTAGTCAAAAAAAAAAAAATCTAATACTTTAATACTTTTCTCCCACGTTAAATCTTATGAATGTATGTGTCTGTCTCCTTTTACTGTCGCTTTTTCGTTTCATCGACTTTCAACTCACAAGGATGCTACTCTAAAGGTGCCGTTTCCTACAAACCTGCAATACCTAATTGTCAAAATGTATGGAACTGCTGATTTTTTTTAAATTATCTATGGTTGCATTGACATGGCTAGGGAGCGAGCCTATTACAAGAGAATCGCGGCTTTATTTCTGTTTTCTAACACTAAAATTGTCAATTCTTCATGTACTGCCGCCAGCATATCAAGCTACTATAACCTGTCAGATTTCTTTAATAGATTTTAAACTTTATCGCCAAACTCGTTCAAGGTTGATTGGGAAAATTTGACAGTTTCGGATAGCTTGATGTGCTGGCGTCTGTACATTTTTCTTTTATAATATTTATATTCTTCTAAATGAAATTGACAGAACACATTAAAAACCCGCCGCCCGTCGGAGAATCAGTCAATTGGATTGCACCTCGCTTCAAACAGTTCTTAAATGCCAATGATGGAAGGCTTAAAACATAACATCATGCCTGTAATCCTCGAAGGATTAGGCAGACGTGCACCTAGTAACACTCATATTTCATCAGGTCATGTTTAAGCCCTATTTAATAAGGAGCAAGCCTATTGCCATCAATCGGGGACATACAGGGTGTAAACAGACTCTTCACGAAGCCGTTAACCAAGCGTTAAGTACATCAAACTAAGCAACTTTACGCAAAAATTATTGCTGGGAAACGACATTTTTTTTGGGGTGAAAAATCACGTTTTACGTTATGACTCAATGTCACGCAAATAGAACGTGTCGCGTAAATAGAAGGTTCCCAGGTATGGTCTAGAACAAAAAAATGATCACAATGACGGGTCTCAACAAGTGCTTTTCGGCTTCGTTAAGAGTCTGTTTTACACCCTTTATCTAGACTCCGTTGTTGCTACTGAGAAATTCCTGATCGAAAACCCAATAGCAATTTGCACTACCCGGGAATCGACCCAGGACCTCATGCTCAGCAGTCTCGCTTGCGACCACTAGTAAGCCGAAGTTTATTTATACTTAAAATATAACTATAGATATTTTGAACCATTAGGTAAGCCTGCCGTCAGGTATGTTAAGTTTTAGATATTTTAATACGTACCTACCCTTTTTTTTTTACGGATGTGAAATCATCAAATGATTTCTCCCGCTCCGGGCAGAGCGGAAGGGAGTGTCAGACTTGTACTGACTAAAACCCATCCATGTTCCTTCCTTTCCCTTTGTGTTCCAGGGCCGCGGTATCTCTTTCGAACAGCCCGCTGCCCTGGTTAATACGTACCCTCATGATTACTTTGTGACTGGTTTAGGGCCAAGTTCACCGACAACATAACAGTCTGATTATCTGAAAACAGCAGTTTACCATAAATTTTCGTGTTCAAAAAAGCAAATCTGATGATTAAGGGCCATGTTCAACGACATTGAATTAGCGATAACAGTTGATTACTGTGTTTAATCATCAGATTTGCTTTCGGGAACACGAAAATTCATGGTAAACAGCTGTTTTCAGATAATTAGACCGTGATCTTGTTGGTGAACTTGGCCCTTAGAAGATCTAAAAAAATACTATTTATTTTCATTGATATATATATATATATATAGTCTCTTGAGCTGTGAAAAGGTAACAAACCAACTTACTTTCGCTTTTAAAATATTATAGTAAGAATAATAATTATATTTCTTTAAAAAACTTGCAACCCAGTATTACTACTCACTGGATGCTTGTTTTGTACAATCTTTATGTTGCCGTGCCCTAACCGGGTTTCATGATGGAACTTACTTACTAATATGTAACAACTAAATGTACACAAGAATGCAATAAAGAGTTTGAGTTTGAGTTTAGTATAGAAGTCTAAATGAGAATTAATAAGTGATTAAATATCATGTGAAACATTTGTAAAGCGAAACGTTTGCCAAATGGATGCTTGTATAGTGGATGTTTAAAAAAAAACACTTGTGGAATAAATTGTTTGTAAAATAATTTCTAGTAAATAAAATTGTCAAAGTGAAACAATAATGAAACCCCTTCCATGGCGTTGGCGTCCCTCCCGCGGCGACGCGTCGTTCCTTCTCACATTTGAATCAAGGTAATTTTTTAAACTAAGGAATGTCAATTTTGTCTTCTCTTTCTGCATGCATTTGCATATTTTGTAAGTAGGAATTGAAAAAATATGAAAAAATCACGGTAAAAACCCAAACCGTTTTGGTAACAACAAGCAACAAAAAAAAAAAAAGTGACAGCTGTCACTTGGACAATTCGCGCCAAAAGCTAAATAGCTCAGATGCGTTCGGATATACGTTAATTTCACGCTACAGATGCGTTCGAGTGGCGTGACATAACCTTTATAATGTCAAGCAGCCATTTCTAATTGGTTTATTTGTTGATTTTCTACGTTTGGGGGAATGTGTTTGAGCTGTGAGTGTCTATGAATTGTAGGGAAGGGAATTGTGAGCTAAGGGCATTCGTTACAGTCAATTTCGATTCGAAATTGTGATAACCAAGCAGGGATAATTTGTGTCATCTGGATAACTACCCAAACGTCACCCGGAAATTTTCCCATGTTTTTTTAAATGTTGTTTAATACTTCTCTACATTTTTTTTATCTTTTTTTGTTTACTTTTTTAAATAAACTTTAATTTAACACTTTTTATGCAAGCCTTGTTTTCCTAATTACAAACGTACCTTGTACAAATGTTCCCATTTCTCACCACTCAGGTACAACTAAATACCAGTCACTCCAAATGTGAGGATACACATTTCCGTAATATCCAAGGTGTGTTCCTAATGGCCGGAATTTAGCGACGCGGCAGCAAATAGGGCCATTTGTCATATCGCGCTTGAAACATCGCCGGGTGTCAGGGCCAAATCTATTACGCTGAAGCGTTTTCGGCAATTATTTCAAAGCATTTTCGGGAATTGGCTTTCTTGATCAGTTAGATAATGTTGGCTGAATACTTTTATAGTACGTGTTACCCTCCTTTTCCACCAGGATTTAGTTAACCAGTAATAATGAACTGATAAGACAAGTACATTATTTAAATTATACTTGTGGCTCGTGAGGTTAATGCGGCTAAATAATTATCTTTTTATCTAGCTACAGTAGAAGGACGGTAGTGGAAAATAAAAACTGGCCATGTGCGAGTCGGACTCGATTATCTATAAAACATTATAAAAACGGCAAAAAAATCACGTTATTAATAAAAGATTTACTTTATTTACCCTTAAATATTTACTTATTCTGATTTTAGTATTTGTTGCTATAGCGGCAACAGAAATACATCATCTGTGAAAATTTCAACTGTCTAACTATCACGGTTCATGAGATACAGCCGGTGACAGATGGACAGCGGAGTCTTAGTAATAGGGTTCCGTTTTCACCCTTTGAGTACGGAACCTTAAAAATATGGGGTGAGCACAAAAACAGAAAATACCATAAATTATCCTGAAGACCTGACACTTGTCTTGTAGTGTCGGCAATCCTAATTTGACGAATTCTAGTCCAACTTTTAGATTAATTAATTTCTGTAAAGTCACAACCAGAAGAAAGGAGAATGACCAAAAAAGTTAGGGCTCTGGTCCCAAAAAAAACAGCTAACAGGTTTGACTCTATTGTGGGTTACACTATACTGTTGGACTAACTATGTGTGCAAATGTGCATCAAATTCTAACCCACAGTTACAGACTAATTCAAGAATATTTAATACGACAACGATCCACTATTGCTTGCATCATTTTTTTTTGTATCTTATTTCTATTAATTTAAAAAAATATTAATTAAAATATTGTTTTATAGATTCACTAAATATAATATAAATAAAACACGACATAGTTACTTTAAAAACCTTTTATTTTCAAACAATAAAAAAGGTCGTCAAGTGACATGTGCCACTTTTTCTCAAGTTCACGTTTTAGCTAATATCTTTGATCCTGTGGGACAGATTTTTTTGGTTCCATAGAAGAAAATGTTGCATTTGAACACGTCTTTCTAATGAGCTATGTATATAGTAAATCTGGGGGCTGCTCTCTTTTTTTTATCAATTTTTGAACCTATTTGGTCATTTTCCTTTTATTGCCATAAAACTTGACCAGTAGACCAGCCTGAAGACGGAGCCTACAATCAACCAGATTTTTAGTTACTTGGCCTCTTTAGACCTGCAAATTGTGACTATAGTATGCTCTACTTTAGGTACAGCAGAGTGTCACAACAGGATGATGGAAGATCCCACTGTTCGTTATTACAATAAACTAGCTTGCATCGTTGGTCTAGTGGATGCAATCGTGACTGCTGAGCATGAGGTCCTGGATCCGATTCCCGGGTCGTGCAAATTGTGACTGGGTATTTCTACCAGGACCTCAGTAGCGGCCACGGTGTTTTGATATGTGCCAGGTTGATGGCAATATGCTCTCCCCCTATTACATGGGACTTAAACATAACTGGCGAAATGTGGATGTACCATTATTCTAGAGATGCAACGGATACTTGTTTGGCCGGATACCGGATACCGGATATTCGGCCTGATCACCGGCCGAATATCCGGTATCCGGCCGCCGAATATTCGGCTGGCCAAACGATACCTACATTTTAGTTTCGCGGCGGGCGCGTCGTGCAGGTTTCAACCTGTTACGTATTGTAGGTTCGCGCGGAGCGTTTTCTAGGCAAGAAACGAATTATATTAGGTCAGTGTACGGAACTATTTCATATGTAGTACACGTGCGCCCGCCTATTTTGCTGAATAGATAAGTTTTTTTTCTGTGTAAAGTAGTGTATACGTATTTGTGAACTCGTACTTAATTCTGTGTTTATTTTATTTGTCTAAAATAATGGCAAATAAACGATCTCCGTTGTGGAACTATTCTGAAATAGAAAAGGACGATCACTATTCGGTATACGGCCGGATAGTGCGCAACTATCCGGTATTCGGCCGGATAGTAAAATAATGGCCGGATAGGCCGGATACCGGATAGCAACCGGATATCCGTTGCATCTCTAATAAATTCACTTCTGCTTAACCCTTCGGGGATTACAGGCGTAATTTTATGTTATGTAGCTTGAGCTCCGCCCTCGTTAATGTCGGAAATAAACCCAGGGTATCACATACCAGTATAAAAAAATATCCTATTTCCTGGGCTAAACTGCCCAGCTCATGTTTCGCCATTATGTTTAGTATAATGTAATAAATTGTGATAATTAGAATCAATATTATACAGGGTATAAACGAACTCTTCACAAAGCCGTCAACCAAGCATTCTGTACATCAAACTAAGTAATTTTACGCAAAAAATAGTGCTGGGAAACGACTTTATTCTTGGGGTACCCACTCAAAACATTGTGCTGATGAATTGATTGAATAGTGTGGGGGTCGTGGAGGTGTTTAAAATAAAAATCTTACATTAAAAACATGTATTTAAAAATAAACTTGTGAAAAAGTTGGAAATTTGACCCACAATATCTAACTCCATAACTATAAGGTTCCTAGGACTGATCAAAAACAAAAAAAATATCGCAATGACGGGGAGAACAAGTGCCTTTCGGCTTCGTTAAGAGTCTGCTTACACCCTTTAAAGTTAGTTTATCCTAATAATAAATATAATTTGATAAATAAATCCTTAATACCATGTCAAGAAATTTTAGTGCATGCCTACTAACCAGTGTTTTACATTATAGCAAAAAAATAATTATCAAACTACATACGAATCCGAGAAATGGGAACCGACAGAGACATAACGAACGACAGATCAGAATTATCTATAACCACTCGTATGCTAATATTATAAAGAGAAAACTACAGGACCGATTTGAAAAATTATTTCAGCAATGGATAGCCACATTATCAGCGAGTAACATAGGCTATATTTTATCCCCGTACTCCCACGGGAACGGGGACCTAAGCGGGTAAAACCGCGTGACGTCCGCTAGTTAATGATATTTATAATATTCGTACGGATTTTAAATAAGGGTTTCAGGCAGTCTTCAAACCTTGGAGGGCATGGCTATAAGGGGCGACTGGGACTGCTGAGATGACCAGTGCCTAATAGAAGACCATTGGTCAGTACCATCTCAACATGAACGATGTAACCAAGGTTTTGTAAAAATATACTGATTTAAAAGAGTGTCCATGGAGTTTCTTGCCCGTTCTTTCCAAAGAGATCTACGCTAGGGAATCGGCAACTACAGTACTTTCACAGTTTTTATGCCTTGTGACTGGGACTGTAGCTTTATTACATTGTTATCTTTATCGACAGTTCAAAAGTGCCTGTAACGGGCCTACTTGAAATAAATGCTTTGATTTTGATGATCTTGATTTGTTCATTTTGAAGCAGATATGCGGCGCCGACCCCAAATAAATTAGGATAAGTGTTTTGTAGTTTTTCTCCTATCTTAACTTTATATATTTTGTTATATTTATGCATGTATGTATTTATTCTTTTGTTTATAAATATTTTCCAGTCTCTTTCTCTGTTTTTGCACCTACTGTGTATTGTCTCTGCATCACCCTAGGGTAGACTGGTAGAAAATGCCCAAGGCAGTAAGTCCGCCTTTGTACAGTTCTACTTGTGCATAAAGTTTTAATAAATTAAAAATACATAAGTCCAGGAGAATGATGATGATAGTCTACAAACCTTGATTAGTTTCTTCTCCACCATCACTCTCGGCTTCACTCCCAACACTCACAGGACTCTCCCTCTTCTCTTCCTCTCTATTCTCCCTTACAGGAGGAGGCACAGACCCTAGTACCCTCGACAGCCACGGCTCTGGATATCCAAGTAAAAACGGGAAGCCATTTTGTTGTAAAAATGGCGCGTAATATCGCATCTGATTTAATCCATCCAATCTTTCATTCTCTTCTTCTTCTGAATTTCTAGAGCTCTCCGAGATATTGTTTTCTATATCGATTTCTGGTGATTTTCTGTCTCCGATTATGGATTCGATTGAAAATGGTTTCGGTACTTTTTTCTGAGTTTGAGTCTCTCCTATTTCTAGTTTTGATTCCATTTTTATCACACACTGTTTTTGTTCAGTCACTTTTGTTTGAGAAATCACCAGGAAACAGCCTTGCGTAATAACGCTTTTTTTTCTATTTCGACACCTTCGAATACAGGGCCAATTATTATTTTTTCCAGAACTTAATTTCACGCTGTCCTTTGCCAGTTTAACATTTTAATTAAAAAAAAAAAATACTGTAGCACACCGATGTTTCAAAATCAAACTTTAAAATACTGATTTTAACAATATCACACTAAAATTACATTAGCGAAAAATACTTTTCGATTTTGTTTAAATGAATTATAAAGTCTAATTTAAAATCGCTAAACGTTATTTGACGTCCATGCGTCCGAACTCCGCGACATCCGCGCGTAAACTCAATCGCCACGCCTCCCATACGGGGTGTAGTCAAAACGTTATTTTATTTTATTAGTACTAACCACTGGACGAGGGAATGTAAGCTTTATTGCTATCGTCATAATACTTCTGTCATTGTCTCCTAACTACATTGATAACAAGCCTATTATTTAAAGCCACACAAATAAAAAGCACTTCTTTGAAGATCACAATAAAGATCACTTTAGTTTTACACAGATTTAGTTTGGAACCAACCAATTAACATTGCAATTTAAAACCTATCATCTCCACCTAAAGTTTAACACAAAAGAACCCTCCAAACACATACGACCTTTTAATTCTGTCAAACAAATGATTGAAAACACTGTTGTGAGACGCGCGAAAGGGATAGCTAGATCGTTTTTGATACGTTAGAGGAAGATGGAGATAGTGATATTTGTGGAGGCAGTGTTCAGTGGTAATTGGTGGTGATCACCATGTTTTGCTGGTGTCAGCACGGGGTATAAATTTCATCGTTTTGTGCCCCGTTTGAGTGAAGACAGAATACTGGCCAGTCACTTTTGATTTGGACGTTTTCTTTTTTAGTAAGCCCTTGGAATTGGAAGATTTAGTTATTGGAGAAAAGCAAGTTTTATCTTAGACAAAGTGACATGTCTATTTAGCGATAACTATGATGAAAAAATCAATAGTATTATGAAAGTCCTGTATAAAGTCGTGGTAGTTTTATAAACTTTAGAAACAATTCAAAATCAAAATCAAAATATTTTATTTCACATAGGCCCAGATGGGCACTTATAAAACGTCGACAAAAAGGTGCAATTGACACTGGTTAAGACACTCCATGCTTGATATACTTAATAGAGAACTTTAAAAAAAAAGAAATTCTCTACTGCGTGGTGTCGGAGGTAAAGAATAGCACCATCCCATATCTTCCCGTGGGTGTCGTAAGAGGTGACTATGGGACTTACGAGAGAATGGGCAGCAGCGTTCTCTGTGACTTTGTTACAACCGTCCTGTGATCGCCAACCCGCCTGCCAAGCGTGGCGATTAGTTAAAACCCCCCTTTGGGGGAGGCCTAGACGTCTTTCGGCTAAAATGATGATAATGATAAAGAAATTACTATGACTTGCGTACTAGTCGTTTGGTATTACTTCAGACATACCGACCGACGGGCAAGACTGATCTGACACGATCTTGGGGCTTGCAACAGCGTCTAAATATCGGGAGATCAAAATAAACAATAATCACAAAAGATATCCCGTAAGTGATGATATACGATCATTGGTTTTGTAAGAAATAATTATTGTTGTATTTCATATTTTTTTAAGATCTTCTGTCACGCTTGCATCCTGAAAAAGATCGCATCGCTGTCAAGAAATTAATTACAGACACAAGAATAGTCTTACTTGCAACTGTTTCATCCATCGCTGTTACTGTTAACCAACGTCATCCCACTGCTGGGCAAAGGCCTCTCCCCATGACTTCAAGTTTTTCCAATCCAGATCCAATTTATTCGAATTTCATTGTACTGAAAACTGTTTACCGACGTCTTTTTTACTATAAGCAATACTTTTAGATCATCGAAGTGTCATGTGCATGTGTCATAGATATTATTTTACGGAATTATATTTCACCTAATTACAAAACAACTTTTTGCTATTGGCTGAAGCCTTTGCATGCGTAATTAAAACAGTGGTATAATGAATGTTCGGAAACATAATACTTCGAACAAATGTTATTTCGGCTAAGTGAACACTTCGGTAAAAAGTTTTTCGACCAAATGAAATATCGGAGTAACGAAATAAATCGAATTGATAATAGGTCAACTGCTATAGTGGCAGACGTGACTTCGATGAAGTAAAAAAAAAACGAAACGTTATTAGTTGAAAAGTTTAAGTTGAAATGAAATTCGGTCAAATATTTTTCGAACTTATGATAGGTAATCCTACTACCAGACTACCAGTCTCAACCGAACCAGTCTCGCCCTACCATCTTCTGCAACGTCTACCGCGGCGACTTCTGATTGTGTCAGGGTTACATTTAGTGGTTATTTTGACCCTCAGGGCATACGGCAGATTGCGTAACAAAATATTTAATACAGATGATTTAAATACATCCCTGCCTTTAATCTAATCCCCAGAGAATGTGCAGGCGCACTCATACAATGTCTGTCAGTGTCAGGATATATTTGCGTATCTGTCTATGCCACAAGGGAATATAAGCGTGAAGTCTCAAATTAGAATCGAATGGGATTATGTTTCGATGCTTTTAAAATCAACAGTTGAATTTAATTTTGTTACCTTCCTTCTGGACGGGAACAGCCGTGGCTAATCTGGAAACCTCTTAACCGTTTGCAGGCCCAGGTTGGCTGCTGTAGAAATAATTTGGCCGGGGTATCATCGACCCGTCTCAAATACAATGCCAATGTGGAGGATGTGACTCGGCAAGATGTGCTCCACCTCCCCTCTCGCCCATCCTGCACCTTCCAGGATTTAAACGAAGTTAATGAAAGTTGACATACTGGTCGGGTATTATATGAGTCCAAAATCCACGCTCAGAAGAAAAAGATGACTAACCATTGAACCAATTTTCAAGGTTAAGACCACCCATTACATCCGTGCAGTTTCCTCCGTGCTTCGTGAAGTACGTTAAGCTGGTATTTAGCTGCATCCGGTTAGACGGGAAGCCGACCCTAAAATAGTTAGGCAAACATCCAAGATTATTGTGTCATTATAACAAAATATAATTTATTAATTGTATTTTTTTAAACGTTTTAGTTCGTATAACTCGTTTTAAAAAGAAAATTAAAGCACTTGTTTTGTAAAAGTGTGGGTTGGAACGTATCGTGGGAATTATAAATCAAAATTTAGGACTTAAAGTCTGAAATATTTTCGCTATTAAGATAGAAGGCATCTAAAAAGGTCGACTGGTCACTTTAACTAAATTTTCAGTGATTAGTGGATTGGAACGTTCTTGCATTACTACTTGATCTAATTGATTTTAATTTTTGAAGTGAAAACTTCTTTAGCATCGTTGTGATTTGAAAGTCGATGAAACGAAAAAGCGACAGTAAAAGGAGACAGACACTTAAATTCATAAGATTTAACGTGGGAGAAAATGAGATAGGAAGCATTATACAGGTTTATCTTGAAGCCAACATTTTTGAAGGTTTCACTTCTACCACGTGTGAATTGCACACTTGTTTTTTTTTAAATTGCAATATTTAAATCTCGCGAAAAACTTTTGTATCACATAAATTGTGTAATGACGTTATAAGTTTTAAAGGAAAAGTTTCGCATTTAAATAAAACCTTGTTTTTAATTATTATTTTTTTACTTTTAATTTTTAAATAGTATTTAGAATGTTATTCCTAATGTCACTAGCCTATCTTCAATTCTTTCCATCGCACTCTCCCACATCTAAAGCGAGCACAACCACTTGGCGAGCTCGGTGGTCATTACCGAACAATTTGTCCCCTACCCCGCCACTCCAACACCCCCTCTAAATTGATTATGGCTATTCGGTACACCGCTGATGTATACAAGATAATTTACGGTTTGTGTTTGTGGATGGCTTCTTAAGAGAGATGAGATGGTTTGATATAATACCATTTTGTCGTGGTTTGGTGATGGACGACAAATCTGAATCAGAAAAAAACTGGGCAAGTGCGAGTCGGATAAATAATGAGGGTGCACGAAGGGTTCCGTACCATAAACCGAAAAAGGCACGTTTCTTGTATAAATAATTTATGTTTTTATTATTTGTTGCTATGACGGCAACAGAAATACATCATCTGTCAAAATTTCAACTGTCTAGCTATCACGGTTCATGAGATACAGCCTGGTGATAGACAGACGGACGGACAGACAGCGAAGTTTTAGTAATAGGGTCCCGTTTTTACCCGTTGGGTACGGAACCCTAAACAAAGAAGCAACCAAAAACCTAAAGCAGCTGTCTGCTTCAGATTTTATGAAAAATGGATAAGTCGGAGCTCTTGTGAACGTTTTTGGAAATTTTATATAACTTGCAATGGAAATCTCTTTTCAATATACTTCCTTGAAAACTGGCTTTCATTGCACTACGATCTCGACCAGGTTCAACTTGCAATGTAAATCACACTCGTGGATTTTTTATATTTTTTTTTTAAATAAAAAAAATCTACTAGGTAACCTAAACTTAAATCTAAGTCCAAATTGGTTCAATTCCTTTAGTCGGCGGTGATTGTTTTTTTTTTAATCTCGTCAAACAAATAAAGGGTGTAAACAGACTCTTAACGAAGCCGAAAGGCACTTGTTCTCCCCGTCATTGCCATCATTTTTTTGTTCTAGAACATAAAAATGATGGCAAAAAAATCGTTTCCCAGCATTAATTTTTGCGTAAAGTTACTTAGTTTGATGTACAGAATGCCTGTGTGAATTGGTTGGCCAGAATGAATTGGTTGACGGCTTCGTGAAGAGTCTGTTTACACCCTGTATAAGTCTTTATGGCGTAAATATTTGGTTGAATATTTAAATTGTGTTTCATCTATACATATAATCTATACATATAATAAGACAGTAAAAAAACTGTGTCTGTACATTGAATATATTAAAAAAAAAAAATTGGGGGGTGTTTAGAAACAGTAATAGAGCACGAATCCAAAAAAAAAATCTGTCTGTTTGTCTGTTTGTCTGTACACGCTAATCTTCGAAACTACTCGACGGATTTGAATGATTTTTTTTTTGTTGTATAGGTATTAAGTCTGGGCAAAACATAGGCTATAATTTATCTTGGAAACTTGAACACCTGATGCAGAACCGCAACAGACCAGCTAAACTATAAGAGATACAAAAATGGTACCATAGCAAAAATTGTTCCACGTAATGAGCATTTTCTGCTAAGAGAATAAATTTGAAGATCTGAAACAGCTGATGTGGAACTCCAAGAGCCCAGCCACACTATAACATATATAGGAATGACGTCTTAGCAAGAGTTGTTCAGACTGATAAGCACTCTCTGTTGACGTATAAAAATTGAAGATGTGGAACACCTGTCGTGGAGCTCCAAGACCCCAGTTACACTAAAATATATATAGGAATGATGTCTTAGCAAAAGTTGTTCAGCCTGATGAGCACTCTCTGTTGACGAATAAAAATTGAAGATCTGGAACACCAGATGTGGAAATTAAAGCTATCACTAATTTCACTGTATTTCTACCAAAGGGTATCGTATTACCCATAACTAACTGGGTTGTGGACGGCAGATAGGCAGTCGTTCCATGTAAAATACTGATATTCAGCTGCATCCGGATGTACTGGAAGCCGAACCCAATAGCACTACATATTATAACACAATATTCTCCGCCGCGTCTATCTGTCTGTTCGCGATAAACTCAAAAATTACTGCACTGATTTTCATGTTGTTTTCTTAAATAGATAGAGTGGTTCTCGGGGAATTTTTTAGTATATAATTCGTCAAGTTTTTGTACAGATTGGCTAAAATATAATGATATTCGTTGGAGGTGTTGGAAAAAAATAAGCCGTCTGGGGTAGCTTTCAACGAAAACGCTGCCCTTTAAGATATAACAAAATGATGAATGGTAGAATTGTATATCTTATATAGGTCTAGAGAAAAATCCACTATGGCTTATGTCTATCTCTTAAGGATAATATACTATATCTTAATACTTTGAAAATGGGCAAACTAGGTTCCCATGAGTTGAGGGAATGGGATCATCATGATTACTTTTGGTCGCGATAACCGACATCCACGCAGGCGAAGCCGCGGGCATCAGCTAGTCATAAATAAATCTTGAAAATTATAAAAGAAGTGACTTAAAAAAAAAGAAAATTGTGCAAGTACCTACCTATATCTTCTTCTTCTGCTTCTTCTTCTTCAACCCTTGGCCACCCAATGCTGAATGTAGGTCTCTTCCAAATCTCTCTACGTTTGGCAATTTGTGACGTTATTGTTTTGGCGGTTTTGTCATTACGGGCCCGTCAACTTCATCAACGTGGTAGCTCCTGTAGGCTAAAGCCTGTGGGTGCGCGTATACAACGTGCGTCCATGTGTGTAGTTGCTAAGACGCATAAGGTAGGCGCGCCACAGCCCTGTCCTTACAGCGCTGATTTCTTCACAACACCTCGGCGGTCTGTCCCCGCTAAGACCTCCGGTTATCCGAAGGAGGCCCGGCGGGGGAGAGCGGTGCTAGTTCTGCACCACCTTATAAATGGTGTGAAAAGATTCTTAACGAAGCCGAAAGGGACTTATTTTGCCGATCATTGCGATCATTTTATTGTTCTAGACCATACCTGGGAACCTGCTAGTTACGGAGATATTGGGGGTCAAAGTTCCAACTTCTGCACAACCTTTTTTTTAAATACATGTTTTTAATGTATTTTTTTTACTTAAGACACCTTCACGACCCCTGTACTGTTCAATCCATCTATCAGCACAATGTTGTGAATGCGTTACATTGAGTCCTACGGTAAAACGTGATTTTTCACCTCAAAAAAAAATTCGTTTCCCAGCACAGCAGCAATAGTTTTGCGTAAAGTTACATAGTTTGATATACAGAATGCTTGGTTAACGGCTTCGTCAAGTGTCTGTTTACACCTTGTATAGGTCTTCTCTCTCCTCATGTCTTCCTGTCTTCTATACAGTCATGATTACTTATAATTGAAAATATTTTAATTTTCTATGTTTCATATTAGGCTGTTTAGCAACTTTATACCTTTGCTTCTCCTTCAACCTAGCAAAAGCAAAGAAAAGGAAATTAAATCATAGTTTCTATAGTCTATGTCCGTTTTTGTACACGAGACAACGTATATGCAAAATTTGAAACCTACTTTCGCATTTATAATATTAAGTTAGGATTTATTGTAACTATTTCCCCTTTTCACGCGATCTTACGATAAAAATATTATAAATATGTATCTCGTAGTGAACATCTTAATATAAAGGGTATATACAGACTCTTAACGAAGCCGAAAGGCACTTGTTCTCCCCGTCATTGCGATCATTTTTTTGTTCTAGACCATACCTGGGAACCTTCTAGTTACGGAGATATTGGGGGTCAAAGTTCCAACTTTTTCAGATTTTTTTTATTACATGTTTTTAATGTAAGATTTTTACTGTAAACACCTCCACGACCCCTTTACTATTCAATTCGTACATCAGCACAATGTTTTGAGTGCGTTACATTAAGTCCTCCTATAAAACGTGATTATCAGGCCAAAAAAAAAAGTCGTTTCCCAGCACTAATTTTTGTGTAAAGTTACTTAGTTTGATGTGCATAATGCTTGGTTGACGGCTTCGTGAAGAGTCTGTTTACACCCTGTATTGCTGTCTTCTTCATTATTCATAACTCCTAAATCATTATCGACTTCCAAAAACTTCTCAGTCGAGTCTCGTATAAAGTTCTCACAAATAAAACTATAAGTACTTACCTAAATTAGCTTCCCAAATGTCTTCGCGGACTGAATGAATCATTATAGCGGCTATAAAATCAACAATGGCTCATTCATTCATATCGGCCCATTAACAGACAATGCAGGACTTAGGTACAGAACACATTACTAGTATTTTCATTCAGTTTACAATTAGAATCTATACTAATAGTAGCTTTTGCTGGCGGCTTCGCTCGTGTCAATTTAGAATTTGACAATCAATTCGGGTTTCAAAATCAAAATATTTTATTGCACATAGGCCCAGATGGGCACTTATAAAACGTCGGCAAAATGGTGCACGGTTCGGTTGGTTGTTTCCTATGGAGAAGAACAAGGAACTCTTTTCAAATAATTTGGTATTACAATATTATCTTGTTACAGCATTAGTACTTAAGTATGTTACTTGTAATGATATAAATTCAATCATGATTCGAAAGACACGTGGCGCCATCTATTATCACAAGAACGTTATGGCTGTTTTCTTCGGAAACAGTACTTTTTTTCGGGATGAAAGGTACTCTATGTCCGTTTCTGTACACCTGACAACGTATTGAAGATAGTAAAGATAGTTCTATACCCTCATAATCATTGTGATTAGTCGTATCTAATGTTTATTGTAATGTTTTAATAGCTGTTGCAAGGATCCTTATTTGAATCAAAGATACCGTATTGAGTTTGTAGAAGTTAACTGAGTCATCAGCCAATATGTATAAATACATATCGGCTGATGACTCAGTTAACGAGCAAAAATAAATTCAAATAAAAATAAAAAATACTGAATAATACTGAAATACTAAATGGGCGACAAAAAGTGGGCAAATACGAATATTTAAAACGGTGTCTTGAAAATGAGTTACTAGTTCTTCAATACACGAATAGTGTGATCATTCAGACTCAGAAAAAAAAACAAGCTTATTACAATAATATATACAATTCACTAGATTGTAGATAAAGCGTAGTCGACGTAGCCTCGCTGCGCGGGGCTCCTATTTTTGTTAGCAGGGTTTAAATAACCTAACACGAAGGGGTGAACCTAACCTGTCCGAGTCGGTGTGCAAGTCCCGAGCTCGCTTCGCTCGCTCTTACTTGTTATGTTCTCCCTTTCCGCAATGACCGGTTAAATAGTTAGATATGTATTTGGTATATTAGTCGCCCATTCAGTGTATTAGTCGCCCATTAAACTGTTATTAGCCTGATTCATAATTTCTTGTAAATAGTTACTTACTTGGTATAATAGTCACCGGGTGACTGTCACCCATGAGTATATTAGTCGCCCATTCAATAATAATATATTCGCCCGATTAATAATTTCCAATAGTTAAGTATGGTAATCATGATTCAAGAAAAAATAATTAAGTCACTGCTAACCAAACGTGGTTTTTAGGGTTCCGTACCCAAAGGGTAAAAACGGGACCCTATTACTAAGACTTCGCTGTCTGTCCGTCCGTCTGTCTGTCACCAGGCTGTATCTCATGAACCGTGATAGGTAGACAGCTGAATTTTTTACAGATGATGTATTTCTGTTCCCGCTTTAACAACAAATAAAAAAAATATAATTAATTTAATATTTAAAGGGAGCTCCCATACAAGAGACGTGTTTTTTTTTGGTTTATGGTACAAAACCCTTCGTGCGCGAGTCCGACTCGCACTTGGCCAGTTTTTTATTTAGTCTAGCTTTTTTTTTAAGACTGAGAGCCGTTTAACTGTAGTTCTCATAGATTCATTTCATCATCATCACCATAATTTCAGCCGAAAGACGTCCACGGCTGAAAATCGCATCCAGCGGATCCCCGCAACCTTCACCAGGTCATCGGTCCACCCACCTAGTGGGAGGCCTTCCAACGCAACGTCTTCCAGTTCACGGTCGACACTCCAGAACTTTTCGGCCCCATCGCCCATCCGTAAGTATGTAAGTTTGGCAATTCATCGGGCTACGTCGGTAACCTTGGTAGATGCACTTATTTGGCTTTAAAATCGATATGATTTACCTATAAGGTAAAGGAAAGCCGATGCCAGGTACTTCTAAACACCTACTTTAATGAAATTGAGATTACATAACGATGCGACTTTTTTCTTTGCCCGTCATTGCGAACATTTTATTATTCTAATCTAGACCATACCTGGGAACCTTCTAGTTACGGAGATATTGGGGGTCACAGTTCCAACATTATCACAAGTTTTTTTTTTTAAATACATGTTTTTAATGTAAGATTTTTACTTTAAACACCTCCAGGACTATTCAATCCATCCATCAGCACAATGTTTTGAGTGCGTTACATTGTTTCCTACCGTAAAACGTGATTTTGTCAGCCCAAAAAAAAGTCGTTTCCCAGCACTAATTTTTGCGTAAAGTTACTTAGTTTGATGTACATGCATACATAATGCTTGGTTCAAGGCTTCGTGAAGGGTCTGTTTACACCCTGTAATTCTGAAAATAAGCTTTCTCCAGAGATCTAATGAATTCCAATAAATGACATTCACACCAAAATAAACCTCTAATCGAATCAACAGCGCCACCTAACGTGTAATCTAAACAAATCACATTTCGAAAATTAACACGAGTACGGAACGCGCCATTACCGCGCCCTCGACATAAATCTTCAATAATATAATAATCTTATTCATAACAAACTTAATATGGCTATAAAATTAAATATTAAAACACGCTGTGTAGTGACTCAACGATCCGCGCAAATTGCTCGACTTCTATAGCTATCTCTTTCTAATCCCCGTACAAAAGAAAGAAATAGATATACAACTGTCAGTTCGTACTGACGTTTGTTCTGTAAGTAATGAGTGCAGTCACGCCCCGCAATCAAATTCCGGCGCCATGATTGGCAGGGTTCGAAGCTTTCGAACGCTTTTTTTTTCTGTAACTTTCGTTCATTATCGGTGTGTAAATGATGCGTTCATTCGACGCGCGACGGTAATTTTTTAATCTCGTTAGTGAGTTTACGTTTCATTAAATTGTTTAGTAATTTGTTTATTGTGGGTAATTTAATTTTGGAGAGTTAGTTTTTATTTGTGTGTCTGTTTGTGTAAGCATAAATTAGGGTGTGAAGAGACTCATGTTAACATGATTTTTTGAAGTGAAAACTTCTTTAGCATCGTTGTGATTTGAAAGTCGATGAAACGCAAAATCGACAGTTAAAAGAGACAGACACATAAATTCATAAGATTTAACGTGGGAGAACATGAGATAGAAAGCATTATACAGTGTTTATCTTGAAACCAAAATTTTTGAAGGTTTCACTTCTACCACGTTTGAATTGCACACCTGTTTATTCATTTTTATTCATTCGTATGGATGGAACATGACATAACATCACGTCTGTAATCCCCGTAGGGTAAGGCAGAGGTGTACTTAATAGTACCGACACCCACATTTCACAAATTATGTTAATAAGAGGCGAGCCTATTGCCATCAACCAAGCACAAATCCAGGCTTCGTGGCTGCTACTGGGAAATTCCTGACGGAAAAACTTAACAACACTTTGCCCGACCTGGGCATCGAACCCACGACCTCATTATCACCAGTCGCGCTTGCGACCACTTGACCAACGAGGTACCTATATACTCTGGGCGGTACATCGATGGAATGCATGGAAAGAATAAACTTTTGTTTCAAGGCCTAATACATCATCATCTGCCTAGCCTTTTCCCAACTATGGTTAGACTGGAAGCCGACCCCTAGGCTTCCAGTCTAACCTCCACAACCCAGTTAGTACTGGGTAATATGATATCCCTTGGTAAGACTGGTTGTCAGACTTTCGGGCCACTGACTACCTGTAACGACTGTCAAAGATCTACAAATGACAGCCGAGACCAACGGCTTAGGGTGCGTTTCAGGGCTAAATTATCTAGGAAAATTTTAAAAACTTAGGTAATTCTTTCCTTCATAAGAATTCATTATATTATCTCAATACCAAAATTCACTCTCCCCAACAAAATCAGTCACTAGCACCAATAAAATATTCAAAATAGCAAACAAAATATGAATTGCAAATGTTAACAACAAACACTTTTACATCCCTACGATAAAATTATAATAAAACATTTTCGTTACGCGTATCCGAAAATCCGAATGTCATCTCACATCACTATTTGAGTGCACTTAAAAACCGTTACTAATGTCTCGTTTCTATTACAAACTTATTTTTACATCCCGATCAAAGAAAACTTAACCTTATTGCTTAAGAAATTAGTTTTAAGAGATGGGAATATGACGTTTATATTTTTATTGGGGGAACAGAAAAGTCAGTGATATATTTTATTTGTAAGGCAAAGGAAATTGAATTTTATGTTATTTATACTGACGCTGCATTTTCCACTGAAATGTTTGACTGCTGCCGGACGAAAATAAAGACTCACTTTATGAATAAGTTATAGAATAATATGTCCTAGGAAACAGAGCACAAAATTGCTTAAAAACTGTTTTATGTATAGTAAAAAATATTTTTGTAAAATCATGCGATTTCGCGCGCTTTTCCCCGAAAATGGCGGTCTTTTGACATTTTGACAGTGTTGCTAGTCTTGTCACATTTATGATTGAATCTGTTATTCCTGGAGGGGTAAGCAGAGCTCAGAAGGGTTTAATTCGGGTGCTGTGGAGACAGAATTAAAAGTTTATGACTGATAAGTGTATTAGGTACTTACTTATAAGTATTATCTGATACCTAACATTAACCGGACTTTACTTAGGTCAAATTCAACCAAATATCCTAGTATCTGTGAATTATTGTCAGTTTTTAGGGTCCCGTACATCAAAAGGTAAAAAAGGAACCCAAGATCACTTTCTTGTCCATCTGTCCGTCCGTCTTTCTGTCTGTCCGTGTGTCACCAATTATTTTCTCAGGAACGGGTGGACCTAGCAGGTTGAAATTTATACCAGATACTGAGGTCTATAGTCCCTATTAGGTGTATAAAAAGGAAGGTCCTCAGTCAACACGATAAAAAGATATGGGCAAATTTTCGCGAAAACTTGTAAGTACAAAAAATTTACTTTAATTTTCAACTTTTTAATTTTTCGGAATTTTTCCCCTATTTTAATTTAAATTTAAATTTAATTTTTACCCTATAGGTTTTGGGTCGAAAACCTAATATGGTAGTTCCCGTTGACCTAGTATCACGAAATTTGGCAAGAAGCAATGTCTTACAGCACATGT
This sequence comes from Lycophotia porphyrea, assembly GCA_950005105.1. Taxonomy (NCBI): domain Eukaryota; kingdom Metazoa; phylum Arthropoda; class Insecta; order Lepidoptera; family Noctuidae; genus Lycophotia; species Lycophotia porphyrea. The sequence continues at coordinate 2,018,444 of OX465410.1, read as the reverse complement.
AAAGGAAAAATCTGAAAACCGCAAATATGTAGTTGTATAACAAACTACCTACAAGTTTAAACGGAACCCTCGGTGCGCGAGTCCAACTCGCACTTGGCCGGGTTTTTTTCTTACAAAAACTGATCAAATGTCAAAATTTATTTACCCACTGCAATTAATTAGAAAATTTAACAAAAAAGTAGGTAAACAGACTAAAAATAAGCTAATTACGACATTATATATACTTTTCAACACCTTTGTTAACAAGATATAGGGAAGTGATTGATTAGCTAGGTACTTGAAATTAATTATATCTAATTGCCTATTAAGAGTTGCACCGTTCACTTTTACCTAATTAGGTGAGATGAGCTGCATCACTAGTACTTACTGTATGGTGTTGGACGTAAAGAATAGCACCATCCCATATCTTCCCGTGGGTGTCGTAAGAGGCGACTAAGGGCCGGTTTTTTGATCCGTAGTTAACTCAACTAATGGTTAAAAATAGTAACAAATGGTTAAATTTTGGCAAAATGTGTTTCTTGATCAATTGTTAGTTTAACCTATGGTCAAATAACTAACTATTAGTTTAAAAAATTAACCACCCAAAGTTGGAGAGTTAAGCAATATGGCGGATGGTTAATTCAAACACAACAGCTGTTTTGTACGCGTGTACAGGACATACGCCCAAGTTTTTTTTATTGTCAACGTCGTATTTCTCATTCTTTTGTATCATGAATTTAAACATAGTTAGATATTATGATATGTCGGAAAGTTCATCAGACGATGATATTAATGTGGAGTACGTGTTAATGAGAAGGCCGAAAATTTTTAGACCACGTAATCCACCCTTGGACACCTGGGATAGTGTAGACTTTTGCCAACGGTATCGGCTATCAAAGGAAACAGTTATGTGGTTAGTCGGTGAAATTGGAAGCTTTCTAAAAACTCCCACCACAAGGTAGGTAAAATAAGTAATGCACATATTTAAAGTTTCATTGATTGCATTTAATTCGCAAACTCATCTTCACAACAACCTAACCTCAAATAATTATTTGTTGCGTTTTAGGAATCAAGCCATAACACCCCTTGAGCAAATATTGCTTACATTACGATTCTACGCTACAGGCACCATGCAACGATGCTCTGGAGATTTCTTTGGGATTTCTTGCCGTTTTTTTCATATTTTTTTGGAGATTTCTTGCCGTTTTTTTTCATATTATTATATTTCTGCTGCAACTGCTTCGTGCTGCGGTATTTCGTCACATCGGAATTAAATTTTTCTGTGAGAAATTTCCAAGCTGCTTCTTTTTGCTGGTTGCTGGAGTGATCAGTTTTTTTATTTGTTATCACTGGGTAATCCTGTATTAGCAACATTAGCTTTTTTGTTTCTTCTTTACAGAAATTAGAGCTGCGGTCCCTAGAATTAAAAAAAAAATGTTACGTACAAGTAAATAAAACATAGCTAGGTAACTCTTGATGATTTCAGAGCTAAATCTCAATAACGAAAATACTTACTTGTTTGATTGTTGGCTGTATCCTGACATATTTACGAAGCCAAAAGATGCTTGGCAGTCACGGGACAAATTCAAAAACTATTCAATAAATAACACAGAGTGAAAAATATAGCTTGTTGTGATGTTGTTTCTCGGATCGTGGTAATAAACTGTTTGATTTTTAGCGCAGTCTGACTTTGACATTTGAACTGTCAAAACAGACGTTTCTTTTGGTTTCATTCAATCATTAAAGCTAGTGTTGCCACATAAAAAAACGTTACCCCCAAAAAACCGTAGCTATTTTTAGGAAAATATTTCTCATTACACTGGCAATATAATAACCAATGGTCAAGTTTGACTATAGTTAAAATAGACATCGAAAAACGTAATAGCCCTTTAACCATTAGCTGTCCAGTTGACCATGGTTAATCTAACAAATTGTTATACGGTGTTTGACTACGGATCAAAAAACCGGCCCTAAGGGACTTACCATAGAATGGGCAGCAGCGTTCTCTCTGCCTTTGTAACAAGCGTACTGCGATCGCCAACCCGCCTGCCGAGCGTGGTGATTATGGCAAAAAACTCCTTTAGGGGTGGCCTATGTCCAGTAGTGGACGCCTTTCGACTAAAACGATGATGATGATGATGACTTGCATCATAATAAATTAAGCAGTAGTAGTACAGACGCCAGTATATCTATGTTTCTAGTTTGCGAGTAAAACATGTTTTGGGCTAATTCCCGACACATGTTTTCTCGACGTGTTCTGTAATCTCTATTTTATTTATTTATTTTAAAGAATTAAGTAAATCTGATTTACATAGCAACCTTTATGTGCCTATTTGGCATACTACAAGTAGCTAAGTTTAATCATGTCGTTTTTTTTAGCACAGGAAAGTAGGGATTCAGGCACGTAAGATTTCAGGCATGTAAGTTTAATCACGTCGTTTTTTTTCCTATTTTTTTTAGCACAGGCAAATGGGGATTCAGGCACAGGGGCCGTCTCCACGACCGAGAGAATCGCGGCGATAATTATCGTATAAAAATAATTATGAGGCACGACAATAATTTTTCCGCGATTCTTTCGCTCATGGAGACAGGCCCTTACTCATTCCAAAAAACTGGCCAAGTGCGAGACGGACTCGCGCACGAAAGATTGCGTTGCGTACCATTATCTATATATCATTAGACAAAAACGGCAAAAAAATCGCATCTGATGTATGGGGGCCCCCCTTAAATAATTATTTTATTCCGTTTTCAGTATTTGTTGTTATAGCAGCAACAGAAATGCATCATCTGTTTGTGTGCATTTTCGTCAATTTTGAAGTTATTGGGCGCAAGTTTGGGCTTAATCTAGTCACAAAACTCATTAAAAAGTCACTCCTGTGGTCAAAAAACAATTATTTCTATTTAATCTTATTTTATTTTAAAAAGTGTTTAAAAAATCAATAACTTTGCAATCGTTAATCGGAAAAATTTGGACAAAACTTCAAAATTATCGACAAATTGTATACTATCTGCTTCTAAACTAAAAATTTCAAATTTTTAAGATTTACTATTAAAATTTCTTATTTATGTGGTTTTTATGGTTTTTTAATTACTACGTTAAATCTAAATAAGCTAAAAATCTGGATTTTTCTGTGTTTCTTCTTCTAATGAGCGCGCAAAAGATAGCAGTTGCAGATTTGGTAAATTTCAGTTTCTTCAGGAGTTATTAAAGTTCAAACTTTGAGTTTTTAAATGGTTATGACAACGAATGTAATTGATTTAAAATTCTAGAACATTTTAACTGTATAGCTATCACGGTTCATGAGATACGGCCTGGTGACAGACGAACAGACAGACACACTGACAGACGAACAGCAGAGTCTTAGTAATAGAGTCCCGTTTTACCCTTTGGGTACGGAACCCTAAAAATGCTCTGCAAATGCGACTTTAAGGCCATAAAATCCAACACCATCATAACATGGACTCTGTATAAAACATTTAAACCTAAACCGATCATAACAGCTTATTGATTTATACATGGCCGTCTCGCTACTTAATAGGAGTACGAGTGTACGAGTACGCAAGTCCCCCAACATAGCACAATACGAAGAGGTATGGGGGCCGTCGGGAAAATGTTGGTTAAGGTAGAGCCACAATATACATACGGTATATATATTTATTTATTTATTTTACTATTTATGTACACACAGTAGACAACACAGGAGAATAACATTATAAAATATGAGTACAAAGGTATTGCTTATTTCTTAAGAAATTTCTGCCAGCAGACCTGCAAAAGGAGAAATGAAAAATAAACGTAGACAAAGTGTGTGAGAATAGGACGATATATCTTGCTTTGAAGTATTATTTATTTTGAGCTTCCGATATTTCGACACCGTTGCAAGCGCCATGATCGCGGGTTGTCTGGAGTATGTGGGTGAATGAAAGACATGAGAAGCAATTGAAATTAAAAAAAAACTTAACCACTCCGGGAGTGCCGACATAAGTGAAAACTTATTTATTTCAAGATTTTTTATTTCAAGATTCTGGATTATTATTAGAAAATATTTTTGCATAAGTCTTTTACTTATTGCACATTTGACTATACACTGTATTTTTTTGGGCTTTTAATATGTAGCAAAGGCTAACTCTGCAACGAAAAAACATTACCCTCCTTCTGACGTAGTCGGGTAAAAAGAGGAACGGTGTCGCGAGTTCAATTGTTTTTCCCCATCTGAAAAATTCCCAACGCGCCTAAAAAAGATTTCACTTTAAAAATCATTTATATGTATAAGTTAAAGTTAGAATTAGCCCTTTTTAAACGTCAAAATTACACAAGACAACGCCACTTCCTATTGTTTGAGTTGAGGAGATATCTCTCTCTCTCTCTTCTTCAACTATTGGCCACCCAATGCTGAGTGTGCTCTTCCAATTCTCTCCACTTTTGGCGGTTTTTGACATGGCTTGAGGAGATATGGTGTCCTGCAAATACACCTCCCCGTTATGATTATTTTGCTGTTCTAATTTTATAAACAGTAGAGACATTCGGCCATAAGTGGAGAAAGCAGTATCTAAACAAAGTTTTGTAAATGTCCACTGCAGTAACAGTTGTAGTGTGGCTTAACACTTAGCGGGAAATAAGATACTTTTTAACAAGTTTCTATTTATTAATAGTTTTCAAATGGCAAAGATATCCGGTTAGCTTTATAAGTACTTATCTACTAATTGAAACTGTAGGTAAACACTAGAATGAAATAGCTAGAAGAGTAACAAAAAACAGACAGAAAATAGTATCCTAACGACATTAAAGAGCAGCTCACCTAATACCTATTCACGTCACATAATGATTTAATAAAAACTACAAACCCCAAACCTTTTTTCCGCAAACTCGAAACCACAACATAATCTGTGGCATGTAATTTGGCGCGCTGTCACGATGACAACTCGGCGGAAGGGGCGTGGCTTCCGGCCGCGTTCCGTTTTACTTAACGCACGCTCGCAAAATGACACGACCCATTAAAATCGACCAATATATCTTGAGCTACCCTCTGGTTTGCTTTTGATCTTAAATGTTGACAATCGTTTCGGGTATATCTTTATGCTTGATTTGTGGTCGCTGGAGAATGTTAATGGAAATCCTTATTCAATTTAGGATTTTTTATTTTTATTGTATGATAGAAATACTGTGCTCTTGACGCCTGATGGAAAGCGACAGAGATGCACTTTACTCTTGCCTTGAAGACTGATGAGTGGAAGAGAAGACAAACGCCGAATGATAGTACTTACCTGCTGTCTCCTTGGAGTTACGTTTAACAATTTCAATGAATCACACTGAGGTGAAAGGCTCTATCGGGTGAACTCGGGACCACCGAGTGTACCCGAGCGAGAAAGATACAGACAGCTATTTTCACTTCTGCCGTGCGGTCTTAAGCAAACACTCTATTTTTTTTCACTGAACCATTATTCCTTTTCTAAAAAAAAAGTACTGGCTAAGTTACTCTTTTTTACATCAGCCATGTCAGCAAAAGTCCCGTCACAATCGGGCCAGCCGTTTCGGCGATTAGCCAGAACAAACAGTCAGACTAAAATTTAAAAGAAAACATTCTTTTTATATAAGTATACCATCTATAACTTCTTATGCTATCAATAAAAAGCTATTATTTTGAAATTACAAAGAGACACTTCACTTTTATTTATTTGTATAGATTGCTTACTCCTGTCCCTAACTAGGTTAGGTGATCTCCAAAATGACAGTCTACCCGCATAGGGTTGCCATTCGTCCGGGTTTCCCCGGATTTGTCCTGATTTGGATGGCGCCCGGGGGCTGTCCGGGCAGGGTTTTAGTAAGTGTCAGGTTAATTTTTTTTGTGATAGTCTCATTATAACACCGTCTGAACCCAATTTTAATCCATAGGAATGAAAAAATTTTTGAGCTCGCTTCGCTCGCTCGTGCATCCTAAGTTCTGTTAAGTGAGTAGCAAGAACGCCTCCCGCCGGCACCCTCACTTGTTCGTCTCGAGATATTTTTCATAATTTTTTGGGGTGTCCGGGAAAAAATCTGTAATTCACTTAAATGTCCCGGACATTTAAGTGAAATACAGATTTTTTCCCGTTCTTAAGTTTTCCAAAAACGGCACCGTCGGCTTAGGTGATGGCAACCCTATCCCCGCATCCATAACTTAACAAAAGGAACTAATGCTTCTAATACATATTTCCCTCAATCATACTTACTTACCGAAATAACGCACCATTAGGGGTGGTCTCCTATAAAAATAATGTTTAACAATATATTGAGAGCTCCTCTCAAAATGGCCATCTTGGCTAATAGGATAATTAATAAAGTCAAGATTTATGACGCGTAACGGAACGACACGCCATTTTGAAGACAGACAAAAAAAGAATTTCAATACAGTTTACCACAGATATTTTAAGTCTGAATTTGCATCACTATCAAAATCGAGTGAACTTTTTATAAAGTCTATCTGTTCATACACTAAATCTATTAAGGGATCATTGTACTCATCATTACGAACAACTTTCACTATGGGACCAAACCTGAAATCGCAAAAAAAAAAAATATGTGCCCAATTCACATGTGGTAGAAGTGAAACCTTCAAAAATTTTGGCTTCAAAATAAACACTGTATAATGCTTCCTGTCTCATTTTCTCCCACGTTAAATCTTATGAATGTATGTGTCTGTCTCTTTTTACTATCGCTTTTTCGTTTCATCGACTTTTAAATCACAACGATGCTAAAGAAGTTTTCACTTCAAAATGAGCCTACATTTTAACGAGATATGCGAACATAAATGTAGGCAACAGCTGATTTATTTTTGCGATTTCAGGTTTGGTCCAATAGTTTTTTTTTTTTTTTTTTTATCCTTTATTAAAAAGAACCCCGTTCTTAATAATTAATTACAATCTAGTCTATAAGACTAATAAGCAATTTAAATGTCCCATAGTGAACCAGACTCCGTGGCTGCCCCTGAAAAATTCCTGAGTAAAAAAACCCATAAACCCTTCCTGTCCGAGTTGGGAATCGAACCCAGATCTAAAATAAGGAATAAGGTTTCTTTTTGAGTTGCGGCTACAATCTAAGGCAACACATTTGTCCAGAGCTGCGGGACTGTTCGAAAGAGATACCGCGGACCTGGAACACAAAGGAACATGGATGGGTTTTATTCAGTACAAGTCTGATACTCCCTTCCGCTCTGCTCAGAGCGGGAGAAGTCATTTGAAGATTTCCTATCTCAACTTTAACTTTATCGTTAAACCATTTGTTACAGTTTTATTCACTCTCACTAAACTCATTATTTCTATAGAAAAGATTTATTAAAAGCGTGATCTATTTCTTGTGGACTTCTGTTTCTTGAACACTTCAACGGCAGATTTGGTTCCTTCTAAATTCTTAAGAAACTTGCAGACTGCAGCACATCGAGAAAATCCAAGAACACGTAATGTAGTGTATTCCTGCCAGGGCTGCGGGACTGTTCGCGGCCCTGAAACACAAAGGGCAAGGAAAGAACATGGATGGGTTTTAGTCAGTACAAGTCTGATACTCCCTTCCGCTCTGCCCAGAGCGGGAGAAATCATTTGATGATTTCCCATCCGAAAAAAAAGGCAACACATTTGTGTAAGGACTGTATTTGAAGTATTTTTAAAGATGTGTTCACAGAAATATTGGTGATGCGGCTGAGTTGTTTTTACGCTAATTTAGTGTTGTGGAGTGTGAAAAATTTAAAGCTTATAACAAATACTTAAATGCTGAATTCTTGATTTTTTTTGTGGGGAAATATTTTGAATATTTGAATGCTTGGATGGGCCTTTAAAGGGCGTATTGATTATGGGAAAGTTTAAAAAAAAGTGTGTACTTATGTACACGCGTTAGAAGTTATACTTCTTTGGCGTAACAAGATAATAAATCTTTTTAAAAAAATATCTTTCGCCTTATTCTACGTTTGTAGAAACAAGGTCTAATATCAATTACCTATACAACCTATACTCCTAGCTCCAGCAGTACATTAAAAATAATAACCTAGGCTTGTCAATATCTGACACTAAGCTAACTTTAGGGTGTATGTTGACCAGCTAACTTCAACCTGGGTTTTTCGTGACGGTGTGTGCGCGCATCGTAAAAATTACTCTCATCATTTTTCCCTAACGCGCCAAAAGAAGTATAACTTCAAAAATATAACCTATGCTCTGTACCCGCGGGTCGGACAAAATTTACACTTTTTTACCCGACTACGACGAAGCAAAAAGGAGGGTTATTCATTACTTGACGTTAGTCTATGAACAGACGCCAATACATCAAGCTACCACAATCTGTAATTTTTTTTTATAGATTTTCATCTTTATCGTTAAACCATTTATAAGTAATCATGAAAAGAAATATGTAGATTAATTTGCGGATTATTTTAATTAAAGTTTCAAGGTGTTGTTGGAAGCTGACACCGTAGTCTATAATTATGCCAAAATATTTGATAGATAAATGATTTGATAGAGAAAAAATTGACAGTTTCGGGTACCTTGATGTGCTGGTGTCTGAACTACGAATTCTATAAAATCTTCTTAAGGTGCCTTTCCGAGACGGGCTGCAGACTGCAACCGCAGGCGACACTGCGGCTAGCGGCTGCGGCTGGACCGCAGGCTGGCTGGTTCCATTCTAAGCGCGGCGGCATGCCGCGGCTGCACAATGCATAGAACCATGCCTCAGTAACTCCAGTACCTTTGTAAGAGATAGAATGTCGGACAACGCTACCGATAGTAGTAATAAAAACATCTGACTAAAAGGAAGGTACTAACTATTTTTATTTTCCTATTGCTTCCCACTGTTTTTTTTTCCATTGTCTTTAACCAAATTATTGCGATAATTTGGGTTGGACGTGTCGTAAAGGACTGGATGACCAGCAACAAAGTTAATTAACGTCTCTTCGTCATCTTGCGAAAAAGTCGTCATTTTTTACGTGTGTACTCTCTGCAGTTCGCGACACCACTTGACACTGCAGTCTGCGGTCGACAGTTTTCTACATATTTTACAGTGTAGGTCAATTACAATTTCACTAAACTTCTATTAGGCTCCACAAAAAAATAAACATTCATTTGAAAAGTAAATATTAGAAAAGTATAATGAAGCTAATGCCTACCTCGTAACAGTGGGGTGTACGTACCAATTACCGGCTGAACCGACAAATTGTAGCAAATTATCGAATTAATATTGATCTGTTAGTATTGACGCAAATGTTTGAGCCAATGTATTAGGAGTATTCGGTGGACCAAAGTTTGTGATGGAATTGCTATGTGGTGTGTGTTTTTTTTTGTAATTGTGCAATCAGACACCCGTACTGAGACCCTAGAGTGGAAGCCGACCCTGACATAGTTGGCTAAGCAGATAATGATAGTGAGCCCCAAGTCAGACTTCTATATATAATGTATCATAAGAAAAATTTTCCACTAGTTACTTTTTATCCCTATTAAAAGGTGTAAAAAGACTCTTAACGAAGCCGAAAGGCACTTCTACTCCCCGTCTTTGCGCTCATTTTTTTTGTTCTAGACCATTCTAGTTACGGAGATATTGGGGGTCAAAGTTCTACCTTTTTCACAAGTTTTTTTGAATACATATTTTTAATCCAATACATCCATCAGCACAATGTTTTGAATGCGTTACATTGAGTCCTGTCTTGTCGGTTAGACTGGAAGCTGACCCCAACATAGTTGGGAAAAAGGCTAGGCATGATGATGATGACATTGAGTCCTACCTACCTAGTAGTTTTTGTAAGGTTACTGTCCATACCTAGGACAACTGTGCTAATACTACTCGATCCCATGCAATGTTTTTGAGTAATATTATAATACTCAAAAAAACGGTGTGGTTAGCGGGAACAATTTTTAATTATTTTATCAATCAAGGGGTCAAAGTTACAAGTTTTTTTTAAGTACATGTTTTTAATGTAAGATTTTTACTTTAAATACCTCCAGGACCCCCCTTACTATTTAATCCATCAATCAGCACAATGTTTTGAGTGCGTTACATTGAGTCCTACCGTAAGACGTGATTTAACACCCAAAAAAAAAAGTCGTTTCCCAGCAATAGTTTTTGCGTAAAGTTACTTAGTTTAATGTACATAATGCTTGGTTGCCGGCTTCGTGTAGAGTCCGTTTACACCCTGTATATTGAAACGTTTTTCAGACTTTTCCTTTAGCCAAAGTTGGCCCAAACATTGGCGACGAACACCCCCAGTTCACTCGGAGGTACTTAAGGGCTATAATTTATGGGTGCTCGTGGCTCATAGCTCAATACGTGTTATTTGAGCCACAAACGGTGGGGCTACTGTTTGTTTTGTCGTATAGACTAATGGAGGCAGTAGAAGTGTCATGGGAGGATGGATGGATGTATTTTTTTAGTTATTTTGACTACTTTCAATTTTCCTTTACCTACTTAAGGGGCCGGCGGACGATGAATTGTCCATACAAACTTAATACAAAAATCATTTTCAGTTTAAGCATATTTCGACCTTATTATGCTGTTATTCGGAACAAGACAGTGTTTACCTAGGTTTCAATTTTTTTTTTTTTTGCAAAATATTTTCCTAAAACGAATTGTAAATAAATTGAATTTCTCACATTTTTACAGTATAAATAAAATGTTTTCATCTCATCTGTTCTATATTAAAAACGGTAATATTTTTAATTTTGTTTACATATTTAGAAACATGACTTATATTGTTAAGTTTCACAATACAAAAAAAAATGGAAAATCATTGAGTTTTCATTTATCATTTTTGGTATTACGGCACACATTCAAATTAATCCAATATGTTCAGCGGTGATATGAATAAACGATAATTATAGAATAGTAGCTAGGTAAACACTATTCACACATGCTCCCGCGCGGCTTCGCAATGCGTCGGGAAGTGTGGAAGAGAGATAACGATATTTTGACGGATTTTTCCTTCGCTTCGAATTGCTATTGCGCACGGCCTCCGCAGGGCTCTTAAGTAGTCGTACTGCCAAATTCATAGAATACTTTTTATCGGTAGCACGATCCCATGGGATATTACCGAACTCCACGCGGGCGAAGCCGCGGGTATAAGCTAGTACACACGGCGGTACATCAAGCTTTACATTTCCAGCATAACGTGCCTTCGCTTTGTATATATTTTCTGTACAATGAGAGATACGCATAAACTGGTTTTGTATACATATAGACACACGACGGCTGATCAATATCAACCATCGTGTGTACACTACAATGATGGTGTTCTCAATTTTTTTTTTTTTTTTTACGGATGGGAAATCATCAAATGACTTCTCCCGCTCTGGGCGGAGCGGAAGGGAGTGTCAGACTTGTACTGACTAAAACCCATCCATGTTCCTTCCTTGCCCTTTGTGTTCCAGGGCCGCGGTATCTCTTTCGAACAGCCCGCAGCCCTGGCAGGCATCGGCCCTTACGGGCCCCTCCCTGTTTGCTGACATCTCTTTGGGGCGCGCGTGGAACACGAACGCGCCATCTACACGGCCTGTTGTCAAAAGACGGACGGACGGCGAGCTAGCCCATTACTCTGCGTCCACAGGTCCGCGTCTACGGTGGCCGGAAGCCACCATGTGACCCCCGACGCCCGGGGCGTCTCTTGCGGCGGCTGGGACGAGAGGTTCTCTCCCTCTCACGCTCCGCCACCTCCTTCGCTAGCATGACTGCTTCGCAGAAGGAGGTGACGGCGTCCCATTTCCCTGTCGCTCCGGACCATGGCTTGGACCAGGGCCGGACGCGATAGGTCGCCGCCGCCGATTGCCGCCACGAGGACACGGCGGTGCTCCACCCAAGCGGGGCAGACCTTCAACATACACCCTGAAGTTAGCTTAGTGTCAGATATTGACAAGCCTAGGTTATTATTTTTAATCTACTGTGGAGCTAGGTTAGGTTGTATAGGTAATTGATATTAGACCTTGTTTCTACAAACGTAGGATAAGGCGAAAGATATTTTTTTTTTAAATATTTATTATCTTGTTACGCCAAAGAAGTATAACTTCTAACACGTGTACATAAGTACACATGTACACACTTTTTTTTAAACTACCTCAAGGGTAATATTAAATCTGGATGGCTTTAGAAAAAACCTAGCCCATTTTTTTAATGACTAGGAAAATATTAAAGTATTGGAAATTAAAATCTATATCTATACTAATATTATAAAGAGGAAAGATTTGATTAGACTTATTACTACCAGAACGATTTGAAAAAAAAAATCAGCAATGGATAGCTACATTATCAGCAAATAACATAAGCTATATTTTATCCCCGTACTCCCACGGGAACGGGAACTACGCGGGTGAAACCACGTGACGTCCCCTAGTATTTTATAATTTGACACTGGCAATTCCATTCCTTCATAGCTCTGTACGCTCATTTGTGTAATCAATATATAATTTGATAACGAGCGGGTGTGAGCTGTGCTTAAGCATCGATTCATTGTCAGTCACGTCATCAATGACATTTCAAATTATAATTCTATTCGCGGACATGCAGTGACGAAGCTTAGTGATACATACGTAGGTATTTCGTCTTTGTATGAGATCAGATATTATTTGCCATGTCAACAACTGATGTCTTTTCTACTGAAATTGACGTCATTTAGCTATTAAAAAAATGATTTCGAATATTTTGTTTAAACTAATTTTATTAATTTCGAATATTTTAACCCATTCACTGCCCAGTACTTTGCGAAAACTTCGTGAATTTCGTTCGCGTGACCACAACCCGAATCCTTGTCGTCGTTATAATGAACTATAGATGTCTTGTATTCATGCCCGAACCCGACTAGCGAGTCCATAGCTACGGATACGGATAGTGCGAACAAACCAATTATTGTTCGACTCATATGCTGGGTTCTGGGCACTGAATGGGTTTTAAGTTATACATTAATTCGAAAAAAGCCAACCATTCTATATAAGTGAGTTTTTTTTATGAAATTCTCAAACGAATACTCAAACGCTGGACGCGCCACTATCAAGTTTCTGTGTTGGTTGGAAAAAATCGTAGATCGGGGACTGTTAACAGGACACTTACATAAACATAGAAGAGCACAAAGGTACTACTTATCCTACTTAATATTCACATGTTACTGTCATCTTATTCCGATTTACGAATTTTGATAATTTAGTAATTTTATCACCAAATTTTTTCACTAGGTGGACCGATGACCTGGTGAAGGTTGCGGGGATCCGCTGGAGGTGACATTTGGAGGAGGCCTATGTCCAGCAGTGGACGTCTTTTGGCTGAAATGATGATGAGGATCACCAAATGTTTCACAATAAACACCTAGTTGACTATTTGACTACTTTCGGATCGGTAACCAAAATCAAATACATTCAAAAGAGTGCCAACTTAAATCGAGTGCTAGGGTCAACAATTGGTGGTGTCACCCTCTTAAAATGTTTAAATTCAATCGATCGTTTAAATAATTCTCCCACTGTAATGTAAGGGTAGATTTATAAAGGGTGGTTATTATAATAATGGGCAGTTACACTAACTTGTTAGTTTTTATTTAGTTTTGAGATAGTTTTTTTTTTTTTTTAATTTCGCCTTTGTTTTTATCTGACATTCAAAACTGCAAAATTATAACATAACTGTTCAAATTGAAATAAATACTTTGTGTTTGAGTTTGTTAACGGAATCATGCAAATAGGAGAGATATATTCCAATACAAATCGAAAACTTGACAGGGAAAAATCATACAAATTATTTACAACGAAACTTAAAGGGTAGATGTAATCCAATCATTGATACATTTTGCTGTGATATAAAATCAACCCAACTTATCAATATTGTTTAGTATGGATATCAATGTTTAGGGTTCCGTACCCGAAGTGTAACCAACAGAACCCTTTTACTAAGACGCTACTGTCCGTCCGTCTGTCTGTCAGCGGGATGTATCTCATGATCCGTAATAAGTAACAAATGAAATTTTCAGAGAATATTTATTTCTGTTGCCGCTTTAGAACAAATTATACAAATAAATTGAAAATTTAAGCGGGTTCCCCTACTGCCATTCGGAACATTTCGTACGCGAGTCCGACTCGCACTTGGCCGGTTTTTTTACAGTGCCAATAGCCAAGTACCTAAATTATATTAGATAATCATAATTAGATACCACTTACTAGGTACAAAAAACATTGTATTCTAGCACTATGCGTTAGTATTTGATCTCCATGTGTCAAGACCACACTAGGTGCTGTGTGGCAACCATTAAAAAAAAGGTATCATACGTCTAAAAGTAGGCACAACTGGTTTGTAACAATGTAGAATGTAGATGTTGTTGCAATCTAGGTGTGCACCTAGTTTGCAACAATGTATGCACACTTGGTTTGCAACAAAGCGGAAAGCAATTGCCGTTAAATCTGTCACCAGTTTAGGCAGACAACAAAGTAATCAAAGCAATGAAACGTTATTGCCAACAGACATTTTCTGGCTTGTTAAAGACAAACAGGTGTTGTCTCAGCACAAATGTGTTCAAGCGGGGGTCCGCGGGCTGCGGTTGCGAGACGCCTTTTACAGCCTGTTCTAGCATGCTCAATACTCAATTGTTTAATGCATTCCACAATGTAGGCTTAGGTAGTAAACATTTTTCCAAAATGAAACAATCGTGGACCCTCTCGGGCACAGCAAAAGATAGATAAGTGGAGATGAGGACTTATCACTTAAGGATCTTATAACCTAACTTATTCTAAAAACATTTTTGTTTATTTTATAATACTTTCAAAGATTTATCATTTTTTTTTTTTTTGCATGTGAGAATAGACACTGAACCGAATAATAAAAGGCTAAATAATACTTAGCCTACTGCGCTAATCAAATTATTTATTTTTTTCAGACTTTTGTAGCAGATACACAAAATTGTGTAAGAAAATCTTAAAGTCTTATCAACAAATCTGCCCTGGGAATAATTGAGTAACTTATTATCCTGTAATTGGCCTACACCTTTAAAAATAACCACCAACAGACTCGTCTCTCACAAAAAAAAAACTCCATAACATAATTAAAACACCGTCAACTCATATTGTCAACAGCCCTAATTAGAAATCTTCACTCTAAACACATTCTATTAATAAACATGGCAATTAAACAATTTGTTTTCGACGCTGGCTACACGCATTGCTTGTCGCAGTTTATTACTGTGGCAACATTTTACTTGCAAGACGTGTGAATTACGTTTTAAAATGTCAATGAGACGTGAAATGGAGTGTTTTCGCGCCTTTGAATCTAAAAATGGTTGACAGCTGTGCCGTGTTCAGACGTATTGGTTGAGTGAGGAGATTTTATTTAGTCTTGTTTGACTTGCACAAGTATACTTAGTGATTTGGTGCTTTGTTTTAGCTTTAGTGACATGGGTGTTCAAAACATAGTATAATTACTGATATGGATCTTATTGAAATAAAATTTACCTTTGAATTTGATGAGCAAAATCCCTATCACTACATATTATAAAACAAAGTCCTCCGCCGCGTCTGTCTGTCCGTTCGCGATAAACTCAAAAACTTCTGCACCGATTTTTATGCGTTCTCTCCAATGGATAGAGTGGTACTCGAGGAAGGTTTTAGTATATAATTTGTCAATTTTTGTATATAATGCCTAAAATATAATGATATTTCCCATGGGTTGCGGGAACGGGATCAAAATTTCATGATTACTTTTGGTCGCGATAACCGACATCGACGCGGGCGAAGCCGCGTAGCTAGTGTAAAATACCTAAATAGGAAATGATGAAGAGGCATGACTAGGCAGTAGGCAGTGACGACCTTCGAAGGAGGAGCTCGTCACTAAATAATAACAGCCGCTCAGATCGATATTCAGGTTAAACCACGGGTTGGTCTATCACACGAAGTTAGCTCCATACCTCGGAAAGCACGCTAAGCCATTGGCCCTAGCTGTCAATTGTAGATCTTTGACAGTCGTAACAGGTAGACAGTGGTCCGAAAGTTTGACAATCAGTCTTAATAAGGGGTATCGTATTACCCAGTAATAACTGGGTTTTGGAGGTCAGATAGGCAGTCGCTCTATGTAAGATACTGGTATTCAGCTGCATCCGGTTTGACTAGAAGCTGATCCCAATAAAGTTGGGAAAAGGCTAGGCAGATTATGTAGTCGTACCTTCGAACTCAAGCAGGTAATTTACTTTGATTACCTAGCTTATTTCAAACACCACTGCTCACAAAACAGCAAAAGAAAACATTGTGAAGAAACTGGAATGTTCTGGAACAAAGACATCTACCGATCCTTGTTGGACCCGACTGGTGGACATTGAGGCCCGCACATTACTCTTAGAGGAGGCCTCTTTCACAGTAGTGGAAATGGTCCGAGTTGATCCTCCTAACTATATATAAAATTACTAGCTTTTGCCCGCGGCTTTGCTCGCGTTAATTTACAACTTGACAATAAATTCGGAGCGGACCGAAAGACACGTGGCGCCATCTATTATCATAAGAATATTATTGCTGTTTTCCTCGGGAACAGTACTTTTTTTCGGGATGAAAGGTACTCTATGTCCGTTTCTGTACACCTGACAACGTATATGCAAAATTTCAGGATGATCGGTTCAGTGGTTTAGGCGTGAAAAGGTAACAAACAAAAAAGCAAACTTACTTATTATATTATAAAAAAATATATAAGTTATAAAGGCAGTTAGGCTATATGCGAAAGTAAGTTACCCTATGTCAGTTTCTGTACACATGCCAGGTGTACAGAAACGGACATAGGGTACCTTTCATCCAAGCAAGCAAGCAGAGTACAACCCGAGAAATTAAAGCGAGCGAAGCCGCGGGCAAAAGTTAGTTATGCTATAAAACTGGCAATGGTCCAAGAGAGCGTCCCACTGTGATAGAGTCTTGTGACTTTGCTAGTGGACTTTGTAAAACAACACCTAGTTTCTGTTCTTTCTGAAACAAAAAAATCTGCTATAGGTCAATTCCAGTTTTTTCTAAAGTACTAAGTAGCGAGTCAGCATCTGCCTAGCCTTTTCCCAACTACGTTGGGGTCGGCTTCCAGTCTTACCGGATGCAGCTAAATACCAGTATTTTACATGGAGCGACTGCCTATCTGACCTCCACAACGCAGTTAGTACTGGGTAATACGATACCCCTTGGTTTTTTGGGCCACTGACTACCTAACGACTGTCAAAGATCTTCAAATGACAGTCGGGACCAACGGCTTAACGTGCTTTCCGAGGCACGGAGGAAACTCAGTATGTAATGGGTGGTCACCCATCCACAGAACAACCTAGGCAAGCACGGCTTAACCTAAAGATCGACCCGAGCGGCTGTTATTATTTAGCCACGAGCTCCTCAGTACTAAGTAGCGAGTAAAGTACCTATTATGATTGTACAGACGCCAGCAAGTCAAGCTACCCGAAACTGTCAGATTTTCCCAATCAACCTTGAACCTGCTTTAGAGATAAAGTTGAAAATCGATTAAAGGAATTTGACAGATTGTAGTAGCTTGATGTGCTGGCGTCTGTACAATAAAACAATTTCACTTCACTACGTACTATAAAACCAAGGGGAGTGATATGAAACATCGAATGACGTTATTGCGACGCACGCTATTACGAAAAAAATTACGAGTGGTACGCCATTTCGAATGCCGTTTTCACCAATGGATAGAGTGGTTCTTGAGGAAGGTTTTGGTACATAATTTGTCAAGTTTTTGTTGCGGGAACGGGCTAAAAGTTTCATGATTACTTTTGGTCGCGATAAGCGACATCCACACGAGCGAAGCCGTGGGCATCAGCTAGTATATCATAAAACAATAGCCTAGTACTTTCAGACGCGAATGTATAAAGTGCGCAGGCACATCATGTCCACTGTGATCTGCGTTCTTTTTAAGAACGTGTATTTTACAGTCTGCTATGGGTCCCCCGTGTAGTAATTCCGGCTGATTTATTTTAGATTTTAGGGTTCCGTACCCGAAGGGTTACCAACAGGACCCTATTGCTAAGCCTCCGTTGTCCGATTGTCCGTATGTCTGACAGCGGGCTTTATCTCAAGATCCGTAATAGGTAGACAGTTGGCATTTTCGAAGACGTTGCCGCTATAACAACAAATAATAAATTAAAAACTAAAGGGCTCCCTTACTACGATGGTACGGAAGCCTCCATGCACGAGTCTGACCCGGTATTTTAGTCAACCAATGACACCTGTTAAAATGAGTTTTAATCTAGGCTTTAGTCTATGAGCTTTGTTGTTGATTAGCTGAAAACGGATGTAGAAGATAATGGTTACTTACCAATATTATTTACTGAGTGTGGAACTTGCCAATTTTAAACAAGCATGATTATCTGCAAACCTAAAAGTACACCTGAACGGTGATACATGATTTAAAATCACTAAAAATAAATTAGCTATTGATTGTACTAAATACTTGCAACTTGAAACGAGCGCGCCTCGATCTGTTCGCGCCAAAACAAACGTCAAAACTCCTGCCCATTTGTATCAATCACTTTGACAGCTTGGGAATAGGGTTGACAAATAATGATCCATGGAATAATTATAGTATAATTAATAATTATATATGATAGTATTTTAATGTTTTAAAATGGGTAGTATTTAAACGAGCCAAAATTAATTAAAATTAAAGGTGTCGTATATGGGCTACTGAAATATTAAGTACGTAGTAGTGGGCGAGTACAAATGTTTAATATCGCGACTTGAAAATACAAATTTGAGATACGATCAGTGTAATAATTCAAAGATTCAGAAAATATTGTAGATAAGGTGAACTCCTGTTTCTGTTTGAAGGGTTTAAAGAAACCTAACATGAAGGGGATGCCACTATGCCAGGGTCTTAATTCGCGCCCTTCGCCCGCTCACTAGACCCCGCCATCTCCTTCGAACCTATACTGTCCGAGTCGGTGTGCCACAAGTGCCGAGCTCGCTTCGCTCGCTCTTGCTACCTTTGTTCTCCTTGCCGCAATGACCGGATAAATATTTACTTGGTGTAATAGTCGCCCATTCAGTATATTTTACCGCAGGCCGCTGAATACCAGTATTTTACATGGAATGACTGCATATCTAACCACCATAACCCAGTTAGTACTGGGAATACAATACCCCTTGGTAAGACCGGTTGTCAGACTTTCAGGCCACTGACCAGCTGTAACGACGGTCATAGATGTACAATTGACAGCCGGGACCAACGGCTTAACGTGCTTTCCGAGTAGAGCAAGAGCCCGCGACGGCCAGACCTTCGTTATTTTATAAAAACTGAAAGTTTTTCTGTGCATAGCCCCTATATAGGTAAGAACGACCAGCGACTATAGAGTTTGGGTTGTGGTTACTTGGGCAGGTAACAGGTAGTAAAGGTGTGTAAATAGTACCTTAAATTCGTTAAAGTATAACACTCAATTTTTTTATATTGTCTTCGGGATAACTTTAGAAATCTCGTCATCCATTGCCGGACACTTATGACAGTTGCTTCCCCCTGACAGACACCCCGAACTTTAATAAATTATGATTATACTTTGACTGATCAAGAGATTTCGCGAAAGAGTTAAAAAATTTAAATATAAAGAAGCTCTAGTTAATTTTTTATTTCATAAAAGTAATAAGAAGTGCTGATACCGATATTGCGGTTATAATGTTTGGTAACATGCATCACCTGGACCTGGCAATGATTTAAGATACGTGGACCTAAGCAAAATATATGTAGAGTTGGGACAGTTAACTTGTCAGAGCTTACCTGGGTTTCATGCCATCACAGGTTGTGATTTTAACCCTGCGTTCTTCAGAAATGGAAAATTAAAACCATACTAGACATTAAAAAAATGTCCAGATTACCAGAAAGCTTTCAAGAACTTCGGCAACAGCGAATTAATTGAAAAAAAGAAGGGTCACGACCCATAGGAAATTTACCTAGGCCCGCCACAAATGGAACTTATCTCAGTTATTGTGTAATATTAAATACATATAACAGAAATAAATTAACACTATTCTGAATATCAGTGGCTAACACCTGCATATTGCCGTTCGATTTTGTTCAGGCTAAATATTTTTAAATATATGTATTTTTTTAATGAATAGTAATATTATATCTATTTAAATGACGCCAATTTAGATGAAAACACAAAAAATAGACAGCCGTCAACCATTTAGTTCCATTTTAGCTAAAATATTTCTAGTGGAACACTAATCACTATACAGGTGATTTTTTTAAAGTGGACGTGGGTGGCCAAATCCAAAACTATGAGGAATAGATTAAAATAATCAAAGGAGTCTCGAGCCCGATTTTGATAAAAACTAGAACTGCATCATTAGATTTTTGAAAAAGGGGTATTAAAAAAAATCCCCTGAAACATAAGGCAAAATTTAGGTGTTAGCCATTAATTTTGAATATAAAAAATATAGATTATAGCTATATTTAAAATAACAAAAAAAATGAGATATCTCTCATTCGTGTCGGGTCTGGGTCACAAATAACCGTTCTTCTTTAGATCATCAACAAAAATTCTTTAATTTTATTCAGAGATAAGCAATGTTTACAAATGTGATGTTGATGCCGCTAGACTTCAAATATTGAAATTTCCACATTTAAATCCATTGAGAAAAAAATTACACTGTAATCAATTACTAAAATTACACTTTTATTTCACAAAAAACTGCACAAATATCAATTATAAAACGTTGGTTGTACCTACTCATAATTGTTCAATTCTTCACTAAATGACAGATGATGCGCAGTAAAAGATCGCAGTCGACTCGCGCTCGCACCTGCAGTGGACTTTCAATGTGTCTGGCAAGATGTAAAAACCATTAAAACTGTCAGGCTATTGAGGTAACATTTTTTTATAGGTCCCCAAATAACATATATAAAATTTAACTTTTATATTATAACGAAAGTATAATTATAATTTATTAAAGTTCGGGGTGTCTGTCAGGGGGAAGCAACTGTCATAAGTGTCCGGCAATGGATGACGAGATTTCTAAAGTTATCCCGAAGACAATATAAAAAAATTGAGCGTTATACCTTAACGAATTTAAGGTACTATTTTACACACCTTTACTACCTGTTACCTGCCCAAGTAACCACAACCCAAACTCTATAGTCGCTGGTCGTTCTTACCTGTATAGGGGCTATGCACAGAAAAACTTTCAGCTTTTATAAAATAACGAAGGTCTGGCCGTCGCGGGCTCTTGGGCTAGAGGTACGGAGGATCCCTAGAGCGACCTTGGTAAGCGCAGCTTAACCTTGAAGATCGATCCTTATTATGGCTGATATTATTTAGCCATGAACTTCACGGAGCTTCGTCCGCGTGAAACTATTATAATAAAAATATTGCATCCCACTATGAATCAGATTTTGTTAACAATTTCAATAGTTTAATTTTGTTGCATTAATTAATTTGTTTGCGGGGCGAACATGGCCAGATATCGCACAGAAAAGGGAGGTTTGGAAGGAGAAAGATGAGGCCTTTGCCCAGCAGTGGGACACAGGCTAATAAAAAAAAACATTTTGTTGCAAGGAACCCTAATCCTTTTCCTTACTTAATATTATAAACACGAAAGTTTGTATATATGGATATTTGTTACTCTTTCACGCAAAAACTATTGAACGGATTTGGATGAAATTTGGAACACAGATAGTTTATAACCTGGATTAACACATAGGATACTTTTTATCCCGATAGTATGTTCCCGTAGGACAATTGTCGAACTCCACGCGGGCGTAAGCTAGTTCTGAAATAAAAGGAGCCTAAGTTACTTCTTATAACATCAGCTATCAGTCAGTGAAGTATTAGTACCGGATTTACTCTCATATGCGATCAGTAAAAACCCGTTGTTTTGAATTGCCTACAGACACTTCTATTTTATTTATTTGTATGGATGTATGTTAAGGGTGTCCGGTAGCAGAACACACATAACATCACGCCTGTAATCCCCGTAGGGTTAGGCAGAGGTGTACCTAATAGTACACCCACATTTCGCCAGTTATGTTTAAGTCCCGTGTAATAGGGGGCGGGCCTATTGCCATCAACCGGGCACGAATCCAGACTCCGTGGCTGCTACTGAGAAATTCCTGATGGAAAAACCCAATAGCACTTTATCCGACCTGGGAATCTAACCCAGGACCTCATGCTTAGCTTATGCTGCGCGCTGCATCCGCGCAGTGCGGTGCGTGCAGTCCGGTGGTAGAATTAAGTTTTAAATTTGGAACTGTGCTTATACCATAGAGCGGAGGGGCGAGCGGGCCGCGTTTGATTTGTCATTCTTGAGGGTTATTTAACCAAAATGTCGTAATGCTGTACGGTAAATTTTTTTGGATTGATGACGCCTAATTTAACATTTTATACATTTTTATATTTAAACTTCATGTACAAGAGTGACTTAATGCCACAAGGCATTCTCTACCAGTCAACCTTTGAGTCAAATGCAAAAACAATAAATAAGGAAATTACCATTTTGCAAACTTGTAGTGATACACATAAACGAGTAAATACTAATACATATATACAGAATTGCCACCTAAGGACAGGACAGAACCCACGTTTAAAACCTCAACAGCTACTCCACAGCCCCAAAGTGACCGTTTGGTGTGCGTTATCAGTCCATGGCATAATTAGACCTTATTTTTTTTTATTGTCGAAGGCAAGCCAATACTGTTGACGGAAATTCTTATCGGCGTATGATCAATGGTTATTTTCTTCCAATACTGAGAAAACATCCTTCTATCACTTTACACACATGGTTTCAGCAAGATGGCGCCACGCCACATACTGCTAGAGACACCATGGCTTTGTTGCAAGATTTTTTGGCCACCAAGCACAGCACGATGAGCTTGGAAGACGGGATGGCGCAAGAGTATTGTCGCATGTTGCATCCCACACTAAAGGCCTACCCATCTTCCAAGGAAACAAAGACATGCCGTCCGGTCTCTTGCCATCGTCGCGTGCCAAGCCATTGGGTTGTAAAACAGCTGGTACGCCGACGGTGACAAGAGCTCGTCGGATGATGTCGTTTATATTTGCGTGCCGTGCAAAACGGCCCGCACTTCGGCTGCATGACAGGCCGTGGTGACCGAGGTTGTTGACAGCTTCACCGCAGTGACAGCGATTAGGAGAACAGCAGGCGGCACCAAGGCGTAAAGAAACAGCGACGCGGAAGGTTGTGTCGTCGAACAATATGCCTATGCTCGACGACGGCAGTGCGTGAAGCCAAAGACCCGACTCCCACTCACCCACAGCCAGTAGGCGAGCACGCTCAGCAGTAGTAGCAGACGTGTTCAGCAGATTGCTCTGAACTACTCTGCAGAGCGGCTCGTCCCACCGTCTCTGGGAAAATGGATGATCGGGTTCTTCAGTATTCGGGCAAGCGAGTTCATCAAACATCGATAACCTAGGACATGCACGGCACTTCAAAATCAATCAGTGTGGAAGACAGTATATTCCTGATAGTTCTTTTATAGTTTGTTGTTAGTTTATTTATTTTAGTTTAATAGTTTTTAATTATTAATGTATATAGTTAGTTTATCCTAATAAAATTATTATCATGTTAGACTTAATATATTGTGTAGTTTTTTTTAAAATTTAGTTTTGAAATCCTAATTCGGCCATCGGACACCCTGTATACCTATAGATCCTTTAGGCGATTGACTAGAAAGACGGACACGGTAAAACACAGCCCTCAAACTCCCCACAATTGCTCGTTAAGCATTGATGGCTTCGTTAATTGTAAACGAGCACAGAATTAGATCTCTAATGAAACAAACAAACGCATTGACGACATCTTATTGATTGTTTCGCATGCTTCTTAACACAAAGAATGTTAATTTGAATTCTTTTGAAAGACATGCGTCGCACTTAGGAGTGTCGTTGTCAATGTACAGAGTTTCATATAATAGTGTATAGTCTATGGTCCTGTACCATAGATCAGCACATCAGGCTACTACAATCTGTCAAAGTTTAACAGATTTTCTACTTTATCGTTATGGCATTAACTTTAAACTACCCGAAACTGACAAATTTTCCAAATCAATGGAAAATTTGTCAGTTTCGGGTAGTTTGCTGTGCTGACGTTTGTACCATAGAGTGTGAATGTGTTGATTACGCTTGGAGGATGTGACGTTTCTGTCGTTATTAGTTAGTTGGATTTTAAATGGTTATAGTTAAATAAAAACCTTTAAGCTTCTCCAATAAGGAAATACTGAATTATTTCGTGAAATAGTACTTAAGTAGGTTAGTACTCGACGCTGAAGAGCAGTGATAGCCTAGTGGTGTGACTGTCGGACTGCCAAGTCATAGACAAGACACGCATTTTTGATTTTTCGGAATCATGTGAAAGAAAAAATATTTGTTTTTTATTATTATCACTGGCTTCGGTGACGGAAAACATCGTGAGGAAACCAGCATGCCTGAGAGATAATTCTCGACGGTATGTAAAGCCGGTATGCAGAGGCCCATGGGCAGCCACACAATAAAGAACTTGGAACCTAGGTTAGTAACTTTAGGTAGTTAATTTAGTTTCAGAAGTTAGATGCAAGTAAAAAAAAAATTGCAGACTAGAATAAAATTGAATTCAAGAACCCTCACCGCTGGCGTAGAATCCATTTGCGACAACTATTTGAAAAGTGCACGCCATCTATTATCGAATAGCCCTTGTTAAGTTTCTGAAATGTAAAAATACATGAAACGGTCAGCGCCACCTAACGTCGAGTAGCAATTTCCAAGGTCACATGGAATGAACCATAGACAACATCATAAATCATTCAATTCACTTCATGTATTACTCGGCTTATTTTGACAGTTCGATTCTAATTAAGATACACTTCTGCAAATAGGGTTTTGTATTTGAGTTGGTTCATAGCACTTTCAGGGTCTCGTTCAGAACATTGAAAATTTAACAAGTTCTTTACTCAAATAAAGTTAATCTTATATTTAAAGTAATCATAATTTTGTTACAGATTTATTATTGATTTAATTATTGAAAGAATTTCATCATAATCTCTAAATATTTGAATTTTCTAACAATAATAGAAGTTTTACATCAAAGTTATGATTTCCAAACGCACTTTTGCAGCGGCAAGAAAAAAGAACAAAAATAAACACGTCAGCTGTCAAAATTTGTTGTGTCATGTCGTCGTAATATTTTTGTAGAAAACTAAACACTGTGAATTTGTCTAAAATAGGAATAATCAACACTCATAGTTTATAACTGAGCTAGAAAACTACCGCGTCGGTCTCACTACGATGCATTGGTACGGAGGCAGTATCACGGAAGCGGTAAATTTATCGAAGCAAAAAAATGCAATTTTCGTCGTCTTCGTCGAAGGTAATTCTTTTTTTTTTTACTTTCTTGTTCCGGTTTGTAGCCTTTTGTAATATGATTGATAAGTAAAATGCAGTATTTCAAACGTTTTTGTTTGTTAAAATGTAGGTCAAGTCCTATGTCAAGAATGTGAGGTTAATTGCAAACATTTTGACGCCATTGAAAAGAATTTCGTAATATAATTTGTAGTAGCTTTTGCCCGTCGGCTTCGCTCGCGATATGGTCTTGAATTTTCCCACGAAAATGTTTAAAATACCTAGTAGCTTCCCATTAGTGAAAGAATTTTCGAAATTGGACCAGTAGTTCCTTAGATTACCCCATAAATCCATACTTATAGAGTAATTTTCATCTATAGTTGTGATGTGAAAGCTTTGGAAAATCAATTGATGATGGTAACAAGTCCAACAATAGGTGATTTACGGTTTTACAGCAAGTTTGCTGTAAAATGGTGAATCACTTTTTGTGTACTCACTGTGCATGGCTGCTGGAAACCATGATAATAAAGTTTTAAATGTTATATGTAAATGATTGTACTAAATATATTCTGCAATCATGGCGGTTAGGTCATTGAGTGGCTTCCTCTAAGGAAAAATACATCAAACAATCAATATTCATTTTAAAATAATCCTACTGTTTAATAAGTTTGTTTCCCTCTCATAAGAGAGGAGGCCTGAGTCCCAGCAGTGGGAACATTATAAGGCTGATGATGATGATGATGATGATGATGATGATGATGATGATGATGAATAAGTTTGTTAAATAAAAAAATGTGATTATAAAATTCATTGAATTGTGTTGAACCTATATTTATCGATAGCTGGTATCAATCCAAACCAGTTTTGTATGAGACTAAACATTCTAAAGTGACAAGTTTCTGAGATATGGGCTAAGAGAAGAGAAGGTTCCATACAAATTAATTCCTACCGTAGTATTTTATAAACAAATAATAGAATCACATTAAAGATATGTACTCCGGCTTACCTTTTACAAAAATTGTCCCTTTACTACTGAGAGCTATTAAAGTTATCGGGATCATACTACCGGGATAAAAATGCCATGTGTTAATCCAGGTTATAAACTATCTGTGTACAAAATTTCATCCAAATCCATTCAGTAGTTTTTGCGTGAAAGAGTAACAAACATCCATCCATAACTACCTGTTGCCTGCGACTTTCGCTCGCGTGAAATTATTATTAAAAAAAATTTTACTTCCCTTTTTGAATTGAATTTTGGTTACAAATTTCAAGGGTTTGTTTCGTTTTCGCACGGAACCGTAATTCCTATTTATAAAATAAAAGTAGCCTTAGTTACTCCTTATGACATCAGCTATCTGCTAATAAAAGTCCCGTCAAAATCGGTCTTGCTATTTCGGAGATTAGCCGTTTTAATCGGATTTTTAAATAAGTGGTTTAAATTTCTTCAGCCACGAGCTTGATTTCCAACTGATGACATAAGAAAATCAGAAATGTTTCATGTGAGTCACCCTATGATTCACGTAGTCACACTGATCTTAGTGACGTGTACTCAGTCCATTATATATATCTAGCTGCTTCAGTTCATCTGTTTTATTGAATACTAGCTTTTTTTAATTTAGAATTCGACAATCAATTCGAGTTATGGGTGTCAAGACACATGGCGCCATCTATTATCATAAGAACGTTATTGTTGTTTTCCGTGGGAACAGTACTGTTTTTCGGGACGAAAGGTACCCTATGTCCGCTTCTGTACACCTGACAACGTATATGCAAAATTTCAGGATGATCGGATCAGTGGTTTAGGCGTGAAAACGTAATAAACAAAATTACTTTTTCATTTATTATTTATTTTATTTATAATATTATATTATATGTTTCTCTCTAGCAGGTCACTAGACCCACAGTAAAGAAACTTGCATTTGCTAGCTGGTTTAATGTACTTGATGAACCAAACCATCAAATTTCTACTTTCTTTCATATCAGCAGGAGACAGACAATAGGCACAAAGGGACGTTTATAACTGGAATAAGGATAAACCCACATGCCAACCACAAATAAATATAACACATTTCATCATCAGCCTATAAATGTTCCCACTGCTGGGAAACAGGTCTCCTCTCTATGAGAGGGATTGAGCTGTAATCCACCACGCGGGCCCAGTGCGGATTGGTAGATGTCACATGTCTTCGAATTTTTGGTTCTAGGACATGCCGGTTTCCTCACGATGTTTTCCTTCACTGTTTTTGAGAGCAGTGGTGATGAAATAAATTACACAAAGTAATGCGCGCCTGCCTGGGTTCGAACCCATGACTTACTGTTCGTAAGTCGGGGTCGCTACCACTGCGCCACCGCTGCTCTCATAACACATTTATTTATTTATTTTATTTATAGCCTTTTTTCAGAAAACAGAGTTTACATGAATATTTGTTTTTAATTATAGGTTTGTTAAGTCTGTGTTCCCTTTGGCAAAGGCCTCCTCCAACACTGTCCAATCTTCTCTCTCTCGCGCCTGTCTAGTCCAGGTTTTTCCAGCTGTTTTAACAACATCATCTTCCCATCTTCTGAATGGTTTCCCCTTTTTTTTTTTCCCTCTCTTGGGTACCACAATGGGTCCATTTTTCTGCTCCTCTAATTAAATGGCCAGCCCATTTCCACTTTAGTTTTCTTACTTTCAACACCACATCTTGGGTCTTTGTAGCTTTCCTAATTTTGCTGTGGTTGATTTTATTTATTTTTCTTTTCTCCATCATGCTTTGTTCCATGCTTCGCTGGCAAGTTTGAAGTTTGGCTTGTTGAGATTTGGTAAGTGCCCAGGTCTGGCATCCATATGTATGGATAGGGAGCATGCAGGTGTTAAATAGCTTTCCTTTAACCGAGATGTGTATTGTTTGGTCTTTCATTATTTCTCTGTGTGCCCAGTATTTCTTCTATGCATGTCCTATGCGTGTCTCAATCTCTTTGCTTGATTTGTTGTTTACCTTGATTACCTGACCCAGATATGTATATTCATCCACATAATCAATAGGAACATTGTTTACTATGATTGTTTCTTCCTCTCTGTTAGTCATTGCCTTCGTTTTTAATGTATTCATGTTTAAGCCCACTGCTTTGCTATACGTGTCTATATCTGTCAGCATAATATATTACACAACCTCAGACCAAATAAAAAACTTAAACAAAGCACTGTCAACAGTGACGTGAAGCCGGTTTTGTAAACATGTGTCCACTGTGAGCTTAGTTTTTCAGCGTAGTTTAATTGTAGTTTGATGTAAATGTGTGCGTGTGAGCGTGTATGCGCAGAGCGAGGCGTGGTTTTGCGCATGCTTTACTGTTTTGTTCGCAGTGCTATGTCTTGGTATTTTATTTGGTCTGAGTACACAACCCAAGTTAACTTGGGCACACTAGGTTGTGCCCAAGTTAAATTATAAATTTCGCACAAACCTAACTTACAAGCAAGTCATTATAGCACCTAGGCTCTAGACAGGCAATGGGCTCAGCCTTTTCCTAGCTAAAGGGTGTGACAAGACCCTTAACGAAGCCGAAAGGCATTCGTTCTCCCCGTCATTGCGATCATTTTTTTTGTTCTAGACCATACCTGGGAACCTTCTAGTTACGGAGGTATTGGGGGTCAATGTTCCAAATTTTTCACAAGGTTTTTTTTTAAATACGTGTTTTTAATGTAAGATTTTTACTTTTAACACCTCTCCGATCTCCGTACTATTCAATCCATCCATCAGCACAATGTTTTGAGTGCGTTACATTGAGTCCTACCGTAAAACGTGTATTTTCACGCAAATAAAAAAATCGTCTCCCAGCAATAATTTTTGCGTAAAGTTACTTAGTTTGATGTACAGAATACTTGGTTGACGGCTTCGTGAAGGCTCTTGTTATACCCTGTATATTGGGGTCGGCTTCCAGTCTAACCTGATACAGCTGAATAGCAGTATTTTACATGAAGCGACTGCCTATCTGACCTTCACAAACCAGTTAGTACTGGTTAATACGATATTACGATACCTCTTGGTTGTCAGACTTTCGGGCGACTGCCTCTGGTCTGCCGACAGGCAATGCTGTGAATACGGGGTGAAAGGGACACCGACACGAAAACGGTAACCAGGTATTCAGTACATCATTCTGAGCCCCCCCTTTTTTATTTTTTTTCGGATGGGAAATCGTCAAATGACTTCTCCCGCTCTGGGCAGAGCGGAAGGGAGTGTCAGACTTGTACTGACTAAAACCCATCCATGTTCTTTCCTTGCCCTTTGTGTTCCAGGGCCGCGGTATCTCTTTCGAACAGTCCCGCAGCCCTGGCAGTCTGATCCCCCCTAAATATAAATTTTTCATCGTTTATATATATATAATGTATGTAAATCAGCTGTTTCCTACAAAAGTGCAATACCTACACAGTGAAAATGTATGGAACAGCTGATTTTTTCGTCTCGGTGTATTCCACGGTGTATGATTTATTAATTAGGTACAACTAGCATGAAAAAAGACATAAATTTTGTTTATTAAAGTAACATTTTTATTTTGTATCGTAAAATGACATACCATAATTCAATTTAACCACTTACGATGTTGACATGACATGATTGTAATTATTACTTATTCCGTATTATTGCTACTATATTATTCTACTATTACCACCTAACTACCTATCTGACTTAATATGTGACGTTATTTTTGTATTATTATTTTGACTCCATTTATTATGATATTCTAATGTACTCAACAGCAAACCACCATTGTGCTTTGCAGTGCCCTGACAGGGTTCTTGTACAGAAACCGAAAGTAAAGTGTAAAATGTGTGATGTTCATGAGAGCAAATAAATAAATAAGCTATAGAGGAAAAATAAACATTTACCATACAGGGTGTAAACAGACTCTTCACGAAGCCGTCAACCAAGCATTATGTATATCAAACTAAGTAACTTTACGCAAAAATGAGTGCTGGGAAACGATTTTTTTTTTGGGCTGCAAAATCACGTTTTACAGTAGGACTCAATGTAACGCACTCAAAACATTGTGCTGATGGATGGATTGAATAGTAAGTAGATCCTGGAGGTGTTTAAAGTAAAAATATTACATTCAAAACATGTATTTAAAAAAAATCTTGTGATAAAGTTGGAACCTTGACCCCCAATATCTCCGTAACTAGAAGGTTCCCAGGTATGGTCTAGAACAGAAAAATGATCACAATGACGATGACTGACGGGGAGAACAAGTGCCTTTCGGCTTCGTTAAGAGTCTGTTTACACCCTTTATAAGTAGGTACAAACAACGCAGTGCAGTTATCAACACAAATAAACAGCTAGCTTGCACACCTGTTAGTGAGTCAACTTGTATGCCGCACGGTACATTGCCAACTGTACACTCATGGGCAGAAATATGTGTGTACTTTTTTTAATTTGACCAATGGTTTTCTCTTGATGTATTGATAGGGATTTGATTTATTGTAGGTAGAAATAGCATCTTTATACATTTATACAGGTACTAGCTTTTGCCCGCGGCTTCAAAGTCAAAGTCAAAGTCAAAGATCTTTATTGTGAGACAGCGGTTTAAAAAAGTTGTTCTAGAGGTTGTTGTGCTCTTGCACTGCTCCACCATGTTAGGCATACAATAATTGTGACAAAATTATTAATTGTAGTTAATTGCTAAATTATCAATTATATTAAATTAAAAATTATTAATTACATTAAATTATTATCAATTACATTAATTTAGAATTTATCAATTACATTAAATTAAAAAATATATATATTATTATATTATATTATATTTTGCATCAAAACATAAAATGGCAGTTTGGATCTAACTGTTTACGAATCTGTCGGACAAAAATTCATGCAGTGTATAATATGGTCTATTCACCAGGAAGTCATTCAATTCTTTCTTAAAACTAATTATTCTTTCAATTTCCCTTATTTGTTTAGGAAGCTTATTATAAATACGTGAAGACATTCCGAAGAAACTTTTAGAAAGCAAGGCTGTTTTTGAGGGTATATTTGTTATTTTGTCGGCGTGTCGACGGGAATGAAGGCTACCAAACCTTTCCTTATTGGTTTTTTACAAATATAGCTATCTCGTAGATGTAGAGGGCAGGAAGGGTTAGAATCTTGAGCTTCTTAAAATACGGCCTACAGCTATCGGGGGCACGTATGCCACAAACAGCTCTGAGACATTTCTTTTGTGCCCTAAAAGCGAGTTCTCTGTCTGTAGCATTCCCCCAATAAATCAATCCATATCTGAGCGTAGACGTTACATAGGCATGATAGGCAGTTAAAACTGCTGCTTGATTTACAATCCTGGAAAGTCTATATAAAGCGTAGGAAAATTTACTCAGTTTTTTACACACTGTATCAATCTGCGTTTTCCATGACATATTTTTGTCAATCCATAGTCCTAAGAATGGATTCGACTTCGCTCGCGTTAATTTAGAATTTGACAATTAAACTCTAAAGGTTATATAATAATAAGACTCGAAAGACACGTGGCGCCATCTATTATCATAAGAACGTTATTGTTGTTTTCCTCGGGAACAGTGTTTTTTTTTTCGGGATGAAAGGTATGTCTATGTTCGTTTCTGTACACCTGACAACTTATATGCGTTTAAGGATGATCGGTTCAGTAGTTTAGGCGTGAAAAGGTAACAAACAAACTTACTTTCGCATTTATAATTAGTTACGATTAGGATAATTAGTTAATATTTCTTTAATATCTTTGATATCATCACCGTCATTATTTTCCTGCCCTTATCTTTAGTTATAAATAAAATTGAAGTGTCCGCTTGTTATTTCGAAATAACAGCTTTTAACTGAATGCATATGAAAGCATATATGGTAGGTATCTACCTACAGGGTGTAAACAGACTCTTCACGAAGCAGTTAACCAAGCATTATGTACATCAAACTAAGTAACTTTACGCAAAAATGATTGCTGGGAAACGACTTTTTTTTTTTTGGGGTGAAAAATCACGTTTTACGGTAGGACTCAATGTAACGCATACAAAACATTGTGCTGATGGATGGATTGAATACTACGGGGGTGGTAAAGGTGTTTTAAGTAAAAAAAATACACTAAAAACATGTATTTAAAAAAAAAACTTGTGAAAAAGTTGGAACTTTGACCCCCAATATCTCCGTAACTAGAAGATTCCCAGGTATGGTCTAGAACAAAAAAATGATCGCAATGATAGGGAGAACGGCTTCGGCTTCGTTAAGAGTCTTTTTACACCCTTTATATATAGTTATAGTTAGCCCATATTGTCCCACTGCTGGGTTAAGGCCTCCCTCCATTCCTTCCAACGGTCGCGATTCTGTGCTACTTCTTTCCAATTCTCGAACTGTGGACCCGTAAAGCTCGGGATTGGTGCCCTGAAACAGTGACACGGGGTCGCGGCAGACCACGTAGGAGATGGCGGGACGAACTGGATGTCTTCCTTGAGAATTGGAAAGAAGTAGCACAGAATCTACTTATAACGAAAAAAACTATTTTTTACATCATCATCTGCCGAGCCTTTCCCAATTAGATTGAGTTCGGCTTCCGGTCTAACCGGATGCAGCTACAGGTATTTTACATGGAGCAACTGCCTATCTGACATCCACAACCCAGTTATTACTGGGTAATACGATACCCTTTGGTAAGACTGGTTGTCAGAGGTAGTTAATTCTGTCACAATTATTAAACATTTGAATGTATGCTCTATCAGAAACTTGTTTTTGAATTTTTGATAAGTGTCTCTTAAATTATTTACATGGTTTTGCTATTGACTGTACAATTCTGGCTATATGCCACATTGCAGCATCGTTGTATGAGAATTGGCAATTGGCACCACTGACCGTGACAAAAAACGTTTTTATTGGTTAAAGTTGCAGTTAAAAATGTTATTGGGGATATTATTAACTTTGTATATATTTTTTTTATATGAATGCTGGTATTTTTGGTTGAATTTGTACTGAACGAAAATAAATGTAGTGGTCAATAAGTACATATCAACTGACTTTTAATTCTTCACGTTTTGACAAAAACCAGGCCTCGTATGAAATGATTTAATCATATGATTTTTATATAACTTTACTTTACGTTGACGATTAAGAACCATTAGATTCCAGTGCGAGGGCACTGGAACCTAATGGTTCTAAATCGTCAACATCATTAGAACACTCCTGAAATCAGGACATTGCTCTTTTTAACCTTTTGACCACCACTGTCACATAAACGTTACAAGCGAGCGCTTGCCCCGTACGCCAAACGACACAAATATGTAACAACGTGGTATGTGACATTGTGGCTTGCGTGGATGACACGCGCGTGCTTTTATGGTCTGGCGTTCTTAATCGATTTCTTTTTTGGCCTGCTAAAACTTAAAAACGACTGGACAGATTTGAATAATTCTTTTTTTTTTGTTTTGTTCGTCCGAATACAGGGAGGGTTTAAAAACAAAAAAAAAATGGTAGGTAGGTAGGGTAGTTAAGGTGTAGGTAGGGTAGCCAGTTGACGGGAGCAACGCCGCGGGGGAAAACTAGTTTTTTTTAAAACGTTGCCTCACACTAGGATTTTCCTGTATCGTGGGTGCGTTTATATGGTGATACAACTTATATAGCGAGCCTATTCTCCAAACAAAAAAAAATCCCCCCGCTAGAGCCTAGGGTGTTAACTGTTAATGACTTGCTTTACATTAGGTTTGCTCGACATATAATTTGACATTTACGAGCAAGTGGTGTGAAAAGACCCTTTCATAGTCAATTTGTTAGCATTTTTAGCATAATCAGCCTACAATGCTTCCACTGGCGGGACACCAGGTCTATTATAATGAGAGGTAATGGGGTATACGTGCGTCCAGCGCGCGTGGCTAGATGTTACATGTGACTTGTCGATGTTTTCCTTCACCATTTTGAGAGCAGTGCTGATAAAACTCGGATGATATTGATTCTAAATAATGATATTATACGGTCTGTATTGTAACGTGTTATTTTCCTTGTGTTACAGGCGACAATGACCTGTCAGAGGAGATGTCAGCGACAATCGACGACAGCGCAGTGCTTTCCCGGCTGTCGGACGAGGCCAACTTCCTCGCTATCAAGCTGAAGAGCGGGTCGGCTAGCTATATGCACTTCGCGCAAATTTGTATCCTTTATAACAAAAGTTGCAGCTTTTTTTACAAGCTTTTATTCAACTTGTTGTTTGTTTAGGTCAAATCTTGCAACAGAGTTTTGTTGTTTGGATACATAAAGATCAGAGAGAACAGAGTAATGAAAACTGTTGGAATACCGTTAATAAACAAATTAAATAAAACAGGCACAAGATGAGAGCCCTGTGGCACGCCAGACGAGATGCATCATAGGTCAGACTGAAAACCGTTGATAACAGAAGAAAGAACAGTAGAAAGATTTACCCTCGAGATATCCAAGCAAAAAAAAACACTGATTAAAGTGTTTTTTTTTTTGACCTAAAAGAATAAATTTCGGCATTTTTCGTGTATTTTCGTTAGCTTCTTTATTTTCTTGTAAGTTCATCAAATGTGTTTTTCTTATCATTGTCCTTATTTTGGTGGTCTGAATGATTTCTAAAAGTTTGTCCATCTATTTTAATGGGACCTTATATATTGGAGGTCAAAGTTCCATTTTTTTTAAATACTACTTTTTTTTTAAATAATACATTTACTTTAATTACCACCATAACCCGTTTACTATTCAAAGCATCCATCAGCGCAATGATTTGAATGTGCTACATGGAGTTTTACCGTAAAACTTTATTTTTCACCCCAAAAAAAGTCGTTTCCCTGCAATATTTTTTGCGTTGGGTTACTTAGTTTGATGTTCATAACTCTTGGTTGACAGTTTCGTATTCACGAAACTGTCAACCAAGAGTACACATACAGGAACAGGATACAGGGTGTAAACGGACCCCGTTTACACCCTGTATAAATCTCATCTTTGATACTTAAAAATAGAACGTAAATGAATTTTAAAACCAATTTGGCTACAGTATCTCTTACTCAAAATTTCCCTGACTCCAACAAAACAGATCAATTCGTGCCAGTTCCGTCGCTGTTCTTCATAGGTAGGAATGGCACGCCACTCGAGGTGGTCTGCGCGGGCGTGGAGCCAAGCAATCTGGCAACCAGGATAGACAGGATCCTTGGGGAGCATTGTGAGTATATCATCAAGCTAGTCCCCCAGACCGAATTTTCGTCGTGAGGGCTAATCTCAGCGGAGACCAACTGGATCTGTGGGCTTATTCACGTAACTGAAGAAATGCTTTTGCAGTGCAGTTGCGGTTAAGTCTCGATCAAAACAACGCTTAAAGTATTCTCTAATACCGCTGTCAGACACGCTCGCGTCAAGTTCGCGTCACGCGAGCGCAATAACGGCATTCTACCGTTGCGCGTCTTTGGTGCGTGCTTCGGAACGCAACATGATCGGTATTCTACTGTTCGTTTGACGTCTCAAAATGACAGCTTATAAATGATAATAACGTCTAATCATTGAAATGTAATCGGTTCTATTCAATTATTTAGTGAGGAATATTTTTTCTCTCATTTGGCCACACCATAAGTGAGTTTGGTAGAGTTTGGTTGTCGTACAGTTGACGTGCAGCTCACGCGCAGCTTACGCGCAGTTCAATAATTACAAGAATACAGTTTATGACTCAAACTTGAACTTAACTGCATCTGCACTACAGCTTCATCGGCGCGTCATAAAATTACGTGAATTAGCCTTCTGGTAGCCATATCGATGCAGGATATAGTGCAAAAACTGTGCTCAATAGGAGATACAAGGAAGAGTCGCCGCCTCTTCTAGGTCGATGGGACGGATAGCTAAAGGTATGATTCGAGAACCACGCTGCGCGCAGCAGTGCTGCCGCGACACTACTGGTCCCCATACAATTTCTATAAGCTTATATGAGATTACATTCCGAGCTAGGCAGCAATGTAGCGGTAGCACTGCTGCGCGTCAGTGTCACCCTACCGCCGCGACAGACCAGCAAAGACGCGTTGTTAGATGTGATTTAAATTAGAGATGCAACGGATATCCGGTTGCTTTCCGGTATCCGGCCTATCCGGCCATTATTTTGCTATCCGGCCGAATACCGGATAGTTGCGCAAAGCTTGAAACACAATTGGGGTGCAGGGAGCAACTAGAAAGCTCTTTTAAATTGACTTCATAAAATAAAAACTATCTATTATTCTCTTCCAGTCAAAGACAAGCAGCCATCCATCTCATCAACCCCCACGGTGCAAGCATCCACCTCATCCACCGTCCTCCATGCACCGATCCAGTCGATAGCTCTCAACCAGAATGCCCAGCAGACTATCAACTTCGTACAGACTGAGGCAGCCGCTATGAAGCAGCAAGCGGCCCCGCCAGCGACCACGCAGCCTGAGTCAGGTGATACATATACAAATACATTAAACTAACGATTCTTCTACTCATCAATTTTTTTTCTCTTCTTTTTTCCCCTTTTTTCTTTTTTCCCCCTTTTTTCTTTTTTCTTCTTCGATTTTTCTGATTCTGGGTTAAGGTCGCCATTGCACATAAGTTATACCATTGCAATTAGTATGTATATTTTTAATTTGTGTGCAATAAAGAATAAGAATAGCGATTGTTTATTTATTTATTTATTTATTTAAACTTCATGTACAAGAGTGGTACATAGGCGGACTTAATGCCACAAGGCATTCTCTACCAGTCAACCTTTGGGTCAAATAGGACAGCATTGTGGTAGAGTACAAAAACAACAAATAAACAAAAAACCATTTTGCAAATAGTAGTGATACACATAAACGGGTACATACTAATACATATATATAAAGATATAATAAACTAATATATATTATAATACATACAAATAGCCTGAAATACGAGAAACCTTATAATAATTACCATGTCTCCAGTGATGACTAGGTAGTAAGGAATTTAATCAGACTTTAAATAAAAAAATTGAAATTGAAATTGTTTGTTCTAGGTACAGCACTGTCCAACGTAACACAGGTTCCCCTTATACTTTGCCCGACGCGGGAATCGAACTCAGGACCTCATTCTCAGCTAGCAGTCAAAACTAAACAAACTACAATGGAAACGATGATAATAAACGATTCTTCCCCAGCATCCGGCTCCCCCCCACCAAAGATGGCCAAGACAGACTCCGCAGAAACCAAGACCCTGACTCCGGAAGACATGATCTGTGATGGTGATGTGTGCGTCCGCCGGCCTGCTAAAGCGGATGAGCCCGGTCCCAGCCAGGCCCCGACTCCTAGCTTGCCGAATTCTCCGGCTAATCCAGAGGTGGGTTTCAATAGAGTACTTTGCATTATTAGATCTCTGACAGTCGTTACGGGTAATGGCCCGAAAGTCTGACAACCAGTTAAGCAGTCTTACCAAGGGGTATCGTATTACCCAGACCTAACTGGGTTGTGGAGGTCAGATTGCTGGTATTCAGCTGCAGCCGGCTAGACATGATGATGACACCAGTCCATGCGACGGCGCTGAATATAGTATTTCATATATTTTTATTACTTATTAGTATTCTAATTTCTTGGACGAGGGAAAAGGACTATGTAAGGATCGTAGCAGGTGGGCTGCGGGACTGATCGACAGAGATACCGCGGCCCTGGATCACAAAGGGCAAGGAAGGAACATGGATGGGTTTTAGTCAGTACAATTCTGGCTCTTTCCCATCCGAAAATAAAAAAAAAGCATGGTGGCGTTCTGTGGTTTCTGCCTACCCGCATGGGAAAAAGGAGTGAGTTTATGTATGTATCCTAATTCAAATTCAAAATATTTTATTGTGGGCATATGTTAGTTACAGGTCTAGACAATAAATTAAAGTTTCAATATGTCCTGCCTAATAGGCATACAATAATTATGTAGTGGCAATAAGTACATTTAAAATTATTTTATATGTCAAAAAAAGTTATTAAATGTCAAAATATCAATAAACAATCAAATTAATACATGGTCAACAATTTAATTAATGATTCAAGAAATCTTGGATCGTGTAGTATGCTTTCTCAGTTAAGAAATTACGTAGTTTATTTTTAAATATTGGAAGTTCCTTAGTGCTCAGAATGTCAATAGGTATTTTGTTGAATATTTTTGATGCCATGCCAAAGAAGCTTTTGTTAAATAGAGCCGTTTTATGTGGTACATTAGAAATTTTTAACATATATCTTCTCGATTTGAGTTTATCAAATAGATTTTCATTTGTCTTTACAAATAACCTAACTTCTTAGCATGTCACTGACAAGCAAGCAAGCAGCGATAGCCTAGTGTTGTGACCGTCGGACTGCCAAGTCACAGGTCTCGAGTTCGAACCCAAGGCACGCACCTCTGATTTTTCGGATTCATGTGCGTATTGTATAATTATCACTTGCTTCGGTGAAGGAAAACATCGTGAGGAAACCAGCATGTCTGAGAGATATTTCTCGACGGTACGTAAAGCCAAGTCAGAGGCCCATGGGCGGCATAAAAACTCTGACACCAGGTTAGGCACTAACCACACGAAAAGAAGAAGAAGCATGTCACTTTTAGACGTTTCTTAATTCCAACATTTATTTCGTAGAGATCTTTCGATTCGCCGTACCGTGTCAAAAAGTAATCGTTTCTGTTTCGTTAAAAATTACATTTCGTCGTTGAAGTTCGAACACCACGTAAGTCAAAAATGGCAACTTAATAGGAGAGTGAAAACAAACTGGCTGCCATTCGCGGGGTGTGGTGGTATATAATATACCGTTAAAGTATCGGTAACCTGTAGCCAAACACTGTATAAATAATAAATAAATTTCATTTAATTCAGGCCAGAGACCAATATAGTCTTACTCACTCATACTGAAAATTATATATCTGTCTTTTCACGCGGAATATGTAAGCTCGATCTTTTCAATGTGAAATCATTGAAAAAAGTTGCTTGTTGCTGCAGCCAGAATCCTCTAAGCTCAACGAAACTCTGTCAAAATTTAGCATGATGCACGTTTAATTTAGAAGGAACTTTAATATACACTTTTTCTTATTTTTTTTTAATAAGTATATTTAAAAGTGGAATATCTTTATATATATAATTCTACTGTGCGTGTGTATGTCACTGAACTCCTCCTAAACGGCTGGACCGATTTGAATGAATTTTTTTGTATGCGTTTGGGTGGCACCCTGGATGGTTTAGATTCACAAATTAGCCCGACAGATGGCGCTGCAGTCGTTATCTAGGTTTGACGCAGACGAAGTTGCGCGGGACACCTAGTATATGTATATATTTTTTAATTAGATGTATAAAAAAATAAGAATAAGATTCTTTTTATTTATGGCATTTGGGAGTATGTTAATCAATTCAAATTTTAAACCAACTGCTTTTGGAACAAAGTGAAAAATCAAAACACAAAAACAAACTTTAATTTGATAAACACAAATTCCGATTTTAAATCGACAAACATAAAATGGAATGTGTTAAATTAAACATCAAGTGTTCCGTACATTTGACTGTGTAGGTCACTTAAGTTTTAAAAAAATAGTGATCCATACATTTGACTGTGTAGGTCACTTAAGTTTTAAAAATCAAGTGTTCCGTACATTTGACTGTGAAGGTTAATTCAATTTAAAAAATCAAGTGTTCCATACATTTGACTGTGTAGGTCACTTAAGTTTTAAAAAACAAGTGTTCCGTACATTTGACTGTGTAGGTCACTTAAGTTTTAAAAATCAAGTGTTCCGTACATTTGACTGTGTAGGTCACTTAAGTTTTAAAAATCAAGTGTTCCGTACATTTGACTGTGTAGGTCACTTTAGTTTAAAAAAATCAAGTATTCCGTACATTTGACTATGTAGGTCACTTAAGTTTTAAAAATCAAGTGTTCCGTACATTTGACTTTAAAAAAAAGCTGGTTTTTGTCCCTGTACATCCACGATTCTTATACATTAAAATGACTCCCTTAGCTACTTTATTTTTAAGACCTTTTTGTCTTAATTTGCCTACAACATTACAGGAGATTCTCCTCCACGCTACAGAGAGTGGAGGAAGTGTGGAAGAGAAGATGGAAAGAGCTAAGGAATTGATCGAAGCTAGGAGAAGAGAGAAAGCTGACAAGGATAAAGAGGTAGGGTCTTATCAGTAAAGTTTAATGGTGGAGGGTGTTTGAGTCAAAATCAGGAAATCTCTAAACCGTCTGCGACCCCAGGTTGGTCGCTGTAGAAATAATCTGGTCAAATAGGGTATCATAGAGCAGCGGTGGCCATAGCGACCCCGACTTACGAACAGTAAGTCGTGGGTTCGAACCCAGGCAGGCGCGTTACTTTGTGTAATTTATTTCATCACCACTGCTCTTAAAAACGGTAAAGGAAAACATCGTGAGGAAACCGGCATGCCCTAGAACCAAAAATTCGAAGACATGTGACATCTACCAATCCGCACTGGGCCCGCGTGGTGGATTATAGCCCATTCCCTCTCATAGAGAGGAGGCCTGTGTCCCAGCAGTGGGAACATTATAGGCTGATGAAGATGATGATGAGGGTATCATCGACCCGACCCAAAGACAATGTCGGTGTGGAGCCCCTCTGCAGGATATGCCCTACCTCCTTTCTTGCCCATCCTGCACAGCCACCTGCACCTTCCGGGATTTAAATGAAGCCAATGACAGAGCTGTGCAGGTGGCAATATACTGGTCGGGTATTATTTGAGTCTATCGACATCATCTCATCATTTCGTTTCATCGACTTTCAAATCACAACGATGCTAAAGAAGTTTTCACTCCGAAAATACGTGTCCAATATTTTTTGGAAATCTATCTGACTGACTAATTCGATTTTTTTGGTCAAATACTCGATTCACTAATCTTCAATAAAAACTGCTGAATCGAATTTGTAGCACCCCTTACAGAACTAGCTTCAGAGATAACCTTTGGTGTCATACTGATTTGAATCTAGATCTATCTGACTAATTCGATTTTTTTGGTCAACTACCCTATTCATATTATTATCCTATTATAATTCTGTCAAACCGGCCATTTTACGCTTCCGTGGTCCACATTCCCTGGACCGAAGGAGCTACAAGAAGTTTTCCTCGTCCATCCTCCCCTGTCCAACCGTCACGCTATCATTTACTCCTTTATCTTTCATATCATTCCTCACACAATCCATCCATCGTTTCCTTGGTCTTCCTCTCCCTCTCCATCCATCAACATTTATATTCATCACTCTTTTAGTCACATGCGATTCGTCCCTCCTCATCACATGCCCATACTAAGAAGTTCTTTCAATTTTTGAAGTGAAAGCTTCTTTAGCATCGTTGTGATTTGAAAGTCAATAAAACGAAAAAGCGACAGTAAAAAGAGACAGACACATAAATTCATAAGATTTAACGTGGGAGAACATGATATAGGAAGCATTATACAGTGTTTATCTTGAAGCCAATATTTTTGAAGGTTTCACTTCTACCACGTGTGAATTGCACGCATGTTTTTCAAAATTCTTTTTTTTCTGTAACTTTTTTTCAAAAAAATGGCACAACTTTCCAAATTCCTCTAATATACTTATTCCTTAATTTATCCATTTTCACACCACACATCCACTTTAACATTCTCATAGTAAGTTAGCAAGTGTATTTAATAATAATTGGTACAGCAGTCGAGGAAAGAGGGTATGTGAACAATGGTGGCCAATCAGAACACAATATCGCGTCATTTTACTGTACGCTGATTGGCTGACGATGGCGCGACGCGACCGGTACGAAATCGTAGGATGGATGCATGAATCCTAAATACCCTTTCTATTACACTTTGTATAAAACAATCATACCGCTACGGCCTGTCATGGGGACCTGGTTGCAGTATCCGCGAAATAAGTGGCCATAGCAGCAGAAAAACGGTTATAACTCTAACTCTAACGATTTCTTTTCTCTTTTCCTCTCACAGTTGGAGAAAGAGAAAGAGATCGAGCGTCGGCAGGCAGGCAAGGGAGTCGCTGAGCTCAAGAGGTGGCAGGCGGATCAGGAGCTTAAGCAGATACAGGTAAAGATCTCACACCAAGATTATACTCTTCGGCAATCATCGTCTTATGTTCGAACCAAGTACGGTGTATTCCCACCGACCCCACTCCTTGGCCCTACCGGTGGGGTCAACAGGAAATATCAAAACCGAAGTTTCATTGGCCCCACTACCCTGCCTTACTACTATTAGATTAGAAAATGAAGGAATGAAAC
This sequence comes from Lycophotia porphyrea, assembly GCA_950005105.1. NCBI lineage: Eukaryota > Metazoa > Arthropoda > Insecta > Lepidoptera > Noctuidae > Lycophotia > Lycophotia porphyrea. The sequence continues at coordinate 1,976,016 of OX465410.1, read as the reverse complement.
AAATTAAACAAACAAACTTGATGTCAGTGGGAATTAACAGACTTTCCGATCCATACAGTACGACAGCTCTGATTACGGTCTTGTATATTTTCCCTGGCGACAAACGGGGAAAAAAGTTCCCGTTTGTTGCCAGTGAGGCATAATATGACACATATTTTCCCCATAAAGTACTGGAGGCACCAGGCTGGCATGAGCTCAAGGTGGTATGCATTTTAATAATTCAGCGGTGGGTAATGGGCTAGCTCGCCGTCCGTCCGTCTTTTGACGACAGGCCGTGTTGACGGTGCGTTCGTGTTCCGCGCGCGCCTCAAAGAGATAACTGTGCTAATACTACTCGATCCCATGCAATGTTTTTGAGTAATATTATAATACTCTAAAATACGGTGCGGTCAACGGGAACAATTTTTAATTATTTTATCAATCAAGGGGTCAAAGTTATAAGTTTTTTTAAGTACATGTTTTTAATGTAAGATTTTTACTTTAAATACCCCCAGGACCCCCTTTACTATTCAATCCATCCATCAGCACAATGTTTTGAGTGCGTTACATTGAGTCCTACCGTAAAACGTGATTTTTCACCCCAAAAAAAAAGTTGTTTCGAAACAATAATTTTTGAAGTTACTTATTTTGATGTACAGAATGCTTGGTTGACTGACGGCTTCGTGAAGACACCCTGTATAGCTCCACAGACAATATCCTTATCTAGAAAGGTGAAGTACTACCTGACCTTATTTTATTATGATTACTTTTGCTATCCCCAGGAGGAACGTCGCCGCGAGAAGATGGAGAACAACCTAGCTCGGCAGCGCATCCTGGAGCAGATCGCGCAGGACCGCGCCGAGCGCCGCGCGCGCGACCTGCCGCACGCCAGCCTGGCGCAGCCGTCTGTGCAGCCCACACCCAGTATGTGCATGACCTTTTATACATTCTAACACTATCATCATCATCAGCCTATAATGTTCCCACTGCTGGGACACAGGCCTCCTCTTTGAGAGAGGGAATGGGCTATAATCCACCACGCGGGCCCAGTGCGGATTGATAGATGTCACATGTCTTCGAATTTTTGGTTCTAGGACATGCCGATTTCCTCACGATGTTTTCCTTCACCTTTTTTGAGAGCAGTGGTGATGAAATAAATTACACAAAGTAATGCGCCTGCCTGGGTTCGAACCCACGACTTACTGTTCGTAAGTCGGGGTCGCCCAAAGTCGGGGTCGCTACCACTGGGCTACCGCTGCATCACTATCGATCACTACATATTAGAAGACAAAGTCCTCCGCCGCATCTGTCTGTCTATTTACGACATAATTTCAAATACCCAAACATCGAGCTATTTATAGTCTTCCCTTTTCCTTACCCACATGCAAACACACCCACTACACACACACACACACACATACACTCACCACACACACACCCACCACCTACACGCATACTTACATACACACACACACACACGTACCAACCCCTGATTGAATATTTAGTCATACCACTGTTGTTATCTGTATGTATCTTTGATTTCCTCCATCCTTAATAGGCTAGTTGACAAGGTCAAAAATAAAATATAAAAATACGTAGAAATAAGGCCACTCGTCTTAAAAACTACCATCACCGTACAGAAATTAAATATTGGGGGACAATATAATTGTAAAATTGGATTTACTGATAATAAGTATTACATTTGATCCCAAATAAGTATGACGTCACAACGTGCTATTTCATACAAATCACGTACACATTTTGCGTTTTGACAGTTCATAAAAAAGTAACTATTTTGACTTCCTGTCACATACCTCATTCTTGCTCACTTACTTACCGTATTAATTTGTGTACGACTTCAGATTTCTGCAAATTTCAGCTTTAATGTGCTTCCGAAGGGGTGGAGACCTGGTGTCCTGAAATACAGGCCTTTCGTCTAGCTTAGGCACCAGTCTCCCACAGAATAAAAAATGCATGCATGTATTGGTTTTTATGCTGTTCACCAATGGATAGAGTGGTTCTCGAGGAAGGTTTTAGTATATAATTTGTCAAGTTTTTGTTGCGGGAACGGGATCACAAATTCATGATTAGTTTTGGTCGCGAGAACCGACATCCACGCGGGCGAGGTCGCGGGCATCAGCTAGTTACTGATATAGCCTTTTCCCAACTATGTTGGGGTCGGCTTCCAGTCTAACCACATGCAGCTGAATACCAGTATTTTATATGGAGCGACTGCCTATCTGACCTCCACAACCCAGTTAGTACTGGGTCATACGATACCCCTTGGTAAGACTTCCAGACTTCCGGGCCACTTGACTACCTGTAACGACTGTCAAATATCTACAATTGACAGCCGAGACCAACGGCTTAGCGTGCTTTCCGAGGCACGGAGGAAACTTGGTATGTAAGGTCAGTCAGTGTCAGCTGGAAGCTGACTGTTCGTCCATTTTATGAGAAAACAATCCTCAAAACTAAAATTTTGACGAAAATTTGCCATTCTTCTTTTTAGGGTTCCTAACCCAAAACGGGACTCTATTACTAAGACTCCACTGTCCGTCAGTCACCAGGCTGTGTCTCATGAACCGTAATAGCTAGACAGTTGAAATTTTCACAGATGATATATTTCTGTGGCCGCTATAACAACAAATACTAAAACCAGAATAAAATAAATAAATTAAGGGGGGCTCCCATACAACAAACGTGATTTTTATAATGGTACGGAACTCTTCGTGCGCGAGTCCGACTCGCGCTTGGCCAGTTTTTTTTTTTATAAATATTCGATTTTATGTACAACTAGCTGTTGCCCGCAACCTTCGTGCACGTAAAATTATTTAGAAAAATTTCACTTCGGTTTTTTCACGGAACCCTATACTGTTTTCTAAAATAACAATAATTTAACAACTCTTTCCATATTAAAACAACTTTGAGCTGGGATATCAAAATCGTGTAAACTAGTGATCAGCCTACAATGTTCCCATTGCTATGTGAGAGACAGGGAGACTGGGCTGTAAAAAACTACGCAGGCCTAGGGTGGATTGGTGTGAGTCACACATGTGTTCTTCACTACATTTTTAGGGTTCCGTACCCAAAGGTTAACAACGGGACCCTATTACTAAGACTTCGCTGTCTGTCCGTCCGTCTGTCTGTCACCAAGCTGTATCTCATAAACCGTGATAGCTAGATAGTTGAAATCAGATGATGTATTTCTGTTGCCGCTATAACAACAAATAATAAAAATATAAATTATTTAATTTTTGAAGTGAAACTTCTAATGCGACTTCCAACAAGGTTGCGTTAAACGTTTAACGCTCTCGAACGCATGCGCGTAGCATACCTGTTTTCATTTCCACATTACGAAGTTTCACTTCTTCCGCGCGGAGGGACTCCACGCACTATTTTTAAAGGGGGCTCCCATACAAGAAACGTGTTTTTTCGGTTTATGGTACGGAACCCTTCGTGCGCGAGTCCGACTCGCACTTGGCAAGTTCATCAGCCAGTTCTTGGTCAGATCATATTGTCCTAAAAACATTAAACAGGTCATACTTTTTCTAGCATCAGGTGACAGCGGTGGGCGCGCACGTATACAGTTCAAGTTACCGGACGGCACGTCGCACACGGCACACTTCGACTCTAACGGCACTCTCCGGGAGGTGCAGCGATATGTCACTGACAATCTACAGGTGAGCTCACGTATACAGTTCAAGTTACCGGACGGCACGTCGCACACGGCACACTTCGACTCTAACGGCACTCTCCGGGAGGTGCAGCGATATGTCACTGACAATCTACAGGTGAGCTCACGTATACAGTTCAAGTTACCGGACGGCACGTCGCACACGGCACACTTCGACTCTAACGGCACTCTCCGGGAGGTGCAGCGATATGTCACTGACAATCTACAGGTGAGCTCACGTATACAGTTCAAGTTACCGGACGGCACGTCGCACACGGCACACTTCGACTCTAACGGCACTCTCCGGGAGGTGCAGCGATATGTCACTGACAATCTACAGGTGAGCTCACGTATACAGTTCAAGTTACCGGACGGCACGTCGCACACGGCACACTTCGACTCTAACGGCACTCTCCGGGAGGTGCAGCGATATGTCACTGACAATCTACAGGTGAGCTCACGTATACAGTTCAAGTTACCGGACGGCACGTCGCACACGGCACACTTCGACTCTAACGGCACTCTCCGGGAGGTGCAGCGATATGTCACTGACAATCTACAGGTGAGCTCACGTATACAGTTCAAGTTACCGGACGGCACGTCGCACACGGCACACTTCGACTCTAACGGCACTCTCCGGGAGGTGCAGCGATATGTCACTGACAATCTACAGGTGAGCTCACGTATACAGTTCAAGTTACCGGACGGCACGTCGCACACGGCACACTTCGACTCTAACGGCACTCTCCGGGAGGTGCAGCGATATGTCACTGACAATCTACAGGTGAGCTCACGTATACAGTTCAAGTTACCGGACGGCACGTCGCACACGGCACACTTCGACTCTAACGGCACTCTCCGGGAGGTGCAGCGATATGTCACTGACAATCTACAGGTGAGCTCACGTATACAGTTCAAGTTACCGGACGGCACGTCGCACACGGCACACTTCGACTCTAACGGCACTCTCCGGGAGGTGCAGCGATATGTCACTGACAATCTACAGGTGAGCTCACGTATACAGTTCAAGTTACCGGACGGCACGTCGCACACGGCACACTTCGACTCTAACGGCACTCTCCGGGAGGTGCAGCGATATGTCACTGACAATCTACAGGTGAGCTCACGTATACAGTTCAAGTTACCGGACGGCACGTCGCACACGGCACACTTCGACTCTAACGGCACTCTCCGGGAGGTGCAGCGATATGTCACTGACAATCTACAGGTGAGCTCACGTATACAGTTCAAGTTACCGGACGGCACGTCGCACACGGCACACTTCGACTCTAACGGCACTCTCCGGGAGGTGCAGCGATATGTCACTGACAATCTACAGGTGAGCTCACGTATACAGTTCAAGTTACCGGACGGCACGTCGCACACGGCACACTTCGACTCTAACGGCACTCTCCGGGAGGTGCAGCGATATGTCACTGACAATCTACAGGTGAGCTCACGTATACAGTTCAAGTTACCGGACGGCACGTCGCACACGGCACACTTCGACTCTAACGGCACTCTCCGGGAGGTGCAGCGATATGTCACTGACAATCTACAGGTGAGCTCACGTATACAGTTCAAGTTACCGGACGGCACGTCGCACACGGCACACTTCGACTCTAACGGCACTCTCCGGGAGGTGCAGCGATATGTCACTGACAATCTACAGGTGAGCTCACGTATACAGTTCAAGTTACCGGACGGCACGTCGCACACGGCACACTTCGACTCTAACGGCACTCTCCGGGAGGTGCAGCGATATGTCACTGACAATCTACAGGTGAGCTCACGTATACAGTTCAAGTTACCGGACGGCACGTCGCACACGGCACACTTCGACTCTAACGGCACTCTCCGGGAGGTGCAGCGATATGTCACTGACAATCTACAGGTGAGCTCACGTATACAGTTCAAGTTACCGGACGGCACGTCGCACACGGCACACTTCGACTCTAACGGCACTCTCCGGGAGGTGCAGCGATATGTCACTGACAATCTACAGGTGAGCTCACGTATACAGTTCAAGTTACCGGACGGCACGTCGCACACGGCACACTTCGACTCTAACGGCACTCTCCGGGAGGTGCAGCGATATGTCACTGACAATCTACAGGTGAGCTCACGTATACAGTTCAAGTTACCGGACGGCACGTCGCACACGGCACACTTCGACTCTAACGGCACTCTCCGGGAGGTGCAGCGATATGTCACTGACAATCTACAGGTTGGCTCACGTATACAGTTCAAGTTACCGGACGGCACGTCGCACACGGCACACTTCGACTCTAACGGCACTCTCCGGGAGGTGCAGCGATATGTCACTGACAATCTACAGGTGAGTTTTACGTATTCAGAATCTAAGGTTTATGTAAAAAAGCGTCGAAGTTGATGCAATCGATAATATTCCAATATTAAAACATAATTATGAAACTTATACAATGCGGGCTATCGTTTTTAAGCCACGAGACGGCGCCACTGTCGAGTAAGGTCCCGTCATTAATTCCATTTTATAATTTAAAGTACAAATAACTTCATAAAAAGTTTATTTCATTTCGTATATCAACATAGTGTAAACTTCAGATACATATTTACAAATATCCTCCCTAACATTAACAAGCATGAAACATTTAAAAATCATTCTACCTCCAAGTACTAACAAATAAGATCCTAAGTTGCTACTTAAAATCTTCAAGTCAAAATTAATCAGGAATGGCTTAATCTACACCAGAATGAATATTAGTTAAAATACGTGATAAAAAAGCACGCAACGCGCGAAAACTCTATAACATCTGACATTTCGGAAGACCTTACTCTACACGAACGCCTCTAGCGGCGATTCGTATTGTTGTGAGTAATAATTATGAACTATGTTAGTAACAGAATAAACATAACATAACATCACGCCTGTAGTCCCCGAAGGGTTAGGCATAGGTGTACCTGATAGTACACCCACATTTCGCCAGTTATGTTTAAGTCCCATGCAATAGGGGGCGAGCCTATTGCCATCAACCGGGCACAAATCCAAACTCCATGGCTGCTACTGAGAAATTCCTGATAGAAAAACCCAATAGCACTTTGCCCGACCTGGGAATCGAACCGAGTACCTCATGCTCAGCATTCACGCTTGCGAGCACTCGACCAACGAGGCAGTCAGAATAACATTTAACAGTCAGAACAGAATAAAATCAAAATCCAGTCCAGTTCGACTCGCCATCTTCTACGAGTCTGCCACATCGCCGTCTGGATGTTTTAGGGCTCCACAAAGTGGTTATTTTGACCCACAGGGCATGTGTTATCGTCGCTGTAGAATGATAACTTCGTATGTCCAGAAATACAAACTTTACAAGAAACGAAAAAAATGTTTAATTTCGTCAATGTTTAAAATATTTTTATGTGATTTTGGCTCATGTTTTGAATGATAAAAAGGACTTACTTTTGAGTTCACGGTTTTCCCGTTTTATAAAATACGCGGTTTTCATTCGATTTTTACAAAAAAAAAAAGTACTTTTTTGACATACGTGTATTATTCAACAGTGACGTTATGCTTATTATAATAAAACTAATGTATTTTTTATAATTTTCAGCTATCATCATCAAACTTCTCTCTCTGGACAGCATTCCCTCGTCGCGAGCTGAACGACCAAGATGCAAGTCTGCGCGGACTTCAGCTGGCGCCATCTGCCGCGCTGCTGGTACTACCGCGACGCACTGCCACCGTGGTAGCCAGACCTTCTTCTGTGTCCAGCTTTTTCAGTAAGTATCGTGGCCTTATCAAAAGGTTCCGGCCCTGGTCCAATCCATGGTCCGGAGCGAGAGGGAATGGGACGCCGTCACCTCCTGCGAAGCAGTCATGCTAGCGAAGGAGGTGGCGGAGCGTGAGAGGGAGAGAACCTCTCGTCCCAGCCGCCGCGGGAGACGCCTCGGGCGTCGGGGGTCACGTGGTGGCTTCCGGCCACCGTAGACGCGGACCTGTGGACGGTGAGTAATGGGCTAGCTCGCCGTCCGTCCGTCTTTTGACGACAGGCCGTGTTGACGGCGCGTTCGTGTTCCACGCGCGCCTCACAGAGATGTCAGCAAACAGGGAGGGTGATGCCTGCCAGGGCTGCGGGACTGTTCGAAAGAGATACCGCGGCCCTGGAACACAAAGGGCAAGGAAGGAACATGGATGGGTTTTATTCAGTACAAGTCTGACACTCCCTTCCGCTCAGCCCAGAGTGGGAGAAGTCATTTGATGATTTCCTATCCGTAAAAAAAAAGCCTTATCAAAAGGTAGCCCGAAGAATTGCCAAACTTAAGTGGCAGTGGGCAGGGCACATTGCTCGCAGAACGGATGGCCGATGGGGCCGTAAAGTTCTGGAGTGGCGACCGCGAACTAGAAGACGTTGCGTTGGAAGGCCTCCCACTAGGTGGACCGATGACCTGGTGAAGGTTGCGGGGATCCGCTAGATGCGAGTCGCGCAGGACCGGTCAATGTGGCGACACTTGGGGGAGGCCTATGTCCAGCAGTGGACGTCTTTTGGCTGGTCAACTAATTTAATTAAAAAAAAAAGGGAAATCCTCGACATGACGAAGAAGAAGAAGAATAATTTAACACATAATTTCTTGTCCACAGCATTCTTCACACAGCTCTTCACCACCATGATCCTGGAGCCTTCGCAGAACCTCCTGACGTGGCTGCGCGCGCGCCTTACCTGGGTGGCGCCCCCGCCCCGCGCCTCGGCCCCCGCCCCCGCCCCCGCCCCCTCGGCCGCGCCGCCCGCCCCCTCGCCGCCCCCCGGCCCCGCGGCCCCGGGCGGCGCGCGACGTCGCGGCAACATCCACCGCCTGCCCTCAGAGCGGCCCGATGACGACAACAACACTTGGAATGGAAACTCTACTCAACAGATGTAATCATGTTGACGAAGTTAAGTTTAAGAAAAAGATTTCACTTCGTTTATAAACAGGAGCATTTTTATCTTGGGGAGGTTAAGGCTTGTCTATGGGACGAGAAGGTGTCGTCTATGCCTTTGGCTGTGGAATTGACTATGGGCGGGAAGCACTCACCTTCTGAGGCGCGAACACTTGTATGCTATCCTGATAAAACTAGTTTTTGTTTTCGATTTCCTGTTATACGGTAGGGGCCGTTTTTTTACGCTTTGAAGCTTTCATTTGTATGTTATTACTAGTGGCCCGCTTCGGCTTCGCGCGGGTCCAATTTACTAAAAAAGAAAATGTGCGCTGTGCAAAAAAATAAATGTTTTAAACTGCCAAATCTGTCGAGTCGTCCTCAAGTGATTTTCCCTCATACAAGTGGCAATTGATTTTTATTTATATACAGGGTGTAAACAGACTCTTCACGAAGCCGTCAACCAAACATTATGTACATCAAACTAAGTAACTTTATGCAAAATTTTGCTGGGAAACGATTTTTTTTTGGGCTGAAAAGTCACGTTTTACAGTAGGACTCAATGTAACGCTTTTTAGTGCGTTACATTGAGTCCTACTGTAAAACGTGACTTTGACCATTGAGCTGATGGATGGATTGAATAGTACGGGGGTCATGGAGGTGTTTAAAAATCTTACATTAAAAACATGTATTTAAAAAAAAAATCTTGTAAAAAAATTGGAACTTTGACCCCCAATATCTCCGTAACTAGAAGGTTCCCAGGTATGGTCTAGAGCAAAAAAATGATCGCAATGACGGGGAGAAGAGAGTGCCTTTCGGCTTCGTTAAGAGTCTGTTTACACCCTTTATAAATATATATACAGGTGTAACATAATAAACGCAAGACCTCCCGTGTGGTCTCTCGGACCAAGAAACTGATCAACTTTTGTTCTACGAGTAATTTAAATTCGTAAAAAAAATTTGGACTTTGTATAGGAACTGACGCGATCAGCTGATCAACATGTATGGTAAAACTAAAAAAAAAAGTAATGAATTTCCAAAAGTCATAGAACAAAACTTGTTCAGTTTCATGGTCTGAGACACCACACGAGAGGTCTTGCGTTTATTATGTTACACCTTGTATAGTTACATGTCAGAGCATGGTATCCCACTGCTGGGCACAGGCCTCCATTCTTGTTTATGCGAAGTATTTTTTTCTTATTTGGTAGTTTAGCCTACTCCGCACTAGGGTAATATAATTATGTAAAATATATTTTAATTTGTTCCTATAAAAGTTGATGGTTTTATTGAAAAAGTTCAATTTCTAATACTTGTCGGCCATATTGATTTTTTTGTCGGAATTTGCTATACAGGGTTGAATTGAAATGGCGAGCGAATATCTACAAAAACATATATACAAGGTGTAACATATTAAATGCAAGACCTCCCGTGTGGTCTCTCGGACCAAGAAACTGATCAACTTTTGTTCTACGAGTTATTGGAATTCGCAAAAAAAATGGAATTTGTATAGGAAGTGACGCGATCAGCTGACCAATATGTATGGTAAAATTAAAAAAGTAATGAATTTCCTAAAGTCATAGAACAAAACTTGTTCAGTTTCATGGTCTGAGACACCACACGAGAGGTCTTGCGTTTATTATGTTACACCTTGTATATACTCACGCGTTTTTTCCTATGGAGTTTTCTAGAAAATACAAAACCAGTTGTGAGCCGTCACGGGACGCAGATGTGAAACATCGAAATTATTTTGTACAAGTAATATGCACAAAAGAACAGTACGCAGTAACAGTACAGTGTACATATATACCATCGCATAGCGTGGCGACGTATCGCCACGTCACACGTTATGCGTCGCCACGCCAACAATCAGTTTTACCCGCTGCTATAGATGTTTCACATCAAAAACATGATTGATGATTTTCTATTTTTCTTTTGTGTTCATTGATCGCAGAAGCACTACGGCAACATAATACAAAAACACCGCCATCTATGCTACTTATGAAGAACTAACATCTAATTCCTAAATGGCGATATTAAGGTTCTCTGCAACAAAATAGAAAAAGCGCGACTACAACTGTCGGGCAGTAGCCCACTAGACAACGCCCGTCTTGTCGGAGGACCCTCCCTTGTCTATGGGGGATGAAGACCTTTACACCCTGTTCTTCATATCCCAATAAAATCATGATAAAGATACCTTAACATAGTTCTCTTGCCCGTATTTGGTGTCGGTGCAGCATGTCTTCTTCTTCCATACTTCTCTATTACTCGTCATCTCAGCAGTTACCTCCTTTCTGAGCATATAATCCTTCACACACTCCATCCATCGTTTCTTTGGTCTTCATCTATTCTTATAGATGCTGAGTCCATTCAACCTTCATCTTTTAATGTCGTAATTTTGAAACTGACATTATTGACAATGACATAACAGTGACACTGACAGTTCAAACAAGGTTTAAGTGGGGCGAATGGTTATAGCAATATTACTTTAATGTCACATCTGTGTGGGATGGAGGTATACAGAACGTCTGGCTCCAACTCTTTACATTGATGTAAGATTTAAACTATACTGGTACAAGAGCTCATGGTATATCTTCATCTGCCTAGCCTTTTCCCGACTATGTTGGGGTCGACTTCCAGTCTAACCGGATGCAGCTGAATACCAGTATATATGGAGCGACTGCCTATCTTAACTCCACAACCCAGTTAGTACTGTGTAACATGATACCGCTTGGTAAGACTGGTTGTCAGACTTTCGGGCCACAAATGACCGGCTTAACGTGCTCTCCGAGGCACGGAGGAAAGTCGGTATGTACTGGTTGGTCACCCATCTAAAAATAAACCCTGGCAGGCGCTGTTTGGAAATCGACCTGTGCGGCTGTTATTATTTAAGCACGAGCCCTAAATAAAATACGATTAAAATTGTCTTATCATGTAGACACTTCTAATGTTAAATGTGGTGTTTCGCTATGTAGTTTCATTTGACCTCGTATAAATGTTGCTCTATGCGGGCAAGGTTTGTACGGTGTAAGAGCGTTGTGTCTTGAGGGTGATTCGTCAACACCGCGGTTCAAGCGAATGCTGAATGCCTGAGCTCTCGCAACATGTCACGACATCCTACAATAGGGATGTTCCCTGAGTAAAAAAAACGGGTTGCACTCCAGGAGTGCCGGCAGAAGTGTAAACTTGAAACAACGCCATCTAGATTAATCGCCCGCGTGAAGCCAACCTTATAATATAAATATCGGAAATTCTCTCGCCAGGCGTAAAAGCAAGACTATTAGCATCCATGAATAGTCTTTTCAAATACAGGGACGCTTCCAAGCATTTTATGTAAGGAATTTCTATTGGTGCTTTAGAAAGATCAAGCCAAGTGTCGCCACATTAACCGGTCCCGTGCGACTCGCATCCAGCGGATCTCCGCAACTTTCACCAGGTCATCGATCCACCAACGGTGGGAGGCCTTTCAACGCAACGTCATCCGGTTCCCGGTCGCCACTCCAAAATTTTACGGCTCCATCGGCATCCGTTCTGCGAGCAATGTGCTCACTGGCCACTGCCACTTAAGTTTGACAATTCTTCGGGCTACGTCGCTAACCTTGGTTCTCTTGCGGATGTCCTCATTTCTGATTCGATCACTTTAAGCCTTCTGATGAGGCCCATTGTGAGCGACCACGTTTCTGTCCCGTATGTAATCACTGGCAACACCCACTGGACATAGACTTTCGTCTTGAGACACTGCGGTAAGTTGGACGAGAAGATACCACGCAACTTCCCGAACGCTGCCCAGCCGAGTCGGATTCGACGATTGACCTCTTTCTCGAAGTTAGACCTACCTAACTGGACCTTTTGTCCCAGGTAGACAAAATCGTCTACAACTTCGATTGTAGAGTCTCCGATCTTGATAGGAGTGGGTGTTACATGGGCATTCAACATAACCTTGGTTTTGTCCATGTTCATTTTAAGACCCACTCTTCCGGAAACTCTACTGAGGTCATCGAGCAGTATACTGAAGTCCTCCATGGACTCAGCCATAACCACTATATCGTCGGCAAACCGAAGGTGAGATGTACTCGCTGTTGACATTGATGCCTAACCCTCCAGTCCAGAACCTTGAAGACATCCTCCAGTGCAGCGGTGAACAGTTTCGGAGATATGACGTCTCCCTGTCTCACACCTCGCTACAGAAGGATAGGTTCCGAGGTCTGGTCCGGATTCCGGATTGACATGTGGCGTTTTTGTACAAACACTTCAACACCTCGATGTACCGACAGTCGATTTGGAACCGTTGGAGAGACTGCAGCACAGCGCAAGTCTCGATAGAATCGAAGGCTTTCTCGTAGTCCACAGCTGCGATGCTAAAAGTAGCTATTATGCACCGAGCTTAAGGCTTAGATATACGGGGTGGAAGGGACAACGCCCCGAAAACGGTTACCACATATTCAGTTCATCATTCTGTGCACTACATAGAAATTTTTATCAGTTATAAAAAATAAAATCAGCTGTGCCATACATTTTGACAGCAAATACAGAAACCGCTGATTTTTTAAAATTACCGATGAAAAATTTCTTTGTAGAAGGGCTCAGAATTATGTCTGATTCAAGCTAAGTTCAGCAGGAAAAATGATCCTTATTTCTATAACGTCAATGTTCGTATGACACGCTTGATGATAGACGTTTGTAGAAATATGCACATTATCTTTATAAGATTATGGTTTATTTCCGTGTGAAGCGCGACTGCTTAGGCTGCACTACGTCTAAATTCGCTGTATAGATTTTTGCATTTAGTATTCTGCTCTTACACGTTTGACGATTTGAAAGATATGATAGAAACTTTGCTGAGTTAGAAAATATCTGCAGTGTTAAAGAAAACTGCAATTTTTACTTATTGTAATATAATTATACACAATAGGTGTTTTCTTACGTTTGACTAAAGCCGAGATCTATAAACGTTACTTAGCACTTTGGCTAAGCGGTATTCCTGTAACTGTCGCACAAGTTGCGAACTAAAAGAGCAAGAGAGAGACCCCAATATAAGTAAGGTTTATAGATCTAAGACGAAGATTGTTGACTGTTATTTTAAATAATTACATTATGTCTTTCATATCATAATCTTTCAATAATATAACATCTGTTCAGTCAGTGTTCAGTTTCTATAATTATTGTAACTTGGTATGTAGGCCCAAGAGGTGCGTTAAAATTAAAAAAAAAGCACCATTTATTATGTGCCATTTGACAGCTGTCAGTGGACTGTCATTCATCGTTGAATTACTGTAGTGAAATAATTATACCTAAAGTCCTTCTACAATTGTTTTACGTCTGACATAAACCTTTTTTCAACGAGTTAAAATAATAAAAATACGGTACTTGTATGTTATTATAAATGTGTTTAACAACTCTGCATTCAGATCACAGAATTTTATGTTACTCTGCAAAATCTGTTTTTTTTTTTATGTGAAATAATCGTGAAATAAACTTAAATATTACGTTAGATATCAATATTTGACTTTGTCACTATAAACTAAATGTACGAATATTTTCTATATGTATATATGGACCAATGTTGTTTAATGTTGTGAAAAAAAAAACCGTTATTGAAAATATACTTTCGAGGTTAATAAAATACTATTTTTTTTTTCAAAATCGCTTAGTTTTGTCAAAATGAACCAACCCACACAAAATCATCCATCTTTAAAGTCTAACACTTTCAATAGTAATCGGTTGTCTTGGCCATGGGTATGATGCGGAGGAATGAGGAAAACGTCGTGAGGAAAGTTTTGAGAATGAATGTGGATGGGAAAAAAAGCTACACGCTAACTGACAAATACTTGCACTGACTGGACAGGTCCAGTCAAATCTGTGTGGTTCTTCAAAAGACCATCTCAGACACTAATCTGCATAGTCCTCATGTAAGTTGACCAAGATGTATCTAGACCTTAAAAGAGACAGTAACCTGGGACTTTGTTTCGGCTGTTTCTTCTGAGATAAGACAGAAACAAACGCCGGACTCATCTAGTTTAAAAAAAAAATGACGTAGAAACCCATTTGCTAAATAAACATCATTAATCAGTAGATGAAGACCAAAGAAACGGATGGACTGTGTGCAGGATGATATGGCTAGAAAGAAGTTGTCTGATGAGATTAGAGAAGTATGGAGGGAGAAGACATGCTGCGCCGACGCAGCTTTAAAATTAATTATTTCACAAACTGGTAATTTTTTTAATGTGGGTCAGTACATTTTGGAAGAACTAAGTTTTAGTTGGAAATTAAAAATGTTTAAGGTGGTTGCCTCAGGGTAGTCCGCGAAATTCAAATAATCTTACTTTTTTGCAATTTGCAGGCCCTTGTCAGGTTGTATGTTGATGAAAATGAGTCGCGCCAGTAACACGTATGTAGTTACAGAATCACAATCATGAAAATCATCAATACAACCCTCTAAGTTCATGTAACCCTATTCAGTGAATAATTCATGAAAAAGACATTAAATAGGGTTAAATGAACTTACAAGGTTATAATGATGATTTTCATGATTGTGATTCTGTAACTACACACGTGTTATTGGCGTGACTCATTTTTCATCAACATGCAACCTGACACAGACCTGCAAATTACAAAAAAGTAAGATTATTTGAATTTCGCGGACTACCCTGACGCAACCACCTATAAGTACCTTTTGTTTTCGGCCACACAAACGGGGAAGATTCCTATGTTATATATTTATTCTCCTATTTATGATTCGTATTGATTTCGATGAAAAGTATTGATCCGTTCAGTGTTACATTAGACCCTTTTTACTTTCTACAATCGACTTCACAATTATCAAAAAAATCTACTATGAGTGCAAAATGTGTTTTTTCCTATAAGAAAAATAAATAATACATTAAGCAGAAACTAAGTAAGGGGAGCCCAAGCGGGGATTTTGGGGATTTACTCGAATGTGGCAAAATAATATAAGGGGGGCAACCTTGCAGCTTGTGAAGTACTCCCATCATGCCTGAGCCCTTTATATAGGGTCAAACGTATAGGACAGCCGATCAGATTAGTAAAAAAAAAACGATCGTTATAAAAACTCGGGCGCGTCAGATTAAGGCTAGGTAAGTTAATTACATTCAGAAAAGTGTGCATTGAAATAATCAGCCTCTTGGGCTCCCCTACTTACAAGGTGTAAACAGACTCTTCACGAAGCCGTCAACCATGCATTCTGTACTCAAACTATGTAACTCTACGCAAAATGATTGCTGGGAAACGATTTTTTTTTTGGGGTAATAAATCACGTTTTACGGTAAAACTCAATATAACGCACTCAAAACATAGTGCTGATAGATGCATTGAATAGCAAACGAGTCATGCAGGTATTTAAAGTAAATTTCATACATACATACATACATACATACATACATACATACATAAACTCACGCCCTTTTCCCATGGGGGTAGGCAGAAACCACAGAACGCCACCTGCTACGATCCTTACATACTCCTTTTGCCTCGTCCACGTTCATACATCTGGTCATACACGCACGCCGGTTGCGAGTACTACGCACCTGACCTTTCTGAAGTTTATAACCTTAAAAACTAGTACTTAATAAAAAAAAAACTGAAAAAGTTGAAACTTTGACCCCCAATGTCTCCGTAACTAAAGGTTCCCAGGTATGGTCTAGAACAAAAAAATGATTGCAATGACGGGGAGAACAAGTGCCTTTCGGCTTCGTTAAGAGTATTCTCACACTCTTTATAAAACTCACTGAGCTTAATTTTCTTTAGCAAATTTTCGTTGAATACATAAACTTCTTCCATAAAGTCAGTTAAAAAAATTAAAACGTGTAATTTTTTTTTAACTGACCTCAATGGTGGAGGTTATTTATTCGACAAGTATCTATTCGTTCTAATGTCACATTGAATGGTTCAACACTTAATAAATAAGTTTTCTAGATTAGTTATGAACTATTATCAAATTTTCGTTGTAATTTATATTTTAAATAAATATTTGTTGAATATATGTACATTGATTTTGTTTTATTTCAAACCACTAGACTTTTCTCCTTGCGACAGCTTCGATTTTCTGACGAGTTACCTGAGTCCCTAGAACACTAGAGTAAAAACTCAAAAGCATTAATTTCAATTAGACCATTCCAGGCACTTTTGAATGACGGAAAAACAAAGAAGGCTAAGCTACAGTCACAGACACAAGGCATAATTACTTGTGAAAGTACTGTAGGTGTAGTAAACGTAACAAAACGTAAATACGTCGATTTTTACATTTAAAAATACCCGCTTCACGGATCATCATCTGCCTTGCCTTGCCTTTTCCCAACTATGTTGGGGTCGGCTTCCAGTCTAACCTGATGCAGTATTTTACTTGGAGCGACTGCGTATTTGATCTCCATAACCCAGTTAGTACTGGGTAATACGATAGCCCTTGGTAAGACTGGTTGTCACATTTTTTCGTCTACTGACTACCCCTAACGACTGTCAAAGTTCTACAAATGACCCGCTTCACGGATAATATATATGTTGCAGGCAATTTGGATGATTCCGCCGTTTACATATAGCGTCGTCAGTTAAAAACGCTCGCAGTTATGTATTATGCCGAAGGCAAAATGATAACTTGTTCAATTGTTATAATTTCGACGTTGGTTGGAGTTTTAGGGTGATCATGATATACGACTATGTGACGCGCTCGCTACGCTCGCATTTTACATTACACACCCACTTTCTGTCACAAATGTCGTCGCTCCGCCGGCCTTCGGCCTACGCTCCTCACGCCAGCTAACAAAACAAGACAAGAAAATTGCTGATTTCCCATGTGTTTTTGAACATTATGGTTACTATAACTTTTTGTGTCACAAAACCACTACTTGACGCCATTTATCTTGTTTTGATCAACAGCGACGCGCGTGACAAGAACTAGAACTAAATATTTCAATTTGCCGCGGCATTAATTAAGCGGCGTTTGAATTGTCGATGAAATATTGTGGCATACTATAAAGTGACACGGCAATATACAATTTGCCTTCGGCATAATACATACCTGCGAGCGTTTTTAAACGACGACGCCGTATGTAAACAGCGGAATCATACAAATTGCCTACTACATATACAAATAAATAAAATTCACTTCGGGTCGGCGCACTACAGGTAAAAGAACTTTCAAGCAAGAAGTTATGCAAGTGTCTAATTAATCTAGTCTCTTCGTTAATTACCAACAAACTTTCATAACACCATATTTAAATGCGTTCTAGTCACGCAAACATTATTTTTCATTCGTTCGAAATCATGAATTCAATGCCTATTTCTTAAAATTTCACTTGATAGTAAAACTGTAGTATGCTGTTATAATTAGGTAATGATAAACTCAAACTCAAACTCAAAAGCATTTATTTCAATTAGACCATTACAGGCACTTTTGAATGTCAGAAAAACAAAGAAAGCTAAGCTACAGTCAAAGACACAAGGCATAATAACTTGTGAAAGTACTGTAGTTGCCCATTCCAAAGCGTAGATCTCTATGGAGAAGAATGGGCAAGAAACTCCATGGACACTCTTTTCAATCAAATATTTGTTACATAATCTTGGTTACATCATTCATGTTGAGATTATACATATGTGAGAACGATGTAGAAATATGTGCACGTTAAGAGCGTCCAGAGTAAAAGATTATATCAACAATTTAAAAACAAAGTACGTAGTTACAATAAACCGTGGCAACCTAGAGATGACCAGTCCCAACTGACAGCGCCCGTCCACGAACATGACGCATGGATCAGCCCCATTCAGCTCAGCCATATTGAAGGGAGCTAAATGATACGTTTTAGGGTTCCGTACCCAAAGGGTAAAACAGACCCTTTTACTAAGACTCCGCTGTCCGTCTGTCACCAGGCTGTATCTCATGAACCGCTCTAGCTAGACAGTTGAAATGTTCACAGCTGATGTATTTCTGTTGCCGCTATAACAACAAATACTAAAAACAATAAAATAAATATTTAAGGGGCCTCCCATCCCATATACCAAACGTGATTTTATGCCGTTTTTGTCTAATGTTGTATAGACAATGGGACGAAACTCTGTGCGCGAGTCCCACTCGCACTTGGCCAGTTTTTGTTTTACGGTTTATTAGCTTTTCTATATCTATAATATTAAGTATAAAGCCCAGCACCGAAGTAGCTATAAATGCTAAAATATATATTAATATACTTTGCTTTTGCTTTTTTTTGCGTAGTTTTTGGTGCGTACTAGAAGTATATAATTATAATAGCAACGTCTGTGGTGGCCTTAAAGTGGTAAAAATGCGCTCCCTTAGGCACTGAATACAATGTAGGTAATGCACCTAATTTTAATTTCGCAATAGTAAAACTTAGCAGTAAGTTAGCAAGGATTAGCTCTGTAGTAAAAGTTGTTTAGAACAACAACAACATACATTTATTTCCAGGCAACTCTGGCCCATAGATATATACTATACAGACTAACATACATATGATAAAATACAAATTGTGTTAGTTAAAAAAAACTTCGTTATTAACACTTGTGATCACGACACACTGTGCGATCATGTGGCAATTGCCCGCGGCAGCGACGGAACACCACTCCCTGCGGCCAAAAGTCCTCTTCCAAGACGAGGTGCAGATAACACGTTGGCACTTAGACCATCTACGCCTTAAAGTTGACGTTGCGGCGCAACTCCAGCAGCTGCACTCTCGCCACGTACTTGGGTCTTTTGACGCATACTCCAAGATGTCCTCCGCCGTAGTGGTGTAGTGTAGGCGGGAGGTGTACAACGGAGTGTTCGCGGCACGTTGGGCTCCGATCAAACCGTGCCGCAGCAGTTCCTGTTGGTACGTTAACGGCTTCCTCCTGACCGCCATTACGAAACTATCATCAGCCCGAACAGGAACCTTTTCAGGCACGGGCTTTCCAGTGGGAGCAGTTTTGCCCGCAACTACGCTAGCGAAATCTACAGTAATTGGTCGAGACTGCAGGCGTTGCAGAAACAGGCAGCGCGACGTGTGGACTTGGCTTGCTTGGGTTTATAACAATTTAGCTTAGAACTCTGAACTCTGATTTTATAGGTAGGTATTGGTGCCGATTCCCTTGTTTACAAACTAAACCAAATTTAAGTTCAGTGCATCTTTTTCTTTCTATTTCATTAAGTACAATCACCTCTCACGAAACCAAAGGCCTAGTAAAGATCCCTGAGGAACTCCTTCAGGATACTCCTGCTTTAATAATCTAAATAAAGTTATCAGCCTGTGTTATATTGTATAACGGGCTGGTGTCCGCAACTCCACGTCCAATGCGCGTATTTTGCGTGCGGGTGGGAAATCTATTCGATCCACCCCAAGTTCCCGAGAAAGGCCAGCAGCGCCTTGATGTTGCGGACAATCTCGCGGAGAGTACTGGGTTATTTTATCAAACCAATCGCCCACTACGATTTCAGTATTTATCCATTTTTCTATCATAGTTATGGTTCATGGTTGATATTTACGTATCAAACAGTAGAACATACCTAACCATCGCACGAGTCGAGTAGATAGATCTTCACTCGCAACAGAAGGTTTAAACGACGTTATGCATCGAATATTTTTTTTTTTTTTATCTCATATGTACCATTTTTTTTGTTATGAATGTATAGTAGTCATTGGATACATGAAGTGGGCTGCCGTTGATAGACGACTAAAAAGTCACGGTGTATTCTCAAGCGTGACAAAAAAGTTATGGCTTTTACTTCTTGTTGTATTTCTATTATTTTTACGGTGTCATCACAGGTTCAAGCGATGGTAATAAATTATTACGGCTTACGTGCGGAACCAACTGTCATTTTTATGATGCCGAATTTAGCTTAGAACTCTGAACTCTGATTTTATAGGTACAAACTAAACCAAATTTAAGTTCAGTGCATCTTTTTCTTTCTATTTCATTACGAAAAGGACAGAAGATAAATTTTAGTTTAGTCCTTTCAAATTAACCAGCGCCAGGAGAACAAGTGCCTTCCTTTACTTTGTAACGACAAGTTATTGTGATACCATCATGTCATCAACACAGATGGAGAAGAAAAAGTACGTAATTATTATAGACGAAAACTAATAAACTACCCAAGTAAAGTTAATAAAATTTATGTGGGACTACCACGCAAGCTTCCTCTACCAAATGAATAAGAGAGAATCACGAAATCGGACCAGTAATCACAGAGAAATCTTACATGAAAAAAAAAATGTGTATGCATAACCTCCTACTTTTTTAAAAGTCAGTTAAAAAGTAATTTATTTATAAAGGCATTAAGTCCCAATTTAAATACATAATGCCTTTAAAATTAAAACATTACAAAATTACAGTAGAAATAATTCATAAAATATTATAAAATAAATCAGTATAAAAATAAAATACACACACACACTTAATATACATTTTAGAACATTTTGTCTCAAAATTGATTTATATTCATACCAGCTAACGATTAATATAGGTTTTAGGGGTGGCCACAACTTGAAAAAAAAAAAAAATGGCGGAAGTTAGGCCGGCCACATTCAAACCCCTTTTTCAAAGAAATTATTCTCTGCAAGATGTTTTTATTGGTATATAGAAAGAATTACTCTTCTTCCTGAAGGAAACGAATGTTTAACGGTAAAGATTCATGAATCCATCAACCTTGCACATCAGGCTAACGAACCAATAGACTCACTATCTAGATCAACACGTAACGATAGCGATAGTCAGTCACGCACAGTAGTGCCTTCACAAAGATAGATATGCGTTCCGTTAGTTTGTTGTTGCCTGTTACATAATTTTGCCCAAGGCTTAAGTCCGCCCAGGGCTGCGGGACTGTTCGAAAGAGATACCGCGGCCCTGGAACAAAAGGGCAAGGAAGGAACATGGATCGGTTTTAGTCAATACAAGTCTGACACTCCCTTCCGCTCTGCCCAGAGCGGGAGATGTCATTTGATGATTACCGCGTGTACGCCTTTGTAGTTCTACATACTTGTGCATAAAGTTTTAATAGATAAATAAATTTAAAAAAATGTGTCAAATTATGCATTAAGGTGTAGGTATAAATCGCCCACGACTCCGTCCACAAAAATTGTGATATCTCGGCTAATATGCATGATTATATCATTTTTAGCCTATATAGCACCCATGAATAATGTATCTTTCTATGAATAATTTTTTTATATTGGATCATTCATGTCGAAGATTACCTCCCACATACAAACTTAAAAACAAATACCTCTTTATAATATTAGTCTAAATAATGCTTGATTTCTAAAAGTGAGTCAGAGAGATACCTAAGTAAGCTGGTAGCCTATATTATAACTTGGAATTAGATAAATAATAATAAATATTTTTCTTTTGTGACGTGATAACGTCTTATAAATTGATGAACGCAGGCTACACGCACTAAAAAGTGTCACGTTCCGCCTGAGCCGTGCGTGCAAGTGAGAGCGCGGAACAAGCGATAGACAGGCACAATCGGCTTGTGACGCATCTATGTATTATACAAAATAATGGTAATACAGTGATAATAACGCGATTCATAAAAGTATACAATTTTTCATTAATGTTTTCTTAGGACGTTATCACGTAAAATTATCGTCCGTAGGCCGACTTTATAGACAGCCATTTTTTACCAAAAAAAAGTTCATGTAAATTGCACTATATACAGATAGGCGTTCTTAATTTAGCATAGGTAGACGAGTACAATAGTTTCAACCCTGTCCCCTTAACTAGGCTAGGCCTGTGTCTTAATGGGCACTTGCTATTGTCCGAAACCTACTCGGATCCTCTCTTATGGACTGCCTCGTTGCTCCAACTGTAACTCCAAATATCAATAAAGCAATATCCAAACAGCTGTCAAGACTTCTACAAAGCAATACTCTCATTTCGCACTCGACCGTGACGGATTCGCACGCAACGAGTCGGCGACTTCTTATAAACATCTGTTTTCACTAACTCTAAAGAAATGCTTAAGTATTATTGCGGTTTTCAACGCTTAGAGTTGTAGACTAAAGTTGAAAATTCAAAAACAGATATTGATAATTTTGGTGGCCATAATTTTCACGTCTTCGTGTGTATCTCTCACTTACACTTTCGTCTTTCTCGGAGTAACAAACCTTTATTGATTTAAGCAAATAAAGATTATTCAATGACTTAAAGAAACTAATGGGTGTAAACAGACTCTTAACGAAGCCGAAAGACACTTGTTCTCCCCGTCATAGCGATCATTTTTTGTTCTAGACCATACCTGGGAAACTTCTAGTTACGGAGATATTGGGGGTCAAAGTTCCAACTTTTTCACAAGTTTTTTTTAAAATACATGTTTTTAAAGTAAGATTTTTACTTTAAACACCTCCAGGACCTCCTTGCTATTCAATCCACCCATCAGCACAATGTTTTGAGTGCGTTACATTGTGTCCTACTGTAAAACGTGATATTTTAGCCCAAAAAAAAAGTAGTTTCCCAGCACTAATTTTTGCGTAAAATTACTTAGTTTGATGTACATACATAATGCTTGGTTGACGGCTTCGTGAAGAGTCTGTTTACACCCTGTATGTGAAATTGCGTGTGGTTAGCGTCTCTGAATCAGGTAGGTTTTCGAGGTAAAATATTATACTGCTTTCTATTTGTCAAAAAATAGGAGATTAGGAGCCGTTCGATAGGTACACGGGCGGTCCCAGAAGTATCCGACCTGACGTAGCTATTGTGACGTTATAAATGACATACAGCACACCACTTTCAAATAAAACATATTTAAAAACTTAAAAGTAATATTAAAACTAGAAGCTATAAAAAGAATAACTAAAGAAGGTAAATGGTTATTTTTGATTCCAGCAACTTATTTGAAGAAGTATATTAAGGTATTTATAATATCAAAATAAAAGCTTTTTACTGAATACATATGAGAATATATACGGCACTAACGACAAAAACACATTTTTTTTTTAATTTTTGTCGGTGTTTCTGTCTGTCTGTTTATTCCGGTTAATCTCCGAAACGGCTAGACCGATTGATTTTAGAAAAATAATTAGGGTTTGTGCAAAAAAATGAAAACCCTTGAAATTGGTAACAAAATCTGATTCAAAGCGCAGTTATATTTTTTTATAATAATTCCACGCGAACGAAGGTCGCGAACAATAGCTATATTTAAAATATTTTGAAAGGAGGAAGTTCATTTCCATATATTCGATGTTATTGGATTTTGTAAATGCAATCATTGTCGTTTCCTAAAATATCCGGACGTTACCTCGGTCAATGATCAACCTTGCTAGTGTTACGAATTAAACTAGCTAGCGAAACTCCACAGGCGTGGTAGGTTTCGGTGATAAAGCAATGAGAGCCATCGTTTTGAGCAGATGGCGCCACTGTTGAGAAAGGTCATGTCATTAAGGTGGTTGCGTCATGGTAGCCCGCGAAATTCAAATTTTCTTACGTTTTTTGTAATTTGCAGGTCAGTGTCAGGTTGTATGTTAATGAAAAATGAGTCGCGCCAGTAACACGTATGTCAGTAACAGTTACAGTATCGCAATCATGAAAATCATCAATATAACTCTGTAAGTCCATTTAACCCTATTGAATGACTTTTTCATGAAATATTCATTGAATAGGGTTCGAATTTCGCGGGCTTCCCTGACGCAACCGCCTTAATTCCATTTTTAGGGTTCCGTAGTTAACGAACCCTTATAGTTTCACCATGTCCGTCTGTCTGTCCGCAGCTTAGCTCAAAGACAAATTTAAACAAAATTTAGAAAGAATGTATTAAGGTAATGTCAGAAACACAAATATAAATAAATAAATCATGTTAAGTGAAGCTTACTGACACTTTCGCTACTCATTGCTATTTCTCCTGAGGACACGTCACGATTTATTTATCTTCTGCAATGAGGGTAACGGAACTAGCTAATAAAGGCGCAAACCCACCGCGGCGCACGCTGCGCACGGCCACGCGGCGCATTTTAGCTGCGTGGATTTATTTGTTTCACAACCTTTTTTAGCGGAAGAGAGTGTCAGACTTGTACTGACTAAAACCTATCCATATTCCGTCCTTGCCCTTTGTGTTCCAGGGCCGCGGTATCTCTTTCTCTTCTTTGTTTCACAACCTGGGTCTACGTTTCTGCTGCAGTACACGCTACACACCCACAACTTTTTTATTTTTTTTTATTTCACACTCTGGTTACATAAGTGGGTAAAACAAAATCTTCTGCCAAACTGCAGGACAGTTTGTCGGCAGTGTTCTCGTGTATACAGCTCTTAGTTAACATATATAATTATTGTAACATGGAAAGGGAACACAATCTTAGTTTTAATACATGTACACTGGCGTCTAATATAGATCGGTTCATGTCGACTTATATCGACTTGCCTGCCATGCCAGCAAGCGCGGCGTATGTGCGCATGCTTCTACCGTCCGGACCACCGCCGCAGCACCCCGATGGGAGACGAGCTACCCAGCGCGAGTGAGTCACCACGGCGGCCGCCCGACCGCCAGCAGCTATGTACACCTGTAGCGTGCGTGGCCCACCGCGACATAGTCGTGGGTTCATATTCGTGTGTAGCGTGTACCGCGTGCATGGCGTTAACAGCGTTGAGTTAACAGCTATGTGAGCGCCTTATTCGAGTAAGCCACGCATGTACTAATGACGTCAATTAATGTATAGCGTGTCCGTGGTTTGCAGTGGACACATTCACATAGATTGTCATGCAAAGCTAAGCTTAACACACGTGCGTAGCCTCTCCGTGCGCCGCCGTGGGTATGCGCCTTTACAGCCATGTTTGACGGTAAGGTCTGTTCCAAAACTATTAGATGATTATAAGCATCACGCCTCATCATCAACATTACGCCTGTAATCCTTGGAGGTGTAAGCAAAGGTGTATCTAATAGTGCTTACACCCAGTTTACCTGTTCATGTCAAATTCTCACGCCATTTCTCCCTTAAAGGAATTCATCATCATCATCTATCTGCCTTTTTCTAACTATGTTGGGGTCGGCTTCCAGTCTTACCGGATGCAGCTGAGCTAAGTACATTATAATCCCATCGAATTACTATTTCATGAAAAAGTCATTCAATGTTGTGCTCCTTGAATTTTAAATTGAGCTACACGATCACTGACAAAAATTCTTGCACTGACTGGACAGGTCAAATCATGTCACACATCATTAAAAATATATATGTACAGTGGAACATAGAACCTCGTCCTTTTTTTGAAATCGGTTAAATATAGCCGCCGACCTCAATTCCTATTAATTTATTTAATGTCAGATGACAATGACCCATAATGGTTAGTAACAATTGGAACTTATAAACTATGTTAGTAGGTATAAAGATAAAATTACAACACATCACACATTTACAAAATCCAATAACAACACAATACACATTTATTTCTCTGTCCCTACCACAATTTTCATCCAGAGCGAGTGTATCGGACACTGATATTTACTAGAAATAAATAAGAAATAAATATAATAATAATGTATTAATACTATACAGGGTGTAAACAGACTCTTCACGAAGCCGTCAACCAAGCATTATGTACATCAAACTAAGTAACTTTACGCAAAAAATTGTGCTGGGAAACGACTTTTTTTTTTGGGCTGAAAAATCACGTTTTACAGTAGGACTCAATGTAACGCACTCAAAACATTGTGCTGATGGATGGATTGAATAGTAAGAGGGTCCTGGAGGTGTTTAAAGAAAAAATCTTACATTAAAAACATGTATTTCAAAAAAAACTTGTGAAAAAGTTGGAACTTTGACCCCCAATATCTCTGTAACTAGAAGTCAACTAGGAGTCATTGCGATCATTTTTTTGTTCTAGAACCTATGGTCTAGAACAAAAAAATGATCGCAATGACGGAGAGAACAAGTGACTTTCGACTTCGTTAAGAGTCTGTTTACACCCTTTATAGTGGCAGATTTACACTTCATCATCATCATCATCTGCTTTGCCATCTGCGAACCGGAAGACGTTGCGTTGGAAGGCCCCCCATTAGGTGGGCCGATGACCTGGTGAAGGTTGCGGGGATCCGCTGGATGCGAGTCGCACGGGACCGGTCAATGTGGCGACACTTGGGGGAGGCCTATGTCCAGCAGTGGACGTCTTTCAGCTGAAATGATGATGATAACGATGACCGTAATTAAACCAATTTCGCTTCGTTCATTAAGAAAAACTCTAATAACAAAGCTGCTAACGTAGTTCATCTAGTAACACATCGAGAAATTTTCTGCAGACAGATATTCACACTCAGTGTAAAGAGACCACACAATCAAAAAATATTTGTAGTTTAGGTAGTCACCTAAGTAGAATCATCATTAAAGTATTTATAAAATGCTGCGGGACTGTTCGAAAGAGATACCGCGGCCCTGGAACACAAAGGGCAAGGAAGGAACATGGATGGGTTTTAGTTAGTACAAGTCTGACACTCCCTTCCGCTCCGCCCAGAGTGGGAGCAGTCATTTGATGATTTCCCATCCGAAAAAAAAATAAAAAAAGGTATTTATAAAATGTAGGGCAAACTTTAAAAATTTAGAATTTACAAATTTATAAAATAAATAAGCATCTTAAATAATAATAAACACCGTAGATAACAAGCATCTATGTTGGCTAAATGACAATATTTTATATGGTCGACTGCCTATTTTTTGAACTCCACAACCCATTTAATACTGAGTAATACGACACCCCTTGGTAAGCTGCACTGAATACGTGGTAACCACTTTCGCATCGGGTGCCTTCCACCTCGTATAGGTATCATCATCAGCCTATAATGTTCCCACTGCTGGGACACAGGCCTCCTCTCTAGGAGAGGGAATGGGCTATAATCTACCACGCGGGCCCAGTGCGGATTGGTAGAGGTCACATGTCTTCGAATTTTTGGTTCTAGGACATGCCGGTTTCCTCACGATGTTTTCCTTCACCGTTTTTGAGAGCAGTGGTGATGAAATAAATTACACAAAGTAATGCGCCTGCCTGGGTTCGAACCCACGACTTACTGTTCGTAAGTCGGGGTCGCTACCACTGGGCCACCGCTGCTCTCCGTATAGGTATAGGTATATAATAACAAAAATAATACGAGTGTCGGAAGGAAACTTTAAAACTTGGGTTTACCAAAATGCTTAATGAGCTAAGCTACTTCGAAGAAGGATGCAGGAAATGTGTTTATGCCAAACGTCATCAACTCTCGTTTAATTCCTATAAAATTATGGCCCCCTTCTATGCTAAAGCTTAGATCATACTGTTACCTGATATAATGTGAAAGGAAAGAATTATCTACATTATAAAAATAAATAAAAAAAAGCCTTTTATTTCCTGCTTAAATACAAAATGGTAGTAAGTATTAGGAATCTATATCGAATATAAAGTAACTGTAAGTAATCTAAATCTATATCTAAAATATAGTATCTAATGTATATCTAATACTAATGTCTAATGTGTAGCAGGAACCCCTTAAACAGGTGAAGGCCACCTCCAAGTCTTTCTAAGTATATAAATGAATACATGCATCAATACATAAACTCAGAATTTGAGCAGAAACTATAGGGCGTCACCTACTACGATCCTTACGTACTCCTTTTGTCTCGTCCACGTTCATACATCTCACTTCTGGTCATACATGTACGCCTGTGGCAAGTACTAAGCACCTGACCTTTCTACATTAATATTATTATAGAGATATAGTTAATGTGTAAGTACAAGCTAATCTCCGATACTTCACATCCGATTTGAAAACTTATTTTCATGACGGAACGCTAATCTAGTAACCGAGTGCTGTGGGCCGTTACTTCGACGCGGCCGAAGTTTTGAGCAAATGCTGCTGAATGACACTATAGAGATCGATTGCGTTTGAGACTATCAAAGAAATGTTATAGAATAGTATAAGTTTTGATATAAGTGGGGAAACTTTGTTATTGCATTCGAGGCGGAATTAACACCCGAGCTGCTGGCGGCGTGGCCTGCCATGACGCGACGCAGTTGTACCGACAGCGACAAGTTTATATTAGCATTATTTCTTTCTTGTTGGTCTATCGTAATAATAATATGTATATTCCTTTATTCATTTTTCTAACTTACTTATTACATTTTTTAAAAACAAAAGTATAAAAAAACATTTAAAAATATAAAAAATAGTAGCCCACCGGTATCGGGAACAGGGTCCAAGCTACCAGCGGTCAGGGCTCCAGAGAGAGGAATCTCCTAAAAATACGAACCGCTTTCTGAATCCAGCTGCCTAACGAGAGCCTCCTTAATATATTAATTATTATGCCAGTGTGCGAAACTGAAATATTTCTACCTTAGAAAGTGGTTTCCTTAACAATAAGTAACTATAATTCTTCAAAACAACGTAACAAAATACTTAAAATTGACAAATGATTGACAGATTGTGGCAAAAAGGCTAAGTAAAAACAATACTCTTCCGGCTTAAGTCATTGTTAAAACAATGCCAGCGAACGCAGCCTAAATAAAAAAAAAAACTTTCTCCAATTCTTGTATTTTCTGATTTTCTTCCGTTTCAATAAAATCGCTCGAAGGTTACACATTTTAAGTTAAAATCGGACAGGACATGAATGTGAATGCCGAAAAAAGCGAAAGTTGTTTTATTTTACCGTATGGCAGTGTGCAGACGTCTTTAGGTGAAAGAAGAAATGGGTTACCGACCTCCTCACGCGCTTAGTTTCGACCGAGCGGCTGGCGCGAAATGTCGTTTTACGTACTTTTAAATTCGTCGCGCGGGCATTTCAACAAAATACGTTAGTAAATACGTTTAATAAATAAATAATGGATTTAAAAGAAATAATAAAGTGGTTTATACCGTGTTTTCATATATTGCTACTGAAAAAAGTGAAAATGTGCGGTCGTTTAACTAACATTTGTTTGTTTTTACTTTTTATTTTGCGACCCAGTTATGGCGCGGACGCAAACACAAACAGCCTAGTTAGTGATGATAGTAGTATCAAAAATGTAGTTAATTTTAGTTATTTAGACTTAAAAAATAACCAAAGTGATTATTTAAGTGAGAAAATGGAAATTAATGAAGGGAAAAGTATCGACACATCTATCGGTGAGTTAAACATTTTTTATTTGTAATTTATTTTTTAAATTTATTTTCAAAATATTTCGTAATTTGCTCTACTCTGCTGTTATTTCATTCCAATATTTTGAAAGTTAATAATTGAGCACGCCTTCATGACATTAGCAGGAACAGGAAGTATCTTTTGAATTCAAGATAGTAAATAGTAAATTGAGAAGTGAATGTCGTCACTATTACCAAGTGCCGAATAAGTAGAAACGCACTAAAGTAACGGCATTGTCACCAGATATTTTAAGTAGCAATTGTTTTATGATCCGTTAGATATGTACACTGGCCGAAATTATCCATTTCCGACAGTATTCAGTTCATTGGTAAGAGGCATTTATGACAAACAGTGAAAGAACGACGTCAGTATTGATTAATGTCTTATACAAAGACGGAAAAAAAAACACCTATGTATGTAGAGACGCCAGTACTTCAAGCCAATATTTCAAACAGTCACTTTAACAGATTTTCAACTTTATCGCTAAAGTACTAGGTTCAAGGTTGTTTGGTAAAATTTGACAGTTTCGCGTAGCTTGATGTGCTGGCGTCTGTAAACTCGGTTTTTGGGTTACGTACCCAAAGGGCAAAACGGGACCCTATTACTAAGACTCTGCTGTCCGTCAGTCCGTTTGTCACCAAGCTGTACCTCATGAATCGTGATAGCTAGACAGTTGAAATTTTCACAGATGATGTATTTCTGTTGCCGTTATAACAACAAATAATAAAAATATAAATTATTTAACAATTAAAGGGGTATCTCATACAAGAAACGTGTTTTTTTCGGTTTATTGTACGGAACCTTCGTGCGCGAGTCCGACTCGCATTTGGCCAGGTTTTTTAATTAGCTAGGTACTCTATCAATTCTGTTGTTCTCTTATATCACAATAATTGTCCGTATCACGTCTATGTTGTACCTAAGCGTGGAGCCAACGAGAAAAGAAAGCCAATGCCTATTTTTTTTTTCGGATGAGTAATCATCAAATGACTTCTCCCGCTCTGGGCAGAGCGGAAGGGAGTGTCAGACTTGTACTGACTAAAACCCATCCATGTTCCTTCCTTGCCCTTTGTGTTCCAGGGCCGCGGTATATCTTTCGAACAGTCCCGCAGCCCTGGCTGGGGAAGCCAATGCCTTCTGTTTACAAAAGGACATTTATATAGAAAAAATACCTGCCATTTGTATGTGCTATTGAACACAGGAACCGTGTTGTATTGTATGAAGCACACAAAGTATCAAATTAGTACTTAATTAATTCAGTTCTTGTAAAAGCCATTAAGCCAGTGTACAGCCGTCAGTATATCAAGCTAAAACCGGCAAATCTCAACCTTGAACCTAAAGCTTTAGCGATAAAGTTGAAATTCTTGATGTTAATTTCAATGACATTGTTTTCCTATAAAATGGACCGGTCGATGTGGTGATGCTTGGGAGACGCCTATGTCCAGCGGTGATGGGAGTTTAGGGAGTGCCAAATAGCCACAGTATCGCAGTCCACAGGTTGATGCTGCGATGTTTGGGAGATGCCTTTGTCCAGCGGTGATGGGAGTTTAGGGAGTTCCAAATAGTCACTGAATCGCAGTCCACCGGTTAATGCTGCGATATTTGGGAGATGCCTATGTCCAGCGATGACGGAGTATAGGGAGTGCCAAATAGCCATAGAATCGCAGTCCACCGGTTGATGCTGCGATGTTTGGGAGATGCCTATGTCCAGCGGTGATAGAGTTTCCTTGCGTCGTATTCCTCAGTGCTAAGGGTCATGACGTCCCTTCCGCATCACTGTTTCTCCACCTGTTTCTGTCCCTGGCGATGTGGAGGGCGTTGTGAACGGTAGGGTCATGGACGGTGCGAATCTGGTCAGACCAACGTAACGTAGGGTTTCGATGGAGTTTAGGGAGCGCCAAATAGCCACAATCTGGTAGAAGTGAAACCTTCAAAAATTTTGGCTTCAAGATAAACACTGTATAATGCTTCCTATCTCATTTTCTCCCACGTTAAATCTTATGAATTTATGTGTCTGTCTCTTTTTACTGTCGCTTTTTCGTTTCATCGACTTTCAAATCACAACGATGCTAAAGAAGTATTCACTTCAAAAATTTTTTTTTTAACTCCCGCTGTTCTAGATGTATTCAGGTAACTCAGGTGCATTACTTTACTAAGGATCAAACCGTGGTTTCTTGGCTATAGTAGACGAGCTTTGGTCGGTGGCTTCGCTCGCCTTAAGGGAAGTAATTCCACAGGAGTATTTTAAATAAATACCTTAAGACACTCGGGGATGATTTAGCTTCGCATTAGTGAAACAATTTTCGGAATCGGAAGAGTAATTTTAAAGATTACGCCCTACTACATACAAACTTACATATGTATAATCTTAAATTATAGATTATTATTTATTAAATAAGCGTAAATGTCCATAATTAGGGAAGACAACAAAACTATTTTCTCTGGGAGCCATTCATCGTTTTAACCAAATTAGTACCTTAAACGCAACTAGATGGCGTTGTAGTCGAATTAGAAGTCGCTATGGTTTCGTTACATCGGCTTGTATAAGAGGGTTCGTGAACAAAATCTCGTTCTCAGTAGCAAAAAGCCGGAGTCTGGATAATAGGCTTTATAATCTTATTTTTGATAGCGAAAATGTCACTCTCGGTGACTTATCGCTTTATAATAAAATAGAAAAACTTGTCGAGTGCGATTCAGACTTGCGCACGAAAGGTTCCGTACCATTATCTTATCTACACAACCCAAAACCCGTTTTTTGTATTGGACCCCCCCAAAATATTTATTATATTATTAAGTAAAAATACAACTGAGTATTTTGTGAATATTTCAAGTGCCTACGTCCTGTTGCCATTATTGATATTGAGCAAAAATGGGCATAAAATCGCGTGTTGTATGGGGATAAATATTTATTTTATTTTGTTTTTAGTATTTGTTGTTAAAGCGGCAACAAATACAGAATTTGTGAAAAGTTCAATTGTCTAGCTATCGCGGTTCTTGAGATACAGCCTGGTGACAGACAGACAGTGAAGTCTTAGTAATACGGTCCTGTTTTTACCCTTTGGGTACGGAACCCTAAAAACTAGGCAGTATCCATTATTTTGTTTCTATTTAAATGTAGTTTTTTTATAATGTTAATGACATACTGACATTAATAAGTGCGTATTTCTTACGTAGGATTATTGTTTATTAGATTATTGTTTTTTATTACGAGAATTTCGTTGATTGATATCCTAAATACGAAAGTAAGTTTGTTTGTTTATTTGTTACATTTTCACGCTTAAACCACTGAACCGATCATCCCGAAATTTTGCATATACGTTGTAGCTTTCATCCCGAAAAAAGTACTGTTCCCGAAGAAAACAACAATAACGTTCTTATGATAATAGATGACGCCACGTGTCTTGCGAATTAAATACATACATAAACTCACGCCCTTTTCCCATGGGGGTAGGCAGAAACCACAGAACGCCACCTGCTACGATCCTTACATACTCCTTTTGCCTCGTCCACGTTCATACATCTGGTCATACACGCACGCCGGAATCTTGCGAATTATGATTGAATTATTATTAAGTTACAAGCAGAGTGCAATCCGAATTGATTGTCAAATTCTAAATTAACGTGAGCGAAGCCGCGGGCATCCCAGGGCTGCGGGCTGTTCGAAAGAGATACGGCGGCCCTGGAACACAAAGGGCAAGCAAGGAACATGGATGGGTTTTAGTCAGTAGAAGTCTGAAACTCCCTGCCGCTCTGCCCAGAGCGGGAGAAGTCATTTGCAAATAAGCCGCGGGCAAAAGTTAGTTATATGCACGGTGTAAACAGACTCTTCACGAAGCCGTCAACCAAGCATTATGTACATCAAACTAAGTAACTTTACGCAAAAATTAGTGCTGGGAACTTTTTTTTTGGGGTGAAAAATCACGTTTTACCGTAGGACTCAATTTAACGCACTCAAAACATTGTGTTGATAGATGGATTGAATAGTAAGGGGGTCCTGGAGGTGTTTAAAGTAAAAATCTTCCATTAAAAACCGCTTTGGCGTTTTGGTAAAACTGATTTCGATTGATTTGACGTCCATAGACGTCTGTGGCGGTCAAAAAGTTAACACATATTTGGCGATGGAACTTTCAAATCATGTCTCATACCCTTCACACAGTTATATACTCTCCATGGATATAACGAAGAAACGGGCTCTACATGTATTTAAAAAAAACTTGTGAATAAGTCGGAACCTTGACCTATCCTATCCTTGATATATCTCCGTAACTAGAAGCTAGAAGTTTCCCAGGTATCGTCTAGAACAAAAAAATGATCGCAATGACGGGAAGAATAAATGCCTTTCGGCTTCGTTAAGAGTCTGTTTACACCCTTTATAAAATCTTATGCCTCCAAAAACGGTTGGTTTTATAAATAATATAGCATTAAATAAAATGTCTGATAAATAATAGACAGATGGTGTATGGAGTTAGAAAGCGGATATTTTAAATCTTTCTCGTTATTTAACCGTAATAATAAAAATGAAACTATATTTAATTACATCAGACAAAAGATAATTATTTCTCTTCACGCCTCTGGTTACACTTTTACTCTTACTTAATTGTGAAGTAAAAATGTAAGTAAATAAACATAATAATTATTAATTACTAGATGTTGCCCGCGTTATTTTAGAATTTGACAATCAATTCAGGTTGTACTCTGCTTGTAATAACATAATTCCATCATGATTCGAAAGGCACGTGGCGCCATCTATAAGAACTTAATTGTTGTTTTCCTCGAAAACAGTGCTTTTTTTCGGAGTAAAAGGTACTCTATGTCCGTTTGAGTACACCTGACAACGTACAGGAAAAAAATCAGGATGTTTGGTTTAGTGGTTTAGTTTTTTTGGTTTAGTTTAGGCGTGAAAAGGTAACAAACAAACTTACTTTCGCATGTTTAATATTACTATCTGATGCCCGCGGCTTCGCCCGCGTGGATGTCGGTTATCGCGCCCAAAAGTAATCATGAAATTTTGATGTCGTCCCCGGACCAAAAACTTGATACATTTTATACTAAAACCTTCCTCGAGAACCACTATATCCATTGGTGATAATAACAGCATAAAAATCGGTGCAGTCGTTTTTGAGTTTATCGCGAACAGACAGACAGACGCGGCGGAGGACTTTGTTTTATAATATGTAGTAATAGTGATTGTGATAATAATGAAGCCCTGTATTTAATAAAAAATTGCCATCGACACGCTAAGAAGAAAGCCTCTTAGATGGAGGTCCATAAATTATGCTTAGCTTATGTTCGCAGCTTCGCCAGCGTCAATTGAAGTGCCGTTGCGCGGTTTGGAATGTTTCTTTATTTTTTTTTTCTGGCGTCGCACGGTTTGTGCATTTAACCAATGTCATGTTAGGAGACAAAGGTAGGGAAACTGGAATTTATTAATATTTTTTGAAACGGAATTTAAAATAATTATAGGATCAGTAGGATTATAACTAAGTATAATAATAATGAATGGCGAGATACAATGAGTTGACGAAAAATATGTATATATTACAATTTAATATTATTAATGGTAATGAATGAAGCTATACATTTATATACAGGTAAACTATTTGTACACAATAAAGAAAGTTGTGAAGTAGGAAAAGGAATACGGAGGTTTGGAATGTTATAAGACTTATAAGCTAATGCTATGCTATGCTATGCTAATGAAATGCCACTATGCATTTTGAGATGCATAGTGGGATTTCATTTCACTGCTAGTCAGCCTTTGTGCTATTTCAAAATATTTTTGTTTAGTTATTATCTTCCTTGTTATTGATGGAAAAGTACATACAAGTAGTTACATACAAGAGTAGTTAAAATATAGGTAATACTGTATAATTATGGAAGCAGAATATCTGCCAACAAACTGCTTTACAGTTTGGCAGAAGTAACATTTTTCGTAATTTGTTATATTACCGTGAATAAACACTTTTTATTTTTTCATCTATCTTTTGATTACATGCATCATTCTTTTAGTCACATGCGATTCATTCCTCCTCATCACTAGCCATACCAAGAGAACAAGAGAAGACAGACAACTGGAAAGACCCTTTCAACTTGTCTGTAACTGGCGCAACTTTCAATGTTTTCTCTCATAATAACTTAACTTAACTTTTTATGTCTTTAGACATAAAACAAAACCATCATAATATAGTGATTACCTCTAATTCTCTCTGCGCTGCTAACGTTTCACGTATACTGCATTAAGGTTAGTAGATCGACGCATTTCCTGGTCATTTGTGAAAAGCCGGTAATAGGAAATTGTCAGGGTAGCTCGCGAAATTAAAATTTTCTTACGTTTTTTGTAATTTGCAGGTCAGTGTCAGGTTGTACGTTTATGAAAAAAGAGTCGCGCTAGTAACACGTATGTAGTTACTGAATTATAACCATGAAAATCATCAATACAACCCTCTAAGTTCATGTAACCCTAACCAATGAATATTTCATGAAAAAGTCATTCAATAGGATTACATGGACTTACAGGGTTATATTGATGATTTTTATTATTGTGATTCTGTAACTACAGAGCTTTGAGGAGCTCGTGGCTAAAACAATAACAGCCGCTCGGGTCGATCTTTAGGTTAAGCCGTGCTTGCCTAGGTTGGTCTGTGGATGGGTGACCACCCATTACATACCGAGTTTCCTCCGTGCCTCGGAAAGCACGTTAAGCCGTTGGTCCCGGCTGTCATTTGAAGATCTTTGACAGTCGTTAAAGTAGTCAGTGACCCAAGAAGTCTGACAACCAGTCTTACCAAGGGGTATCGTATTTCCCAGTAGTAACTGGGTTGTGGAGGTCAGATAGGCAGTCGCTCCATGTAAAATACTGATATTCAGCTGCATCCGGTTAGACTGGAAGCCGACCCCAACATAGTTGGGAAAAGGCCAGGCAGATGATGATGATGATGATTCTGTAACTACATATGTGTTACTGTCGCGACTCATTTTCACCAACATACAACCTGACCTACAAATTGCAAAAAACGTAAGAAAATTTGAATTTCGCGGGCTAACCTGACGCAACCACCTTAAGCTTTTTACCGACTGATTCTGATTCGGCTGTATTTTATACATAACCACATACAAGCCGTGCCAGCAATAGCATTGCACATCTACAAAAAAGTAGCTGGGTACTCCAAAGTTTGTATCTTGTGTTTTTTCCTTCAGAAACTTAGAACTGAAGAAGCCAGCCATAAATCAAGTGTTTTACAAATACTAAAGTTAACTCAATAAGTTTTCCTAGTGTTTTTCTTTTATTGTGTGGTTAGTGCCTAACCTGGTGCCAGAGTTTTTATGCCGCCCATGGGCCTCTGACTTGGCTTTATATGCCGTCAAGAAATATCTCTCAGGCATGCTGGTTTCCTTATACAGCCCAGCGGATAAGCAAGCTGAAGTGGCAATGGGCAAGCCACACAGCGCGAAGATCGGACGACCAATGGGGCAAACAGATACTGGAGTGGAGACCACGCGTTGGAAAGCGCAGAGTGAGACGGCCACCTGCCAGATCGACCGACGACCTTGTTAAAACTGCAGGTGGCATTGGACCGGACACGGATATTGGAAATCGATTGGGGAGGCCTTTGTTCAGCAGTGGACAGCAACGGGCTGAAATGATGATATTGATCATGATGCTGGTTTCCTCACGATGTTTTCCTTCACCAAAGCAAGTGGTAATTTTATAATACTCAAATGAATCTGAAAAATCAGAGGTTGAATCTTGGGATCGAACTCGAGACAGCTTGCAGTCACTGCTATAATTTATTACATGTTAGGGTTCTTTACTTCCAAAGGAAAAAAACCGGCCACGTGCGAGTTGTACTCACACGCACACCGGGTTCCGGAGCACCAAACAATATAATAAAAATATTTTGAAGGCTCGTTCATATGTTGTAATTGTATTGTATTACATGTCAACAGCAAAACTATTTTTTTTTCATAGTACTTATGTTAATGGAAAACAAAGTTACTGCTGCAGTTTGTTGAAAAAGTTAAATATCTCAAAAACTAAACATCAAATCTTATTTAAACCAATTACGTTGTAACGTACGGGAGTAAAATGCACACATTTTACCACTTTGGAAATGTCTATCTCTCAAACGATTGACGTTGAGAAAAAAAGGTTCTACGAACCTCAATGTAAAGACCTTTCTACCTTGATCAACTCACATGAGAACTATGCAGATTAGTGTCTGACGACAAATACCAAAGAAAGGACATTTGGGTAGATCGCTTATTTATTTATTTATTTATTTATTTATTCAGTAGTACACATACATTTTATTTATTCAAGTTGGTGCCAACATAAACTCATTAGAGTTTTACCGTGCACCAAAATCATCGACTACATAATTTAGAGAATTAACTGATACACTAAAGTAGGTACTTAGTTAAAAAGAAACAACAATTAAAATTACATCGGGTAGTAGGCAAAAAAATATCTAATACTCGTACTAACGAGCGAACCTCGGTGACCAATCCGACCGTCCGTTCATAAAAACAAAAGTGGTGAGGGAAGTTTTTAATTGATACAGGTTGTTCATAAAGTATATGTTCTAGTAATAGTTTTTTTTTGTGTTATTTTATTATTGTTAGGTATTTCCTTTGCTTAATTTTGTATGCTTTAAATTATTTATCAATGTTGAATTACAAATATATTTTTATTAATATTCATCCTATCTATCTTAGGTGTTTAAATATAGTAAAAAATGTTGTTTTAATTTATATTTTATGTTTTTCTGAGTTAAATTATCCCTTAATGATATAGGTAGTTGATTAATAAGGAAAGGTATTATATATTTTAGCGATCTCTTGCCGTGCAAATTTGTGTACTTTGGAAGTAATAGCTTAGCAGTGAGGACGCTCCGAGTCCTAATCTCATTCATATTTATGGTTTTAGTTTTCTTTAAACTTTCATTAAAAAACTCTTCTTTTAAAAGTACAAATTTAGTTTTTTCTTGTATGGGTAATATCTTACAGAATTCAAATAATTTATGATAGTCATTTTTGTATTTCTTCTTAATGCTATGCGGGACAATTGCTTTTAATATCCGTAGTTGAAGTGCATAAATTTGGTCAAGGTGTGACTTATATGTCCTGCCATAGCTCGACAGACCATAGGATATCGTTGATTCGGCCAGGGCTTTGTAAAGCATTAACAGAGTTTGATATGGAATTTTGCCTTTTATAATAGAGAATTTAGCCAACATACACCTGAGTTTATCACTCACTCCGTTAATGTGCTCCTTCCAATTAAGTCGGCTGTCAATGGTAAGTCCTAGGTACGTTTGGCTATCTACGAGATCAATGGAGTCACAGCTGCAAGGCTTGGCTACTTTATCATGCAGACACTCATGGCAGTGATTTGTTAGTTTAGGCAAGGAAGAGCTTCTATTTTGACTGGTGCTGATATACATTAGTTTGGTCTTACTAGCGTTTAATACTAGACCAGCATCATGAGACCATTTAGCCAACAAGTCAAAGTCCTCCTGTAGTTGCCTTTGGGCATCACTAAGACTCTGTCCAGCGGCTAAAAGGCAGGTGTCATCAGCAAATTGGTAAATCTCGCACTTTTTTATTATATTAACAAGGCTATTTACATAAGTGAGGTAGTGCAGTGGCCCAAGGACCGAGCCTTGCGCCGTTCCCTCCGTTACGATGACCGGTTTACTTAACACGTCACTGACTTTGACCATGTATTTTCTGTTGTCAAGATAGTTTTCGCACCAATCTAGTAGCTTGCCTCGAATTCCACTGTCATGAAGACACATTAGCAATCGGTCATGTCTGAGCGTATCGAATGCTTTGCTGTAGTCTATAAATACTACTAATACGTGTTTTTTTTCATCTAAGTGATTATGAATACTATCTGTGAACGTTGATAGCAGCTGTGTGGTACTCTTTTTTGGTTGGAAGCCATATTGTTTGTCATTTAGTATTTTATTTTTGTCATAGAATTCGTGTATATGTTGGCAAATATATTTCTCTATTATTTTATCAATACTTGGCAATATAGTAATTGGTCTGTAGTTGTTGTAATCCAGTCTGCTTCCTTTTTTGTGAATCGGTCTGACAATCCCTGTTTTAAGTGTAGATGGATACTTGCATGTTTGTATGCATAGATTAATTAATTTTGAAATCACTGAGGTGATTGTCGTGCACAACCTTTTGATATCTATGGCTCTAATTCCATCTATTCCTGGAGCTTTATTATTGTTTAAAGACATAATGACTTTTTTAACCAAGTCAGGCTCCGCAGGCTTTAAACGCATAGTAACGTTAGCTGGAGTTGTATACTCTGTTTTATTTAACAGTGATATCGAGCACTTAGGAATAATTAGCTTAACGCTTTTGTCGAAAGTGTCTGCAAAATTATTAGCAATATCTGTAGTAGTTGTATTAAATGAGTTTTGAATAGCATCATCAATAGAATTTTTTATTCTTCCTGTAATTCGATTAACCCATTCAGTGCCCAGAACCCAGCGTATGAGTCGAACAATAATTTGTTCGTTCGCACAATTCGTATGTGTAGCTATTGACTCGCTTGTCGGGTTCTGGGCATGAATACAAGTCACCTATAGTTCATAATAACGACGACTCGGATCCGGGTTGTGGGCACGCGAACGAAATTCACGAAGTTTTCGCGAAGTACTGGGCAGTGAATGGGTTAAGAATTTGCCACAGCTGTCTAGTATTGCTCTTATTTGATACAATTTCTGACTTTATATTATGGTTTTTAGTTTTTTGTATTATAGTATTTGCATAGTTTCTTGATTTATTATATTTTTGTTTTAGTACTACGTTATTGGAATCTTTTATCCACTTCATGAATAATTTATCCCGATATTCACAGGCTTTGATTATTTTTTTATTCATCCATTCATTTTTACTACGCGATGCACTACTTTTAATTTTGGTTTTATAATACTCAAACTGCCAGACAATCGTGGGAAAAAACAAATTAAAAAAAAAGACCCACATGATCTTCCCATTCACGCTAATCAAGTATCTAATACTGTACAAAATAAATGTGAATAAAAATCATTTAATGTCACCTTTCACAATAATAAAAAATAAAAAAAGTGTATGTACACGCGTTAGAGGTTATACTTTTCTAGAAC
This sequence comes from Lycophotia porphyrea, assembly GCA_950005105.1. Classification (NCBI taxonomy): domain Eukaryota; kingdom Metazoa; phylum Arthropoda; class Insecta; order Lepidoptera; family Noctuidae; genus Lycophotia; species Lycophotia porphyrea. The sequence goes on along the minus strand of OX465410.1, from coordinate 1,935,276 downwards.
ATAAACGAAAGTAAATTAGTTTATTACAACTTATTAGACAAAAGACAATATAACAAATATTAGACAATATTAATTACATAAACAACCTAACCTCCTAGCTCCAGCAGTAGATTAAAAATAATAACCTAGAAAGTAAACAAACATTGGGAGAACCGGAGAAGTAAACTAAAACTAGCTAACTTCAGGGTGTATGTTGTCTAGCTAACTTCAGGGTGTCGGTTTTTCATAACGGTGTGCGCGCGCATCGTAAAAATTTACTCTCATCATTTTTCTCTAACGCGCCAAAAGAAGTATAACTTCAAAAAATAATACCTAGAATATTTAACTTAGTAGCGTTCTACATTCATATCGTGCGGAGATGACTAGTCGACCGGTTCGAATCTGTTACAGCATACCAGCGCGCAGTGGACCACTTTCCTCCCATACCTTGCTCGTGACCTTCATCAGTGTAAAATGATTATATAAATATTACTTTGCCATTGAATCGGACATTTTTAACAATTTCAATGGTTTTTATTTTTTGCCACAGATCCTTTGTCGTTTCTCTAAAATAAAAGTACCGTAAGTTACTTCTTATATCATCAGTTATCTGTTAGTAAAAGCCCCGTAAAATTCTGTACAGCTGTTTCAGAAATTATATGCAACAAACACACGGACAGACAGAAAAGCAAAAATTAAAAAAAAAGTTATATTTTTATGTTAGTACATAAAAAATCGTGTCGGGGTGCCCCAAATCCTAGGCAAAACTAGTTTGTCATCAACCACCTCATTCAAATTTGGTGCTCATTTACAAAATTTGGTGATCAATTTTATTGATATTTTAATCATTTATAACAAAATATATTTTCTTTTATTTTTACATTTTAAATTAGATGATTTAACTAACTATATACATTGATAATTAAAAACTATTAAACTAAAATAGATAAACTAACAACAAACTCTAGGGCCGTGGGGTCCGAGTGCTCATAGCTTATTTAAGGAAATTTCGAAACGCCTAGTTGACGCTTCCCGTGACCCAAGGGCTGGCTTTTACTTTGGCCAGAGGCTAAGTGTTGCCATACAACGTGGCAACGCCCGCCTGTCTCTTGGGCACATTACCATCTGACAGCGTTGAGGAGGAGTTTTTCGATGCCCTTTTATAGATTGTTGTTAGTTTATCTATTTTAGTTTGATTGATATTTTAGGTGATAGATGTTAGTGGTCACATAGTTATTATTGGTGGTCATTATATTTATCCCCGAAGAATTTACATGGTTCATGCTCAATCCATAGAGATATCTTATCCTTTCCTTATGAATATTGTTAAATGCAAAAGTAAGTTTGTTTGTTACCTTTTCACGCCTAAACCACTGAACCGATCATCCTGAAATTTTGCATATACGTTGTTAGGTGTACAAAAATGGACATACGGTGCGTTCCCCGAAAAAAAAAGTACTGTTCCCGAAGAAAACAACAATAACGTTTTTATGATAATAGATGGCGCCAGGTGTCTTTGGAATCATGATTGAATTATAAAGGGTGTAAAAAGACTCTTAACGATGCCGAAAGGCACTTGTTCTGCCCGTCATTGCGATCATTTTTTTGCTTCCAACTTTTTCACAAGTTTTTTTTTAAATACATTTTTAATGTATTTTTTACTTAAGACACCTTCACGACCCATATACTATTCAATCCATCCATCAGCACAATGTTTTGAATGCGTTACATTGAGTCCTACCGTAAAACGTGATTTTTCACCCCAAAAAAAAAGTCGTTTCCCAGCAATAATTTTTGCGTAAAGTTACTTAGTTTGATGTTCATAATACTTGGTTAACGGCTTCGTGAAGAGTCTGTTTAAACCCCGTATTATATAACAAAAGCAGAGTACAACCCAAATTGATTGTCAAATACTAAAGTAGCGAAACCACGGGCAAAAGCTAGTAAGTAGTCTCTATTTTTAAACCGTTACTTTGTTATGATTCCAGGACGTACCTTCGGGCGTCCTTTCAAGAAGATGATGGCCGCGCTGATCCCGCTAGTCTTCCAAATCGGCGCAGCGTCCACATGGGCTGTAGTCGCCGCGCTGGTCGGAGTCAAGACATTGATCGTCACGCTGGTTATATTGAAGATATTGCTAGTGGCGGGCGCTGCTAAGGTGAAATTCATTTACAAGGTGTAACATAATAAACGCAAGACCTCTCGTGTGGTGTCTCAGACCATGAAACTGAACAAGTTTTGTTTTATGACTTTTGAAAATTCATTACTTTTTTTTTAGTTTTACCATACATGTTGATCAGCTGATCGCGTCAGTTGGTATACAAAGTCCAAATTTTTTTTTGCGAATTCCAATAACTCGTAGAACAAAAGTTGATCAGTTTCTTGGTCCGAGAGACCACACGGGAGTGTGGGCGTAGTAGTGTAAGCGCAGTCTTTGGTGTACAAAGACTCTTAACGAAGCCGAAAGGCACTTGTTCTCCCCGTCATTGCGAACATTGTTTTGTTCTAGACCATACCTGGGAACCTTCTAGTTACGGAGATATTGGGGGTCAAAGTTCGAACTTCTTCACAAGTTTTTTTTTTTTTTAATACATATTTTAATGTACTTTTCTTCACATCGAGCATCGAGCTCGTGGCTAAACAATAACAGCCGTTCGGGTCGATCTTTAGGTTAAGCCGTGCTTGCCTAGGTTGGTCTGTGGATGGGTGACCACCCATTACATACCGAGTTTCCTCCGTGCCTCGGAAAGCACGTTAAGCCGTTGGTCCCGGCTGTCATTTGAAGATCTTTGACAGTCGTTAAAGTAGTCAGTGGCCCAAAAAGTCTGACAACCAGTCTTAACAAGGGGTATCGTATTTCCCAGTAGTAACTGGGTTGTGGAGGTCAGATAGGCAGTCGCTCCATGTAAAATACTGGTATTCAGCTGCATCCGGTTAGACTGGAAGCCGACCCCAACATAGTTGGGAAAAGGCTAGGCAGATGATGATGATGAATGTACTTTTCTTCACGACCTCCGTACTATTCAATCCATCCATCAGGACCTCATGCTTATCAGTTGCGCACGAGTGTTTTATTGAACAGAATTCTCCAAATGGTATAAACAATTGACGATTTATTTAGGTTTCTATTTGTCTTAGACGGAACATTTCGCAAACCGTCAAGTCCTAGGCTTCCCTTATCGACAGACAGGTGCCAGCTGACAGCAGCCCGCCAGCAGCCAGTATTAGTGTAACTCGAACAATTGTATCACTATCACTACATTTTATAAATCAAAGTCCTCCGCCGCGTCCGTCTGTCTGTTCGCGATAAAACTCAAAAACTACTGCACGGATTTTCATGCTGTTTTCACCGATGGATAGAGTGGTTCTCGAGGAAGGTTTTAGTATATAATTTGTCAAGTTTTTGTATACATTGGCTTAAATATAATTATATTTGTTGGAAGGCGGGAACGGGATCAAAATTTCATGATTACTTTTGGTCGCGATGACCGACATCCACGCGGGTGAAGCCGCGGGCATGAGCTAGTTCATATTATAATCAAGTCATCAAAATGCCTTTGACCCACACTCCAAGGTCAATAACAGTCACCTGTCATAATAAATAAAAAACCATTTCATAACACACTTTTTTGCACATTCTATAAAAGAGAAAGTTACTTTTAAAACCTGAATGAAAAAAGGGATGGCGATATTGTGTAGAACGAGTTAGAATGAGATGGGTGTAGACGTGTAGTATTGGGTGCTATGCATTGCTGATTTTCGAGAAATAATTGGATTGATTTCACTATTTTAATTGAACAATTTTGACTTTGAGCTGAATTTATGTTAGCCTAGTACTTTTGATCGCCAAAAAGACGATTTTAGTCAATATTTACCATCGTTCCACGGGCAAAAATATTTATCTTAGTCCTACTTGACCAATACAATGTGCTCCTTACTTACTATATACTATAATACTTATACTATACTATATATATTACTATACTTACTATACTATTCTATATCTTCTTTCTCTAATAAATAAAATTTCGTGTGTTTGTTACCAAACTCCGCCGAAACGGCTGAACCGATTTGTATGAAATTTTGTGTGCATATCTGTTAGCACTGGATTGCAGCTACCCTTTTATCATCCGATAAAACAGTTTTATTATTTCATCAAAATGTAGGTTACCTAGAATCATTATTGTAGAGAAAAATTTTCCCCGCATTTAAATTGGCTATTTGTATTTAATAAGTTTTTTGCCTCTCAACAACAGACTGTTCTTAAAACTTTCATCGCAATAGAAAACGAAAGTGACATTGATATAGTACTGTGCTGGCAGCCTCAGGCCCTTCAATCTTGTACAGGTGCAAGTGGTAGACAGATACAAGGCGATCATATTATACAGGGTGTAAACAGACTCTTCACGAAGCCGTCAACCAAGCATTATGTACATCAAACTAAGTAACTTTACGCAAAAATTTTTGCCGGGAAACAACTTTTTTTATTGGGCTGAAAAATCGCGTTTTACGGCAGGACTCAATGTAACGCACTCAAAACATTGTTCTAATGGATGGAATGAATAGTAAGGGAGCCGTGGAGGTGTTTAAAGTAAAAATCGTACATCAAAAACACGTATATAAAAAAAAAAGTTGTGAAAAAGTTGGAACTTTGACCACCAATATCTCCGTAACCAGAAGGTTCCCAGGTATGGTCTAGAACAAAAAAATGATCGCAATGACAGGGAGAACAAGTGCCTTTCGGTTTCGTTAAGAGTCTGTTTACACCCTTTAGAGGCGGAAAATGATCGCGATAGTATTGATGAACTGTAAACTTTGTCTGTGTGCGGTAATTAATTGATCAATATAATTTGCTTCGCTGGTTGATTCTGAAAAGTTTCAGACAAACGTTTCTTTACCGAATGAGCCGCCGACAGAATGTTTCGTTTATGCGTTGTTCAACGACAGAACCTTTCCACTACGAACGTTTCGCCGACGATTAATCCATGAGTGAATCGACGACAGAATCTTTCACCGAATAGGGATTCGCCGACAAAACTTATTTAGGCATGGTTTGACACTACTAGTGACTAAATCTAAAGATTATACATACGTATAACATCTTGAAAGGTTAAATGAAAAATATTTACAAGTGAAAATAACTTTTATTATTAACAATAATTACCTACATAACATGATTATTACCTAAAGAAAAGCACAACAAATCAACTTTAAGTAACAAAAACAATTATTTCTAAAGTTCATCGAACACATTATTTTGTATTAATTAAATGAGAAAGGTGCGCTCAGCCATTTAAGTAGGTTTTTATGGCTTGTCTTGTGGTCGCAAACACGACTGCTGAGCACTACATCCTGGGTTCGATTCCCAGGTCGGGCAAAGTGTTATTGGGATTACCCATCAGGAATTTTGTCACTGGTTGGCACGGAGTCTGGATTTGGGCCCGATTGATAGCAAGAGATAAAAAATAAAATAAATAATAATAAAGCTTTTTTTAGCTCAAAATAATTAATAAACACGGAAGATATCCTGTAAACTAGGTACATAGAAGTTTACGATATTAGGAGTTCAATTGTTGTCATGACAGCTGTCACTGGTAGTAAGGGACACAGAGATAGAGACTAGACATTATAATAGGCTAGTTGACAAGGTCAAAAATAAAATATAAAAAGACGTAGAAATAAAGCCACTCATCTTAAAAACTACCATCACCGTACAGAAATTAAATATTAGGGGACAATATAATTGTAAAATTGGATTTACTGATAATAAGTATTACATTTGATCCCAAATAAGTATGACGTCACAACGTGCTATTTCAGACAAATCACGTAGAAATTTTCCGTTTTGATAGTTCATAAAAAAGTAACTATTTTGACTTCCTGTCATATACCCTATAACATATGCACGTGCCGAAACAGACGGAAGCAAATACTTGTGGTTATTGTGCTCGTGGTGCACCTAATTTGAATTCACTTTCACGTACATACATAAAGAGTGTAAACAGACTCATAACGAAGCCGAAAGGCACTTGTTCTCCCCGTCATTGCGATCATTTTTTTGTTCTAGACCATACCTGGGAACCTTCTAGTTACGGAGATATTGGGTATCAAAGTTCATACATGTTTTTAATGTAAAATTTTTACTTTAAATACCTCCAGGACCCTTTTACTATTCAATCCATCCATCAGCACAATGTTTTGAATGAGTCACATTGAGTCCTACCGTATAACGTGATTTTTCACCCAAAAAAAAAAAGTAATTTCCCAGCAATAATTTTTGCGTAAAGTTACTTAGTTTGATGTACATAATGCTTGGTTGACGGCTTCGTGAAGAGTCTGTTTACACCCTGTATGTATGTTGATGAAGGGTTTGTTAAACTTTCGTCTGCTAATCATACCATTGCTCGTCCTCTTCCAGGTGGGCGCCCTCTTCGCCCACAAGACGCACGGTAGCAGCCACGGAGGGTGGGAAGCTCCTCATCAGAAGGAGATACATCTGCATATACACAACGGAGGACACCCGGAGGTGCACGATGAGCATGGCGCTATATGTAAGAGGGATTCCAGTAGCTTTAGCTTAGTATCTGAGGTCACTCCACGGGTTACGCTTAGTCTCTCCAAGGGCGCTTTCAATTAAGACGGTTGGTCAGCCAGACTGCTGCAGTTAGTGTTGTAAGAAACTCGAGTCTTTTAGTCTGCATTTCGAGACTTGAGTAGATTTTCAAGACTAGGACTCGTTACTCACATGAGTCCGAGTCCTTTGAGACTTCGCATCAAAGTTCATGAGTGGGGGCTTGTGACGTCAATTTCCGATAAAAAGTGTACCGGAATGTGACGTCACACGAGTTTTCGACGCACTGCATCGTCCTCATTTTTTGTTTACGAGAAAAAAAAATACGTGTCCAATATTTTTTGGTTATCTGACGGACTAATTAGATTTTTTTGGTCAACTACCCTATTGAGCTGAGTGGCGGGCAATTGGCGAGGCCTATGTCCAACAGTAGACTGCTGTAGGCTGATGATGATGGCAGCCACGGCTCAGCCTCCGTTTAAAAGGGTCATGCATCTGTATCTCCACTGATGTGTCTGCTACTACACAACGACGGACATCCAGTGGCCCACGATGAGTTTGGCGCTATAATAGGTGTGAAAATACCCTAAACGAAGCCAAAAGGCTTGTTCTCCCCGTCATTGCGATCATTTTTTTGTTCCGCAACATCTCTAGGAACCTTCTAGTTACGGAGATATTGGCGGTCAAAGTTCCAACATTTTCACAATTTTTTTTAAACAAGTTTTTAATGTTGTAGGTAACTTTATTTTAAATACCTCCACGGCCTGGCGACCCCCTTACTCTTTAGCATCGATCAGCACAATGTTTTAAGTGCCTTACATTGAGTCCTACCGTAAAACGTGATTTGTCACCCCAAAAAAAAGTCTTTTCCCAGCAATAATTTTTGCGTAGGGTTACTTAAGGTGGTTGCGTCAGAGTAGCCCGCGAAATTTAAATTTTCTTACGTTTTTTGTACTTTGTATGTCATTGTCAGGTTGTATGTTGATGAAAAATGAGTCGCGCCAGTAACACGTATGTAGTTACAGAATCACAATCATGAAAATCATCAATATAACCCTGTAAGTTCATTTAACCCTATTGAATGACTTTTTCATGAAATATTCAGTGTTACCGACGCGACTCATTTTTCATAAACGTACAAACTGACACTGACCAGCAAAAATAATTTCACGGGCTAACCTGACGCAAGAACACCTTAATTTGATGTACGACACATTAATGATCTAAATTGACGGTTTCATGCAGGGTTCGTTTACACCTTGTCATGATGATGAATTTCTTAGAGAGAATGAATTGACGTCTTCTGTGCAAGTTTGTTCCAATAGAGAACACCCAGCGCTTTTCATCAAGCGAGATTGAGGTCAAGAGTAGGTCAAATATGTATTTTTGTCTTAGCGTTTAATTCAAGGAGGTTACCGTATTATCCGAGTTTTTGACCCTCAGTTCATACTTTGTCCGACTTTGTTGATGTCTTTGATGAGATGTCCCAAAATAATTCAAGTAGTTAGAGACACTCTTGAAGTGTCCATTCCAATGCATGGTAAAAGTTCCTACAGATAAAAACGGCCAAGAAGTTCTGAGAACTGTTGAATGAGACTGTATGCATTAAAACTTGTTTTATCTAGTGTCAGATTGGAAGCAAAAACCCACACCCCCTGTAGGGGTGACACCCGTCACCCCAGTGGGTAACGGATACTACTTTGGCCCACCACCGTATCAGACACCTGGAGGGGTCAAACCAGTGGGGTTCTTTATCGGTCCTGCTCCCACAGATGCTACAAGAAGAATATTAAATATTAAGTTCTAGAAGAAGATACTGGATCAGTAAGTGGTTACTTACGGTTTGGTCGCCATTGAAATTTGCCTTGTTTTATAGTCCATTGAAATGTTACATTTTTTTGGGCTTGGAGTGCATTTGTCAGAGGACTCAGTTTTATTTTTTAGATATCAAGGGGGGTCAGTTTAAAGTTAAATCCAAGTTTGTGGGGTTCCAACCCTTGTCCCAAGGCCGCCATCTTGGAAAAAGGGGTTCAAGTGGTTTTTATGGTTTATCTAACGAATTATACGGTCTCACAAAAAAATTAGTTAGCAATTTTTGTTGCTAATAAGATTATCTACAACTTTTGTTAGTAAGTTTTAGTCATAGAACCAAAAATAAAAAAGTTATAAGCAAAAATCCAGAGAAAAAAAAATCTATTGGTCGATATAACTTTTTTTCTAATCATTCTACAAAAAAAATAACATCAGACCATTTTTATAGATGGCGTTTTAAGGAATAGTTTTCATTATGAACTTTATAAATTATATTCTGAATATATCATTCAAATGCAACCCCAAATGTAACTTTTCAATGGACTACTCCTCTACAATGTTTCTTGGTCAATAGTCTGTACTGAATATTGCCAACATCTACAAAGATTTCGCCTTACCTGCTTTTAAATTGGCACTATCCACTTCTGAAACTTGTTTTTCTACTCTGTGTATGTTAAATTGACTGTTGATCTAAAAGGTTCCTCTTGTAGCATTGAGTATCTGCACTATTTTATAAGGTCCCATTAAAATAGATGGACAAATTTTAACACAGCGTTCAGTACGTCTAACCAAAGATATCCAAGCAAAAAAAAGCACTGATTAATAGTACATTATGGTACAAGTTTGTAATGTTGGTGATAACCGCTGAGACGCCATTGAGACCCGTGCCTTTAGGTGGGGTCTTAAGAGAGCCGAGGACGGTAATCATCAATATACACGTGTATCATACGACGTTTTTCAACACACTTGTGAAGAAAATAATACTAAAAAATCATTTTATTTAGTAGATAAAACGTGTATTTAGAGAAACAATTAGTAAATGTGCAGTTAGTACATTTGTAATTAACTGTTTTTGATGGCATAGTGGTCTCATAAGATAGATTATTTGTACTATTGAACACGATCTTTTTTGTATCGAAACTTTTTTAGAATAAAGCAACTCAACCTATACAATAAGAAAACCCTATAACTCACTTGTGAATAATGGCAATGAAAAAGTCACAGTTTGATCACAGGTGTCATTACGTGCCTAATGGCGGTGAAATTTGAGCCATTTTATGAGCAAGTGTGTTGAAATAGTACATTATGGTACAAGTGTGTAACGTTGGTGATTACCGCTGAGGCGCTATTGAGACCCGAGCCGTTAGGTGAGGGTCTTAAGAGAGCCGAGGACGGTAATCATCAATACACACGTGTATCATACGACGTTTTTCAACACACTTGTGAAGAAAATAATACTAAAAAATAATTTTATTTAGTAGATAAAACGTTTATTTAGAAAAACAATTAGTAAACGTGCCGTTAGTAAAATTATAATTAACTGTTTTTGATGGCATGGTGGACTCATCAGATAGATTATTTGTACTATTGCACACGATCTTTTTTTGTATCGAACCTTTAAGAACAAAGCAACTCAACCAATAAAATAAAAAAAAAACCCTATAACTCACTTGTGAATAATAGCAATGAAAAAGTCACAGTTTGATTCCAGGTGTCATTATGTGCCTAATTGCGGTGAAATTAGAGCCATTTTATGAGCAAGTGTGTTGATAAAAGTTTATTTGTACAATTGAACACGATTTTTTTTTGTATCGAAACTTTTTTAAGAACAAAGCAACTCAATCAATAAAATAAAAATAAAAACCCTATAACTCACTTGTGAATAATAGCAATGAAAAAGTCAGTTTGATTACAGGTGTCATTATGTGCCTAATTGCGGTGAAATTAGAGCCATTTTATGAGCAAGTGTGTTGAAAAAACTTTATTTGTACTATTGAACACGATCTTTTTTGTATCGAAACTTTTTTAAGAACAAAGTTAACTCAACCAATAAAAAAAAAAAAAAACCTATAACTCACTTGTGAATAATAGCAATGAAAAAGTCAGTTTGATTACAGGTGCCTAATTGCGGTGAAATTAGAGCCATTTTATGGGCAAGTGTGTTGAAAAGTGATTTTATTATGACCTAAAATAATAAATGGCTAACATTTTAAGTGTATTTTCATTAGGTGATTTTTTTTTTTCTTCTTTTTTTTTTTACCATTGTCCTTATTTTGGTGGTCTGAATGATTACTAAAAGTTTGTCCATCTATTTTAATGGGACCTTATATATTCTGTTAATGGCTATTCATATTCTATTATCTGATCTTGTGCATTGTTCATCATGCGATCCTTTAATTTGTTCTGGTCTTCGACAGCTGCGTCACAGATAACCACTTTCTTTGTCTGTACTGTGAGCACCATTTATTCGTCGCATGATCGCACTTGCTCTCTCTAGACTTCACCGATATGTACCTACGAATCATGGTAATACTTATACCTCTAGAAGTCCATACTTCGTTTATTTCGACATCATCGATAAGATTTGTTAGATTTTGCTTATTCTTCTCAAAATATGCCTCTTTTATTTTGTTAATTTCTTTTCCCTTCCTAGAAAACTTGCAAAGTGTTGCTTATGTCACTTTTTATTTAAGACTAGCTGTTCCCCGCAACCATTGTACGTGTGTTATTATAAAAATGTACCCTACTCCTCTAGTACGGAATCTCTATTTGAATCGGATTTTGTTAACAATTTCAGGGTTTTTAATTTCTTTTTTGGACGAAGCCCTAATTCATCACCTTTTGTGGAAAAAATACGGTAATAAACCGAGAAAGCGATTCTTCAAAAGCAAAAGTAGGTTTGTTTAATGACGCATGATTCTTTAAAAGCAAAAGTAGGTTTTATTGATGACGCATGGCGATGCTAGTTGCCGTATTGCCTACATATGGGCAGATTGGTATCAGTGAAAGTTTAGATTAAAACGAATGTGCAAAACGTTACTTAAGTACTTATTTGTTATTAAACAGTTGTGTTTGGATGTTATTTAATAATAATATATTTATTTGCGTAAAACATGGTATAAAATGGTCTTACAGTACAAAAATAGAGCAGACATGTTTTGCCAAGATTAAACATAGCATGCAAATATTTGTAATAACAATTTCCTTAGCAAAATTATTATTATATTACAACAACGCTATTTCCGTTCTAAGAAATGTTTTATACTATAGAAGTAGTTGTTACTTACCATTCATACAATTTATTCTTAAAAGTATATCTCAAGTTTAACATTTTCAGATTGCTAACTTTACAAGTGACATCTAACGTAAATATGGTCTACCGATAGTAATAGGTATTTATAGGTATATATATATATATATATATATAGGATATTTATAGAAAGAAAGAAGAAAAAAATATATATACTTTAGGAGATTTATTTGTCCATTCTGATGTTTTCACGTGAAATAAATAAGTGGGGCTTTTAGCAGATCGGTTTATTAGTGATTTAAGGACATCTGTGATCGACTAGCAAAACTTTTTTGTAACGGATTGCTTGCGACATCTATGATCGAATAGCGCTACTATTTGAACGTTTGAGAACCATTGTGGTTTAAAAGGTGTTTAATAGATGGCGCTACGAAGGTACGCTTTCATTTAATTCAATGGTTATTTGTAAAGTATCCGTAATCACAGTAAAATTCTAAACAAGTCCAAAACCTTCAATTTATGAATCTCATCTTAATTTTATAAAGCACAAGTTACTATTTCCTATTCTACCATGTCTTTGTTTTTTACTACCAGATGGCGTTACTATCCGCACTTGCATTTTGTTTTTGTTTAGTTCAGCTATTCAATACTAGATGGCGTTGTTTAACCAATTTTTCGTTTTCGCAGCTACATGGAACAGAGATGGCGCTGCAGTCGCTTCAGCATCAGACAAGAATATCAACCTAGTTATTAACCCTTATGCAGCAGCTCCAGGACCTCAAACTATCAGCACACCTTACGGAAATTATATGAGAATTGATAATACTCCTAATGCTTTGTCTTCATTATCCAGTGTTAGTACGTAAAATACTGTATGAATTTGTTTTCAAAATGTTTCTGTATTGAAGTAATTCTGTCCCATTAAAATAGTTGGACAAACTTTTAGAAATCATTCAGACCACCAAAAAACGGCAATGGTAAAAAAATAAATAAAAAAAACGCATTAGATATTTCAAGAAAAAAAAATCAGCTAACGAAAATACACTAAAAATGCAGTTTATTATTTTAGGTCAAAATAAAATCACTTGTTTGTTTTTTTTATGATAGGACATCTTTGATTAGACGTACTGAACGCTGTGTTAAAATTCGTCCAACTATTTTAATGGGACCTTATATATGTACCTACCTACTTTGGAACCCCTGATTTTAGCAAGGGAGGTTATTTAAAAGCCTTTAAAACACCGGCTTTATTTTTGTCAGTTTTTCCACACATTAACTGCCGAATATCAATTTTTTTCTACTGATAAAAGACATCTGACGTTGATAAATAAGTATGCGGTGTCAAAGCAAGCAGTGTTTAAAAAAACATGTGTGCAATTCACACGTGGTAGAAGTGAAACCTCCAAAAATTTTGGCTTCAAGATAAACACTGTATAATGCTTCCTATCTCATTTTCTCCCACGTTAAATCTTATAAATTTATGTGTCTGTCTCTTTTTACTGTCGCTTTTTCGTTTCATCGACTTTCAAATCACAACGATGCTAAAGAAGTTTTCACTTCAGTGATGATATACAACTCTCAATCATCATTCAACGAGTAATAAAAGGAAGAATCAATTGTAAATGCAGTATTATTGGTCAGCAGCTAATGGATTAGCTGTTGACCAATAATTCTGTCTATTTGCTTAACCGAATGACTGCTAGCATTTCCTCATTTTTCTTGAGGCCATGTGCACTTGAATATGTTAGGACAAACGGCTACAAAAATATTTCTAACTCAAAAAAAGGGTGACTGCCTCGTTGAAGAGTGGTCGCAAGCGCGACTGCTGAGCATGAGGTCCTGGGTTCGATTCCTAGGTCGGGGAAAGCGCTATTAAGTTTTTCCGTCAGTAGCAGCCACGGAGTCTGTATTTGTGCCCGGTTGATGGCAATAGGCTTGCCCCCTTTTACAGGGGACTTAAAACATAACTGGCAAAATTTGGGTGTACTATTAGGTACACCTCTGCCTAACCCTACGGGGATTACAGGCGTTATGTTATGTTACTGGCCATTTTGATTATACAGTTGACCGCCCCGACCAGTTTATTTTGGGATCGATTCCCAGAAAGCTTAATATTCCTGTACCTACCATTTGGAGATGTATTTTTAGAATTTGGCTGGATATAGGACGCAAATAAATTCCTAAAACAGCCTTCAATGTATGTATGTATTCACTATGACCCCGCGACATCTAAATGACTGCCTAAATAAATAATATTGTAGTTTAAAAACTAAAAAACATGCTTTAGAGTGAAACCATTTTATTTCTCGTATTCTTGTCAATAAACCCTTTCATCTGATACGATATCATGAAAATGCATTAAAAAATAAGTAGCTGGGACTGGGAGTCCACCATATTGGATTTAGAATGACGTCACTTAGCTAACTATGTATTGTCATTCAAACTAAACATGTATTCAGAAATTTAGCTCAATCGGAAACCGAGAAGTGGGTCAAATTTAACTTCAAGGAATTTTTACATAATTACTCACAGATGAAATTAATAAAAACGTGCTGTTGGCTTTTCGACATTTAGCTCTGTACCGTAAAGTTGAAAATCCAACAACACACGTGTATTTAGGCGTTCCTTTGTTACTATAAAAGGAGGCATTAGGTAATGTTCTGTTTTCTATGATAGACTAAACTATCTCCTTTAAGGTGGTTGCGTCAAGGTAGCCCGCGAAATTCAAATTTTCTTACGTTTTTTGCAATTTGCAGATCAGTGGTAGGTTGTATGTTGATGAAAAATGAGTCGCGCCAGTAACACGTACGTAGTTACAGAATTACAATCGTGAAAATCATCAATATAACCCTGTAAGTCCAAAAGTCATTCAATAGGATTACCTATTGAATGACTTTTTCAAGAAATATTAATTGAATAGGATTACATGAACTTAGAGGGTTGTATTGATGATTTTCACGATTTTAATTCTGTAACTACGTACGCGTTACTGGCGCGACTCATATTTCATCGACATACAACCTGACACTGACCTGCAAATTGCAAAAAACGTAAGATAATTTCAATTACTACCTGCCGGGCTACCCTGACGCAACCGCCTTAAGAACTTCTTACTTAAAAGTAAGTATTTAAGTAATTTCTATTGTCAATCGTAATCGCTTGATTTTAGAAATACTTTCGCTCTTTTTTTTTGCTTTAAAGCTTTGTTAGCTTAGCTTTGAGTATGTTACCAAGAAACACCTAGTAATTAAGGAGGTATTAGATAATAAAACTACTTAATATTAATTAGAAGTAATATTTATTTATTTTATATTAAATTGGTTAGTAAGCCATTATTGTGTAAACTAATGAAAACAATAAATGTTTCTACATTATATTATGACTTTTATTTTGACCCTCTTTATAGCCACTCTTAGGAGTTACATGGATCCAGGGCTGTGGGACTGTTCGAAAGAGATACCGCGGCCCTGGAACACAAAGGGCAAGGAAAGAACATGGATGGGATTTAGTCAGTACAAGTCTGACACTCCCTTGCACTCCGCCCAGATCGGGAGGAGTCACTTGATGATTGCCCATCCAAAAAAAAAAGGAGTTAGATGGATCGATGGATGTATGTTTGTTATTCTTTCACGCAAAAACTACCGAACAGATTTGGATGAGATTTGGCAGACAGATAGTTTATAACCTGGATTAACACAAAGGATATGTTTTATCCCGGTAGTATTATCCCGAGAGCAGTGGTGGCCCAGTGGTTATAGAGCAGCGGTAGCCCAGTGGTAGCGACCCCGACTTACGAACAGTAAGCCGTGGGTTCGAATCCAGGCATGCATTACTGTATTTAATTTATTTCATCACCACTGCTCTCAAAAACGGTGAAGTAAAACATCGTGAGGAAACCGGCATGTCCTAGAACCAAAAAAATTTAAGACATGTGACATCTACCAAACCGCACTGGGCTCGCGTGGTGGATTATAGCCCATTCCCTCTCATAGAGAGGAGGCCTATGTCCCAGCAGTGGGAACATTATAGGCTGATGATGATGAGTACGATCCCGTGGGCCAATAACCGGACGAGTGTCTAAGTAATGTCTCAAGGTGGACTTAACCACACCAACGTTTGAGCACCTCTGTGTTCTATCTCACGACTCGCTAAGTCGCTGGCCTTGACACGTAACCTCGCCGACTGGTTCGAGCGATCAAAACGTTAGAATACACTTCTAACCAGTAAGTTTCCACTTTTGTGTGTTTATTTTATGACTAGCTGTCTCAAGATTTTACCTATAAGTACTATCCATATGGATATGTGGATATCCATGTTAGATCAACCCTGCGCTAAAACGGCGCAATAAGGTTTTAAAAATACTTTAACGTTTGAACGCCAGAGCATAAACGCACGCGCG
This sequence comes from Lycophotia porphyrea, assembly GCA_950005105.1. Classification (NCBI taxonomy): domain Eukaryota; kingdom Metazoa; phylum Arthropoda; class Insecta; order Lepidoptera; family Noctuidae; genus Lycophotia; species Lycophotia porphyrea. The sequence continues at coordinate 1,919,265 of OX465410.1, read as the reverse complement.
TGCCCGCCACGTCAAGCCACAATTTCACCTACCATTTTGTCACATATTTGTGTCATTTGGCGTACAGGGCACGCGTTTGCTTGTCACGTATATATGACAAAAGGTTAAAATTAGAGACATTATAAACTGTTGTAACTGGCGTTAGTGATCGCAATCTCTACTGCTGATGATGAAGCGCTGGGTTCGATTCTTAGGTCGGCCAAGTCTTCGTTAAGGCTACTTCGATGGTTCAGTAGCGGGGTGTGGATGAGGAGGAGCTCCAACGATGGCTTATTCCACTACTAGCTTCTGCATAACATTGCCCCTCGGCATAGATTTCCTTTCATACAAAGACAGATCCGCTTATACTGGATTTGTATAGCCTGATTAGTCATTGTGCATACGATGAACACTTAAGAGGGAACAGGGCCTGCGAGGTAGGTATTTGAAGAAACTATTGCCATTGCGTTGCGTCAAGCCTGCCCCCGTAGAGTGCGATAGGGACAGCACATTACATTACAAAAAAAATAAAAAATATTCCCCTTTTTCTTCTTGAAAACTGAGTAAATTCAATTATTTTTGACATTACAATTTTATAAAACAGTATTTTTAGGTTCCTATCAAATTATTTAATGTTAAAAACATATCGAATTGGTCTGGTAGGCCTCTAATCACGACCGTAAAAATGGGGCATTTTTGACATTTTTGGAGGGATCTATTACCTCGTTTTTATGAAAAAAAAAAAAAATGCTCTAGGAAAAAAAATGGTGGAATAAATTTGTATGGAGAATTGCAGCACTAGTTCCCTATTAACAGGCTTTAAAACTAGTCAATACACACCCACTCTATTGTCTATACTTGTTCCAACATCTTCCAAATAAGCGATGACTCCATTTTGTTTTCGTTCATTGTCAAATTGTTGCTTCATTTACTTACGTCCATATATGTAACTCTGTGAGTGTGTATCGATATTTGCAAAATTAAACATCCTGAAAACATTATTTGTATTCATAAAATTAACCTCCCTAGCTAAGTAAATAAGACCAAATGCGCGGCGAAACAAAATTAACCCTGACCCCGGCGTGGGGGTTTGAACCTCTGAAAATCCTTTAAGAAACTAGATAAATGTTTCTTCATGGGATCTCCTAAAAGTTTGAGTGAATCGGTTTCTTCTAGGCAAGCGTCATCGCTTCACCGCACTTGCGGCCAAACGCAAGCCTATCACGAAATATCACAAAAAAAATGCATTAGTATCAGTTTTTATTAATAGAATCAACAGCAACTTGACAGCCTCCTTCTATCTGCTATAATGGTAATTGCTAAACTTAAATGGCAGTGGGCAGGGCACTTTGCTCGCAGAACGAATGGCCGATGGGGTCGAAAAGTTTTGGAATGGCGACCGCGAACTGGAAGACGTTGCGTTGAAAGACCTCCGACTAGGTGGACCGATGATCTGGTGAAGGGCGGGGATCCGCTGGATGCGAGTCGCATGGGACCGGCCAATGTGGTGACACTTGGGGTAGGCCTATGTCCAGCAGTGGAAGTTTTTCGTCTGAAATGTTGATGATTAATTATTGCTGGTCAACACAATCCCCATTTTACCGGTAGACTACGCAGTAATGCTGTTTGCAAGTTACTTTGGGGGTATTTGAAAAGGGAGGGTCCTCCGACCAGGCGGGTGTTGTCTGGTGGAGTTTCGTAAATTCAGATTGGAATAAGCTATTCCCAACAGTGGATTTTGATACCAAGACTTTCGTATTAGCATACCATCCTAGCAGTTTTTTGAATCAGCGTGTTCGCGACAACGTCATCCGATATAGCGGTTTTCGACTTAATGAGTTTTCAAACTGGCGTACCACTCGTAAAGTTTTCGAAGTAGCGTGCGTCGCAATAACGTCATTCGAATTTCCATATACTAATATAATATATTACATCACTACCTTCTGGTGGGCTATTGCCCGAAAATGGTTGTTGGATGGTTCTTATCCCGCTGACAATTCAAATAGAGCGAGGAATGAATTTAGTTTTTTACTTCTGTCACAGATGGCGCTAAAACATATTTGTACTGTAAAAGAATAGAGCAGCTATGCTATCCTTCACATTCGTCTGCGTGGCATACCTATTGGCGCCACCTTAAATGTCAGCCTTCAAATCTGAAATGTCGGTAAATATTAAACTTGCAACTGATTGTCAACCGACTTGTCAAGCAACTATAGTTAGGCAACCGGCAACCGACAACCACGCGTGTTAGGAACATGTTGGCAAAGAATTAATTTGCAGGTTAATGTGTGTGCCTCGTTAGTCTAGTGTTCGCAATTGCGACTGCTGAAGCATGAGGTCCTGGGTTCGATTCCCGAGTCGGACAAAGTGTTATTGGGTTTTTCCCTCGGTTTTTTCTCAGTAGCAGTCATGGAGTCCAGTTTTGTACCTAGTTGATGGTATTAGTCATGTCCCTGTGATACTACTAGGTACCTATTAGGTACCCCTCTGGTTACAAGGTTACTCTGGTTACAGTCGTGATGTTATGTTATGCTTTTGTCTGTCTGTCTGCGTGTTCCGGCTAATCTCCGAAATGGCTGGACCGATTTTGATTTCGAACGCGGGACTTTTACTGACAGTTAACTGATGTTATAAGGTCCAACATAGGCTTATTTTACTTTAAAAAAATAATTAGGGTTTCGTGCAAAAAATTAAAACCCTTGAAATTGTTAGCAAAATCTGATTCAGTTAAGAAAGTAATATTTTTATAATAAACTAGCGGACGTCACGTGGTTTCACTTGCGTATTTCCCGTTCCCATAGGAGTACGGGGATAAAATATAGCCTATGTTACTCGCTGATAATGTAGCTATACATTGCTGAAAGAATTTTTCAAATCGGTCCAGTCGTTTTTAAGTTTATACGTTACATACAAAAATACAAATCTTTCCTCTTCATGATATTAGTATAGATAGATAAATTGCAAAAAACATAGGCAAACTTGAATTTCGCGGCTACTTTGGAGATTCACCTTTAAATTTATATTCTAAAAGCCGATCATCACCATCTTCCTGCCCTTGTCCCATGTTACTGGAGGAAGGCGCAACACGTTTTCATCTTCCATCCTCCCCTGTCCAACCGTCACGCTATCATCATCATCTGCCTAGCCTTTTCCCAACTATGTTGGGGTCGGCTTCCAGTCTAACCGGATGCAGCTGAATACCAGTATTTTACATGGAGCGACTGCCTATCTGACCTCCACAACCCAGTTACTACTGGGAAATACGATACCCCTTGGTAAGACTGGTTGTCAGACTTTTTGGGCCACTGACTACTTTAACGACTGTCAAAGATCTTCAAATGACAGCCGGGACCTACGGCTTAACATGCTTTCCGAGGCACGGAGGAAACTCGGTATGTAATGGGTGGTCACCCATCCACAGACCAACCTAGGCAAGCACGGCTTAACCTAAAGATCGACCCGAGCGGCTGTTATTGTTTAGCCACGAGCTCCAACCGTCACGCTATCATTTACTCCTTTTTCTTTCATATCATTCCTCACACAATCCATCCATCGATTCTTTGGTCCTCCTCCATCCATGTTGGTGAAGAGTAGTTGTTGAGAAGCCGTCAACCAAGTATGTAATTTGTACATCAAACTAAGTAACTTTACGCAAAAATTATTGCTGGGAAACGTCTTTGTTTTTGGGGTGAAAAATACGTTTTACGGTAGGACTCAATGTAACGCATTCAAAACATTGTGCTGATGGATGGATTGAATAGTAAGGGGGTCGTGAAGGTGTCTTAAGTAAAGAAAATACAGTAATAATATGTATTTAAAAAAAAAAACTTGTGAAAAAGTTGGAACTTTGACCCCCAATATCTCTGTAACTAGAAGATTCCCAGGTATCATCATCATCATCATCAGCCTCTGAATGTTCCCACTGCTGGGACACAGGCCTCCTCTCTATGAGAGGGAATGGGCTATAATCCACCACGCGGGCCCAGTGCGGATTGGTAGATGTCACATGTCTTCGAATTTTTGGTTCTAGGACATGCCGGTTTCCTCACGATGTTTTCCTTCACCGTTTTTGAGAGCAGTGGTGATGAAATAAATTACACAAAGTAATACGCCTGCCTGGGTTCGAACCCAGGTATGGTCAAAAACAAAAAAAAATATTGTAATGACGGGGAGAACAAGTGTCCTGCCGCTTTGTTAAGGGTATTTGTACACCCTGTATTCATCACTCTTTTAGTCATATACGATTCGTCCCTCCTCACCACATGTCCATACCGACAGTCGATTCCCTAAATACTTGACCATAGCAACCATAGAGTGTTTTTTTTTCTATATTTCTATGATAGCAGCATAACTTCTGCCATAAAATACAACATTTTTATACTTAAAATAACAATGTTAAAACAGGTAAATAATTTGATTTTTAAATATTACTAGTCAACGTGTGTTTCAAGGGCGTCCAGATGTGACGACATAGAATTAGTCGCCTGCGCAGGTTCTATTGAGATTTAGAAGATTTGAGAATTACATTAAAGGTTAAAGGTAAGCTTTAAAGGTAATTTTAATATTAATTTAGACTGCCTCGTTGGGCTAGTGGTATGAGTTAAACTTAAAACAAATGAAAAAAAAACACAAAAAAGTTTTTGCAAAAAATTAAACCGACTTCAAAAACACCAAAAAAATGAAAAATAACTTTAGCTTCAGCAGTCAGTGACTTTTGTTTGTGTGATTTAGTTTTATTTTTAAACTAAAGCTAGAGTTATTTTCCATTTTTAATTGTAATACTCGTAACCTATTATTACAAATATTTGCTATGCATTTATTTTACATTGTTAACAATGTCATGGTAATAGGCTTATCCCCAGTAAAATGGAACATTAACATTCCTAACTGTCGAAATGTTGGTGTACACATGTGTATACCCCTTCAGAGCATACAGGCGTGATGTTATGTTATGATGTTGTGTAAACAATAAACATCCAAGCGATTGCAGCAATCACGACAGATTGGCTGTCTATTTTTGAAGAGTTCCGTTCCATATCTCTGAAGTCCACGATCAGGTCATGACAATATTTCTATTTGCTATTATATATATTTCCGCCAATTCTAAGAATAGATGTGCATCCCTGATGACTCGTGTTCGCGGCAGCACAGCATTCTCAGTGTATTCGCACTTCGCAAATCGGTGGGAATCCCCAATGATGCGGAGATGGATGCAGCTCCACGCTGATTTTAATTGTATATTTTTCATCTGTGTCTGTAACCTACTAACACTAGAAGTTAAGTATAATAAAATATTTGACCAAAAAGTCTAGATTTCAAAAAATTGAGGACGATGCAGTGCGTCGAAAACTCGTGTGACATCACATTTCGGTACACTTTTTAGGGGAAAGTGACGTCACAAGCCCCCACTCCTGAAATTTGATGCGTTTTATGTTCGTTATTTTTTATTGATTTGATAAAACAATAAATACTTATCCAATATTTTTCGATAATCTAACTGACGGACTAAATAGAATTATATTTTTTTTTACTCAGGAAACATCCCTATTGTTACGAACCCTATGGACTCCGATCTGAAGTAAATCTTTCTATTCTATTGGTGACGATCATGATGTTGATGAAGATGCTATCTATCTGATTTCGGCCACAGCGACTGCAATCGATGGCTTTCTAGGAAGATTGTCGAGAGCTTTGGTGTGCTGCTCTATCATGTGCTAGCATATCCAACTATGGCCGAAAAACTCCGAGCACAAAGCGGAATGTCAGAACACCATTCTATTATGACTCTGCTAAAGCAGCCACTAGGCTCCCTGTAGTGCTCATATTTCCTCTACTACTTCCTAGAACCATATAACGATAATTTTATGATGAGTTGGAATTTATGCTAGAAATAACAACATAACTACATTTACATAATTAAATGTATGTCTTATCGAATTGATTGCATTACGACAAGCAGAAACAAAATACTCGTCATCATCTGCCTAGCCTTTTCCCAACTATGCTGGGGTCGGCTTCCAGTCTAACCGGATGCAGCTGAATACCAGTATTTTACATGGAGCGACTGCCTATCTGACCTCCACAACCTAGTTAGTACTGGGTAATACGATACCCTTGGTTAGACTGGTTGTCAGACTTTTTTGGGCCACTGACTACTTAACGACTGTGAAAGATCTTCAAATGACAGCCGGGACCAACTGCTTAACGTGCTTTCCGAGGCACGGAGGAAACTCGGTATGTAATGGGTGGTCACCCATCCACAGACCAACCTAGGCAAGCACGGCTTAACCTAAAGATCGACCCGAACGGCTGTTATTATTTAGCCACGAGCTCCTCCGAAACAAAATACTCGTAATAATACTATTTACTTGTAATAATATAAAGCTGAAGAGTTTGTTTGTTTGGTTGAACGCGCTAATCTCAGGAACTTCTGGTTCGAATTGATTTTTTTTTTAAATGTTGAATAGCCCGTTTATCGAGGAAGGTTATAGTATATACTTTCTTTCTTCTTTGTTTTTCTGACATTCAAAAGTGCCTGGTAAGTCATAGTCTAATTGAAATAAATGCTTTGAGTTTTTTTTTTGAGTTTTTGGGATTCTTTCTAAACCAGTCTCTCTCTTATGTGACGCAAACGAAGTTGCGTGGGTTAGCTAGTAGTGAATAAGTTGATTATGACAAAGATTCATCATAGACCTCGTCCATCGCTTTCCATCAGGCGGGATCGAGGTCAAGAGCAAGCCCATTATGTAATAAAAAAAAAATTGCTATATTCTTGATCATCATTATCATCATCATTTCAGCCAAAAGACGTCCACTGCTGGACATAGGCCTCCCCCAAGTGTCGCCACATTGAACGGTCCCGTGCGACTCGCATCCAGCGGATCCCCGCAACCTTCACCAGGTCATCGGTCTACGAGAACCAAGGTTAACGACGTAGCCCGAAGAATTGCCAAACTTAAGTGGCAGTGGTCAGGGCACATTGCTCGCAGAACGGATTCTTGATCAACTCACATAATTATTAATTAATTAGGTTACGGCTGATAACTAACCTGAGGTTTTGAATGATTCCATCCTTATCATCTGTCTAGCTTCTTCAAATCTATGTTGGGGTCGGCTTCCAGTCTAACCGGATGCAACTGAAAACCAGCATTTTACATGAAGCGACTGCCTACCTGACCTCCACAACCGAGTTAGTACTGGGTAGTACGATTTATACGATACCCCATGGTAAGACTAGTTGTCAGACTTTCGGGAAACTGACTACCTGTAACGACTGTCAAAGATCTACAAATGACAGCCGGGACCAACGGGTTAACGTGCTTTCCGAGGCAGGGAGGAAACTCGGTATGTAATGCGTGGTCACCCATCTACGGACCAACCTAGGCAAGCTCAGTTTAACCTGAAGGTAGATCCGAGCGGCTGTTATTATTTAGCCACGAGCTCCTCCTGAATGATTCCACCCCACTTTTTTTTACACATACTGTATTAATGTTTTACTGTACCAATTTAATAGCTTGCTAGCTGTAAATAAACGGTTGTATCAAAAATACACTGAAGAGCAAATAAAATCATCTCTTTTTAAAACTGTTCCAACAAGTAACACATACAAAATATACAAAAAAGAGTTACAAAATATACAAAAAATCACACAAAATATACAAAAAAACACACTCAAAATATACAAAAAAAAGTATTAGAAAGTCTACATCTTCGAAATTATTTCTTCTTTCTTCTATAATTTTCTGATCCATCGCTGAAACGAAGGGATAAAACGTAACCTCTATCAGGCTATGTCTGAAAGATCTCTAAGATACAGACAAAGCCAAGGAGAGGCTAGGTCAAAGTCCCTGTGATGAGCAGAGGCTGGTCCATGATCTCAGTTAATCGCAAGATCTTGGTCTTCCTGGTTCCAGAATACGAAAGTGATAAGAAACTTTAAAAAAAAACAGTGTGTGTGTACTTATGTACACGCGTAAGAAGTTATACTTCTTTTAAAAAAAAATATCTTTCGCCTTATCTCAATATATACCCTGAAGTTAGCTTAGTGTCAGATATTGACAAGCCTAGGTTTTTATTTTTAATCTACTGCTAGATAGATAAAAAAAAGTACTGCGGTAGATTAAAAATAATAAACTAGGCTTGTCAATATCTGACACCAAGCTAATTTCAGGGTGTATGTTGACTAGCTAACTTCACGATGTAGGTTTTTGGTGTCGGTGTGCGCGCGCATCGTAAAAAATTACTCTCATCATTTTTCCCTAACGCGCCAAAAGAAGTATAACTTCAATAAGCTTAATAAGTTTACTATTCAAGTATAGAATATAATATAAAACAATAATATTTATTTCTGTGTATATGGTACAGACGCCAGCACATCAAGCTACAACAATATGTCAAATTTCTTTAAAAGATTCTCAACTTTATCAAAGTTGGTTTGGAGAATCTGACAGTTTCGGGTAGCTTGACCTGCTGGCGTCTGTACATAAAAATCTTAATATTAAACAGTGGCACACACACTACCATTGCTGGTGTAGAAATTGCTGGTGCAGGCTTCGTTAAGAGTTTGTTTAAACCTTTTATATGTCTATACCAAGACAAACGACTTTCTTTATTTTATTTTTTTTACTGCTCTTACAATAATTCGGTAGTTCAAAAGATTTCAACGCGCGTTAACTTTTTCACTTTGTCATTCGACACCATTTTTTCCCAACTATGTTGGGGTCGGCTTCCAGCCTAACCGGATACAGCTGAATACCAGTTTATTAAATGGAGCGACTGCCTATCTGACCTCCACAACCTAGTACTGGGTAATTATCGTATTACCCAGTACTAACTGGGTTGTGGAGGTCAGATAGACAGTCGCTCGCATCTTGGTAAGACTGGTTGTCAGACTTTCGGGACACTGACTTCCTGTAACGACTGTCAAAGAAAGACAGACAGGAACAACGGCTTAACGTACTTTCCGAGGCATGGAGGTAGCTCGGTATGTAATGGGTGGTCACCCATCCACAGAGCAACCTAGGTAAGCCCGGTTTTTCTTTATTTACTGTTTTTCATTCGTAATGGTTTTAAAAAACTTTGTGGACTGACCATTTGTGTTACTTCACACTTCGCTTCATAAACCGCGATCTTCCAAAGAACCATCATCCTCATTTCAGCCGAAAGACGTCCACTGCTAGACATAGGCCTCCACCAAGGGTCCCCACATTGACCGGTCCCGCGTGACTCGCATCTAGCGGATCCCTGCAACCCTCACCAAGTCACCAGGTCATCGATCCACCTAGTGGGAGGCCTTCCAACGCAACATCTTCCGGTTCGCGGTCGCCACTCCATAACTTTTCGACCCCATCGGCCAAACGTTCTGCGAGCGTGCCCTGCACACTGCCACTAAGTTTGGCAATTATTCGGGCTACGTCGGTAACTTTGGTTCTCTTGCTGATGTCTTCATTTCTGATTTGATCACGCAAGGAAACTCCGAGCATAGCCCTCTCCATTGCCCTTTGGGTGACTTTAAGCCTTCTGATGAGGCCCATTATGAGTGATCATGAACCATATCACATCAGAATTTGTCATTCACATCATTTAGTCAACCGCCACATAACACAAACAATGTCATTTGAATTTGAAATTGTACACAGGGTGACACATCAAACTATACATATCCATTATAACCTGACCTCGCTTTGCTTCCCGTACAATGAGAGATCAGCTTAATTTGATTGATCGCCGTGCGTACTATTTAATTCGGTCGACTAATAGAGTTATAAAAAAAGAAATCAAGTACATAACTCAGAGGTATTTTGAAAATTTCACAATAATTAATTAAATTTTTGTGTTAATTTCTAATTGAAATTTTCCTGTTTTATCTTGTCTACACACTTTGTCTACATTTCTAATCCAACTTTCCTCTCGCAGGTCTGCTGGAAGAAACGCTCTTCTATGTTAATGTAATTGTCCTGTTAAGTATTTTGTGTGTACATAAATAAATAAATCATTATTTTATTCATGAATTGTATTGTTCTGTCAATTTCCTTTTTTTTTTACATAATTTTAATTCCTCATTGTGATTATAAGGAACAACACCAAATTTTTATTTTTTATCCATTTTTGTTTTTTTTTAATAACTAATTAATAATATTGTATTTTAAAAATTCATCAGTTATTTATTTTATATAATATCTGAGTAATAGGAATCTAGTGGCACTTTTTACCTTATCTTAATTCTTCTTAGTTATGCATATTATTGTTATTTGTAAACATTATATATTGTAGCTGTTTATTGTCCCATAATAAATAAAATAAAATTATTTATTTTATTAGTGAATCAAACGAACACCCAGTAACGCGAAAACTTATTCACCACAAACGACCACTTCCATGGAGGTATATTATTATGGCAGCACTACGACATGTAAATAAATGACAAAATAAGTAGGAACATGTAAATTGTTTGCATACACCATAGCCACACTAAACACACACACTACATTTGTATCAAAAAATAAAGGGTGTAAAAAGACTCTTAACGAAGCCGAAAGGCACTTGTTCTACCCGTCATTGCGATAATTTTTTGTTCTAGACCATACCTGCGAACCTTCTAGTTACGGAGATATTGGGGGTCAAAATTCCAACTTTTGGCACAAATTGGGGGTTAAGAGCTGGTAGGGCTTGAGTCTCTGATTATAACGCTACCACTCTTATTACAAGGTAATGCATAATTTTCGAGAAATTAATGAATAAAGTTTCTAACCTCAAATCAGTTAAATAGTGAAATGGAACGTTAAAATGGGCGATTGACAACCAAATCTGTCATTTATATTATCTGTGGTGCAGAATGACGTGAAAAATTGGCAAAACGAAACGTAAAAAAAAAAATGTTGTTTTATTCGTTTTTTTACTAACCCAAAAATCATCAATGTAGCCCTATACTGATTAGTGATTATATGTGTGTACAATAGTCAATGTTACTACTGCTATTAGGAGTATTTGGATGCAAGAGCGAGCGAAGCAAGCTCTGGACTTTGGGCACCCCGACTCGGTCAGGATAGGTTAGAAGGTGGTTATTTTTTTATAAACCATTCAGAAGTAGGAGCCCCGCGTAGCGGAGCTCCGTCGACTGGGCTTCTCTCGACTGCGCCACGTACAGTGGCATAGGATGCAAGAGCGAACGAAGCGAGCTCTGTATTGGGGCACCCCGACTCGGTTATTTTTTTATAAACCACCCAGAAGTAGGAGCTCGGTCAGGTTAGGTTAGAAGGGGATGGCGGGGTTGAATGAGCGAGCGAAGCGAGCGAATAGACCCCGCCATCCCCTTCGTGGTTATTTTTTTATAAACCATTCAGAAGTAAAAGCCCCGCGAAGCGGGGCTGCGTCGACTAGGCTTCCCTCGACTGCGCCACGTTGAGTGGCTACTTGGACTACTTAGGCTTTTTAGGCGAATATAAAGTGTTTTGAGGTTAGGTTACAATAATTGGTTTTTCTCAAGAACGGTGCATTGCCTTTTATGGGAGTAGTGCCAGGGGACAAGGGGTAACCTCCTAATGGATGGAGAGGAAGGAAGACCACGGAAACGATGGATGAATTGTGTGAGGAATGATATCAAATAAAAGGTGTAAATGATAGCGCGACAGTTGACAGAGGAGAATGGGAGAAAAAAACGTGATGCGCCGACCCCAAGTAACATGGGATAAGGGCTAAGTCATGCACATCTTGAGCATGACTTAGCTTAATATTACAATCTTCTTCTTAGCGTGTAGATGACAATCTATATTGTGTCGGCCCAGAACTGAGCTACCAGTTTGGCGCTGTTCTTAACTTATCCAAAATCTGTCAAATGTAGAATGTGTCAAATATAGAATCTGACAAATGTAGAATCTGTTAAATGTAGCATCTGTCATATGTAGAATCTGTCAAATGAAGACTATGATGTAAAAAGTAGAATCTATCAAATGTCGACTAAACGAGAAAAATATATACAAGCAATAAATATCTTAAATTGGTACATTCTCCGACAGACAATTTTAAAACGAACTTCAAAATCCTATATTTTCGCTAAATATTATAAAACAAAGTCCTCCACCGCGTATGTCTATTTGTTCGCGATAAACTCAAAAACTACTGCACCGATTTTTATGCTGTTTTCACCAATGGATAGAAGGGTTCTCGAGAAAGGTTTTATTGTATAATTTGTCAAGTTATTGTTGCAGGAACGAGATAAAAAAATCATGATTACTTTTGGTCGCGATAACCGACATCCACGCGGGCGAAGCCGCGGACATCAGCTAGTAATATTATTATGAATGCGAAAGTAAGTTTGTTTGTTACCTTTTCGCGCCTTAACCACAGAACCGATCATCTTGAAATTTTGCATATACGTAGTCAGTTGTACAGAAACGGGTATCTTTCATCTCGAAAATAAATAAATAAATAATAAATAAATATTTTTTATTTCCATCAAAGTAGGTACAACAATTTCTTAATCTAATAACAATTTAGAAACTTAGTTTTGTGGTTGTATACTGTCACATAGGAGAAGTTATGGACTGTAAAGTATAACAAAGTAATTGCTTTAAGAAAAAATAAAGAAATACAAAGAAACAACATATACCTACTGTAAAGTTACTGAACTAACTACAAAAATTAACCACAAAATAATATCAAAAAGTACTGTTCCCGAGGAAAATCACAATAACGATCTTATGATAATTGATGGCGCCACGTGTCTTTGATATAGCAAGGATTAAGGATAAGGATTAGTACAAAAAAGTAGGATTAACCACTTAAGCGACATAATATCGTTTTTTTTTTAATTTTCTGCTGAGCATGAGGTCCTGGGTTCGATTCCAAGGTCGGGCAAAGTGCTATTGGGTTTTTACATCAGGATTTTCTCAGTAGCAGCCACGGAGTCTGGATTTGTGCCCGGTTGATGGCAATAGGCTCGCCAACTATTACATAGGACTTAAACATCGCGAAATGTGGGCGTACTATTAAGTACACCTCTGCCTAACCTTATGGCGATTACAGGCGTGATGTTATGTTATATCTATTTTATCATCTAGCCTACCAAACCGTAATTTAAATACTTTGAAGGTTATGTAAGTACCTGTGTGGTTGAATGAGCTTCTATGGTGTTTCATTGATATGATACCTACACTAGCTCGCTGGAAGGTCACCCTAGTAATAAAATCTTGTTTTTTCTACCGTTTTTGGTACAGACGCCAGCACATCAAGCTACTACAATCTGTCAGATTTCTTTACTAGATTTTCAACTTTATCTCTATGACATTAAGTTCAAGGTTGGTTGGGAAAATCTGACAGATTCGGGTAGGTTGACGTGCTGGCGTCTGTACTTATAAAGACTACGTTTGTTGGAGTTTAAAATAAAATAGTTTTATATAAAAATAAGAATTATAATGTATAAAATACACGTGTCAGTATTTTCGTATATATGATCTCCGAAACCAGCCAACCGATTTGAATTACAGTTTGTGTTGGTAATAAATTGCTCCCATTAATGCCTTGCAAGCAGCTATGGAAGGATTCCAGGTAACAACTATGGATGAAGCTGCTGAAGTGGGACAGATATTCATGACTACTACTGGATGCCTCGACATCATTTGCAAGGAACACTTCCTTAAAATGAAAGATGATGCAATTGTTTGTAACATTGGTCACTTTGACTGTGAAGTAGATGTTGCCTGGTTGGAAAACAATGCTAAGAAAGTAAACATTAAGGCACAAGTAGACCGCTATGAGCTTGACAATGGAAGTACGAAGCCGGGGTGGTTCATAAATCATATTTATTACTGGAAATTGGTTTAAAAAAAAAACTTTTTCAACACACTTTCTCGAAAACTGGTTCTTATCGCACTGCGATGAGGTTCAACATGCTTTGTATTTCACACGCGTGGGTTTTTAATATTTTTCCGTCCGTATCACACGTGCGGAATAAAAATTTCCACAGCAAGTCCAAATTAGTTGAATGACTATAATCGGCGATGACTTCTTTTTTTAAATTTCGGCAAAGAGATTATGCGTCTTTACGGCGTAAATATTTTTTGAGAATTTAAATTGTATTTACAAATAGAATATCATAGATAAACTTGATTATTTGAAACAAATATTGACTTTTATGAATAAATTAACATTTATTGTTCTAAATTCAAAAAAATAAGAATGTTCTATCTTTCATATAAGGCTGTTTAGCGCCATAACTTTGTTTTTTCTTCAACCTGGTGAAAGCAAAGCGCGGAAAAAAAGCAAATTTAATCATAGTTTCCTAATAATTCCTGCCAAAAATACTTTCCGTTCCAATATTTTATTTCTTCGAAAGTATATTGAAAAACGTCGTTTGATACGCGTGGGGATTTATTACTGCAGTTCTCGGCTCCATAACACCCTCGCTTGCTGCTCGGGTGTTAATTCCACCTCGAATCCAATAACAAATTTTCCCCACTTATATCAAAATGTACATCTCCATGTCATGTTCATGTTGTGCCAAAGTAGGTACCTGACACTAGTGTGACTTCTGTTGTTGCAGTTCAGTTTAGATAACAAATAACTTATATTAGAGTCGTAACTTCTTATACGAGGTTACTTTTAGTAGAATATTTATGGTGAACCTACTAATTTTTGACTAAAATGCAAACGATTTTGATCGGAGGCGTGCCCAAAATATTGTGTTGCGTGCCATCAATGGCACTCGTGCCGTTGGTTCGCTATCCCAGGTATATTACAACATTTTAGTGTGAATCCACAAGCAGAACGTAAAGCTTCAAAATAAACACGTCAATCGAATTTGTAGTTTTGGAGTTATAAGTACACAAACGGGCAGACAAGAGAGCAGCGGGGCCCAATGGTGGCGGCCCCGACTTACGAATAGTAAGTCGTGGGTTCGAACCCAGGCAGGCGCATTACTTTACGTAATTTATTTCATCACCACTGCTCTCAAAACGGTGAAGGAAAACATCGTGAGGACACCGGCATATCCTAGAACCAAAAAGTCGAAGACATGTGACATCTACCAAACCACACTGGGCCCGCGTGGTGAAATATTGCTCATTCCCTCATAAAGAGGAGGCCTGTGTCCCAGCAGTGGGGACATTATAGGCTGGTTATACTTATGGTAAACGGGCAAACAGGGAGACGAAAATATCAATTAAGCTAATTTATCTTGCGGCGTACCTTCTAGTTTCTGAGATACTGGGGGTCAAAGTTTCAACTTTTTCACAAGTTTTTTTAAAATACTTGTTTTTTTTTACTTAAGACATCTTCACGAACCCGTACTATTCAATCCATCCATCAGCACAATGTTTTGAATGTGTTACATTGAGTCCTACCGTAAAACGTGATTTTTCACACAAAAAAAAAGAGTCGTTTCCCAGCAATCATTTTTGCGTACTTACTTAGTTTGATGTACATAATGCTTCGTTGACGGTTTCGTGAAGAGTCCGTTTACACCCTGTATTTACCTCGTATTTTTATTAAATTTTATGCAAAATCACACGCAATAGGGATCTTTCCTGAGTAAAAAAAATAATAATTCTATTTAGTCCGTCACTTACATTATCTATGTTTTATCAAATCAATAAAAAATAATGGAGATAAAACGCATCAAAGTTCTTGAGTGAGGGCTTGTGACGTCACTTCCCGATAAAAAGTGTACCGGATTGTGAATTTGTGACGTCACACGAGTTTTCGACGCACTCATCGTCCTCATTTTTAGTTTACGAGGAAAAAAAATACGTGTTCAATATTTTTTGAAAATCTATCTGACGGACTAATTAGATTTTTTTGGTCTACTACCCTATTGTATTATATATTTTTGCGGAAGGGGGGGGGGGGTGCTGCATCCTGCAGGCCTGGATCGTGAAATTAAAGTATTAAGTACTTTCACAAGTTATTATGCTTTGTGTCTGTGACTGTAGCTTAGCCTTCTTTGTTTTTTCCGACATTCAAAAGTGCCTGTAATGTCTAACCGAAATAAATGCTTTTGAGTTTGAGTTTGAGTTTGAAAACTAAATATTTTGCACAACATTTATTGTCATGGATTTCCGCAAAGTACCTATAGCCTGATTTTATCTATATCTATACTAATATTCTAAAGAGGAAAGATTTGTATTTTTGTATGTAACGAAAAAATTAAGAACTACTGGACCGATTTGAAAAATTCTTTCAACAATGGACAGCTACATTATCAGCGAGTAACATAGGCTATATTTTATCCCCGTACTCCCACGGGAACGGGAACTACGCGGGTGAAACCGCGTGACGTCCGCTAGTAACTTATATTTTAGATAAATCTGCCTCTTACGACAATCATTTTCATATATTATTTTATGTAGATAGCTAAATACCAAATAAGGACAACTAACCTCGAAGCTAAAAAACCAGTGCTATCTATTACCAAGTTCCGGAACCTCAAAACCAGTATAAAAATGTAATAAAACATAATAATTAAATCACTTCAGAATACGCCTGTCTCTCCACTTAATTATCATATATGAATAATAACCATTTTATGTTGACATTCACAGCAGCTGGTTTCCCCCGAGGAGCCTCTAGTTTGTATGGTTAAAGGGGGGCAGGGTATGTCTAGACGAACTGGTCGAGGTTGTGATAGCAACTAGCCAAGGTTTTCTTGTATTTTTCCATGTAAACCGCGTTTTTTTTCACATTCTAAGTATTATTCTTTGATTTCTTGTATAGAAGCTGTCATGTTTCTTTTTGTATTACGATGAGATGGAGATAGAAGTTACATTTTATATCATAACTGCGGCAAATAAATATTTATATTTTCTTCTTTTTAATTTATAAAAATAAATAAAATTGAAGTGTATGTCACTACATCTTAAAAAACAAATTCCTGCGCCGCGTCTGTCTGTCTGTTCGCGATAAAGTCAAAAATGACTGCACCGATTTGTTATGCTGTTTACAACAATGGATAAAGTGGTTGTCAAGGAAGGCTTTAGTATATAATTTGTCAAGTTTTTGTTGCGGGAACGGGATTAAAATTTCATGATTTCTTTTGGTCGCGATAACCGACATCCACGCGGGTGAAGCCGCGGGCATCAGCTAGTTTGTAATATAAAAATAACAGCTTTTTACTGAATACATATAAAAGCATATCATAATCTGCCTAGCCTTTTCCCAACTATGTTGAGGTCGGCTTCCAGTCTAACCGGATGCAGCTGAATACCAGTATTTTACTTGGAGCGACTGACAATCTGACTTCCACAACCCAGTCAGTACTGGGTAATAGGACATCCCCTGATAAGACTGGTTGTCACAATTTCAGGCCACTGACTACTCGTAACGACTGTCAAAGATCTACAAATGACAGCCGGGACCAACGGCTTAACGTGCTTTCCGAGGCACGGAGGAAACTCGGTATGTAATGGGTGGTCACCTATCCACGGACTAACACAGGCAACCTTAAAGCTGTGTCTGATAATAGTGTAAATGTGTGCTCAAAAATTAAAAAAAAAGAGTATAGAAACTTTTTATAATGTAAATGAATTAAAGGAGTACACTAACTGCACTAGTAATGTACTATTTAGTACAACTCTGCCTTTCTCTTTGGGGATTATAGGCGTGATGTTATGTCTGAATAAAAGGCACGGTGTCTTTTGTGCTTGTTTCGTGGTAATATGGCGCGTCCTATTAAACATAACTGACGACATTAAGGGACCCTTAACGAAGCCGAAGGGCACTTGTTCTCCCCGTCATTGCGATCATTTTTTTCTTCTGAACCATACCTGGGAACCTTCTAGTTACGGAGATATTGGGGGTCAAAGTCCCAACTTTTTCACAAGTTTTTCTTTGATGTTCTAGTTTTTAAGGTTCTAATTTTACTTAAAATATCTACCTCCACGACCCCCGTACTATAGAATGCATCCATCAGCACAATGTTTTGAGTGATTTACATTTAGTTTTTCTGTAAAACGTTATTTTTCGCCCAAAAAAAGTTGTTTCCTAGCAATAATTTTAGCAGTAGGGTTACGTAGTTTGATGTAGAGAATGTTTTGTTTGCGGTTTCGACTGTCAAAGATCTCCAAATGACAGACGAGACCAACGGCTTAACGTGCTTTCCAAAACTCGGTAAGTAATGGGTGGTCACCCATCCACGGACCAACCTAGGCAAGCGCTGCTTAACCTGTAGATCGACTTCGAAGGAATGTGATTTATAAAAATAAGTTTTATTTTTGGACTAACTTAAATCAATCAAAGATTTCGATTAGGACTAAGGCCACTTTGGAAGATGTCACATTTTTGCTTCTAAAACTAGCCCGTTTTATTCATAAATTGACGATGTTTTCTTTGAAACACGTTAGTTCATTTATTCTTTGATTTTAGGCTAGAGCCAGTGGTGTTTATCGGTTGGGTTCAAGAGCCGAAACCAAAATGCTAACGGTATTAATTTTAATTGATGGTACAGAGATCTTAAAACGGTTTTAAAATGTATTGTAATTAGACTAATTGGAAGAAATCGCACTGAGATCATTTACATCTGATTGGAGGTTGGGACGCCACAGACAGATAAAAAAGGTTTGTACAGGTGCCAGCATTTCAAGCTACCCGAAACTGTAACATTTTTCCCAATCATCCTTGAACCTAATGCTTTATCAGGAAAGTTGAAAATGTATTAAAATAAATTGACAGATTGTGGTAGTTTAATGTGCTGTGTCTGTACAACACCTCGCTTTTTGCGTTAGGAGAATTAGAAATATCTCAATATCTTGGACATCTTTTAAACACTAATTTGGCACACATACTATTCGAAACAAAAAAAAACAACACATTCGTTATTTAAAACAACTCGATACCTAAGATTCGGATCCGGATTGGCTATGACATCATACGCCACGTAAAAAGATCATCTCAAAGTCACTTTAGCCAACATTACAGGTCAAATGTTTTAAACCTTTTTTTAGAACGGTAAGGACAAACCGTTCTCCCGACCAAGGATATTTACTTGTTTGATTTTCAATTAAGAATATTATACTAGCATAGTTATATTGATTTGGCGCTAAATTTTAAAGATGTGACGTTAAGTGACAGAAAATTAAAGATGGACGCCTTAAAATGTCAATGTCAAGTTGGTTTCGAAATTTGAACGGATTCGGCTTATTGAATTGGAGATTGGGAAGGTTAGCTATCTACTTCTGATTTAATGCTGGGTACACATTGGTGTGGAACGTAACACAAATGAGCTGTACAGACTTATGCAGTGCAACATGAAATGTAACCCAACGACAAGGCGAATTTGTTTCATTGCGTGTTACACTGCATGTTACATTTTGTAAGTCTGTACATGGCTTAACAATACACATCTTTAATACATTTTTCTTACTTTTTTCCTTCTCATTTCAAAACCAGCATGAAACATTCAGGGTGATTCAAAATTAAACAGTAAATATCTTATTAAGTTAGTGATGTTGAATAAAATACAGAGTGTAAACAGACTCTTCACGAAGCTGTCAACCAAGCATTATCTACATCAAACTAAGTAACTTTACGCAAAATTTGTGCTGGGAAGCGACTTTTTTTTGAGCTGAAAAATCACGTTTTACAGTAGGACACAATAAAACGCACTCAAAACATTGTGCTGATGGGTGGATTGAATAGTGAGGGGGTCTTAGAGGTGTGTAAAGTAAAAATCTTACATTCAAAACATGTATTTAAAAAAACTTGTGAAAACGTTGGAACTTTGACCCCCAATATCTCAGTAACTAGAAGGTTTCCAGGTACGGTCTAGAACCAAAAAATGATTGCAATGACGGGGAGGATAAGTGCCTTTCGGCTTCGTTAAGAGTCTGTTTACACCCTTTATGTATGTATGTCTGAGAATATGGTCTGACTAACAGAAGCACTGCTTAATAATAGGGTACATACAAAGATTTTATGCAGAATTAACAGGTCGCACACCTCATAGAAAACAGAAGTAGAAAAAACGCTAAAAAACTTAAAAATATCCAAAGTAAGGTTGTTGTGGGTACCAGCGATAAGACAGCCGTTGTACTCATAGAATGAACAATATTGCAAAATAGCTAGACATATATGTAATATTTTTATGTACTTCGTAGCATATATACACCGGGATTTTTTTGTGGTCTGACAAAGGTGGTCCACTCAATGTATCCGACATAAAATCCCTCAAAGCGTGTCTTTTTTTACCATTAATTAAGATAATAGGTACAAAGAAAAATAAATAATACATTAGAATTATGAAACATCCTGTTAATAATGTTTACGTATCAAACAGTAGAACATACCTAACCATCGCACGAGTCGAGTAGATAGATCTTCGCTCGCAACAGAATGTTTCAACTACGTTATGCATCATAATAATTAATAATTTTTTTTTTTTCTCTTAAATTCCATTTTTTTGTTATGAATGTATAGTAGTCATTGGATACATCAAGTGGGCTGCCGTTGTCAGACAACTAAAAAGTCACGGTGTATATATTTTTTATCTATCTATCTTTGGCATGGAGTTCACTACGAAATCATATGAATGAGACAATATTGAAAAAGCAAACAAGTCATAGTACATATATTTACTAAAGTTTTTGAACACATTCTTAAGGTTTTAAACATCACAGGCTTTTAAAAATTATTTTATATCAATATCTCTGCATTTTTTACAAACTACAAAATGATCTAAAATAATAATGCTAACTTCCTAACTATATTAATATTATAAATGTGATAGTAAGTTTGTTTGTTTGTTAACTTTTCACGCCTAAACCACTGAACCGATCATCCTGAAATTTGGCACATACGTTGTCAGATGTACAGAAACGGACATAGGATACCTTTCATCCCGAAAAAAGTACTGTTCTCGTGGAAATAAACAAAAATTTTATAATGCTCATAGATGGCGCCACGTGTCTTTCAGAATTGAATTACAAGCAGAGTACAGCCCGAATTGATTGTAAAATTGTAAATGAACGCGAGTTAAGCCGCGGGCAAAAGCTAGTACAAAATAAAAGCTTTTTAAATATGTATTTATCAAGATGAGAAAAGAAGTACAGGGGGGTTACTATGACGTCTTAAAGCAGTGTGGGAAAGAGACAGAGCTATACAGGTCGTCTAGCGCCATCTCTCTCGCACACTGGAATTACTCCTGATTTAAGACGTCATGGTAGGCCCCCAGTTCATCAAAATAAAGGCAACGGGCCCTGAAGGCTGGCAGCATCGCCACTTTGGATGGCAATGCTGATTCTGGCTAAAGTTTTTTATTGGCCCTAAAAAATGCTCAAAATGGTGGTCGCAATCGCGACTGCTAAGCATGAGGTCTTGGGTTCGATTACCGGGTCGGGCAAATTGTTATTGGGCTTTTCCAGCAGAATTTCTCAGTAGCAGCCACGGAGTATGGATTTGTGCCAGTTTGATGGCAATAGGTTCGCCCCCTGTTATATGGGACTTAAAACAAAACTGGTGAAATGTGGGTGTATTATTAGGTTCACCTCTGCCTAACCCTTCGGGGATTACAGGCGTGATGTTATGTTATGTATGTATGTATTTAGCCCTCGGGTCACATGAAGTCGACCTTGGCGATATCCCAAATTATTATTATTGGTAGACACTCTGTCCCCTTCATCATTCTACTTCCTACTAATCTTTACATATAATATTATAAACGCGAATGTTTGTAAGTATGTATGGATGTTTGTTACTCTTTCACGCAAAAACTTCTGAACGGATTTGGATGAAATTTGGCACACAGATAGTTTATAACCTGGATTATGTTCCCTCGGGACAATTATCACGCGGGCGAAACCGCGGGCATAGGCAAGATTTATTTCTCATATAGTCATATTTCTCCTGAAAATCGTTTTCTGTTGAAACTAGATAAAAGTGATACTACTAGCATATCAATGATGGAAACGTCAAACATGTAGGTATTGGAATGACATAATCAACCGAAAAGAGTTTGTGTCAATACATCTAGAAGTTGTTAAAAAAAAACGATCTTGATTTGTCTCTAATGTCTACGCCCTCTGGAAGGTACCAAGTGTCATCATGAGTTGATAATTTGATTTCTATGTAATCAGAAAATAGTCATTAATTAAAACTATTCAAACAAAACAATTGACCACATAAAAAATAGTACTTACTACAAAAAAAAAACAACCTTTGTCCGTTTACAGCGTTTTTCTCAGAAACGGCTGAACGGTGAATGATTTCATCATAGCGAATAAAGATGATAATAAGCTACATTTTGCAACAAGAATACTAATAAAGATTATCATTTTGTAGAGGTTACTCCATTCATTTTTATTAAAACGAGGAAAAAATGCAAATTATGAATCTGTGGTCGCAATGAAACTGGCGGTAAAACAAAGTATTTTCGCAACGGGATAAGGCAAAGGTATTTCAGTATAATGCCAATCGTGTTTTAAATTCTTGGCTCCAAATGAATACAGCCTACTTTGTAATTTTAATAAGAAGTATAGGAATTTCACATTTACAAAACTTTAAATAGAAGATTATTGCCAAATCATTCAAATTCAATTATTTAATAGATTTTAGCGAGGTGGATCTATTAAAAGTTTAATTACTGAACTGACTGGTGGTTGATGGTAGCGAGTGGTCGTGGTTGTACCGTAGAGGTTCATTCTAAAAAATATGTTTTGGTAACAATAAGTTAAGAGAATATTAAATAAGTTTTGAAGTTGAACTGTAGTTATTTCTGAGATATCCAGGATATCTAGATACTAATACAATACTAAGTATTTTATTGTACACAAAAGAAGTTTTATGAACACTGTTCTAACAACATGATTATTTTACAACCAAGACAATTTAAAATTAGAACTGACTTCGAAATTTCACAAAAAAAAAATAAAAGAATAAAAATTCAAACTCACCGTTCAGAATTTCGAGCAAAGACAACACAAAATTAAAAATTACTAAAATAATATATATCCTACAGACCTTACAACACGTCCATACACACAGGCACACAAACCGAACTGAACGATTATCGCTTCGGACCGAGATATCGGTATAAGGAATCGATTAAAATCGTCAAAACAGGTTGTAAGTTTAATTATGTGGCATTATGATGAGACTGTTAGGTTTAGACGTCTTGGCGGATTTTAAAAAGATGTTCGAAAAAAAATGGCGCGGATTCGTAGACAGTTGTTTTTTTTATTTTTTGGAGGGAAAATTTTGTGTTGGTTCTGTAGGTGAGAACATTGAGAGGGCTTTGGAATGGAATTAACGATGTGTGTGTGGTCGTTAATTTCTATTATAAAATCATTTGGAGAAACTATACAGGATAGCGATTTAATTATCTGCATCCTTCAAAGCGGCCTTTCCTAATATCTTACTATATATAATACTAGCGGACGTCACGCGGTTTAACCCGCGTAGTCCCCGTTCTCGTGGGAGTACGGGGGTAAAATATAGCCTATGTTACTCGCTGATAATGTAGCTATCCATTGCTGAAAGAATTTTTCAAATCGGTCCCGTAGTTTTTAAGTTTATTCGTTACATACTAAAATAAAAATCTTTCCTCTTCATAATATTAAGTATAGAGTATAGTTATAGATATTATACAAACTTTCGCATTTATAATCTATATACTATAGATTATAAATGCGAAAGTTTGTCAGCATGAATGGATGTTTGTTACTCTTTCACGCAAAAACTACTGAACTAATTTGGATGAAATTTGGCACACAGATAGCTTATAACCTGGATTAACACATAGGATACATTTTATCCCGGTAGTATGATCCCGTGGGACAGTTATCAAACTCCACGCGGGTTATAAGCTAGTATTAAATACCTGACTATTCCTTTTCATCTTTTCATAGGTGAATAGGAATGGTTTGTCTACTGTTTTACGGGAATATGTTTTTGGCTTCAGATATGAGATTCTTTGGAAGAGTGGTTTTATACACGGGTTTAATTGGGTGTGGATGGCCAAATCTGAAACTAAAAGGAATCTCGAGCCGGATTTTGATGAAAACTAAAACTGCATAGGATTTTTGGAAAATTAGTGGCCCTAGCCAAGAATCAAACCCGTTGATTTGGAAACAAAAAACACACATTGTATTATTACACCATTCGACAGTGTCGCTATTAAGGAACAAATTTTGGGAATTAATGACATGCGGCAAATTTAATCGGTCTCGAGACTCCTTTGTGCATTTTTAGATATTCCTCATAGTTTCAGATTTGGCAATCCACGCCGACTTGAAAAATTCACCCTATATATGCGGGTAGGTTCACGTCCTTTAAGGTTACATGACGGGTAACTAAATCGCCACCTTGTATACAATATGTTAAAAAACGGCTGGACCAATTTTGACGAGGCTTTGACTGGCAGAGCGAATGTTATAAGGTCCAACAAAGCTACTTTTATTTTAGAAAACTAATTAGTATTCCGTGCAAAAAAATTAAAACCCCTAGAAATTGTTAGCAAAATCCGATTCAAACGGCTAATCTCCGAAACGGCTAGACTGATTTTGACGGATTTTTACTGGAATATAGCTGATGTTATAAGGAGTAACTAAAGCAAAGTAATATTTTTTTATAATAATTTCACGCAAACGAAGGTCGCAGGCACAGCTAGTTACTAAATAAGATACGAAACACAAAATATTAATGAAAGTAATCATATTAATAAATTTTACCCATCCACGGAGCAACCTAAGCAAGCATGTTTAACCTAAAAATCGACCCGAGCGGCTGTTATTATTTAGCCACGAAGTCCTCGACCGACTTACGAAACAAATATTCTGCCAAAATTATTGTTCACTCCATATTTACATCCAGAATATTTACACTGCAAATAAGTTAAGAGGAAATGTGGATGGTCTTTTCTCCATACCAACGTTCTCGCCTGTTTTCTTTCTGGTTTATGACCTTAAAGCTATGATTTTGTACAGTTAAATAAATATCAACCTCTCCTATGTCCCTATCTTTTCCTTTTTGATGATACATAAATCTGTATAAGCACTAGAACCTTTACAAAATGTTCAAAATAGCCTATTTAGATTGCCTGTCAACAGAGGCCTAGTGTAAAAATTTGACAACTATTAATGAAAAACGAAAACACAGTATATATCCTTCTTATTCAGTTTATGAAATATCTTTTAAATTGGTCGAATATTGGGAGAGCCAAGCCTCGAATTATGACTTTTATCGCACCAATGTCGAAATCACTCTCGCAGAGAGACAGCGAAAGTTTTTTCAAATACCTACCATGTTCCCTCTTAAGGAACTCTAACAATCAACGCTTTGATTTCTTTTAATAATAGCTTCTTTAAATCGTCTCTCAATAATGTTCACCTGCACGTTTTGTTATCCGCCCACGGATCCCCAAGCCCCTTCTCTCAAATGTCGGTGTTCAAGGGCAATGGCGACTTGAAATGTCAAACTATTTATTATTATGTGAATAACTTGGCGAATAGATATTAGGCACAGACGGTTATATGGCTAGTATTGGCCGCCATACTTTTAATACATGTTATTACTAGTTGTAGCCTGCGACTTCGTTCGCGTGGAAATTTTGATGTGACAATGTGAGCAAATAAAAGTAAAAAGTAGCCAATGTGATATTCTAGATTATAATCTAACTCTGTGCCAATTTTCATCCAAATCCGTTCAGCCGGTGAGATTCTGCCCGTGGCATCGCCCGCGTGGGATGCGGATTTTATACCACGGGTACCAGTACCAGGGTAAAAAGTACCCTATGTCCCAAACCAGGTCTATCCGTATGCCAAATTTGATCAAAATATGTTCAGCCGTTAAGGCATGACACACAACCACACTCGATTTCACATTTACAGGTAAGTTATAAGTGGTTTAGTTTTGTCTAAAGACTGAGGTAAACTGCAATTTGGTAATTTATGTCACAACTTCAACTCTGTAATCCCTGAAAGTTTTAGGCAGGCGTGTTATATGCTTAAATTATGACACATACACATCACCATCATCATCATCAGCCTATAATGTTCCCACTGCTGGGACACAGGCCTCCTCTCTATGAGAGGGATTGGGTCATCATCACGCGGGCCCAGTGCGAATTGGTAGATGTCACAAACATGTCTTCGAATTTTTGGTTCTAGGTCATGCATGCCGGTTTCCTCACGATGTTTTCCTTCACCGTTTTTGAGAGCAGTGGTGATGAAATAAATTACACAAAGTAATACGCCTGCCTGGGTTAGAACCCATGACTTACTGTTCGCAAGTCGGGGCCGCCACCACTGGGCCACCGCTGCTCTCACACAGGCACATACACACCTACACGCAAGAGACGTTCGTTCACGTTTC
The DNA here is from genome assembly GCA_950005105.1 of Lycophotia porphyrea. NCBI lineage: Eukaryota > Metazoa > Arthropoda > Insecta > Lepidoptera > Noctuidae > Lycophotia > Lycophotia porphyrea. Next base: position 1,892,994 of record OX465410.1, on the reverse strand, counting down.
GGGGACGCAGCTACTTTTTATTAGTTTCCAAAATGAACTGTTCTTGAGTTGACAGACTCAACATCTACCTACTTCCAGCCAGCACCTACTGCCTAGGTAACATAAAATAGAATGAACACAATTTTGCAATTTGTTACACATACCTACGGGTTTTTCCAACATATTCTTACGTAGATGTTACTTACCTTACCAAATAAGGAAGGAAAATGATGTAGGGATCCCGTGTGTTAGAAAATACATAACCTGGAAATGGTTTGAAGGGACACCATTCTGACCTGCCAGGGCTGCGGGACTGTTCGAAAGAGATACCGCGACCCTGGAACACAAAGGGCTAAGAAGGAACATGGATGGGTTTTAGTCAGTACAAGTCTGACACTCCCTTCCGCTCCGTCCAGAGCGGGAGCATTCATTTGATGATTTCAACAACAGCCACATATAAATTTTTCATCAGTAATTTTAAAAAATCTGTTGTTCTATACATTTAGAAGGAAAGAGCAGATTTTTTTTAAATTAATTACATTTGAAAATCTTCTATGTGGGGGTGTTCAGAATGATGGTATTCCGTCCAAACTATTGAGGACGTACAACATTTGCTGATGGATTGTGTGTTACTTAAGAGGAAACAGGTGAAGGTGGATCAAAATTCATCATCATCAACATCATCATCTGCCTAGCCTTTTCCTAACTATGTTGGTTTCGGCTTCCAGTTAGTTTGGTAAGACTGGTTGTCAGACTTTTTGGGCCACTGACTATCTAACGACTGTCAAAGATCTTCAAATGACAGCCGGGACCAACGGCGTGCTTTCCGAGGCACGGAGTAAACTTGGTATGTAATGGGTGGTCACCCATCCACAAACCAACCTAGGTAAGCACGGCTTAACCTTAAGATCGACCCGAGGGGCTCTCATTGTTTAGCCACGAGGTGGATTCTAATTAATTCATTAAATTAATATTACACAGGCCTTTCATTATCAAGTCTATCTAAATGCAGCTGAATACCAGTATTTTAAATGGCTGTAAGCTGAATGAGAAAACATGTGAAGCCGGGTTAATGAGGAAAATTAATATAAGTGTGCCTTGCCCATAGACTATATTTAAATCACCATAGAGTAGGTTGTAGGCGCCGGCGCCTTTTTTGTAGGCAGCACTTTTTGTGGTTTATAACTGGTTAAATTACCGGTTGTTGGTTGCTGATGTCATCAGCACATTCTTTAATGTTATGTGTCCGTCTGATGGCTAATGTAACCGTCATCACTTATGTCGCTCATGTGATACATTAAAACGGGTACGTCCCGTTTGGACAACTAAACCAAAGTCGTCTAAAACAAGTGCCTTTTCGTAACTATTATAAACTTCATACATTAATTCCCGTTCCGTCAACCATAAACTTCAACTGTTTTTCTACGGTACAGTCATCTCCCAAAATTACAAGAAAACCTCTAGTTGATGTTGATATTTTTTGTCTCTCTTTGATGCACTAAGGTTTGTAACAAAAGAACTCAATTTAGATTTTGAACAGAAAGTACTAGGGGAACAGAATCAAGAAGGAGATATTGTGGCCGCTGAAATCGTCTTTTTAGTGTAAACCCTACAAAAAGTACTTGGAGAACGGAAGCATGAAGAGCACACTATGATTTGTTACAAAAGAACTCAATTTGGAATTTGAACAGAAAGTACTAGGAGAACACAATTAAGTCGGAGATATTGGTGCCGCTGAAATTGTCTTTTTAGTAAATACCCAACAAAAAGTACGAGGACAACGGAATCATGAAGGGCACACTAAGATTTGTTACGAAAGAACTCAATTTGGAATTTGAACAGAAAGTACTAGGAGAACAGAATCCAGAAGGAGATGTTGGTGAACTTGTGTGAACAGTTGTGAATAAGTAAATTTTATTAGGTTAAACTAACTATATACATTGATATTTAAAAACTATTAAACTAAAATAGATAAACTAACAACAAACTATAAAAGGGCATCGAAAAACTCCTCCTCAACGCTGTCAGATGGTAATGTGCCCAAGAGACTGGCGGCGTTGCCACGTTGTATGGCAACACTTAGCCTCTGGCCAAAGTAAAGGCAGCCCTTGGGTCACGGGAAGCGTCAACTAGGCGTTTCGAAATTTCCTTAAATAGGCTATGAGCACTCGGACCCCACGGCCCTAGAGTTTCAACCCCAAACGGCTCGGAAATATAGTTACCACACAGGTTTCTATATTTACGCCGCTTGAGGTTCTCTGCAGCCGCAGCGGCAGCACCAGCACAGCACGATGAGCTTGGAAGATGGGATGGCGCAAGAGTATCGACGCATGTTGCGTTCCACACTAAAGGCCTACCCATCTTCCAAGGAAACAAAGACATGCCGTCCGGTCTCTTGCCATCGTCGCGTGCCAAGCCATTGGGTTCTAAAACAGCTGGGACGCCTACGGTGACAAGAGCTCGTCGGATAATGTTGTTTATATTTGCGTGCCTTGCAAAACGGCCCGCACTTCGGCTGCATGACAGGCCGTGGTGACCGAGGTTGTTGACAGCTTCACCGCAGTGACAGCGATAAGGAGAACAGCAAGCGGCACCAAGGCGTAAAGAAACAGCGAGGTGGAAGTTTGTGTCGTCGAACAATGTGCCTATGCTCGACGACGGTAGTGCGTGAAGCCAAAGACCTGACTCCCACTCACCCACAGCCCGCAGGCGCGCACGCTCAGCAGTAGTAGCAGATGTGTTCAGCAGATTGCTCTGAACTACTCTGCAGAGCGGCTCGTCCCTGCACCGTCTCTGGGAAAATGGATGGTCGGGTTCTTCAGTATTCGGGCAAGCGAGTTGCCAAGCATCGATAGCCTCGGACATGCACGGCACATCAAAATCAATCAGTATGGAAGATAGGATATTCCTGATTAATTTCTTAGTGCCGTGGACCGAGGATATAAAAGCCGGTAAACTAATACTGGAAATTTTGCGGACGCCGAGTCCGCCCATGCGAATAGGAAGAGTAGCTTGTGCCCAAGCTCGTTGTGAATTGATGCAAGCCTAGTACTTTTCGTTACGTATTCACCAAACAGAATTCTGTAGTACAAAAACTTACAGTCTTTTCGATCAAATTTGTCTGGGCGTGCTAAAAAACCATTTTTTTCAATTTATAGTAATCACTGCAACTATGATCAATAAATAATTAACTTGGGAATTTAACAACAGTTTTGAACCTGCTGACCATATATGCCGTAGACAGGATGGAAGATGGGGGTAGAAAATGCTGGAGTGGAGACACCGACGGGACGGAGGAATGTGGGAAGACAACCGACTAGCTGGACAGACGATCTCATTAAAGTGGCTGGAAGAAACTGATTAGCCATATCACAAAACCGCCAAAAGTGGAGAGATTTGGAAGAGACTACACTCAGCACTGGGTGGCCAAGGGTTGAAGAAGAAGAAGTAGAAGAAGCCTATACCCGCGGCTTCACCGGCGTGGAGTTTGATAATGTCGTACGGGATCATATTACCGGGATATAAAGGTTATAAAGTATCTGTGTGCTAAATTTCATCCAAATCAGTTCAGTAGTTTTTGTGTAAAAGAATAACAAACATCCATCCATCTTCACAAACTTTCGCATTCATAATATTAATAGGATTAAGTAAGTAGTATCGAAGGTTGTAACACATTTGAAGGCAAAATGTCAAAGAAACAGTAATTATTTATCAATCAATGATCAATTAAGAGGAACTTTGTAGGTTTTACAATCGAAGGCAAAACTACTAGTTACCAGCAATTATTACTTAAAGAGTCACGAGAAAACCAGGAAAATTGTGGTCTTTGGCCTTTACGTCAATCTGACTTGAGGAAGATGACATTCTACCTGACTACGGCGAAGCGTCACGTCCGATAATCGGTGACCGATTTTTTGTAGGAGAAAAATAGAACACACTGATAGCAATAGTGCAACGCACACGTCCTACAAAAACTAGGTCAGAAATAAAATCGGCCCATACAAAATCGGTCCTAAGAATCGGGGGAAAAATCGGCCCGATTATCTGTCCTACAAAAAGTCTGACGTGCGCGAGCAGCCTTAAGCAGTCTATATACGGTCCCATTAAAATAGATGGACAAATTTTTAGAAATCATTCGGACCACCAAAATAAGGACAAAAATTAAAAAAAATACGCATTACATACTTACAAGAAAAAAAATCAGCTAACGAAAATACACTAAAAATGTATTATTTTATGTCAACATAAAATCACTTTAATCAGTGTTATTTTTGCTTGGATATCTTTTGTTAGACGTACTGAAATCTGTGTTAGTCCATCTACTCGTATTTGAATGGGACCTTATATGTATTTACGTATGTTCCTCCGTAGCGCCTAAACTATTCATCCGATTTTGATGAATACGGTGTCAATCGATTCATTATTATAGCCCGGGTAACATAGGCTACATTTTAACCGACTTCAATAATAGGAGGTCTCAATTTTACCTTGTAAACCCGGGATTTAATTAGAGAGTGATTTTCCAGGAGTACGGTTTTTTAGTTTTTGTTGTATAGCACACGTTAATCCATTAAAATACCTACAAGAATAGGTATTTTAATGGATTAACTTTTTCGTAAATTATTTGCATAAGCCACAGGGTAGAAGGGACACCGGTTACTGGTAAAATGGTTACCACATATTCATTCATCGTTCATTTTTTGTTCAAGACCATACCTTCTAGTTACGGAGATATTGGGGTTAAAGTTCCAACTTTTTCACATTTTTTTTTGTAAATACTTGTTTTTAGTGTAAGATTTTCACTTTAAACACCTCCTATATTAAGTCCTACTGTAAAAAGTGATTTTTCAGCCCAAAAAAGAATTCGTTTCCCAGCACAAATTTTTGCGTAAAGTTACTTAGTTTGATGTAGGTACATAATGCTTGGTTGACGGCTTCGTGAAGAGTCTGTTTACACCCTGTATGAAGTAGCAGCCCAGCAAAGCTCTCGACAACGGCCGAAATCGGCTAGATGGCATAATCACATCATACTGATTGATTTTTTTTTATTAAACTTAAAAAAAAGATGTGGTGCTGTTCCACAAACGATGGGGCACTTAATATCGTGTCCTGCGTGTCCTGTTATTTGCTCTGTAGTAAGCTGAGGAACTGATGAACGCTACCGAAAGCGCCAAACTAGTAGCTCAGTTCTGGGCCGACACAATATAGATTGCCATCGACACGCTAAGAAGAAAATCCCGAACATTTTCGATTTTGACACACGACTGCTACCTGACAAGCGGGCATGATACAAGACAGACAGACCGACTTTTTACTTAGTAGTAACAAGTTATGGACTACGATTTTCTTCGTCTTGTCCCGTATAGCGCTCGTAAATATTTGAATGTATTTGCTAAGAATGCATGTCAAAGCGTTCGTACTCCTAGATTTACCTTCTACGATTATCTAATTAACTATATACATTGATAATTAAAAACTATTAAACTAAAATAGATAAACTAACAACAAACTATAAAAAGGCATCGAAAAACTCCTCCTCAACGCTGTCAGATGGTAATGTGCCCAAGAGACTGGCGGCGTTGCCACGTTGTATGGCAACACTTAGCCTCTGGCCAAAGTAAAAGCCAGCCCTTGGGTCACGGGAAGCGTCAACTAGGCGTTTCGAAATTTCCTTAAATAGGCTATGAGCACTCGGACCCCACGGCCCTAGAGTTTCAACCCCAAACGGCTCGAAAATATAGTTACCACACAGGTTTCTATATTTACGCCGCTTGAGGTTCTCTGCAGCCGCAGCGGCAGCACCAGCACAGCACGATGAGCTTGGAAGATGGGATGGCGCAAGAGTATCGACGCATGTTGCGTCCCACACTAAAGGCCTACCCATCTTCCAAGGAAACAAAGACATGCCGTCCGGTCTCTTGCCATCGTCGCGTGCCAAGCCGTTGGGTTCTAAAACAGCTGGGACGCCGACGGTGACAAGAGCTCGTCGGATAATGTCGTTTATATTTGCGTGCCGTGCAAAACGGCCCGCACTTCGGCTGCATGACAGGCCGTGGTGACCGAGGTTGTTGACAGCTTCACCGCAGTGACAGCGATGAGGAGAACAGCAAGCGGCACCAAGGCGTAAAGAAACAGCGAGGCGGAAGGTTGTGTCGTCGAACAATGTGCCTACGCTCGACGACGGTAGTGCGTGAAGCCAAAGACCCGACTCCCACTCACCCACAGCCCGCAGGCGCGCACGCTCAGCAGTAGTAGCAGATGTGTTCAGCAGATTGCTCTGAACTACTCTGCAGAGCGGCTCGTCCCACCGTCTCTGGGAAAATGGATGGTCGGGTTCTTCAGTATTCGGGCAAGCGAGTTTCCAAGCATCGATAGCCTCGGGCATGCACGGCACATCAAAATCAATCAGTGTGGAAGACAGGATATTCCTGATTAATTTCTTAGTGCCGTGGACCGAGGATATAAAAGCCGGTAAACTAATACTGGAAATTTTGCGGACGCCGAGTCCTCCCATGCGAATAGGAAGAGTAGCTTGTGCCCAAGCTCGGTCGTCCAAAGCCACATTTAAAATTGACGTTAGAGTATGTCTGATAATTTCATCCATTTTGTCCAAAAGGGGAGTGTGCTTCCATAAAGGGGAAGCACGAAGGAAATACGTCAATTTTGGACTGAAACAGCAGTAACGAATTATTGTGATGGCCGAATGTATGTTAATTTCGAGCAATCTTTCCGAAACATCATTGAAATTTTGAATTTTTTCCTCGATAAAATCGGGAAAAGAATTTTCAAAGATGGGAGACCCAAGGAGACGAAGAGAGCTTTTTTCTGTAATTTTGATGCCGGGGGCTATGGCGTTAAATTTTGATAGAGTCTGTTGTCTGTCGGTACTGTCCGCTACATAAATTTCACATTTTGAAAGGTTGAGGTCGAGGCCAATGGAATGAAGTTCATTTTTTAGGAAATTTAGATCTTTTAAAACAGAATCTACATCGCCCCCCAAGGTTCCATCATCTAGATACCAAACGTTAAATTTGGAATTTAGCTGTCGAACAATTGGGTGAATAGCTAAACTAAAAATCACTGGCCCGAGGGGGTCACCTTGTTGACAGCCAACAGCAGATTCCAAAAGGTATTATCTAATTTCATTTAAGTTAGATCATTATCTGCCTAGCCTTTTTCCCCAACTATGTTGGGGTCGGCTTCCAGTCTAACCGGATGCAGCTAAATATCAGTATTTTACATGGAGCGACTGCCTATCAGACCTCAACAACCCAGTTAGTACTGGGTAATACGATACCCCTTGGTTAAACTGGTTGTCAGCCTTTTTGGGCCATTGATTACCTAACGACTGCCAAAGATCTTCAAATGACAGCCGGGACCAACGGCTTAACGTGCTTTCCGAGGCACGGAGGAAACTCGGTATGTAATGGGTGGTCACCCATCCTCAGACCAACCTAGACAAGCGCGGCTTAACCTAAAATCGACCCGAGTGGCTGTTATTATTTAGCCACGAGCACCTTAAATTCATTTAAGTTAGATACTGATAAAAGAAAATATCATGAAAATCCCGTCTGCTTAAAGTTCTCACATGCAGTAAGTAAGCAAAATTGGTGATCAATACTCGTTTCGTTTCTCCATCCATCCTTTCTCGTTCGCAAATAATAATATCACCATTAAATCAGCTGTTACCGGTCCGCCATGTTTGGTAGGTTCGTTTTTTTTAATCAAACGGCATAGGAATGCAAGGTTATACCTGTCACGGAATATTTAATTTAATGTTGTTTGTTGGGTATGTGTTCGTTTTAAATTGGAAATCGATGTAAAAGAGGAATATCGAGTGATTTCCAGTTAATAAGTTTTGGAGGTCAGGTAGGCGTCGCTACAGGTAGACTGGAAGCCGATTTCTAATTGTTGGGACCACAGATATAGATAAATAGATACTAGATAACGCAAGAGCACCCAGCTTAAGCTAAAAAAACTTAACGTGACTACTGTCGTAGGAAGCTAATTTATTTAAAACTAGCTGTTGCCGGCGACCTTCGTTTGCCTGGAATCATTATTAAACAATCCCCTATATTATAAGCACTTCCCTATTTGAATCGAATTTTGTTACCAATTACAAGGGTTTTGTTTTCTTTGCACGGAACCCTATTTACTTATCTAAAATAAAAGAAGCCTAAGTTACTCCTTGTTACTTCGTCTGTGTGAAAGTCCCGTCAAAATCGGTCCAGCCATTTCAGAGATTAGCCGGAACAAACAGACAGACAGACAGACAAAAATTGTAAAAAATGTTGTTTTGGTATATGTACCGTGTATACATCCTTATGCACTTAGTAAAAAGCGGCTATTTTAATATTACAAACAGACACTCCAATTTTATTTAACTGTACAGATGTACAGATACAGACAACAACGTTACAACGCCACAACTTTATAACTTAAATAATAATTCTAGACATTTAAAGAACTAAAACATAGTCTATTTTGTATAGTCACTCACTAGTTTGAGTACCTAAATACCTAGTGCTTTTGACGTCATAGTAGGTAGTCAAGAAATGGCACGTGATACTTGCATTATCTTGCCAGGGCTGCGGGACTGTTCGAAAGAGATACCGCGGCCTTGGATCACAAAGGGCAAGGAAGGAACATGGATGGGTTTTAGTCAGTACAAGTCTGACACTCCCTTCCGCTCTGCCCAGAGCGGGAGAAGCCATTTGAAGATTTCCCATGCGAAAAAAATAATACTTGCGTTATATCTACGTATATCTATATTATCTGTGGTTGGGACAAAGTTATGTAGATACTGACGGAAAAGAATAGAAAATGCCCATAAAGAATTAGACGTTTCCCTTAAACTCTTATTCTTTATTACACACAAATTAAAAATATACATACAAGTTGCAATAGTATAGCTTATGTACGGTGGGCCGTATCAATTGGGTACCCCAGCTAGGAACCTAGTTGCTTTCAAGGGGGGTACCCACATCATGAAACTGACTGTACAATGGCCGGTAGCTTGGACTCTGTTCCCGATACCGGTGCGCTACTATTTTTTATATTTTTAAATGTTTTTTTTTTATATTGTTTTTTGAAAATGTATTTAATATGTGTTAAAATAAATAAAGGAAAATACCCAATTTATTACGATGTTTCCCTTAACCATAAGTTAGTGTCTTAGAATATCTCATAACATCTAGTTACAATGTAAAAAATTGATTCATGACAAGAACAATCTTTTTTGCAAAAATAAAATCGACTTCCAAAAAACTATTAAAAAAGTCTAGAATAACTTTACTTTCAGAAATCGGTGACTTTGTTTTTTCATTGACTTTTACGCCACTGATTTCCGAGAGGTATTCCTCGAAGCGCTACCATTTTGAGGCGCACCTAATGAGGCGCTCCTTTTTAATTCCTCGGAGCGCACCTTTTAGTAGCGCTCTCGATAGCAATTAAAAATATTAACTACTAAAAGGTGCGCTCCGAGGAATAAAAAAGGAGCGCCTCATAAGATGCGCCTCAAAATGGTAGCGCTTCGAGGAATACCTTATTTCCGAAAGTAAAATTATTTTAGACTTTTTTAATGGTTTTTTGGAAGTCGGTTTTATTTTCGCAAAAAAAAAATATATTTTTCCCTTTTTAGCTGTAGTATACCATACAAATTTTGTCATGACTAAATTTTACAATAAGGGATCATTATGACAACATATGTCAAGAAAGAATACGTATTAAAGGAGCTATCTTTAAAACTACTCAAGCAAAGATAATCAAATTTATATAGTACCAACACGCGGGTTTCGTCTAGCAAATGAAAAAAGTAATCACGGAGTAATCGGTGAACATACATAAAAAACAAACAAAAAAAAAGATACATAACCTCCTTATTTAGAAGTCGCTTAAAAAGTCGCATTGCATTCTCTTCTTTGCTCATCCTAGATCTTCAAAACCAGCCGCGTAAAATGTAAGCTCGTTTTTCTCACAACCATTCATCATCATCCACCTAGTCTTTTCCCAACTATGTTGGGGTCGGCTTTCAGTCTAACCGAATGCAGCTGAATACCAGTATTTACATGGAGCGACTGCCTATCTTACCTCCACAACCCAGTTAGTACTGGGTAATACGATACCCCTTGGTAAGAATGCAGACTTTTTGGGCCACTGCCTACCTAACGACTGTCAAAGATCTACAAATGACAGCCGGGACCAACGGCTTAACCTGCTTTCCGAGGCACGGGGGAAACTCGGTATGTAATGGGTGGTCACCCAACCACAGACCAACCTAGGCAAGCACAACTTAACCTAAAGATCGACCCGAGCGGCTGTTATTATTTAACCACGAGCTCCTCACAACCATTATCTATAGAAAATAAAAATAACAACTTACATGCTATAATTAAAAAGTAAGACAGGGTTAAAACCTAGATCTCTCACAATCAGTCTAAAGTCTAGACTTCGTCTAAAGGTTACTTGTATGTCTAGGTCATTCGACCGAAGTAGTGTGGGCAGGACATCTACATTGTAAAAGATGTTCGAATAGCGTTTTGTAGCTCTAGAAAAAGTTCTATCAAAAATAACTGGTACCGTTAAAAAATAACTGGTACCGTTAAAAAATGTATTGAATTTTCATAAGGACGAGCAGCTCGCGAAATTCAATTTCTCGGTTAGTGTAAGACTTTTCGGACTGTATGTTAAAGGGTTGTTTTTAAGGGTAGGTCTGTCATGTGAAAATTAGCTCGTGGCAAAATAATAACAGCCGCTCGGGTCGATCTTTAGGTTAAGCCGTGCTTGCCTAGGTTGGTCTGTGGATGGGTGACCCATTACATACCGAGTTTCCTCCGTGCCTCGGAAAGCACGTTAAGCCGTTGGTCCCGGTTGTCATTTGTAGATCTTTGACAATCGTAAGGTAGTCAGTGGCCCAAAAAGTCTGACAACCAGTCTTACCAAGGGGTATCGTATTACCCAGTACTAACTGGGTTGTGGAGGTCAGATAGGCAGTCGCCCCACGTAAAATACTGGTATTCAGCTGCATCCGGTTAGACTGGAAGCCGACCCCAACATAGTTGGGAAAAGGCTAGGCAGATGATGATCTGTCATGTGAAAATTACTGGATTTGGATGAAATTTGAGATACAGATAAAATGGATTAACACATATGATACTTTTTATGCCAGTATTACGACCCTGAGGGACATTATCGAACTCCACGGGGGTTCAGCCACGGGACATTAGCTAGCAGGTAATAATAAAAGAAAAAAAACTGACTTCCAAAAATGGCAAGACTCACCCTCAGACCACTATTGGCACTAATCCAATGTGGTGGCGAGCCACAATTTGGCCTGCTGGTTTGGCTGGGCATGTCTCGTTGTAGGTCCTTAAGCTGGAAGTTTTTCGTGCATAACTCATTCCGATTCGAGAGAAGTTCCTAAGTTATGCTAAAAAAGATCATAATTAATTAAATCACTGCTAAGTATATTTTATTTATTTATGTCTTCTACAATAATTCTTCAATTGGCATTTTGTTACTTTTTGTAAAAAAACTTTGAATGCCAGTTTGGTGTTATTTTTAAATCTAATGTCAACTGTTTGTCTGACATTCATCTGTCATTTTTTAATGTCACAAGTCAGATTAGATAAAGTAGTTTATTTACTGCAAAATACCTCACTTGGACTCTGGATATCATCTAGCTTGCCTATTCCTAACTATGTCGAGGTCGGCTTCTAAGTTCCAATCGCTGATCGGCTGACCGTATGCTGCTGATGCCAGTATTTTACATGCAACTGCCTACTCGGTCTCGAAAACCCAGTTACTGCGTAAAACGGTACCTTTTTTTTTTTTTTTTACGGATGGGAAATCGTCAAGTGACTTCTCCCGCTCTGGGCAGAGCGGAAGGGAGTGTCAGACTTGTACTGACTAAAACCCATCCATGTTCCTTCCTTGCCCTTTGTGTTCCAGGGCCGCGGTATCTCTTTCGAACAGCCCGCAGCGTACCTTTACATTCATATTCACCCAGTTTTGTATTAGGTATACGTCTCATCAGTTACCCCTTGGTGAGACTGCTTATCAGCTGAGCAGCGGTGGCCCAGTGGTAACGACCCTGACTTACCAACAGTAATTCGTGGGTTTGAACCCAGGCAGGCGCATTACTTTGTGTAATTTATTTTATCACCACTGCTCTCAAAAACGGTGAAGGAAAACATATTATCCTGAGGAAACCGGCATGTCCTAGAACCAAAAATCCGAAGACATGTGACATCTACCAATCCGCACTGGGCCCGCGTGGTGGATTATAGCCCATTCCCTCTCATAGAGAGGAGGCCTGTGTCCCAGCAGTGGGAACACTATAGGCTGATGATGATGATGATGACTGCTTATCAGAGATTCGGGCCACTGACTATTCGTAACGGCTGTCAAAGATCTACAAATGACAGTCGAGACCAACAGCTTTCTGAAGCACGGAGGGATCTCTTTTTGTAAATGGATGGTTCACACATCCATGGGCTGACCTTAGCATGCGTTCTTTAACCTTGAATATCGACCCGTGCAGCTGATATGATTTAACACAGCCTCTCAACACGCTCAGAACATAGTTTATGACAAATTGAAAACAGAAAATTCAAAATGGCTGCTAAACGCCATGACAGCTGTCACTTTTCATTCGCATAATTTATTTTCTAAATCAAGTTTTTGGTATTTTTTTTTTTAGTTACACGAGTAATATTCTCGGATGTATCGTATCCTTTTCCTCTTAAACAGGCTGAGTGTAGGTAATATCGCTTGATATTCAAAATGTTGCGGCGGGCGGATGTGTGCGAATACCAGTATAACAGACTAAGCAAGTAGGGTTCCTCGAGATGAATCGTAAAACCTAATGCATGACATAATTAGTTTATTATTTCACTACTGCTAGGACATAGACGTTCTCGTTTTGAGGAGGAAAGGCCTTTGATTTTAGTCTCTGATTTTTTGGGTTCTATAACATGTAGGTTTCCTCACGATGTTTTCTCCCACAGTTACCCTGCAAAAAAAGCAGTATTGTTTTAATGTCACTCCTGTGAAAAAGAGACAGAGCTATAGAAGACGTCTAGCGCCATCTCTTTCCCACTCTGGAATAAGATTGAAATAATACCTACTGCTTTAAAACTTCATGGTAGGCCAGCATAGCTACTACAAACGCTTCGATTCGACATGTCGTATATCTATCTTTCTTTGGCATTACGAAAGCGAGCGAGATAGACACACGACTTTCCGAATCGAAATTGAATCGAAGCGTTTGTAGTTTGAGACATAATGCTTGGCTGACGGCTTCGTGTAGGTTCCGTTTACACCCTGTGGATTTCCAGAAAATAATAATCGACAGTGCCATTTTATTATTTATTTGTTAAAACTTTATGCACAATTTATAAAAAAACTGTACAAAGGCGTACTTTACGTTTTTTTACCAGTCTACCTTAGGATGATGCAGAGACAATATACAGTAGGTGCAATAACAGAAAACAAACTAGAAAATATTATAATTAAAATATAAGGATAAATACATACATTTTCATTCCCGGCAACTTATTTCGTAACAGAACATTCGTAATTAACAGACAGGTGAACTTATTTCTGCAGTTATGTTTTGTAAGGAACCCGCAATATCAAAAAAAGCGATCGCACTTAGCCGCTTATTTTTTGGTATATCAAGAAACTCAGGAATGTTAATGGTCCAACAGTATGCATGAAATAAAACTAAAACATTTTGAGCCCGAAATATAATGTGCCTTACTTATATACTTAAGTATAATAAGTAAAATATAGTATGAGAGAAGTGGTTCTATACTAAATTGTTGACTGAGTATTATATCATGGGGTTTTATAAAGGATGTGAACAGACTCTTAACGAAGCCGAAAGGCACTTGTTCTCCCCATCATTGCAATCATTTTTTTGGTCTAGACCATACCTGGGAACTTTCTAGTTACGGAGATATTGGGGGTCAAACTTCCAACTTTTTCACAAGATTTTTTTTAAATACAACTTTTTTATGTTATACTTTAAATACCTCCTCGACCTCCGTACCTTTTCCCAACTTTGTTAGGGTCAAAGTTCCAACTTTTTCACAATTTTTTTTTTTAAATACATGTTTTTAATGTAAGATTTTTACGTTAAACACCTCCAGGACCCCCTTACTATTCAATCCATCCATCAGCACAATATTTTGAGTGCGTTACATTGAGTACTACTGTAAAAAGGTGATTTTTCAGCCCAAAAAAAAAAGTCGTTTTCCAGCAATATTTTTTGCGTAAAGTTATTTAGTTTGATGTACATAATACTTTGTTGACGGCTTCATGAAGAGTCTGTTTACACCCTGTATGGTATTCAGGAATAGGTATTGTATTATTGCGTAGGTAAGATATAAGGCTATTGTCTGTTTTATTGTGTGGTTAGTGCCTAACCTGGTGTCTGAGTTTTAATGCCGTCCATGAACCTCTGTCTTGGCTTTACATGCCGTCAAGAAATATCTCTCAGGCATGCTGGTTTCCTCACGATGTTTTCCTTCACCGAAGCAAGTGATAATTTAAACAATACGCTTTCTAATCCGAAAAATCAGAGGTGCGTGTTTTGGATTCGATATCGTGATGTATGACTTGGCAGTCTGACGTTCTTGCCAAGTTGCCAATGCAAGGATTTTAGTCAACATCTGCCTGCCTTCTCCCAACTATGTTGGGGTCCCCTTTCAGTGCAACCGGCTGCTGCTGAGTACCAGTATTTTACATGGAGCGACTGCCTATCTGACCTCCACTACCCAGTTAGTACTGGGTAATACGATACCTCTTGGTAAGACTGTTTGTTGGAGTTTCGGAGCCAGAGTTATCTCACTTATATGAATTGGTGACTGATTACTTATTTTCAACATAGGGTTTTTTTATGATATTTGAAACCAGATTTTGTATATCACCACGCTTCTTATCCTCTAAAGTTAAGCGGAAGTGTAGATATCAATTAATTGAGCACCCACATTTCACCGGTTACGTTTGAGCCCTGCATAAATAGTACCTAGGGGGTGAGCCTTTTGCTATTAACTGGGCACAAATCTAGACTTAGAGCTGCTACTGAAAATTCAAAATAGAAAACCCAATAACACTTTCCCAGACTTAGAAATCTTATACTAAGCAGATGACTTGCTACACGAGCATTAAACCAACGAGGCACTTAAAAAATGTGGGTGATGTTGACTTTGCCATTTGTTTTACACTCCATCTAAGCTTGAGTGAGACGCAGGACGCTCAAAGAGATATCAGCAAACAGGGAGGTCCGCAGCCCTGGCAGGCATCGGCCCTTGCGGGCCAAGGGCCGATGCCTGCCAGGGCTGCGGGACTGTTCCAAAGAGATACCGCGACCCTGGCACACAAAGGGCAAGTAAGGAACATGAATGGGTTTTAGTCAGTACAAGTCTGACACTCCCTTCCGCTCCGCCCAGAGCGGGAGGAGTCATTTGATTATTTCCCATCCAAAAAAAAGAAGGGTATCGTTACGTGATCGTAAGGATAGTGGAGGGTTATGTCGAACTGCCACCGACTAAAACTCCACAGTTCCTACTACTACCCTAAGTTGGTGGCCCTGGAGATTAAGTACATTCGCTGCCTACCCTTCCAGATGTACACGTAACCGATTTATAGTTACCTACAATGATCTCAACTTTAGTTCATTGCAGGTAGCTATGACTCCGTTACCAGAGTATCGTAGTACCAAGGTGACGTGACGTCACAGCGAGGCGGAGAGGTTTTATCGTGAAAAACACCGTTGTGATCAAATGATGTTAGTGCAGGAGCTAGGAGACATCTGTGTATAATTATGTTGGCATTAGCATAATCGTTATCAGCCTATATAATGTTCCCATTGCTGGGACACTGGACCCAAATTTGAGTGAGTTAAATTTTTTGGTTTTAGGACATATTCTAAGTTCCTCACAATGTTTTGAGAGTGTGACAATGTGTATGACAATCAATTACAGAACGTAAAATGCACTTTTTACTCAGATACAACTTCCTAGTTCTTAAGTTGTTCCTGTGTCCATTAGACCACTATAGCTCCAACTTTGAATAGTCTTAACACTGCCTCGTTTGATCTGGAGACCTTTTTTTTTCTTTTTTTTACTATCGGGTGAAACCTCCAAAAAGCGACCGGTCGTTGGAGATAAGACCACCCTGATGGTCACCATCCGCACATGAGAGGGATAGATCACAGGCCTTAAAAAAGGAAAGGTGCCCTCATTTTTAAAGGCCTGTGATCTAGAGGCCTAGGTTCGATTCCTAGGTTGAGAAAAGTTTTATTGGTTTTTTTCCATTAGTATTTTTTTATTTGCAGCCCGGAGCTTGGCTATACAGGGTGTAAACAGACTCTTCACGAAGCCGTCAACCAAGCATTATGTACATCAAACTAAGTAACTTTACGAAAAAAATTGTGCTGGGAAACGACTTTTTTTTTTGGACTGAAAAATCACGTTTGACAGAAGGACTCAATGTAACGCACTCAAAACATTGTGCTGATGGATGGATTGAATAGTAAGAGGGTCCTGGAGATATTTAAAGTAAAAATCTTACATTAAAAACATGTATTTTAAAAAAAACTTGTGAAAAAGTTGGAACTTGGACCCCCAATATCTCCGTAACTAGAAGGTTCCCAGGTATGGTCTAGAAAAAAAAAATATCGCAATGACGGGGAGAACAAGTGGCTTTCGGCTTCGTTAAGAGTCTGCTTACACCCTTTATAGCTACCCGGTTAATGGTCAATAAGCTCGCCCCCTAATACATAAAAAGCGAGGTCCTGGGTTCGATTTCCGGGTCGGGTAAAGTGTTATTGGGTTTTTAAATCAGGAATTTCTCAATAGCAGCTACAGAGTCTGGATTTGTGCCCGGCTGATGGCGAGACTTTCGACCCCTATTACATAGGACTTAAACATAACTGGTGAAATGTGAATACACCTCTGCCCAACCCTTCGAGGATTACAGGCGTGATGTTATGTTATGTGTTCTTGTCTTTATCGATGTTAAAATAAATGATAAATGTTTATTTTGCAAATAGGTTTTTCAAACACTTTACACGTCATGTTTTTTAAAATAGATGGGGCCGGTGTTTCGTACCTGACTACTCTGAGAAGAAACAGCCGAAACAAACTCAGAGGTCATAGTCTCTTTTAAAGTCCAGACATTGGTTAAATCATATATATCAAATAGCAACAATTGCATTATTGCAATAACTTAGCCTAACGGAGCTCTAACTCCTAGACTAACACATCCGGGTCATCGCATGAATAAAACACGACCAGTATGTCAGCTGTTAGACTAGGATCGCCAAACCTCGCAGATAGCGACGACTAGAATAGTAATACAATATAGAATCACGCCTGTAATCCTCGAAGGGTTCACAGAGGTGTACCTGACAGTACACCCATATTACGCCAGTTATATTTATGTCCCCCCTCATATGGCAACAAATCACTAGCAAGAATGGGAGCATCTGCAGCGGTCAATGTCGAGTTATGTGCTAGTGAGGGGAAAATGTAACTGGCTGGAATGTTTGTCGATAATTTCACACTTAACAAAAATAACACCACGCTTGTAATCCCCGATGTGTTCGGCAGAGGTGTACCTAATAGTACACCCACATCTCGGCAGTTATGTTTAAGTCACATGTAATAGGGGGCGAGCCTATTGCCATCAACCGGGCACAAATCAGCACTGCGGGCTGCTACTGAGAAATTCCTTATAGAAAAACCCAATAAAACTTTGCCTGACCTGAGAATCGAACCCCGATTAACCTCATGCTCAGCGGTTGCGACCAGTAGACCAAGGAAGCAAGTTTCTTTTTAAAACAAGGTTTTTATGTCAGGTATAATTATAATTTAAATACCTCCACGTCTCCTGCACTATTCAATGCATCCATCAGCACCAAAGATAATATAAAGAAAGATAAGCTACGTTCATACTGACCGGCGTTCAAATATCGTTGCGTGTTACGACTTCGATACGGAACGTGTGATACAGAAAGAGAAAGAGATAGATAGAGAAAGAGACAGAAAGAGATAGCTATTGCGCTTGAAGTACACTTAAATTACGACAATTATCTGAATAATTTTCGCAATAATTTGCGCGCGCTAGTGCGATATCTACCTCTTTTTATTTATAATATAATTGATCAGCACAATGTTTCGAGTGCGTTACTTTGACTGAGACGGGTAACGTAAAAAGTGATTTTTCTCCTAAAAAAAGTCGTTTCTCAGCAATAATTTTTGCGACAGTAGAACTAACTAACCAACAATTAGTTTAATTTACAAAATGCTTGGTTAACGCGGCTTCGTGAAGGTTCCGTTTACACCCTGTTGTTATCATAGAAGATTTTGATGTAAGTGGGGAACCTTTGTTATTGCATTCGAAGCGGAATTCACACCCGAGCCGCAGGCGAGGTTGTTATGGAGCCGAGAACTGCAGTAACTAATACTCACGTGTATCAAACGACGCTTTTCAATACACTTTCGAAGAAATAAATTAATGGAACGAAACATAATTATTTTTGTCATGAATTATTATGAAACTATTTGCCTTCGCCAGATATAAAGAGAAGCAATAGTAAGTATAACGCCGCTAAACAGCCTAATGTGAAAAATAGAGCATTGAAAATATTTTTCAATACACTGTCTCGAAAACTGGTTCTTATCGCACTACGATTAGGTTCAACATGCAATGTATTTCTCACGCGTGGATTTTTAATATTTTACTTCTTTGGCTAAAGAATTAGCATTGCCATTCAAGGTGGCAATGCTGCCAATCTTCAGGGCACGTTTCCGGATGACAGCGATGCGGAGGAGTACTTTGACGCCTAAGTGTCCTATTGTTGTCGTTGTAAATATGTAGGTACTTACTTTTAGTCTTCCTTTTTTTTAGCATTATTTTTGTTCTATTTATAGTCTATTTAAATATTTTATATTAGAAAACAAATAAAAATGTTAATTTGTTCATAAAACTAAAAATATTTATTTTAAGTAATCATTTTTAACTACATATGACATTCTATTTATAAACGCAATTTAAATATTCAAAAAAATATTTACGCCGTAAAGTCGCATATTTCTTTGTCGAGATTAATAAGAAATAATCACTACCGATTATAAGCATTAAACCAATTTGGACTTATTATTAGTACCTATAGTTATCTGTAGAAATTTTCATTTCCGCACATGTTGCGATAAATGAAAGAAATCCACGCGTGTTAACTTAATGTTATAAAAAATATTAAAATAATTACTATAAAATTTTAATCTTGATGCATGAGACTTTTTGGTACCACTTTTGGTCGTTGTCATTTACCTCCTTAAAGTATGGATAAATTAATAATAGTGCCGATTCCCTTGTTTACAAACTAAACCAAATTTGAGTTCAGCGCATCTTTTTCTTTCTATTTCATTAAGAAAAGGACAGAAGAACCATTAACCAGCGCCTGACACAAAGTTTAGACGTGATTAAAAAGTTGACTACTAAAATTACATCAAATTACGTCAGGTGCTGACTACTTAGACAGGACTAAACTAATATTTATCTTCTGTCCTTTTCATAATGAAATAGAAAGAAAAAGATGCACTCAACTTAAATTTAGTTTAGTTTGTGAACAAGGGAATCGGCACCAATACCCTGCTCTACCTAGTTTGAACTCAGAACCTCACGATCGACAGTTAACCTTGGGCCTACCAGACCATCAAGCGATGACCCCATAAAGCAGAACTAATAATAATCTACTGCATTCTTAAGCCTAACTATGTATATTAGGTATCTACATACGTACGTATCTATCTATATCTAAGTTTACTAATATTATAAAGAGGCAAAGTTTGTAGGTTTGTTTTTAAGTTTGAAACTCTGGAACCATGCACTGACCACTGATTCGGTTCTAAAAATTCTTTCACTGATAGAAAGCTTCGCTATTGCTTAATGCATTTTATAGAATGAGTGTTCATTTGGAAATTTACCTTTGGAAGTATACCTACCTAAGTACCTACCTTGTAAGTACCTATTTTCCCAATAGTATTGTATTCTCGACCTCTGGCGTAGGAAGCATGCAGACGGCTGAATGATTAAAGCCCTGTAATGGCGCCTGAGATTCCAGTGTTCAGATGACAACGCGGCGGGACTTCACGCCATTTGAAAATAGAACCTAGTTTGTTTATGAAATAGGCTGTGTATTAGGGGCGAACCTATTGCCATAAATATGCACATAATTTCAGGAAACTGGCTACTGCTGAAAAGTTCCTTATTCAGTGGCAAAATAGTCAATGAAACAAACAAAAGGCACTGACTTCCGAAATAAAGTTCAAACTTCCGAACTTTGTTATTTATGTAACTATTTGTAAGTTTATAATGTAAGGGAAGAGCGGAGCCTTCAACTACAGGTATTTTCTATGCCTAAATGGAGACTTCTCGACATGCAATGTAAGTCAAAATGAATTGAAATACTTTAACTTTTTTTTTAAGTTATTTTTTTTACAAAAAAGTTTTTTTTTATACGATTTATAGTTGTGATATCTCACTTAGATCGTTGCCAAGATATCAATGTTTTGAAACATCAATTTTACATTGTAACTAGAAGCTATCTGTACCCCGCAAGAGGATTACGCCAGGTATCTTGAAATATATCTGGATAGACGCCTAACTTGGAAGAAGCACATATTTCCCAAGCGGTTGGCTATGGGCCAACTGATACGCACAATGTACTGGTTACTAAATAACAAATCTCAACTCTCTCGAGTCGAAAACAAATTGTTGCTATACAGGGTGTAAACAGACGTCACCCAAGCCGAAGCCGTCAACCAAGTATTGTGTACCTACATCAAACTAAGTAACTTTACGAAAAAATTAGTGCTGGGTAACGACTTTTTTTTGAGCTGAAAAATCACGTTTTATAGTAAGACTCAATCTAACGCACTCAAAACATTGTGCTGATGGATGGATTTAATAGTAAGGGGGTCCTGATTAGTCCTGAAGGTTTTTAAAGTAAAAATCTTACATTAAAAACAATTATATAAAAAAACACTTGTGAAAAAGTTGGTACTTTGTCCCCCAATATCTCCGTAGCTAGAAGGTTTCCAGGTATGGTCTAGAACAAAAAAATGATCGCAATGACGGGGATAACCCGTGCCTTTCGGTTTCGTTAAGAGTCTGTTTACACCCTTTATAAATGCATAATAAAGCCTGTATGGACATACCACCTACTGCTGTGGGGCTCAGCGGCAAAATCAGTTATTGAAATAATTCAATGATTCAAAACCTATAGGGTACTCCCCCCCTTTAGGTTTTGTATCCCTTGTGAAATCGCAAAATATGCGACAAACGGTCATATACTTATATCTTTTGATCGTGTTGACTTACTAGTTTCGATTTATTCACAGCTGAAAATGACCGTAGACCCGAGTATCTTACTAATTCTTACTAATATTATAAATGCAAAAGTTTGTGAGGGTTGATGGATGGATATTGGTTACTCTTTCACACAAACACACACGCATGTTTGTTACGCGTTATATAATATTATAAAGAGGAAAGATTAGAATTTTTGATTGTTTGTTTGTTACGATTTAAGTCAAAAACTACTGGACCGATTTCAAAAATTCTTTCACTAATGGAAAGCTACATTATCAGCAAATAACAAAAGCTATATTTTATCCCCGTATTCTCACGGGAACGGAAACCACGCGGGTGAAACCGTGGGGCGCTGCTAGTTTTTTTTGAATGTATTCCATCTTTTCTTTCTTTCTTTCAAACATTTAGATGAAATTTAGCACACAGATAGTTTATAACCTGGATTAGCACATAGGATACTTTTTAGTAGTATGAACCCGGTAGTATGATCCCGTGGGACAATTATCGAACTCCACGCGGCCGAAGCTGAGGGCATAAGCTAGTTTGATATAAATTTCAACTTGATACCTCAACGCTTTCCTGAGAAAAGGCCAGCAAACAGGGAGGGGCCCGCAAGGGCCGATGCCTGCCAGGGCTGCGGGACCACAGTCCCGCAGCCCTGGCAGGCATCTCTTTCGAACACGAAAGAGATACCGCGGCCCTGGAACGCAAAGGGCAAGGAAGGAACATGGATGGGTTTTAGTCAGTACAAGTCTGACACTCCCTTCCGCTCTGCCCAGAGCGGGAGAAGTCATTTGATGATTTCCCGTCCGAAATAAAATAAAAAAGGGTTCCTTTTTCCTTAAATAAAAAAAAACATGTGTGCAATTCACACGTGATAGAAGTGAAACCTTTAAAAATGTTGGCTTCAAGATAAACACTGTATAATGCTCCCTGTCTCATTTTCTCCCACGTTAAATCTTATGGATTTAAGTGTCTGTCTCTTTTTACTGTCGCTTTTTCGTTTCATCGACTTTCAAATCACAACGATGTAAAAGAAGTTGTCACTTCAAAAACAATCTCGATGTTTCGTCAAGTCGGTGAAAATTGTGCGAAGAAAGAAAGAAAGAAAGAAAAAGTATTTATTGATTTCACAACAGGACACATGAGATACACTTAAAATTAGGCCATAATTATATATATAATTAAATTAGTCCCGTGCGAAACCAAAAGGCCACTATCTCAGCATGGTCTGGTACCTAAGTATGTACCTATACCTATATAATGTTTGTATGTATGACTGTAGGCATGTTTGTATGTATGACGTCAGTCTACCTGAACACGTTCTAAGAACTAACGACTTAGACCACTCCTGATTTCGAGAAGCTACAATGATTTGTGAAGGTGGTATATTTTTTCAAATAAACTTACCTCATCTGCTTAGCCTTTTCCCAATTATGTTGGGGTTGGCTTCCAGTCTAACCGGATGCAGCTGAATACCAGTGTTTTATATGGAGTGACTGCCTATCTGACCTCCACAGCCCAGTTAATACTGGGTAATACGATACCTCTTGGTAAGACTGGTTGTCAGACTTTTTGGGCCACTGACTACCTGTAACGACTGCCAAAGATGTGCAAATGACAGCCATGCTTTCCGAGGTACGGAGGAAACTCGGTATGTAATAGGTGGTCACCCATCCACAGACCAACCTAGGCAAGCACGGCTTAACCTAAAGATCGACCTGAACGGCTGATATGATTTTGCCACGAGCTCCTTTAAATAAACTTACCTATATGGACAAAATTGACGGAATACAATCGTGTATTGGCTTTTTATAAAAGGCTACATTTGCCTTGCATCAACTGTAAGGCCTGCCTTCTTTCTTTCTACTTCTCTGTACTCAATCTAGAAAAAACTCAGTCATCTCTCTTCAATCCGGCCGACGATGCATCATCGGATCAAACCGATTCCGCAGTCATAGTCAGTGTGGACACCACTTATCATACGGGAGTTCAGTTCAGTTCCCGCCATCTCGACTGGGCACATTCGGGTCAGGATATTGCTTGAGAAAGCAACAGACTGGCCTAGACTTTGTTTTAACCGTTCTGGTCTACTTTAACGAAATTTTTCGTTGCAACCAATATTTTAAACAAAACCATAGTTTATAGCCACATCCATTATTCATACATCCTTGTAGACGACCACGCGTTCTTGGATCATTCGTATTTTTGGGACAAATATGCGCGTTTGATCCGCCATATTGATACGTGAGGCCGGTGGTTTGTCAACACGAAGACTTTTTAACAGAAACAGAATCAAATAAAACAGAGAAACGAATAAAATAGTTACTAGGTAACTGGTTTTATAGCCAAAGCAAGTAATTAACGGATTAATGATGATTTAAATTAGGTACCCTAAATGTAAATATATTCGTAGAATACTAATTGCACCTAGATGCGATGTAACGGAGAGATTGACAATGAACTGTTATTGCAGTAGTAAAATAATTGTTGTTTTTTAATGCCAATTAACGTCCAAGTATTATTTTAATTCATAAGTAGCGGCATCTAGGTGCAGATGTACACAAACATAGTTTTAAGCGACATCTATTAGTGAGTAGCAGCGCTTTTTCAATCTTTAGAAGAGCCATGTTCTAAATTTCGCATACAGCAAAAACAAGATGTCGCTAGATAGTTTAGTGGAGTGCGCATGTCAAAAATTCATGTCATCAGTCATTCACTCACACATCATTTTATTCAGTGATATCGTAAAAACGAGTTGAATTTGTGAAAATATAAGGACGTGGTGTCTACGGGCATGAGTGCCATATATAAACGAACGATTGTGTTAGATAAAATAACCGGGACAATGTATTAGTGGATGTTAAAACGGGAGTGTAACATGGTGGTCAGATCCTGAAAGGAAAATCGACTTTATTGCAGTTTCCCCCTGAATTTCCGTGTGGTGTGTTCTATTCACTAAATATATTGTTTTGTTTCACATTCCCGAGATGATGTGACTATACTTCAACTTGTGTGTATAGTGGATAACATATTGTCTATTTTTGACTACGTTTTCGATCTATATTTAACGACAGTGATTCCGATTTAATGAATTACTTGTATGAAGACTCAAAAATTGCGTAAGTTGCACTTTTGTTTTTAATATTTCGGCATTCGATCTAGCCTAGATTATGAATTTATGCTAAAAAGTTACTTAAATGTATGTTTACATAAATAGTCTATGACAGACTGAATTTCAGCTGTACAGTTAGATACTGAGTTGTATTTTTGCAATTACCTAATAAGATTAATTAAAATCAAATTAATTGTTTAGGATTTAAAAAAAAATCATCTGCAACAAAAAAAAACATGAAAACATAAAAAACCTAAAAACAGTTTGTCTTTGTTAGCGAACTTGGAAGTAAAAAAAAAATGTTTTGACAATTTTTACACATCTAGTTGGCCATGAACCAATAAGAATTTTGATTTTGAAAATGTTTTTATTTATTAAAACTTTATGCACATAATGTACAAAGGCGGACTTAATGCCTTGGGCATTTTCTACCAGTCTACCTTAGGGTGATGCAGAGACAAAACAGTAGGTGCAATAGTATAGAAAATTTCCAAGAATAAAATATAATAATAAATACATATATACATACATACAACAAAATATACAAAGTAAAGAGAGATATAAAAATACATAGATGAAGAAAAACAACAAATTAATTGTGAGACGAGTCTACCAACTTATGAAAGTGTTCACGAACTTTAACCTTAAAAGTGAACCGACTGGTTGCCGTCCTGATATTCAGAGGGAGCGCATTCCAAAGGAAAACCGCCTGGACAAGAAAAGAAGATTTAAGAAAACCAGAGCGGTGAGTAGGACATCGTAGAAGACGATTATTAGAAGAATGAAGAGTCTTGCTGTGCGCAGAGCATAAATATTGGAAGTGAGAAGTCAGATAAGAAGGAGAAGTGGGTTTGTCTAGAAGAGAAAACAAGGTTGTCAAAGCCCTTAACGCTCTGCGCTGTCTGATGGGTAACCATTTTAAGCGTGACCTATGTGCGGACACATGATCATACTTACGAAGATTAAAAACGAATCGAATGCAGTTATTTAGAAGTCGGTCAAGTTTATTGAGGAGATCTGCATTCAGGTCATAGTAACACACATCGCCATAGTCAAGTATAGGGAAGATAAGGGACTGAACCAACATTACCTTTATGTGTGATGGGATAATATTTTTCAATCAAAATGTTCTGAGTGCTGTCACATGTATAGGTACAAGCGAGTACTAAGTAGGCCTAGTGTTTTTATGAGCAGATGTATGACAGTGGATGAAGAAAAAGGAATATGATATAATATGATCTATGTCATATCATATTCCTGACTATGCTGCAGTATTTGCTGTCCCTATGGGAAAAAGGGTCTGAATTTTATGATTGCCATTACGATTTGTACAGCATAATTGCTATTTGTCATATTGCCCAGTACTAACTGGGTTGTGGAGTTCAGATAGGCAGTCGCTCCATGTAAAATACTGGTATTCAGCTGTATCCGGTTAGACTGGAAGCCGACTCCATATACTTGGGAAAAGGCTAGGCAGATGATGGATTAATGTTTGGCATAGATTTCTACTGTGAATGGTGTTTTTGAAAACTGGGTATTGACTCATGTGCATAATTGCTTGTTGCTTTTGTTCTATGATTTTTGTTAGCCGGTATGGTTGGTCTAACAATCAAGATCAATCTTTTAACCTATTCAGTGCCCAGAACCCAGCATATGAGTCGAACAATAATTTGTTTGTTCGCACAATCCGTGTATGTAGCTATGGACTCGCTAGTCGGGTTCTGGGCATGAATACAAGTCATCTATAGTTCATTATAACGACGACTCGGATTCGGGTTGTGGGCACGCGAACGAAATTCACGAAGTTTTCGCGAAGTACTGGGCAGTGAATGGGTTAATATTATAAAATTCAAATGGCTAATTTTGAGTAGGAATGTAAATAGCATAGAGGAAAGAAACAATGAATGGACTGTGTGAAAGATGATATTGCTAGAAAGGACCTAACCACTGAGATGATGAGTAATAATAAGTATGGAAGACAGACTGCTGCCGACCCCAAATAAATTGTGCGGATGACAGGAGAATGATGACGATGATTATAAAATGTGAAATTAATACTTCGTGTTACCTTGTCATAGCTGAATGGATTTGGATGCAATTTTGCAGACAGACAGACTTTTCATCCCGGCAGTACTATCATGATCGTTGGAATAATTTCCAACATCCAAACAGACAAAACCGCAAGAAAAACCTAGCTTTATCTAAAAAATTGTTTAAATCATTTGCTATTAAAGCACTCCCTATCTCATTACTCCGCAAAGCTAATTAATACTAATGAACACAGAATCTGGTACAGAATAGGTACTTACCTATAATTTTCATTGAAAATAATTAATATAGCCTTGTAAATTGGCTAATGTACAACAATGTACAGCATGTATGTATGTTGATAACAGGATTGATAAGGTCCTGCCACCAAAGCAGGGACCTACAAAGCCCCTTCATAATCTAATACGTTAAACAAGCAATTTTACTTATATATATTCTGAATCTCGGAAACGTCTCCACCGATTTTCATGAAATTTAGTATGCAGGGAGTTTTGGGGGCAATAAATCGATAGGTTTTATCCGTCGTTTTATCCGTGTTACCGAGCAATTCTCAGTCATTTAGGTAAGTAAAGTATAAGGTTTTAAACGGACTCTTCACGGAGCCGCCAACCAAGCATTATGTCCATGAAGTCCATCATATTAAGTACCTAACTTTACGCAAAAATTATTGCTGGGAAACGACTTTTTTTTGGGGTTAACAATCACGTTTTACGGTAGGACTTAATGTAACGCATTGAAAATATTGTGCTGATGGATGGATTGAATAGTACAGGGTCGGGAAATTGTTTTAAGTGAAAAAAAAAACATGTATTTAAAAAAATACTTGTGAAAAAGTTGGAACTTTGACCCCAATATCTCCCGTAACTAGAGGTTCCCAGGTATGGTCTAGAACAAAAAAAATATAGCAAAGACGGGGAGAAGAAGTGCCTTTCCACTTCGTTAAGAGTCTTTTTACACCCTCACCTTTTATTTATAAAGGGTGTAAACAGACTCTTAACGAAGCCGAAAGGCACTTGTTCTCCCCGTCATTGCGATCATTTTTTCGTTCTAGACCATACCTGGGAACCTCTAGTTACGGGCGATATTCGGGTTTTTTTAAATACATGTTTTTAATGTAAGATTTTTACTTTAAACAACTCCGGGACCCCCTTACTATTCAATCCACCCATCAGCACAATGTTTTGAGAGCGTTACATTGAATCCTACGGTAAAACGTGATTTTTCAGCCAAAAAAAAAAGTCGTTTCCCAGCACAAATTTTGGCGTAAAGTTACTCAGTTAGATGTACATAATGCTTGGTTGACGGCTTCGTGAAGAGTCTGTTTACACCCTGTATTAGAACCTATTTATTGCTAACCTCATCCATTGTCTCTGACTCCCTTATATTTCTAAAAGAAACATTTCTTATAACTACCCCAATTCTAGTAAACTTTCAGACTACCTTTCTAGGCTTGTACCTTTACCAAGCCGGTAATAAATAATGTTTTATCAAGTAATCTTTAACCTTTGCCCCACCCACTCGTGGTTTTACCAAGAGGGGGTGGAGGGGGTGTACTGTGCTCCCCCTCGAGTGAAGTGCAGTGAGTCAAACGGCCGTGACATTTGATTGGAAGGCCATTTGTGTTGATAGTAGATAATGAGGTATGAGTTGACTTGATCCTAATTTGGTTGGTCAAGTTTTCACGACTAAAGCTTATCTAATGTAATAAAAAAGTAAAAACATATTGCGGTAGCCAATGGGCAGACTTCATAACAGCGGTCATTCCTGTCCGTGCTACGCCGACCAAGAGAAGAAGTAAAAACCGGGCAAGTGCGAGTTGGACTAGCTTATGAAGGGCTCCGTAACATCGTAGTAGTGGAGCCCCCTTTATTTTTTAGGGTTCCGTACCCAAAGGGTAAAAACGGGACCCTATTACTAAGGCTTATATCTCATTAACCATGATAGCTAGACAGTTAAATTTTCACAGATGATGTATTTCTGTTGCTGCTATAACAACAAATAATAAAAATATAAATTATTTAATATTTAAAAGGGGCTCCCATACAAGAAACGTGTTTTTTTTTCGGTTTATGGTACGGAACCCTTCGTGCGCGAGTCCGACTCGCACTTGGCCAGTTTTTAATTTATTATTTGTTGTTATAGCGGACAGAAATACACGTTATGTGAAAATTTCAACTGGCTACCTATTATGGATCATGACATACAGCCCGGTGATAGACAGACAGACGGACAGCCGAGGCTTAGTCATAGAGTCCCGTTGTTTACCCTTCGAGTACGGACTCCTAATTAGGATAAGAGAAGGAATTCTTCTCCTACTTTTCTATACTAATATTATAAAGAGGAATGATTTGTATTTTGGTATGTAACGATTATTCGTAAACGTAAAAATTCAAAGAATTTTTTAAATCGGTCCAGTAGATTAAAAATTATTTCAGCAATGGATAGCTACATTATCAGCGAGTAACATAGGCTATATTTTATCCCAGTACTCCCACGGGAACGGGAACTACACGGATGAAACCGCGTGACGTCCGCTAGTCTTCTATATATAAATATCCTTTCGGATATTTGCATACATATTGAGTGAGATAATTAGCTAGACGGTAAGATTGACCAATACTAGGGTTCTTGCTGAGAGGGGTTTTACCGAAAACATCCGCAAAGCGGAGTGGTAACTTCGCCAATTGTATTAACAGGCGGCGGCGGACGACGCGACTCGACACCATGTCGGACTATTAGCTTTTATTACAAAGACTTTAGAGCTCTTATTGAATTTCTAGCTCTTATTGACTTTCTCAAGCCGGTTCTGCATCGACAACTGCGGTCACACTATTACCGATTGTCTCAGTTCTAGTTTTTTCAATTGATGTGCCCAAAAGGTAAGACTTACCTACTGTAGTCTGTAACCATCTTACGCTGACTGATGTAGTTTGCATCGACAACTGCGATTACACTATTACCGATTGTCTCAGTTCTAGTTTTTTCAATTAGTCAATTGATGTGCCAAAAGGTAAGACTTACCTACTGTAGTCTGTAACCATCTTACGCTGACTGATGTAGTTTGCATCGACAACTGCGGTTACACTATTACCGATTGTCTCAGTTCTAGTTTTTTCAATTAGTTAATTGATGTGCAAAAGGTAAGACTTACCTACTGTAGTCTGTAACCATCTTACGCTGACTGATGTAGTTTCACCGTTTGTAAAAACGGACAGTTCCACACAATGATTTATAAACTATAGACACGTTACCCGCGCTGTGTAGTAGCAACACGAATGGGAGGTAATTACCGCAAGTCCATTTAGTCGCGTACCAACCAGTGCCGCGGCTGTACGTGATATTAAATAACTTGTGTGAATAACTTCCTCAAAAAGCCAAAAAAATGCCGTCCCGTGTTTTTTTAGGGAATGTAAACCAGGCGCCTGAGGTAACTCATGTACCGTGCGTACAGAATGACAACGAAACTAAAGAAATATATTTATCTCTCTCTAACAATAGGAATTCCGTAGATGACATTTAATTTTCTTTCTCTTTCTTCGTGCGTCTAAGTACCTATCCAGCTACCGATAAGTTTTACACTGTTTTCGAGTGCCGTGATGTTCATGCATGACGCGTCTATTTATAATACGTCATTGGTTCCACATGTTTTTCACTAACTCTGAAATCGACTCGTAAATCTCCGCAGTTCAATGCATTGTATGGTGTAAACAGTAATAGTTTACGCTGTGTTTAGTTTCAGATCCGGGTACTGTGACGTAGGTCATAATATCGGAGTTATTATTGCATGTTAACTGGGGTAAGCTATACGTCTATGAGCGTAAGTTGTTGATGTGTTCGTTTGTGGATAGATTTTGCAAAAATCTTGGAAGGAAGTAAGACTCAGAGTGACGATCTTACGATTCAAAGGCAGAACGACAGTTTAGCCGAAAGATGAGGCACTGATGTGTACTGTGTTCTAATAATAACATCCATATTTATTATTTAGCCAGTTATAAAGGGTGTAAAAAGACTCTTAACGAAGCCGAAAAGCACTTGGTCTTCCCGTCATTGCGATCATTTTTTTGTACTAGACCATACCTGGGAAACTTCTAGTTACGGAGATATTGGGGGTCAAACTTCCAACTTATTCAGAAGTATTTTTAAATACATATTTTTAATGTATTTTTTATACTTTAGACACCTTCACGATCCCCTTACGATTTAATCCATCCATCAACACAATGTTTTGTATGCGTTACATTGAGTCCTACCATAAACCGTGATTTTTAACCCAAAAAAAAAGCGTTTCTCAGCAATAATTCTTGCGTTAAGTTACTTAGTTTGATGTACATTATGCTTGGTTGATGGCTTCGTGAAGAGTCCGTTAACACCTGTATTTAACTCTCGTGAAATAGAGGGCGAGCTTGCTACTTACACATACCCTATAGAAAACCCCAATAACCCTTTCCCCACCTAGTATCGAACCCGAGACCTCATGCTCAGAAGTTGCGTTTGCGACCACTAGAGCAACGAGGCAATTCCTGTTAGAAAAACTAAACAACATTTTCCCCACCAAGGAATCGAAGCCATGACGTCATTGTCAGCTGTTCTGGGTGCCGTGACGTCATGTACTGTGCATCTAGAGCGTTATTTATGGGTTGGTTTTAGATTACCTGATTCTGGCAAGACTTAAGGCTAATAGACTACCCCGGGCGGCGGGGGCCACGTGGTGGGTTCCGGCCACCGTAGGCGCGGACCTGTGGACGGTGAGTAATGGGCTAGCTCGCCGTCCATCCGTCTTATGACGACAGGCCGTGTCGACGGCGCGTTCGTGTTCCACGCGCACCTCAAAGAGATGTCAGCAAACAGGGCCCGCCCGCGAGAGCTGATGCCTGCTGGGACTCCGGAACTGATCGAAAGAGATACCGCGGCCCTGGAACACAAGAAGGAACATGGATGGGTTTTAGTCAGTACAAGTCTGACCCTTCCGCTCCGCCCAGAGCGGGAGGGGTCATTTGATGATTTCCCATCCAAAAAAAAAGGGCTAGTACATTACGAAAACGATTGGTTTAGGTTGATTCCTCAGCAAAGGAACGCACTGAGCTACGGTGGAATACACCTGTCTCCCCCTGTAGCTATATTCTTTCCTTTCTTCTTCCTTTTCATCATTCTCCTGCCCTTCTCACACAGCATGTCTTTTTCTTCCATACTTCTCCATTACTCGTCACCTCAGCATTCACCTTCATTCAGCCATATCATCCTTCACACAGTCCATCCATCGTGTCAGTCCATGGATGTGCTCGTCCCTATTGTAATTTGCAATTAAACCCCCAAGGTGCACTACAGCTGCTGTCTTACCGATCCATGGGTCTAAGAACCTTATCATTTGAGTTATTGAAGTCGCTTCGAGTCGAAACTATGGAACGGACGGACAGCGGAGTCTTAGTAATAGAGTCCCGTTTTACCCTGTAGGTACGGAATCCTAAAAATTATCGAATGCATAACCTCCTTAATTTTTAGTAATCGGCTAAAATTTACTCTGGAACACTGCAAACTGCTAGTACAACAAAGTTAATAGTTCGGGCGATTCGCGTTATTACTTCCCCGATGAGATCGTCTCAAAGAGCTTCACTACCCATCTCGTTATCAAACTATTGATTAATTCATCCTCTCTCGACTTCCTAGTATCTCCTCCGGCAATGCAGATGTCTATAAATGGGTCAGGAGTGGCTTTTCTATCAAAGGGAGACCGCGGCATCTCTTTGATAATACAGGGTCTAAACAGGCTCTTCACGAAGCCGTTAACCAAGCATTCTGTTCATCAAACTAAGCAACTTTACGTGAAATGATTGCTGGAAAACTACTTTTTATTTGGGGTGAAAAATCGGTAGGACTCAATTTAACGCATTCAAAACATTGTGCTGATGGATGGATAGACTAGTACGGGATCGCAATGACGGGGAGAACAAGTGCCGGCGTCGTTAAGGGTCATTTTACGACCTTTATACTGGGTGGTCCAAACAGTGACGTCATAAAAAAAATTGATTCCTCCCGCCCAGGGGTATTTGAATACCCCAAGTATGTTCCTCGATTCTTTATAGTTTTCGAGTTATAGCTTCTTGAAAATTGTATGGGAACCAATAAAAAAAAAAATAAGGACTTACAATTTAGCGCCAAAAATCCGCCATATTTTTTTAAACCCCTTTCTACGGACATTTTGGTTTTTGAGACGAATCTAATGATACCTTAATCGCCGAAATCCATCCAGCCATTTGGAACATGGAACACGAGGTAATTAAGAAATTAACAAAGAAAGTTACAAGAAACGCGCAGAAAACATAACCCTTCCTTGGCAGTCGGGTAAAAACAACAATATACAATAATAACTAAAACAATGTTTACTCCGGATACAGATTTAATTATAAACTCATGAACGTTTGTTTATAAAATATGTTTTTGCTATCGGCATAAACTTATTTTGAGAGCAGCGGTGGCCCAGTGGTAGCGACCCCGATTTACGAACAGTAAGTCGTGGGTTCGAACCCAGGCAGGCGCATTACTTTGTGTAATTTATTTCATCACCACTGCTCTCAAAAACGGTGAAGGAAAACATCGTGAGGAAACCGGCATGTCCTAGAACCAAAAATTCGAAGACATGTGACATCTACCAATCCGCACTGGGCACGCGTGGTGGATTATAGCCCATTCACTCTCAGATAGGAGGCCTGTGTCCCAGCAGTGGGAACATTTATAGGCTGATGATGATGATAACATTAGTTTGACTTTCGCTATGATGGCGATGATTTACTCACTCCGTCAAGGTTATCTATTCTATTCGTTTTTAGATTGACGTCATCGGTGTCATCATCATCATCATCATCATCATTTCAGCCGAAAGACGTCCACTGCTGGACATAGGCCTCCCCCAAGTGTCGCCATTGACCGGTCCCATGCGACTCGCATCCAGCGGATCCCCGCAACCTTCACCAGGTCATCGGTCCACCGAGTGGGAGGCCTTCCAACGCAACGTCTTCCGATACGCGGTCGCCACTCCAGAACTTTACGGCCCCATCGGCCATCCATTCTGCGAGCAATGTGCCCTGCCTACTGCCACTTAAGTTTGGCAATTCGGGCTACGTATTATTCCTTATTATCTCATATTTTGATGTGTGAAGTATAAGTATGGTAGAATGGAAATCTTAATCCGTGTTTGTTGTGCTCTTTGCATATTTCATCGAAAACAAACGTAAAGTTTGAATATAGTTTATGCATTATCTGCGAGTCTGCGACTAGCATCCGTTGATAGATAGCTTTTACGCGATATTTCCGTCGTTTATGGCGTAGTGTTGGGCTGTGATTTATCGATATTACTGAAAAACACCCACGGGTTATAGAAATCGTCTCATAACGTATTATAATCCCAGTTTAACTACTAGGAAGTCGTGAAGGTAGCATTTCAAGGGCTTTTGTGATATTGACCTTTAAAAAGTGTTGATTAGTTTTATTTTCACTTATCTCGTGGTTTTAGAACTGTCGCTTTGCGTCAAGAAACGATGTATGGACTGTGTGTAAGATGACATGTCTAAAAAAAGTGTGAATACTGAGATCTCAGCTAAGATCTATGGATGAAGGAGACATGGTGTACCGACCCCAAATAAGGGCAGCAAAATGATGATGCTCTGAGTCATAAGTTAATGACCTACCCCAATGATAATCTCTCCAAACAAAAACAATTAAAAGTTATGCCTAATTTAAAAGTAAGTGTTAATTGGCGGAAAACTATCACAAATGACTGCCTTGGTTGGTCTAGTGGTCGGAAGCGTGATTGCCAAGCATGAGGTCCTAGGTTCGATTCCCGGGACGGGCAAAGTTTTCTATTAGGATTTTCTCAGTAGCAGCCACGGAGTCTGGATTTGTGCCTGGTTAATGGCAATTGACTCGCCCCCTATTACATGGGACTTAAACATAACTGGCGAAATGTGGGTGTACTATTAGGTACACCTCTGCCTAACACTTCGAGGATTACAGGCGTGATGTTATTTGTTGTTAGGAATGAAATTATCGATAAACATTCCAGCTAGCTACATTTTCCCCTCACTAGCATATAACTCGACATTGACCGCTGCAGATGCTCCCATTCTTGCTAGTGATGTAACTATAACGATATTCAGTTTCTAATAGACTACAATGCTACTTGTTTTTTGTGCTAGGTTGCTAACTGACGACACTAACATTATTGATGATTGCATTCTTGTTATAGTTATGAATATCGTTTTAACTTCAATTGCATAAAATCCTTGCTAGCGCGTACCTAAAGGCGCATACCCAGCGCGGCACACGGATAGCCTACGCACGTGTGTTAAGCTTCGCTTTGCAAGAAAATGTATGTGATTGTTTCCACTCCAAACCACGGCCACGCTATGCATCAATTGATGTCATAAGTACACGCGTGGCTTGCTGGAATAAGGCGCTTACATAGTTCAACGCTGTCAACACCATGCACGCAGTGCACGCGGTACACGGTGTAAATAAATATTAACCTACGACTATGGCGCGGTGGGCCACGCACGCTACAGTTGTACATAGTTGTGCGTGCGTAGCGTGTACTGCAGTGGAAACATAGCCCCACGTTGTCAAACAAATGAATCCACGCAGCTAAAATGCGCCGCGTGGCCGTTCACAGCGTGCGCTGCGGTGGGTTTCCGTCTTTATAATTGTGTAGCTACATCTGATCAATTTTGAATATAGTTCTCTATCATAAACCTTTCGCCATATACCATCTCCAATTACTACGAACAAAGGTTAATGCTTATATTGGAGCACAGGAACATACTATAGGGTGTAAACGGATTCTTCACGAAGCCGTCAACCAAGCATTCTGTACATCAAACTAAGTAACTTTACGCAATAATTCTTGCTAGGAAACAATTTTTTTTTTACGGTAGGTCTCAATGTAACTCATTCAAAACATTGTGCGGCCGAGTCGACCGCATCAGCCGCACCGAATCTGACGACTTAATCCGAATTCGTCTAGGATTTCTGGGGTTCTTCCTGATTCTGACGATTCGACGCGGGCAAGTGTGCGAGGTTTCATAAGAGTTCATGTAAAGAATTCTAAAATTCGTTCCTTTCGACGCGTTCGGTTCGGATATGTGTGCGTTCACCTATAACTTGGTATAGGGTATTTTCTGATACCCACTATTTCAACCATCCAGTATACCAACGGTATTCAAAAAACACATTCCTTGTTCATGCAAATTACAAAACAAGGGTCGCATTCTCAACAATATTCACCCTTACTATTCCTGACCTTGTCCTCACAGCTTAACCTCGAAGCTTAGTCCCCAAGCACGTGTAAAATAAACAAGAAAAACACGTGCATCAGCGCCATGTTTTAAAAATTTGGTATAACGCGCGAGCTGTGACAGTTTTCTGGTACTCTGCCAAAGTATGACTAATTTCGATCGTCATATTTATTTGCTAGCCCTTACTGGGCTGTTTCTAATGCAGTTTTTGCGAGCTGAACAGTTTAAAACTATCTTGAACATTTCATTCAAAATTGTTTTGTGGGAGAGCCTAAAAATACTCATGATCCAAGAATTGAAGAATTAGGCTTTTGGGGACTGAACAAGCCCGCCACACTATTCCCAAACCACTGCAACTCCTAAAAGCCAACAGTCGCCACTGTTGATA
The DNA here is from genome assembly GCA_950005105.1 of Lycophotia porphyrea. Classification (NCBI taxonomy): domain Eukaryota; kingdom Metazoa; phylum Arthropoda; class Insecta; order Lepidoptera; family Noctuidae; genus Lycophotia; species Lycophotia porphyrea. The sequence goes on along the minus strand of OX465410.1, from coordinate 1,856,795 downwards.
TCTGTTCACCAGAAAAGCGCTGAGACAATGAAGCTAGACGAAGTCCCAGAGAAACAATTTAACTTTATTGGATCCCGCAACGAAATTAATCTTTTGAACGCCAGAGTATAAACGCACGTGCGTGCCCTCCACGCCAAGCCACAATTATTTTGTCACATATTTGTGTCGTTAGGCGTACGAATACGCGTTTGCTTGCCACGTATATGTGACAGTGGGGTTCAAAAGTTTAATCAAAAAAGAATAGCGAAGGAATAGAAAAAACAATTTCTTTTTTTTGGGGTGAAAAATCACGTTTTGCGGTAGGACTCAATGTAACGCACTCAAAACATTGTGCTGATGTATGGATTGAATAGTACGGGGGAGTAAAGTTATAACACTAAAAACTAGCATATAAAAAAAAAACTTGCGAAAAAGTTGGAACTTTGCCCCCCAATATCTCCGTAACTAGAAGGTGCCAAGGGATGGTCTAGAACAAAAAACTATTACAATGACGGAAAGGACAAGTGCGTTTCGGCTTCATTAAGGGTATTTTTACATTAAACAAGGAATTACCAAACTTAAGTGGCAGTGGGTAGGGCAGATTGCTCGCAGAACAGATGGCCGATGGGGCCGTAAAGTTCTGGAGTGGCGAGCGCGAACCGGAAGACGTTGTATTGGAAGGTCTCCCACTAGGTGGACCGATGATCTGGTGATGGTTGCGGAGATCCGCTGGATGCGAGTCGCACCCTCTCTTTTTTCTCTCTCTCTCTTCTTCAACCCTTGGCCACCCAATGCTGAGTGTAGGTCTCTTCCAAATCTCTCCACTTTTGGCGGTTTTGTGACATGGCTATCCAATTTCTTCTGGCCACTTTAATGAGATCGTTTGTCCGTGGTCTCCACTCCAGCATTTTCTTCCCCCATCTTCCATCCTGTCTACGACATATATGACCCGCCCACTTCCACTTTCATTTTGCTATCACTTCCGTTGCGAGTCGCACGGGACCGGTCAATGTGGTGGTGTTGGGGTAGGCCTATGTCCAGCAATGGCCGTCTTTCGGCTGAAATGGTGATAATAAATTTCTCCGATTTTCTCGGTATGGGTAATTAATTAAAGGCGAACGAAATCACTATCACAGTCGGTATATCAATCTTTCTTAAGGGCGTCCAATATGCTTTTTCCCTGTGTCCTAGCATCTCCTTTCTATGTTAACCTTTTGAAGGTCAGAGCATAAACGCACGCGCGTGCCCTTCACACCAAACCACAATTTCACGTACCATTTTGTCACATTTTAGTGTCGTTTGGCGTACAGGGCTAGGTATACAGGGTGTAAACGGACTCTTAACGAAGCCGAAAGGCACTGGTTCTCGCCGTCATTGCGATAATTTTTTTGTTCTAGACCATACCTGGGAACCTTCCAGTTACGGAGATATTGGGGGTCAAAGTTCCAACTTTTTCACAAGTTTTTTTTTTAAATACCTGTTTTGAATGTAGGATTTTTACTTTAAACACCTCCAGGACCCTTTTACTATTCAATCCATCCATCAGCACATTGTTTTGATTCCGTAACATTGAGTCCTACTGAAAAACGTGACTTTTCAGCCCAAAAAAAAAGTCGTTTCCCAGCACAAATTTTTGCGTAAAGTTACTTAGTTTGATGTACATAATGCTTGGTTGAGGGCTTCGTGAAGAGTCTGTTTACACCCTGTATGTGACAGTGGCTTTCAAAAGCTGTTGGTGTATGTGAGTTTAAATGTTTGTGAACGCACCCACGATACAGGAGAAATTTCTAGTGCGGGGCAACGTTTTTTTTTTTTTTTTTTTTTTATGTTAAGCCTCTTCGTTTCCATCACCATAAACCCGTCAAGTACTTAACTATTGCAACGTTACCCATCTTGCTAAAAGTCTACCTACATCTCTGGTCACTCTTCTCCGCATCTTCTCTGAACCAAAACCCGTATCCCTCCATCTCATAAAGCTAATTACCGCTCGTAACTCCTTCTGTAATACATGCAGCGCACGCGCAAGTGACGTCACGTTACATTTGGCCGTCTATTAATAATTCGCGTTCAGCGGCCCGCGCCGCGTGCCAAGTATGTATACGTGTTTACAAATACCACGTTTAGACAAGAAATTGGGTTGGAGGGAGATGGTTTGGTTATTTTCTGTTTTTGTTACTCTAGGAGACCATGATTTTGGCTTTTAACCGACTTAAAAAAAGGAGGCGGTTCTCAATTCGGTTGCTTTTTTATGTTTACTACCTAACTAGCTTTTGCCCGCAGCTTCGCTCGCGTAATTTAGAATTTGACAATCAATTCGAGTTGTACTCTGCTTATAATTCGATCATGATTCGAAAGACGCGTGGCGCCATCTATGAGCATAAGAACGTCATTTTTGTTTTCCTCGAGAACAGTAGCACTTTTTTTCGGGATGAAAGGTACCCTATGTCCTTTTCTGTACACCTGACAACGTACTCGTATATGCAAAATTTCAGGATGATCGGTTCAGAGGTTTAGGCGTGTAAATGTACCAAACAAACAAACTTACTTTCGCATTTATAATATTAGTAAGAATAGTAAGGATAACTCCGTCATTTATGAACCGATTTGAAAAATTATGTGAAAAAATATACTCTCCGTTTGGTCCCAAAGTTTCATCAAAATCGCTTCAGTAGTTAGGTTTTTTTCTCCTTGCCCTATGTTGATATGATGGTCCTTAAGAACTTCTAGTTACAATGTAAAACTGATTCATGACATCAATTTGTGTAGTATACCTACTACTACTCATCATCTGCCTAGCCTTTTCCCAACTATGTTGGGGTCGGCCCCCAGTCTAACCAGATGCAACTGAATACCAGTATTTTACATGGAGTGACTACCTATCTGAACTCCACAACCCAGTTAGTACTACGATACCCCTTGGTAAGACTGGTTGTCAGATTTCTGTCTGTCCGTATGTCACAGCCACTTTATTCTGAAACTATTAGGACTACACATTTAAAACTTCGAAGGTTCAGTTCCTCACACAATCCATCTCTTTGACAGCTAAAATTGTATTTTTATGTCACTGGCTCATCTCTTATGCTGCTTTTTGTAGTTTACAGGGTGTAAACAAGCTCTTCACGAAGCCGCCAACCAAGCATTATGTACATCAAAATTAAGTAACTTTACGCAAAAATGAGTGCTGGGAAACGACTTTGTTTTTTGGGCTGAAAAATCACGTTTTACAGTAGGACTCAATGTAACACACTCAAAACATTGTGCTGATGGATGGATAGAATAGTAAGGGGGTCCTGGAGGTGTTCAAAGTAAAAACCTTACATTGAAAACATGTATTTAAAAAAAAACTTATGAAAAAGTTGGAACTTTGACCCCCGATATCTCCGTAACTAGAAGGTTCCCAGTTATGGTCTGGAACAAAAAAATGATCGCAATGATGGGGAGAACAAGTGCCTTTCGGCTTCGTTAAGAGTCTGTTAACACCTTTATAATCGGAACGCGTATTGATTTTCAGCTGACTAGGGTGGTATGGATTTTTAGCTCTAAAAGAATAAACGTTTATGGTAAGCGATATTGGTTAGTTGCTTTAAAAGTAATTTGGTCGTGTTTTTAGTCACAAAAACAAGAATTTGAACTTCCTCCCGCTTCATTTTAGCATAACATCACACCTGTAATCCCCGAAGGGTTAGGCAGAGACGTACCTAACAGTACCTACATCCACTTTTTGCCGGTTAAATTTAAGTCATATGTAACAGGGGGCGAGCTTTTGCCATCAACCGGGTACAAACCCAGACTCCGTGGCCACTACTGAGAATTTTCTGATGGAAAAGCTCAATAACACTGCCTGATTTGGGAATCGAACCCAGGACCTCATGCTCAACAGTCCCTTAGTCGCTTCTTTTTATACGTGACTTATAGAAGGCGAAATGTGGGTGTACAATACATACATCCCTACTTAACTGCCTCCGGGGTTCACAGGGGTGCGTTTATGTCAACTACACTGTACTTGCATAGTTCACTACACGCCACAAGTCTTACCAAGGCGTATCGTTCTACCCAATAAAGGCGCATACCCACGGCGGCGCACGAATGGGCTACGCACGTGTGTTAACTACGCTTTGCAAGAAAATGTATGTGATTGTGTCCACTGCAAACCACGGACACGCTATATATCAATTGACGTCATTAGTACATGCGTGACTTGCTCGAATAAGGCGCTCACAGCTCAACGCTGGCAACGCCATGCACGTTGTGCACGCGGTACACACTATTCACGAATATTAACCCACGTGCGAAAACTCTCCGTGCGCAGCGGTGGGCCACGCACGCTACAGTTGTACATAGCTGTGGGTGCGTAGCGTTTACTGCAGTGGAAACGTAGACCCACGTTGTCCAACAAATGAATCCACGCAGCTAAAATGCGCCGCGAGCCCGTGCACAGCATGCGCTGCGGTGGGTTTGCGCCTTAACTGGGTCGTGGAGGTAAGATAGGCAGTCGCTCCATGTAACATACTTTTGTTCAGCTGCATCTGGTTAGACTGGAAACTGACCTCATGTGCAATATGTTTGATGCGGTAGACCTGTAAAATGCTTTGTTATTTATTGGAAATCTCAACAGTGAAAGTCTATTTTGTCTTATAGACCGCGAAATTCAAATTTACTTACGTTTTTTGCAATTTGCAAATTTTTGTCAGGTTGTATGTTGATGACAAATGAGTCGCGCCAGTAACACGTATGTAGTTACAGAATCACAATCATGAAAATCATCAATATAACCCTGTAAGTTAATTTAATCCTATTGAATGACTTTTTCCTGAAATATTCATTGGATAGGATTACATGAACTTACAGGGTTGTATTGATGACTTTCACGATTGTATTTCTGTAACTACATACGTGTTATTGGCGCGACTCACTGTTCATCAACATACAACCTAAAACTGATCTGCTAATTGCAAAAAAAACCTAAGAAAAATTGAATTTCGCGGGCTACCCTGACACAACGACCAGAAGACGAATTGCACGATTTAAATCATTCATTTTATTTAATAGCGTGCATTCTTTTGTATCTAACGGATCTAAATCAGAAAACAGGTTCTTCCTAAAATTCATAAAACGAAACATAGACAAAACAATTTTCTAAATAATCATTCAAACATGAAACAAGAACTGAATTATATAAACAAGAAAAAAAAACATCAAAAAATTCCTACTATGTTTACAGACATAAAATAAAATTAAAAACAGATGTCGGTACTAATATATCAAAATACGAATTAGTAACACTGTAGAGAAGACTTCATTCAAGAAAATGACGTATACACATATGTATTTAGCGACTTTACATACTCATATAAATACTAAATACAATCATGACGTTTAAACGTCAGCGCCGATGACAGTTGACATTTCAGTGGCGCCACTTTCTATGCCAACTCATACGAATTACGTTAGTTCCAATTTTCGCCGCGTGTCACAAAATTGGCACAGTTTGTATCCATGTTTTGTCTATGTGTACGTTTAGTGACGTGATTTGCTGTTGACGTGTCTAACACACAACAACTGTATATATTCTGACCTTGTGGGTGTGTGGGTGTTAGCATGTAAAACATTGCTGGCATTTCCTGTCGGCGAATGTTTTAAATAACTGGTTTGTAGTTCAGAAATGATAGCCTAGTGTGTGGCCGTCGGACTGCCAGTCTCAGGTGTCGAATTCGAACCTAAGACACGCACCTCACCTGCCAGGGCTGCGGGACTGTTCGAAAGAGATACCGCGGCCCTGGAACACAAAGGGTAAGGAAGGAACATGGATGGGTTTTAGTCAGTTCAAGTCTGACACTCCATTCCGCTCAGTCCAGAGCGGGAGGGTTCATTTGATGATTTGCCATACTAAAACAAAAAAAAACACGCACCTCTGATTTTTCGGATTCATGTGCGTATTGTATTCGCTTGCTTCGATGAGAGAAAACATAGTGAGGAAACCAGCATGCCTGAGAGATATTTCTCGATGGCATGAAAAGCCAAGTCAGAGGCCCATGGGGTCACATAACCAGGGCTGCGGCCCTGGAACACAAGGGCAAGGAAGGAATATGGATGGGTTTTAGTCAGTACAACTCTGACACTCCTTTCCGCTCCGCCCAGAGCGGGAGGAGTCACTTGATGATTACCCATCCGAAAAAAAAATGGGGTCACATAAAAACTTTGAAACCAGATTAGGCACTAACCACACGATTGATTGCCTTGTTAGTCTAGTAGCCGCAAGCGTGACTCTGCTGAGCATGAGGTTCTAGGTTCGATTCCTGGTCGGGCAACGTGTGATTGGGTTTTAACATAACCAATTTCTCTTACCTTAGTCCTTTACTTCTTGCTCCTCACTTGGTCTTGCGGTTTTGCTCTTGTATCTTGCAGGAGAGGCCGTGCGTTGTCGATCATTGAATTTCATATTTTTACTAAGCCTCCCACTAGGTGGACCGATGACCTGGTGAAGGTTGCGGGGATCCGCTGGATGCGAGTTTCACGAGACCGGTAAAAGTGGCGACATTTGGGGGAGGCCTATGACCAGCAATGGCTGTCTTTCGGCTGAAATGATACTAATTGTAAGTAAATTTGGTATTACAATAAAGTATATTCTATTCGAGAGGAGCTCGTGGCTAAATAATGACAGCCGCTCGGACCGATCTTCAGGTTAAGCCGTGCTTTCCTAGGTTGGTCCGTGAATGGGTGACCACCCATTACATACCGACTTTCCTCCGTGCCTCGTCAAGCACGTTAAGCCGTTGGTCCCCTCCCATTTGTAGACCTTGACAGTCGTTACATGTAATCAGTGGCTCGAAAGTCTGACAGCCAGTCTTACCCAGGGGTATCGTATTATCTTACCTTATTATAATCGTATTGTGGAGGTCAGATAGGCAGTCGCTCCATGTAAATTACTGGTATTCAGCTGCATCCGGTTAGACTGGAAGACTACCCCAATAAAGGACGAAGCCGAAAGGCACTTGTTCTCCCCGTCATTGCGATCATTTTTTTGTTCTAGACCATACCTGGGAACCTTCTAGTTACGGACATATTGGGGGTCAAAGTTCCAACTTTTTCACATATTTTTTTTAATACATGTTTTTAATGTTTTTTATTTTATTTAAGACACCGTCACGGCCCCGTACTTCAATCCATCCATCAGCACAATGTTTTAAATGCGTTACATTGAGTCCTACCGTAAAACGTGATTTTTCATCCCAAAAAAAAGTTGTTTCCCAGCAATCATTTTTGCGTAAAGTTACTTAGTTTGATGTACATACTTAATGCTTGGTTGACGGCTTCGTGAAGAGTCTGTTTACACCCTGTGTAGCTGTGAAAAGGTGAAACAGATATAATAAAGCATATTCTATCTATTTGGGTACGAAGGTAAGTTGTTTCTGTACAAAAATACTTATATACCTAGTAGCTAATTAACTACGCCCAGACTCTCAAGGGCTAACATCAGTCACCTCTACCGTTACTAATTTTGTACTTTCACAGACACAGCCCAAACCTACCTTTCTTTCAATAAACGTGTCCCCCTATCGATACCACATCACCCCCTAACACCCCCTGCCCTTGGGACATAAATACAAGTTAACGGTGTGCTAGCGACCGACGACTGTATAATCACCCCCTTATGGCCTTTACATCCCCTTTCGACCCAGTGTTTCTGATGAAATCTAAAACGAGGGTTTTAAATTAACAAAATGGTTGACGTGCAATTTTTAATAAAGAGCAAAGAGTGTGTCTGAAGATGTAGATTTTTATGCAGGCCCTTGCTTTTGTTAGGGATTCTAATATGATGGTCATGTGCTAAAGAGCTCTTCAAACGAGGTACAAGGGTATGAAATGTCCTGCCAGGGCTGCGGGACTTTTCGAAAGAGATACCGCGGCCCTGGAACACAAAGGGCAAGGAAGGAACATGGATGGGTTTTAGGCAGTACAATTCTGACACTCCCTTCCGCTCTGCCCAGACCGGGAGAAGTCATTTGAAGACTGCCATACTGAACTTTTGAATACCGATGTACGAGTAGGTATTAAAAAAGTTAACAAAAATTGGTGTGGTATACTACAACTAAAAACCCGACTCAAAAAATCACGCTCTAATTTAATTCGGGGTTTACAATGTAAAATCGACTCCTCCTAATGTTGAACTCGGTTGAAAGGTAGCCTATGTTACCCGGGCCATAATAACGAATCGATTGACACCTTATTCATCAAAACGGATGAAAAATTTAGGCGCTACGGAGGAACATACGTAAATACAAACATTCTATACATAGACTGATAACTCATAACCCTTTCTTTTGGCTTCGCCATAGTCGGGTTGAAAGAAGGATTTGCGAAGTTAGAAGGTGCATACTGCAAATTGGATCGTCTTTTCAACAATTGCATTCGTTTCATTTTTGGCCTTCGTAAATATGATCACATCTCTTCGTACCGTTCTCAGCTTAAATGGCTGCCTATCCGACTTAGGAGGTCCCTCAGATCTCTCTGCATGCTCTTCACTATTATAAACGATCCTTGTGCTCCCAAGTACCTAAACAAATATTTCAAAGTGTTGGTCAGTTCTCACAGTCATGACCTTCGAGCTTCTAAAAAACTACTCCTTCAAATTCCCTCTCACCGTACTGGTTTCATGTCCTCTTCTTACGCTATCTCAACAATTAAGCTCTGGAATGCGCTACCCCTTGGCATTAAAAAAGCTGAAACCAAAATGGCTTTCAAAAGGGCAGTTCGGAAGTTCTTTTAAAGTTTGACTAATTCCTTACTATCTAGTCATCACTAGAGTCATGGTAATTATTATAAGGTTTCTCATATTTCAAACTATTTGTATGTATTATAATATATATTCGTTTATTATATCTTTATATATATTTATTAGTATGTACCCGTTTATGTGTATCCCTACAAGTTTGCAAAATGGTAATTTTGCTAACAATGCTGTCTTATTTGACCCAAAGGTTGACTGGTAGAGAAAGCCTTGTGGCATTAAGTCCGCCTATGTATCACTCTTGTACATGAAGTTTAAATAAATAAATACTGCGACACACCAAGCTTTACATTTCCAGTGTAACATGTACCGTATGGTGTCAGACGTAAAGAATAGCACCATCCCATATCTTCCCGTGGGTGTCGTAAGAGGCGACTAAGGGACTTACCAGAGAATGGGCAGCAGCGTTCTCTGTGCCTTTGTAACAATCGTACTGATAAACGTAAGAAAGTTTGAATTTCGCGGGCTACCCTGACGTAACCACCGTAAGACCAAGGTCTTCAACCAGGCGTCCTGTCTGTTCTAAGTTATGGGACGGAAAAGTGGACGCTCATGTTACGGCTGGACAGTGGTTTTCCGCTTGATCAGTTAAAAAAAATCGCCTATGCCATGCGGAGGCGCTCCGCCCGGTTAGAGAGCGCTTCATGTTGTGAGTGCAAGCAAAAATGAGCTTAATGGTGATCAGGCGGAAGTGTCTGCCATTGTACATAAATTCAAGTTGGCTCAGCGAGCCATGGAACGAAATTTTGTCATTCGTCATGGGCAGTTTTCGAAGTTCCGTACATCGCGAATATGAAGGGTCTACATTTTATTTTTTGGTCTGAAAAAATCATGGTTTACGGTAGCGCTCAATGTAACGCACTCAAAACATTGTACTGATTGATGCATTGAATAGTACAGGGCTCTTAGAGGTATTTAAAGTAAAGTCAAACCATTTAAAAATAGTTTTTTTGGAACGTGTGAATAAGTTGAAAGTTTGACACCCAATTTCTCCGTAACTACTAGGTTCCCAGGTATGGTCTAGAACAAAAAAATGATCGCGATGACGGGCAGAACAAGAACCCTTCGGCTTCGCTACGGGTCTCGAGAAAAAAACGTGCTGCGCTGACACCAAGAAATAAAGGGTGTAACCACGTTTTTTTCTTCCATCCTCATTGTCCGCCATCACGGTATTCTTCACTGTTTGTCCAAACTTAACAAAAACTTTATAATGGTTAAAGAAGGGGTAGTAATAAAAGCTGGGAAAAAAAAATATGAGCATACTCAGAATATGAAATGTACTGCTTTAAATACTAATCTTGCGACAACTGAATGGACAAAGAAAGGACCGAATAAAATACTGAAAATTCCGAAAATCATAACAGCATTTGCTGACATAAGTCATAAGTCATTTATTTCGAAACAATATACATTGTGTAGAAATTTTATGAAAACATTACAATTGAAAAACATGTCAAGATCATGTCATGTCATAATATTTTTCTACCAGTTAAAATAGCGTTTTAACCTTTAAATTAAATAAAACAGGAATAAAATCAACGTCAAGGCGTAGTCGACGTAGCCCCGCCAAACCTAACGTCGGGGTGCCCCAAGTCTCAAGCTCGCATCGCTCGCTCTTGCATCCTAAGTTATAGAACTTAAGAAAACGAGTATTTTAGCAGAACATGTTTTCGAAAACTAAGTATTTCTGTCGCAATCTTAGTATTTTTTTCGCAAACTTAGTATTTTTTTCCGAAGATTAGTTTTCGTAGGATTGTAATTTAAATAAGCTCATGTTTGTTTGTTAAATCAACATTTTTTGCTGGTTAATTTTGTATTAATTTTTCGGTAAGTCATTGTAACCAAGCTTAGTATTAGTCCCACAAATTGTTGGAAGTTTATTTATTTTTCGTAAGCTTTATTATTTTCCTTAAAGAAGTCCCGCGTATCCCGCCATCTTAGGCCTGCCTTGAGAGAGAATTATGCAACTGAAACCAACAAAGACTTATAATACTGATTTACTTAAAACTCATACTCACAGCTTCACCTAAGTATTTTCTAAACCACCGGGGGATGAGTTAGAGTGAACCATTTTGATTAGACCCTTTTTATCACCACTTTGCAAACATTGCAGCTATTAAAACCAAGCGACATTAAAAATCCTCAAATTTATCGCCAATAAACTACTCTCTCAGCATTCGGTTTACTTCGGGGACGCTCGGGAGAGCCGAACGATCCGGTTCAAACCGGTTACCAGGTTATTGGGACAACGCACACGCGCGGTACTTACTTCCAGTCCTTTGTCCTGTTGATGCAGTTGCGTTGCAATATCTAGGATTAGATATTTCATTTGTCTATATCTGCTTATGAATTAGAACATCACGCCTGTAATCCCCGAAGGGTTAGGCAGAAGCGAACCTAATAGTCCACCCACATTTCACCAGATATCTTTAAGTACCATGTAATAGGGAGCGAGCTTATTGCCATCAAACTAGCACAAATCCAAACTCGGTGGCTGCTACTGAGAAATTCCTGATGGAAAACCAAATAACATTTTGGTCAACCCGAATCGAACCCAGGACTTGCAGTCGAGGCAGAGGTAGTATTATATCTTCCTACAACATAATCTAACACTGGCTTGCACTATGAGGGCAAACCGGCACACTGTGGCACATTTAGGAATATTTATTACTAGTTTTTGCCCGAAGCTTCGCTTGCGTTAATTTAGAATTTGATAATCAATTCGGATTGTACTCTGCTTGTAATTCAATCATGATTCGCAAACACGTGGCGCCATATCTATTATCAAAATCGTTATTTTTATTTACCTCGGGAACAGTATAGTGATCTCATATTGTTTTGTACCACGACATCTGAACTTAAACAATCCAGTGTCCTTCGTGTTTGCTTGGCATTTATTCTCAAAAATCGAAAGCCTACCCCACCAATTAAAAACTTAGTAACATTAGCCTTGCTGTCACTTTATCTACCTCATTAATTTCACGTTCACATCGATTCTCAGCTCTGAGTCACATGGTAATTTGCCTTCCTAACCTACATACATTGAACCATAATCTACAAATCTAACGGGCCATTATTAAATAGAAAAAAACCGATTTATTACATCACCGGTTACGACCTCATTTTTACCCCAAAACCTTATTCTCCGAACCTCCGCAGTTTACCTTGGAATCCCATGAGTCATTTTCTAGAACAAGACTGTTATTTCAGTTTAAGGGGTGGTTCATAGCTCCAGTTGGCATATTCCGGGCGGCCAAATTGAATCATCATCCGACTAGCCTTTTCCCGACTTCAGCAACAACATTCATTTATTGTCAGGCGGATATATAAAGGGAGAGATATAAAGGCTGTAAACAGACTCTTAACGAAGCCGAAAGGCACTTGTTCTCCCCGTCATTGCGATCATTTTTTTGTTCTAGACCATACCTGGGAACCTTCTAGTTACGGAGATATTGGGGGTCAAAGTTCCAACTTTTTCAGAAGTTTTTTTTTTAAATACATGTTATTAATGTATTTTTTTTACTTAAGACACATTCACGGCCCCGTACTTATACAATCCATACATCAGCGCAATGTTTTGAATGCGTTACATTAAGTCCTACTGTAAAACGTGATTTTTCAGCCCAAAAAAAGTCGTTTCATAGCAGTAATTTTTGCGCAAGCATTATGTACATCAAACTAAGTAACCCTTCGCAAAAGCTATTGCTGCAAAACGTCTTTTTTTTGGGGTGAAAAATCACTTTTTACGGTAAACTCAATGTGAAAATCAATATCACATCATTCTGAGCCCTCGCACGTACAAATTTGTCATCGGTTATGAAAAAAAAGCCAGCTGATACCTATAAAAGTGCAATACTTAAACGGTTAAAATGTATGGAACACCTCACTTTTGTTTTCGTGACTGTGCTTTCCACCCCGTTTAATTGTAAGTTTTAACAAAATGCATAATACAGGGTGTAAACAGACTCATCACGAAGCCGTCAACCAAACATTATGTACATCAAACTAAGTAACTTTACGCAAAAATTAGTGCTGGGAAACGACTTCTTTTATTGAGCTGAAAAATCACGTTTTACAGTAGGACTCAATGTAACGCACTCAAAACATTGTGCTGATGGATGGATTGAATAGTAAGGGAGTCCTGGAGGTGCTTAAAGTAAAAATCTTACATTAAAAACATGTATTTAAAAAAAACTTGTGAAAACGTTGGAACTTTGAACCCCAATATCTCCGTAACTAGAAGGTTCCCAGGTATGGTCCAGAACAAAAAAATGATCGCAATGACGGGGAGAACAAGTGCCTTTCGGCTTCGTTAAGAGTCTGTTTACACCCTTTATAATGTTCCTTTGTGAGAGACTGGCGTCCATACTAGGATATCCTGTGTGACGGATCCCTAGGCTCTCACCTCGAATTAAATGTAGTTTACATACAATAGAACAGCTAATGTGAATACTCAGATAAATGATTTGCAGAAGAGAAAAAGCAGACATATTTAAACTTAATTGTAATCACTACATATTATAAAACAAACTCCTCCGCCGCGTCTGTCTGTCTGTTCGCGATAAACTCAAATATTACTGCACTTATTTTCATGCTGTTTTCACCAATGAATAGAGTGGTTCTGGAGGAAGGTTTTAGTATATAATTTGTCAAGTTTTTGTTTACATTGGCTAAAATATAATGATATTTGTTGGAGACGTAACAAACAAACAAACTTGAAATTTGGCAGGGAGGTAGCCACGCGGGCAAAGTCGCCGGCAATAGCTAGTAGTGTATAAAACAAATTTGTTGTTAAATAAATACTGCCCAATCCAATATATGTGTAACACCCCTAAAATGCTCGTGAATGACCTTGTTCGTAGAAGCCAAGGTCAAAGCCGAATGAGTCAGCTCAACCAAGGTGAAATGGGCCCACCTTATGCCTAGGTTTGAAGTTCAAGATTGTTGGGAATCTAGGCGCGCTTGGATGGGTATCTTGCATGCTTTGGTACAGTAAGGTGTAGGCTTTACGAGGTTAGGCTTTAGATTTCGAAGTCCCTGACTTTAGCCCATGGATTTAGAGACTAAAGTCCTGACACAGTTATTTTATGTGTCAAGTACCTACTAGTGAAGTGGCTGAGCATTTGGTGAATGGTCGGTATGCTGGTCAGATAGGTAGACGCTTCATGTAACATTCAGCTGAATCCGGAAAGACTGCAGGAAGCTGCAGGCCACGCCCCATCATAGTTGGGAAAAGGCAGGCAGATGATGAGTCTCCATATAGGGATATCGTGTCACTTTTTACTGGGTTGTGGAGGTCAGATAGGCAGTCTCTCCATGTTACTGGTATTCGATTCCAGGCTTTTTTTTTTTACGGATTGGAAATCATCAAATGACTTCTCCCGCTCTGGGCAGAGCGGAAGGGAGTGTCAGACTTGTACTGACTAAAACCCATCCATGTTCCTTCCTTACCCTTTGTGTTCCAGAGCCGCGGTATCTCTTTCGAACAGCCCGCAGCCCATTCGATTCCAGGCTGAAGGTGACATCACAGTTTGATCACTATTTTAAAACATATTTATCAGCCTATAGCGGTCCACTGCTGGACATAGGCCTCCTCAATCGCACGCCACTCAACTCGATTCTCAGCAACTCTCATCCAGTTGCTACCAGCCACCTTGCGAAGATCGTCGCTCCACGCTCGCCTGAGGTCGTCCCACCTTACGTTTGCCGATTCGCGGTCTCCACCCAAGAACACGTCTACCCCAACGGTCATCGGTTCTACGGCTAATATGACGGGCCCATTGCCGTTTCAACTTAAACATATTTCACATAACAGAACAACCTACCTGTAATATCCCAAAGGTTAAGCAGAGTGTACCCGAACCTGTATGGTGGAATCGAAACTTTTTTTTTTTTTTTCGGATGGGAAATCATCAAATGACTCCTCCCGGTCTGGGTGGAGCGGAAAGGAGTGTCAGACTTGTACTGACTAAATTCCCTCCATGTTCCGTCCTTGCCCTTTGTGTTCCAGGGCCGCGGTATCTCTTTCGAACAGTGCCGCAGCCCTGGACTACTTGGAATCGAACCCTGGGCTTCACTTTGAGCAATAGTGCTTGCGACTTCATAAAAGTTCAACGACGCAGTCGACTATTTAAAACCCTCCTCTAAATAAATCAATTGAAACCAAGACTTCGAATGACGTCACAAAAATCCTGTATATATGATAGATCGTTCACCTACATAGCCTAGATGGGCTGAATCCTGTATCTAGGTCACCTGTACCTCCCCCCCCCCCGCCCTGGCCCCTCTCGCATCGACTACAGAATAACGCCCAATAATACACATGTGCGCTGTTATAGTGCAATGTTACATCACGCCCGTAATCTGCGATGGGTATGGCAGAGGTGTATCTAATAGTTCACACACACATTTCCTCAGTTAACTTAAGTTCCATCTTAGAGGGGACGAGCTTATTGTGACTCCATTTTTGCTATTGAGGACTTCCTAATGGGAAAACCCAATATCACTATGCCTTTTTTTTTTTGGATGGGATATCATCAAATGACTTCTCCCGGTGGAGCGGAAGAAGGGAGTGTCAGACTTGTACTGACTAAAACACAACCATGTTCCTTCCTTGCCCTTTGTCTTTCAGGGCGCGCAGCCCTGGCAGGAATATCACTTTGCCTGACCTCGGAATCGAACCCAAGACCTCATGCTCAGCCGTCGTGCTTGCGACCAACGAAGCAATCTTTAACTGCGCTGAAAAAACATTGTAACTCATGTTTTAGAAATCAAAGCGCAAATTCAAGATCACTCAATCACTATTTACTTTCTTTCAATTTGAAATGTTTTAAGCATCCATTCTACATTATCATGAGTAACTACCCCACATATCCCGCTCACTAGGCTATCCCGGGAGAGTCGGCGACCCCCACAAGTAGGTCACCGTGCACCGGGGAGAGGGGCGGGGACCCCTCGCCCCGGTGCAATGTAGCTGCTGACCTAGCTCGCAGGACCGCCCTGTAGTTAGCTGTGGATGCTGACCGGCTGTAAGTTGTTATATTGAGATTCATTATAGATTTATTTTGTGAATTGAACAATTAATAAGAAAACTTTCAAAACAGATTTTCGCCTAAGATAAAACGCGAACAAATAAAACACACAAAATATAAAAATCGGCCAAGTGTGAATCGGAGTCGCGCATGAAGAATTCTGTACCATCTTAGGGAGCCCCTTTTAATTTTTAGTTGTTTTGGCGGTGGTTGTTGTTTGACGTGTTGCAAGCTCGATTCCCTCACGGAACAAATATTTGTATGGCGTACAGGTAGTTGTTCCGGGTCTGCCTGTTTGTGTATGTGAGTTTAAATGTTTGTAAACGCACCCACGATACAGGAGAAATGTGGGGTAACGTAGTGTGGTTTAAAAAAAAAACAAAAATGAAAGATATACACTTTCTGTGAAAATTTCAACTGTCTACCTATTGCGGATTATGAGATAGGTACAGCCCGCTGACAGACGCATGGACGGACAGCAGAGGCTTAGTAATAGGGTTCCGTTGGTTACACTTCGGATACGGAACCCTAAAAATAAATTTGGGTATGGTAATCGTCATAATTCTGCATCAAAGCAAAGTGCTGGTTTTCAGCAATAGCTAGGTTGGTTCCCAGCGAAAGCCGGCCATTTTGCGCCCTACAATAAATAACAATTGAAAAGTATTGATTCAAGGCGTGTGTCGTTGAGGAACCCTAGCCTTTTCCCAACTATGTTGGGGTCTACTTTCAGTCTTACCGGATGCAGCTGAATAACAGTATCTTACAAGGAGCGACTGTCTATCTGACCTCTTCAACCCGGTTATGACTGGGTAACACCGTTTGACACAGATACAAAGATATTTTATTACAAATACATGGGGCGACTGCATATCTGACGTAACTTATTTACGTAAATTACTTGGTAACATTGGTTGTCAGACTTTCGGGCCACTGGACTACCTGTAACGATTGTCATAGATCTACAAATGACAGCCGGGACCAACGGCTTTACCTCAGTTCATCATACTGTTCCTTGGTCATTTATTTCTTCGGCGTGACTGCGTGAGCTCGTCTACATTTGCTTCCGACACGAGAGTAAACTCCTTATGCAAAGATACTTTTTTCCTGAAATCTGTCCATTTTATTGTCCATAAGAATTAAAGCATTCAAAATAATTATCTTTACAAATAAATAAAATTTAAGTATCTGTTAGTAACTTCAATTCAATTCCAGCGTGGACATACCAGCCTTAGTGGCAAATCTCGTGAAGGACGTCTAAAATCCGTCTTCACTGTAGATAACAGACATATCGGGAGATAGAGGCGTTATTGGACATCTCAGGGACAACCATTCCGAAGATTTTGCATGAGGCGCTTGTTGTGAGGACGCTAGTTTCCCGTTGGATCCCGCATTTGCTTTCTGACGATCATTAGGCGGCCCGCGTCAGTTGGTGTAAGAAACTCTTCAAAGGTGCAACCGAAGAGAGGCAAATCAAGTCTATGACATCATCAGTGATTACATATCTATGCGTATGCCTACGATCCTGATTCCAAACAAGAATCCACAATCTGGGTCTTCCAAGGCGAGTCAAAGCCGACTAAAGCGGGTTGCGAGACTGTTCGAAGAAGATACCGCGGCCCTGGAACACAAAGGGCAAGGAAGGAACATGGATGGGTTTTATAGTCAGTACAAGTCTGACACTATCTTCCGCTCTGCCCAGAGCGGGAGCAGTCATTTGATGATTTCACATCCGAAAAAAAATAATAAAAGCCGACTAAAGTTGTTCGCTCTCGAAGCGCTTCAAAGATGGAGGCTACGTTCGTGACGAAAACCGGTCATGTTGCGACGATTGTATTTGAAGATCGTAGAACGCTTAATGCAGAGTGGTATACCACAGTTTGTTTACCAAAAGTCATCGCCGTACTTTGGAAATCTAACCCAAAGCGACGCATCATCCTGCACCATGACAACGCAAGCTCACACAGCGCTCGTCAAAGGATTGAGTACTTGAAGCAGGAAAAGGTTCCAGTCCGGTGAAAAAGCAGTCGACGCTTTCAAATCAGCCATATTAACGCCCCTACTTTGGAGTGGAATAAATGTTTTAATAACTGGTTTGAGGGAATGGAAATGTGTATTAAACTACGTGGTGAATACTTTTAAAAACAATAATGTATAATAATAAAGTACTGTAGCAGCTAGGTATGTTGGCAGTGAGAAATAAGAATTCAAAAACTTTGGTAAATCGGGCCTACAGAACAGAATACGTCGGGCGCGTCCTTTTGGTGCGTTGAGTGTTCGTGTGGTTTGCTAGTACTGACTTTACCAATGGCGGCCGCAGAGGTTAGCGGGGCGAGGGCCTCGCGCATCATCCAATCAGAACGCGCGAGCGCAGTCCGTTCTTGTTGCCCGTCGCCTTTTAATTTAAAATAATAAAAATACATGTAATAAAGAACAAAAGGTATTTAAATATAACAATTTTTAAAAAGAAGAGCGGACCACGACACTCGTCAACAAGTACTAAAGAGTGTAAAAAGACGAAGCCGAAAAGCACTTGTTCTCCCCGTCATTGCGATCATTTTTTTGTTCTAGACTATACCTGGGAACCTTCTAGTTACGGAGATATTGGGGGACAAAGTTCCAACTTTTTCACAAGGTTTTTTTAAATACATGTTTTGAATGTAAGATTTTTCAGGTTTTTACTTTAAACACCTCCAGGACTCCCTTACTATTCAATTCATCCATCAGCACAATATTTTGAGTGCGTTACATTGAGTCCTACTGTAAAACCTGATTTTTCAGCCCAAAAGAAAGGCGTTCCCAGCACTAATTTTTGCGTAAAGTTACTTAGTTTGATGTACATAATGCTTAGTTGAAGAGTCTGTTTACACCCTGTATGCTCCAAATGAAGTCAAAAATTCACATAGGTACTTAGACCGTTTCATTTTATTGCTCGCAATGCCCGGTTCTCTCGCATTCCATTTTGATACACATTAATAAATAAACGGAATAATCACTCAACTAGCAAAATGCTCTATTAACCCTGATGCCCGTTTTCACTGATTTACACGCAACATTCGATTTTTAATGCTCGATTTAAGCACCGAGGGTCGAAATTCCAACAGTTCGCTTTTATTTAAGCATTAATTTAGCTATCGCCTAATGCTCGTGAAAAGACGCATGAAACTGTACCGCTACGTAACCAAACAATGAGTCACCCAAGAGTGCTACGAGCTACGGGCTACGCGCCTGAACTTGCTACGATTAGGTCATGGCTCTACGGCGTAGCAATCATTCTGTCAAGTCTTTTGTAATACAAAAGTTTTACAGGAAAAAATAAATCGGGCTCTTTTGTGATTGGTTGATTGAAATGATAACAACTAATCAAACAAGTTGATAAGAGACTTTATATAAGCTTTCGAACAAGCGGTTATTAAACTTTTTACCACTATCTTTGAAAAGCGGCTTGTTTGAAAATAGAGAGGAGATCCTGTGACCGTCAGACCTACGTGAATGTATTAAAGCTATAACTTTTTCTGTGGAAGTACCTTCATCATCATCATTTCAGCCCGTTGCTGTCCACTGCTGAATATAGGCCTCCCCAATCGATTTCCAACGTGTCCAGTCCAATGCCACCTACATCCAGCGACTCCCTGCAGTTTTGACAAGGTCGTCGGTCCATCTGGTAGGTGGCCGTCCCGCGCTGCGCTTTCGAATGCGTGATCTCCACTCCAGTATCTGTTTGCCGTTACTATAGGTAAAATATTGGAAATGTATATTATGAAGTCAGATTTAATAAAAAATGACGTAAGGTAACTTACAATTTAACCTACTTTAAAGGTGTCTTGGCGGGGGTGTTCTAACATTTTTTTTAATATTTTTTTAAGTTATACTTCTTTTGGCGCGTTAAAGAAACATGATGAGAGAAAATTTTTACGATGCGCGCGCACACCGTCACGAAAAACCAACACCCTGAAGTTAGCTAGTCAACATACACCCTGAAATTAGTTAGTCTACATTTTAACGTGCTTAATAAGTACACACACACTTTTTTTTTTATTTAATTTTAATTTTTTATAGTTGTGAATAACAGGTTTGTGGAAAATACAAGGTAATTGGTAAATGGGTGCATTTCTTGAAATGGGTGATACTAGTCCATTGCAACAATTTTGACCCCGATAACTTTGTGAAGTATCAGTTTAACATCTTGAAAGGCGTAGATTTTTCACAATCAGCAGTTAATAGTGGAGAAGTGGAAAATTAAAGTTCAATATCTTAAAAACAACTCAGTTTGGAACCCAAGTTATTGGGTCAAAATTGATGCAAATTAGATCTAGTATCACCCAGGGCTGCGGGCTGTTCGAAAGAGATACCGCGGCCCTGGAACACAAAGGGCAAGGAAGGAACATGGATGGGTTTTAGTCAGTACAAGTCTGACACTCACATCCGCTCTGCCCAGAGCGGGAGAAGTCATTTGATGATTACCCATCCGTAAAAAAAAAGGTCAATTATCACCCATTTCAAGGAATGCACTAAATTACTAATCATCCTGTGTACCCTTATCACAACATTACAATTGCGGCATTCTCGTAGCTCAGCCGTAGCATCAGACGGCGCTACACAAAAAATTCTAGTAGACAATGACTAACACTGGTATTCAAGAACGACTCTTTGCTGTGCGGACACATAGCATTGAATGGGGCGCTGTGATTGGTTAACGTTGTGAAGCGACTTCACTCGGGTTGACTGACTGACATATCTGTGAGTTCATTATAATGAGCGCATAGTGTCGTTCGTCCCTCAAGTATTGTTTATGAATAGGTTTTTGGGACACTGTGCGTCCGCGCGCACTGAGTAACGTTCATGAATACCGGTGTCAGTGTGGTAGCCCGTAGCATTTGAACTTGCTTCGACCATGGCATTAGGTCACACCTGTGCAGCTGTGGCCACACGGCTTTACCGCGACTGTGGGATTGTTTCCATTTGCATAAGTAAAGACTTAAGTCGACGTGCGTTTTTAAAGTGGATGGATTCGGCATTAAAATATTTTTAGACTTGTTTTTGAAGTGAAAACTTCTTTAGCGGCGTTGTGCACTTTTTGGGATGGGTAAAAACTGTTAAACTCGCGTGTCGCGTCAGACCGTCAGATCGTATCTGCGGCGCAGGGCGGTTGCGCGAGTGTGCGTGTAGTTTAAGCTAGATGGCGTTGTGTCAGGTTTTTTTCGACGGCAGCGACATCTTTCGTTCTTGCAGAAAGCTATTGAAATTTCTGATATTTAAACTAGATGGTGTTGTTTCAAGTTATCACTTCTGCCGGCACTCCCGGAGTGCAACCCGTTGTTTTTTTATTATAACATAACATCACGCCTGTAATCCCTGAAGGGTTAGGGCAGAGGTGTACCTAATAGTACACTCCAACATTTCGCCAGTTGTGTTTAAGTTCCATGTAATAGGGGGCGAAACTATTGCCATCAACCGGGCACAAATCCAGAATCCGTGGCTGTTACTGAGAAATTTCTGACGGAAAACCCCAATAACACTGCCCGAACCGGGAATCGAACCCAGGACCTCGTGCTCAGCAGTCGCGCTTGCGACCACTAGACCAACGAGGCAGTGCTGATGTTAATTTTTTGGAAAATGCATATTCATTCGTCGTGTCTATACCATTTAAATGGATTTCAATGTCATCATCATCATCATTTCAGCCGAAAGACGACCACTGCTGGATATAGGCCTCCCCCAAGTGTCGCCACATTGACCGGTCCCGTGCGACTCTCATCCAGCGGATCCCCGCAACCTTCACCAGGTCATCGGTCCACCTAGTTGGAAGCCTTTCCAATGCAACGTCTTCCGGTTCGCGGTCGCCACTCCAGAACTATTCGGCCCCATGGGCCATCTGTTCTGCGAGCAATGTGCCCTGCCCACTGCCACTTAAGTTTGGCAATTCTTCGGGCTACGTCGGTAACTTTGGTTCTCTTGCGGATGTCCTCATTTCTGATTCGATCACGCTAGGAAACTCCTAGCCCTCTCCATTGCCCTTTGGGTGACTTTAAGCCTTCTGATGAGGCCCATTGTGAGCGACCACGTTTCGGTTCCGTATGTAATTCATCATCAATCATTGATGTATTTGTGATTACATACGGGTTTTCTTTGTAACTAACAAAAAATCACAATCGCGTACCGTCCAACAACGCACACGCACCCAGATGGTTCGATAGCGCTGATTGACTGCCGCATTTCGTTCCGCCTTACATAACTAGCGATAGCGCGTTGTTTTACTGCTTATACCTTTACGATGACGTCATTATGATGCGGGTTATAAATTATATCTGAGTTAGGAGTTACTGTATTACCTGAGTATGCTTTTAATTGCATGGGACTTCAAGACTGGTAAAATGAGGGAGAATTCGTTTAACGGTGTCGCGAGTTAAATTTTGTTTACCCATCTCAAAAATGCCCAACGCTTCTAAAGAAGTTTTCCTTCGTTGTCACTAGTACCATTAACAGTTCCATGATGGAACTACTGATTGTTTTTTTATCACTAGTTCCATTTTCAAAAGAATATGAAAATAATGGAACTGATGTTGAATTTGATATCATTAGTTCCATTTTTAAAAGAATATAAAAATAATGGAACTGATGTTGAATTTGATATCATTAGTTCCATTTTTAAAAGAATATAAAAATAATGGAACTGATGTTGAATTTGATATCATTAGTTCCATTTTTAAAAGAATATAAAAATAATGGAACTGATGTTGAATTTGATATCACTAGTTCCATTTTTAAAAGAATATAAAAATAATGAAACTGATGTTGAATTTGATATCACTAGTTCCACATTATTATTTTAGGTACTTGTGAAATTTTTAAGGGTGGTAAAAACACTGGAGTTAAAAACACTTAGTTTTTATAATAATTTTATTCAATAAAATCAACAAATATTTATTTTGTCTACCTTTACTTTTTATAATAGGTATGTAGTGATCGAATAGAATTAGTAAACATTTATTTTTTGCGAATAAATTAGTTCACGCTAACAGACGAAATATCTGAGGGTCATTTTTAGATAAACTTCGTTGAGCGCGTACTATACAGGGTGTAAACAGACTCTTCACGAAGCCGTTAACCAAGCGTTATGTACATAATATTAAGCAACTTTACGCAAAAATTATTGCTGGGAAACGACTTTTTTTTTTGGGGTGAAAAATCACGTTTTTTTTTATTTTATTTTTATTTTATTTATTTGGCTCACTAACAATTGAATACACTGCTTCATAGACACGATATACATTCAATAGAAGTTACAGACAAGTGTATCAACCTCTTACAGGTAAGCATATCATATACCACTTATTTGTCGTTGAGTGCCTACTCAAAATCAGATGAGTATTTGAATACTCTCTGTTTTACGGTAGGACTCAATGTAACGCATTCAAAACATTGTGTTGATGGATGGATTGAATAGTACGGGGATCGTGAAGGTGTCTTAAGTAAAAAAAACATTAAAAACATCTATTAAAAAAAAAAACTTGTGAAAATGTTGGAACTTTGACCCCCAATATCTCCGTAACTAGAAGGTTCTCAGGTATGGTCTAGAACAAAAAAGTGATCACAATGACGGGGAGAACAAGTGTCTTTCGGCTTCGTTAAGAGTCTTTTTACACCCTTTATGTAATGAATCTGAATCATACATGAAAAAATAAATATTTCTTGATTTCAAAAACAAATTTGTTTAGAAAAGCAGGATAATAGGCAGTGAGTTCAAGTCGTGAGTCACACAGGCTAGCTCTGCCATTATTTGGCTTCTGTCTGCCGCAGCCACTAATTACAGATAGGTACTTTAATTGGACACCTGATACTGCCTTTTATGTCGACCTTTCAGCGGGATGACGATAGCAGGTGTTCAGACTTATTTATTTTTCATTTCATTATATGAAATTACACACATAACATCACGCCTGTAATCCCCGTAGGGTTAGGCAGAGGTGTACCTAAT
Source organism: Lycophotia porphyrea (assembly GCA_950005105.1). Lineage (NCBI taxonomy): Eukaryota > Metazoa > Arthropoda > Insecta > Lepidoptera > Noctuidae > Lycophotia > Lycophotia porphyrea. The sequence goes on along the minus strand of OX465410.1, from coordinate 1,833,022 downwards.
AGTACACCCACATTTCGCCAGTTATATTTATGTCTTGATGGCAATAGGCGAGCCGCCGGCCACAAATCCACTCCGTGGCTGCTACTGACAAATTCCTGATGGAAAAAGCCAATAGCACTTTCCCCGACCTGGGAATCGAACCTAAAATCTCCTGCTCAGCAGTCGCGCTTGCGACCACTCAACCAACGAGGCAGTAACACACACACATGAAATATACATATAGAACACATATACACACACACAACATGAAATTAAATGAGAATATTTATAACGTACATACATAAAGAGGAAGACCAAAGAAACGATGGATGGACTGTGTGAAGGATGATATGGCAAGAAAGGAGGTGACTGCTGAGATGACAAGTAATGGAGATGTATGGAAGAAGAAGACATGCTGCGACGACCCCAAATAAGTTGGGATAAGGACAGGAGAATGAAGATGAGGACATACACTCACGCCTTTTTCCCATGGGGGAAGGCAGAAACCACAGAACACCGCCTGCTACGATCCTTACATACTCCTTGCGCCTCGTCCACGTTCATCATCATCATTTCAGCCGACAGACGTCCATTGTTGGACATAGGCCTCACCCAAGTGTCGCCGCATTGACCGGTCCCGTGCGACTCGCATCCAGCGGATCCCCGCAACCTTCACCAGGTCATCGGTCCACCTAGTGGGAGGGCTTCTAACGCAACGTCTTTCGGTTCGCAGTCGCCACTCCAGAACTTTTCGGCCCCATCGGCCATCCGTTCTGCGAGCAATGTGCCCTGCCCACTGCCACTTAAGATTGACGATTCTTCGGGCTACGTGGGTAACCTAGAGAACCTTACCAATAAATAAATGTTTGCATGTTTGTAATCACAATCATGTCGTTGAGCGTTGTCGTTGTCGTACACAATATCTGACAAATTTTTGCTCTAACTGGACAGGTTTACTCAAATATGTGTGAATCTTCAAAAGTCTATCTTAGACATTAATCTAGCACACTTAGTCCTCATATGAGTTGACCAAGATTATTTCTGGACCTTAAAAGAGACTATGACGTCTGAGTTTATTTCGGCTGTTTCTTCTCAGAGTAGTCAGGTACGAAACACCGGCCCCATTTGGTTAAAAAAGAATACTTTTTTTTTTTTTTTTTTTTTCAAATAAAAAAAATAAAAAAAATACTTGTAAGTATTTTTTTTTTAACTTAATGAAAGATCTTTTTTAACGAGATGTAAAAGTGTTTGTAATTTTTTTTATAAAACTTTGCCCCACACTAGGAATTTCTTCTGTATTGTGGGTGCGTTTACAAACATTTAAACTCACATACACAAACAGCCAGACCCGGAACAATTATCTGTAGGCCATACAAATATTTGTTCCGTGCGGGGATCGAACCCGCGACACGCAGTGCAGCAGTCAATCGCTCAGCCACTGCGCCAACCGTGCCGTCAAATTATCGTATCGTGTCGTATTTGGATAATACATTTATCATTTATACCATTTTTCTTTGTTACAGATACATGGAGTCCGTGGTACCAAACAAGTACCAACTAAACGCCCCCGCTGTCCCCCAGTTTTCTGCCATCTTGCAATAACGAATTTACAAAAAAAATGCGCTCCGCCAACAGCCGTCCACGCACAGACAGAATAAAAGTCATAAAAAAACTAAAAATAAAAAAGAAATACGAGCTTACCAACATAAAAATAAAACTGTGTTCTAAACTATAGTTACCAACTTAGGCGCGCGAATTTTTTTGTTCTAAAAAAGTTTTTTGACTAAAAAGGCTTTAACTCTGTAGTTTATGGATGTAATATTAAATAGTTGCCTTCTCTTAGTAGTAGAAAGTGTTGGTCCAATCTCTTTAATAAAATAAGTAATAATTTTTCCCCTTTACATAAAAAAAAAACTGTCTTTTAGAGGTGTTATTTAAAGAGAGTGCAGGTTAGTATATCATTTTTTTCTAATTAATAATAGCCTTAAGGAAAACTTATTATAATAAGATTTAACACAATGGGTTCGATTCCCTCTTCTTCTTTATCGTGTGGTTAGTGCCTAACCTGGTGTCAGAGTTTTATGTCGCCTATGGGCCTCTGACTTGCCGTCGAGAAATATCCCTCAGGCATGGCGATTTCCCCACGATGATTTCCTACACCGATTCAAGTGATAATTATACGACGCGCATATGAATTCGAAAAATCAGAGGTTCTTGGGTTCGAACTCGAGACCTATGACTTGGTAGTCTGACGTCACACCATTAAGCTATTCCCTTAAGCCAGTTTTTATTTAAAGGCTTGATTGTATATTTGCTTTCGGCATAAAATATAACTGCGAGTGTTTTTAAACTGACGACGCCGTATGTTAACGGCGGAATCATACAAATTGCCTGCGACATATCACATATATACACTGTGAAAGTATAATAGCGTTAATCAAGTCCCTTATTGATTTCTTTCAAGTCCAAAATCGACGTACTTTGTACGGACGCCAGCGCATCAAGATATCCGAATCTGTTAAATTTTTCCAATCTACCTTGAACCTAATGATTTAGCAATTTAAAATCTATTAAAGAAATTTGACAGAATGATGTATAAAGCCATATTTATTAATTTTCCAGTGTGAAAACATAAGCAATGGAGACTACGGAGGTGGAAAAGAGCGCTGCCGCTGGCTCCGAGGATACCAGCCAGCTTAACAGGAACAGGGTGAGTAGAACTCCTTATAATGCAAAGTGGAAGGAATACCCTCACTAAAGCGGTTATCACGTATGCAGTGTTCATTTTGAAAAGGGCAAGGAAGGAACATGGATGGGTTTTAGTCAGTACAAGTCTGACACTCCCTTCTGCTCTGCCCAGAGCGGGAGAAGTCATTTGATGATTTCCCATCCGTGAAAAAAAAAAAGAAAGTGTTTATTCTGAATCTTCCCACATATAAATTTAAGAAGAGGAGGGAGGGGTTGTTTCAAGAGTATGCTTAGATGGTTTGGTCATGTGGAGAGGGAGAGCGAAAGGCGACTAACAAAAGGTGGATGTGAGTGGCAACGCCGGGACGCCCTAGAAGGACATACGCTGACTTTATCGGTGAGGTTCTTCAGAAAGGTCAGGTGCGTAGTACTCGCAACCGGCGTGTGTGTATGACCGGATGTGTGAACATGGACGAGGCAAAAGGAGTATGTAAGGATCGTAGCATGCTCCATGGGAAAAGGGCGTGAGTTTATGTATGTATTCCACACACTTCACTTTTTGATCGCCTTCATTTTTTCTGATTTGTCTGTCCTAAATTTATTTCGAAACAGAAGACGATAGGGAAATTTATGAAACATACAATGCAAAACAATCGTTTTTAATTGTATCGTATTATTTTAGAAAGCTACATGGCCTCATGGTATGAGTAAAAAAGTCATAAACTAAAACGATCAGAATATTGCCAGCAGCAACAGTATATCTATGTCCTCCCATTACATACCGAGTTTCCTCCGTGCCTCAGGAAGCACGTTAAGCCGTTTATCCCGGATTGTAGACCTTTGACAGTCATTACAGGTAATCAGTGGCCTGAAAGTCTGACAGCCAGTCTTACCAAGGGGTATCGTATATCCCTAGTACTAACTGGGTTGTGGAGGTCAGATAGGCAGTCGTGGAAACCGACCCCAACATAGTTGGGAAAAGGCTAGGCAGATGATGATGAACAGTATATCCATGGGTTAATGTAATCAGAAAATACACTCATCACTATAAATCTACATAAAAAAATCTACAACAAAGCGTTAGAACATACTAGTGCAGTCTAAACCCATAATAAAACACCACAACACCTTCATTCTCAATGCCAAGGCGAAAGCATAAGGTCTGAAGTAAGCTCTGGTATATATTATTGTTAGCACTACTCGACAAGGCTGTAACGGTATAAATACAGGGTGTATACGGACGCTTCACGAAGCCGGCAACCAAGCATTATGTACAAAAAACTAAGTTGTTTTTTTTTTGTTGGCCTGTTTGAGTCCCGTGTCCCGCTGCTGGGCAAAGGCCTCCCCTTTCTCCTTCCAAACCTCTCTGTCCTGTGCGATATTTGTAATCTGTAATAGTAGCACAAATGCGCCCGGAGAGATGGGCAACGATCGTCACCCACTGGACACCTGTCGGAGGAAATCGCCGTCGAGGTAGACCGCGGCGCAGATGGTGTGACGCTCTGATCTCGTTTACGGGGCGAACGTGGCCATGGAAACCAAGTAATCCTACGCAAAAATTATTGTTGGGAAACGACTTTATTTTTTGGGATGAAAAATCGCGTTTTACGGTAAAACTCAATGTAACGCACTCAGAACATTGTGCTGATGGATGCTTTGAACAGTAAATTGGTAAATGCTCATTTAATAGAACAACATTATTTATTTACTACCTACTACCCTCATCCGTGTGTCACTGCGGGGGGCCTACTGAAAACCAGCGCTGTGTGTTTTACACCCAGCATATGCTGAGTTGGTTACCCTTTCGTTATGGGCATGCTCAGCGCAGTTGAGCTGTTTAATTAATTGTAAGCTGTGTGTTGTTATTTGTTTATGTATGTGCTGCTCTTTTGTGTTGCTGCTGTCCATTAACGAATAAATGTATATTCTATTCTATTCTATTCTAAATGGGTCATGGAGATGATTAAAGTTATTACCTTTAAACTTGTAAAAATGTTGACCTTTGACCTGCAATATCTCCGTAACTAGGTTCCCAGGTATGGTCCAGTACAAAAAAAATATCGCAATGACGAGGAGAACAAGTGCCTTTCGGCTTCGTTAAGGGTCATGTTACACCCTTTATTTTAGTATTTATTTTAGTCTAGCTAATGTGGGAGTTCTAAGGTCTTACAAGTGATTACGGACATGACATAACATCACGCCTGTAATCCCCGAAGGGTTACTCAGAGGTGTACCTAAAAGTACACTCCAACATTTCGCCCGTTTTGTTTTAGTTCCATGTAATAGGGGCGAGCCTATTGCCATCATCTGGGTACAAATGAGGAATCTGTGGCTGCTACTGAGAAATGTTAAGGCTGTACCATTGAGGTGGAAGCGTACGGGTAGCCCGCGAAATTCAAATTGTCTTAGGTTTTTTTGCAATTTGCAGGTCAGCGTCTGGTTGTATGTTGATGACAATAGAGTCGCGCCAGTAACACGTGTGTGGTTACAGAATTACAATCATGAAAATCATGAATACAAACCTCTAAGTTCATGTAACCCCATTGAATGACTTTTTCATGAAATATTTATTCAAAATGTAAGAAAATTTGAATTTCGCGGACTACCCGTACGCCCGTACCTTAAGTAAGTTAGTGCGAAGTCGAACGTAAATTTTAAGGTAAATAATTGTGTTTTATAATGGTAGAGAAAGATGTTAGCTACTCTCTATACGGTCAAGGAAAAAGATCCAAAGAAAACAGGTACCTACGTCCTAGAACCAAAAAATCGACAACATGCGACATCTACCAACTCGCACTGGACCAGCATGGTGGTTTACAATGGGACCAGGAAACTGTCCTTCCACTTCTGCTGTCAAGATTCTTTTCACCTCATCCTCTATTTTAAGTAAATTAAACCGGTTCAGCTTAGGGTGAACGCACACTTATCCGAGCCGAACGTATCGAATTTTAGAATTCTTTACATTAAATCTTATGAAACCTCGCACACTTGCCCGCGTCGAATGGTTCGAATCTGGAAGAACCCCAGAAATCCTAGACGAATTCGGATGACGTCATCAGATTCCGTGCGGTTATTGCGCTCGCATTCTATAAATTGCGTATGACAGACTACTTCTACGAAACGATAGTTCGGCGCGGTCGATTCTTTTTGGTGCGGATATGTGTGCGAAGCCTCCTTGGCTGATTCGTTCGACGCGTTCGGCTCGGATAAGTGTGCTTTAATCTTCAAAGCTTATTTAATTCTCTTTCTTTCATTCCAGAGCTTCAAATCAAAACAACTCGTGCGCAGTCAAGCAATACGCGAAACGCATTCACCGCCCCGCGCGCTATCACCCGCGCAACCAACTCCTGCAGTCGCAATCTCCGCCACTATCGTCGCAAATTCGACTCCTGCGCCTAGCGTAGAAAACACTACGACTAACGTTGGTAACGCAGCAAGTAATGTCGGTAATGCTGCGAGTGTCATCGAGAATGGTACGAGTTATGTTGGTAAAGCGGCGAGTAATATCACGACGCCATCTAGCGTGGAGAACTCGCCGCCTAGCTTGGGAACATCTCCTACCGTAGTTAACTTGACTCCTACTGCGGTCAACTCCGGTGCTGCAGCAGAGAAAACAAGTAATGAACGAACTGTGAGTGTGAGTGACGATGCTAGTCATGTTAGTGTTAGGTGTAGTGATGTGGTTATCAGTAGTGATGTGAAACATAGTGATAGTGATGATTTTAAAAAGAAGTTGCCCGTTGAGATTCAGGTGAGTGTAATTTGCTTTTTGCTTTTTCTACTTATTTTTTTTTTAATTTTATGTCACAAAAGTTACCACAAACTGTCAAACTCCAAATGAAATTAAACCATAAAATTTTGACGGTTAGGGGCCATTAAAGTATTACGTAAGCACTACAGGGGGCGGGGGTCTTTGCATTGCTTATTTTTGATGACATGGGGGATGGAGGGGTCTGGATGGTGATTACGTAAGCACTATATTTTTTTTTACTTTTTCGGATTTTCTACAAAATTTAGCCGATTTCGGTTTGAACACAAATGGCAAACCTACTTCCAAGCCTATTCCTTAATTCTAGACTCTGCTGCTCATGAATCAATCAAGAAACCAGAACATATAAAAAAATGTACGTGCCAATGTTTACGTAAGCATGGGAGAGGGTCTAAGAGGTTTGCTTACTTTTGCTGACGAGGGGGAAGGGGTTTAATAATTGCAATAAATCTGCTTACGTATTACTTGAACGACCCCTTAAGTTCTAAATCGAATGAGATTTGTCAGTTTATTGTAACTTGTTGCGCTGGCGATTGTTCTGAAAATTATTTCATTCGTTTGTGTTCCAATCTCGTTTTTTCATGTTCTGAATTGATCTTAAAATTGTATCAGCAAAATGTAGAAATATCGAAATTTCACACCAAGTAAGTTCTTTAGTTTTGCAATTATTCCTGCATTATTAAAGTAGACTGATTTTCAAACGTTCATCTTCTGGATATTCTTACTAACTGTTGTAGCCAACGGCGCGCCAGTTAAACCTTGTTTGAATAGTCAAGTGTCACTTATGTCATTGTCAATAATGTCAATTTGGCAGTTAAGCGTTTTTTATTGCTGGGCACCGTAGTACCCGCTGGCGTTTGAGTGGGTAAGTAAGTTACGACTTTCTTGACCTTTCACAATTTCCTCCGTAGATAACATCAGGCGGCTGGGACGACACACACCACGAACGCTACCGCACTCGTCGCTGGCATTCAGACGCGCCGCGTGACTTGCTATCAAACAACCCGCGCGTCAGCTGTGTTTGCGGCTACTGCGCCGCATGCGTTCACTGCAGGTACGGCATCATCTGCCTAGCTTCGCAAATTCAAATTCATTTATTTTGTGAACATAAGTAAACAGTAGGTGGTATAATATATAAAATACAGAAACTATGTATGTTCCGCCATTAGGCATACAACTGTTTCTCCAATTAGGTACTTATTTGAAGATAAATTGCTTCAAAAAATATAGTAAATTTAAAAAATCACTAAATAACGATGCAATTTGGTTCACTAAATAATTAAAATCATCAAATTACACACACATAAAACAACAAACTATAAAATTACATAATTTTATGTCAATATTAAAATGACATGCATCAAATGTCAGGGTTATCTCAATATAAGTAAAAATTTAAATGTCTAGGCAAGTAGAATTACATCACATCCTACTGCTGGGACACAACACTGACACAGGCCTCCTATCTGGGAAATAGTCTGTCCGTGTAGCGCTTTTACAATAGTGGTGATATTTTAACCACCTACCTTATCAGAGTTACCAGTTATCCTATCAAAAGTCATTTACACAAATTAGTTTTTATAATCAGCACTTTTTCATTAATTTCTTTTATTTCAGTAACAATTTTTACATTGTATCGAAAATTATACAGTAAAATATAAAATTAAAAGAATTATAATAAAAATAATTATTGCAATTATATCCTTTTATAATAGGTTAATTAGCAAAATAAAAAATGTAAAAACAAAGTAAGTTTCGACCATTACAATTAATGTCAATAAAAACAAATTAAAATATAAAAACAGCAAACATCAGTTTGTGGGGGGATGTCCCTTACACCCTGCATTTTATATATTTAGTATCGAACAAGCTTTTATTAAAATTAAAAGAAGAAAGTTAGATTTATCTACCAACATTGAACGAGTATACAAAGTTTCGTGTCCGTGCTATTGACCGTTGAGGAGTTCTCTCGTGAGGACGCCATCCTGGGTGCAGGTTCAAGTCATATCTGCCATAAAAATGTGTTGTCACCAGGACCAAAAGTGTGTGCAAAATTTCAGCTCAATCGTTCGAGGGAAACTGGTTTGAAATTCAGTTGCAAGATTTGACTACCCGACTAACAGTTAGTTAGATAAAAGCTTATAAAAATGTTTGTATTTCAGGGGCCGTCGCCGCCGCCACTACTGCGCGACGAAACAGGACTCCGGCATCGTGTGCCCTGATGACTGTCCTGATTCTTCCGATAATGACACAGGTGACTATATTTTGAAACGGCTTATGTTTAACCAACCACCAGATTTAGTCAAATGTAACGGAAAAAAAATCACTGACTGCCAAAAATAGTAAATGATCACCAAAATTAGATCCCCATTTTAGCGTGAAATTAGAACCAAAAATAGTTAATGACCACCAGAAATTGTACTGTTATGCTCTTGCATCCGAGTCGAGGGAGACCCGGTCGACGGGATGCGGGGCTCCTACTTCTGAATGATTTATAAAAAGATAACCACGAAGGGTATGGCGGGGTAGAATGAGCAAGCGAAGCGAGCGAATAGACCCCGCCATACCCTTCTAACCTATTCTATGCGTGTCGGGGTGCCCCAAGTCGGCCTAGGCAAAACTAGTTTGTCTTCAACCACCTCATTAAAATTTGGTGCTCATTTACTGAATTTGGTGACCAATTGATATTTTAGGTGATAGATGTTATAGTCTGTTTTTTAAACCCTGAGACTCAATTGACACATGCTAATGTCAAACTTATAAATAATGATACCAGCTCTTTTGTGTAGTGTTGTACCTACGATACCGGTATGTTGAATCGTACCTTTTTAGATTTATTATACGATTATAAAAAAAATAACAGATGCCATCAGTGCTTTACTGTTGTCCCCAAACGGATATATCGACCCTTTTCTCTTAAAAAACAGCAATTTAAAGGGGCCAGATGATTGCCACAAGGAGATGAATTCCGATCAATAAGAAAACTGGTTAAATACATCTATATCTTATTACTTTTGTATTATTTCGTTTTAAATAACTACCTTCACCTTTTCTTCAGAATAACTTAAAAAAAAAAAACGATAATACTTGATTTTATTAACGGCAATATACGGTAGTGGTACATCACTATTTAAGAATTGCAAAAAAGTGGCAATCATCGTAATGTCAATTTAGTCTCAGGGATTAAAAAACAGAGTAAAGTGGTCACAAAGTTATTTTTGGTGGTCATTATATTTATCCCCTTTTGAAACTAGCGAGAGAATCCGCGGGCAAGACCAGTGGTTTCTATCTTGTGGAGAGAGAGACCTCGTGTGAGAGACAGTTTATTGGACGATATTCATTTGTATTACTGTTTAGTTTTCTCGAATATTCGGCTTAGATAGGCCGAGTATGCCGAGATGGTCTGGTGGTCGACTCCTGAGCATGAGAGGAGTCATTTAATGATTTCCCATCCGAAAAAAAGCCGGGTAAAGTGTTTCTGGGTTTTGCCATTAGATATTTCTCAGTAGCAGCCACAGAGTTCGGATTTGTGCCCAGTTGATGGAAATAGACTCGCCCCTTATTACATGGGACTTGAACACAACTGGAAATGTGGGTGTACTATTAGGTATATGTCGCGGCATGTAAGTTGAACCAAAATGGCGGTCGTTTGCGCAGGTACAAATATGGACACAAGGGTTAGACACATGATCTGTGGTTGCACGGGAAATTCAAAAATCTTTAAGGAAAAACCGTGAATTCGACGTATTTAAATATTTTTTTTTTATTAAGTGTACAAATGGAGTGAAGAAATTAAATTAAACGGAAAATCAAATTTCATAAGTAATGATTATCTCAGATTTTCTTTCAAATTATTATATTTCTCGAACAACAGTAGGAAAATCATTATATTTCTCGAACAACAGTGGGGTGGGAAATGGTCTTTGGGTATTATCAAAATAATTGTGGTCGAGTCATTTTCTTGAAATTAAAATATCACACATTTGAAAGAAATACAAAGAACTGAAAACTTCGTGCGCGATTGTACTCCAGGGCCGCGAGGAGCATGCGCGGGCAGCGGGGCGGGGTGCTACTGCGTGACGGCTAGTGTCACCACGTTGCTATGGTTACGCACGGCCCCTCGCGGCGCACCTCATACCCCACTTCGATTGAGACCCGAAAATGTTGTTACTGCGCATAGTTCAACTTACGTGCCGCGGACTATAAAGGGTGTAAACAGACTCTTAACGAAGCCGAAGGGCACTTGTTCTCCCCGTCATTGCGATCATTTTTTTGTTCTAGACCATACCTGGGAACCTTCTAGTTACGGAGATATTGGGTGTCAAAGTTCCAACTTTTTCACATGTTTTTTTTTTAAATACATGTTTTTAATGTAAGATTTTTACTTTAAACACCTCCAGGACCCCCTTACTATTCAATCCAGTTACCAGCACAATGTTTTGAGTGCGTTACATTGAGTCCTACTATAAAACATGATTTTTCAGCCCAAAAAAAAAGGCGTTTCCCAGCACTAATTTTTGCGTAAAGTTACTTAGTTTGATGTTCATAATGCTTGGTTGACGGCTTCGTGAAGAGTCTGTTTACACCCTTTATACCTCTCCCTAAGCCTTCGGGAATTACAGGCGTGATGTTATGTTATAATATTTTGATTTTGTTTCACAGGCGCATCAAATAATAACGATACCATGAGAAAATCGAGCAGTCTGGATGTTGACGACCAACCGTATTACTGTAGGTAAGTCTGTTGTGCAGTTATGTAGGATTGACCTGTTGGTCTAGTGGTTAGTGACTCTGACTGCTAGGACGGAGGTCGTGGGTTCGATTCCCACAGAGGATATCTTTGTGCGATGAGTACGATTATTTGTTCTGTTTCTGGGTGTGTAATTTATCTATAATATGTATGTATTTAGAAATATATAAGTATGTTTATCAGTTGTCTGGTTGCCATAGTACAGGCTCTGCCTAGTTTGGGATCAGATGGCAGTGTGTTGGTTGTCCCAAGAAATTATTATTATTTCCTTTATTTATTTATATACATATTCTTTTCATTATTAAATATTTAAATAAAAAACAACTTAAAAAAACATTTAAAAATATAAAAAATAGTAGGCCACCAGCATTGGGAACAGGGTCCGAGCTACCGGTGGTCAGGGCTGTTGAGAGAGGAACCTCCTGACAATACGCGCCGTGTCCAGAAGTACTGCTTTCTGAATCAAGCCCTTGATCCAGCTGCCAAGCGAGAGCCTCCTTAGATGTTGGTCGAGGCTACTGGCTATTAATCCATTGGCTGACACGACTATCGGCACAATAACTGCTGTACTCACATCCCACATGTCGACAACCTCGCGAGCCAGATCTAGATACTTGAACTGCTTATCTTTTTCTGCTTTCACGAGGTTCTCGTCATGCGGGACTGTTATAATTATTATTATTAGTTATTATGGGTACCCTGGTGTTAAAAAATTAACTTAAGGATTTCGTGAGGGCATTGTACTCATCATTATCAACAACTTTTACTATGGGACGGACGCTGAAATCGCGAAAAAAAATCAGCGGTTCCATACATTTTATTGAGTTACGTGTGATGTATGGAACGGCTTAACGTGCTTTCCGAGTTTCCTCCGTGCCTCGGAAGCACGTTAAGCCGTTGGTCCCGGCTGTCATTTGTAGATCTTTGACCGTCGTTAGGTAGTCAGTGGCCCAAAAAAGTCTGACAACCAGTCTTACCAAGGGGTATCGTATTACCCAGTACTAACTGGGTTGTGGAGGTCAGATAGGCAGTCGCTCCATGTAAAATACTGGTATTCAGCTGCATCCGGTTAGACTGGAAGCCGACCCCAACATAGTTGGGAAAAGGCTAGGCGGATGATGATGTGTGATGTTTGGAACAGCTATTTATTTTTTCGCGATTTCAGCGAGCTACTTTACACTTTTAGTTTAAATTTAGTTGTAGTTTATAAAGGGTGTAAACAGACTCTTAACGAAGCCGAAAGGCACTTGTTCTCCCCGTCATTGCGATCATTTTTTTGTTCTAGACCATACCTGGGAACCCTCTAGTTACGGAGTTATTGGGGGTCAAAGTTCCAACTTTTTCACAAGTTTTTTTTTTAATGCGTGTTTTTAATGCAAGATTTTTACTTTAAACCGCTCCAGGACCCCAGAGTCTGTTTACACCCTGTATAAGATGTAACTAGTACTATTGACAAAGTTTAAAAGTTTTTTTTTTATGTTGTGGCGCAAACAGGGTATACATGTGTTTGTAGGTTTCCAAAAATATATCTTTAAATGCTTGGACATAGAGATGTTTTCTGATTAAAACAATATGATTGTATATAGTCAGTTAGATTATCGAAATATATTGGATACGTATTTTTTGTTTTATCAAACTAATAAAAACCGACGAAGATAAAACGCATCAAAGATCATGAGTGGGGGCTTGTGACGTCACTTTATCAGTAATAGTGTACTGACATAGTGACGTCACACGAGTTTTCGACGCACTGTATCGTCTTCATTTTTTGTTTAAGTGAAAAAAGAAAAAATACGTGTCCAATATTTTTTCTGATTTTTTTGTTAAACTAATTAGATTTTTTTGTTAAACTACCCTATTGTGAATGCTTAATAATATTGTTTCGTTAATTTTCAGATGCCCGGAGCGTAAAGAACCAAAACCAAAGACGTTAACTAGAAATGAATCCGGTGAGAGCATTATTCAACTATATTTTTAGGGTTCCGTACCCAAAGGCTAAAACAGGACCCTATTACTAAGACTCAGCTGTCCGTCCGTCTGTCACCAGGCTGTATCTCATGAACCGTGATAGCTAGAAAATTGAAATTTTCACTTGATCTTTTGCCGAAATATTAAAACTGAAGACTGAATGGTTGGTTTAGTGGTCGCAAGCGACTGCTGAGCAAGAGGTCCTGGGTTCGATTCCCGGTTCGGACAAAGTTTTATTCTAATAGGAATTTCTCAGTAGCAGTCACGGAGTATGGATTCGTGCATGGTAAATGGCAATAGGCTCGCCCCCTACGTCTTTGACAGTCATTACAGGTAATCAGTGACCTGAAAGTTTGACAACCAGTCTTACCAAGGGGTATCGTGTCAGTACTAACTGTTTTTAATTAATAATGTTAATATTTATTAAACTAACAATATAGTTAGTTTAATAAATAACATATTAACTATAAAGTTAGACTCACATACATACAGGGTGTAAACAGACTCTTCACGAAGCCGTCAACCAAGCATTATGGACATCAAACTAAGTAACTTTACGCAAAAATTAGTGCTGGGAAACGATTTTTTGAGGTGAAAAAACACGTTTTACAGTAGGACTCAATGTAACGCACTCAAAATATTGTGCTAATGGATGGATTTAATAGTAAGAGGGTCCTGGAGGTGTTTAAAGTAAAAACCTTAGATTAAAAACATGTATTTAAAAAAAAACTTGTGAAAAAGTTGTAACTTTGACCCCCAATATCTCCGTAACTAGAAGGTTCCCAGGTATGTTCTAGAACAAAAAAATGATCGCAATGTCGGGGAAAACAAGTACCTTTCGGCTTCGTTAAGAGTCTGTTTACACCCTTTATATTTAAAAAAAAAAAAAACGAAAATATAAGATAAAATAATGTTTCTTCAACTTACTTTCAGATGACCGCGGAATATACGAGCCAACTGGTCCAGAGCTGGTCGCCTTTATAAAGGAGACCCTCAACAAGAACATGCGCGACAGGATGGCGCTACTCAAGATAGAGAGGGAGCTGCACGCGCTCGTCAACGATACAGGGTAAGCAGACATTGTCGACGTTGCTCCCGCGTTTTATCGTTCCTGGGTCGTTTCGGACCTTCGAGTGCAGGAAGAGACAGTACAAGCTGTGCCTGTGGAGCCACCTACCCTACCCTACGTTCACTTCTGCCGGCACTCCCGGAGTGCAACCTGTTTTTTTTAAAGATAATTTAAAAGTGGTCTATTTGAAATAAAGCTTTTGTTTTGTGGTTAGTTGCGAAAAAATATCAAAATGCCTAGTTGACACTTCCCGTGACCCAAGGGTTGGGTTTTACTTTGACCAGAGGCTTAGCGTTGTCATACATTGGTTTTAAATATTAACAGAAATCATCGATCTATATTTATTCACTCCAATCAGGATCTGATTTTGCAAAAAAAGCTTGGAAGGTTCCGTTCGTTAACGCTAAAATTTAATTTAAGATGATTCTTGTTCCCGATTATATTTATATGTTTGTTGATTACTAAAAGAATATGTTTGGTTTCACAATAAATTATTTATTGAAAAACTCGCCTGAAAAAAAAAAATCATTTTATAATTAGGGGCCGGGGGCCACCACTCTTTTGTTGCCCCAAGGCCTCCAGACCTCTAAATCCGTCCCTCCTGCTAACAGCTAGTTGTGTTCTGTGCCAGGCGCTGCATAGTGCGCTTCCCGGTGATGACGTCATACGGACGCATGTTGGTGCACCGCTGCGCCGCACTGTTCCAGCTGTCGCATCACCTCGACACCACCAACAAGACTTCCGTTATGGTGTCTAAGAGTGGTATGTGCATCACTATATTTATATTATAAAACAAAGTCGTCCGTCGCGTCTGTCTGTCTGTTCGCGATAAACTCAAAAACTACTGCACCTATTTTTATGTGGTTTTCATCAGTGGATAGTGTGGTTCTCGAGGAATGTTTTAGTAATTTGTGAAGTTTTTATATACATTGGCTAAAATATAATGATATTTTGTTGGAGATGTCGGAAAAAAATAAGGCGTCTGAGAGCTTTCAACGAAAACGCTGCCTAAACCTTTTGAGATATAACGAAATGATGTATGGTGGAATCCCTGGAATAGGTTCCCATGGGTTGCGGGAACGGGATAAAAATTTCATGTCATTTGATGATTCCATCCGAAAAAAAGGCCTATGTCCGGCAGTGGACGTTGAAATGATGATGATTAATACATAATGAACGCCAAACTTTTACTCCGTCCAGGCACCTCAGGCGGGCGCATCCCGTGCACCAGCTTCAAGGAGTGGTGCAGCACCACGTTCCCGCCCAGCCCGCTCCGCCACCCGCCCGACGTGCCGCATGCCAAGTAACTATACACCAGTTCACTAGCTCAACTGCGAAAGGAGCGAGAGCTTAAATAATTAACGCCCTGTGGATGGTGACCACCCATAATATCCCCACGTGCCTCGGATAGCACGTTAGGGTGGAATCAGGGTAGCCCGCGAAATTCAAATTTTCTTACGGTTTTTTTGCAATTTGCAGGTCAGTGTCAGGTTGTATGTTGATGAAAAATGAGTCGCGCCAGTATTACAGAATTACATTCATTAAAAATCATCAATATAACCCTGTAAGTCCATCATCATCATCATCATCATCAGCCTCTTAATGTTCCCACTGCTGGGACACAGGCCTCCTCTCTATGAGAGGGAATGGGCTATAATCCACCACGCGGGCCCAGTGCGGATTGGTAGATGTCACATGTCTTCGAATTTTTGGTTCTAGGACATGCCGGTTTCCTCACGATGTTTTCCTTCACCGTTTTTGAGAGCAGTGGTGATGAAATAAATTACACAAAGTAATGCGCCTGCCTGGGTTCGAACCCACGACCTACTGTTCGTAAGTCGGGGTCGCTACCACTGGGCCACCGCTGCTCTGTAAGTCCATTTAATCCTTAATAGTTTATAAAAAAGTCATCCAATAGGGTTAAATGAACTTACAGGGTTATATTGATGATTTTCATGATTGTAATTCTGTAACTACATACGTGTTATTGGCGGGACTCACTTTTCAACAACATACAACCTGACAATGACCTGCAAATTGCAAAAAAACTATGAATTTCGCGGGCTACCCTGTCGCAACCACCTTAAGTCGTTGGTCATTTGTAGATCTTTGACAGTCGTTAGAGGTAGTCAGTGGCATGATACTATAGTTATTATTATGAATAGACTGCCTCGTTGGTCTAGTGGTTGCAAGCTCGACTGCTGAGTATAAGGTCCTGGGTTCGATTCCCAGGTCGGGCAAAGTGTTATTGGATTTTTCTAACAGGAATTTCTCAGTAGCAGCCACTGAATTTGGATTTGTGCCCGGTTGATGGCAATAGGCTCGCCCCCAAAACAACACATTCAACATAGGACCTCAAAATAACTGGTGAAATGTGGGTGTACTAATAAGTACACCTCTGCCTAACCCTTCAGGGATTATAGGCGTGATGTTATGTTATGTATTAGGAATTGATTAGACTATTTTGTAGCCAGTTATTGTACGCGAATAGGGATGTTTCCTGAGTGAAAAAAATATAATTCTATTTAGTCCGTCGCACAGTGGAACGAATGTATGGGAGCGGTTGGACGTAGACATGTCCGAAAAAAAAGAGTAAAATTATGCCAAACTAATGATGCCATCTTATTCGATTACTTAATGCCTTCATAACTTGTGGTGATGAATTTCTTCATAACTCCCATATTTCGGGAGTAATTTGAGAAAATGTGAAATTTTACTATGAAAATGAGTGTATCGAGCTCTCTCCCTCCTGATTCCGGGCTTGTTTCAAGTAGCGGTCTCTAATATCATAATGCTAATACTAAGAGCTATATTTAATACTAAGACACATAGTGCGCCAAATGTGCACTTTCTGGGATAAAGAGTGATGTTTATTTTATAACACAATTTTTTTATTTTTTGTTTATTTTGTTGATTAAAACCGTTTTTCTAAAGGTTTACCTTATTACAATAACATTTCTGAGCAGCCAATTAGAGAAGATATAAGCTAATTAGGATATATAATTAGGGACTTAAGGTTTACATATAAAACTGATGCACTAATGATTACTGATAAGAACATTGCTATTATTTAATTACTAAATGGCTCTTAATACACTAATTTAGCATGCATCATTTACTAATTATCACAATAACTAATTACCTTGCAATATTTAACAAAGGATACCTGGGATACCTGGATTTTATATAAATAGGTCACTATTAGTAACTTTAAAATCAGTGTTGATTTACACCTCGTTGTATCCAAGCTAATCTCGCAATGTATTTTCCAAATTTTAATACAAATCTTGATATTCACGTTGCTTTATGCGCACGCGCACATAAAGATTTACGCGACTTTAACTATTTGTTCAGTGTTTTAAAAGATAACAGTTGTGTTCAGTTATGTGAAAGTGCTGAAACAAGTTTAAAAGACTGGTGTCGTCGATTTTGCTACCGCATTTATGCAAAATGGACACAGTCTGGAAGAAGCACAGATAAGTTTCGGAAGAAACATGAGATTTGGCTACAGGCTGCAATTCAATGGCCGGAATTACAGAATGAAAATATGGAACCTTCTACAGAAAATATAAGTGACGTCATCGAGCCCATAATTTCTCCTGCTAAATCTGATGCTTCAACTTGTACACATCCTAGTCCTCGTAAATCTTTTGAGGACCTTAGTAACCGGCAAAAAAGAAGACGCACTGAAGATAGTCTTTCATGCAGCAGTAGCAGCGCTGAAATTATGTTTTCGGCCGAAAGGGCGCTTCAAAAGGCAGGACAAAGCGATACAGCTTATGTTATGAAATACTTGACGGAGAATCCAGAAGAGGCCTCAAAAATCAAAGCCTTCATTGAAGGTAAATCAATTCAGGTACGGGAAATATCCCCTTTGAAGGCATTGGCTCTTTATGTATCGATGAACTTATCGAAATGGCGCTATAACACTCTTCGGGATTTCAACACTCAAGAAGGAGCTCTTCAATACCCGAGTTACTACATGTTGGTTAAAGAAAAAATTAAGTGCTATCCGGCCAAAGAAGATCTCACAGTTACAGAGAGCTCTGCAAAAATCAAATTACAAGCCTTGATGGATTTAACCTCAAGAAGACTTATTAGGTCGTTAGAAACCCCTGTTGATCCCAATCAACAGCTCGTATTGACCAGCAAATGGGGTTTTGACGGATCATCTAGCCAAAGCATTTATCATCAAAGGACGAGTGAAGATGAGCAAATCGATCTTGCTAGTAATTTTATGATTAGTCTTGTACCACTGCGGCTCGTCTCAAAAAGTGTAACAATTTGGGAAAACGAGCGACCATCTTCCACTTCATTTTGCCGGCCAATATTGTTTAAGTTTATAAAGGAAACCAAAGAAAATGTGCAGAGAGAGATGGCTGAAATCGAAGCAGAGATTGAAGCCTTAACTCCATCCACCATCACTGATGGAATTAGTGTCAAACACCAACTGCTGTTGACAATGATTGATGGTAAAATTCATTCCATTATATCCGATACAGCAGCTTCAGTGTGTGACATATGCAAGGCTTGTCCTAAAGAAATGAATAATTTAGAGTTAATCAAAGATAAACACGCAAACGAGGACATGTATAAATATAGCTTAAGCACCCTTCACGCTTGGATTCGCTCAATGGAATGCTTATTACACATTTCCTACAAATTAGACATAAAATCATGGCAAGTAAGGGGTGATATAGCAAAAAGGCAAGTTGATGACAGGAAGAAAAGAGTTCAAGAGGCTGTAAGAAGAGAAACGGGCTTACTTCTCGATGTTGTGAAACAAGGCAGTGGATCCACCAACAATGGCAACTCGGCAAGGAGATTTTTTGAAAACTACACTAAATCT
Source organism: Lycophotia porphyrea (assembly GCA_950005105.1). NCBI lineage: Eukaryota > Metazoa > Arthropoda > Insecta > Lepidoptera > Noctuidae > Lycophotia > Lycophotia porphyrea. The sequence continues at coordinate 1,813,950 of OX465410.1, read as the reverse complement.
GCTGAACTGACCGGAATAGATGCTATGCTTTTAAGAAAAATCTGTGTGATCTTGCAGTGTATTTCATCAGGAGAGAAGATCAACGTAACTAAATTCCGAGAGTTCTGCTTTGATACTGCTAAGCTTTACGTGGAGTTATACCCATGGTATTATATGCCTTCTTCACTTCATAAAATTTTAATGCATGGGCCAGACATAGTTCAGAACATGTCAATTGTGCCCATTGGTTTTCTATCCGAAGAGGCATCTGAAGCTAGAAATAAAGATTTTAGAAAATATAGAGAGGGGCATTCTCGAAAGCATAGCAGTATCTCATGCAATGAAGATATTATGCACAATCTTTTACTGTCTTCTGATCCACTTGTTACAAGTATCCGTCCAAAAGGAAATAAGTTTGTAAAAAAATCTTCTTTTAAGGAATTTTATGAGCTTACGGATTCTGAGAAAAGTGATATCGAATTTGTTAACATAAATGATTTAGCGGACATCGATTCTGAATTTGAATTAATTGATGATGATGATGATGACGAAGATAATTAAATGATGTTATTGTTTTAAAATGTGTAACTTAGTAAATTAGAGCTTACATCTTAATTATTTATTGTACTTTTAATGAAACTAGGTAATTTATTATCAACTTACTTAAAAGTCATACTCTCATCAGTTCTTGTGAATATTTTTGTTAATATATATTTCTGTATATATATAATATATTTATAGACCTCTTAATAAGTCTGTCTGCGGTTTAAAGTAAATACAAATGGGGAAAAAACGTTTTTTTTTTAAATTTTCATTTCCTTTTATCCCAGAAAGTGCACATTTGGCGCACTATGTGTCTTAGTATTAAATATAGCTCTTAGTAATAGCATTACGATATTAGAGACCGGTACTTGAAACAAGCCCGGAATCAGGAGGGAGAGAGCTCGATACACTCATTTTCATAGTAAAATTTCACATTTTCTCAAATTACTCCCGAAATACGGGAGTTATGAAGAAATTCATCACCACAATTTATGAAGGCATTAAGTAATCGAATAAGATGGCATCATTAGTTTGTCATAATTTTACTCTTATTTTTCGGACATGTCTACGTCCAACCGCTCCCATACATTCGTTCCACTGTGCGTCGGTTAGATTATCGAAAAATATTGGATAAGTATTTTTTGTTTTATCAAATCAATAAAAAATAACGAAGACAAAACGCATCAAAGTTCATGAGTGGCGGGTTGTGACGTCACTTTCCGCTAAAAAGTGTACCGAAATGTGACGTCACACGAGTTTTCGACGCACTGCATCGTCCTCATTTTTAGTTTACGAGAAAAAAAATACGTGTTCAATATTGTTTGGAAATCTATCTGACGGACTAATTAGATTTTTTTGGTCAACTACCCTATTCTGGAGAGCAGCGGTGGCCCAGTGGTAGCGACTCTGACTGACGAACAGTAAGTCGTGGGTTCGAACCCAGGCAGGCGCATTACTTTATGTAATTTATTTCTTCACCACTGTTCTCAAAAACGGTAATAGTAGGAGAACCCGTGGTAGATCGTCCTTTACCGATCTGATAACCAGATGAGACGTATTTTTTATTAAATATTTTTTATAAACAAATATGCCTATAATTGCTTGCCTATCGAAAAGTGGTCATGGCTATTTTTAATTAAATTAACTTTTATCGATTTTTTTTCATCACCTTCATACTTTTGATAACCAAATGAAATTTATTTGACTGATAGTTTTTGATACACAGAATATGCCTAGGTATGCTTGCCTACTCATTTCAGTGTATAACTACCTGGCAAGCAGGTGTAAACAGGTAAGTCAAAATAGGTGACTCCATCGATCTGCTAACTTATCGAAAGTTATCTCAAATTTTAGATTATTTTATTTCAAAATCAGTCATATATACTTGCCTGCGAAAAATCGTACTTAAAGTACTGTTGCCAGGCTAAAAACTTTTAGAGTTTTAGCCACTTGATAGGTGCGACAGAGAAAGTAGAGCGTCCGAGGTCCGTGTGGTAGAGCAGGACACAACATAGTAGCTGCTCGCTACCTGACCGTAGAATGTATCTGAGTGCGCATGCTCGTGCACATGTGAGTGACAGAGACAGCATTTATTTACACTCGTCAGTAATTTTGAACTCCAATTTATTATAACTAATTTCGATCACAATTTTTATATTATTTCACACTATACATACTTACAGCTATGCAATAATCAAAAATAAATAATTTAATATATTAATAATTAAAAAATAATAATTCAACGAAACTTTTTATCATTTTAAAGTTAAATTGTAAAATTTTAAAATTAAAAAAAAAAACTATTTTCTTTATTTAAAATTAAATAAAGAATAATTTATTTATTATTTTAAATTAAATAAATGCCGTAAAGCGGGAAAGAATAAGTGTTACTTTTCAAATATTAGTATAAAAATAAAAAAAATTAATCAATATAGAAAAAAAAAATTAATACATGTATGTTGTTAAAACCCTTTATTACGAAACATAAAAAATACATAAAAAAATAAAATTCAAATGTGTGAAATAAACATTTGAATTTTATTTTTTTATGTATTTTTTACAGTAGGTAGCGAGCAGCTGCTATGTTGTGTCCTGCTCTACCACACGGACCTCGGACGCTCTACTTTCTCTGTCGCACCTATCAAGGGGCTAAAACTCTAAAAGTTTTTAGCCTGGCAACAGTACTTTAAGTACGATTTTTCGCAGGCAAGTATATATGACTGATTTTGAAATAAAATAATCTAAAATTTGAGATAACTTTCGATAAGTTAGCAGATCGATGGAGTCACCTATTTTGACTTACCTGTTTACACCTGCTTGCCAGGTAGTTATACACTGAAATGAGTAGGCAAGCATACCTAGGCATATTCTGTGTATCAAAAACTATCAGTCAAATAAATTTCATTTGGTTATCAAAAGTATGAAGGTGATGAAAAAAAATCGATAAAAGTTAATTTAATTAAAAATAGCCATGACCACTTTTCGATAGGCAAGCAATTATAGGCATATTTGTTTATAAAAAATATTTAATAAAAAATACGTCTCATCTGGTTATCAGATCGGTAAAGGACGATCTACCACGGGCTCTTAGACTATGAAGGAAAACATCGTGAGGAAACCAGCATGTCCTAGAACCAAAAAATTTGAAAACATGTGACATCTACCAATCCGCACTGAGCCCGCGTGGTGGATTATAGCCCATTCCCCTTTATAGAGAGGAGGCCTGTGTCCCAGCAGTGGGAACATTATAGGCTGATGATGATGACCCTATTCTTAATGAATGTTATTCATATTTGTTACTCAGGTCTATACTAAAACGCGACACCCACTCACTAGACGAGCCGGGCGCCGGGTCGCTCGCCAACAACAGGAGCAAGTCACTGGAGCAGAGAGAGAGGGAGTACGAGAAAGTGAGACGGAGGATATTCAGCTCGGTACGTATATCTTAGTCACGAGCAACTTATGCCAAGATTTGTGTCAGTACGTAGTCATCAAGGTTCCAGAACGGTGAATCTGGCAATGACACAGTTGATTTGTAAAAATCTTTATGGGGTTTGAATTTAATGGCCGGCCTAACTTCCGCCTCTTTATTTTTTTTTTGACGTGACAACGTCTAATAAATCAGTGAACGCCGGTTGCATGCACGAAAAAGTGTCCCGTTACGCTCATTGTCCCGTTACGCTCATTGTACGCATGCGCCGCATCTATCTCTCTTCCACTCGATTTTATGATGTTGTCACGTTAAACTATCGTCCGTACACTAACTTTACAGACAACCTATTTATTCAAAGTTGCGGCCACGCTTAAAACTTATTGAAATGAAACTTCTTTATCGACGTATGGGAGAAATTTTGTAGCAAATCGTCACGTTTTTCGGTTACGCGCCATGTTGCTTTTTTGTTTTTTTTTTTGCATGTAATATATGATAATAATAACAACAATATATTAGTTTTGAAGTTTGGTTTGAAATAAGAATAACAATATATTAATTTGAAAGTGATAAAATAAAAAGACTTATTTTCGTGAAGTTGCAAATAGTAGAAAAATGATATGTCGTAAAGAAGTTTCACTTCTTACGTGTGTACTCTGGTACACACACATATTTTTTTTAAATTGATAGCAAGTTATTATGCCTTGTGTCTGTGAGTAGCTTAGCCTTCTTTGTTTTTCTGACATTCAAAAGTGCCTGTAAGGGTCTAATTGAAATAAATGCTTTTGGGTTTTCACTGATACCATCTTCAGCAGAAATTTGAAAAAAAAATTAAAATTGGGGTAGTTAGGCCAGGCTTCAAACAAAGATCTTCTAAGCCCTTTATTCATTTAGTAACAGACTATTGAAGTGATTTTTAGGATTCCGTGGCAGAAGGGTAACCAACGGGACCCTATTACTAAGTCTCCGATGTCCGTCCGTATGTCTGTCACCAGGCTGTATCTCATGATCCCTAATAGGTAGACAGTTGAAATTTTCACAGAACGTGTATTTCTTTTACCGCTATAACATCAACGAAAAATTAAAGGGGGCTCCCTAAGATAGTACAGAACACTTCATGCGCGAGTCTAACTCGCACTTAGCATGTTTTTTTTTATATTCATCCCCTAAAGAAGTAAAATAGGGGATGAAAGTTAGTACAGTAGGTAATTTATGCTGATGGGACATACCGTCAAAGACATGCCTAGTAAGAGCGGTTTTGTAGCGAGTATAAATGAGGTCGTACCGTCTCCTGCGCATACACGCGCGCCACATTGCCTCACACGTGCTCTTAAACGCGTCAACGAGCGCGAGAACGAGTCACTCGCTAAACAAACACCGCGGGTATACGCGCGTAAGCTTTCCTACATAGTATGACATAGTAAGTGTTTTATACAAGATTTAAATTTCGTCTCATTCAGTTGTAGAATGTGGGGAGGTATTTTATTGAAACATTTGGCAACGCCGCCAGTCTCTTGGGCACATTACCATCTGACAGCGTTGAGGAGGAGTTTTTCGATGCCATTTTATAGTTTGTTGTTAGTTTATCTATTTTAGTTTAATAGTTTTTTATTATCAATGTATATTGTAACATTTTAAACAGTACCCCATGAAAGATGAGTCTACTTTAGCTAGCCTGAAACCTGGCTGTACTAGTTGGTCCCTGTTTCTAGTACTATAGTGGTGCCTGTCACCTCTTTTACTAAATAAATGCAGATTTTTCCGAGCGTCATGATCAGATAGAACTTCCAACTTATGTGACGTATTTCTGACTGAACGGACGTATTTCGGAATGCCTCGTTGGTCTAGTGGTCGCGAGTGCGACTGCAGAGCATGACGTCCTGGGTTCGATTCCCGGGTCGGGCAAAGTATTATTGGGTTTCTCCCTCTGGATTTTTTTAGTAATAGCCACGGAGTCTGGATTTGTTCCCGGTTGATGGCAATAAGCTCGCCCCCTATTACATAGGACTTAATCATAACTGGCGAAATGTGGGTGTATTATTAGGTACACCTCTGCCCAACCCTTCGGGGATTACAGGCGTTTTGTATGTGACGTATTTCTATTTGCTTGCAGCAAGACGAGACGCAATGGCCGTGGCTTGCGACGGGACCTATCAAGCTGCTTACACCCGAAGGTGGCGGCAGAAATAAACTGTTAAAGGTATATTTTGTTTCTTTGTTTTGGTCTAGAAGAAATGACTACAGACCCATCCACGGACCAACCTAGGCAAGCACGGCTTAATCTAAAGATCGACCCGAGCGGCTGCTGTTATTTAGCCAGCACATCAAGCTACCGGAAACTGCCAAATTTTCCCAATCAACCTTGAACGTAATGCTTTAGCAATAAACTGGTAAATCTATTAGAAAAATTTGACAGATTGTAGCAGCGTGATGTGCTGGCTAAATAACAGCAGCCGCTCGGGTCGATCTTTAGATTAAGCCGTGCTTGCCTAGGTTGGTCTGTGGATGGGTGACCACCTTTTACATACCGAGTTTCCTCCACGAAAGCACGTTAAGTCGTTGGTCCGGGCTGTCATTTGTAGATCGTTGACAGTCGTTACAGGTAGTCAGTGGTCCAAAAAGTCTGACAACCAGTGTTAGCAAGAGGTATCGTATTATATACCCAGTACTAACTGGGTTGTGGAGGTCAGATAGGCAGTCGCTCCATGTAAAGTACTGGTATTCAGCTGCATCCGGTTAGACTGGAAGTCGTAACAGAATAACATAAAAAAGTTGTATTACAAAAAAAACTTGTCTTCTGTAGATCTTCAAAACTTAAGCAGCTTAGGTTGGTTCGTGGATGGGTGACCATCCATCCATCATCTGCCTGCCTTTTCTCAACTGTATTTTAAAAACTTGTGAAAAAGTTGGAACTTTGACCCCCAATACCTCCGTAACTAGAAGGTTCCCAGGTATGGTCTAGAACAAAAAAATGATCGCAATGACGGGGAGAACAAATGCCTTTCGGCTTCGTTAGTGGTATTTTTTACAACCATTATACCTTACATCATAAGTGTTAGTTAAAACGGGTGAAGACGCTTTCAGGAGCCAAAACAGTGACAAAAAATTGCTAAATGGCAACTGAAAATGGTGTGACGTAGAGTACCAGCCTTTAAAAAGAGTATAAACCAATTTATCCCGTCCACAGGTGCAATCTCTTGAAGGCAGTGGGCCAGGTTCCAGTGGGTCCTGGCGAGGTGCCCGGGGTCCTGTCTCCAAGAGTCACAGCTTCGGAGGATACGCTGCAGCAGAGCCACATACTCCTAGACTGCTTAGCAGACAAGGTATGAGCTGCATTTCGGTCACTCACATCTATGTATGTCTGACAGTCACTTCCTGCTATGATGGAAGACGATAATGTTAGAAAGTGTGTGGTTCTGTGAGAAGACCGAGTAAAAGGATTATTTACATACATACATAAACTCACACCCTGGGGGTAGGCAGAAACCACAGAACGCCACCTGCTACGATCCTTACATACTCCTTTTGCCTCGTCCACGTTCATACATCTGGTCATACACGCACGCCGGTTGCGAGTACTACGCACCTGACCTTTCTGTAGAACCTCACCAATGAGGTCAGCGTATGTTCTTCTAGGGCGTCCCCTCCCGGCGTTGCCACTCACATCTGCCTTGTAAATACCTTTTGTTAGTCGCCTTTCAGTCATCCCCTCCACAAAAAGGATTAAAAATGATTATTTACATAACATCACGCCTGTAATCCCCGTAGGGTTAGGCAGAGGTGTACCTAATAGGACACCCACATTTCGCCAGTTATTTTTAAGTCCAATGTTATAGAGGGTGAGCCTATTGTCATCAACCGGGTTGTGCCCGGTTGATGACAATAGGCCAATCCAGACTCTGTGGCTGCTACTGAGAAATTCCTGACGGAAAAACCCAATAGCACTTTGCCCGACCTGGGAATCAAACCCAGGACCTCATGCTCAACAGTCGCGCTTGCGACCACTCGACCAACGTGGCAGTCAAATTAGGATTGTTTAACTTAGTGTTAATGGCTTATGCTATATTAAATGTAATAAATAAATAAAAATAATATTGTTACAGGAGACCTGGCGTCCAGCAGTTGGCGCTTATCTCCATCCAGCTCAGGGTACAAGACCCTCAGCCTCCGTAGCACTGATTCCATCACTCCCTCGCCCACCGGTAAGTCTGATAAATGACACCTACAATAAACGATTACACTCTTAAAGAAATTAAGTGATATAATCATTATGAAACTCGTGCAACGGTAACGGGGCGGATTTCAGTAAATTTGTAACACAATATATCCTTACTTAATCTATATTATATTATATGATTTTTTTGTATGCGTTTGGGTGGCACCCTGGATGCCACCCAAACGCATACAAAAAAATCATTCAAATCGGTCCAGCCGTTTAGAAGGAGTTCAGTGACATACACACGCACAGTAGAATTATATATATAAAGATAGATAAAAAGATTCTTACCTAGACTCACAAACAAATCCATGACACTCAAATGGATTCAACCCTTTTACATCAGCGTTATCCTTCACAATGATCATGGAAAAGACCCTGGTGTACACCAGGTCTTGCACGCCATAGGATATAGACTCTATGTTGAAGAACACAGTCATGTGTTCAAATTCGTCTGTCTTCGCGCCGTGGTCCAAGGTTTCTAGGTGAACTCCGTCTAGGGTTTAGATTCACAAATTAGCCCGACAGATGGCGCTGCAGTCGTTATCTAGGTTTGACGCAGACGAAGTTGCGCGGGACACCTAGCATCACGCGTGAACGGACTAATTTCGCTAATTCTTTTTTTGTTGTGTTTGTTATTGTCATTAGAAGGTTCTTATGAAAGAAAAAAACAAAGAAATAGCGCGTAAAGTTAGAAAATTTAAGAATACTTAACCACCGTATTAAATTTTCTATGTAACCTTAGCGCTTTTGACAATATAAACTTTTTTAATGTAACCTTATGGCGTTTGACATAACATTGACCGAATCCGTGCTGCAAATAGCGTTAGTAGGTAGGTAGTAGGTCAATTCGAATTCAATATTAATAGTTGACAGGACAACGTCTGTCGGGTCAGCTAGTAATATATAAAAATAATGATTTTTTAAAAAAAGATAAGCAGTTCAAGTATCTGGATCTGGCTCGCGAGGTTGTCGACATGTGGGATGTGAGTACAGCAGTTATTGTGCCGATAGTCGTGTCAGCCAATGGATTAATAGCCAGTAGCCTCGACCAACATCTAAGGAGGCTCTCGCTTGGCAGCTGGATCAAGGGCTTGATGCAGAAAGCAGTACTTCTGGACACGGCGCGTATTGTCAGGAGGTTCCTCTCTCAACAGCCCTGACCACCGGTAGCTCGGACCCTGTTCCCAATGCTGGTGGGATACTATTTTTTTTTTTTTTACTTTGTGTTATGTTTTTTTAAGTTGTTTTTTATTTAAATATTTAAAAATGAAATGAATATGTATGTAAATAAATAAAGGAAATATAAAAATAATGATTTTTTATACTTTTGTTTTTTAAAAATATTTAAAAGTATAATAAAATGCGAGAGTAAGTTGGTTTGTTTGTAACCTTTTCACGCCTAAACCACAGAAGCGATCATCCCGAAATTTTGCATAATATACGTTGTCAGGTGTACAGAAACGGACATAAGGTACCTTTCATCCCGAAAAAAAGTACTGTTCCCGAGGAAAACAACAATATATAACGTTCTTATGCTCATAGATGGCGCCACGTGTCAATCGCACTAAAACTACTGAACTGATTTGGATGAAATTTGGGACACAGTTTATAACCTGTATTAACACAGGACTTTTTATCTCGGAAGTGCCGTGGGACAATTACGTATCGTGGGCAAAACCGCGGGCATAAGCTAGTTCATTACAACTTTATTCGTTTACAGGTGGTGCGAGTCCCGAGCCGGGTGTGAACGCGAACATACCTGTAACAACCAACGTAGAGAACGCTGGCGTTGTGTGGTGCGTCACTGACATGTCTGCTGTACCACCCGGCGCTATGGTCATACACCCTCATGTACGTAGTTTATGATAATAGCCAGAATTTCTTCACTACATAGTATAAAACAAAGTCGCTTCCCGCTGTCTGTCGGTCCCTATGTATGCTTAGATCTTCAAAACTACGCAACGGATTTTGATGCGGTTTTTTTTTTAATAGATAAAGTGATTCATGAGGAAGGTTTATTATGTATACAGGGTTATCTGTAAAACACCAACAACCTCGCAGGAGTAGATTACCAACATTATAAGCAACAACATTTGTTCTACGACTTTTTCGAAAACGGGCATAAAAATCGACTTTTCATACAAAACTCGATCAGCTGTTCGGACATATGTATCGAGAGTTGAATTTTTTTTGTCTGTTTTCGGAAAAGTCGTACAACAAATGTTTGTTTATGATGTTAGTAATCTACTCCTGCGAGGTTATTGGTGTTTTACAAATAACCCTGTATAACATGCATAATATAGTAGAGAAACACTGATAATTTTAGAGGTTTAATGAATGATGGTTTAATGTTTTTATGAGGTCTAATGTGATGTCGTAAATAAACACATTTTTTGCGCTTACATTGCAAACGCTGGATGAACAATATCTACATTGCACCCGTGCGAAGCCGGGGCAGGTCGCTAGTCCGTCATAATTATGATCGTCCAGTCTAACCGGATGCAGCTGAATACTAGTATTTCATATGGAGCCACTGCCTATCAGACCCTTATGATTAGAGACGGGATATTCCGAGGGATATTTATATGAAGTTATATAATTATTATATATACAGGGTATAAACAGACTCTTCACGAAGCCGTCAACCAAGCATTATGTACATCAAACTAAGTAACTTTACGCAAAAATTATTGAAGGGAAACGACTTTTTTTTTGGGGTGATAAATCGCGTTTTACGGTAGGACTCAATGTAGCATTCAAAACATTGTGCTGATGGATGGATTGAATAGTAAAAAAATACATTAAAAACATGTATTTAAAAAAAAGTTGAAAAAATGTTGGTTGACCCCCAATATCTCAGTAACTAGAAGGTTCCCAGGTATGGTCTAGAACAGAAAAATAATCGCAATGACGGGGAGAACAAGTGCCTTTCGGCTTCGTTAAGAGTCTTTTTATACTCTTTATATCTGTGGGTATGAACAAGCCAGAGCCAGGCTACATTATGGCATCTCCATATTTTACAAAGCACGGATGATCTCACCCATTCATGGTCTGAACTCTCGCTCACAGCATCATTATAGATACATCCTAGTCACCACAAAATTGGGTCACCTATTAAGTTAATCATCTCTCTTTCTAAAGAGGAAGCTCGTGGCTAAATAATTACAGCCGCTCGGGTCGATCTTTAGATTAAGCCGTGCTTACCTAGGTTGGTCCGTGGATGGGTGACCACCAATTACATACCGAGTTTCCTCCGTGCCTCGGAAAGCACGTTAAGCCGTTGGTCCCGGCTGTCATTTGTAGATCTTTGACAGTTGTTACAGGTAGACAGTGGCCCGAACAACCAGTCTAACCAAGGGCTATCGTATTACCCAGTACTAACTGGGTTGTGGAGGTCAGATAGGCAGTCGCTCCATGTAAAATACTGGTATTCAGCTGCATACGGTTAGACTAGAAGCTGACCCCAACAAATCTGGGAAAAGGCAGGCAGATGATTTTTTTTTTTTTTTAAGTACAACGGCTGTAATAACCAATTACAGTAACTAAAATTATAAAAATAAAAGAGATAATTATAACACATTAAAACATACAAAATTATGATCTCTTATACTACAGACCGGACGTCCGCTCACCAATGCGGACGGCAGCGTGTACCAGTTCGACCCGGCCAACCCGCCCGTCTTGTACGACCCAACTGTCGTACAGATTGAACAGCACAAAGTGAGTAGAATTTTGCGATGGTTACTGCTTCCTTTGCTGTAACTTGGATTCGAAGCAAAATATGCATTTCATTATGTGTGACTAGCACTTCGCCCGTGGCTTTGTCTGCAAAAATTGTGATAGCTCGGCTAATATAAATATAAGCTACTAGCGGACGTCACGCGGTTTCACCCGCGTAGTTCACGTTCCCGTGGGAGTACGGGGATAGAATATAGCTTATGTTACTCGCTGATAATGTAGCTATCCATTGCTGAAAGAATTTTTCAAATCGGTCCAGTAGTTTTTAAGTTTATTCGTTACATACAAAAATACAAATCTTTCCTCTTTTTAATATTGGTTTAGATAGCCTTCAGCACCTACGAATAATGTAGCTTTCTGCCAGTGAAAGATCGAAAGTTCCGGAGATCACTTCCTACATACAAACTTACAAACGTTTGTATAGATTGATAAAATTATGATTATCATAAAATCACGCCTGTAATCCCCGTAGGGTTGGGCAGAGGTGTACCTAATAGTACACCCACAATTCGCCAGTTATGTTTTTAAGTCCCGTGTTATAGGGGGCGAGCCTATTGCCATCAACTGGACACAAAACCAGACTCCGTAGCTACAATTGAGAAATTTCTGATGGAAAACCCAATAGCACTTTTTGCCCGACCCGGGAATCAAACCCAGGAACCTCATGACCACTCGACCAAAGAGGCAGCTAAAGTTATGATTATAGTCAATAATGTCAAATATTCAGGTAATTTTTCAGTCATAAAATCTTCAATTTGTTATAAGCAGCAAATGTTTATAATCGTTTTGTTTTCATCTTAGTTGGATCCGAGTAGTGAAAAACGACGCGGCAGATTGGAGAAACAGCATTCATTCATTGATAATGGTAAGTCTTCTAAATGAAGTTTTTTTGAGGTGAAAACTTCTTTAGCATCGTTGTGATTTGAAAGTCGATGAAACGAAATAGCGACAGACACATAAATTCATAAGATTTAACGTGGGAGAACATGAGATAGGCAGCATTATACAGTGTTTATCTTGAAGCCAACATTTTTGAAGGTTTCACTTCTACCACGTGTGAATTTTTACTATTTCTCATACTATTGAAAAGTTCTAAACGTTTCTAGACGTAGATATGATACAATATAGCTTATGCCCGCGGCTTCGTCGGCGTGGAGTTCGGGAATTGCCTACGGGAACTTACTCCTGCCATAATAAGTAATCTATAGTCTGTACCAGACCATAATCTATCTTTGTGCGAAGTTTCATTCAGATTTTTTCAGCCGTTCCGGCATGATTGAGTAGCAAACATCCATCCATCCAAACTTTCGCATTTATAATAGTTAATAACGTAAGATAATATTAAGAATAGTCAGTGTATTTAATTTTAATTGAGTAATACAGACACACCTGCGTTTGTACATGTACTTATAATTTGCAAATATTAGTTCATAGTAAATATCAATTACATTACAAAATTATAAATATTGATACCTTTTTTTTCGGATGAGATATCAACAAGAGAGCAGCGGTGGCGCAGTGGTAGCGACCCCGACTTACGAACAGTAAGTCGTGAGTTCGAACCCAGGCAGGCGCGCATTACTTTGTGTAATTTATTTCATCACCACTGCTCTCAAAAACGGTGAAGGAAAACATCGTGAGGAAACCGGCATGTCCTAGAACCAAAAATTCGAAGACATGTGACATCTACCAATCCGCACTGGGCCCGCGTGGTGGATTATAGCCCATTCCCTCTCATAGAGAGGAGGCCTGTGTCCCAGCAGTGGGAACATTTATAGGCTGATGATGATGATCAACAAATGACCCCTCCCGCTCTGGGCGAAGAGAAGAGTTAAGATAAGACATTGATTTGTGACAACATGAGCATACTAGACCAGGTTCGATAATTTTTGAAGCGAAAAGAAATTATAGTCGGATGAAAACTAAAATGTACTCTTTAATTTCGAGTAATTAATGCGTAAATTTTTATAAATAGCTTATTTGCACTTTCATTTCGAGTAATTAAAGTAGAATTAAGTAAGAAACAACGAAGAATAAATGTGTATATCTACAAAACTACTTGATCACAACCTAACTTGAACCATAAAGCCTGCTACACTGTTTGTAAATGGTTATTTAATATAGATTTGAATTTAAATGTTACAGAAAGCGAGTGTCAACCAAATGAGGAGTGTCGCAACAAGTGTTGCTGCGACTGTCGCCGAGACGAGGGCTGTCAGCTGAAGAACGGGACTGACAAGGTATACAGGGTGTTAGACTCTTCACGAAGCCGTCAACCAAGCATTATGTACATCAAACTAAGTAACTTTGAGCAAAAAAAAAAATTGGTTGTCTCTAAAATTTGTTTACGGACGATAGTTTAACGTGACGTCATAAAATTGAGCGGAAGAGAGATAGATGCGCCGCATGCGTATAATAAGCGTAACGGGACAATGCGCGTAACGCGACACTTTTTCGTGCATGTAGCCGACGTTCATCGATTTATTAGACTTTGTCACGTCAAAAATTATTGCTGGGAAACGACTGGTTTTTTGGGGTGAAAAATCACGTGTTACGGTAGGGCTTAGTGTAACGCATTCAAAACATTGTGCTGATGGATGGATTGAATAGTACGGGAGTCTTGGAGGTGTCAAAAAAATATATTAATAACATGTATTAAGAAAAATCTTGTGAAAAAGTTAGAACTTTGGCCCCCAATATCTCAGTAACTAGAAGGTTCCCAGGTATGGTCTAGAACAAAAAAATGATCGCAATGACGGGGAGAACAAGTGCTTTTCGGCTTCGTTAAGAGTCTTTTTATACCATTTATAATCTAAGCCAATAAAAAAAAAGGTTGTTAAGGTGGAAGCGCCAGGGAAGCCCATGAAATTTAAATTTTCTTACCTTTTTTGCAATTTGCAGGTCAGTGTCAATGTTGATTAAAATAGGATTCGCGGCCTAGTATCCTACACAAATTCTTGTCGAATCAATTGCGCAGACGCCAGCAGGTCAAGCTACGCGAAATTGACAAATTAACCTTGAGCCTAATGCTTCAGCAATAAAGTTGAAAATCGATTAAATAAATTTGACCATTATAGTAGCTTGAATGATGTGCTGGCGTCTGTTTATACCTAGATGAATTAAAAAAAATTGGTTGTCTGTAAAGTCGGTTTACCGACGATAATTTTACGTGATAAGAAAACACTGATGAAAATTTTATGAATTGAATTGAATTATTATCACTGAATTATCATTATTTTGTATAACACATAGATGCGTCACAAGCCAATTCATAGGCCGATTGTGCCCCTATATTGCTTGTTCCGCGCTGTCGCTTGCACGCTCGGCTCAGGCAGAACGTGACAATTTTTCGTGATGCAGCCGGCGTTCATCGATTTCTAAGACGTTATCATGTCAAAAAAGTTTCCGATGGAATACATAACCTTCTCGTTTTTTTAGAAATCGGTTAAAATATTAATAAGTACTTATTCTATTGTCACAGGAAATAACTATAAAACCAGCAAGCCCGCCAATCTTCGCAACGAACACACAAACAAATCCAGAAGAGCCAACCCAACAACTACAACAAAATCAACCGGAATTCGAACAACCGACCACTCAGGAGCCAGAGCAATACGAAGTAGCCAATCAGCAAGCAGAACGTTACGAAGTAGCCAATCAGCAAGCAGAACGATACGAAGTAGCCAATCAGCAAGCAGAACGATACGAAGTAGCCAATCAGCAAGCAGAACGACACGAAGTAGCCAATCAACAGCAAGTATACGAACCGCCGGCCAATCAGAAGCCGTATGAGCCGCCGAGGGCTTTTGAACCGGCCAATCAGAACGTCGTTACTAACGGTTTGAATAACCGACAAGTAAAATTAACCAATGAAGGGCAGGAGATTCAATATCAGCCGTATCATCAAGGATATAGGACGGAAGAGGTACTATTTTTGTGTTAAACTATAAAATAAGTCTTTGGATAGTATTATTAGTAGCGCAAGCGCAACCGCTATGCTTGTGGTCCCGGGATCGGCCTTCGAGACAGGCTTATTAAGAAAGAAGCGCCCGGGTATCTTGCGAAATTCAAATTTTCTTAGAGTCATTCGTTTGAATTTGTTTATCTCAAATCCAATTTTATACAGTATAGACCTTTCGCTCAGCAGTCCCACTTTTAAACATAGTTCCTGAGCGAAGAGAAAGACCTCTGAGTTAACTCCTGAGTGTAGCGAGAGAGTTAAAACTAAAATCCTGAGAGCAGTGAAGGATTTAAGCTCGCCCAAGACGGAGCAGCTTTATCCCCGAGGTTCATAGTCCACTATTGCTATGACTAAACGAACTCTTTATTTTTAATCACCGTTGTAACCGCCTCATCACCATCACCAGGTGACATCACCGCCTCAGATGAACCACTACGTGCAGCATGAAGTGAACATGCAGGTCATGTCGCAGCAGAAAGTCCAGCAGCAGTTGCCGCCACCCCACCCCAATATACGTGAGTTTACTAAACATAAATATAGTTTTAAAAACACTAAGGTGAAGGGTAGAATTTATTTTCTAAATTAAAAAAAAATAAAGTAGTGACTAAAAAAGTTTGGGATGTCAATTATTGTAAATATTTTATTGACAGATATTGGTAAAAGTAAACTCATTATATAAAAAAAACTACTACTTACTTTTTATTTGTCAAAAATGATGAAATGGCATTATAACTTGCAGAGGAGGCTAGGGCTGTTTTAAATTATTGTATTGTCATCAGTCCTTGATAAGTTTGCGAAGTTTCAATTAAATCCGATGTTTTGAAGTGGGTGTAAATCACGTTCAAAGATTCCGTTACATAGATACATACACAAAATGCTAGCCAAAGACGCTAGGTGAGCAGCGGGTGAAAACAACAATGCGAATTCGCAATGGGTTCAAGACAAATAGTCGCTACATGTAAATACCGGTACTCGGCTGCATTCATCATCATCATTCAGCCGAAAGACGTCCACTGCTGGACATAGGCCTCCCCCAAGCGTCGCCACATTGACCGGTCCCTAGCGACTCGCATCCAGCGGATCCCCGCAACCTTCACCAGGTCATCGGTCCACCTAGTGGGAGGCCTTCCAACGTAACTGCATTCGCTTAGGCTTAAAACCGACAGCAATTATGTCCTTCACCGAAATAGTGGCAAACAACCAATCTCCTTAACAACACTTTTGGTTATATTCGCATCATCAATCATCTTTGTTTTTTTTCTACTTTTGACCACATACACTCGTCTAACAGTATTTTGATCTTATAAATCCTAACTTTTTTAATCCAATATATAAAATTCATATGCCGCGGTGTTTGTTGCCAAACTCCTCCGGAACGGCTGAACCGATTTGTATGAAATTGTGTGTGCATATCGGGTAGGTCTGAGAATCGGCCAACATCTATTTTTCCTAAATGATAAGAGTGACCCACCCCTAAATATATCTTTTTAATTTTTATTTTATTAGTAGGTAGGTAGTAGGTCAATTCGAATTCAATATTCATAGTTGACATGACGTCTGTCGGGTCAGCTTGTATATATCATCATCTGCCTAGCCTTTTCCCAACTATGTTGGGGTCGGCTTCCAGTCTAACCGGATGCAGCTGAATACCAGTATTTTACATGGAGCGACTGCCTATCTGACCTCCACAACCCAGTTACTACTGGGAAATACGATACCCCTAGGTAAGACTGGTTGTCAGACTTTTTGGGCCACTGACTACTTTAACGACTGTCAAAGATCTTCAAATGACAGCCGGGACCAACGGCTTAACGTGCTTTCCGAGGCACGGAGGAAACTCGGTATGTAATGGGTGGTCACCCATCCACAGACCAACCTAGGCAAGCACGGCTTAACCTAAAGATCGACCCGAGCGGCTGTTATTGTTTAGCCACGAGCTCCTCCAGCTTCAGTCTTCAGTCAGCTTGTATATATACTTATATAATATTATAAATGCGAAAGTAAGTTTGTTTGTTACCTTTTCACGCCTAAACCACTGAACCGATCATCCTGAAATTTTGCATATATGTTGTCAGGTGTACAGAAACTGACATATGGTTCCTTTCATCCCGAAAAAAAGTACTGTTCCCGATGAAAACAACATTAACTTTATTATGCTCATAGATAGCGCCACGTGTCTCTCAAAT
Source organism: Lycophotia porphyrea (assembly GCA_950005105.1). NCBI lineage: Eukaryota > Metazoa > Arthropoda > Insecta > Lepidoptera > Noctuidae > Lycophotia > Lycophotia porphyrea. Next base: position 1,796,395 of record OX465410.1, on the reverse strand, counting down.
CATTAATCTTGTACCTTTAAACGAGCAATTCTGTTATATATTATGTACCTTACGATTTTCATGAAATTTAGTATGTAGGGGGTTTCGGGGGCGATAAATCTATCTAGCTAGGTTTCATTTTGAGAAAACGTCAAAAAAAAACCGAGCTAAGCTCGGTCATCCAGGTACTTATATTAATACACGCAGTGTACAACCCGAATTGATAGTCAAATTCTAAATTAATGCGAGCGATGCCGCGGGCAAAAGTTAGTACTATATAAACGTTTATTGTATTTGCAGGACCAATGCAAATAACGAATATGACGAACATGGTGTATCAAGCGCCCATGCAGCAAGGATACAACCCGTATCAATGCAGAATTGTAAGTATTTAATATTACTTTAATTGAAGTGAAAACTTCTTTAGAATCGTTGTGATTTGAAAGTCGATGAAACGAAAAAGCGACAATAAAAAGAGACAGACACATAAATTCACAAGATTTAACGTGGGAGAAAATGAGATAGGAAGCATTATACAGTGTTTATCTTGAAGCCAACATTTTTGAAGGTTTCACTTCTACCACGTGTGAATTTTTTTAAATTTCCTTTATTTATCCTTTCTACACGTGCATTTTTAATAGGGTAGTTGACCAAAAAAATCTAATTAGTCTATCAGATAGATTTCTGAAAAATATTGGACACGTATTTCTTCTATTTTTACGTAAGCAAAGAATGAAGATATTTCTTCTATTTTTGTAATGAAGATCGTCTTCATTCTTTGCTTACGTAAAAATAGAAGAAATACGTGTCCAATATTTTTTAGAAATCTATCTGATGGACTAATTAGATTTTTTTGACAGTGCATCGAAAAATCTAAATATGTCAGTACACTTTTACTGGCGGAATATCGTCACAAGCCCCCACTCATGATCTTTGATACGTTTTATCTTCCTCAGTTTTTATTGATTTGAAAAGAAAAAATACGTATCCAATATTTTTCGATAATCTAACTGACGGACGGAAATATAATCATATTTTTGGAAATACCCTTTTTATTCCCAATCTAATCAACTAATACCATTATTTCCTCAGGAGCCATCTCTTCAGATGTACCAGCAAGTACTACAGACAGAGGAACACAAGCTCGCTCCCTCCCCGCACCCCAACGAGACTGCTTTTAGGATCGGTAAGTTATTGGTTTAGGAGGAGGAGGACCTTATGGCTTAACAATAACAGCCACTCGGCTCGATTGTCAGGGTAAGCAGCGCTTGCCTAGATTGGTCCGTGGTCCATAGATGGGTGACAACCCATTACATATCGTGTTTCCTTTTGTCTTGGAAAGCACTTTAAGCCGTTGTCAATTGTAGATCTTTGACAGTCGTTACAGCCGAAAGACGTCGAACTGCTGGACATAGGCCTCCCCCAAGTGCCGCCACATTGACCGGTCCCGTGCGACTCGCATCCAGCGGATCCCCGCAACCTTCACCAGGTCATCGGTCCACCTAGTGGGAGGCCTTCCAACGCAACGTCTTTCGGTTCGCGGTCGCCACTCCAGAACTTTTTACCCCCATCGTCTTACCAAAGGGTGTCGTATTACCTAGTACGAAATGAGTTGTGGAGGTCAGATAGGCAGGCAGGCGTCCCATATAAAATATTGTTATTCAGCTGCATCCGGTTAGACTGGGAGACGGCCCTGACTGATTGTCAGACTTACGGGCCACCGACTAACTGTAACGACAGTCAAAGATCTACATTGACAGGACCAACAGCTTAAGGTGAACCGAGCCGAAAGAATCGAAGTCAAGGAGGCGTCGCACACATATCCGCACCGAAAGAATCGTCCGCGCCGAACAATCGTGTCGTCGTTGCTCTGTCGTACGCAACTGATAGAATTCGACCGCATCAGTCGTACGGAATCGGATGACGTCATCCGGATTCGTCTAGGATTTCTGGGGTTCTTCCAGATTCGGACGGTTCGACGCGGGCAAGTGTGCGAGGTATCATATGATTTCATGTAAAGAATTCTGAAATTCGTTTCGTTCGACGCGTTCGGCTCGGATAAGTGTGCGTGCTTTTCGAGGCACGGACGAATATCGGTATGTAATGGACACCTGAAGGTGGACCCGAGCGGCTGTTATTATTTAGCCACGAGATCGCTGTAGTACTGTGTGTTTAAATGGTATACCGAATAAAATGGCCGCTTATCTCGCAGACCCGAGCTACCCGTACGCGGCGCTGGACTACCCGGCGGCGTGCGGCGCGTGCGACACCGCGCACCAACACTCCATGCAGAGGAGGTAATACTGACATTGATTTTGACACATCCTTCGACTTCAGCCAGAAAAACCATTTGATGTTTTTAAAGTTATACTTCTTTTGGCGCGTTAGGGAAGAATGATGAGAGTAAATTTTTACAATGCGCGCGCACACCGTCACGATAAACCGACACCCTGAAGTTAGCTAGTCAACATTTTAATTTTATTTATTTATTTATTAAAACTTTATGCACAAGTAAAAAAAAACTGTACAAAGGCGGACTTAATGCCTTGGGCATTTTCTACCAGTCAACCTTGGGGTGATGCAGAGACAATATACAGAAGGTGCAATAACAGAAAAAAAGACAAGAAAATATTTATAACTAAAACATATATAAATAAATACATATATACATACATATAACAAAATATATAAAGTTAAGAGAGATAGCCAAAAATTACAACAACTTAGTTCTGAGTCTGTGTTCTTAGTTTTATACGCCAAAGAATTATAACATCTTACGTGCGTAATAAGTACACACACACTTCACTCATTCTTAACGATCGAAGCAAAAGTCCGCACTCAGGATTGTCAGCGAGCAAGGGAACGCAGTATCCTGACTCACTAATCGTATAAGAAACTCGATACTGCGTTCCAAAACTCAACTTGCTGGTATCGGCCACACCTCTGCCAGGTTCAAATGGAACAGGGCGGGCCACATCTGCCGAAAGCCGGAGAAAGGGTAAGAGGGAAGAAGGGAAGGGAAGGGGAGAAGGGAAGGGTCCACACAGTGGGTCCCAAACAGCAACCAACTGCAACGTGGCTGGCCCAGAAGGAGATGGCGGGGATGGCCGAAAATTCCTCTGTCAACTTCTTAGACCATCTTATCTTGCATATGAAGTTTCATTAAAATCGGTTCAATCATTTCGGACACAAACGATTTGAAAGTTTTTATGAAATGCCGTCAGTCGTTAACGCTCTTAATCATTATGTTTTTCTCTTGCAGCTACAGCGTGCCGTATGGTCAGATGGAGGTACCACAACAGGTACTACCACCATACCCTGTGGGCAACGTTATGCTGCCACAGCCGCACATACAGCAGCTACCTGCTTACCCGGTGAGTCATTATCTGCCTAGCTCCCTTATGGGGTCGGCTTCCAGTCTAACCGCGTGATAATTTTACGTGATAACGCCATAAAAAAACATTGATGAAAAATTTGAATTGAATTATTATCACTGAATTATTATTTTGTATAATACATAGATGCGTCACAAGCCGAACGCTTAGGCCGATCGTGCCTCTCTATCGCTTGTTCCGCGCTCTCGCTTGCACGCTCGGCTCAGGCGGAACGTGACACTTTTTCTTGCGTGCAGCCGGCGCTCATCGATTTTTAAGACGTTATCACGTCAAAAAATACCTACGCCCTTGATGACCTTATGGCTGCATAACTAAGCGGAGTTCACGCAGCTAAAATGTGGGCTTAACTTTTTGCCATCAATACACAAAGAAGAAAAATAATTTATACTCACTGTATGGCGTTTCTGTTTTCAGCAATATCAGGAACAGCTCCCCTGGGCGGTTCCCTCCCATGGCATGACGCCACAAAAGCTGATGATGCCGGTAACAGCACCAGAGCTGTACCCTATCATGCAGTACCAGCAACCAGCCTACCAGCATTACAACATTGTGTACCCACAAGTAAGCATCTATCTACTTAAATAATTACAAAGGAGATGGATCGACAAAACACGACAAATAAAGGGTGTAAAAAGACTCTTAACGAAGCCGAAAGGCACTTGTTTTCCCCGTCATTGTGATCACTTTTTTGTTCTAGACCATACCTGGGAACCTTCTAGTTACGGAGATATTGGGGGTCAAAGTTCCAACTTTTTCCAAGTTTTATTATTAAATACTTGTTTTTAATGTATTTTTTTTTACTTAACACACCTTCTCGACCCCCGTACTATTCACTCCATCCATCAACACAATGTTTTGAATGCGTTACATTGAATCCTACCGTAAAACGTATTTTTTCACCCCAAAAAAAAAAAGTCGTTTCCCAACAATATTTTTTGCATAAAGTTACTTAGTTTGATTTACAGGATGCTTGTTTGACGGCTTCGTGAAGAGTCTGTTTACACCCTGTAGACATACCTAGATATAATAACATATTAACTAGACTAACTAACTACTTTTATTTGAAAAAGTATTAGGGTTTCTTAAAAAAAAATAAACCCCTGAAATTGTTACCAAAACTGATTCAAATAGAGAAGTAATATTTTATAACAATTTAACGTGGACGAATGTAACAGCTAGATCGTAACATAACATATGCCAACACTACCACCTCTTCCATATTTCCAGGTGATCCAGCAGCCCTACCCAATCTGCCAGCCAGTCTATCCTGTAATAGACAACAAACAACAAGACCAAAGACGAAACAGTCTATCAAACCACCACTCAAAACGCAACTCCGTATCCGGTTCCGCTCGCGCAACGCCCTCTAACGAAGAGAAAGTGAACTATGAAGACAGCAGCAATAGACAGAATACTGATATAGCGGCGAAGATACAACAGATTAAATCTCAGATGGCGCAGTTAGATACAAGAGATTATAGGTTTGAGAGGGAGAAGAGAGGAGAGTGGCGTAGACGGAACAGTGGCAGCGGGATACTGGGGAACTGTCCCGTTAATAACTTTAATAATAGAGTTTTGGGGTGAGTTTTCATTCAAAAATCTGTCATTCCAAAAGCGACAGTCAAATATCTGTCATACTGATATTGAAGGTCAACAATCTGTCATACCAAAACTGACAGTCAAATATCTGTCATACGGATATTGACAGTCAAAAATGTGTCATACCTAAAAAGCGTTAATCTGTCCAGAAGTGTTCAGACGTAGTTAGGTCAGTTCGGAACTCAGTCAGTTCGTTTATATTCAATATACAACAGATTAAGTCTCAGCTGGCGCAGTTAGATACAAGAGATTATAGGTTTGAGAGGGAGAAGAGGGGAGAGTGTCGTAGACGGAATTGTGGTAGCGGGATGGGAACTGTCCCGTTAAAACCTTTAATAATAGAGTTATGGGGTGAGTAGGAGTTTATTTTACCGGATAGTCAAAAATCAGTCATTACAAAACCGACAGGCAAATATGATATTGACAGTCAATAATCTGTCATACCAAAACCAGCAGTCAAATATCTGTCATACTGATATTGAAAGACAACAGTCTGTCATACCGAAACTGACAGTCAAATATCGGTCATACTGATATGATAGTCAATAATCTGTCGTACCAAACCCGGTAGTCCAATATGTGTCATACTAATATTGACAGTCAAAAATGTGTCATTCATAAAAAGCGTTAGTCTGTCCAAAAGTGTTCAGACGTAGTTAAGTCAGTTCGGAACTCAGTCAGTTCGTTTATATTCAATATAGAACAGATTAAGTCTCAGATAGCGCAGTTAGATACAAGAGATTATAGGTTTGAGAGGGAGAAGAGAGGAGAGTGGCGTAGACGGAACAGTGGCAGCGGGATACTGGGGAACTGTCCCGTTAATAACTTTAATAATAGAGTTATGGGGTGAGTAGGACTTCATATTACTTTGTTACCGGATAGTCAAAAATCGGTCATTAATAAACCGACAGTCAAATATCTTGACTGATATTGACAGTCAAAAGTCTGTCATACCAAAAGCAACAGTCAAATATCTGTCATATTGATATTGCAAGTCAACAATCTGTCAAACCGACATTAAAAAATGACAACCGATTGTCAGTCAAAAATGTGTATTTTTTATGACACATTTCTAATGTGGGTAATGTGTGTGTGTGTGTTATGTTTCTTCATTGATTAAATGATTTTATTTTGCGTTTACAGACGCGGCGCCAGTGACGACAGACATCTGACGACAGCCGCGCGCGCCATCGTCGATACTATAAGGAATATGCAAGCTAAGAGTACATGTAAGTTATAGCGATATACTTACTTATACAAGGTGTAAACAGACTCTTTACGAAGCCGTCAACCAAGCATTATGTACATGAAACTAAGTAACATTTTTTTTTTACGGATGGGAAATCATCAAATGACTTCTCCCGCTCTGGGCGGAGCGGAAGGGAGTGTCAGACTTGTACTGACTAAAACCCATCCATGTTCCTGCCTCGCCCTTTGTGTTCCAGGGCCGCGGTATCTCTTTCGAACAGTCCCGCAGCCCTGGCAGGCATCACCTCCCTGTTAGCTGACATCTGTTTGAGGCGCGCGTGGAACACGAACGCGCCGTCAACACGGCCTAAGTAACTTTACGCAAAAATTATTGCTGGGAAACGACTTTTTTTTTTGGGCTGAAATATCACGTTTTACAGTAGGACTCAATGTAACGCACTGAAAACATTGTGCTGATTGAACATTGGATTGAATAGTAAGGGGGTCCTAGAGGTGTTTAAAGTAAAAATCTTACATTAAAAACATGGATTTAAAAAAAAAACCTTGTGAAAAAGTTGGAACTTTGACCACCAATATATCTGGTACCCAGGTACTCTAAGGTTCCCAGGTACGGTCTAGAAAAAAAAAATTATCGCAATGACGGGGAGAACAAGTGCCTTTCGGTTTCTCTGACTGTCTGAAGTCTGTTTACACCCTTTATTGCTAGTGACATGATTTGCAACTGGCGTGCGTGTATGACCAGATGTATGAACGTGGACGAGGCGCAAGGAGTATGTAAGGATCGTAGCAGGTGGCGTTCTGTGGTTTCTGCCTACTCCATGGTAAAAGGGCATGCGTTTATGTATGTATGTTTGATTCGTTGGTCAATTATATTTTAATCAGCATACCAGAAGAGCTTGCAAATTGCAGAAACTTTAAGAAAATGTTCATTTAGCAGAATTTCTTAAAATCTAAAGGTGGTTGCGTGAGGGTAGCCGGCGAAATTCAAATTTTCTTACGTTTTTTGCAATTTGCAGGTCAGTGTCAGGTTGTATGTTGTTGAAAATGAGTCGCGCCAGTAACACATCTGTAATTATAGAATTACAATCATGAAAATTATCAATACAACCCTCTAAGTTCATGTAACCCTATTCAATGAATATTTCATAAAAGAGTCATTCAATGGGGTTACATGAACTTTGGCTTCCACCGTAAGCATTATAATATAATTATTATTAATTTTATAACTAGACTGCCTCGTTGGGTTAGTAGTCACAAGCGCGACTGCTGAGCATGAGGTTCTGGGTTCGATTCCCAGGTCGGGCAAAGTGTTATTGGGTTTTTCCATCAGGAATTTCTCAGTAGCAGCCACAGAGTCTAGATTTGTGCCGAATTGATGGCAAGAGGCTCCCCCTTATAACATGGTACTTAAACATAACTGGCGAAATGTTAGTGTAGTATTATTTTGGGATTACAGACATCATGTTATGTTATGTTATTAATTTTATTTCACAGATCATGACAACCGCCGCGACTTCCAACACCAGCGCTACGACCACAACAAGTACGACCGTACGGACCGACCGGACTACCGGCGTCGTGACCGAGAGGACACGGACAAGGACACGGCGCGGACTAGCGACGGACAGACCGAGCGATATGATACACGGAATAGGATCAACACGCCCGTTTATAGGCAACCTTATCTATTGAGACAAGTGAGTATCTTTACTTACTATTACCGAAATCATCTTCATTTCAGCCGAAAGACGTCCACTGCTGGACATAGGCCTCCCCCAAGCGTCGCCACATTGACCGGTCCCGTGCGACTCGCATCCAGCGGATCCTCGCAACCTTCACCAGGTCATCGGTCCACCTAGTGGGAGGCCTTCCAACGCAACGTCTTCCGGTTCGCGGTCGCCACTCCAGAACTTTTCGGCCCCATCGGCCATCTGTTCTGCGAGCAATGTGCCCTGCCCACTGCCACTTAAGTTTGGCTATTCTTCAGAATTACTGAAATATGCTGAAAAAAAAAAAAAAAAAAAAAAATAGAAAATTCAGGGTGTAAACAGACTCTTAACGAAGCCGAAAGGCACTTGTTCTCCCCGTCATTGCGATAATTTTTTTGTTTTAGACCATACCTGGGAACCTAGTTACGGAGTTATTGGGGGTCAAAGTTCTAACTTTTTCACAAGTTTTTAAAATATAGTTGGGAAAAGGCAGGCAGATGATCGATGATGGATGGTCACCCATCCACGAACCAACCTAAGCAAGCGCTGCTTAACTTTTGAAGATCTACCCATGCGTTTATTATTATTTTATATTCATATTTTGATCATCACTCTCCTGTCCTTATCCCAACTTATTTGGTGTCGGCGCAGCATGTCTTCTTCTTCCATATTTCTCTATTACTCACCATCTCAGCAGTCACCTCCTTTCTGAGCATATAAGCCTTCACACACTCCATCCATCGTCTCTGTGTCTTCGTCTACTCTTATCTGCCCTGACTGCGGTCCGTAGCTCCTTGCCAAGAATCTGCAGCCAAGTTGATGAGGAGGGTTTTACGAAAGTAGAAAGAAAGAAGAAGAAACCCTGTTCTCGTAACATGTGCGGCGCCGCACCGAGTGGACCGAACATGGTGCTGCGTCCTGCTGTGCCTACGAGCGTGCCTGTGCCCGCGTCTGCATCACACCACTACAACTGGGGATGTCGTGCAGTATGTCAAAGTGAAGACCAACTGGACTCTGAGGGTTGATAGGTTAAAATCGCGCCACAACATCAACTTTAAGTCATTCGTGGTACGAATTCCAACCCACCATCTACAGTCCTGCCTGAATGAGGACTTTTGGCCGAAAGGTGTCGTATATCGTCGTTTCCGAGGACGGTTACGCGACACCTCGCAGCGAAACACGACGCCGTCAACATTACGTGTATAGTGTCATAGTTTTATAAGGTTTTTATTATGTATTAGTTTATTATGGTATAAGATTATTCTGTGTATTCTATTTATGGGCCTTAGATGCCTGATAATAAAATGATTATTATTATTATAGCCATCTAACCAGTCATAATTGATGATTTTTGCTTCTCCAGATGGCTCCTGGTACCTGGTGTCGTCGCTCGCCGGGACCTATACATCATCCAGGTAAGTATCCCATCCTTGAACCAGATCTATCACTTCAATCCTTCCTGCTAGGAATATATAAAGCCCTTTGGCCTGCCTAACTTCCGCCATTTTATTTTAGCGGCCATCAAAAAGGAGGAGGTTCTATGTTCCTCTGTATATAACATAACATCACGCCTGTAATCCCCGAAGGGTTAGGCAGAAGTGTACCTAATAGTACACCCACATTTTGCCAGTGATGTTTTAAAATCCCATGTAATAGGGCGCGAGCCTATTGCCATCAACCGGGCACAAATCCAGACTCCGTAGCTGCTATTGAGTAATTCCTGATGGAAAAACCCAATAGCACTTTGCCCGACCCGGGAAAGGAACCCAGGACCTTAGCAGTCGCGCCTGCGACCACTAGACCAACAAGGCCTCTGTATATATATATATTTATATACTATGTATGTTCACCGATTTCTCGGTCAAATGTGGATCGATTTTGCAAATTGTTTTTTTTTTTTTAATATTTTCAAGTTAATCTCATATAAATATTGTCTTGTTCTGATCATGGATTTTGGAGATATGGAACGGAACTCTGCAATAATAGACAATAAATCTTTCGTAATTGCTGCAATCGCTTAAATGTTTAGTTTACATAACACCATAACATAACATCACGCCTGTATGCTTTGAGGGGGTACGCAGATGTGTACAGTACACCCACATTTGGACAGTTCGGTATGTTAAGCTCCATTTTATTGGGGATAATCCTATTTACCATGGTATGTATTGTTATTTGTTGTTACATTCAGTAACAAATAAAAATGAACTTAAAAAATTAAAAAAAGCAACAAATTTTATTGACTTTTTGTTTTTTTTTTTTATAAATTGATAAAAACAAAACAATATTTGACAGTTTCATCGCGCGTTGCCAACTTTCAGAATGCTTCCTTTTCAAACGCGCTATATTTTTAAAGTCAGCTCAAATATGACTATTTTCTGTTTCAGTCCTCAATCCCCCGCGGCGGCCCCACCCGGACACACGCAACCCTCGACGTTAACCTAACACAATATATTCACAAGCAATAATACATGTACATACTGTCTCTTAAGGGGTAGGCAGAGATATAGCTCGAAAAATTTCAACTGAAACAATTACCTTCATTTTAGTTCAAAGATCCCTTGACAGGTTTAGGATAATATTTGTACTTTTTAAAGGATATAACATCACGGCAGTAAACACAGAAGAGTAAGGCAGTTACACTTTTTTTTCGAATGGGAAATCATCAAATGACTTCTCCCGCTCCGGGCAGAGCGGAAGGGAGTGTCAGACTTGTACTGACTAAAACCCATCCATGTTCCTTCCTTGCCCTTTGTGCTCCAGGGCCGCGGTATCTCTTTCGGACAGTCCCGCAGCCCGAAGGCAGTTACACTGACTTTAAAATCGATCGATTTATTAATAAAAATCTTATTCAAGATCTCAACTTTGCCTGAATTCTAGAATGCATGAATTTTTGTCGCTTAAGGTCATACGGTCTCAAGATCGAACCCAAGACACACACCTCTGATTTTTCGGATTCATGTGCGTATTCTATAATTATCACTTGCTTCGGTGAAGGAAAACATCGTGAGGAAACCAGCATGCCTGAGAGATATTTCTCGACGGCATGTGAAGCCAAGTCAGAGGCCCATTGGGAGCATAAAAACTCTGACACCAGGTTAGGTCCTAACTAAATGATAAAAAAAGAAAGGAGATAGGGCACACCGACTTAATAGGTAATGACACGTTAGAACTGTGACCTAATGCGTGCGTGCTATATATACTAGTTGGTTGAATCAAATCGCCACTAAAAAGAAGGCTAGACCTTTAAATTTAAATTTAACCCAAAAACTTTGAGTAATACCAAGTTACCTCTGATTCTAGAATTAGCCGTAACAGATACACAAAATCTTGAAAAAAAGGACAGAACCAAAAAGAGATCACGCTTATAGAAAATGTTGTGCTATTTCAAGATCTTTTAAATGTTAGATCTGTTTAAGAAAGATATTTATGCGGCTAAAACTATTGCGACACAGGCTCTTTGCGAGAAGAAGTGGGCTATAATCCACCACGCGGGCCCAGTGTGGGTCAGTAGATGTCACAGTGGTGCCGATTCCCTTGTTTACAAACTAAACCAAATTTAAGTTCAGTGCATCTTTTTCTTTCTATTTCATTAAGAAAAAGATGCACTCAACTTAAATTTAGTTTAATTTGTGAACAAGGGAATCGACACCATTACTAATCTTCTCTGCACTAATATTATAAAGAGGCGAAATTTGTAAGATTGGATGTAAGGGACAATCTTCGGAACTACTGAGCGTTTCTATAGTGGCAAAAAACCAGTTTTAAACCGGTTTAAAACGGTTTATTTACTACTATATAATTGAAAAATAAAACGGTTTTAATTCGATTTAAAACGGTTTATTTACAACTATTGCTGTTTTCGAAAATTCTTTTACTAATGAGAAGCTACATTTTCCCCGAGTGTCATTATACACTGTGAGTTTTTAGTTGTCTTACAACGGCAGCCTACTTCATGTATCCAATGACTAATATACATTAATAACAAAAAAAATGGTAATTAAGATATAAAAAAAATAAAAAAAAATATTATTCATTATTATGATGCATAACGTAGTAGAAATATTCTGTTGCGAGCGAAGATCTATCTACTCGACTAGTGCGATGGTTAGGTATGTTCTACTGTTTAACACGTAAAGATTATGAACAGGATGTTTCATAATTCAAATAAATAAAATAAATAAATAATATCTTGGGACAACCAACACACTGCCATCTGATCCCAAACTAGGCAGAGCCTGTACTATGGCAACCAGACAACTGATAAACATACTTATATATTTCTAAATACATACATATTATAGATAAATTACACACCTAGAAACAGAACAAATAATCGTATTCATCGCACAAAGATTTGTCCTGTGTGGGAATCGAACCCACGACCTCCGTCCTAGCAGTCAGGGTCACTAACCACTAGACCAACAGGTAATTCAAATGTGTTATTTATTTTTCCTTGTATACCTATCATCTTAAATAAATACCTATTTTATGTCGGATACATTGAGTGGACCATCTTTGTGAGACGACTAAATAGTCGCGGTGTATAAAACGTTCTCGTTGAATAATTTTCGACCATATCGAAAGCGAAGCCGCGGGCTAAAGCTTGTAATGTATAAAGAGCAAATTTAAATATATATTTTTTTGAGCATTTCATATTTTAATACTAAAGCTATATCTCTGCTTACCCTAAGATATAAATAAAGTCAAAGGAATCTACGTAGTCTTAAAGATCTCACGAATTAACCGGATCTAGTCATTTTTTTTAATAAAAACAATCATAGATTAGTCGTTTAAACTTTGTTTTTTTTTCGAAGGTTTTTTTTTTAATAACTACGAAATATCCTTTGACTATAGTTAATGTACAATAAGTTTAACTTATTTAAGAATTTTAGTTTCTTCCCGTTTTTAAGTTAATTTTTACGTGGGATTGAGTTTTGTGACACATAAACTACATTTATGAAAATTACGACTGGTTAATAAAAATCCAGATACACTAAGACCGGGATCTACAAGGTGTAAACAGACTCTTCACGAAGCCGTCAACCAAGCATTATGTACATCAAACTAAGTAACTTTACGCAAAAATTTGTGCTGGGAAACAACTTTTTTTTTGGGCTGAAAAATCTCGGGGTTATTTAAAGTAAAAATCTTACAATAAAAACATGTATTAAAAAAAACGTAAAAAGTTGGAACTTTGACCCCCAATATCTCCGTAACTAGAAGGTTCCCAGGTATGGTCTAGAACAAAAAAATGATCGCAATGACGGGGAGAACAAGTGCCTTTCGGCTTCGTTAAGAGTCTGTTTGCACCCTTTATAAACATTCTTTAGCACATATTCCTGTAACAGTCACACTATAGGCATATTTCCTGAGTAAAAAAAATATGATTCTATTTAGTCCGTCAGTTATATTATCGAAAAATATTGGAAAGAAAATATTGTTTTTAACATTAAATATTTGATCTAGATGTTATCAGCAATAAATGCTTAAATTTAACAGCAATTCTTCTATGGTCACAAGATTCAATTCCGCGTAAATTCACATTATTTTTAGTTTTAAGTTACAGTTAAGTTAATAACTTGAACACACAATAACTAAGTCATATTTTATTTAGTGAAGTCATGTATTACTTAAATCTCGTTTCAACCAGGGTTTGAAATTACTCGGATAATTATTTTCTTTGATAATTATCGGATCTAATAAGACATCTTCATACTTTCCAACAGCATTATTTTTTAATTACCGATGAAAAATTTGTATGTGTGTTCAGAATGATGTATTGAATACATGGTAACCAATTGTACGTCGGCATCGCTTCCAGTTTTAATTTCAAAAGCGAACTTTGCCGAATTATACTTTTAACATAATCTGAGACGATTACCAAAGGCACAATTTATCTTGGATAAATATAAAATCGATATCCATGAAGTAGCAATAAAATCGGTTCATCCGTTTAGGAGCTACAGTGACACATACATTCAATTTGCGATGTTCACTAAATAAAATCTAACTTTTATGGCATTGATAATAAAATCTATTGAAAGTAAGCAGAGAAGTAAATATAATACATTAACATCTCGGACTTAAACATGCCTTGCCAACTACGTTGGGGTCGGCTTCCAGTCTAACCGGATGCAGCTGAATACCAGTATTTTACTTGGAGCGAGCGTTTCGAAAAAGTCGTACAACATATGTTGTTGTTTATGATGTTATTAATCTACTCCTGCGAGGTTGTTGGTGTTTTACAAATAATCCTGTATAGAAAAAAAAATATATATGTATCATTCAAATCTTTGATTCAAAACTCGAATTACTCGATTTAAAAATATTGTTGGTCCATCTTGTTTGATTATATTTTATTTATTACTCTGCTTATATTTCCGTAGTGAATACGAAATTGAAAGGAAATAATTAAATAAAACAATAATAATAATTAAAATTGTTAATGTATCAAATGTTAGCGGTTGTTTTTTATGGATTAAAAAAGGAGCTCGTGGCTAAATAACAGGCGCACGGGTCGATCTTCAAGGTTAAGCCGCGCTTACCACGGTTGGTCTATGCATGGGTGACCAAAATTACATACCGAGTTTTCTCCGTGCCTCAGAAAGCACGTTAAGCCGTTGATCCCGGCTGTCGTTTGTAGATCTTTGACTGTTGTTACAGGTAGTCAGAAGCCGAAAATCTGGCATCCTTACTAACTAAGGAGTATTGTAATATCCTGTTACTGAGTTGTAGAGGTCAGATAGGCAGTCGCTCCATGTAATACTGGTATGCAGCTGCATCCGGTTAGACTGGAGGCCGATCCCAACATGGTTTGGGAGAAGGGTCTGCCGAACTGGTTACCAAGTATGTTGGCGTCAGCTACCAGTATTTTACATGGAGCGACTGCCTATCTGAACTTCAACCTACTCTGTATAAGTTCCCATTAAATTAGTTGGACAATTTTTGAGAAATCATCAGACCAGCAAAATAAAGACAAGGTAAAAAAAAATAAGAATAACACATTAGATAACTTACAAGAAAAAAAAACAGCTATCGAAATACACTAAAAATGCCGGCAATTTATTATTTTAGGTCAAAATAAAATCACTTTAATCAGTGTTTTTTTGCTTGGATATCTTTGATTAGACGTACTGAACACTGTGTTAAAATTTATCCATCTATTTTAATAGGACCTTATAAAGCGTCTTTGAAGGTTTAACTTATAAAAAAAAACAACCGCTTGCATTTAAAAAATATTTTTTATTTAACGAAATTCCGTTCATTAGGCAGATTTATGTTTTGGAAAGAAGAGTAGGTATTTTTCCGTTTGATGGTAAATGGCTACGTTGAATATTACAGACATGCATGGGCATATCAACAATGGAATTTTTAAATACCGTATGTGATGTTTAGAACGAAAGAGATATGCAACTTTAACTTTATCGATGAAAGTCGAAAATCCGACAGCACACTCAATATCTCCTTTAGCCAGTCGCCTGCCAGTTAAACCTTGTTTGAACTGTCAAGTGTTACTTATGTCATCGTCAATAATGTCAATTTGGCAGTTAAGCGTTTTTTATTGCTGGTTACCATAGTACCCGCTGGTGTTTGAGTGGAGAAATAAAATACGAGATATTGAGTGTGCTGTCTGATTCTCGACTTTCGGCGCCGAAGCTAAAGTTGCAAGTCCCTTTCGCGCTAAAGATCAGTCTGCACAATGCGCAGAATATAACGCAGGTTTCACTGCCAAACTAAAAATAACATTGACATAATTGAAATAAAGTCCAAAACAATTATAAGAGAGCATGAAAGCGATCATTATTATCAAACTTTATTTTATTTGCGACTTTACTCCTATGAAGGCAATGTTGATAATTGTTTGGCAGTGAACAAAATCTTTGACGTAGCTATGATATCAGAATGCGGTATTGAATACTATCAATGAAATTGTAAATAACAATCGAGAAGCCAGGTGGTATGTTCACACTGATTGATTTTAAATTGTATTTGATAGAAGATATATCTTTAATTTAGTAGCAAGTTAAAATATAATCATCATTATATACCTAGCTTTCTCCCAACTATGTTAGGGTCGGCTTCCAGTCTAACTGGATGCAGCCGTATTTTACATGGGGCGACTATCTATCTGACCTCCACAACCCAGTAGAACTGGGTAATACGATACCCCTTGGTAAGACTGGTTGTCAAACTTTCGGGCCACTGACTACCTGTACCGACTGTCAAAGATCTACAATTGACACAGCTACGTTACAAACAGTCAGTGGCCTGAAAGTCAGACAACCAGTCTTACCAAAGGGTGTCGCGTTACCTATTATTTGGTTTATGGAGGTTAGATAGACAGTTGGTCTTTGAAAAATACTGGTATTCAGCTGCATCAGGTTTGACTGGAAGCCGACCCCAACATAGTTGGCAAAGGCCAGGTTCCTGATGAAAGGGTGTGGAGATTGGTGTCTTCAAAGATATGAGTTCGTAAGAACGACTTCCTGATTTGTATCTTATGCTATTTCCACTAAGCGATGTCCTAATGTTGGATTTCCATCATTCGGTTCAGCTGAAATTGCATCAGTATAGACACATTTAGGCATTCAATTCGGTGTCGCTTAATTTTAGTGAAAAAAAGACCTTAACTTTCTACTGTAAAGATGTAAGAACATAAATATTTTAAAATATGCTACTAAATAAAGAATATTCTTCCCTAAAAATCATCATAATAATAAAAAATCTTTCAGTTTACCGCCAAAAATTGTCCTGTCGTTCGACCTTGACAGTTTTGAGTTTGACAGTTGAACTGTCATGGCGTAACATCGTAGGACGCTATTTGTAAGAAAGTTTATTGTAACATGTAGAGTATATTATTGTTAATAATAAAGATTTTAGCCTATATCTTATGTGTTTTATTTTCAATACCAATCAGCGTTTCACAGGTTGGCTGAACCAAGGAAAACCTGTTTAGGTGGAGAGTCATAGATGACTCTGCCCTTTTTTTTCGTATGGGAAATCATCTAATGACTTCTCCCGCTCTGGGCGGAGCGGAAGGGAGTGTCAGACTTGTACTGACTAAAACCCATCCATGTTCCTTCCTTGCCCTTCGTGTTCCAGGGCCGCGGTATCTCTTTCGAACAGTCCCGCAGCCCTGGCAGGCCCTGTTTGCTGACATCTCTTTGAGGCGCGCGTGGAACACGAACGCGCCGTCTACACGGCCTGTCGTCAAAAGACGGACGGACGGGGAGCTAGCCCATTACAGATGAATCTGCCCTGGAGTGTAAATGTGGTGCTGATCCTCAAATGATGGGACACTTGTTATCGTGTCCTGTTTTTTGCAGATGACAGAAGATGATGGACGCTACTGAAAGTACCAAACATGTCGCCAAATTTTGGGCTGACTTTAAAATTGTAGTGGACACGCACTCAGAAAGCGTCTAGATAAGATAAGTCTTTATTTGCCTTGAATATGGTATAAAGTTGTTACATTCAGGTAAGTCCACATGTTTAGTTATACTTACAGGATAAGTATCAATTGTATGCAAAATAATAATAAGTTAGTGTTTATAGACGGCAGTATCAAGGTTTTGAACGCCTCTGTCACATATACGTGACAAGCAAGCGCGTGCCTTGTACGCCAAACGACACAAATACACACATCAAAAGTCTAGGGATATTTAATTATTTACGTATTTAAATAAATCATCTTATCAATAGTCCGCAGTATTTAATACTCTTACAGAAAGGGTTTTGAATTTAATGGCTGGCCTAACTGTCTGTATTTTAAATATGAATGAACTGCACTTTTTTTTCAAAGTAGCGGTCACGCATAAATAACCTTGGGAATCACCGCCACGAAGAAGAAGGACAATAATATTTATTTTAAACGTTCTTGTGTTTTGCATCAACTACTTACAGTGTGGTGTATCTGTTATACTTACTTTACTCTTTGTGTATCTGGCTGTCATCTTAATACACAAAACTTATAATAACACCATCTAGCGGCCACTGGACAAAACTGACATTTTGTACTGCCATCTAGCAGTACTATAACAAAGCTTAAAATAGTGACATCTAGCAACGAGAGGCTCTACTACAAATAAATATAATTTAGAGCATTGGTCAATAGATGGCAGTCCAAAGTCATTGAAAAATATTTTTTGTTTATTAAACTTTTAGATAATGCCAAAACGGAATGAAAGACAGATTATTACATGAATCAAGGACTTTTTATCACATTTTACTGTCGTTGAATAATGCGTTATTGAACGACAATAAAATGTGATAAAATGTCTTTAATTAATTAATTGAATAATAAAAATTCACAATAAAACAACAATAAGTACCTAAAACTGAAAATGGATAAGATAAAGCCGAAAACTTGTAAACGTAAAAAAGTGGTTTTTAGTGTTCCGTAACCAAAGGGTACCTAATTAACAGGACCCTATTACCACAGATAATATAATACTCGATCACTAAGCCTCCGCTGTCCGTCCATCCGTCCGTCCGTCTGTCTGTCAGCGGGCTGTATCTCGTGATCCGTAATAGGTAGACACTTGAATTTTTCACAGAATGTATATTTCTGTTGCCGCTCTATCAACATATCGCCAGTAAGTCCCTCGTAATAATGTGCACAATTCCAGAATCCGTGACTGCTCCTGAGTAATTCCTGATGGATAACAACATAATCGACAACATACATTTATTTCCAGGCAACTTTGGCCCATAGATATATACCTTACAGACTTACATACATACGATAAAATACAAATTGTGTTAGTAAAATAGAACCTTAAAACTACGATATAGTATAGGAAAATTAATAAAATCAGGGGAAATAAGTCGTGTAGTTTTGCAAATTGGTACAGTTATACCTTGCGGTATCCAGATGCACGTACTAAAAGTCCTCAAGGGTGGGGGGTGCCCATATTGATTAATTTGATCGGACTATTACTACACTTCACTTGTACACTATCACACTGTGTGTTCATGAGGCACTTGCCCGTGGAAGCGACGGAACACCACTCCCTGCGGCCAAAAGTCCTCTTCCAAGACTAGTTGCAGATAACAGGTTGGCAGTCGCACGCACCACGAGCGCCTTTAAGTTGTTGACGTTTCGGCCCGAATCCAGCAACTGCACTCAATACCCAATACCTCAAACTCAAAGCATTTATTTCAATTAGACCATAACAGGCACTTTTGAATATCAGAAAAACAAAGAAGGCTAAGCTACAGTCACAGACACAAGGCATAATAACTTGTGAAAGTACCGTAGGTGCCCATTCCAAAGCGTAGATCTCAATGGAGAAGAATGGGCAAGAAAATATTTTTACATCATTATATGTGAGAACGATATAGAAAGACGTGCACATTAAGAGAGCGTCCAGAGTCAAAAGATCAACAATTAAAATCTAAAACAAACTTTTTGTCCGACCCGGGAATCTAACCCAGGAGATCTCATGTCCAGCGATCACTGGACCAACGACACAGTTATCAATATCAAGTGAATAATATCATCAGTCATCCCCAAAGCCATCTCTTTAACAAAACACACAACTCTCCTTCCCGCAGTCGGTTAACTCCGTTCTCCAAGTCCGTCCCCTTCAGCTCACAACAACAGTCACTTGATTAACGCTACCACTGCAGCCGTCTCGCTCACTCCCATACACGTACTGTGCTCTGTCTCGCTCGCACGGTGGTAGCTTCACTTCCATTGTCTAGTTAGTTTTTAACTGAGTTTTTTGTTTAGGAATTTTAGTTCATCATCATCATTTCAGCCGAAATACGTCCACTGCTGGACATAGGCCTCCCCCAAGTGTCGCCACATTGACCGGTCCCGTGGGTCTCGCATCCAAAGGATCCCCGCAACCTTCACCAGGTCATCGGTCCACCTAGTGGGAGGCCTTCCAACGCAACGTCTTCTGATTCGCGGTCGCCACTCCAGAACTTTTCGGCCCCATCGGCCATCGGATATTTAGTTGGGCTCCATTTTTCCTAACGTAGGATTGTGCTAGTTACGTTTGCAGAGTGCTGGATACGAAGAATAAGACCACCATGTGGAGCCCTGATGCAGCCTGGATGCATCCTTTCTGGCATGAATGCTGAAATGGACCTTTTTGGCGCAGCCGTGAGGCACACAGCACATACCATGTATTTTTTCATTTTTGAAGTTATACTTCTTTTGGCGCGTTAGGGAAAAATTATGAGAGTAAATTTTTACGATGCGCGCGCACACCGTCACGAAAAACCGACACCCTTTTTTTTTCGGATGGGTAGTCATCAAATGACTTCTCCCGTTCCGGGTGCAGCGGAAGGGAGTGTCAGAATTGTACTGACTAAAACTCATCCATGTTCCTTCCTTGCCCTTTGTGTTCCAGGGCCGCGGTATCTCTTTCGAACAGTCCCGCAGCCCTGGCAGGCAAAACCTACACCCTGAAGTTAGCTAGTCAACATTTTAGTTTTATTCGCCAAAGAAGTATAACTTCTTACTTACGTTCATATGTACACACACACTTTTTTTTGTTCATCTTTTATTTTGTATCTTTTTTATTATGTGTGCTCAATGAACTGTCGTCAAATAAACTTTATTCTTTCTTTCTTTCTTCTTTCGGCTAGCAGGACGAAGCAGCCAGCAAGCTATTGTTAACACATAAAGCAGATACTTCAGCCAGTAATCGAACCTGCACTCGACCGTATCCCTTCCTCTCTCAGCCACAGTAGTCGTCGGGTACATCGCCTGTTTCGTTTCATCTCATCTTTAATTTGTTCGTTCTGTCGGCCCACGACACTCGCTGTACCGGGAGCCTGGATCTAAGCAGCGTGTGCGACATATTTTTTTCAATACACTTTCTCTAAAACTGAATCTTATTGCACTACGATTGGATTCGACATGCAAGGTTCACACGCGTAGCTTTTCAGTAATTTCCGCACACGTGCGGAAATAAAATAAAAACCACAGATAACTATGCTTATACTAAGTTCAAATTGGTTCAATGACTATAGTCGGCGGTGTTTTTTTTTTAATCTCGTCAAAGAGATTGCTTCTTCACGGCGTATGTATTTTTTGAGTATTTAAATTGTGTTTATAAATAGAATATCATATAGATAAATGTGATTATTTAAAATATTACTTTTATGAACAAATTAACATTTATTTGTGTCCTAAATTCAAAAATATTTATCCGACTGCGGCGAAGCGAAATTATATGTGAAGCAAACCTTAAGTAAAGCAAGTCATGAATACCCTAGGCTTCAGCCGCGCAGTAATATTGTACTCAATTTTATTACCGCCCGAAAGTCAATAACGTGATTTGAATTAGGCACCTTAAAAAAAAAATTGAAAAACTTTTAATCACAGAGTTTTCGCTTCGTAGGTTTTAGATGTTGTTAAACTTCGATACAAAAAAGGGCTTATGTTTAACCAACCACCAGATTTACTAAAATGTAACGGCAAAAAAATCACTTTTGATTGCCAAAAATAGTTTATGATCACCAAAATTAGAACCCCATTTTAGCGTGAAATTAGAACCAAAAATAGTTAATGACCACCAGAAATTGAAATGTTGTGCTCTTGCATCCGAGTCGAGGGAGACCCGGTCAAAGGAGGCTTTGCGGGGCTCCTACTTCTGAATGGTTTATAAAAAAATAACCACGATGGGTATGGCGGGGTCTATTCGCTCGCTTCGTTCGCTCACTCGACCCCGCCATACCCTTCTAACCTAACCTATCCGTGTCGGGGTGCCCCAAGTCGGCCTAGGCAAAACTAATTTGTCTTCAACCACCTCATTAAAATTTAGTGCTCATTTACTAAATTTGGTGATCAATTGATATTTTAGGTGATAGATGTTAGTGGCCACAAAGTTAGTTTTGGTGGTCATTATATTTATTCCCCAAAAAAATCAGTTCCCGTCTCCCGGTCCCCACCCTACCTACACAGCACTACAGTCTGCTAATTGTCGCAATTACTGAAAATGCTCTCTCATTGCTCTGAAACTCGTTAACTACCCCCCTCTCGCCCCTCCCCACAACCCCTAGGGAGACTTTAGGCAATAATGTCACATTACATAGACTTATGAACACTACAATCGTGGTTTGCAGCAAGGTTGCGATTCGGATGGGTCAGCGGTGTAGTGATATGTTTGGAAAGTTTTGTCTTAATTAGAGATTAAGGTTCCGTTTAAAATAAAATGAATACCCGAAGGATCTCTTTTGTTTGATTATTTTATAGTCGGCACAAACACGGAAAGGTTTTTTTTGGTTGGCCTGTTCAATAATATAATCATACAATGGGGGCTCTTGTTTTTAAGCTCACCAGATGGCGCCACTGTCGAGTAAGGTCCTGTCATTAATTCTATTTTATACTATAAAGTACAAATAACTTCATAAAAAGTTTATTTCATTTCGTATATCAACATAGTGTAAATTTCAGATTTACAAATATTTTCCCTAACATTAACAAGCATGAAACATTTAAAAATGATTCTACCTCTAAGTACTAATAAATAAGATCCTAAGTTGCTACTTAAAATCTTCAAGTCATAATTAATCAAGAATAATAATTAATAATTCAATTATTTATTCAAGTAACAAAACTCATGTGTTAGTAACAATCTGACTTATTCCTATGTTAGTAAACTAAATTAAAACATAGATAAAGAAAGGAAAGCAACATACAATATAAAAGACAACGATATTAACTATATTGACTCAATCTAACCAGAATCATGAATATTAGTTAAATACGTGATAAAAAAGCACGCAACGCGCGAAAACTCTATGACATCTTACATTTCGGAAGACCTTACTCTACACGAACGCCTCTAGCGGCGAATTCATGCGCGATAGACCCCTTTGATTTCAGACCAAGTCCGTATTTAAAAACATTACGGCAAGATTGTTAGTCAGACTTTCAGGCCACCTGTAACGATTGTCAAAGATCTTCAAGTGACAGCAAAAAAAAAACATCACATCAAAATAATTATTTAATTAATCCCTCAACTCGCCCATCGCAGTCCGACCCTGGCTGCCATCCAATTAGCGATGAGATTAAAGATATGCCAGGGGAGCTATTACCTAACAAATTACCCCTCGACGGTGGAACAGCCGCGCCCGGCCGCTGCCGCCTGTGGCAGGAGCTGCAGCGGACGCGGGGGCGGGAGAGACTGTTGGTTGGGATGCACATCATCAGCCTATAGCAGTCCACTGCTGGACCTCAGACCAAATAAAAAACCAAGACATAGCACTGCGAACAATACAGTGAAGCATGCGCAAAACCACGCCTCGCTCTGTGCATACACGCTCACACGCACACATTTACATCAAACTACAATTAAACTACGCTCAAAAACTAAGCTCACAGTGCACACATGTTTACGAAACCGGCTTCACGTCACTGTTGGCAGTGCTGTGTCTTAGTTTTTTATTTGGTCTGAGTGCTGGACATAGGCCTCCTCAATCGCACGCCACTCAACTCGATTCTCAGCAACTCTCATCCAGTTGCTACCAGCCACCCTGCGAAGATCGTCGCTCCACGCTCGCCTGAGGGCGTCCCACCTTACGTTTGCCGATTCGCGGTCTCCACTCAAGAACACGTCTACCCCAACGATCATCAGTTCTACGGCTAATACGGCCGGCCCAGTGCCACTTCAGCTTACTTATTCTTTGAGCTATGAGATGCCCAGACAAAATACATTTCTGAAGGGTTAAGCAGAGTTGTACCTACTAGTAAACCCACATTTCGCCACTTAATTTTAAATCCCATGTAAGAGGGAGCGAGGGTCTAAATTACCATCAACCGGGCATGAACGCAGGCTCCGTGGCTGCTACTGAGAAATTCCTGATGGAAATCGCCGATAAGGATTTGCCCGACCCGCCAATCGAATCCAAGACCCCATGCTCAGCAGGCGCCCTTGTGACCACTAGACCAACGAGGCAGTCTTGGAACAAGTCAAGTCAAAATATGATCATAACATTGCTCTCATCCGTAATCCGTAGCACATTGCAATGCTTCTATCACCCGTACATGTTGCCTCCTTGAGCGATAACTATAGATCTTTTTTTTTTCTCTTTGACTTCCTCCGCTCTGGGCGGAGTGGAAGGGACTGTCAGACTTGTACTGACTAAAACCCATCCATGTTCCTTCCTTGCCCTTTGTGTTCCAGGGCCGCGGTATCTCTTTCGAACAGTCCCGCAGCCCTGGCACTCCTTCATACCCCTGAAAGATAAATAGATGATGAAAGATTGTATGGAAGTTAGTCGTAATTACCTATGGAACATCCCACCCAGCACATGGCTTGTTTTAATAGGGTAGTTGACCAAAAAAATCTAATTAGTTCGTCAGATAGATTTCCAAAAAATATTGCACACGTATTATTTTTTTCTCGTAAACTAAAAATGAGGACGATGCAGTGCGTCGAAAACTCGTGTGACGTCACATTTTGGTACACTTTTTAGCGGAAAGTGACGTCACAAGCCCCCACACATGAACTTTGATGCATTTTATCTTCGTTATTTTTAACTGATTTGATAAAACAAAAAATACGTATCCAATATTTTTCGATAATCTAACCGACGGACTACATAGAATTATACAGGGTGTAAACAGACTCTTCACGAAGCCGTTAACCAAGGATTAAGTACATCAAACTTTAGTCATTTTACGCCAAAATTAGTGCTGGGAAACGACTTTCTTTTTTGGGCTGAAAAATCACGTTTTACAGTAGGACTCAATGTAACGCACTCAAAACATTGTGCTGATGGACGGATTGAATAGTAAGGGAGTCTTGGAGGTGTTTAAAGTAAAAATATTACTTTAAAAGCATGTATTCAAAAAAAAACTAGTGAGAAAGTTGGACTTTGATCCCCAATATCTCCGTAACTAGCAGGTTCTCAGGTATGTCCTAGAACAAAAAAAAGATCGCAATGATGGGAAGAACAAGTGCTTTCGGCTTCGTTAAGAGTCTGTTTACACCCTTTATTTTGTTTCCTCAGGAAACATCCCTATTACCAAGAAACATCGTACAGAACCGCTCCCCGCCCATACATTGCCCCACCACCCAAACGCAGTACGTTTCATTCACTGTTAATTGTTTTAATCGCACTCACCGACCGTTATATACGACGGTAAATAGCGACACTATATACAGGTAGAGAGATGGATTCATCTGTATATATACTTACGTGACACGTTGCAAATACGGGGTCGTGGAAGAATAGATTTTAATTGTCAATGTAATGCTTATACGTGTAGTATTTTTACGATACAAACATAACATCACGCCTGTAATTCCGAAGGGTTAGGCAGAGGTGTACCTAATAGTACACCCACAATTCGCGTGTGCGTTTCGACCGCGCGGCCACGGCGATATTTAAAAAAAAACTATGGCAAGATTATGTAATAATATGTAAAAGTTGCTTCCCAAAACCATAAATTTGTCAAAGTTATGGTTAAAAAGTTATAAGGGGTGAACGTGGCCGCGCCATTGAAACGCGGAGAACTGCGCGGCCACGGAGATCTTTAAAACTAAGCTTTGCAGAGATCCGAAATTAAGGTAAGTAAAAGATTGAATTTGTAAAAAAATTGTAAAAATATAGAAAAATATCCTAGGTTTATATTTTAGGAGCTGTAAGACTAAAACTCCATGGCCGCGCCATTGAAACGGAGAACAATACGTTATCGCCGATATCTCGCTGAAAAAGCATCGCAGACATCTGAAGGTTTTTGTAGAACACAGATTTTAATTAGTCGAAGTATGTAACAATACAGCAAAAAATCCTAGGTTTATATTTCAGGAGCTATAAGACTAAAACCCCATGGCCGTGCCATTGAAATGGTTGAAAAACACGCTATCGACAATATCTCGCTGAAAATACATCGCAGACGTCTGAAGTTTTTTGTAATACACAGATTTCAATTTGTCGAAGTATGTAAAAATACAACAAAAAATCCTAGGTTTATATTTCAGGAGCTGTAAGACTAAAACCCCATGGCCGCGCCATTGAAACGGTTGAAAAACACGCTATCGACGATATCTCGCTGAAAATACATCGCAGACGTCTGAAGTTTTTTGTAATACACAGATTTCAATTTGTCGAAGTATGTAAAAATATAACAAAAAATCCTAGGTTTATTTTTCAGGAACTGTAACTCATAATATTACCTTCAATACGAAAAAAGAAAATTGTTTTGCCTATTATCAATAGTTGTACATATTAATGGTTGTTGTTTACAAAAAAGATCTAGGTAATACTTAGTTTCTTTGATAGATAATCACGACTTATTTTTACGTGATACCCTACTACAACTCCTGTACCGTACTGCCTTGTTGTGTTTTTGAAGTCGGTTTTATTTTTTGTAAAATGTTTTTTTTTTTATTTTTTTCATTTTTAGTTGTAATATACAAATATTTGCTGTGCATTTATTTTAGATTGTTAACAATACATTTCATGGTAATAGGCTTATCCCCAATAAAATGAAATTTAACATACCTAACCGTCGAAATGTGGGTGTACTGTACACATCTGCGTACCCCCACAGAGCATACAGGCGTGATGTTATGGTAGTGTGTAAACAATAGACATCCAAGCGATTACATTGCAGCAATCAGGACAAATTTGCTGTCTATTATTGAAGAGTTCCGTTCCATATCTCCGAAGTCCATGATCAGATCATGACAATATTTATATGGGCCTAACTTGGAAGGATACTCTTTCAAACAAAGAATTTCGCAAATCGGTTCTCGGTCTTCGAGTAATCGGTGAACATACACAAAAAAACAAACCAACGAATTGGGAACCTCTCCTTCTTTTTTGAAGTCGGGTTAAAAAGATATATTAAGCAAGAACGGCTCAACCTGAACCTTGACTCGAGTGGCTGTTATTATTAGCCAGGAGTCTATTAATCATTATCATCATCATTTCAGCCGAAAGACGTCCACTGCTGGACATAGGCCTCCACCAAGTGTCGCCACATTGACCGGTCCCGCGCGATCCTATTATTTAGCCCTATTGCAAAATATAGTTGACCATACAGGGTGTAAACGGACACTTGACGATGCTTTCAACCAAGCATTCTGAACATCAAACTAAGTAACTTTACGCAAAAATTATTGCTGGGAAACGACATTTGGACTCAATGTACCGCATCCAAACATTGTGCTGATGGATGGATTGAATAGTACGGGGGTCGTGAAAGTGTCTTAAGTAAAAAAAATACATTAAAAATATGTATTTAAAAGAAAACTTGTGAATTTGGAACTTTGAACCCCAATACCTCCGTAACTGGAAGGTTCCAGGTATGGTCTAAAACAAAAAAATATCGCAGTGACGGGGAAAACAAGTGCCTTTCGGCTTCGTTAAGAGTCTTGTTGCACCCTTTATAACAATAATAATATTATTTTGAATACAGCAGTCATTATGCCGATGTCGTGTCAGCCAAAGTCTTAATAGCCAGTAGCCTCGACTAACATCTAAGGAGACTCTCGCTTGGCAGCTGGATCAAGGGATTGATTCAGAAACTAGTACTTCTGGACACGACGCGTATTGTTAGGAGGTTCCTGTCTCAAGAGCCTTGACCACCGGTAGCTCGGACCCTGTTCCCAATGCTGGTTGGCTACTAATTTTTTTTTTTTTTTTTTTTTTTTTTATGTTGTTTTATATTTAATTATATTTAAAAAGAAAGGAAATAATAATATTATATTATTTGGAGTCAGGTATTCGATTTTTTTAATTGTTACTTAAACGCCTTTTATATTAAATAACATCATGTTAGTATGACTATACATTAACTACTTAGCTATTGCCTCAGATAATACTCAGAATGAAAGTCCATTGCATCCTATCATGTTATATTATTATTATTATTTTATCTTGATTATTACTTAAATAAAAAGCTTTGCATTTTCGACATTTACTCATCCACCGTGGATCAACGCTGTTTAAATAATAACGTGGGTGTTACGAGCCGGGTTATAAGGAGAATGGTTCCGTACCTATTATTAATCTATAAAAAATAATAAAATTATATAAAAGTATCTGTTTGTAATTTCAAAATAACAGGTTTTTACTGAATGTAAATGGCAGTATATACGGTACTTACAACAAAAAATAAAAATTTTTGTCTGTCTGTTTAAAAAGAAAAGTTGACAAAGAACTTTTCGAAAAATAGTGTTACAGCTTAATTAGACCAACTTTCAATTTTCCATAGAAACAGAAATTTCCAACCATCTATTTTTTTTTAAAGACATTTTGAATAGATCTCTGTCAACTTTTAGACCTATGTATCCTGCTTATGCGTATAAAGTTTCATTAAAATCAATTCGAAAAAGAAAAAAAAAAACTTGAAAGTTTGTATGAAATGCCGTAAGTCGTTAACGCTCTTAACTCTGCGCCCAAAAGTTCATCAAACAATCTTGCCCAGTTACTGGACTGTGGTGAAACTCAAACTCAAAAGCATTTATTTCAATTAGACCATTACAGGCACTTTTGAATGTCAGGAAAATAAAGAAGGCTAAGCTACAAGGCATAATAACTTGTGAAAGTACTGTAGTTGCCCATTCCAAAGCGTAGGTCTCCATGGAGAAGAATGGGCAAAAAAATCCATGGACACTCTTTTGGTGGTCAGACAGTCAGTCTACATGCTAATCACTGGCATTTACCCGCATCCGGGTTAGACTGAAAACCAACCGTTGGTTAGCTTATTTGGAAAAACGCTAGTCAGATAATTTTTATTCCTTAATCTAAATCATTGGCCTAAGCGCCACTCAGCATGAGAAGTAGGGCTTCATTCCCAGGTTAGTAAAGTGTTATTAGGTTTCTCCATCACGAATTATTCAGTTTCTCCATCACGAATTATTCAGTTTCTCCATCACGAATTATTCAGTTTCTCCATCACGAATTATTCAGTTTCTTCATCACGAATTATTCAGTAACCAGTCTGGATATCTCACCCTGTTGCATGGGTCCTGAATGGTTACCAGGTAGATAGTCAGTACATCATTCTGTTTACCACTCCAGGAGTGCCGACAGAAAGGAAAACTTTTTTTTTTCAAGTTTCTTGATTATACATTTGACTATACACTGTATTTTTTTTGTGCTTGTATTATGTAGCAATACGGCTAACTCTGCAACGAAAACGAGGTCGTAACGGTGTCGCGAGTTCAATTGTTTTAAAAAATGGCCAACGCGACTAAAGAAGTTTTCACAAAAAAAAACAGCAGATCCATGCATTTTCACCGTGTTAAGTAAGTTAAGCTGTTTTTGAAGTGAAAACTCCTTTAGCATCGTTGTGATTTGAAAGTCGATAAAACGAAAAAGCGACAGTAAAAAGGGACAGACACATAAATTCATAAGATTTAATGTGGGAGAAAATGAGATAGGAAGCATTATACCGTGTTTATCTTGAAGCCAAAATTTTTGAAGGTTTCACTTCTACCACGTGTGAATTGCACACATGTTTTTTTTAAGAAGAGACGAAAAATTTCTGTTTGAATCAGAATTATGTACTCAATACATGTTAAACGGCGCCAGTGTCCCTTCTACCGCGTATAATCCTTCGAGGAAAAACACATGTGATTGTATGTTATAAATATTATTTAATTCAAGAGGACCCCTTTTTTAAGGATGGGAAATCATCAAATGACTTCTCCCGCTCTGGGCGGAACGGAAGGGAGTGTCAGACTTGTACTGACTAAAACCCATCCATGTTCCTTCCTTGCCCTTTGTGTTCCAGGGCCACGGTATCTCTTTCGAACAGTCCCGCAGCCCTGGCAGGCATCGGCCCTTACGGCCCCCTCCCTGTTTGCTGACATCTCTTTAAGGCGCGCGTGGAACACGAACGCGCCGTCAACACGGCCTGTCGTCAAAACGCGGACGGACGGCGAGCTATAGCCCATTACTCACCGTCCACAGGTCCGATTCAAGAGGACCCCTAAAAGCTACCTTTCAGTGTTTTATCCGTATCAGTAGTTATCAGTTTAGAGTTAATTGACAGTAAGTGACGGCAAGTGTCCGGAGTGATGGCAAACATCAGGGCTACCGTTCGGACACAACATGTGTTTTTGTGTCAATAGCTTTAACTAGGGTGGCTTAATGGCTACTAAACAAATCGATAACGTTGATCTATGCGCAGAAATGCGTTGATATCCTAATCCTTACTATAATAAAGGGTGTAAAAAGACTCTTAACGAAGCTGAAAGGCACGTGTTCTCCCCGTAATTGCGGTAATTTTTTTGTTCTAGACCATACCTGGGAACCTTCTAGTTAAAGAGATATTGGGGGTCAAAGTTTTTCACAAGTTTTTTCTGTAATACATGTTTTTAATGTAAGATTTTTACTTTAAACACCTCCAGGACCCCCTTTCTATTCAATCCATCCACCAGCACAATGTTTTGAGTGCGTTACCTTGAGTCCTACTGTAAAACGTGACTTTTCAGCCCAAAAAAAAAAGTCGTTTCCCAGCACTCATTTTTTCGTAAAGTTACTTAGTTTTATACTATGTAGTAATATACAGGGTGTAAACAGACTCTTCCCAAAGCCGTCAACCAAGCATTCTGTACATGATACTAAGTAACTTTACGCAAAAATTATTACTGGGAAATAACTTTTTTTTGGGGTGAAAACTCACGTTTTACGGTAGGACTCAATGTAACGCATTGAAAACATTGTGCCGATGAATGGATTTAATAGTAAGGGGATCGTGAAGGTGTCTTAAATAAAAAAGTACATTAAAAACATGTATTAAAAAAAAAGAACTGGTGAAAACCTTGGAACTTTGACCCCCAATATCTCCGTAACTAGATAGTTCCCAAGTATGTTCTAGAACAAAAAAAATATCGCAATGATGGGGATAACAATTGCCTTTAGGCTTCGTTAAGAGCCTTTGGGTGTTTTATTTAAAACAAGCTATTGCCCGCGACCAGCGTCCGCGTGAAATTCATCATCATCATCATGTCTCAATTTATTTGGGGTCGAAGCAGCATGTCTTCTTCTTCCATACTTCTCTCATCATCATCTGCCTAGCCTTTTCCCAACTATGTTGGGGTCGGCTTCCAGTCTAACCGGATGCAGCTGAATACCAGTATTTTACATGGAGTGACTGCCTATCCGACCTCCACAACCCAGTCAGTACCGGGTAATATGATACCCCTATGGTAAGACTGGTTGTTAGACTTTTAGGGCCACTGACCACCTGTAACGACTGTCAAAGATCTACAAATGTCAGCCGGGACCACCGGCTTTATGTGCTTTTTGAGCCATGGAGGAAACTCGGTATGTAATGCGTGGTCTCCCATCCACGGACCAACCTAGGCAAGCGCGGCATAGCCTAAAGATCGACCCGAGCGGATGTTATTATTTAGCCACGAGCTGTTCAGAAGGAAAAAATTGTGCACTCTGCCATTAAAAAGTCGTGGAATATTGGAAATGGAAATGGGGAAATGTTTCAAAGATTCTTTAATACTCAGATTTCCTGTTAATTACCCCAACACAGTTAGAAAAAGGCTAGGCAGGTGATGCACAGGTTTTCCACAGAATCCTCCAAACACTCACCAATTAAATATGGCCAGACCGTATGTACCATAGACCACAGTGTGGCTAATTACATTCCCACCGCGTACAACCACGTAATATGTGTGCCCTCCATGTTTGATTTGCAGAGATAAGCGGGCAAGCGTAAACATGACGCGAGCCATGTTTTACGATTTAGAATTATTAATATATGATTATGGGAATCGGGGCGTGGGATATTTCAAATTGATGTTTCGGGAGATAATGGTTGTGCAGGTGAAATTGTCACATCGCGGTTTTTTTTTTCGGATAGGAATTCATTAAATGACTTCTCCCGCTCTGGGCAGAGCGGAAGGGAGTGTCAGACTTGTGCTGACTAAAACCCATCCATGTTCCTTCTTTGCCCTTTGTGTTCCAGGGCCACGGTATCTCTTTCGAATAGTCCCGCAGCCCATAACATGACGGCTGTAATCCGCAAAGGGTTCTGCAGAGGTGTACAGAGGCGAACCCTACCAGGGCACCAGGCATAAATCCAGACTACATGGCTGCTACTGAGAAATCCCTAATGGAAAATCTCAATAACACTTTGCTCGAGCCTGAAATCGAATCCAGGACCTCATACTCAAGAGTGGCGCTTGCAACCACTAATCTTACCAGTCAGCCGAAACTGTCCTTTAAAAATAATATCGTGTGATGGTGATGATGCCATCTAGCCGATTTCGGCCACAGCGACTGCATTTGATGGCTTTCTAGGATGAATATCGAGAGCTTTGCTATGCTGCTCTTTCGAGTGCTCTCAATTATGGGTTATTCCCGCTCGGTAACACCCTTTCGTCAACACTGTTGACGATCGGGAAAAAAAAGTTTCGTTCGTTCACACTGTTGACGAACGCTACTTATTATTCCCGTTCGGTAACACCTTTCGTTCCTGTCGTCAACACTGTTGACGATCGGGAAAAAAAAGTTATTTTCGTTCGCAGTGTCCATGAATGCTGGTTTTTATTTATAAAATCGTCGTATCCTACGAATAGGGGCGTAACTGCATAATAGCTACTTTTCAGGAGACACTTTTTTGTGTTTAATTAAATTAAATGTGACAAAATATGTATTGGTGGTTTAATATAATGTGTATTGGTATTATATGGTTTGGTTAGCATTATTTTCAATAAATTATCTTTATAGTTTATACGCATTTTGTCCCTTAAATCCTTTTTCTCCGTTGTGTTAAGGCTTAGTACGTCTAAACTTGAGAAATAAGTTACATTATGCCTTTTATCTGCGGAAATGTCGAAGCCACAACCGCCTTAATGCCCTGTATATGTTTTTTTCATGCGGGTTTTTATTTTTATGGCATAGGAATTTGTGTATCATAACTATTTTAACAGTACTAGGAACATGTGAATGTTATAAAAGAAAATAATTATAGAATTACAATAATTAATTCAAAACAAAATCTGAATTTTGCTAACGTATTTGCTTTGGTAAACATTAAAACAACCGAATCATGTAAAAAAAAAAATATTTTTGTGATGAAACCTTTATCTTTTAACAATCAGAGCTTAATAATTATAATCACAATCAGTCCTTACAATCAAATTAAACATAATCAAAATCAGTCTTTAAAAAAAAATTGCACAGAATCACAATCGGTCCCTGCTTAAAATAATATTGCAAATAACCAAAATCAGTTCTAAAAATCAAATTGCACGTTGTCAAAATTATAACAAAATCAAATAAACCGTAAACGACATCAGTGAAATTCAAATTTAGTCGCCCTCTTCGTCAGAACTGCCAGAAATATTGGCATCACCAGCTTGCTCATGAGGCAATGTTCTGAAGAATGTGTGGTATTCCTCCGGAATAATTTTAGCCTCACACATTGACATAAGGTCTTTATATTTATCATAATTTACTTTTAATGGTAATTCATTTACTGGCGTGACTTCCGAAACTACATTTTTTTTTCCTCTAGTACCCTTTCTTAATGTAGTGATTTTTTTGTAATCCTCATCCAGTTCATATTTATATTTAAGAACGTTTATGTTGTCCTTGCTAACATGGACCTCTTTGATTTTGTTCCATACAACTTTTTCACCATCGTCATTCTTTAACCAATTCTTGCCATCAAGCAATTTACGATAATTATAAATATCAGCCAAGGTCATTTCTTTTACCCTATAAGTTTCTCCTGTTGTTTTTGCCCATCTGATTAGGTTGATCCATTGATCTGGAGTATAAATAGTTTTTTTGCTGGCAGCTCCTTCTATAACAGAATGGACACTGTCACCTTCATTCTGTGTATGACCGACTTCGAGAAACCTATGGGTAATAGATTCAATGTCAAATTTTCCTACGATGTGTTGATAAAAAGCGAAAACTATACGGTTACGGTTCTGCCCGGAACAGTTATCGGACCAAAATTTAAATGTTTTTGCACCTTCGTCAATCTTTGATTTAATAAACAAGTTTAAACCGCTACTTATCTCATTGGCTCCCTTTTTACCGATCGCCTCTGTCCACATGTAACAAAATCCACTTTTTCGGGCTACGTCAAAAACTGTAAAATCATAAATGTTAAGTTTCCTCTTGTAATAAAATATACTCACGTTTCCAAAAGGACAAGTCAATATTTTTTGCATATCGAAAGTGGCGGTTATCACACTGAGGTCTCCTTCAGCTTCGGTTTTATCAGCCGCCTTAATAGTCCTCGCCAAGTTTTTACGTTGCATGTGCTGATCTTGCTCATTCTTTTGAGTTTCAGTTGGCTCTCTGGTATTATTAAATGCATGGCATTTGTCGCATTGGTCTTTTTTGGGAGTATAAAAGGCAATATTAAAATTAGTGTTGACAATATCTTGATATTGACGCAATGTAGCCATTTGAGAGCTATAAGTTTGTGGATCAAACCACTCAGTATACAATTCATGGAGTCGCTTGTAAGAAAGTTGTCCATCAAGGTATTTCTTCGTACTACTTTTTCTACAGTAGTGCGATTCTACAGGTGCAAGAGAAAGAATATGATTTTTCACACTGTCTACAATTATTTCTTTTATCTTCTTTGGTCGATTATGGTGTTTTCCCCTTAAATCCAGTAAATTGTGCTCATTGGTCGCAGTATCCCGTTTTTTAAATGAACTTCTTATAATTTTTTCGCTGATCGATAACGTATTTAAGAACATTTTACGACATACTAAGACGCTTTCATTATTGATTGGTAAACTATAGACTCTTGTCTGCGATCTATTAGGACCTTCGGCTTTAATTCTCTTCGGTTTGTGGCTCTTTACGAATTTTAAAATATATTCCCACTTCTTTTCGTGACTCCCTATCTCCCAAAAACAATTAAAAATGTGTTGCCTATCATTTTCATCCAACTTTTCAAAGCATTTTTTTGGACACCTGCAAGGAGGTTTAATTTTTTTTTCAGGAACTGTTTCTCCCTTCTTATTAATAAATGCTTTGCCGGAATTTTTCAGTGCTTTTCGTTTTAAATCTTTCCATTCTGTAAGATTTCTTGTCCGTATTTTACCTGGACCTCGTTTTTTTGTACATCTGCGAGTAGAAGGAGAACCTACAGGGGAATTAACAGCTGACGATAGCGGAGTAGGAATTGTAAAACTTGAAGTCGGACTATCTAAAACGATATCAGCCATTGAAATAGATAGATTTTCAGATTGAAGTGTAATTTCATTTTGTCCCGTTTCTAACTGGCAAATACTTGTTTGGTCGGACTCTTCAATAAATTCTATAATTATATTGTCACTTACAAATTGGGATTTGGACGGAGGTTCTAGAGGGTCGCCATTCTTTAGTTCCAAATTTTGCATTTCAGACAAGATTACAATCTCACTTGCACTTTCGTTAGGCTTGTTCATGTTGTTTTCAACATCCTGAAAGTAGGAAAGGAGATTTTTAATCATAAAATTATCATACTTAAATAGTTGTACAGTTTTGTAGATAAAAATTGAATTAATATCATTGATATTTCAACTAATATTATGAACTAAACTTTGAATGGAATACAATGTCGGGGAAGGGCATCAAATGGAATAAAATTATCAAAAAACCACTTACGCTGTTAAGCTCAGAGGTAACATTTTCTTGGATTAAATATTGTATCTCTTTTTCACAACCTCGTGGCACCGGAGACTCGATGCGATCCCTTTCATCAAAGCAACTTTCGATAGCGTTGGCTGAAACAAAATGAAATTTAAAACTGTTGTCAAAGAAAACTGCCGGTATCCCGTTAAGCACATATAATATTAATTTGATCGAACAAATATGCATGTATTAATAACCGAAACATATGATTTTTTTTTTTTAAACTTGTAAAATAATTAAATAAGCGTAATTGTAATTTTCGTGCGGAATGCTAATACTTAATGCGGCCACAAATGCTTTCATAACAATTTTAAAGCAATAGAAAAAAGACCTAAATGTATTTAAACCCCAAACCAGAAAAAGCATTTAATTGTGTACTCAGTGTTTAAATTTGTAAAAAAGGGTTAAGTTCATGTTAGCGTAAAAAATATTGTACCTAAAATAGCAATGTGAATATTTTAAATGCACCAAAGAAATAATAAAAGACAAAAACATAATTTGAACGTAGAAGAAAGACACAAACGTAATTAGGGCTTCGTCTCTACTATACGTACGCAATTTAGCCATTCCCTAGAAAACGGCCACAATCACCATGAGGGTTTTTTTCTATGTATCCTATATTGAAAATGAATAAGTAATTAAAATGACTTAATTAAGCACAAACTCGTTGATATTATGTTATTTGAACTAAATCAATACAGTACAAATTAAGATAACTTATATATATAAAAAAAAATTATCTTAAAATCCCTTGAAGTGTAAAATATTTTAAATTTACTTACTCGCTATAATCTTCGTATGTTTCCTTTCATTTCTACAATCCTCCTTTCCAACTAATTCCACCAACTTTCGTCCTCGGCGTTTCATTATTTATTATGAAATACTACGGTATATTTAATAATTATTACTAAACTTTACTAATACAAGCATAAAAGTTTTTTATTTAAAAATTAGTTTACGCTCGCCGCAACTAACAATCTCCGCGTTCCGCCGAATACTAGCCGAGCGGCGCTAAGACGCACGCGCCGCGTCCCCGCACCCCCACTACTCGCGTAGAACGAAGGCGCGACGGCGGTTGTGGCTTTTTTCTTCGTTGAAAACGTAGTGCTTAAAATTGTGGCTTTTTAGAAAACCTAATTATTTGATAACCTGTGCGGTTTTTAATTGTTTTGTTAAACTGGTTATCTGTGGTATGACGAGCAGAATTGAATTATGCAATAAAAAAAGAAAGCCCTTATGTTCGTTAGGGCACTATTCGTAGGATACGACGAAATATGGAAATAAAAATAAAAATGTCATGGATTTTCAAATGTTTAATTACGGCGAAAGTCTAGTTTAATTGATAAAAAATGTTGGATGTTGTTCCATTTGTAGAATTTACAACGCTTTAATTAAAATAATATATTATAATAATATAATTATAAAAAGTAATTAATTATTTATTTTTTTTATTTTATTATTTAATATATTATATATTATTATATATTTATTTTAATTGAAACTTAGGTATTTACAACGCTTTAATTATTATTGTAAAATAGTTGATTATCTGTCTAATAGTTGACTATCTGAAAACATTTTGTCTAATAGTTGACTATCTGAAAACATTTTAAAAATCCATGACATGTTTTATTTTTATTTCCATATTTTAAAAATAAAAACCAGCATTCATGGACACTGCGAACGAACGAAACTTTTTTTTTTCGATCGTCAACAGTGTTGACGACAGGAACGAAAGGTGTTACCGAACGGGAATAATAAGTAGCGTTCGTCAACAGTGTGAACGAACGAAACTTTTTTTTCCCGATCGTCAACAGTGTTGACGAAAGGGTGTTACCGAGCGGGAATAACCCCAAGTGGCTAGTATATCCAAATTTGGCTGAAAAACTCCGAATAGTACTGTGTTTCCCGTATGCACAGATTTGGTTGAACAGAAAACATTTTTCATATGAGTAGAAAGGAATAGTGACTGCCTTATTCGTCTAGTGCAGGCTGCTGACGTGACTCCTGCGCAGGTTCGATTCCCAGGACGGACAAATTGCTACATTAAGTTTATCCATGCGGAATTTCTCAGGAGAAGCCTGAAAGATTTCCGAGTTACGGAATTAATCAATTAAACATAACTGATGTAAGTGTGATCTACTTAGACTTAACTCCTCTACCTGTCCCTTTGTCATAATCGTTGTGATATTACGCGAAGCAACAATGTGAAAAATCAAATATGAAAGAAATAATGCACTATCTATAAAGTAGACGTAAATGTCCTGAAAATCATCATCTAACGCAAATAACCCATACATTCACACGTAGATAATATTATATTATCTTAAAAAATAAAATGTTTATCGATGGAGCATTTCGTCAACAAATCGTGATACAACGACACTAAAAAGTAAATAATTCATACTTACGTTGACGTTATCTGTGACACCTGTCAATTTGCCCGCCTTAACTGACATGTGGTGGGGTTGCCAGCTTTGGTTTTTTTTTTGACTGATGTTACAAATACCGAAATAAATAATGATTGAATCATAATGTAATGTATGTCTATGTAAGGTGTCATTTGTTTATAATTATTGAAATTCCAATTTCCCATGTTTTTTTTTTATTTTAATTATAATATGTACTAGTTTTGCACACCTGTTAGGATAGGATATGGTTTTGAGCTCAATTGTTGTATGTTTCATCCTTATGTGTAGAACATACCCATATTCAAGCCAATAAATGATTTGTTTTTTTTTTTTATTTGAATTAGATA
This sequence comes from Lycophotia porphyrea, assembly GCA_950005105.1. NCBI lineage: Eukaryota > Metazoa > Arthropoda > Insecta > Lepidoptera > Noctuidae > Lycophotia > Lycophotia porphyrea. Next base: position 1,758,155 of record OX465410.1, on the reverse strand, counting down.
CAAGACTTTTTGAATAGTTTGACTATTGTTAAATCAGTTTTAAGGACATCTTATTGCTGGCTGGTAAAATAATTTCGGGATATGTGACTTATAAATCGTGCCACAGTAAAAAAAGTTAAATTTAAGAAAATAAGCTTTGTGTCAGTCTGAGCTATTGACGTGGCCAAATTTTGCCACCTATCAATTTGAATTCTCATCAAAGAATCAAACAAGAAAATCCCATATCATCATCATCATTTGGACTGGACTCTCCCAAGTGTCGCCACATTGACCAGTCCCATTTGTCTCGCATCCAGCGGATCCCCTCAACCACCAGGTCATCGGTCCACCTAGTGGGAGGTCTTCCAACGCAACGTCTTCCGGTTCGCGGTCGCCACACCAGAACTTTTGAAAAATTCCAATAACACTTTGCCCGACCTGGGAATCGAAGCCAAGACCTCATTCTCGATAGTCATAATTGCGACCACTAGACGAACGAGGCAATTGAATCAACTATTTAGAAATAAAAAATCTTCTATCTTAATAAGAACAGCACTTTTTCCAGGTGCCACATAACCTGGCAACACCATCTATCTTAAAAAAACCCAAAAACGATTCGGAAATTACATTGTGATTCACTGCATCTGACAAGAGATGTGTTTATCTTTCAAAGATAACGATATCGAGATATGTTGCGACATGCTATACAAATGAACATGTTTAAATAGGGTAACTTGTTTGTTAGTTACCAATTGATGTCGTTTAAACGATGGGAATTAGGAATTGGTACCTTCTTGATAGTTTCACGGGATTTTATGTGTAAGTTATGTTTAAGTCCTATGTAATAGGGGGCGAGTCTATTGCCATCAACCGGGCACACCTCCAGGCTGTGACTCCTGCCAGGGTTGCGGGACTGTTTGAAAGAAATACCGCGGCCCTGGAACACAAAGGGCAAGGAAGGAACATGGATAGGTTTTAGTTAGTACAATTCTGACACTCCCTTCTGCTCCGCCCAGAGCGGGAGAAGTCATTTGATGATCAATTCCCATCCGAAAAAAAAAGAAGAAACAGTCACAGAGCTGTTTCTGAGAAATTCCTGATGGAATGTTGGATGGACGGATGAAAGAGTAATCAGAATTTTCCTGATTACTCTTTCTAGTCTAGTTTCTTAGCTATGCCCATGTTTTCCTGTGTACTTGGGACTACTACATCAAGGAATCAATCACCGTCGAAATTATCAGCTGCCTGCGTTTTCCCAATTATTTATTTATTCTAGAATACCAGTATTTTACATGGGCCGACTGTCTGACCTCCATAACTCAGTTACTAGGTAAAACGATACCCCTTAGTCAGTAAGACTAAATGTCAGACTAGTGTCTCGTTATGTTTGGAACGGTCACCCATCCACCGATCATTTTTAGGGTACCGTACTCGAAGGGTAACCAACGGGACCTTATTACTAAACCTCCGCTGTCCGTCCGTCTGTCTGTCAGCGCGCTGTAATAGGCAGACAGTTGAAATTTTTGCAGAATCTGTATTTTTGTTGCCGCTATAACAACAAATAATAAAAATAAATTAAAAATAAAAGGGGGGGGGGGGGCGAGTCCGACTTCCACTTAGCCGGTTTTTTTTTAATTTTACCACCTTTGTTATATTCTTGAAATGCTATCTGTAAACTGTATAATGCTAAACTAATATAAAATCTATGAAAAAAGATCAAGGGATCCTATTTGTTAATCAGTTGATGAGTAATAAATTTACAAAAACAATACGCCCCATGTTTAATCACCCACCCCAAAACATACAACACACAAAACTCAAATACGTTTACATCAAACCTCCTTAGTCCTTACCTCCACACCTCTATAATAACGAGCTACAATTGTCTATGGCAATCCCCCTAATGGCGCCAATTTAAGTTCGAAATGAAATTTTCATCCATATTTCTTATCCCCTAACATCCCTTGCTCCCTCTCTAACTGCCGTTTATTAATTATAGCGCGAGCAGACTAATTTCGGCGACATTATATAATTTTATGTAGATTGCGATTTACGCGCCGAATGACTTTTGACAGGAACGCCATATTTGTTTTTAGATGTAATTTCAAACAGTAATCCTATGATATACGATTATGATATTATAATTAATTAATTATGATATTATTATTGATTATGATATTATATGATTGTTGCACATTTTTTTATTTTTCGTTACCATCATATTTTAGGTACAGACGCCAGCACATCAAGCTACCCGGAACTGTCAAATTTTACCAATCAACCTTGAACCTAATGCTTTGTCGATAAAGTTGAAAATCTATTCAATCATTTTGATAGATTATAGTACCGGAAACTGTCAAAGGGGTTTGAATTTAATGGCCGACCTAACTGCCACCATTTGAATTGATAGTTTTTATTTCGGAAACGTGACACTTTACAACATTTTGTCTCATACAAAACTGGTTTGTATTGAACCAGCTATAGATTAATGATAGGTTTGAAGCGTAGCCGCAACTTTGGAAAAAAAAATAGCGGAAGTTTCCAGGCATTATAAAAAAATCTTCCAAGCCCTTTCGCATTTAGCATACATATAGTTTATAACCTGGACTAACATATAGGATACTTTTTATTCCAGTAGTAGGTATGATCCCGTGGGACAATTATCGAAATCCACGCGGGCAAAGCCGCGGGCATGAGCTAGTTTATTAATGAAGGTCTTGAAATCAAAAAAGGTCAAGAAAAGTAGATGAGTAAGTACCTACTTTTGTCTCTTGACCGTCTGGTTTTTGACCCTTATTGTAAGACGCTAAGCTTTTCACTTAATTTGCTATTAACTCTTTGAACAAAAAAACGCACAGGCATCGAATCTATATCTCTAATCTAAACGATTACCTTATACTTACTAGTTTTAAGTTTTCATAATGAAACTGTTGCTCTTAATAAAAAATTACCCAACAAAACACGATTAAAGATTTCATCATCATTTTACTTCAGCCGAAAGACGTCCACTGCTGGACATAGGCCTCCCCCAAGTGTCGCCACATTGACCGGTCTCGTGCGACTCGCATCTAGCGGATCCCCGCAACCTTCACCAGGTCATCGGTCCACCTAGTGGGAGGCCAAAGATTTACCGAGTTTTAAATGCATTAATAAATTAAAGTTACTTATAGAATAATTAAAACTAAATAATGACACAAAAAAATATATTTTATTTCTATAAAATAAACGAACTAACTTTAGTTAGTTTATATTTGTATAAACTAATAAATAAACAACAGAACGCGTGCCACGTTGAATGGCAATTAATTCTTTAACTAAAGAAAGAGCCAGCCTAAGTGTCGACCAGTTGGCGAGATATTTCCTTAAAAAGGAGACTCGCACTCGGCCTCGTAACCCGAGCGTTTCGACCCCAAACGGCTCAAAACTGTAACTACCAATAAGGTTACAGTATTTCCGCCGTTTGATGCTAAAAGCAGCCGCAGCAGCAGCACAGCTAAAGATTTACTCATTCTTAAAAAAAACTTTTGAACAAACAGAAAACCAACAGACATATTTTCCAGAAGCCGACAACACGCGGTCGAATACCAACACACACAACTCATTCGAAATCCAGTTTTCAAGAACACCATCTTACTCTGTCTTTGATTCGAATAAAAGTATATATCCGTCTCTTTCTCGCACATTGCGATTGGGTTGAAAAGTTCCCGCCTTTCGTCAAAAACAATGGTTGGAAGAAAGAAAAAGGAAAAGAATAGCGCCGTCTCGCTTGCACAGTGTTCGGATATTTTGGTTAAGGAACATTTGGAAATTATTCTTGTGATTGTGTTTTGTTTTTTTTGAGGTGAAAACTTCTTTAGCATCGTTGTGATTTGAAAGTCGATGAAACGAAAAAGCGACAGTAAAAAGAGACAGACACATAAATTCATGAGATTTAACGTGGGAGAAAATGAGATAGGAAGCATTATACAGTGTTTATATTGAAGCCAAAATTTTTGAAGGTTTCACTTCTACCACGTGTGAATTTTTTTCTTGCTTTTTGATTATTTTGACTTGCTTTAATGGATGTTAGCGGTTAAGTGCACATTTAACCGACTTCTAAACAAAAAAAGGACGTAGTTATGTGTAAACACAAACAGCACAAATCTAGACTCCGTGACAACAACTGGGAAATTCTGGAGGGAAAAACCCAATAACACTTTGCACGACGAGGAAAACGAAACCAGGACCTTATGCTCAGCAGTCGCGCTTTCAACCACTAGAATATAGTGATAATACGGACTGACCTCATAAGGAGAAACTCTCCGAGCTTAAACAAATACTGGAGCTCCGAGCTGTATCAACAAACTTTAAAGCTACTTCAAGCTGTTAATGTTATTATTTGTTTAACATAGCTGAGCTCAAAAGCTGTTTTTTGCTTGCTGAAAATCCAAGGTGACAGTACGATATCGTTGATTTTTTGTCTTCCATCAGAAAATTTATAAAAAAATATCATCAAACGTAAAAAATCGAACAATTTTTCTTTCCACACTAGCGACCCTCCCGCGCTTCGCACGGATGCAATGTAGATAAACCTTCCTCTTGAATCACTCTATCTATTAAACCCGCATCAAAATCCGTTGCGTTGTTTTTAAGATCTAAGCATACATAGGGACAGACAGCGGGAAGCGACTTTGTTTTATACTATGTAGTAATTATACAGGGTGTAAGCAGACTCTTCACGAAGCCGTCAACCAAGCATTATGTATCAAACTAAGTAACTTTACGAAAAAATGAGAGCTGGGAAACGACATTTTTTTTTTGGGCTGAAATGTCACGTTTTACAGTAGGACTCAAGGAGGAGCTCGTGGCTAAAACAATAACAGCCGCTCGGGTCGATCTTTAGGTTAAGCCGTGCTTGCCTAGGTTGGTCTGTGGATGGGTGACCACCCATTACATACCGAGTTTCCTCCGTGCCTCGGAAAGCACGTTAAGCCGTTGGTCCCGGCTGTCATTTGAAGATCTTTGACAGTCGTTAAAGTAGTCAGTGACCCAAGAAGTCTGACAACCAGTCTTACCAAGGGGTATCGTATTTCCCAGTAGTAACTGGGTTGTGGAGGTCAGATAGGCAGTCGCTCCATGTAAAATACTGATATTCAGCTGCATCCGGTTAGACTGGAAGCCGACCCCAACATAGTTGGGAAAAGGCTAGGCAGATGATGACAGTAGGACTCAAGGTAACGCACTCAAAACATTGTGCTGGTGGATGGATTGAATAGAAAGGAGGTCCTGGAGGTGTTTAAAGTAAAAATCTTACATTAAAAACATGTATTTACAAAAAAAACTTGTGAACTGTTTATATATATATATGTATGTGATGGACACTTGTAAAACGATAACAGGTGCTCGGTTCGGTTGGTGGTTTCCTATGGAGAAGAACCGGCAAGAAACTCCATGATTACTCTTTTAAACTTATTTGGTTTCATAATATTATTATGTTGCGACATTTTAGGGGCACAGCGTAGGCCTGACATTAAGTTGTTGCTGACTACTAGAGAATTTAATTCTTCTCCATAGAGATCTACGCTTTGGAATGGGCAACTACAGTACTTTCACAAGTTATTATGCCTTGTGACTGTGACTGTAGCTTCGCCTTTTTTTTTGTTTTTCTGACTTTCGAAGTGCCTGTTATGATCTAATAGAAATAAATGCTTTGAGTTTAAGTTTGATTTTGAGAAAAACTTAAAAAAAATTAGTAAATTGGAATGGAAAAATTAAAATCGCTCTAATTTAGCTGTAACACAATTTTTCGAAAATGTTCTCCTGCATAAGTGTATGAAGTTTCATTACAATCGGTTATTCATTTCGAAAAAAAAGGACTTGTTTTTTTTTTGTAAATTCAATTTTTGGCAAAAAAAATAAAATTAAAATTGAATTTAGCCATTAACTCCAACAAATCCCATAGCAATAAATCACATTCGATTGCTACTTATTTTATCAGTAGGTACACACATTAGGGTGTCAACTTTTATCAACAGTTCGTGACTTTTTGGCTTTACCAGGGAATGCTTAATTTATACTCAATCCCGATTTCACCAATCCTAGGCGACGCCTAAATGATTACCTAAATAAACACTATTGGATTTTGAACTCATAACTCAGGTTCGAGAGACCAAATTCCAACAACAGAGCAGTTATTTAAGCATTCATTTTTTAAATAACTTACTACACAATGATTCTTTGAAACGTAAAAAAGTAAGTTCTTATTGCCACTTTAATGGGCAAATAGTTGGTAAAGTGATGTTTAAGTAAACGTTATTATGGTGTATATTAACTTGATATCTGATTCAATATTTGTGTTTGTGTACTTAAGTTAAGCTTATCTAATGTACAAGCGCCACTTCTTCCTTGTTAGAGCCAAAATGCATGTGAGCGTTTTTCTTTATTTTAAACTAACGTTCCGCCCCGGCTTCGCATGGGTGCTTTTTTTTAATGTAATATTAAAATTTTCAAACCTACAAGGAACGAATATGGATTGGGTTTTAGTCAGTACAAGTCTGACACTCCCTTCCGCTCTGCCCAGAGCGGGAGAAGTCATTTGATGATTTCCCATCCGTAAAAAAAAAGGTAGCTAGTCAATATTTTAGTTTTATACGCCAAAGAAGTATAATACCTGCTTTTAATGTATTTCTTTACTTAAGAAATCTTCATGACCCCCTTACTATTCAATCCATCCATCAGTATAATGTTTTGAATGCGTTACATTGAATCCTACCGTAAAACGTGATTTTTCGTGAAAAAAGTCGTTTCCAGCAATAATTTTTGCGTAAAGTTACTTAGTTTGATGTACAGAATGCTCGGTTGACGGCTTCGTGAAGAGTCTGTTTGCATCCTGTATATAAGGTCCCATTAAAATAGATGGACAAATTTTAACAAAGCGTTCAGAACGTCTAACTAAAGATATCCAAGCAAAAAAAAACATTGATTAAAGTGATTTTATTTTGACCTAAAATAATATATTGCCGGCCATTTTTTATATATTTTCGTTAGCTGATTTTATTTTCTTGTATCTAATGCGTTTTTTTTTTTTTTTACCATAGTCCTTATTATGGTGGTCTGAATGATTTCTAAAAGTTTGTCCATCTATTTTAATCGGACCTTATTATCTTTCATAATAAGCATGACCAGTATTTCCTGTTTTCATAGATAGATATAAATCTCCAGTAAGATAACCTGATCTAAATTATGACTCACATGTCTACGAAACAATATTGAGACGTGAGTCACTAAGATGGGGGGCAATATAGCTCAGTACAATACCAGCGCATAAAGCTACCACCTCAGAATAAAAAACTAAGACCCAGCACTGTCAACAGTGACGTGAAGCCGGTTTTGTAAAAATGTGTGCACTGTGAGCTTAGTTTTTGAGCGTAGTTTAATTGTAATTTGATTTAAATGTGTGCGTGTGAGCGTGTAACCACAGAGCGAGGCGTGGTTTTCCGCATGCTTCACTGAATTGTTCGCAGTGCTATGTCTTAGTTTTTTATTTGTTCTGAGGATACGCATCAACTTAGTACTACATACTGTCAACTTTTCTCATTCGACTTTAAACTTAACCATCAACATTCTATGGACTTCGGTTTTACGGACTATTTAAACAAATTTTGAACACAACATACCGTTAATTGTCTACTTCTATGTGCATACGTGTGTCCACAATAGAAATCAGAGCTTTAACAGCATTTTTGAGTGGCTGTGGTAAATCATCATAAGTATATTTGATGTATGCAAGTTTAATTCCATAACGTATACTCAAACCAATCAATCGTGACTCATTCGAAGCTCATTAACATACCATAAACCATATATAATAAATCAAATTCGTATCTGTGTCTGTCTGTGACTGCTTTGTTCTTTTATTAAGAGGGAGACAGGGTAGAAATGCGGCTTTTTTTGACAATTTTGGAGGGTTATATTTTCTTTACTCAAGAGGACCAAGGTTACCGACGTAGCCCGAAGAATAGCCAAACTTAAGTGGCAGTGGGCAGGGCACATTGCTCGCAGAACGGATGGTCAATGGGGCCGTAAAGTTCTGGAGTGGCGACAGCGAACCGGAAGTCGTTGCGTTGGAAGGCCTCCCACTAGGTGGACCGATGACCTAGTGAAGGTTGCGGGGTTCCGCTGGATGCGCGTCGCACGGGACCGGTCAATGTGGCGACACTTGGGGGAGGCCTATGTCCAGCAGTGGACGTCTTTCGACTAAAATGATGATGATGATTTTCTTTACTTATTAGTTGTTGAAAAAACGAAAATTACAGGGACGTGTCTACAGTTGAGCTTGATTTTATGAAAAAGGATGATTACTTTGTTATTCAAAAAGAAAAAAGTGTAATACGAAACGTAGATTTCGTCATTTGTATGGAGAATCCCAGCCCCTGTCTTAAACTGCGCAATGGATTTTGATGCGGCTTCCACCATCATTTAGATAATTTAATCTGGAAAGTATAAGTGTATCTACAAATAAATAGTCTAAAAAATCATGCGAAGCACGAAGTCTTTACTTTTATTTATTACAAAGAAATAAAGTTTGTATCATGTTCGGATATAGGTGGTAATCTCCGAAACTACTCATCCGATTTCAAAATTCCGTCACGGATGGAATGCAACACTATTACCAAGTGCCGTAAGATACAACAGAAAACCGTGAACAGAAACTAGTTCAAAACAATCTGAGCATTGAACAAGTCATCGTAAAAAGTAAAAGGCTTCTTAAAAACATAACCTGTTCTTAATTCAAAAACTGACAGCAATGGCCGTTGTAAAAAAAAAAAAGAAAAAAAAACTACAGTCCAAATTATAGTCGTTAAGAGAAAATAAGCGAGCTAAAGCACATTATTTGGTTGTACAAACATAAAATCTGCTGCGGTTTTAGTTAAACGGGTAGAATAAGACGATTCAAGCGTAAATCCCTTTAAGCTAGAGTGAGAAAGATGATGTAAAAGCGAGAGAGATAACAAAGAAGGTGGGGCGTAGGAAAAACCAGTATAACTTAAGCTTTGGTAGTGTGAAAAGTTGTTAAGAATTAATAGAAATGTAAGGATCAGGGTATTTTGGTTGTACCGCCCAGTCGTTTTGACAAAACCAACATAACTTGGACTTTAACAGTCTGAAAAGTTGTTATCTATGATAAGAAGAGAATGGGTCAGGGTATTCTGGCTGTACCGCCCAGTCGTATTGTCCACACACGGCAGAATATGACGATAATCGTTGCTACTCGTCGACGTTAATAAAATAATTCAGTTGTTTGTAACTACTGCTCTCGGTCGGTATCCGAACGCGTTCGACGTTTGAATTTTATTATTTCGTTTTTATTGCACGGCTGTTTAACTGTCGAGGTGTGTGCCTGTTATTTTTGTTAAAAAAAAAGTGTGAAGTGAACTTTTTTTGTCTTGTCTGTGCTTTTTTTGTTTTTGAACTTTTTTTTGTAGATGCTAGGTGAGTGACTGTTTTTTTTTATACGTGCCAATATTATTAAAATTACTCAATCTGTTAAAAATAAAAATATGTACTTTTTTCAAAAATTATAATATTTAAATGTTTCATACATATTTATAAAATGTTCTTTTTGGAAACGTTTACTCGTTTCTCTCTTGGATTCTTATCAGAAAAAACTGAAGAATTTAACGCAGTTCTGGAAGTTTAGGCTTCAGTTAAAAATATTATTAAACCAGCACAATTGTATAACTTTACCCGACTATTTACGTAGCTGACTATTAACGTTTACAACAAAAAATAAATCTACTAACCGTGTGGATAGCAATCTAAATTATGTCGACACAGAACTGAGCTACTAGTTTGGCGCTTTCGGTAGCGTCCCTAGATAAATGACCAACCATTACATACCTAGTTTCCTCCGTGCCTCGGAAAGCACGTAAAGCCGTTGGTCCCGGCTGTCATTTGTAGATCTTTGACAGTCGTTACCCAGGGGTATCGTATTACTTAGTACTAACTGGGTTGTGGAGGTCAGATAGGCAGTCGCTCCGTGTAAAATACTGGTACTCAGCTGAATTCGGTTAGACTGGAAGCCAACCCCAACATAGTTAGGAAAAGGCTAGGGAAACACACACCAAACAAACAAACATCTAGAAAAAAGCCGCTAAGTACATTTAACCCCATTGAATGACATTTTCATTAAATAGTTATAGAAGGTGATTAAAGGGTTTTATTAATCCAGGGCTGCGGGACTGTTCGAAAGAGATACCGCGGCCATGGAACACGAAGGGCAAGGAAGGAACATGGATGGGTTTTAGTCAGTACAAGTCTGGCACTCCCTTCCGCTCTGCCCAGAGCGGGAGAAGTCATTTGATGATTTCTCAACCGCAAAAAAAAGGGTTGTATTCATGATTTTAATAATTATAATTAACAATACTACAACTACATACGTGTTACGGATTTGAATCATATTTTCATGAACATACAACCTGACACTGACCTGCAAATTGCAATTAAAAAAAAAAGAATTTCGCGGGCTACGCTTACTTAATGTGGCAAAATAATAACAGCCGCTCGGGTCGATCTTTAGGTTAAGCCGTGCTTGCCTAGGTTGGTCTGTGGATGGGTGACCACCCCTACATACCGAGTTTCCTCCTTCCCTCGGAAAGCACGTTAAGCCGTTGGTCCCGGCTGTCATTTGCACATCTTTGACAGTCGTTACAGGTAGTCAGTGACCCTAAAAGTCTGACAACCAGACTTACCAAGAGGTATCGTATTACCCAGTATTAACTGGGTTGTGGAGGTCAGATAGGCAGTCGCTCCATGTAAAATACTGGTATTCAGCTGCATCCGGTTAGTCTGGAAGCCGACCCCAATATAGTTGGGAAAAGGCTAGGCAGATGATGATGATGAATAAGAATTTCAAAATATATGAGGGTTGGTGATGCGATACCCTCTTGCCTCTGATAGCACGTAAAACCATTGGTCCTGTGATCTCTCCCTGGTAGTGGCAGATTGTCCTCCCATCGGACTATGGGCGAGAGCAACGGCACAGAGAGTGAACCTGTGTTTTGTAACGATATTTTGATTGAAAAGAGTGCCCATGGAGTTTCTTGCCCATTCTTCTCCATAGAGATCTACGCTTTGGAATGGGCAACTACAATACTTTCACAGGTTATTACGCCTTGTGTCTGTGACTGTAGCTTAGCCTTCTTTGTTTTTCTGACATTCAAAAGTGCCTGTAATGGTCTAATTTAAATAAGTGCTTTGAGTTTTGAGATTTTTTGAGTTTGCGCACATTTGTGCACTATAATGGCTGTGAAAATAACCGTAACAAAGCCGAAATGCACTTGTTTTCCCCGCCATTGCGATCATTTTATTACAAACTAATTGATGACCGCGGCTTCGCCCGCGTGGATGTCGGTTATCGCGACCAAAAGTAAGAGATAGACAGATACCATCGCGGACTTTTCTGTAGACGTGTATAAGATACACAATTCCACGATACATCATTTTGTTATATCTCAAAGGGTTTAGGCAGCGTTTTCGTTGAAAGCTCTCAGATGGCTTATTTTTTTCCGACACTTCCAACAAATATCATTATATTTTAGTCAATGTATACAAAAACTTGATTAATTATATACTTAATAAACCTTCCTCGAAAACCACTCTATCCATTGGTGAAAACAGCATAAAAATCGGTGCAGTAGTTTTCGAGTTTATCGCGAACGGACAGACAGCCAGACGCGGCTTTATAATATGTAGTGACAGTTTATACATTCCCACTCTAACATTCCTCACGGCTACCGATGCATATAACTAACAGCAACAAAATAATATCTGTAGGGCATGCAAATATTTGTCTCCGTGCGGGACGCGAACCCGCAGTCCGTGAGGTGACTTCGAAACTAAATGTAGTGTGGTTGACGATTAATTGCGGTTTATCAGCTTTTGAACTCGTGAAAGTAGTAGTTGGTTTGTAGATCTTAAGTTTTTAACTAGAATTAATTATATTACTTTATATACGCATGCTAATAAGCACGTTAAACCGTTGGTCCCGGCTGTCATTTGTAGATCTTTGACAGTCGTTACGTAGTCAGCGGCCCAAAAAGTCTGACAACCAGTCTAACCGAGGGGTGTCGTATTACCCAGTACTAACTGGGTTGTGGAGGTCAGACAGGCAGTCGCTCCATGTAAAATACTGGTATTCAGCTGCATCCGGTTAGACTGGGTGCCGACCCCAGCATAGTTAGGAAAAGGCTGGGCAGATGATGATACGTAAGCTAAGCACAGAAGATATTTCAACAGATACTTTGCTTGTAAAGACATCAACGCGTTCACAAATCTGTTGGTGTTACAGAGTCAAAGCCAAGTCATAGATCTCGAGTTCGAACCCTAGACACGCACCTCTGATTTTTCGGATTCATGTGCGTATTGTATAATTATCACTTGCTTCGGTGAAGGCAAACTTCGTGAGGAAACCAGAACGCCTGAGAGATATTTCTCGACGGCATGTAAAGCCAAGTCAGGGGCCCACAGATGGCATAAAACTTCTGATACTAGGTTAGGTACTAACCACACGATAAAGAAGAAAGATGGATGATGAGGTTTTCACGATCATTGGGAGTATATATTCACAACTTAATTATTTACTCAGTCAAATATTTCAATGTTTTGACATCTTAATATTTAGATGCCTCCGGTGCAACTGAACATTTTCGCAACTGGACAGATTTTCAGCTGGCTTATATTTCCTTTATGTATATATCGGATTTTCGAGCGGCCGCGACACCACGTGTCGCTATTTATCCGTTATTTATTGTTGGTCCTCCATTTTGGGCGTGTAAATGATGCTTGAAAAATAATGCGTGCTGTATGTTTTACTTGATATCATTACAAAGATTTCAACGGAACATTATCAAAATAACTTGATATAACAATGATAGGTAGTGATTAAGTCCAAATTACAAAAATTATTAGACTAAGTTTAGAGCCAATGGATTTGTGCGTGATCACCGTGTGACAGTCACGTCAAAAGCGCTATCACCACCGCCATGACATTCACAACCCCATTCGGTGTAAACCGCTCTAAAAATCAATCTTAAACCACAGAATAAAAATAACCGATTGCAACTTATAAAAAGTGTTACAATAAATCATCCAAATCATCGCGCGCCGTTATATATATAATTGAATAACTTATTTTATTAGTATTGCACTCGTGCGCAACAAGGCCGTGCAGCAAGCAAAACATTAAAAACTTTGGAATGCCCAATTTTATTTTAATACCTAAAAAAAACTGAACTAAAATTCAATCACCAACTTCCAGCTAAGTGCCAAACAAAAATAGTTTTTAATGAAGCGATAATTCTGGAGTGTTTGATGAAATAATGAATCTATATTAAAAGCTCCTCAACGGTGATTGAGTACATTATCACTATATTAATAAAACGTTATCTAGCGCTTAGCCGCGTGCTAGCGGCTATCAGTGAGTTAATTTTATCAATAAAATCCCATTTAGTCTAGAAATGGGAAATAATTGAAAACCTACTACTGATACTCGGCTTCTTATACGACGGTGTGTGTGAATTTTTAGAATTGGATAATCAGTTACGGAGATTACCCCCTTTAAAAACTTACAAACAAACCTCTATAAAGGATGTGTAAAAAGACTCTTAACGAAACTGAAAAGCACTTGTTTTCCCCGTGAATGCGATATTTTTTTTGTACTAGACCATACCTGCGAACCTTCTAGTTACGGAGATATTGGGGGTCAAAGTTCCAACTTCACATGTTTTTTTTTGATTACATGTTTTTAATGTATTTTTTTTTGCTTTGAACACCCAGACGACCCCGTTGCTATTCAATCCATCCATCAGCATAATGTTTTGAATGCGTTACATTGAATCCTACCGTAAAACGTGATTTTTCACCCCAAAAAAAAGTCGTTTCCCAGCAATATTTTTTGCGTAAAGTTAGTTAGTTTGATGTACATACATAATGCTTGGTTGACGGCTTCGTGAAGAGTCCTTTTACACCCTGTATAATATTAATAAAGAAAAGCAACGCAATGAAATAGTTTCATAGTACGAAAGTATGAAAGCTACTGTCCATCAGACAATGAAAAAAAAGAGGTGACTGATTATCCTGTCCCCTAGGCGAGGATAATCAATATTAACCACATTATCAAGATTAATAATTCGTTATCTATCTATTAAATGGGTACCTGTTTAGTTTTGTCGCGTGTCGGGTTATAAGTTATAACAGTGGATTTGTTGTCATTTATAAAATTGTGAGCAGTCACGGGACGCACTGGCAGAAGTGAAACATCGAAATTATTTTGTACAAGTAATATGCATAAAATAACAGTACACAGTAACAGTACAGTGTACATACAAGGTGTAACGCAAGACCTCCCGTGTGATCTCTCGGACCAAGAAACTGATCAACTTTTGATCTAGAAGTTATTGAAATTCGCAAAAAAAAAATGGACTTTGTATAGGAACTGACGCGATCAGCTGATCAACATGTATGGTAAAACTAAAAAAAAAAGTAATGAATTTCCAAAAGTCATAGAACAAAACTTGTTCAGTTTCATGGTCATATACACGCATAGACATAGACACCACACGAGAGGTCTTGCGTTTATTATGTTACACCTTGTATATAGCATCGCATAGTGGCGACGCACGGCATGCGTCGCCACGCCAACAATCGGTTTTACCCGCGGTTATAGATGTTTCTCATCAAAAGTAAGTAAGGTTCATTTACGATTTGACGAATCAACGGGATTTATTAATTAAATGTTAATAAAGGGATACTTATTAGTAGTTATTACACAATGAACCTTCTGGAATAAATTCTTTAAATAACCACGATAGACGCATTAAAATCCGTGCCGTAGTTTAAGAGAACAGGGCGCGCACACGGACAAAACTTTTGACTTTATTTTATGAAATACTAGCTTATGCCCGCGGCTTCCCCCGCGTGGAGTTCGGTAATTGTCCTAAGGGGTCCTGTGTGTTAATCCGGGTTATAAACTATCTGTGTGCTAAAATCCATCCAAATCCGTTCGGCAGTTTTGTGTGAAAGAGTAACAAACATCCGTCCTCACAAACTTTCGTATTTATAATATTATAGTAGGATTAGCCGTTGCCCGCGACTTCGTTCGCCTGGAAATTTTAATGTGTGTGTGAGAAAAAAAAGATAACCTATGACCTTTCACAGGATATAATCTATCTCTTTGCCAAATTTCATTACGGTCTGAACAGCCGTTTAGCAGTGAAAAGGTAGCCAACAAATAGAGTTACTTAACGCATTTGGATTGGATAGATATATAGATCATCTCCCCAACGTTTTCCCAACATGTTAGATTCGGCTTCCAGTCTAACCAGATGCAGCTAAATACCAGTATTTCACATGGAGCGACTGCCTATCTGACATCCACATCCCAGTTAGTACTGGGAAATATGATACCCCTTGGTAAGACTGGGTGTCAGACTTTTTAGGCCACTGACTACCTAACGACTGTCAAAGATCTACAAATGACAGCCGGGACTAACGGCTTAACGTGCTTTCTGAGGCATGGAGGAAATTCGGTATGTAATGGGTGGTCACCCATCCACGGTCCAACCTAGGCAAGCACGGTTTAACCTAAAGATCGACCCGAGCGGCTGTTATTATTTAGCCAAGAGCTCCGATAGAGATATAGATAATCCTCTTCATTTTAGCCAATGGCTGTTTTAGCAAATGGTTTGTTCGATTTCAGTGAAAGTACCTGCGACTAAGTATATAGTACCTATGTATTGTATACGCGAAAGTATTTTAGATCTATGCCTTATCTGTTCTGTTACTTAGTTAAACTAGATTTTGCGGAGATATACCTACCTCGCTAACTGTAATACTGCTAATTTAAGGTATAACACTAGTCTTTATACTTTCGGTTTTAAAACCCTGTTTACCGATAATTAAGTGTGTTATTTATATGACAGTTGAGAGATATACGATTTAACAAGCGACCATCGCTTTCAATCGTTTTGTACTACTTTCAACAAAATGGCCGAAACAGTCCCATACATAAACCAAAGGTCTCCATCACCCAAAGGTTGACTGGTAGAAAATGCCTATGGCATTAAGTCCGCCTCTGTACTTTGTGCTTGAAGTGTTAAATAAATAAATAAATAAATAAATACAGGATGTAAACAGACTTCACGAAGCCGTCAACCAAGCATTATGAACATCAAACTAAGTAACTTTACGCAAAAATTATTGCTGAGAAACAAGTATTGTTTTATGTGAAAAATCACGGTTTACCATAAGACTCAATAAACTCATTGTACAAGAGTCATGGAGGTAAAAACTAAATAAGTGTAGTAGCATAATACAGGAGTCATGAAATTCTTTGACTTCCAATATCTCCGTAACTAGAAGGTTCCCAGGTATGGTCGAGAACAAAAAAATGATTGCAATGACGGGGAGAAGAAGTGCCTTTCGGCTTCGTTAAGGGTATTTTATACCCTTTTTATGACCACTCTATCGTTATTTTTGCTGATCGTATGTCACTTTATCTTGGGCATCCCGAGGGGTCTTGAATTGTAAAGAATGGTTACCCATCTAAGGGTTGACAGCGGTAGAATCTATCAGTGTCCTTTACGCTTGGTTCTCTTCGTAATAATATGAAGTTTGTGTTTAAACAGCAATTAATATAATTACGAGGTACCCGTTCAAGAATAATATAATAAAATTGTACAGTCCGATATCTGTACATTGACGAAATTGAAAAAATATATGGGGGGTATTTATTAGAGCAACAGAAGCCTAAACAACAGATTTTAGAATTTAGTCTATCTGTCTGTATGTTTGTACGTGCATCACGCAAAAACTACTGCATGGATTTGAACGCAGTTTTCACCGCTCTACTGCTAGATGCTTAACTTAAGATATAGGCTACATTTTATAACAAAAACAAGTGTAAACATAAAATATAGATACTAGAGCTTCTAATGAATGGGCAGCAGCATTCTCTGTGCCTTTGTAACAACCGTACTGCGATCGCCAACCTGCCGCCAAGCGTGGCGAAACAACTGGCAAAACCCACCTTTGGGGGAGGCCTATGTTCAGCAGTGGACGTCATTCGACTGAAAGGATGATGATTGGCTAGCTCTGCTCCTAAGTACCACGTGTACGAAGTCGCGGGCAAAAGCTAATAAACTAAGGGTACTAATTTTTTGAGCTGTTATTTAAATATTCGAGATGTGATTATGATCAGTTGAAAAACATATTGAGCGGTTATTTAATTTAATGGCAGTAGAATTTATAATTCATACTTTATTAGGTTAAACTAACTATATACATTGATAATTAAAAATTATAGCAGTTGATTAATTATTGCGACAGTAAAACATGGACAGTAATAAAAAATCAATTAGTAGGTTATTTTATCATACAATGTCAATTCTAAAAATAATTAAGCAGTCCAATAACTGAATGAGCGTTAAAAATGATGGATTGAGCGGTTCGATAAATAGTTCGGCAGATCCTAGCGAGTGGTGACACCCCGAACTCAAATTCATTGAAAAGAGAGGTAAATGTTGTTATATTTCTGCCCTCGCATACCCCGATGCTTACCGCAACGCATGGGTAATCAGCAACAGAAGCCTTAACAACAAAATCAACAAAAATTATCCTAAAAGTCTTGCTAGCTGGTGTGAGGAGCGTAGGCCGAAGGCCGGCGGAGCGACGACGACGTTTGTGACAGAAAGTGGGTTTGTTTTTAATATTGCGAGCGCAGCGAGCGTGCGTCATGGAGTCGTCGTAGCTAAAGTCGTTGCATGCTTAATATACGAGGAATACATTTTACCACCTCATTGTTTATAGAACTGCTTAGAATGAGATTTCTTACCGAAACATTCCGATTTATTATTGCCCACACGTAACCGCTCGTTCAATATTTTTTACCGCTCATTCAATTATTTTCCTGCTCAATTATATATTTACTGATCCATTTCATTATTTTTTATTACTCATTTTTGTTTACTTTACTGCTTAGTTTTAACTGCTGTTAGTTAGTTATTAAACGTGCCATTTATAATTTTTAACTTGCCTAAACCGCTATTTACAACTGCTTCTTTAAATCAGTGCCATGAACTAATACATTGATACACACACCTCCATTTGCTCTCATGTGTGTGCAGTGCTATGAAGTTTATATTCCCGATCAAAACGTTTGTACATATTAACAGTAATCATTTGGAGGATTTCCGATTGTAGTCCAAATGAATATGGATGGGTTTTAGTCAGTACAAGCCTGACACTCCCTTCCGCTCTGCTCAGAGCGGGAGAAGTCATTTGATGATTTCCAATCCGTCATTAAAAAAAAAAAAAAAAAATGTTCTTCAGAAAAGTCAGGTGTGTACTCGCAACCAGCGATGCGAAATTCGAATGAATCGGTTTCTTTAGGCTTTTTGCGGCCTAACTGCCAGCCTTAGCATATAAAAAAAGTTTATGTACTTGCCTATCAATATAACTTTAATGAAATTACAGATGGGACTTGTCAACATTATTGTTAAGGTTAGGAAAACATTGAATGAATGATATATTTATTTGCAAGAATATAGGTAACGTAAGTTCTTAAGGTTTCACTATATTCGGCATTTTAGCCGTACAAATGTTTTGATTTGACATATTGGTTATCCTTCCAGCATGCAGTACGCATTTAATAATTACCGCAATAACAACATACAATACTAATAATAATTTCATAATTTAAATTTATTACAATGAAAAAAATAGTAATAATAATACAATTCTATTCAATTATAATAATAATTTATATAAAAATAAAAATAGAGTCAAAAATAGCGATCAACAATAATTATGTCATGTCAAAAAAATAATAATAATAAGCCTATTTAAGGAAATTTCGAAACGCCTAGTTGACGCTTCCCGTGACCCAAGGGCTGGCTTTTACTTTGGCCAGAGGCTAAGTGTTGCCATACAACGTGGGAACGCCGCCAGTCTCTTGGGCACATTACCATCTGACAGCGTTGAGGAGGAGTCGATGCCCTTTTATAGTTTGTTGTTAGTTTATCTATTTTAGTTTAATAGATTTTAATTATCAATGTATATAGTTAGTTTAACCTAATAAAGTATAATAATAAATAAAAATAGCAAGAATGATAATTGTTCCAGTATTATTAAGTAATGTCATTAGGAAGATGTCATAATAATTATAGCTTTACATTTTACACTCAAAATATTCATTAATGGAATAAAAACATATCTCACACAACCAGTTAAATAGCTTTTTATTAAATTCTAAATCTGTAGCATTTCTAAATTCTTTGGCTAAGTGGTTATATATTTTCACCGCCATGGTATAACAATTTTTGTCGCATACTTCTAGCCTATTACGCGGGACTATTAGTGGCTTTTGTACTATCTTCCTCTTTGACATAGCCTTTTCATCTTTTTCAAAAATCGAATAGTTATTTCTTACGAATTTGCAGGTTTCAAATATATATAGAGATGGAAGGGTAAGCAGCTTTTGCTTAATAAATACCGGTTTACAAGAGTCTCTCCACTTAAGATTGAAAATTGACCTTACACACTTTTTTTGGGCTATGAATGCCCTCTGCGCATCTGTTGAATTCCCCCATAGCTTCCAACCATTCCATACCTTAAAACATAACAAACATGGCTATGGTATACTAATAAGGCTGCTAGAATGTTAGTTAAATTTTTCATTGACAACCTCATGGTCTTTGTTGTTATAAGCATATGCGTTGTTCTGTGTATCAAGCCTTCGGACGCCAGAGCATAAAGGCACGCGCGTGCCTTCTACGCCAAGCCACAATTTCACGTACCATTTTGTCACATATTCTTGTCCTTTGGCGTACAGGGCACGCGCTTGCTTGTCACGTATACAGGGTGTAAACAGACTCTTAACGAAGCTGAAAGGCGTTGTTTTCCCCGTCATTGCGATCATTTTTTTGTTCTAGACCATACCTGGGAACCTTCTAGTTACGGAGATATTGGGAGTCAAAGTTCCAACTTTTTCATAAGTTTTTTTTTTTAAATACATGTTTTTAACGTAAGATTTTTACTTTAAACACCTCCAGGACCCTGATGAAACGTGAACGTGACTCTTCACGAAGCCGTCAACCAAGCATCAAACTAAGTAACTTTACGCAAAAATTAGTGCTGGGAAACGACTTTTTTTTTGGGCTGAGAAATCACGTTTTTCAGTAGGACTCAATGTGACGCAATCAAAACATTGTGCTGATGGATGGATTGAATAGAAAGGGGATCCTGGAGGTGTTTAAAGTAAAAATCTTACATTAAAAACATGTATTTAAAAAAAAAAACTTGTGAAAAAGTTGGAACTTTGACCCCCAATATCTCCGTAACTAGAAGGTTCCCAGGTATGGTCTAGAACAAAAAAATGATCGCAATGACGGGGAGAACAAGTGCCTTTCGGCTTCGTTAAGAGTCTGTTTACACCCTTTATGTATATAGGTACATATATACAAGAATTCCTCCTTTAAAGGTATAAGATAAGATAAGATACTTAGATGACCGAGCTTTGCTTGATTTTTTTTACGTTTTCTGAAATTAAACCTAGTTAGATCGATTATCGCCCACGAAACCCCCTGCACCCTCATATATACAAGAATTGCTCGTTTAAAGGTACAAGATTAACAGCATGTTTCATTATTCTAATGTATTATTTAACTTCTTTGCACCTTTATCATAAATAATGGTAAAAACAATAGGCTAGTTGACAAGGTCAAAAATAAAATATAAAAATACGTAGAAATAAGGCCACTCATCTTAAAAACTACCATCACCGTACAGAAATTAAATATTGGGGGACAATATAATTGTAAAATTGGATTTACTGATAATAAGTATTACATTTGATCCCAAATAAGTATGACGTCACAACGTGCTATTTCATACAAATCACGTACAAATTTTGCGTTTTGACAGTTCATAAAAAATTTTGACTTCCTGTCACATACCCTATTGCACCTATAGGCGTTATGTCGCTCCTAGAAGAGTTATGTCGGATACATTGAGTGGACCACCTTTGTAAGACGACTAAAAATTCATGGTGCATTGTAGGCAAGAGTATAAATCTCTTAAAGATTGGTTTACTTCGATATTTTATTCATCGCAATTTTCTGTACTCTTGCTCATACTGTTTTGTCTCCTGTCGTCTTGGTAGAAAATGCCCAAGGCATTAAGTCTTTGTGTAAAGTTGCATAAAGTTTTAATAAATAAAATTAGGGTGGACACACATTAATTTTAACTGCTGGAACTAAATGATGTTTCTATCATAACCTGGCAAGCCAATATTGTTCAGCGAATGCTCTAAAAAATCTCGTAGGCGAAGCGTAGCGACACAACGTAGCCTCGTAGACCGTCTACGAATTCCGTAGCACCAAGCCATAATTAATCGTTTAAAACAAAGATTGGTAATTTATTGTGTTGTAATTGTGTCTTCATCTGCCTGGCCTTTTCCCAACTATGTTGGGGTCGGCCCGGCTTCCACTGTAACCGGATGCAGTAACTTTACGCAAAAAAAATTGCTGGGAAACGCCTTTTTTTTTGGGGCGAAACATCACGTTTTACGGTAGGACTTTTACAATGGTTTCAATACATTGTGTGGATTGAATAGTACAGGGGTCCTGAAGGTGTCTTAAGTAAAAAAATATATATATTAAAAACATGTATTTAAAAAAAAAAACTTGTAAAAAGTTGGAACTTTGACCCACAATATCTCCGTGACTAGAAGGTTCCCAGGTATGGTCTAGAACAAAAAAATGATCGCAATGATGAGGAGAACAAATACCTTTCGGCTTCGTTAAGAATCTTTTTACACCCTTTATAGGAAAACCCCGACAATAAATGTTAGGCAGTAGCCCACCAAACCACCCCTCTGGTCGAACTAGCCTCCCTTATTACTAAACTCCAGCTTAACAATATTTATTTTTTTCCCACAGGTACATAATGTAAAACCCATCAACACGAAAAATGTCTTCTCAAATCCTCCCACACGGTATTTACCGCCGCGACTCGAACGACATCCAAGAAAAACCCTTAGAAATCGACACAGAATCGAACCCCGACCGCAGCCGATCCAACAGTCCGAAAAACATGAAATACTACAAAATGGATGAAGAAAAAACTATTTTAAACCAAGGAAAAAAATCTTTCTGTATAGACGCTTTACTATCACGCCAGCTACCGGAAAGTAGTTTGCAAGATAAGGTGGCTCAGCAAAAATATCTGACAATCATACATAATAAAAACTATATTGGGAGGTACCAGGAGAATTATGACTCCCAAATTGAGCAGAACATGATCAACAAATGCGAAGGTCGGGAGAGTCCAAGGTCTGGGCAGAGGAGTCCCAGGTCTGGACAAAGTAGCCGGTCTGCTAGTCCAGGGTCTGATGATGGGAATAGATCTGGCAGCTATAGTCCTCCTATCTCGCCAGGAGTCGAGGGAGGAAATGAGGAGTATGAGAGCTACAGGCCTGGTGAGTTGATACTTTTTTTTCTTTTTCTGTTCTGTAACTTGTAATTTAACTAGCCTTTTTTTTTTTTTTTTTACGGATGGGAAATCATCAAATGACTTCTCCCGCTCTGGGCAGAGCGGAAGGGAGTGTCAGACTTGTACTGACTAAAACCCATCCATGTTCCTTCCTTGCCCTTTGTGTTCCAGGGCCGCGGTATCTCTTTCGAACAGCCCGCAGCCCTGGCAGGCATCGGCCCTTGCGGGCCCCTCCCTATTTGCTGACATCTCTTTGAGGCGCGCGTGGAACACGAACGCGCCGTCAACACGGCCTGTCGTCAAAAGACGGACGGACGGCGAGCTAGCCCATTACTCTCCGTCCACAGGTCCGCGTCTACGGTGGCCGGAAGCCACCACGTGACCCCCGACGCCCAAGGCGTCTCCCGCGGCGGCTGGGACGAGAGGTTCTCTCCCTCTCACGCTCCGCCACCTCCTTCGCTAGCATGACTGCTTCGCAGAAGGAGGTGACGGCGTCCCATTCCCTTTCGCTCCGGACCATGGACTGGACCAGGGCCGGACGCGATAGGTCGCCGCCGCCGATCGCCGCTACGAGGACACGGCGGTGCTCCGCCCAAGCGGGGCAGACCTCTACCGTGTGCTCCACCGTATCCTCTGGGCGACCCTCACAGTGGTAACACCCGGGCGTTTCCTCCCGCCCGATTCGGTGCAGGAACCTCCCGAAACAACCGTGTCCGGTGAGGACCTGCGTCAGGCGGAAGGTGAGGGTGCCGTGGCCCCTCTCCAGCCACTCCTCAAAGAGGGGACTTATCGCCACTGTTGTGGCGTGCCCTGCACGGGGTTGCGATAGTCGCTCTCTCCATGTCGCCATGAGATCGCGCCGGAAGTCTGTCCGCAGTGCGACAATTTGCCGCGGCAGCGGAGTTTCCCCCCGGCGTAGTGCCTCTACGCGCCACTCGTGTAGGCGCGCGAGGACTATCGCCTCCAGATCCCATGGCGGCAATCCAGCAAGAAGGCTCGCCGCCTCGCCGGAGATCGTGCGGTACCCCCGGACTAGCCTTACGGCTACCAACTTCTGGGGCGCGTTCAGGTAGTGGGCGGCTCGCCGCCTTAAGGAACGCGCCCACACCGGGGCCCCGTAAAGGGCCATGGACCGCACGACCCCCGCGTAGAGCCTCCGGCAGGAGGCGTTTGGACCCCCCAGGTTGGGCAGGAGCCGCCTGAAGGCAGCCCCGGTCCGTTCCAATCTGGGGGCCAAACGTCGGAAATGCTCCACGAAGTTCCACCGGCTATCGAGGTCGAGCCCTAGGTATTTCAACGTCGACTCGACGCCGATGGGAACCCCTCCCGCCGTTACTATGGATCCCGACGGTGGCGCATTCCGAGGCCCATGAAAGCACATGGCCTCGGACTTGTGCAAAGCCACCTCGAGACCCAATTGCCGGATCCTCTCCACGACTATCGCAACCCCGCGTGTCATAAGTTCGGCCGCCGCCTCGTACGACCTCCCCTGCGCCAGCACCAGCGTGTCGTCAGCGTAACAAACTACGCTGACGCCACCAGGGAGGTCGGCGCGCAGCACCCAGTCGTAACCGATGTTCCACAAGGGCGGCCCTAGAACCGATCCCTGTGGAACACCGCACGACATCTCTCGCCGGTTCCACTGGCCGTCGCGACCGGGGTAGATGACGGCCCTATCCGTTAGGTAGTCCCCGACAATACGACGGAGGTAGGTCGGCACCTGGTGATACCGGAGTGCCTCCCTAATGCAGCTCCAGGGTATGGAGTTGAAGGCATTGGCGATGTCAAGAGACACCGCCAAAACCACCCCACCCCGGGACACCGCATCCCCCGTCGTGAGGGCTCTCACGCGCATGATGGCGTCCACCGTCGAGCGCCTCTTGCGGAAACCAAACTGGTGTTCCGCAAGATCCGGCCCAATCCCCGCAAGGTGCCCGGCGAGGCGGTTTGCAATTACTCTTTCAAAGAGCTTGCCCACCTCGTCGAGCAACACAATGGGCCGGTATGCGGACGGAGAGTCCGCAGGGCGCCCCGGCTTCCGAATGAGGACCAGTTTGCCCGTCTTCCAACGAAGCGGGAACTGGCCTCTTTCCAAGCATGCGCTTAGGAGTCCCTCCAGTCGGGAATTTAACTAGCCTTAAGATATGTTGTGGAACAAAATTAACTTTTAAATGAGTAGATTTTTAATGCTTTTGGGACTTAATTGTTATTGTTGTTGTATGAGTGCTAGTACATTTTAGGCTATAAACAACAACATACATTTATTTCCAGGCAACTTTGGCCCATAGATATATAAGGTCCCATTAAAATAGATGGACAAATTTTAACACAGCGTTCAGTACGTCTAACCAAAGATATCCAAGCGAAAAAAACACTGATTAAAGAGATTTTATTTTGACCTAAAATAATAAATTGCAGGTATTTTTAGTGCATTTTCGTTAGCTGTTTTTTTTATTATTATTTATTACCATTGTCCTTATTTTGGTAGTCTGAATGATTTCTAACAGTTTGTCCATCTATTTTAATAGGACCCTATATACGTTACAGATAAATAAAACAAATATTCACAGTCCTGGTACACTGATAATATAGTTCGCAATTTGATTTATAAAGTTATTTTTTAGCTATTTAAGGAAATTTCGAAACGCCTAGTTGACGCTGCCCGTGACCCAAGGGCATAATAGGGCATAATGAAGTATTATTATTATTTATTATTCTCTCCTCCACAGGCATCATCCCCAAACCGGGCCTCCTCCCTCAAAATCCAGCCCTGGTGGCAGCGCAGTCGGCAGCTCTATTCAACTACCCGCAGCTCTCTCAACCGGGCGCTCTGCCCCCGGGTGCTCCGATGCCATCCGCGTTCCACCACCCTGGAGACCGTGTGCTGCATCATATGCAGCTGGAGTGGCTGGCCAGGACGGGCATGTTCTATCATAGGATACCAGAGCTTGGAGGTATGGGGTTATGTATGTGAATTATAGATTTTTTTTGTGAGTGTAATGGGTGATTTTGTGTGTTTAGAAAGTTCATGTACAAGTGTGGTACATAGGCGGACTTAATGCCACAAGGCATTCTCTACCAGTCAACCTTTGGGTCAAATAGGACAACGTTTTGTTTGTGATACGGTTCATAATAATATCTTTAAAAAACGACTTAAATACACATAGACAAATAAAATAGATAATACAAAATATATAAAAACAAACAAAACTAGTCGATTCGATCTGACGATCTGACGCGAGTTTAACAGTTTTTACCCATCCCAAAAAGTGCACAAAGCCGCTAAAGAAGTATTCACTTCAAAAAATCTCTGTGTATCTAATATGTGGTGACCGTTTCGCATTGCAGTGTATGTTACAGTAACAGCCAATACTTCGAAATTTTGAAAAGAAATAAGACGTCAAAGCTTTTAAAGGTTTTGCATAAACCACTCTTAAAATTATTTCTTCTACACGGGGAGTGTAGAAGAAAGAATTACATATTAGAATACATTATTATTTTACAACCAACACACTGCCATCTGATCCCAAACTAGGTAGAGCCTGTACTATGGCAACCAGACAACTGATAAACATACTTATATATTTCTAAATACATACATATTATAGATAAATTACACACCCAGAAACAGAACAAATAATCGTACTCATCGCACAAATATTTGTCATGTGTGGGAATCGAACCCACGACCTCCGTCCTAGCAGTCAGGGTCACTAACCACTAGACCAATAGGTCATTCATAGAAAACACGTAGCCGTTGTTTCCGGCTGCCAATTGTAGATCTCTGACAGCCGTTAAGTAGTCAGTGGCCCGAAAGTCTGACAACCAGTCTCACTAAAGGGTATCGTATTACCCAGTACTAACTGGGTTGTGGAGGTCAGATAGGCAGTCGCTCCATGTAAAATACTAGTATACAGTTACAGTTCCATCCGGTTAGACTGGAAGCCGACCCCCACATAGTTGGGAATAGGTTAAGCAGAAGATGTGTCCGTTGGTGTTGTAACTATATGGCGTTCCAGTAACAAATATTAACAAAGAAATGCTAATATTTTCTTTCTTTCAATACTTTACGAGAGCAGCGGTGGCCCAGTGGTTGCGACTCTGACTTACGAACAGTAAGTCGTGGGTTCGAACCAAGGCAGGCGTATTACTTTGTGTAATTTATTTCATCACCACTGCTCTCAAAAACGGTGGAGGAAAACATCGTGAGGAAACCGGCATGTCCTAGAACCAAAAAATTCGAAGACATGTGACATCTACCAATCCGCACTGGGCCCGCGTGGTGGTTATAGCCCATTCCCTTGTCCCACTCTGGGCGGAGCGATACTACTTTGTTTCACACTTCCCGGCGCGTTGCGAAGCCGCGCGTGAGCGTGAATAGTTTTTACCTAGCTACTATTCTATAATAATTATCATTCATTCATATCCCCGCTTTCTGATTAATTTGAATATGTGCCGTAATACCAAAAAATACGAATGAAAACTCAATGATTTTCCATTTTTTTTTTATATTATGTAACTTAACAATATAAGTCATGTTTCGAAATAGTCAATATTAAATATATTACCGTTTTTAATATAGAACAGATGAGATGAAAACATCTTATTTATACTGTAAAAATGTGAGAGATTCAATTCGTTTTACGTAAGTATTCTGCAAAAAAAAAATAATTAACCCTAGGTAAGTACTGTCTTGTTCCGAATAACAGCATAATAAGGTGGAAATATGCTCAAACTGAAAATGATTTTATTATTACGTTTGTATGGACAATTCATCGTCCGCCGGCCCCTTAAGATAAAAGATAACAAAGATTTAGGCACAGCTAAACCATTCATCTTTCTACCCAATCTTATCATTCAGCCAACAAATGGAATTACTTACTTACAATTTGTAGTCTGTGGGCGAGTTAGACCTAATCTGTCGTCAAGATAAATGTCATCCATCAAGTTGGGGATGAAAGGGTTATACAGTATAAATGTTTTAAAGAATTGGTCTGTTAGTTGGACTGTGGTCTCGTGGTCGCAAGCGCGACTGCTGAGCGTAGGGTCCTGGGTTCACGGGCAAAAAGTGCTATTGGGTTTTTCCATTCGTTTTGGAAGTTGGCGGTATGATACCCCTTAAGCCGTTGCTCCTGCGCCGGCTCTTTCTTTAGTCGTATCGGATTGCCATCCCACCGGACTATGAGAGTAAAGGAACAGAGAGTGTACCTGCGCCTGCGCACACACGCATGCACTCTTATGTTTATTTATTTGAAAAAATCGTAAATGACACCTTAACAGCTATAACGGCAATGCGATGCTACTACAGATACAGATACAACTTACTTACATTGACTAACAAAAAAAAACACAATTAAATACCTTTTGAAAATACCTACACTTAAAACACAATTAAATTACCTACATTGAAAATAAAAAAGTTAAATTCCATTTAAAATATAAAAGCTTGTAAAATACCTGTAATTAAAAACACCTCTAAAAATTTTCGATGCACTCTAGTGCTACCTGCGAACTTCATCAGGCTGCAGTGAAATATCTCCCGCGCCGATGGCTAATCTCTGCTCAGATTGGCTGCGTTACAGAAAACGTCAGGAGGGCTATATTATATGTGAGGGTCGCCCAGAGGACACGGTGGAGCACATGGTGGAGGACACGGCGGTGCTCCGCCCAAGCGGGGCACCGCCGTGTCTTCGTAGCGGCGATCGGCGGCGGCGACCAATCGCGTCCGGCCTTGGTTCTATCGATGGTCCGAAGCGAGAGGGATTGGGACGCCATCACCTCCTTCTGCGAAGCAGTCATGCTAGCGAAGGAGGTGGCGGAGCGTGAGAGGGAGAGAACCTCTCGTCCCAGCCGCCGCCGGAGACGCTCCGGGCATCGGGAGTCACGTGGTGGCTTCCGGCCACCGTAGACGCAGGCTCCACTAGGGCCAATGCCTGCCAGAGCTGCGGGACTGTCCGAAAGAGATACCCCAGCTCTGGAACACAAAGGGCAAGGAAAGAACATGGATGGGTTTTAGTCAGTACAAGTCTGACACTCCCTTCCGCTCTGCCCAGAGCGGGAGAATTCATTTGATGATTTCCCATCCGAAAAAAAAGGGCTATATTATAAATATATTATACTTTACGGGCGAATGTGACAGATGAAACTGTCAGTGTACTGTCAGTGTCTATATTCTGCAACAATGAAGACATTGGCAGCTTGTGTTTAGCCTATGTGCATATCTCGTTCAGTTTAAATTGTGTAACCCTAAGTACTAAATTAGTGACTCAGTCATGGGAAAATGTTCCTCACCTACCTACCTTCTTATAAAAACATAACCCTTCCTTGGCAGTCGGGTAAAAATAAATTGTATAGTTTGTTCATTTGATGATACTTTAGCATCAATGACGAAGCGGTACTACAAAAACAAAAATAGTTGAAACAATTGTGAATCGTAATCTTTTGTTTTTTGTATGACAAACCGGGACAGTGAGGAACCGGGCCATAAGTCATATTATTTTGTGGCAGTATCTAAACTTGTTGAAACTTCATGGTTTCTTTAAAAGGGGTAGTTCTTTAGTACAACTTGTAAACAATGAAATTATATCAGCAGAACATCATTCTCTCTCCTGCCCTTATACCGATTTATTTGGGGTCGGCTGCTCAGCAGTCATCTACTTTCGAAGTATTCCCATTTGAGCACCGATTTCAAGAGCACCAAAGATTTTCCCTATTAAGCAAAGGGCTATGCTAATATCTTTGCTATATCCGTGCTCTAAGATTTGGTGCTTTTGAAATCGGTGCTCAAATGGTAATACTTCCTACTTTCCTAATACTCGCCATACAGTCCATCCATCGTTTCTTTGGTCTTCCTCTACTCTTATACCCATCCACATGACTAGGTACTTAAAATAGTCCTCACGGAATTTTCCAACCCCCCCCCCCCTCTTAGACTAAAAATAAAATATACAGACATATCCACGAAAAAAACCATTATATCATATGTATATTAATCATATTGTCATACTTATAAGAAAAATACAATTTTTATCAATGTATCTCCACAATCAGAGACCTTATTTGACAAATAACATGTCAATCTTTGATAACGATGTTGAAACAAATATTATTTTCATCTTAAATTGCGGATAGATATATTATATTTATCAATTGTCAAAAATCTACCACTGTATATTCTGTGTCATTCAAATTGAAAATTGTGAATCGTGGCTCAATAAACTCCATCCACTTCAAAGATAACTAAAAGCGACGGCGCTCTACAACGCCAACCTATTTTGAAATGAAAACTTCTTTAGCATCGTTGTGATTTGAAAGTCAATGTAACGAAAAAGCGACAGTAAAAAGAGACAGACACATAAATTCATAAGATTTAACGTTTCAACATGCTGCGCTAGCATGCACTCGTGGCGATATCATCAGGGCGGCTCACGTCAGCCACATTTTGCACAGGTGGCCCCCAAGATCAGTATACCCACCTCTCATCCCTCTATGTAACATGCCGTTCTGCGAGTACCGATCCACCCGCCTCTTATAATATGCGCCCGAATAACGTTCGCCCATATACTGTGTCAGGTTAAACGAGGGACATACTGTAAGGGAGTGTATTACACATGAAAATTACTAACTATACTACTATTGAACTTTTACTAAGAGACCAACACTGAAATCAAGAAAATAAAACCAGCCGCTCTATACATTTATGTTCGCATAACTGGACAAAATGTAGGGAACAGCAGTTTTTTTTTGTTTCATATTTTTGCATCCGCACCTTAAAAGTTGTTCATTTTCATGAGTACTCCCTTAAAGTATGTCCCTCGTTTAACCTGACACACTGTATAAACTTTCTGCTTCAGGAAGTCGATGTGCTTTGTGATATGGGACATGTGATCTCGAGGACTGATTCCTGTCCTCGCCGATGCCCACAATGCCAAACACACGTGGTCGTGTATTGCCCTCCCTGAAGCAGTATAGTTTGCTGATGAGTACCCTGGCGCCGTCGATACGGCGCTCGATCCTGCACTGCCAGGCTGATCCTGTAACAGGCAAGGATTAAAATAACTGTTTAACATCAGGTGGACCATATGCCAACTTCGTCACTTGCCAACCATAAAAAAATAATCACTCGTATAATCTAATTCTTATCGATTATTTTGTAAAAACGATGACATATGTGTCAAACATGATTACCCGTATTAAACGACCCCTAGGGTAAATAGTGTTATGCGGGGGTAAAGTTACCAGGGGGTAACATTAGTTATGGGTAAATAAAATTAAATAAATTAGCTGGCACTTATTTTTATGGGGTCATTGGTGTTTAGTGATATATTTTAAGTCATTTGGATGAATTATATCTATTTTAACGAAGACTAAGTGACTCAAAGGGGAATCAATCAAAATCAAAGCATTTATTTCAAGTAGGCCAGTTACAGGCACTTTTGAATTGTCGACAAGATAACAATATAATGAAGCTACAGTCCCAGTCACAAGGCATAAAAACTGTGAAAGTACTGTAGTTGCCCATCCCCTAGCGTTGATCTCTATGGAGAAGAACGGGCAGGAACTCCATGGACACTCTTTTATGAATGAATGAATGTCTAAATCCTAATTGTTACTGGTGGAATTTCAGCTCAACAACACCGTGTTGCAAATACAACAGTGTGCGTTTGTTTATTTATTATAAAGCAAGCTTACAGACTAATAACAATTTTAAATATCATGCATAAGTAGGGACGTTTGCTATTTACAAGCTTCCACATGTATACATCTACATGGCTACGCGTTATTTGCGTTGACCAGTTACAGCGATTTGAGTAAGTAAAAGATTACAATGTAGACATATTAGGTATGTCGAAATAATACTCGTATATTAAGTATGTCATGTCGTGCAATATCCAAATCAAAAATTTACGGTTGTCACCAAAATACTCCTTGTTTAAAATCTTTCTAATTTTGTGTGCGCTGGTACAACATATATCGATTCCCATGTGTGATGGTCCACTATTGAAAGCTTATAACACTACCTACAGGGTGTAAACAGACTCTTCACAAAGCCGTCAACCAAGCATTCTGTACATAAAACTAAGTAACTTAACGCAAAAATTATTGCTGTGAAACGACTTTTCTTTTGCGACGCCTTCTGGCTGTACCAGGGCTCCAGAAAGTGGATATTTTGGCCCACAGCTCATTGGACATGCAGCCAGTCCGTTTGGTAGAGTACTTAATAAAAGATTCGTTAAGATGTTCTGTGAGAGCAAAGAGTTTGAAAAGACTTATAAGTCTTTTCAAATTTTTGATCCCGAACTACAGTTCGGGATCAAAATTTTGTGAGAATCACATTGATTCTGATCTTCTGATCCCGAACATTTTGATATAAACACACGAATGCTACCTGACAAACGGGCGTATGACACTAGCGCGACGGACCGATTTGTTACTAAGTAGTATCTGCCTCGTTGCTCGAGTGGGACTGCTGAACATGAAGTCCTGGGTTCTCGATTCCCGGCTCGGCAAAGTGTTATTGGGTTTTTCCATCAAGAATTTTTGAGTGCAGCCACGGAGACTGGATTTGTGCCCGGTTGATGGTAATAGGCTGGCTTCCTATTATATGGGACTTACAGAGTAACCAGTAAGCACGTTAAAAAAATTGTCTTGCAAAGGCAGGTAAATAAAATTTTGCAAAATACTAGACATACTAGACAAACGATTGTGTGAATTTTTATGTAATCAATTTCGATCAAAATTTCAATTTCATAACAGCTTATTAACATGTATGCTAATTAATTGGGAAATATGATAATTGTGTAATAATAATTCATGATAGTTGGTTTGCTGATTGTTAATTAGTCACACATCGAGACGGCCGGAGTATACCTTGGATAATACAGTGAAACTTGGTTAAGTGGGACCTGGATAAGTGAGAAACCTCCATAACTGGAACTCATGCTGTGGTCCCAACACTTTGGCACTGAATTACCCCATTCAGTGCCCAGAACCCAGCATATGAGTCGAACAATAATTTGTTCGTTCGCACAATCCGTATCTGTAGCTATGGACTCGCTAGTCGGGTTCTGGGCATGAATACAAGTCATCTATAGATCATTATAACGAGGTCTCGGATTCGGGTTGTGGGCACGCGAACGAAATTCACGAAGTTTTCGCGAAGTACTGGGCAGTGAATGGGTTACCTCTGTTAGTGGGACGAAGCTAACCTCTATATCTGGGATTCGTTCTTTCGATTTTATCGTCATAGTTACCTCTATAACTGAGACAGCAAGTGAATTTTAAATGCATTAACCTCCGTAACCGAGATAACATTGTTTTGTTTGTTTACTTACTTCTAATTATGAGCCTCAATGACCTTCAGTTTTAAAGTTTACGGATGTTTCTTTGAAAAAGCCGAAACGAAGGCTCAAATTGTTATCAGTACGTGAAAAACTGAAGTTAATATCCGTTTATGAAAAACATCTGATGGCTGATACTTCCAAAAGACAAACTAAAATGACAGATTTTTATAATTGATACATTATATTTACCTTTTTGTACCATTTATAAAAGAACGTTATTGAATATTTTTGTTTATTACATTATCTTTTTTTGATTCCCGATAAAGATTAAATATCACTTATAATGTTCACATATTACGTTATAATCGCACCTGTATAACTGAAATAACCTGTATTCTAACCTCTATTAATGGAATCTTCTGTAAATGAGACAGATTCAGTGCATGTTTTTCTTTCTATTTCATTAAGAAAAGGACAGAAGATAAATTTTAGTTTAGTCCTGTCAAATTAACCAGCGCCTGACACAAGTTTAGACGTAATTAAAAAGTTGACTACTAAAATTACATCAAATTACGTCAGGTGCCGACTTATTTGACAGGACTAAACTAATATTTATCTTCTGTCCTTTTCGTAATGAAATAGAAAGAAAAAGATGCACTCAACTTAAATTTAGTTTAGTTTGTCAACAAGGGAATCGGTACCAATATATGTATATATACCTGGATATCTGAGACACTGGGTAAGTAGAATATAAGTGAGACCAATTCGCAGGTCCCTTGATGTCTCACTTAACCAGGTTTAACTGTATTACCATATTATGTTGTACCATCCATGCTGTCCTCGTTGTTGTGCTTCCATGTTTTCTTTGCTCTGAATTGGACATTACCTTATCAACTCAGAACCCCAGGACCGCATGGCCAGCGAAACAAACGAAACGAAATAATAACAGTATAACATGATTTGGTATATTCGAGGAGGAAAGGCCACCAATGCGAAAACAGTTTCCACGTATTCAGTAACAAATAGAAATTTTTCAGTTATTAAAAAAAAACTGCGACTGCTGAGCATATGGTCCTGGGTTCGATTTCCGGGTCGGGCCAAAGTGCTACTAGGTTTTTCCATTAAGAAGTTCTCAATAGCAGCTACGGAGTCTGGATTTGTGCGTGGTTGATGGCAACAGGTTCGCCTCCTATTACATAGGACTTAAAAACGTAACTGCCGAAATATGTGTGTACTCGTACTATTAGGTATCAGCTGTTTCCTACAAAAGTGCAATACCTACACAGTCAAAATGTATGGTATATAATATGTATATAATACCTTCCAACCCGTATATATGGTCCCAATAAAATAGATGGACAAATTTTAACACAGCGTTCAGTACGTCTAACCAAAGATATGCAAGCAAAAAACCACAGATTAAAGTGATTTTATTTCGACCTAAAATAATAATTTTTTAGTGTATTTTCGTTAGCAGATATTTATTCTTGTAAGTTTCTAATGAGTTTTTATAAAAAAAAATACCATTGTTCTTATTTTGGAGGTCTGAATGCTTTCTAAAAGTTTGTCCATCTATTTTAATGGGACCTTATATAAATTCATATTATAAACCATCCTCCAAGGTTTATTCAATTGAAGACTTAACGCAGCTAGCAACCTTGATGTCTACCACATCCCAACAATTTTCTTAAATCAACCTGCCAACCCATCATAATCCGAACCTGCCGAAATGTCAGCTTAACTGCACTATAGTCAATCAACCCCTGTTTGTTTACTACCCTCACTATTTGTCGTCAACACTGCCACCTGTGATGATACCTACAGAGCTACCCTTTGTACCAAGCCCTTTTTAAAAAAGAACTGGTTGGAAAAAAAGTTGGTGTAATCGGAGGAATTTATGTTCTGGTTTTTAGGATTAGTAGTTAATTTGACGTGATAACGTCTTATAGATCGATGAACGGCGGCTGCACGAACGAAAAAGGGTCATGTTCCGCCTGAGCCGAGCGTGCAAGCGAGAGCGCGGAACAAGCAATAGAGAGGCACGATCGGCCTAAGCGTTCGGCTTGTGACGCATCTATGTATTATACAAAATAATGATAATTCAGTGATTCAATTCATATAAGTATGCAATTTTTCATCAATGTTTTCTTATGACGTTCTCACGTAACGTTCGTAAACCGACTTTACAGACAACCATTTTTTTAATAGTTAAAAACTGCCTCGTTTGTCGAGTGGTCGCAAGCGCGACTGCTGAGCTTGAGATCCTGGGTTCGATACCCGGGTCGGCCAAAGTGTTATTGGGTTTTTCCATCAGATTTTTTTAAGCTAGTCTAGATTCAATTGAATGATACCAAAAATGTTAATAGCTTTATTAGAGAAAAATACATTTTACCTTTCTCCATAATTGGCATAAGTAGAGATTTGACACCATTTATATCTTATAAAAAAAAATACTGTATTTCAGACCTTGATCCATATGATGTTAGTAATACACAATATTTATATGATATGTTAGTAACAAACGAAATAATAGATTTCATTGTTATATTTTTTTATTATATTTTTTTTTATTTTGTTTTTTTTATTTGTTTTTTTTTCTTATGAATTATTCCGAATATCTTGAACATAAAGGAGAACTGTAATATTTTTGTCACACATTAAAATATTTAAAATCTAACACACCATTACGAATTCCCAATTTCAATATTCAAAACCCAACTCTGGGCAGCCCCCACAATTTAAACCGTACATTTAACGCAAGATTAGCCCAGCATCCCAACTTTGCCCAGCAATAAAAATCATTCAATTATGTGATTGCTAACAGGTGCCGCTACGCTGTTCGACATATGGGGCGGCAATAAACAACCCACCCTACTTAGTTAGGGTCACCCCTGCTTAACCTTTTAGTTGGAAAGATAAATTGAGATAGATTATTATCTTTTTAACAGTAATGTGTGATTTTTTAGGGTACCTACCAGTGGCGAAGGTTTCATACCACTCGATTCCTACCGGCTAGGCGGCTTCCCTTTTAAAAATGGCACTGTCAGTATTCTATAGACAAATATTATAATCACATTAAAGACGTGTACTCAAGCTTACCTCTTACAAAAATTGACTCTTCGCTACTGGTACCTACCTAATGAGCAAATTGGAAAAGAGTATTATGACAATCCTACAATATTAATGAGCAAACCACGTTCTCGAAAACGGCTCTAACAATTTCGATGAAAGTTGCTATAAAGGGTGCAAAAAGACTCTTAACGAAGACGAAAGGCACTTGTTCTCCCCGTCATTGCGACCATTTTTTTGTTCTAGACCATACCTGGGAACCTTCTAGTTACGGAGATATTGGGGGTCAAAGTTCCAACTTTTACACAAGTTTTTTTTTAAATATATTTTGAAGTGAAAACTTCAGCATCGTTGTGATTTGAAAGTCGATGAAACGAAAAAGCGACAGTAAAAAGAGACAGACACATAAATTCATAAGATTTAACGTGGGAGATAATGAGATAGGAAGCATTATACAGTGTTTATCATGAAGCCAACATTTTTGAAGGTTTCACTTCTGCCACGTGTGAATTGCACACACATATTTTTTTTATTTAAGGCACCTTCACGACCCCCGTACCATTCAATCCATCCATGAACACAATGTTTTGAATGCATTAGGTACATTGAGTCCTACCGTAAAACGTGATTTTTCACCCAAAAAAAAAAGGTCGTTTCCCAGCAATAATTTTTGCGTAAAGTTACTTAGTTTGATGTACAGAATGCTTGGCCTTTTATTTTTTTTATAATCGTTTTCGCTTATCCATAGAATGTCAGTACGTCTAGACGGGTCTTGATTAGCCGGTAC
Source organism: Lycophotia porphyrea (assembly GCA_950005105.1). NCBI lineage: Eukaryota > Metazoa > Arthropoda > Insecta > Lepidoptera > Noctuidae > Lycophotia > Lycophotia porphyrea. The sequence goes on along the minus strand of OX465410.1, from coordinate 1,721,510 downwards.
TAACCTTATTACGCTCAATAAAAAAAAAAGTGAATCACGAATCAATAAGTTTTTTATAAACGTTAACGTAACATTAACGTTAACGTTAACCTTTATAAGCAACTTCGTCTCCATTAAATAAAATAATCACATAAAAGCGTACAGCGCACACAACACATAGTTTAATTTACTCCCTGATTATGTGATTAAATAATTATTAGATAAAACTTAACATGGCCGCTTTAGAAGTTCATTTAAAAATCAACAGAGAGTTCCGAGTAAAACGTAATTTGTTGATGATGTGTGGTTCCAGTTGTAGCGGAGGGGAAACACATACGTACCTAAATAATGTTTTCTAATCATCATCTGCCTAGCCTTTTCCCAACTATGTTGGGGTCGGCTTCGAGTCTAACCGGATGCAGCTGAAATACCAGTATTTTACATGGAGCGACTGCCTATCTGACCTCCACAACCCAGTTAATACTGGGTAGTACGATACCTCTTCGTAAGACTGGTTTGTCAGACTTTTTGGGCCACTGACTACCTGTAACGACTGTGAAAGATGTACACATGACAGCCGGGACCAACGGCTTTACGTGCTTTCCGAGGCACGGAGGAAACTCGGTATGTAATGGGTATACCCATTCACAGACAAACCTAGGCAAGCACGACTTAACCTAAAGACGGGTCCATCTTTGCGGCTGTTATTATTTTGCCACGAGTTCCTAATAATGTTTTCTAATGAAAAACTTTAATTGCCCGAAAACTAAGGCTGAGGTGTACCTATTTCACCTATTCCCCAGTTATGTTAAAGTCTCATTTAATAGGGGCGAGCCCATTGCCATCAACTGGGCCCAAGTATAAACTCTGAGCGGTTCTTTTCTCTGAAACCCTGTCCACCGGTAGCTTGGACCCTGTTCCCAATACCGGTGGGCTAGAATTTTTTATATTTTTTAATGTTTTTATATTGTTTTTATTTAAAAAAAATGTATTTTAGATAAATAAAGGACCATAAAATACAAACCCGAGATATGGAGTTCAGATCAGTCACGCTGTATAATATCTGGTCTAACTAAAGCCAACTACAATGAAGAGTGTAACAGACTCTCAACGAAACCGAAAGGCACTTATTCTCTCCCCGTCATTGCGGTCATTTTTTTGTTCTAGACCATACCTGGGAACCTTCTAGTTACGGAGATATTGGGGGTCAAAGTTCCAACTTTTTCACAAGTTTTTTTTTTTTTATACATGTTTTTAATATATGGTTTTTACTTTAAACACCTCCAAGACCGCCGTACTATTCAATACATTCATCAGCACAATTTTTTGAATGCGTTACATTGAGTCCTACCATAGAACGTGATATTTACCCCAAAAAAAAAGTAGTATAAGTTACTTAGTTTGATGTACATAATGCTTGGTTGACGGCTTCGTGAAGAGTCCGTTTACACCCTGAAAAGTTGGGATAACGCTAGGTAAATGATGAGGCGTTATGGCGTGATGGTGACCATCACTTAGGCCTGCTTTTCTATCCCCCAAAAATCGAACGATAATTACATTTAAACTTCAATATCTTTTAAAACAGCCAACTAATCATCACAAGCGTCCCTCGCCGCCACTCAGTCCCTCCTCCATTCCCGGGGGGGAGGAGGGACTTTAAGCCAATTATCTGGCACCAATTTGTTCTCACAAACAAAGCTCAGCCCTTGCCAAATTAGATCCCCGTGTGAGGGTCGGGCACGGTTCACGGTATCGATGTGTGGTGCTATCGATAGATTTTGTTCAATTTGTGGTATTTTGGACGACAAAAAACTGATTTTGGTAATGTGTTTTAAGGGTTCCGTAATCGGGCTGCGGAACTGTTCGAAAGAGATACCGCGGCCCTGGAACACAAAGGGCAAGGAAGGAACATGGATGGGTTTTAGTCAGTACAAGTCTGACACTCCCTTCCGCTCTGCCCAGAGCGGGAGAAGTCAATTGATGATTTCCCATCTAGAAAAAAAAAAAGGTTTCCGTAGTCAACAGGGAACCCTTATGTCCATCCGTCTGTCTGTCCGCAGATTAAGGGATTCTTTTGTGAAATATGAAGTTTTAAAGTTTATAAGTTAGTCACTGTGATAGTTTGTTATATATATATATATATACTACCACTGTGAATTTTTTTACACACCTGAACACAACCGTTTAGCTGGTAGACAGGACTACCAACTTATAAAATGTACTTTGATAACATATTTTCCTAAACATCGGAGCACAGGTTTTTCAAATGTAAGTTTATTTTTTATTATATTACAAAAAAATCATCATTCGATGGCAAATCGGACCGTAGGAAGTGTCCGCATCGTTAGGTTCAAGATTGATTGGGAAAATTTGACAGTTTCGGGTAGCTCGATGTGCTAGCATTTGTACATGTAGATCTGGAAATTGAGGAAACAAAAAATTATGATCATCTTCATTTTATCCGCCTTTTTGGTTTGTCTACAGAGTGTAAACAGACTCTTTACGAAGCCGTCCACCAAGCATAATGTAAATCAAACTAAGTAACTTTAAGCAAAAATTTGTGCTAGGAAACGACTTTTTTTTTGGGCTGAAAAATGACGTTTTACAGGAGGACTCAATTTAACGCCCTCAAAACATTGTGCCGATAGATGGATTGAATAGTAAGAGGGTCCTGGAGGTGCTTAAAGTAAAAATTTTACATTAAAAACATGTATTTAAAAAAAAAAACTTGTGAAAAAGTTGAAACTTTGACCCCCAATATCTCCGTAACTAGAAGGTTCCCAGGTATGGTCTAGAACAGAAAAATGATCGCAATGACGGGGAGAACAAGTGCCTTTGGCTTCGTTAAGAGTCTGTTTACACCGTTTATAAACGAGAAAATCTGTGTCATCGACACAAGTGTATTCACATCACTAACACAACCCGTCGGCCGCGGCGTCGTCGGGCGGCACTGGGGTAAAATTCACAATTTCAGTAAAGAATACAAGTAGCTGGGTCTCTTGATAGTCACCGTATTGAATCAGGGTTTTACTTGCATAATATAAGGGCTTGTTCGCTTTATGGCAGATTCGCTTTACGGCAGATTCGCTTTACGGCAGAAATTGTACAGTCGTGTTGAAATGTCCTCGACGTAGTTTCGAACTTGATTTTATATGGCCGACCACTAACATCATCACGCCTGTAATCCCCGTAGTACACCCACGTTTCGCCAGCTATGTTTAAGTCCCATGTAATAGGGGGTGAGCCTATTGCCATCAACCGGGCACAAATCCAAACTCCGTGGCTGCTACTGAGAAATTCCTGATGGAAAACCCAGCAGCACTTTGCCCGACCTGGAAATCGAACCCAGGACCTCATGCTCAGAAGTCGCGCTTGCGACCAACGAGGCAGTCAATGGCCGACAACTGTGTGTCTTTGCAGTTTGTGGGTTGTATTTAGTTAATTTTAACAATATTCTTTTTTTATCGGAGGCTTACCTCCAGTAACAGGCTGGGACATGAAAAAGTCGATATTTTGAAGTGGCTTTCCTTTGAAATAAGTCATAGAATTTCCTCTCCCTCTCCATTCATTAACATTAATATCTATCACTCTTTAAGTCACAGGCGCTTCGTCCCTCCTCAGTACCGTGGTAAAAATATTATCCAGTCCAGAAACCTTACTTGACTGGATAGTGGTAGCGAAAATGACAATGGCGAAAGTTCCATACAACTTGATTACTACCGGATTTCCTTTGAAAAACGGCACAGTCAGTACTCTGTAGAAAAATTAAATAATCACACTAAAGATAAAAAATAAAATATATAAGCTCCCATTAAAATAGATGGACAAATTTTAACACAGCATTCTGTACGTCTAACCAAAGGTATCCAAGCAAAAAAAAACGCTGATTAAAGTGATTTTATTTTGACCCAAAATAAAAAATTACCGGCATTTTTAGTGTATTTTCGTTAGCTGTTTTTTTTTCCTGTAAGTTATCTAATGCGTTTTTCTTATTTATTTTTTTACCACTGTTTTTATTTTGGTGGTCTGAATGATTTCTAAAAGTTTGTCCATCTATTTTAATGGGACCTTATAATATAATACAAAATGATGAATGGTAGAATTGTATATCTTATATAGATCTACAGAAAAATCCGCTATGGCTTATGTCTATCTCTTAAGGATAATATACTATATCCATTTTAATACTTTGAGAATGGGCAAACTAGGTTCCCATGAGTTGAGGGAATGGGATCATCATGATTACTTTTGGTCGCGATAACCGATATCCACGCAGGCGAAGCCGCGGGCATCAGCTAGTAATATAATATAATAAAATATAAAAATGGACCCTACGCCACTGCTGTCTAGGTCTATATTTCAAAAGTATCTCCATCACCACCACTTATAACCATCTGCCTGGACTTTGGCCCACTATGTTAGGGTCGGCAGTCTAACTGGATGCAGCAGAAAACCAGTATACTTTACATGGAGCGACTGCCTCTCTGACACCCATAACCCAGCATAAAGGGTGTAACGAGACTCTTAACGAAGCCGAAAGGTAATTGTTGTCCCCGTCATTACGAGCATTTTTTTGTTCTAGACCATACCTGGGAACCTTTTAGTTACGGAGATATTGGGAGTCAAAGTTCCAACTTTTTCACAAGTTTGACACCTTCACGACCCCCGTACTATTCAATCTATCCATCAGCACAATGTTTTGAATGCGTTACATTGACTCCTACCGTAAAACGTGATTTTTCACCGCAAAAAAAAGTCGCTCCCCTGCAATAATTTTTGCGTAAAGTTACTTAGTTTGATATACGGTGGGCTGCATCAATTGGGTACCCCAGTTGGGAACGTAGGTGCTTTCAAGAGGGGTACCCACATCGTGACGCTGACTGTACATAATGCTTGGTTGACGGCTTCGTGAAGAGTCCGTTTGCACCCTGTATTTTATGAGTGAGAGTCTCTTTTGACATTCCTTCTTACAACTCCACTGTCCATGGACTTAAATGTCAACTTACCCCCAATTTTTAAGAAAGGACAACACTACGTATACTCACCATAACAGGGGGTGGATATTAAGTAGGCGTGGTGTGTTCACGCCTGCGCAGTAGCATCGTAGCCTACTCTTGAGAAAACCTTTTGTTTAAGCAGATTTTATTTCATGTAAATTATTTTATGTAACCTCTGGTTTTTTAATAGGTTATTTTGTATGGTTTTACGTGTGTTTTCAGGGGTTGTAAAAGGGTGAGAATTGATTCAAAGACGTGTTTATGTGTTCGAGCCTTGATGTCTTCTTCTTACCAATTTAACCGACTTTAAAAAAGGAAGAGGTTATGTATTCCACCAGTATGATTTTTTAATATCATATAAGGGTTAGTGTGATGATTCACCTCAGCCACTGCCAGTGATTTTATGTGCTGGAAAACCATCACCAGACACCTTTCAAGTATTATTTAAAGAAAAAATCGCCAAATTATACGTACCTATACGCTTCCGGAGCAACTGGACAGATTCGCAACTAGACAGATTCTCAGTTGGACAGTTTCCCAGCTGGACAGATTTTCGGAGCTGTTTTTTAAGGTTTCTTACCTGAAAAGTAACCAACGGGACCCTAATTACTAAGCCTCCGCTGTCCGTCCATCCGTTCGTCCGTATGATATCTGTCAGCGGGCTGTATCTTACGATCCGTAACAGTTCAAATTTTCAAAAAATATGCATTTCTGTTGCCGCTATAACAACAAATAATAAATTAAAGGAGGCTCCCTAATACGATGGTATGGAACCCTTTATGCGCAAGTCCGTCTTGGCGGGATTTTTTTTTAAGTATAAGTCAGCCGAAGCGAACTTAGGTTGATCCATTCCGGTTACATCAAACTTAGGACTCCTCACACTAAATTCAAGCAGTGATTCTAGTTGACAGACAAGTCATAGTTCTCGAGTTCGAACCTAAGACGCACATCTGTTTTTTTCAGATTCATGTGCATATTGTATAATTATCACTTGCTTCGGTGAAGGAAAACATCGTGAGGAAACCAGCATGGCTGAGAGATATTTCTCGGCGGCATGTAAAGCCAAGTCAGAGGCACATGGGCGGCGTAAAAACTCTGACACCAGGTTAGGCATTAACCACACGATAGAGAAGAAGAAAACCGACTTCAGCCAGTCTAACTCTTATCTATAAATAGAATAATGATAACCCCAATAACAATTTAAAACTCAACACATTTAAATCACTAATCACCATTCACCAGCTTAATAATCACCAACATATCACCATTTGTAATTGTGAATATAAAAATAAACAAATTAAATTACTATAGAACTAATTGTAATCACCCCATACATTCACCCCTTGTTCAAAGTTGCTATTATAAATTCAAGCTTAATGTTTTCAAAATAGGATTCGAAATTCCTTGAAGTAACTTAGGGGTAGTTTAGATTAAATGTTGCCACGGTAAAATGAGCTTTATTTTGTTACAGATAAGGGTAAGAATGTTGAGTAATAGAAGAATAAGTGGTGACATGTGATTAGTTTGTTGCAATTCATTTTATTTATATTCATGTTTGTTTTAATTTGGGGGGTGGGCAGAGCAATTGGATTAATACGTCTTAAATAAGATTATAATACTAACATAATTATTGCAATTGTAATTTCTAAGTTAAACCCTACCTGAAAAATCACGTTTTACGGTAGGACTCAATGTAACGCGCTCAAAACATTGTGCTGATGGATGGATTGAATAGTAGAAGTGGAAGTGTTTATAGTAAAAATCTTACATAAAAAACATGTATTTAAAAAAAACTTGGAACGTTGGAACTTTGACCCCCAATATCTCCGTAACTAGAAGGTTCCCAGGTTGTTCTCTCCGTCATTGCGATCATTTTTTTTGTTCTAGACCATACCTGGGGGGGGGGTATTTCTCAAAGCGCAACTGTTTTTAAGCGCGACCAAATTATTCCTCGAAGCGCAACCATTTGAATTTGTGAGCGCAACTAATGGTTGCGCTTCGAGGAATAATTTAGTTGCGCTTAGTTGGTTGCGCTCAAAAATAGTTGCGCTTTGAGAAATACCCCCCCCCCCCCCAGGTATGGTCTAGAACACAAAAAAAATGATCGCAATGACGGGAAGAATAAGTGCCTTTCGGCTTCGTTAAGGGTCTGTTACACTCTTTAGATACATTTCAAACTCAAGCATTCACGAAATATGTATAAGGATCGTAGCACATGGCGCTCTGTTTCAGCCTATTGAATTATTTGTTTTGTTACTTTCAAAACCAAAAAGAGAAACAATCGAACGCAAACTTTTTCGTATAAACTCGCCCCACCATTGTCACTTGCCCAAGCGCGGAAGTGCCAAAATAACACTACAATAATAGGATCAATTTGGTACCAAATTAGGGTCGACAAGGACTCCACATGCCAGTGATATGATCGACCCTATTTGATGGGGTGCCCCATAAAAGTAAAGTGGTACATTCAAATCATATGTTACGGGGTTATAAGGACCGCGGTTGTCTATAACATTGTTAGGCAAGTTTAGATTTTTCTCTTTTTCTTTACTTTAGTAGGTAAGTACTAGCTTAATTTGGGCTATCGCGCATGAATTCGCCGCTAGAGGCGTTCGTGTAGAGTATGGTCTTCCGAAATGTCATAGTGTTATCGCGTGCTGCGTGCTTGTTTATCACGTATTTTAACTAATATTCATGATTCTGGTCTAGATTGAGCCATTCCTCATTAATTATGACTTGAAGATTTTAAGTAGCAACTTAGGATCTTATTTGTTAGTACCTACTTGGAGGTAGAATGATTTTTAAATGTTTCTTGCTTGTTAATGTTAGGGAGAATATTTGTAAATATGTATCTGAAGTTTAGTTTTTATCACTATGTTTATATACGAAATGAAATAAACTTTTTATGAAGTTATTTGTACGTTAAAGTCTAGAACAGAATTAATGACAGGACCTTACTCGACAGTGGCGCCATCTGGTGAGCTTAAAAACCCCATTACGCTCGTTAATTTAGAATTTGACAGTCAATTCGGGTTTTAAAAATATAATCCCATCATGATTCGAAAGACACGTGGCGCCATCTATTATGAAAAGAACGTTATTGTAGTTTTGCTGAGGAACAGTTCCTTTTTTGGGATGAAAGGTACTCTATGTCCGTTTCTGTACACCTGACAACATATATGCAAAATTTCCGGATGATCGGTTCAGTGGTTTATGCGTGAAAAGGTAACAAACAAACTTACTTTCACATTTATAATATTATATAAGAAGATTGATAAGATAGCATGAGATCCATGAAATAATTTGGTGATCAATAAAATTGTGTTCTCTGAAACGTGACGCTTTAAAAGATGAAGCCCGACGAAGATAGTCACAAAGTGAGAGCCTGAAGACAATGGCCGAAACCGAGGCAGGCCCAAGAAACGCTGGCGTGACGATCTGGACTAACTCGTAACGAATCGGTCGAAGAAGGCAAAATATAAAGAAAACTATAAAGCCTTGCGGGCCAAGCCTAAAAGTGGGACAGAGAAATCTGATATAAAATATAAATAAAGATGGCGGCCTTCTTTTTTTTTTCGTATGCGAAATCATCTGATGGCTTTTCCCGCGGAAGGGAGTGTCAGACTTGTACTGACTAAAACCCATCCATGTTCCTTCCTTGCCCTTTTTGTTCCAGGGCCGCGGTATCTCTTTAGAACAGTCCCGCAGCCCAAAGATGGCGGCCTTAGATGAGATTTTAGCCACGTACCAAACATGAACCTATGCAGCTATGACTGTCTAAATCTATGCAAGGTTCTAAGACTACTTAACCTTTTGAACACCAGAGCATAAACGCACGCGCGTGCCCTCGATGCAGAGGCACATTTTCATTTACCATTTTGTCACATTGGTATGTCGTTTGGCGTACAGGCCACGCGCTTGCTTGTCACGTAGGTATAAAGGGTGTAAAAAGACTCTTAACGAAGCCGAAAGGCACTTTTTCTCCCCGTCATTGTGATAATTTTTTTGTTCTAGAACATAACTTGGAACCTTCTAGTTACGGAGATAAAAGGGTCAAAGTTCCAACTTTTTCACATATTTTTTTTGAATACATGTTTTTAATGTATGATTTTTACTTCCATGACCCCCGTACTATTCAATCCATCCATCAGCATAATGTTTTGAGTGTGTTGCTTAGTTTGGTTTACATAATGCTTGGTTAACGGCTTCGTGAAGAGTCTGTTTACACCCTGTATATGACTTGCCGTGGATTTCAAGTTAACTTACCAAACCTAACCGAGCTTTACTTAAAATCTGGCCAATCTCAAACACCATAATATTTTACACTCCCCCCATACCCAAGAGTTATACGATACCTACACATACATACATATAGCTACACCCGCCACTGCCCGGGGGGTAAGAATCAAATTACGTTGATTGCCGTCTTGCGCTCGACGGAGCGACATAACGCTATTGTGTTGATACCCGAATTGTGCTATCCGACGATTTGACGAACGTTTGTTATTATGTCTTGGAGGAGTAGCTTTATACAGGGTGCAAACGACTCATTCGTCAACTGGCGAGTGTGGAACTCGCGTGTGGGCGCGGGTTGGCACCTTCCGGTTTTACCTATTTTTTGTCATCAACTCTGAGCGAGACCTTGAAAATATGACGTTAAGTACGTCAGATTTATTTATTTTATTTTATTTTATTTTATTGGGACATAAAACAGTTACATGTTACAATTTTGGTAAACAACGAACTAGAGTAATAGAGGTAAACATGTAACCCACACCAATGTCCGCGGAATAAATTATTTGGAGAAAATAGAACAATACCACGCATCTACTTGAGGCAAATCAGGTTAGGAGGAAATCATAAATTATTGTGCAAATAATTGAATGTACAGTCAGCTACAAGAAGTTCTTATAAAATGTATTATAATGGTACCCACTTTAAATGTATAAGATAAATTAAATTTGTAAAGCCGCGGGTAATAGTTAGTTACTTATGGTTTCAATCCGTTTTTATTTGCGAGCGAGTTGAAGACAAAAAACGAGTGTGCTCTAGACCACACGACTGAAGTAAAACTTAAACAAATGCCGAACAATCGTCTGTCAAATTCAAAAACGGAACTCTTTCTCTTTTTATCTTCACTAACTTCAACTTCCGTTTGCCTCGTAACGTAACGTAACGTATTTACCAGGTTAGTCCCCGTAAAGAAGTTTTACTTCAAAAATAGGTAAAATCGGAAGGAGCCAACTCGCGCGCACTCGCGGGTTTCACACTCGCTAGTTGACGAATCCCTTTCTTAATGCTAACTTTCGCTTTAAAAGTAATTCTTCTAGAAGCAATAGAAGGGTGTGCGTCTATTACTGAATAGATATAATTCAGATTTCTACATAACATCACGCCTGTAATCCCCGAAGGGTCAGGCAGAGGTGTATCTAATTGTACACCCACATCGCCAGTCATGTTTTTCTTTAAGTCCCATGTAATAGAGGGCGAGTTATTGTCATCAACTGGGCAAAAACCCAGCCTCGTGGCTGATACTGAAAAATTCCTGGTGGAAAACCCCAATAGCACTTTGCCCGTGCCGGGAATCGAACCCAAGACCTCATACTCAGCAGTCGCGCTTGCGATCAATCGATGAACGAGACAGTTAGTTAAGATTTCTAATTTTATCACTTAAGTAATTCGCATTACCAAAAAGTAGAGTAGAAAAATAACATGTCTGCAATTCACACGTGGTAGAAGTGAAACTTCAAAAATGTTGGCTTCAAGATAAACACTGTATAATGCTTCCTATCTCATTGTCTCCCACGTAAAATCTAATGAATGAATGTGTCTGTCTCTTTTTAGTGTAGTTTTTTCGTTTTATCGACTTTCAAATCACAACGATGCTAAAGAAGTTTTCACTTCAAAAAAAATCCCAAGACACAATTTCTAACCTTTTCCAAAATATTTTACCGCCAGAAATTCAAAACCCGCCATCTTGTCCAAAGAGTTACAAACCAGCACCGTTCCCATAGACAATAAATGTAACCTCCTCCCGTTAGATTAGGAGCACACGTATTCAATGCTCCGACAATAAATCTGCCAAGGGAGCATTGCACTGGGAAAGTTGCTCTACTTTTTGTCTCTTCTGTTTCGTGTGTAGTTTCGCCAGATTTAGTCGAAGTTCACCAACGGAATTAGCTTGGAAATGTGTCATGTGTAATGTGTCACTTTATAAACGAAACAGAAGGACGGGTAAATACAAGGATCAATTGTAAATAAACTTACTTCTTACCACACGCAAATTGAGTGCTATGAGATTTTGTAAAGTGACTAATACATCACCGGCGACTTCGTCCGCAAAAAATGTGATAGCTCGGCTAATATGCATGATATAATTAATATTAAATAATATAATTAATAGCCTAAAGCACCCACGAATAATGTAGATTTCTGCCAGTGAAAGATTTTTTAGAATTGGATCATTTGTTCCGGAGATTAAACATACCAGCTACATACCAGCTTACAAACAACGTACAGGATATCCCTACATACCAGCTTACAAACACATTTTGCCTCTTTAAAATGTTCATTTCATTCATTTCATTTTTTTTAAAAAAAACGTTGCCCCACACTAGGAATTTCTCCTGTATCGTGGGTGCGTTCACAAACATTTAAACTCACATACACAAACAGCCAGACCCGGAACAACTATCTGTAGGCCGTGTGTGTAGGTGGTGTATGTTATAGTAATAGAATAGATAATTTAGTAGGCAATAAATGAACACTTTTCCTAGATCTTATTGTAAAGCTAGTTATGTCAATTCAGTTCAAGTAACCCTGGCTGGACGCCCGCGCCTCTATTTCTGGTGGCTATTTAATCATAAGACAAATAATTAGATGACTATAGTTTAATAAAATTTATGTCAATAGGTATGTAGGCGGTACAAAGCATACAATCTATGAAGCAATGTAATGCGCCATGTATTCGGTATTGCGCCTACGCCTTGGTATCCTTGCATATTGGCACCGATATTGTTTACATTCATAGATTCATTTTCGTTATTTGATTTACATAACTTGACATTGACATTACGCCTGTTTTAACACGTTTTTATTAGCTTTTTCTGACAATTAACTAGCTATGTAAAACAATATTAGAAGTTAAATTTGACCCACTTTCCGGTTTCCGATTGAGCTGAAATTATGCACACATGTTTAGTTTGGATGACAATGCATGGTTAGCTAAGTGACGTCATCCTAAATTTAATATGGCGAACTAGTTATAAAAGTAAGGGTTTTTCGGAGAAGAATTCGAGAAATAAAATGACCTCACTAAACTATAATATTTAATTATTTTCCCGATGGTATATGCAGAGGTATCTATAGTACACCCAGATTTCGATTTCGTTATGTTAAAACGGATCTGAATCCCGACTACTGAACGCTATTCTTCTTCTTACTTTTACTTCGCTTTCTTCTTAAACGTAATTAAAAAAGTAGAGACAATTTAGATCATTAACATTATCATAATAATATTTTTCTTTACAATACATCGCTAGGTTTACTTCTTTGTATTGTCTTTTTTAACTTAAAGTAATGAATTTTATAAGTAGATTGAATTAGTGTTCACGTAGAACTAATCGCCTATCTAGATTTTGTTTCTTTAAAGTGCGTAATTTAAAAGTACATCGCTGGCTAACTATAAATATAATAATATCTTGGGACAACCAACACACTGCCATCTGATCCCAAACTAGGCAGATCCTGTACTATGGCAACCAGACAACTGATAAACATAATTATATATTTCTAAATACATACATATTATAGATAACTTATACACCCAGATACAGAACAAATAATCGTACTCATCGCACAAAGATTTGTCCTGTGTGGGAATCGAACCCACGACCTCCGTCCTAGCAGTCAGGGTCACTAACCACTAGACCAACAGGTCATTCAACTGTTATAGAAGAAGTCATTTTTTTTTTAAACTAAAACGGAACAAATTGCGAATTATGCATATTTCGATAGAGCACATATATAACTAATTATTAAATGTATTCGTTAAAACGCAGGGCATGGTCAATCGCTAGGTACAGAGACATCAAGTAATATGCACAAAAGAACAGTACACAGTAACAGTACAGTGTGTATATATATCATCGCATAACTTGGCGACGCGTCGCCACGCTAACAATCGGGTTTACCCGCGGCTATAGATATTTCACATCAAAAAACTGGCCAAGTGGAAGTCGGATTTACCCTTTAATTATTAAATAATTTATATTTTTATTATTTCTTGTTATAGCGGCAACAAAAATACATCATCCTTGAAAATTTCAACTGTCTAGCTATCACGGTTCATGAGATACAGCCTGGTGACAGACAGCCAGACAGACGGACGAACAATGGAATCTTAGTAATAGGGTCCCGTTTTTACTCTTTGAGTACGGAACCCTAAAAATATCGACTTTACCAACTGGTAATACCAGTAAATACAAAGTAGAGCCACTTTCCATTCAGCTTAGTCCCAACTTTTGATATAAATAACACAAGACGTTCAGTAGTCTGTAGGGGGATGTCGGACGGCAAAATATACGGATTTATTTAATACTAGAACCTTAATGTGAAGTTGGATGGTATTTGTCAGGGATTCTATGTCTATAATACAGGTTTGGGGTCACTAAAATTCAGGATAAGGGGCGTATCATCGAAATGTCTAATACCGTGGCAATTAAAGAGTCTGGTTTTGAAAAGACATTTGTGTTTTTACAATATTTTATTCCCTTCGTGTTATTATTAGCCAATATTGTTACATTGCAGGGTAAGGGCCTCCCTTGCCTCCTTCCGCTCTTCGCGAACTAGTGCGATTGTAGGCCAATCCTAGTTACGGAGATATTGGGGGTCAAAGTTCCAACTTTTTCACAACTTTTTTTTATACTTATACAAGTTTTTTATTTGATAATTTTACTTTAAATACCTCCACGATTTTTGCTATTCAAAGCATACATTAGTACAATGTTTTGGGTGCGTTGCAATGAGTCCTACCGTAAAACATAGCTTTTTACCGCAAAAAAAAAAAATCGTTTCGTCGACACTGTTATAAAAATACTGAGACAGTGGTGCCGATTCCCTTGTTTACAATCTAAACCAAATTTAAGTTCAGTGTATCTTTTTCTTTCTATTTCATTAAGAAAAGGACAGGAGATACATTTTAGTTTCTTCCTGTCAAATTAACCAGCGCCACTTTACTTTCCGGAAAGAAATCTACAGGATAAAAGTTATTTATGCTTAAAATACCATGGACAAGAACCGCTATTGAAAATCACCGTTAACGTACCAATAAATTATAGTAATTTACAATTCCAATTATAAATACATAACAAATATAAGAAGTCATTATATCTTTATTATACTTAAACAAATATATTTAACAGGATGGGCCCAAACAATATTTTTAAACTTAAACCAAAGCTGGACACAGGAAAGTCACGTACGGCCAACATGACTAAACTATTTATTTATCAAAATGGACACTTGAGCACGATTTTCTATTTATTCTTCGTACCTACATGTAGGTTTTTAATGCATTTATAAGTTATTGAAAGTTAAATTTTGGTTGTATGAGTGTTGACTTTTGCCCTTTGTGTGGGATAAGAAAAAGTTGAAAAGGTTTTTTGGTTGAACATTGTGGGGGTGTGTAATGGTCTCACAGAATGGGAATAGATTATTTTGTAATTTATATTTTTGTTTTCATCGATTATATTAAAAAAAATCCCATACTATTATTTCATGGTATAAGCTTAAAGCTATCTAATCATGTATTTAATTCTGTATTTATCTAAAATACAAGCTATCAATGTTAATGAAGAACGACAAAAGAATTTTAACTCTTTGTAATATAAAATTTCGAATTATTTTGGCAAAGATTTTGAACCATACACATCGTGTAGGAGAGAACAACCAAAAATACAGTTGAAAAGCTTTTTCATTTATTACTATAACTAAGTGGTCAAAACCATCAAATTACCACCATTTCTAATCCCATTCACCCTCAACTACACCAATAAAAATAATACAATAGACAAACAACCGAAAAAAAAAATATGGCCGTTTTCTATTCGCGCCAAATTTTGACAGATGCGTTCATGACATTATCGTGTTGGGCAAACAACGCCAAATGTCGCGTTCGTGTTAGAGTAATTGATAATTATCATTTTTACAAGCTTAGCGGCGAAACTTTGATGCGATAAATTGGTTATATTAACGTTCCGTTAAATAAATAGTGGATAAGTGGTCCATGTTTTCATTATTGATTCGATTAATTGAGATTGGCTAGGAATACGATTGATCCAATTACGTGTATCCTACGCGTTACAATATCAGTAATCCTATTAGTGTTGTAATATTTTCGCTAAATTGTTTTTTTTTCCTACAACAAACGTTTTTTGCAATTTGCAGGCCAGTGTCTGGTTGTATGTTGATGAAAATGAGTCGCGCCAGTAACACATCTGTACCTAGTTATAGAATTACAATCATGAAAATCATCAATACAACCCTCTAAGTTCATGTAACCCGATTCAATGAATATTTCATGAAAAAGTCAGCAAAAGTCAAAAAAAGGGTTGTATTGACGATTTAATTTTTCATGATTGTTGATGCGTTTTATCTTCGTCAGTTTTAATTGATTTAATAAAACAAAAAATACGTACCCAATATTTTTCGATAATCTAACTGACAAAAAAGAAACGAAAAAAAGAATCATTTTCTTATTACTCAGGAAACATCCCTGTTGCCCTAAACAACACAAGTACCTATTCTCAAACACCACTAACATCTGCTCCCCTCCTCAGGTGCCCCCCACGCACTACTCGGAAAGACGAGAAGACCGCGCACCGCTTTCACGTCGCAGCAACTCCTGGAGCTGGAGAAGCAGTTCAGGATGAACAAGTACCTCTCCAGGCCTAAGAGGTTCGAGGTGGCCACCAGTCTGATGCTTACAGAGACACAGGTGAGATGGAATATTTCGTCAGCTCCTGTTGTGCTGTTTATAATAATACTAGCTAGCTATTGCCCGCGGTTTCGCTCGCGTTAATTTAGAATTTGACAACCAGTTGAACTGTAAGTGCGGCAATTATTTATTTAAACAAATAAATAAATAATACATTCGGGTTGTAATATGCTTGTAATAATATAATTCAATCATGATTAGAAAGACACGTGGCGCTATCTATTATTTAAAAGCAAGTTTAAAATAATCAAGCACAACGCCAGCATGCAACACTCAAAAGTTTTGCGTAATGGTAATCTTGACAAACGTTATAAAAATATTGTAAAACTATAATCAAACCACAGTCAACGTGGTAATATTCCAAATGCTTTGCATGAAAAACGTAGCAATGTAACGATTTTTTTATATCTACAAATAAATTGTAAAAGGATATTATTGGGTAACTTAAATGTTAGGGCTATCGATTATCAATGTTAAATTGGATGGATTGAATCGAGTATTGTGTTTGCATTATCACCTTATACTAAAAGGTAGACTGAAAGTCACGCTTTTATAAACTGGCTGGTTTTGCGAATTGCTTAAAAACATTTATAATACGCACGGAAAAAAATAATCAATATGTTATGACCCCAAACCCCAAAATAATATTTTAATATCAAACCCAACTAACTGACACTACAAATAGCCCAATTTTGACATTTACTTTGGCGCCAAACACCTGTCAACATGGCGGATTTGTGCTTACAAATGTATGTTAAGATTACAAGGGTGGCATCGTAAACGTTACGGCTTTACCCAGGTTTAAAGATTAATCTCGCACCCTGGGGGAGTCTGAGACATTTATACGATATTTACACCTGTTTGGATTTATATGAGAAGGTACTTGTATGGTTTTATAGAGCAAGGGGTGGAAAATATGCGGTTTAGATGGAATAAAATTGTATTCCTTATATTTCTATCATAGCATGATTTTTGTGACTTTTAGCAACGATTTGTATTCATTTTAAGAATACATCTAAAACTAAATTGTGAGCCTATGTATGACAATTGACAATCACCGGCATACTATTCATAATTTAACCAACATTTTCTTTGTCTCCAGGTAAAAATCTGGTTCCAAAACAGAAGAATGAAATGGAAACGTTCAAAAAAAGCACAACAAGACTCCAAAAACAAGGACTCACCACAGACTGAAGAAAAAAAACCAAAAGAAATACAAAATGAACAAGAAAAGCCCTCTCCAATGGCGGGAGATTTGACAGCTGTCAAACCAATTTTAGACAGGGACAGAATTATCGCGTTAGAGAGAGAAAGGGCGATGGCTGCCGCGAATTTTAATTCGAATATGGAAAATAGGCGCGGGTTGGTAGTTATGAATCAAGATGGAGGTCGGCCTATGGATATGTTTAGGCCTTACGTGGTATGAGAGTAAATTAACTTTTCGTTTTTTATTAATTTGTTAGTTTCTTGAGTGTTCGAAATCACATCAGGATTTTTGTCAGCAATAGACAATTGTTTTTTCTTAAAACTGTAAACTATTTATTTGCACAGACTATCAAAAACAAAAATTAATTGATCACATCGAGTTTTTTTTTATTATGCTATTTAGAAGAAAGTAAAAATGGTGAATACGTATACTATTAACTAAAATTAAGTTAAAATACCCTTCCTAGTCAAGCATAGTGTATATTAAATTTCTACATTACTTGTTAAATAATAATAATAATTAGGTAATAATGTAAATAATAATTACTGTAATGTGTAATCTAATAATGTTGCATTTCTGTTGGAAACAAAGCTTTCCCTTTGACTTTTAAATGTTTTCTGTCTTTAAAACTAAAGCCAAGCCAGAGGGCCAACCACCACCTCCAAAAGTAGTATTACTTTGACCTTACTTCAGTGCGTGTACAAGATGGTGGTCTGCTCCCTGTTGATGAGTTGAACGAGACAATTTTAAGCTAAAAAATGAATTTCGTGTGATTGTTTTCACGAATCTATGAAAGCATTATAGGTATTGTTTTTGTTTCACTTAGTGTTGCCCAAAATCAGTCTTGGTCTTGCGAAAATGCAAGAACAAGACAAAGACTGCAAGACCAAGACCGATTGTGGGCTTCAAACTCGCTAAATGTTTACATTACGTGCTTTGTGTGCGCTTTTATATTTACAGAAGAAAGTAATTACAGACTGGCGGGAACTTCTAAAGCGAAAAATCGGTGTTGGTCTTGCAGTCTTGGCCTTGTTCTTGCATTTTCGCAAGACCAAGACCAAGACCGACTTTGGGCAACACTAGTTTCACTTTTTTGCAAATATTAAAAATATTTTTGGAGAAATAGTTAGAAAGTGTGTCCTATTAGATTACATAATATTTTGACATTATTATAAGGACTGATGCAGGCCAAATTTATTTTAAGTGTTAGGGTTGGTGCATATTATCGTAGTTAACAGATTGGTCAAAATGATTTTTCTTTGCACCGTTTGGAAAACTCTTTGATTCCGAACATTTATTTATTATCAAACTTTTATGACGATAATATCTACGTCAAAATAACTAAATTAATTAAATAAACAGTCTGTTAAGAATACGTTGTCCTTACACAATAATTGTGTTCTATATTTAATAGTTAAACGTTGAAACAGATAACGCAATGAGCAATTTGACCAATCATGTTACTTAATTTCGTGAAACAAAAAAAATCCCAAAAATACTTAGATAATATTTTATTATGAATTTAGACTGTCCTATTCAACCTGCCCGATTTGCTTTATTTGTGAAAAAAGTTGATTTAAAGATAAAAAATACTATTTTTTTTTTATTTACTATTAAAACTTTTATTTAGCGAATTTATTCCATAGTCGTAAGTAAACAAGTCAGTATTTAGTTATTATTAATGTAAATGTATAAATATTAACAAATAAGACATCTTTCAAACCAGTATTATTGTTTATAAGTTACTAACATTTACGCCATTTTGTAAAAATGTAATTATAATTAGTTTTAAGATTAAATTAATGGCCAGCCTCTTTTGCAATAATTATATAGACGAAATAAAAGTACCTACGTTAGGATCGTAGCAGGTGGCGTTCTGTGGTTTCTGCCTACCCCCATGGGAAAATGGCGTGAGTTTAGGATAGTGTATTTCTACCGCAATATTTTACTTTCTTTTTTTCTTTCTTTGGCCTATATTGTCCCACTGCTGGGCAAAGGCCATTTTAACTACTTTATATATTTAAAAAACAAAAAGTAAATTGATTTAAATTAATTGGAGGCAAAAAATCAATCAATCAATAATTTATTATTTATTGATTGTTTTTAATCTGGAGGCAAAATTATTTACAAATTTTAAGTCGTATCAAAAATTATGTTACATCTGGTAACGAAACTGCACGAGTGTGGCCATACCTTAAGTTACAACTAAATATATAAGTAGCATTAATAATAATTTAACCAGCGACAAGAAGTAGATTTCAGGTCAAAATAAAGTTTGCAGCTAATGTTTGTAACGTTTTCAAAAAAACCTATGCATGTTTTCCTATTCCATTTTCCCTTGAAGTCAACATTCTCGTACTTTGTATTAACCTTTTGAACGCCATTGTCACATATAAGTGACAAGCAAGCGCGTGCTCTGTACGCCAACGACACAAATACGTAACAAAAATTCGGTGCACTACTTTGGGATCCTTTATCCTATTCTTTTTGTAGGTATTCGCGGTGAAATTGTGGCTTAGCATGGAGGGCACGCGTGTGCGTTAAGGCTCTAGAGTCAAAAGACTAATCCAACAACTTATTACTTTTATCAATCAGGGAGATTGATAACGCGTAAGCCGCTGATAAGAAATATAAGGGTTTTTTATTCAGTCCTGAATTGTACATCTGTCACATATTTAATATATAAAAACTGTATATGTATATGTGGAGTCCTGTACCATAATAATCGTAAATAATAATAAATTATATGCATATTATAAATAAAGATATAGTTGATATGTTGGAAGTTGTCGTTTTATTCCATAATCCTGAACGCAGCGGAGTTAACTCCTGAGTGAAGCGAGCGACATACGACTAGAATCCTGAGTGCAGTGAGGGACTTAAAGTCGCCCAAGATGAAGATACCTTTATGCCCGAGCAGTACAATCTACTTTTCGCACCTCTTCAATAACGACTTTACATAGGATAGATCTAAGTTATTTGGTCAAGCCAATACATTTTTTTTAGAGTCAAAAGACTAATCCAACAACTTATTACTTTTATCAATCAGGGAGATTGATAACGCGTAAGCCGCTTCGCAAACGCTACTACCGAGCATAAAGTCATTGGTTCGATTCCCAGGTCAGTCAAAAATGTCATTGGGATTTTTAATCCGGAATTTCTCAGTAACAGCCCTGGAGTCAGGCTAGATTTATGGCGATAGGGTCCTATGATATGGAGTTTAGACATATCTGGGGAAATGTGAATATATGATAGGTTCACCTCTGCCTAACCCTGCGAGGTTGCCTGGCATCATGCTACATAATATATGCGTTGCGTTAGGCCCTTTACACTCCACGTTTTTTTTATGCCCTGACGACGCGCGTTTTTGATTAGCGCGTCCTATGCGCTTTATCAACACGTTTTAGCAGATTTTACACGTTTGTGTCGATACAAACGCAAATTTAACGTGCGTTTGTATCGATTCAAACGCGCGCTTACAGCGCGTTTCAATCGTAAGCAGGCAGCGGACTTCAATCTTGCGTTTGCTTAGCATCCTGATTGCGTTCTACGCGCGACATAGGCGCGTGTGCAAAGGCCCTTATGCGTTATATTGATAAAAAAGAAATTAGAAAAAGTAGAAATAAAAAAGAAAGTCAAAAAGAAAGAAGAAGTGAAAAGAAGAGAAAGACAGTAATAGACATTTTTCATCAGTTATCAAATAAAAAATCAGTTGTTTCCTACAAAAGTGTATATAATACCTACCGGTCAAAATGTATGGAACAGCTGATTTTGTTATAAAAACCCTATGAAAAATTTCTATGTGGGGGTCTCAGGATGATGTACTGAATACCCTTCCAACCTATATATTCTTTTTAAACTTAAAATGTTCGAACTTTGACCCCTAATATCTACGTAACTAGAAGGCTGGGAACCTTCTAGCTAGTATTGTCTAGAATAAAAAAATCGCAATGACGGGGAGGACAAGTGCCTTTCGGCTTCGTTAAGGGTATTTTTACACCCATTATAGCTAGTCGATTGATCGTTTTAAAACGTCTTTTTTCTACTCCAAACATACAGGGTGTAAACGGACTCTTCACGAAGCCGTTAACCAAGCATTATACGTACAGACGCCAGCTAGTCAACCTACCCGAATCTGTCAGATTTTCCCAACCTTGAACTTAATGTCATAGAGATAAAGTTGAAAATCTAGTAAAGAAATCTGACAGATTGTAGTAGCTTGATGTGCTGGCGTCTGTACATCAAACTAAGTAACTTTACGCAAAAATTATTGCTGGGATACGATTTTTTTTTTGGGGGGTGAAATATCACGTTTTACGGTAGAACGCAATGCATTCAAAACATTGAGCTGATGGATGGATTGAATAGTACGGGGGTCGTGAAGGTGTCTTAAGTAAAAAAAATCATTCAAAACATGTATTTTAAAAAAAAACTTGTGAAAAAGTTGG
The DNA here is from genome assembly GCA_950005105.1 of Lycophotia porphyrea. NCBI lineage: Eukaryota > Metazoa > Arthropoda > Insecta > Lepidoptera > Noctuidae > Lycophotia > Lycophotia porphyrea. Next base: position 1,699,883 of record OX465410.1, on the reverse strand, counting down.
AACTTTGACTTTGACCCAATATCTCCGTAACTAGAAGGTTCCCAGGTATGGTCTAGAACAAAAAAATGATCGCAATGATGGGGAGAACAAGTGCCTTTCGGCTTCGTTAAGAGTCTGTTTACACCCTTTATCTATCTTTATTAATCTGCACACTATGTATATCTACTGGTAGAAGTTGAAACAGTTAAATAACATGCGACTGGTAACGGTTCGCTTACAACACTAAATTAAGCCGAGGGGGGAAGGGGGAGGGCCAGGGTGACAGTGAAGTTAAAGAAAGAATGCAGGACAAAATTGGGATGAATTTTTTCGATGTGTTGAGGGGGTAAAAAAATGAGAATGAGATTTAATATAACTACTTATTACATAAGATTACTCTCTCATCATTCTGTATAGGGAATGGCAGAAATACGTAAATTAAGAACACATATTTTGCCTGTGCAAAATGTGTGTTCTTCTAGTTAATTAGTTACCTAGTTTAGTTTTACACAGGTAAAACTTGTATCTATAGTCAAGTTAAAGTACCTAATTACTTGAGTTAAAATAATTACTTATGTAACAGACAAGAATTTGAACAAAGTTAGAACCGAGGAAGAAAGCAAAGCTAAGAATTCTAACTTTTAACAGTTCTAACTTCAAGCAATTACTAAACTACAGAATAAAAATCGTATTTTACGTAATAACTTTTACTCAAGTAATCACATTGACTCGTTTATAGATATGGGTGTCAGTAATACGGGGCAAGTCCATTACCATAAACTGGTCATTGATTTTGATTTGATTGATTGCCATAAACTGGTCACGGCTAATAATTTTCTATAGAAACACCCTCACCCGACCTCGGAGTTGAACCCCAAGCTCAGTAGTAGTCCTAGCGACAACTAAACCAATAGAAGAGTCGAAGAAAAAGTCAAAATATTTTGTTAAAGGTGGAAGCGTACGGGTGTACGCTTCCACCTTTAACAAAATATTTTGACTTTACGCAAAATTCAAATTTTCTTACGTTTTTGGCCATTTGCAGGTCAGTGTCACTTTGATTTTGATTTTTGTAAGGTGTATATCTAAGGGCCAAAGTAGCCTGAAAATAAATATATGTTATGGTTGTAGGTTTGTAGGTTATACAAATATTTGTCTAGTGTGGGAATAGAACCCACGACACACAGCACAGCAGTCAATCGCTCAACGACTGCACGAACCATGTCATCAAAAAACCAAAAATAATAAAAAAAAAACAAGACTGTCCTGCTTTTTCCTAACCCACAGCCACCCTATATTCTGAAGTGATGTTGGCAGTATAAATTGGTGTGGAAAAACTCCGCCGCTCTGTATTCAGTGCCCGTCGGTGAAAGAGAGGGAAGTAATGCGGTCTCGCTCTAGCGGTGCCTGTTATGGATAGCGGAGGGTATTCATAGTGCGGTGGAAGAAGGGTTTTGGCGAATTATTTTTGGAAAGAAGAAATTCATGTTTTTTTTTTCAGTTTTGTGGATAAAGTTAAGAGCCTGTAGTGTTTTGTAATGGCTTTCTACATTCTTAGAAATGTTATGTCCTTTTATGAATGTATATTTTTTTTATGTGAAACATCCACATAATATATGCCTAGGCAGTAAAACCAACTCGCGTGCCGTGACGGACGATGGCATGAAGCTGTCATGGCGTGATGCGTCCTATATGCCACGTAAAGTCAACCTTTTCCCATTCCAATAAAGTTTGTTTCGGAGATTGTTAATCTACATATTCCGTTTTCGAAAGTTCCACTACCTACTCAATTAGTGATGTAGGTATTCGATCGATACAAGAAAATACTTTAATTTAATATTTATTCTTTACTTTACCCAATATCTCTTTACAAGTTTTTTATTAATTATGAAACTCTAATATCAACATAGATGTTTCACATCTGCCGGGCGTCCCGACGGTCAATTTTATTTTAATTTTTGTATTGTTTAGCAAGAAATACGAATTGCGAAGCTCGTAGCAAGTAGCACACGGACAAACAAATTCTGCGTAGCATGTTGTTCGTAGCGCGTAGTGAGCAGCACACATGGTAGCAAATACTCCGTAGCGTTTAGACCGTAGCAGGTCGTTTAGATCGTAGGAGGTCGTTTGATTAGATCGTAGCAGGTCGTTTAAATCGTAGCATCGTTTAGATTGTAGCTTGTAGATGATTTCTTTCGCAACTACGTTGTTGGTTCTGTAGAAAAATTTGTTCCATTTAGTTACTAGGCTGATAAACATCTTTAAATACCGTCCTATTTAAGTTAAGGTCCTTGTAGGAGTTTGGAGGAGTCCTTAGCAGGAGGAACGAATCGCATATGACTAAAAGTGATGAATATAAATATTGATTGATGGAGAGGGAGAGGGTGACCAAGGAAACTATGGATGGATTGTGTGAAGAATGATATGAAGGAAAAAGGAGTAAATGATAGCGTGACGGTTGACAGAGGAGAATGGAAGAAAAAACGTGTTGCGCCGACCTCAAGTAACTTGGGATGACATATCCTTAAATACCTTTCTGGTACACGCTGCGCTGTAGATTAAAAAAATAATATGTGTGTGTACTAGAGTACACAAGTAAGAAGTGAAACTTCTTTACGACATATCATTTTTCTACTACATATTTGCAACTTCACGAAAATGGGGTAGATAAGGCTTAAGCCTTAAGAAAAACAATTTTTTCCGTATTAAATTAAAGCTATTTTATTATTATAGACATGCATACAATGAATGAGTAATTTATTTTATCATTGTTCTTATTATAATATCATTGCTATTGTTGTATTTCATCAGTAATGATACATTATATTCTTTACGTCACTATACTAAACTTTGATAAAAAAAAGCAACATGGCGCGTAACCGAAAAACGTGACGATACGTCAAAAAAATTTCTCCCATACGTCGATAAAGAAGTTTCACTTCAAAAATAATTTCGAGTATTACCTTCTGTTTTAAAACACATTTTAACCGGATAGTAATCGTGTTATTTATAAAACCAACTTACCCCTTACCAACGGAAAATCTTCCACAAAATATTCCTCAAACCCTCTCAACTTCTGACCCAGACTATAGCTTCCGCCAGGGGGCGTGTCTCCCGTGATTGATGCCTTTTGTTTAAACAACTTACCGACTGTTTGCGCCACCGATACCGACGTCGATAACTTGAGACTGTTTCAGGGCTACTTTTAAGGTTTTTTGACTTCTATTAGAATGGCTTGTCATTCTTTTCTTTATCGTGTGTTTAGTGCCTAACCTGGTGTCAGAGTTTTTATAGGCCTCTGACTTGGCTGTCAAGAAATATCTCTCAGGCATGCTGGTTTCCTCACGATGTTTTACTTCACCGAAGCAAGTGATAATTATAGAATACGCACATGGTTCCGAAAAATCAGAGGTGCGTGTCTTGGGTTCGAACTCGAAACTTGTCAGGCCACATGACTAGGCTATCACTACTATGAATGGCTGGTTATAGGCCTGGTTTAAATGGAATGGTGACAACTTATCTGGTGGCCATTCACACGGCGGTATCCGACACGATATTTTACGATAAAAAATTGGGATCACACGTCAACACCTGTTCATCATCTGCCTGCCTTTTCCCAACTATGTTGGGGTCGGCTTCCAGTCTAATCGGATGCAGCTGAATACCAGTATTTTTTATGGAGCGACTGCCTATCTGACCTCCATAACTCAGTTAGTACTGGGTAAGGTAATCATTACCCAGTACTAACTGAGTAAGACAGCTTGTGTATATAAGGTTTGAAACTCGTTTAAAAAAAAACGAAAGGCATTTGAAATAGATTTCTGCTGTCCGAAGCCCTCTGAGGGTCAATCCTTGTATTTTGAAGAACGTTTAGCATAACATAGCATGACCAGTCCATAATGTTCCCACGGCTGGGACACACGGTCTTCTCTCTATGAGAGAGAATGGGCTATAATCCACCAAGTGGGCCCTGTGCGATGTCACATGAGTTCTAGGTTATGTCGGGTTCCTCAGGATGTTTTCCTTCACCGTTTAAGAACGTTTAACTATCACTAATTTACCTGCATTTTAGCTATATGAGGCCTATTACAAAATTTCTGCGCTGTACTGCTGTACTGTGAGTTCAAGCATCAGTTCAAAATCGTCGGTCGAAATATAATAAAAATGCTAAGATGACACTATCTCTCTTGAACAATTTCACGCTTTAGCGGTTGCAAGGATTTCGCTAACAGATACTTAGACCTGTTTTAGGACTTACTTGTATGATACTTTCTATCCTGGTATTCCTGTGGGATTGTTTCTGACATCCACACAGGCGATGCCATGGAAATAACCCAGGTACAAAAAAGTCCTTAAATGATACTCTTCTAACAACAAACACTAACCATAATATCTCTATCTTATCTATACCTACACCTCTATAATCTGTGGCACCCACAGATCTATAGAACGCCAAACAATGATGACAGACGCAAAACTGTAGCAAGTAGAAGTGCAAATAGTATCTACGAATTCAAACAGAATACAAAATCAAGGAGGGAATATCAATATTTGATATTTGGTATTGTAACGACACCCCGCTCTCGGTGACGACCATTTTCGGTGCGCGTTTGCGCGCTTTTTGACAGTTCAATGATGACGGGAGCCTTTTTTTACCGTGAATTGTTTTTTTTTTTAAATAAAACGTTTTTTTCGGTCTAGAGCACACTCGTTTTTTTTTTGTACAGTTAGGTATTTTCATAAAACTATTAAATACTAAGTAAGTATATACATTATACGGGGTGGAAGGAGTCCCGTACGGTATATCGAATTACCCTTGAACGATATAACTGTCTACAGAAAGCATGGTTCACCGACGAACGGTAATACGAAAAAACTATTAGTCGATACCATTACTTAGCGACAGCACTTTTCGCCGAATAACGCTACATAGCATGAATGGTTGGCCAATACCAAGATTTGCCGATGTCATGGTTCGCCGCAACACGCTTGAACTAAATAATCCTTTACTGATAGCAATTTGCATCGAAAGCACCTTTTCATACATCATCATCATCATCATCTTCCTGCCCTTATCCCATTCTATTTGGGGTCGGCGCAAGATGTTTTCTTCATCCATGCTCCCCTGTCAGACGTCACGGTATCGTTGACTCCTTTCTCTTTCATATCAGTCTTCACACAATCCATCCATTTTTTCTTACATCACCGATCCAAAATAATTGTCTTTAGTTTCTCGGTCATACAATTTTGACAGACATCGATTAATTTGCATTAACTGCTATTTCCATGCATCATGTATATACATGTAATCATTAATATAATGATTTGGAGAACCAGTGCCTTTCGGCTTCGTTAAGAGTCTTTTTACACCCTTTAAATGTAGTTTTTTTTTTTTTCAAAATTGATTGTTTTCTAACATGTTTCTTATGATTGCGCAGTTTGCAACCTTTATTTTTGTTATTTACCATTTAATTATGAAAATAATCAAATTTGCTGTTTTATTATTTTTTTACATTTATTTTTATTGAATTACTAAGATAAATGCATGGAAATAGCAGTTAATGCAATTTAATTGATGTCTGTCAAAATTCTATGTAGCGTTATTCGGCGAAACGTGCTCTCGCTAAATAATGGTATCGACTAATAGTTTTTTCGTATTACCGTTCGTCGGTGAACCATGCTTTCTGTAGACAGTTATATATCGTTCAAGGGTAATTCGATATTGTGCTGGTGCTGCCGCTGCGGCTGCAGAGAACCTCAAGCGGCGTAAATATAGAAACCTGTGTGGTAACTATATTTTCGAGCCGTTTGGGGTTGAAACTCTAGGGCCGTGGGGTCCGAGTGCTCATAGCCTATTTAAGGAAATTTCGAAACGCCTAGTTGACGCTTCCCGTGACCCAAGGGCTGGCTTTTACTCTGGCCAGAGGCTAAGTGTTGCCATACAACGTGGCAACGCCGCCAGTCTCTTGGGCACATTACCATCTGACAGCGTTGAGGAGAAGTTTTTCGATGCCCTTCTATAGTTTGTTGTTAGTTTATCTATTTTAGTTTAATAGTTTTTAATTATCAATGTATATAGTTTATTCGATATTGAGGTATTTGTAGGTATTGCACTTTTGTAGAAAACACTGTTTTTTTTTAATAACCTATGCAAAATTAAACGTGGAGGGGTTTAAAATGATGTAGTGTACGTAATCGTTTTGGTGTCCCTTTCACCCCGTATTTTTTAAGCAAGAAAAGCTCAATGCTCCATGATTTATTGGGCTGGGACAGTGAGTACTAAGGGTTGTGACCTACAATTTTATGATATCATTATGAACCCTGTCGGTCACAGCTTAAATATTTGAAATAATAGGACAAGAAGCTTTTATATTTGTTTATCACTGCCAGTCAAACTCAAACTCAAAAGCATTTATTTCAATTAGACCATTACAGGCACTTTTGAATGTCAGAAAAACAAATTAGGCTAAGCTACAGTCACAGACACAAGGCATAATAACTTGTGAAAGTACTGTAGTTGCCCATTCCAAAGCGTAGATCTCTATGGAGAAGAATGGGCAAGAAACTCCATGGACACTCTTTTCAATCAAAATATTGTTACAAAACCTTGGTTACATCATTCATATTGAGATTATACATATATGTGAGAACGATGTAGAAATACGTGCACGTTAAGAGCGTCCAGAGTAAAATATTATATCAACTATTTAAAAACAAAGTAAGTAGTTAAAATAAACCGTGGCAGCTTTGAGATGACCAGTCCCAACCGACAGCGCCCGTTCACGAGCATGACGCATGAATCAGCCCCATTCAGCTCAACCATATTGAAGGAAGCTAAATAACCCGACACACCCGCCACCCTCAGCGAGACATTTTAGTGAGCATGACATTCTCTCACCCACCAGGGTAAATTCAAGTCAATGAAAGATAACCAAATGTAAATGGTAGCTTTACAGTACATAGTACTAACTACGTGAAGGTAACTAGGCAAAGCCTGTACTATGGCAACCAGACAACTGATAAACATACTTATATGTTTCTAAATACATACATATTATAGATAAATTATACACCTAGATACAGAACAGATAATCGTGCTCATCGCACAAAGATTTGTCCTGTGTGGGAATCGAACCCACGACCTCCGTCCTAGCAGTCAGGGTCACTAACCACTAGACCAACAGGCCAATCAATTATTATAATTTTATGACCCCGTCTTTGCTTAATTTATAATTGTTGTATTTAAATACTTTGCATTTTCACTGGCACACATAAAAATATGTTGTCTAATGAAAATAAAGATTTCATTGGTTGAAATCTATATCTTTATTTTTTCTGAGTCGAGAGAGAAAACGTGTGCATCTTTTTTGCGAATGTTTCGCCAGTTGAACGCACAGTTATGAATTTGCCATATTTTGTATTGTTATGAAGTCAGACTTTATTCACATTTCTTTTTGCTTGTACTAATTGGGTTTGTTCAAAAAAGAAGTTTTAAAATATAGGCTGTTCCACGATACCCGATTTTTTCGCTCATTATTTATTTCTCCACTAATTGCATCTACTCAAAATGCATTTTCTTCTCACGTTTTTCAACCGTTGACGACTAATAATGTCAAGTAAGTACTGCAGCTCTATTCTTTTTACCCAACCACAGTGGCGCCCAAAAGGAGGTTTTGTTTTAACATCTTTTTCCTACTTGCGTGCCGCCCCTTTATCTTAAAATAGCATCATTAACACGCACGATCAGCTTTATTCAACAATTCTCACAAAAAAGAGAAGAAAAGTGAATGAAAAACTTGTTTATAAATGTTTAAAATGTTACATTGTCAGTGATTTTTTTCTATTTTTGTTCAATAACAAAAAATTACATAATAAATTGACTAACCGGAACTACACCTATCTATTTTTGATCAGGAAACTACATATATTTCTCCAAGCATTATACAACAAAACAAAAAAAAACACAACTCACCATAAACCACCACATAAAAAAAATCATCCACAAACAAGAGACAAAAGACATTACACCAACCGCAAACAATCAGAGACAATAGCGTCCCTATATTTTTAAAAAAACAACAGCTCGTCACGTCGTACGGAGGCGGGAAGACGGCGGCCGTTGATTGGTGCAAATTGAATTTGGAATCAAGGAGCGCCGGCGGGTGAGAGGAGAAGGGGGAGGGGTGTTGTCGTGTTGGCGATCGTTCGCTGATTGCCCGTTTGCGGTGCGACTAGCGAATTGTGGATAAGACGCATTGTTTTCAAAATGTATTGTTTGAGATTTTGTATAGTTAAAAATTATAACCTAACCAATAAATGCAGGAAATATGCTATTTGACCCACTCAGTATCTACGAATGTCGTCGTGTGTATAGTTGTAGTATAGTTAAGACGTATGTTTACGAAAAGTTGTATTTTACTGTCCTAGATTAGAAAAAACTATACACACGACTACATTCGCAGCACTAGTCGTTTTTCATAGTCAGCTACGGAAAGGTCTACTGAGCAAAAGCCTGTTATGTTAAGTCCCATGTATTCAGCTGCATCCGGTTAGACTGGAAGCCGGCCCCAACATATTTTGAAAAAACTAAGCAGACTCTGGGCTACTTAACGGAAAACACCCAAGAACACCCCACCTGGGAACCGTACCTAGGACCTCATGCTCAGCAATCACACTAACGACCACAAAAGTACGAAACGAAATACTAGTAAAAAAATACCAACAATGCAGGAATGTCTCCGTTATGATATTGAGCTGTGCCCTCGTGCATGTACTATATTCTGTTCCAAACGTTCAACATTCACACTTCAGTGATCTATGGTATGTTATGATAATATGAGCTTAAAATACCTACTGAAGAAAGTCCTTTGTAGTAGGAATACTAGGAATGACACCATCTGTTGTGGAGTTTGGTTATGATTTAGCCGCGACTTGCGTCACCGTAATCGGACGACATGGCCCTAGAATAAAATTGGTGCAGTTGAAAAATATTTTTGAAAAAAGTCTGTGGACACTGTATCGCGCGCACACCGACAGCCAAAAAGTGACATGATGAAGTTAGTTGATAACTCTAACTCAAAAGCATTTATTTCAATTAGACCATTACAGGCACTTTTGAATGTCCGAAAAACAGATAACGCTAAGCTACAGTCACAGACACAAGGCATAATAACTTGTGAAAGTACTGTAGTTGCCCATTCCAAAGCGTAGATCTCTATGGAGAAGAATGGGCAAGAAAATCAATGGACACTCCTTTCAATCAAATAATGGTTACAAAATCTTGGTTACATCATTCATGTTGAGATTATACATATTGAGAACGATGTCGAAATACGTGCACGTTAAGAGCGTCCAGATTACATCAACAATTTAAAAACAAAGTAAGTACTTAAAATAAACCGTGGCAGCCGTCTCTCAAGTTTCCGTGAAAACTCAAACTATATTCAGTTTTAGTTCAGTAGTTTCTCAAATATTCATTAATCTACAACACGTGTTTTATATCAGTGAAGATAAAAAAAAAAAAAAAAAAACATAAATATACAGTGTATATGATTTTAAATTATATATGGTGATGAATGATAGGCCATTGTAAAAATTCGTGATAAAAATGTCTTTTATCTTAAAAAAACCGGCTGAAGATTTGATCCGTGGTCATTTATAATAATATGTAATTCGATTTTGGTGAGACAAACAAATTGCGTGTCAAGATTGCTCGTTTTTGGGGTTCCGTACCCGAAGGGTAACCAACTAGATCTAGTACTAAGCCTCCGCTGTCCGTCCTTCCCTCCGTCTGTCTGTGAGTGTGTATCATGATCCGTAATAGGTAGACAGTTGATATTTTTCAGAATGTGTATTTCTGAAAAATAAGTTAAAAATTAAAGGGGGCTCCCCTAGTACGATAGTAGGGAACACACCTTGCGCGAGTCCGACTCGCACTTTGCCGTTTTTACTAACACAAGAAGGCATTAATAAATGGATGCCTAACAAGCGCGCTGTAGAAAGCACCGATAATTGAAGTTTTAACAATGCAATAATATTGAGGTGTCACTTGCTATTTGTGAAAAGGAAAACGGACATAAAGGGTGTAAACAGACTCTTAACGAAGCCGAAAGGCACTTGTTCTCCCCGTCATCGTCATTGCAATATTTTTTTTGTTCTAGACCATACCTGGGAACCTTCTAGTTACGGAGATATTGGGGGTCAAAGTTCCAACTTTTTCACAAGTTTTTTTTTTTTTTTAATACATGTTTTTAATGTTAGATTTTTACTTTAAATACCTCCAGGACCCCCTTACTATTCAATCCATCCATCAGCACAATGTTTTGAGTGCGTTTCATTGAGTCGTACTGTAAAACGTGATTTTTCAGTCGAAAAAAAAGTCGTTTCCCAGCACTAATTTTTGCGTAAAGTTACTTAGTTTAATGTACATAATGCTTGGTTGACGGCTTCGTGAAGAGTCTGTTTACACTCTGTATATGTAAAATAATCATGCTTAAGTACCATATTTTATGTATCATTCATGCACGAACAACTAGATTGCATTACAACCCCTAAAACCCAAAAACTTGTAAAATAAAGCAATAAAAATATAAACAACCACTATACAAAACACACCAATAAATTAATTCCTCGCTCCATTCCACATAAAAAGGCTGGACAGAATTAAATCACGACTAACGCCATCTAGCGTCGTTCCTCATGAATACAACATGAACTAGTGACTGCTAGATGGCGGTGTTACAAATTTATCGCCACTTTTATTGTTACGACCACTTTGGCCGCGTTTCGCGGGCTTTTAGCTAAATTACTCTCATTACTTACATACTACGTTAACATATTGCTGTTTGTGTTCTGTGCAGCGATTTTAGCGCTACTTTACTTTGTCTTATATTTTTGGTTGAGAGAAGAAACATGCGCTGAAAGCTGAGCAAAGCACAGTTAAGCAAGCAAGCACAGTTCATAGAGAGAAGACTGGAACGCTATTACTAATATCTAAATAGAAGAACAGGGGTCAAACCCTGTTGAGTGCATTTTTTTCTTTCTATTTCATTATGAACAGGACAGATGATAAATATTAGTTTAGTCCTGTCAAATTAGTCAGCACCTGACGTATTTTTGATGTAGTAGTCAACTTTTTAATCACGTCTAAACTTGTATGGAGTAGTGTCAGGTGCTGATTAATTTGACAGGACTAAACTAAAATTTATCTTCTGTCCTTTTCTTACTGAAATAGAAAGAAAAAGATGCACTGAACTTAAATTTGGTTTAGTTTGTAAACAAGGGAATCGGCACCATTACCATCGAAAGCTATTTCTCCAAAGACACCAAGAGAGAAGTATTTAGTAGCTTATTTTGTGCCAAGGACCGAATCAATCAGATCTTCTTCTTACTTCTCACCTCTCTTTTATAAACAACCCGAATTTTTCGTGCATAATCAACATCGCTTCAGCGGCTAAAAATCGCAAATCCACGCGATAAACACAAACAAATCGTACAGATAACATTTGCCGTCGTAATTTGGCTAATGTATCATAAACATTTTTGCTTCATCTGTTTCACTAGGCTGAGTGGGCAGTTACCGTTGCCTGGCGGCGCGGAAGAAAATATACCCTTTGTTTATGGTATTCGTTGATATTCAAAGCGCATAATTTGTTGGGGTAAGTAGACTTATGAGCTTTGACGGTTAATAGGGTACACGAATAATTAAAATATGTTTGTATTTTGATATAATTTTATTTAGGAGTTTCTCGAGCTGTTTATAGCGGGAATCGCTGCCATCTGCATGAATTGTATGTCCAAAAAAACTAATATATGGCACTTGACTTGTTCTTCGATGATTTTAGGTTAAATAATGAAAACAACTAAATACCCGTTTTGATAACATATTACAACCTATGACATTGATATTATTACGTGTCCAGAATTCAGTAAGCAAATCACCCAACAAGATCGCATTATATTATGGCAGAAGAAGATGCCAGGACGAGTTGGATAAAGTCAACGACTAGTGGTCCACTATACCCCTCAGTCGAAAGAACAGGAAGGCAATGGCTTTGCCCAGCCGTGGGATCACGCTAGCTAACACTTACAATAAGTAATTTTCACTAACATTTAATTAAACGAGCGACCCACTCAGCTATCCCGTGCACAGACATTTTGACAAACTTTCAACTGGCCCATATGGTGATGGTATGGTGTTTTTATGTAAATCTGCCATTGTACGAGTACGGCTGTGGATACGGATTTCTTTAGCCACTGAATTAAGTGTATTTGGAGATTTTATAGAGATGTTAAAACGAGCTTTTTGAATTTTCAGCAAGATTTCTTCCGAGTCCTTGTCGTTGTCACTTCTAATCTGGATGTTCTGTGTTCTGACTATTTCCAGTGATCAAGTAACGCTTCAGGCATAATTTGAAAAGTCAAAACATAGCTATGCTGCATAGCATATATTTTCCGCTTACTTTTCAGCACTAACGCGGAGGACATCATGGAGTCCGTCGTGCAAACGACGAGGTACACATCGAAGGTGCCGTTACTGAGGGCACGCCACAATAGTGGCGACAAGTCCCCTCTTTGAAGAGCGGCTGGACAGGCGCCACAGCGCCCTCGCCTTCCGTCTGACGCAGGTCCTCACTGGATACAGTTATTTCGGGAGGTACTTCCACGGAATCGGGCGGGACCGATCCACCCGGGTGTTACCATTGTGAGGATCGCCCGAAGATCGACCTCGTAGTGGCGATTAGCGGCGGCGACCTCTCGCTTTCGGCCCTGGTTCAATCCATGGTCCGTAGTGAGAAGGAATGGTAAGCCGTCACCTCCGTCTGCGAAGCAGTCATGCTAGGAAGGAGGTGGCGGAACGTGACAAAGAGAGAATCTCACGTTCCAGCCACCGCGGGAGACTCCCCGGGTATTACGGGCCACTTGTTACCTCCCGACCACCGTAGTCGCGGAACTGTGGACGGTGAGTAATGGGCTAGCTCGCCGTCCGTCCGTCTTATGATGACAGGCCGTCTGGACGGCGCTTTCGTGTTCCACGCGCGCCTCAGAGAGATGTCAGCAAACCGGAAGGGGCGATGCCTGCCAGGGCTGCGAGACTGTTCGGAAGAGATACCGCGGCCCTGGAACACAAAGGGCTAAGAAGAAACATGGATGGGTTTTAATCAGTACAAGTTTTGACATCCCTTCCGCTCCGCCCAGAGCGGGGTCATTTACTGTTTTCCCATCCGAAAAAAAAATAGTTAGCAAGGAGATAATGGGGGATAAAGTGCCAACTTTTTTTTATTCATATTTTTAATGTTATAATTTTAATTACCTCCACGACCCCCGTACTATTCAATACTATCAGCACAATGTTATGTGTTCGTTACAATGCAGTAAAACGAAGTGCAAGTAAAACGCTACAGTAAAACGTGATTTTTCACCCCAAAAAAAAAGTCATTTCGCAGCAATAATTTTTGCGTAGAGTGACATAGTTTAATGTATAGAATGCTTGGTTGACGTCTTCGTGAAGGGTCTGTTTACACTCTGTGTCTATGGGCCAGTGTAGCCTGAAAAAAATAATGATTCAACGTATTGGTTGAAGTCTTATATTATCTTGAACGTTACAAAGTGGAAGCCAAAGTTCGGTCAGTCTTTCCTAAGGGACCGAACATTATAATTATCATGAAAGAGAATTAATACACTGCTCTAATTCTATAGAACTTAGATAATCTACTGAAATAATTTTTCATAGACTATTCAAGAACTCTATGTACTTCCGACCAAATTTAATCTGTATAATGTTTTCCGATTTCCGACTTGACTTGTGGCAGGCACTTACATACAGCAAATCTGTATTTACCGTCAAAACAAGCCAAATTAGACCTTATTTATTTCCAGATTGGTACATTTTTTAAGTGTTCTATGCAAATAAAAGATTGTAAACGATCTTTCTCAAATATTTTAATGGCGGTCGAAAGCGCTCGCAAATCGGCCATATTGGATTGGTTTTCCCTCTCTTTTTGTATTGATTTGAATTCGTTATCTTGTTATTTTCGCTGATTTTCTTCGAATTAGTTCGGTGGAGGTAGGCAACTCGAAGTTCTTAATCTGGATAGAAACATACGTCTATTATTTGTGACCGTTAATAACGCACACGGCTTGTAGGCCATTAGGCACTTCCCCTGTGCCTTGGAAAGCACGTAGGTAACGGAGTTTTTATTAAGGGTAACCAACGGGACCCTATTACTAAACCTTCACTGTCTGTATGTTAGCGGGCTGTATCTCATGATCCATTCGAGAGAGACAGTTGACATTTTCACAAAATATGTATATTTCTGTTGCAGCTTTATCAACAAATAATAAAAATAAATTAAAAATGAAAGGGGGCTCTCTCTACTACGATGGTACGGAACCCTTCATGCGCGAATCCGACTCGCACTTGACCGGTTTTTTTATTCTGGATTTAACTAACTCCGCTAGATACGCTGCCATCAGAGAAGAAGAATGTACAAATGTCAGCAGGTCAAGCTGCCCGAAACTGTAAGATTTTCCCAACCAACCTTGAACCGAATGCTTTAGAAAGAAAGTAGAAAATCTATTAAAGAATTTTGAGAGAAACCCGTACCATAAACCGAAAAAACACGTTTCTTGTTATAGCGGCAACAGAAATACATCATCTGTGAAAATTTCAACTGTCTAGCTATCACGGTTCATGAGATACAGCCTGGTGACAGACAGCCAGACAGACGGACAGTGGAATCTTACTAATAAGGTCCCATTTTTATCCTTTGGGTACGGAACCCTAATAAATAGAACAGTTTGCTTAAAAGATGGATTAAAGACCAATTCGATAGTACTCGTACATCGTAATTTATAAAGTACCTACTCTCATCTTCTCTTGCAGTGTATAAAATGATATTTTATGACATCAATCTCAGTGCCATTTCCCATCTTTTGACAATCACTATAAAATATAACTCGTAAACTGGAGATCGCTATAAAAGCGGTGCTATTAAGTAGGCAATCATAGCTTTTATGTTGGCTAAGACTGTACCTATTAACTTCGCGTTTAATAGCCATTATAGTTAGCCATTAATCAGTTATTATGATCTTTTGATTATGGGTGACATACCTACGTAACCAACATATAGGGCAGGGCTTACTTGACCTCGGGGCCCCAAAATAATGACCGCTTTATCAGAATGCTAAAAATATGAATTACCTACGTTACAATTCGTAAAATGGTCACAATGTGACAATCCGGAACCCTTTTAAGTATTTGAACGTGATTCGTTGTTTATTTTTTGTATAACCACTGCACTGGCAGTACAACAACTTTCGAAGGTTGAAACTGCAAATAAAGCGGCCATTTTGGACCCGTTGTATAATAATCTCCTTGTGAAATGCACATTTAGCGAACCGAATTGTGTGTTTAGGCTAGAGCAGAACTGAATAGGAACTTTAGAAAACTAAATCCTTACTAATTCCTTAGGGACTAAATCCTACACAGAAATCCCAAGCAGCTGAGCGCCAATGGATCTATGCAAAACTGATATTAAGAACTATCAGCGCCATCTATATTATATAGTGCCTACGAAATAAAAGCGCCATCTACTTGAGATTCATATTAAAACAGAGACATACATTGCTTAATACTTTAGAATGTAATTCATAGATGTCGCTGTAAACGCCACAGTACAACCCGTGGTATTACTCGGCCAAATTAAAACTGTCATGGCTGCACAGCCAAATCACTTCTGATGATTCATTTAGAAAGTATTTTTGATTTATTTACTTTATTCGGAGTTTAGTTTCGTAAAAGTTGGCGAGACGTAAACATGTATCGCGTTTTTTGTTAAATTATTGTTTATTTACCGTTTTAATGTTGAGAAAACAATGTAAAGTGTGATTTATATCGTGTTTGTTGTGTTTGTGTACAAAATGAAAGTTATTGAAGCTAAAATTGTAGTTTTAGGATCGCAAGGTGAGTTGATTACATTTTGAATTCTTTCAAGTTTTTCTTGTGATGTCGTAATTTGTACTTCAATTAGTTCGGATATCACTACCGCTATTGCCGATATTTCGTCATAATTTTTGGGATTTGAAGAAAAAAAATGTTACAGATTGTGTTGATAGTTTTCAACTTCTTGTAAGTCCGAGTTGATTGTTTATTGTTAAAAAGCGATTAGATAGGCATTTATCTTCTAGATCGTTGTTCTATTAAATAACTAGCTTGTGTTCTTACAACTACCAAGTCAGTATCGACAAAAAAACCGCAGAATTTGAATTTTTAATACAGTCAATGAGCGCGAAACGACATAAAAATGTCAAAAAAGTTTGTTTTTCACCAATTTTCCACGTTCTCTAAAAGTACATATATCAAATGAAACATCAAGTTCCAAAATCGATCAGCAGGAAAATGTTGAATATTTTTAATGATTTCCTGTTAAATGATGTATAAATATTTGATGGATGAGCTGATAATTTATCCATAAGGTAATTTTGACTGACTTGCACTGGTGAAATGTGGGTGTAAAATATGTGCCCTTCTGCCTAACCTTTCGGTATTAACAGGCGTGATGTAACATAATATTTTTTTTTTGGTTCTTTGGGCAGGGCTTAATTAATAATAAGACAAACATTCAATTTGTGCCAATATAAGGCATCACATGGATCTGCCCAGTAACTTTACCACTAAATAAACATCATTTAATTTTAAATATTAATAAACATGCACCACCTTAACCCTACAAATGTCATGAACAGGCACATAAAAAAAACATGCTCGGAACAAAAATTAATATAATTGTTAAAACCGTGGAGTTCTTACTATGTGGCCAGGTTGTAGGCTATTATTTGACAGGTATAATCTAAAACCATTCAATTTGTGCCTTTTCAAGTTATCATCTACCTACAACAGTGATAGCCTAGTAGTGTCACTGTTGGACTGCCAAGTCACAGGTCTCTAGTTTGAACTCAAGACAAGCACCTCTGATTTTTCGGAACCATTCGCGTAATGTATAATTATCACTTGCTTCGATGAAGTAAAACATCGTAAGGAAACCAGCATGCCTGAGAGATATTTCTTGACTGTATGTAAGGCCAAGTCATAGATTTTTTCATGTGCGTTTAGTACAATTATATCACATAGTGTGGAAAAACAAACCAGTATTCCTGAGAGATATTTTTTAATGGCATGTAAATAAAAAAAGCAGAGAGCTACCGGTGGTCAGGGCTGTTGAGAGAGGAACCTCCCGACAATACGCACCGTGTCCAGAAGTACTGCTTTCTGAATCAAGCCCTTGATCTAGCTGCCAAGCGAGAGCCTCCTCAGATGTTAGTCGAGGCTCTTGGCCCAGTCGTAGCGACCCTGATTTACGAACAGTAAATCGTGGGTTCGAACCCAGACATACGCATTACCTTATGTAATTAATTTCATCACCACTGCTGTCAAAAACGATGAAGGAAAACATTGTGAGGAAACCGGCATGTCCTAGAACCAAAAATTCGAAGACATGTGACATCTACCAATCCGCACTGGGCCCGCGTGGTGGATTCCCCATTGCCTCTCATAGAGAAGAGGCCTGTGTCCCAGCAGTGGGAACATTATAGGCTGATGATGATGAAATCAAAAAGCAAAGCATGTAAACATTATACTGCAGTGTATTGCGAGCGGACAGGACTGTTTGTGTGTGAATCGTTGCTGTAAGCTTTCTACATCAGTGTTGGTTTGTAGCAGGGATTCTCAAATCTATAAGACTGTGTTAGGTGAAGTGTACTAATATTAAGAAATATTATTACTAACTTTGAGTCATGTTATTTGTTAATTAAATATAAATAAATAAAATAAAGGGTAACAAATAAAATAGGGTCCGGTTTTTACCCTCTGGGTGCGGAACCCTAAGAATTATCAAATAAATAAACTTACAACAAAAAGAACTAAAATAGTAATTTAATGGAGGAATTAAATCCATGGAGCTTTTATGAGATGGTTTGTAAGCAACCGTTTGATGTATTAGTAAAACATTTTCCTCATTTTTGGGCAGTTCGGTAAATTCGTTTTAATTTTAAACAACTGCCCCAGAATAAAGGTTGCACTTAAACATGAGTTGGATTTATAAGGACATTTAATGATTGTGTAAAATGTTCATGTAATTTACAACTGATTTTAATTTTTCCTTCAGGGTACAGTTATAATTCCTTATTTACATTTTTGCAGGAAAACACAATAACTTTTGAGTTCAGTAAATTTGGTTTCATCAACGCAGAGCCTAAACAGATTGGGCTAAAATTTGGGATACTTACAGATAGCTATAATGACGTAGTCATCCAAGAATCATCATCTGCCTAGCCTTTTCCCAACTACGTTGGGGTCGGCTTCCAGTCTAACCGGATGCAGCTGAATACCAGTATTTTACATGGAGCGACTGCCTATCTAACCTCCACAACCCAGTTAGTACTAGGTAATACGATACCCCTTGGTTAGACTGGTTGTCAGACTTTTTTGGGCCACTGACTACCTAACGACTGTCAAAGATCTTCAAATGACAGCCGGGACCAACCAACGGCTTAATTTTGGAAAACTCAACCCCTAAGGAGGTGATATAGAGGATGAAAGCTTGTATGGAAATCCGTCACTGGCCAAAGCTAGTGCGGATCGGCTAGTTTCATATGTGCCCGCATAATTATGCAAGTGCCAAATTATACAAAGCAGAGTAGGATTCTGCTTCCCTTCCCAGGATAGATTTAAATATTTTAATACTCTAGCCATATTCATTCATCATCTGTCTAGTATTTCCCAACTATGTTGGGGTCGGCTTCCAGTCTAAGAGAAGATGAATGCCAGTATTTTACATGGAGCGACTACCTATCTGACCTCCACGACCCAGTTAGTACTGGGTAATACAGTACTGTATGGTGTCGGACGTAAAGAATAGCACCATCCCATACTTCCCGTGAGTGTCGTAAGAGGCAACTAAGAGGCTTACCAGAGAATGGGCAGCAGCGTTCTCTGTGCTTTTGTAACAACTGTACTGCGATCGCCAACCCGCCTGCCAAGCGTGGCGTCCAGCAGTGGACGTCTTTCGGCTGAAATGATGATGATGGTGAATACAATACTAGACTTTCGGGCTACTGAATACCTATTACGACTGTCAAAGATCTAAATAACAGCAGGGACCAACGGCTTAACGTGTATTCCGAGGCACGGAGGAAACTTGGTTTGTATTGGGTGGTTACCAATCAAACTCAAACTCAAAAGCATTTATTTCAATTAGACCCTTACAGGCACTTTTGAATGTCGGAAAAACAAAGAAGGCTAAGCTACAGTCACAGTCACAAGGCATAATAGCTTGTGAAAATACTGTAGTTGCCCATTCCAAAGCGTAGATCTCTATGGAGAAGAATGGGCAAGAAACTCCATGGGCACTCTTTTCAATCAATATATTGTTACAAAATCTTGGTTACATCATTCATGTTGAGATTATACTCCACAGACCAACCTAGGCAAGCTCGACTTAACCTAAAGATTGATCCAAACGGCTGTAATTATTTAGCCACGAGCGCCTCGCCAATACTAAAACAAAAATGAATTAATCATTTAAGTCCCAACAAACAAAATAATATCAGTACAATAACACCACAATAAAACAATGTTCCAAGTATTATTATTTTGATAACACAATTAAAATAAATTAAATATTTAATCAATTATTTGTATGTTTATTTTGAATTTATGTGCAACAAAGAATAAGAATTACGAACAAATAATCACTCAGATTAAGATCAAATACTTAAGTATCAAACTTATCTTTATGATAAGATTAAGTACCTATTTAAATTCCTATTTGACTTTACTGCATAATTACTACTGAGTCAATCCATGATAAAGTGATTATATATAATAATGACTTAATTGATAATGCATGCTCGTAGTATTAGATTAGTACGCACTTGCCACTATACATAAAGGGTGTAAATAGACTCTTAACGAAGCCGAAAGGCATTTGTTCTCCCCGTCATTGCGATCATTTTTTTGCTCTAGA
This sequence comes from Lycophotia porphyrea, assembly GCA_950005105.1. Taxonomy (NCBI): domain Eukaryota; kingdom Metazoa; phylum Arthropoda; class Insecta; order Lepidoptera; family Noctuidae; genus Lycophotia; species Lycophotia porphyrea. The sequence goes on along the minus strand of OX465410.1, from coordinate 1,679,883 downwards.
CCATACCTGGGAACCTTCTAGTTACAGAGATATTGGGGGTCAAAGTTCCAACTTTTCACATTTTTTTTTTAATCCATGTTTTTACTTTAAACACCTCCAGGACCCCCTTACTATTCAATCCATCCATCAGCACAATGTTTTGAGTGCGTTACAATGAGTCCTACTGTAAAACGTGATTTTTCAGCCCAAAAAAGAAAGTCGTTTCCCAGCACTCATTTTTGCGTAAAGTTACTTAGTATGATGTACATAATGCTTGGTTGACGGCTTCGTGAAGAGTCTGTTTACACCCTGTATGTTTACTATGTACTTAAAATCAGGCCAAAACTGTTTTTTTTTTAATAGGTACTTAGAATAGGTACACTAAAATACTATACAAGGTGTAACATAATAAACGCAAGACCTCTCAGAGGTCTCTCAGACCAAGAAACTGATCAACCTTTATTATACGAGTTATTGAAATTCGCAAAAAAAAAATTGAACTTTATATAGGATCTGACGCGATCAGCTGATCAACATGTATGGTAAAACTAAAAAAAAAATATGAATTTCCAAATGTCATAGAACAAAACTTGTTCAGTTTCATGGTCTATTATGTTACACTTTGTATATGCATTATAAAGGCTAGGACCCGTTTTCAATTATGCCACTTAGGACACCTAAATGGATGTACAGGAACAGCGCACTGATGAAGTTTCAACGCTCGACGAAACGCTGAGAGTAGAAATTACAACTGCAAATAGAATTATGGCAATCAATATTGAAAACGAGCGAGCGATAAAAACGAGTATAGACACTGATATTATAAAGAAAGATACGCTACGTTCATACTGACGGCGCGGTTGGCGCAGTGGCTGAGCGATCGACTGCTGCGCTGCGTGTCGCTGGTTCGATTCCCGCACGGAACAAATATTTGTAAGGCCTACAGGTAGTTGTTCCGGGTCTGGCTGTTTGTGTATGTGAGTTTAAATGTTTGTAAACGCACCCACGATACAGGAGAAATTCCTAGTGTGGGACAACGTTTTAAAAAAAAAAAAATACTGAGCGACGTTCAAATATCGTTGCGGTTATACGACTGCTATACATAATATCTACGTAACGTAGGGGTATTCCTCAAAGCGCAACTGTTTTTAAGCGCAACTAAATTATTCCTCGAAGCGCAACCATTCGAACAATTTGAATTTAATGGTTGCGCTTCGAGGAATAATTTCCTTGTGCTTAAAAATAGTTGCGCTTTGAGGAATACCCCGTAACGTATGATACAGAAAGAGATGGCTATTGCGCTTGAAGTGCTTAAATTACGACAATTGTCTGAATTTTTTCGCAACAGTTTGCGCGCTAGTGCGATATCTACCTTTTTTATTTATCATTGAGTATAGATAAAGAAACGAACTCAATTTAACCGAGTTTAGTCTGGATATTTGTCTAAAGATCTAAAAAATCCAGACATTACTCTTAGCTACTATGACAAATTCTTTGATAAGTGCAGAATTTTATCTGATAAACAGCTGATTTTTATCGTACGTAAACATGGCAGGGTCGACAGTGAAACATTTATATTACATACAATAAACTTTAATAAATTACAAAACAAAAGATTTTAGATATTTTTAGGTGTTGTTATTTCAATAGATTATTAGATACTCGACACGAACATTCATAAATGATAATTAGTTGATTACATAGATTAGATAGTGTACAGACGCCAGCACATCAAGCTACTACAATCTGTCAAATTTCTTTAATAGAGTTCCAACTTTATCGGTAAACCAGTAGGATCAAGGTTGATTGGGAAAATTTGACAGTTTCAGGTAGCTTGATGTGCGCCCGTCTGTACATTGTGAGTACTAAACGAAAAAAGTGTTAACAGGAGGGAGGGACCACATTCGTAAAACCTCATCAGCATACTCCTGCCCTTATCCCAATTTATTTGTGGTCGGCGCAGCATGTCTTCTTCCATACTTCTGTATTACTCGTCATCGCAACAGTCACCTCCTTTCTTGCCATATCCTCCTTCACACAGTCTCCATTGTTTCTTTGGTCTTCCTCTACTCTTATCACCCAGCCACCTTCAAAACTTTCATCACGACATTTTCCTCATTCCTCCGCATCACATGCCCATGCCACGACCACCGATTACCACACAACTTTTCAGTCACCGGCGCCACTTTCAAACTTCCTCTTATGTACTCATATCTTATTGTATGCATTCGTGTAACTCCACACATCCCCCTTAGCATTCTCATCTTAGCCTCATGCAAATGCCTTTCATTAATTCTCTGATGTTCATTCCTTTTGTGGCTCAACATTCTGATCCATACAAGACAGCAGGTCTAACAATTATTTTATAAATATTCCCCTTATAGAAGGTATTTCTGTGTGTAGACTATACAGAGTGTAAATGGAGACTTCACGGAACCGTCAACCAAGCATTACGTACATCAAACTAAGTAACTTTACGCAAAAATGATTGCTGGTAAGCAATCTTTTTTTTCGGGTAAATATCACGTTTTACCGTAGGATTCAATGTAATGCATTCAAAACATTGTGCTGATGAATGGATTGAAATGCACGGGGGGTCGTGAAGCTGCCTTAAGTAAAAAAATTACATTAAAAACATGTTTTTAACAAAAAAACTTGTGAAAAAGTTAGAACTTTGACCCCCAATATCTCCGTAACTGGTTTAGAAAAAAAATGATCGCAACGACTGGGACTACAAGTGGCTTTTGGCTTCGTTAAGAGTCTTTTACACCCTTTATACACCCACACATTATAATAGGGCGCGAGCCTATTGCCATGCCACGAATCCAGACTCTGTGAATGCACTGACTGCTACTAAAAAGATGTATAAAATTAATATCAATCATAATTTAAAACAATTGCGAAAAAGCTAGCCAAATTATGATAATCAAAAAATGCTAGCCGTAAAGATTTTAACACTAAGATAACCAAAGAAAGTTCTCAACTCCCAGTGGAACAGACTTACTTTCTGATTTATAATATTACCTAGATTGTAGTCTTAGAAATCAGACCAGCCGAGCGTTAAACCGTGACGAGCGGACCAGGCTATATGATACCTTGGCTTCTTACGTATGTAGATACCTATGTCGATGTGTATGTCGGTCAAGGGGAAGTACTCAGACCTTAGCTGAAGACTAAGGAGCAATATTGTATTGAATATCAAACATTTATTTATTTTTGAAGTGAAAAAGTTTCGCATCGTTGTGATTTGAAAGTCGATGAAACTAAAAATTGACAGTAAAAAGAGACAGACACATAAATTCATAAGATTTAACGTGGGAGAAAATGAGATAGGAAGCATTATACAGTGTTTATCTTGAAGCCAACATTTTTGAAGGTTTCTCTTCTACCACGTGGGAATTGCACACTTGTTTTTTTTTATTTGTTTTGTGGGAACTAAAATTGTGTGTTGTTCTGCTAATTTATCATTGACTAGCAGTTGCCCGCAGCTTCGTCCCCATGAAATTATCAAAAAAAATATTACTTCCCTTTTTGAATCGAATAGGGTATGTGACAGGAAGTCAAAATAGTTACTTTTTTATGAACTGTCAAAACGCAAAATGTGTACGTGATTTGTATGAAATAGCACGTTGTGACGTGATACTTATCTGGGATCAAATGTAATACTTATTATCAGTAAATCCAATTTTACAATTATATTGTCCCCCAATATTTAATTTCTGTACGGTGATGGTAGTTTTTAAGATGAATGGCCTTATTTCTACGTATTTTTATATTTTATTTTTGACCTTGTCAACTGGCTAGTTGACAAGGTCAAAAATAAAATATAATAATATTTTGTTACCAATTTCAAGGGCTTAAATTTTTTGCATGGAACCCTAATTCTTATTCTAAAGTCAACGTAGCCTTAGTTACTTACTCCTTATGACATCAGCTATCTGCCAGTAAAAGTCCCGTCAAAATCGGTCCAGCCAATTCGGAGATTTGCCATTTGAATCGGATTTTGTTAACAAGTTCAAGAACTTTATTTTTTTTGCATTCCGTGCAAAAAAATTAAAATTCTTGAACTTGTTATTTTTCTGAAATAAAAGAAGCCTATGTTAGAAGATCTTATAACATCAGTTATCTGCCAGTAAAAGTCCCGCCAAAATCGGTTCAGACATTTCGCCGGACAAACAAAAATTTAAAAAAAATGTGCTTTTGTTATAAGTTCCGTATATATTTCATACGCATTCAGTATAAAGCTGCAATTTCTTTTAAATTACAAACAGACACTTCAATTTTATTTATTTGTATAGCAGATCCCGAAGTAATAGTTTTGACGTATTTGAGCGAAAAACTAGAAAAACTTGCCCGAAGACAGGTATCACTTGTGGCTTGCTTGCCAAGGGCAAACGAGTTCCGAAGATCTATTATCGATCAAATATGCTAACAATAGGGTTCCATGTAAGGAGGTACGGTCGAACAAGCTATATGGTATACTCACGGAAATATTCACAATCCTAGTACACTGACAGTATTGTTTAAACAGGGAGGGGGCCGCAAGGGCCGATGCCTGCCAGGACTGCGGGACTGTTCGAAATAGATACCGCGGCCCTGGAACACAAAGGGCAAGGAAGGAACATGGATGGGTTTTAGTCAGTACAAGTCTGACACTCCCTTCCGCTCTGCCCAGAGCGGAAGAAGTCATTTGATGATTTCCCATACGAAAAAAAAAAATACAATATTGTTTGCAATTTTATTTTATAAAATAAAAAAGGATTGTGAATATTTCCACGTGTATACCAAATAGCTTGTTCGACTGTAAACTCAAAAAAAAACGAGAGGCCTAAGAACCCTCATTTTTATCTTTAAAAGGCGTTTAGCGTTTAACCTTTTTTTGATGCCTACGAAGGTGCGGTCAGCTATGGTCTAGAACAAAAAAATATCGCAATGACGAGGACAACAAGTGCCTTTCGGCTTCGTTAAGAGTCTTTTTACGACGCGCGAGCGTTCCGCCCGCGCGCCCCGCATCCCCGCGGCGGCTCCGACGCGTTGCGCGACCCGAGCCTTACGAAAAGATTACGCTAGCGTCACCGCAAGCACCTCTGACGCTTCTAGCAATAAGCCTGTGCCTGAAATGGCGCCGGATAGGGCTGATAACGATGAAGGTTTCGTGACGGTGCAGAAAAGGAAGCGCCGTTTGCGAGCCACCAAGAACCTCTGTGGCAAGGCTCCTGCGGACCCTAAAGAGAGCCTACGTGCCGCCAAGCCGAATACACCGGTGTACATCTCCCGCTTACATTACACCACTAAAGCGGAGGACATCGTGGAGTACGTGCGCCAAAAGACGAACTATACACCGAGGGTGCAGTTCCTAGAGTCACACCGCAACGTCAACTTCAAGGCGTTCGTGGTGCGAGTACCGAATTGTTATCTGCCCTTGGTGATGAAGGAAGATTTTTGGCCGCAGGACGTGGTGTTCCGTCGCTTCCGCGGAGAAGTTCCACTGGACAGCCAGCACAAGTGAAGTGGGAACAAGTGAAGTGCCACGAACATAGTTTATTAACACCGTTTTTTGTATTTAATTTATACATATGTTAGTTTATAAGGTACTCGTATATATCTATGGGCCATTGAAGCCTGAAATAAATGATGTTATGTTAACACCCTTTATTTAAAAAATGCTAGAGTTCTATTCATTAGCTACACACGGGTTTACCGAAAATGTTAAGTCTCTAGGAGTAGGAAAGAATCGTAGACTCAGTGCAAATCCACCTGAGGGACTTTTCCGAAGCCACTAACAACTCCGTCGAAGTGGCAGAGTTCTGGTGGATCATCGTCAGATGATTAACCTTTTCTCAACTATGTTGGGGTCGGCTTCCAGTCTAACAGAATGATGCTGAATACCAGTATTTTACATGGAGAGACTGACTGCCTATCTGACCTCCACAACCCAGATCGTACTGGGTGATACGAAATCTCTTGGAATGACTGGCTGTCAGAATTTTGGCCACTGACTACCTTCTAGTCGATGCTAATACATTTATCTTACTTCGTATCTTACTTAATCTATATATCTATACAAATAAATAAAATTGGAGTGTCTGTTTGAAATATCTTAATAACAGCTTTTTACATTCATACATTCAGCATATGAAAATAGATACGGCACTTATAAAAAAAAAGTTTTTTTTTTTTATAAGTGCCGTTTTTTACTTTTAATTTTAATTTTTTCACTTCTGGAATTTGGAACGCTGTCGTCTCCCTCTTGGAGGTGGGCGTTAATAGCTGCGACACAGTTTTAACTAATGTAGCTATTTACGAACGCAATCGTTTTTTGTAAAATGTGTTTTGGTTCCAATAAAGATTTGAAAGATTTTACAATACATCTCTAGGTTTACCTCTTTGTATTGTCTTTTTTAACTTAAAGTAATGAATTGTATACGTATAAAGTAGATAAGTAATTAGAGTTAATGTAGAACTAATCGCCAATCTAGATTTGTTTTTTTTTTAAGTGCGTAATTTAAAAGTACATCGCCGGCTAACTGTTATAGAAGAAGTCACTATTTTTAAAAACTAAAACTGAACAAATTGCGTATTTACATATTTCGATAGAACAAATATAGATCTAATTATTTAATGTATTCGTTAAAACGCAGGGCATGGTCAATCGCTAGGTACAGACACATGTCGGTTTGTTCCGGCTAATCTCCTAAACGGCTGGACCGATTTTGACGCGACTTTTACTGGCAGATAGCTGATGTTATATGGTCTAACATAAGCTACATTGATTTTACAAAAATAATAATTAAGGTTCGTGCAAGAAAATTAAAACCCTTGAAATTGGGAACAAAATCCGATTCAAAAAGGGAAGTAGGTTTTTTTTAAACTAATTTCACGCGGGCGTAGCCGCGGGCATAAGCTAGTAACTTAAATAATCAAGCGGATCGTCGACATGACAAAGTAGAAAAGTTGTCCCAAGATGAAGAGGTATTGAAAGAACCTTTCCGTCTCTGTCTACTCTCTCTCTAATCTAATCTGATAACAGATAACACAGTAGTCGGCACAGCTAAATCCTCTTGATTATAATGTCAATAAGTTTTATCGTGCAGTATTGCAAGCTTACTGAATTGCGTCAGGATTTAGCGGATACCCGGGTAGTATGAGGTTATTGGAGAGATATGACAGGATTGTTTAACTTTACATTTACCTTGTAATCTTAGTTATTTATCAGCCACTCGGATCAATTGATGGGGAATTAAAACCCTACGTGTGAGAGTCTTACTCGCACTTAGCTCGTTTTTAAACACGCGTAAGTGTTAGAAGATCAACTCTAGATATCAGGCGTCACGATCCAGATGACCTAGACTTAATGACACAGATCCCATAACAACAAAAGCGATTTTTATTAAATCATCGCAAGAGTATTTGATATGCTAATACTTCCGCAATATTGCCTTGCATCACTCTCCATAATAGGCTAACAAACCAGTTTTTATCGAAATACCACTTACGTGCGTCGACCACAGTAGCTTGCGATCTTTATCTCCGCCGTATCTATGATTCCCCATATTATATGTATTTTTATATCTCTCTTTACTTTGTATATTTTGTGTGTACGTATGTATATATGTATTTATTATTATATGTTATGTTGGGAAATTTTCTATAGTATTGCACCTATTGTTTTGTCTCTGCGTCACCCTGAACCCCGAACTCAAAAAAAGTGGGTGGCACAGACTAGATACCAATGGGGGAGTACAGGATAATGTGGGGCATCTCGGGAGAGGCCTATGTCCATCAGTGGAATGCTATAGGCTCAAGGCTGAGTTAATTTAGTTTCAAAATAATGGCTAAAGTTGCCCTATGCTTACCTAATAGCACATTAAAATGTGTGTTACTCAGCGAAGACCAGCTAAACCAGTTTTTCTTTTTTGTCATTATTTAAATAAGGTGTATTATTAATAGTTAAAACTGGTTGCTCTTAACGTTTTGGCCGTTAGGTTTTTTTTAACGATGACCCACTTTTTATTTAGTTTTGTGTTGATCTCGCATCGACCAACCTGCTGATGGGTGAAGTACCCCACTGATATTTTAACCATGGCATTCGATATTCACAGAACGGATGTGCCTCATCAAAAGGCTTAAAGTCACCCAAAGGGCAATGGAGAGGGCTATGCTCGGAGTTTCCTTGAGTGATCGAATCAGAAATGAGGACATCCGCAACAGAACCAAGGTTACCGACGTAGCCCGAAGAATTGCCAAACTGTGGCAGTGGGCAGGGCACATGGCTCGCAGAACGGATGGCCGATGGGGCCGAAAAGTTCTGGAGTGGCGATCGCGAACCGGAAGAAGTTGCGTTGGAAGGCCTCCCACTAGGTGGACCGATGACCTGGGGAATGTTGCGGGGATCCGCTGGATGCGAGACGCACGGGACCGATCAATGTGGCGACACTTGGGGGAGGTTTATGTCCAGCAGTGGATGTCTTTCGACTGACCCACTGGCCTACATATTCTTAATATGTAGGCCACATGCACGATGACCGCTGGGCAAAAGTCTCCACACAATGGGTGCCCGAAGATGCAAGGATCGCCGAGGCCGGCCCAGAAAGAGGTGAAGCCGGACCAGAGCTCTTGGAAAGGCTTCGGGTAGACCTAAGGCACTGCACAACTAATATTCTTGTATAGATTGTGTCGACACAAGGAACAACCTGACGAAGACATCCTCATCATCTGCTCTTATGCCATATTAATTGTATTTGGTGAAACACACAACACCAAATTGACACACAAGTGTGACTACGGAGCCAGGGCTGCAGGACTATTCGAAAGAGATACCGCGGCCCTGGAACACAAAGGGCAAGGAAGGAACATGGATGGGTTTTAGTCAGTACAACTCTGACACCCCCTTCCGCTCTGCCCGGAGCGGGCGAAGTCATTTGATGATTTCCCATCCGTATAAAAAAAAAGGAACAACTAGACGAAGACATCCTCATCATCTGCTCTTATGCCATGTTAATTGTGGTCGGTGAAACACACCACACCAAACTGACACACAAGTGTGACTATGGTTGGGCTGCGGGCTGTTCGAAAGAGATACCGCGGCCCTGGAACACAAAGGGCAAGGAAGGAACATGGATGGGTTTTATTCAGTACAAGTCTGACACTCCCCTCCGCTCTGCCCAGAGCGGGAGAAGCCATTTCATGATTTCTCATCGGTAAAAAAAAATAAAAAAAAGTGTGACTATGGTTAGATACTTCAATTTTTTCCTCGATCATCATCGTCTGCCTAGTCTTTTGCCAACTATATTGGGGTCGGCTTCCAGTCTAACCAGATGCAGCTGAATACCAGTATTTTTACATGGAGTGACTGCCTATCTGACCTCCACAACCCACTTCGTACTGGGTAATACGATACCTCTTGGTAAGACTGGTTGTCAGACTTTTTTTGAGCCACTGACTACCTATAACGACTGTCAAAGATCTACAAATGACAGCCGAGACCAACGGCTTAATGTGCTTTTCGAGGCACGGAGGAAAGCCGGTATGTAATGGGTGGTCACCCATCCACAGACCAACCTAGGCAAGCACGGCTTAACCTAAAGATCGACCCGAGCGGCTGATATATTTCAGCCACGAGCTCCTCATCATCGTCATCCGCTCCTGTGCCATGTTAATTGGGGTCGGCCAAATATGGCCTTTATTCCTCTATAAGATGCCTAATAAGTCGTAATTTATTAATTTCTCCTTGTTCCAGGAGTAGGCAAGACGAGCCTAGTCGTACGGTACATAGGCAAGATGTTCTCCAAGCACATATCACCGACGATAGGAGCATCCTTCTTCACCTGCAATATTAACCTGGAGAATGCCAGAGTTAAACTACAGGTAAAAGAATATTTCATTAAATATTCATTGAATAGGGTTGTATTGATGATTTTCATGATTGTGATTCTGTAACTACATACGTGTTACTGACGGGACTCATTTTTCATCAACATACAACCTGACACTGACCTGCAAATTACAAAAAACGTAAGAAAATTTGAATTTCTCGGGCTACCCTGACGCAACCACCTTAAGAGTGCAGTGCAAGGTGGGTCTGTTAGTCAAGAAAATTTTCATCGATATGACAAACTTGGTATATTTTTTTAGTTCTGTGTTCTCCTGTTTGCATAGATAAGCTGGTCGAAAACGCTGAAGTATAAGCGCACTTGACTTGGCACATTGGCTTTACCTCGATAGATAATAAATCCGACAATATTTATTTATTTATCATGAACAATTTATATTGTGTTTGATACATGAATACATTTTAAAATGACATGCAATCTTAAAAAACATGCAGAACAAAACCATACAAGATCAAAAAAATACATAAAATCATAAAAATACCAAAAACGATTACAATAAATAGCATTAAAAGAATATATATATTTGAATTATAAATTACAGTTCATCTACATGTATAATAGAAGCTGTTATTGTGGTTTTTCCAGAGTTAAATCGATTACTTATTAATCTTTGAAGGCCATTTTTTGTATGCTTGTATGTATGCCCGTTTCTTTGTTCCCTCGTAACTCCTAAACGGATGGATCTATTGAGATAAATTTTAAATCGTTAGATTTGTCTTTGGCGCGAGTGTCACATTAAAAACAAAGACAAAGTGCGGATTCTAAGCGCCATTTTTTTTTTCATCTTTACTATCGAGTAACCTGTCAAAATGAAGAGGTTTAAAAGGTGATTACAAAATCATAAACAACTTTGTTACAACAGTAATTCAAAATAACAAATCGTAAAAAAAAATCGTAAAGTAAGAAAAGTTAAATCGTTTGCGAAATCTTTTACGTTACTAATCTAAAAAGACGGAAAAAAAGAATAAAAAAAAGTAAAATACATTATTATAGCTAGCCCATATTGTCCCACTGCTGGGCAAAGGCCTCCCTCCATTCCTTCCAACGGTCGCGATTCTGTGCTATTTCTTTCCAATTCTCAAGGAAGATATCCAGTTCGTCCCGCCATCTCCTACGTGGTCTGCCGCGACCCCGTGTCACTGTTTCAGGGCACCAATCCTGAGCTTTACGGGCCCACAGCTAAAAAAAAAAACACAAAAAAACAACACGGTATATACATTAAACACATTTTAAATTAAACTGAAGTTTGAAGTAGCCTAGACTGCGAGGTAGAGAAAGACATCGTGAAGAAACCAAAAGGTACTGGACACTCGTGGTGGGTTACAGTCCATCCCGTAGATAGGACTGCTCTGTCCCAGCAGTGAGAACATGATGGGCTTGTGTTCCTCGTTTGAAGGGAGTCATTCAAGTATTACGTAAGCACTACAGGGGGGCTGGGGATCTAGCATTGCTTATTTTTGATGACATGGGGGATGGAGCGGTCTGGATAGTGATTATTCTTTTTCGGATTTTCTACAAAATTTAGCCGATTTCGGTTTGAACACATATGGCAAACCTACCTTCCTTAATTCTAGACTCTGCTGCTCATGAATCAATCAAGAAACCAGAACACATAAAAAATGCACGTGCCAATGTTTACAATGTCAGCATGGGAGAGTTGGTAAGAGGTTTGCTTACTTTTGCTGACGAGGAGGAGGGGAGGTTAATAATTGCAATAAATCTGCTACGTAATACTTTGACGGCCCCAAGAAAACAGTCTTGATATTTTGCTATAATGTTGTTCATAATTATTCCAGGTATGGGACACCGCTGGACAAGAACGGTTTCGTTCAATGGCGCCCATGTACTACAGGAACGCTAACGCTGCACTACTAGTATTTGATATTACTAGCGTCAACAGCTTTGCAGCTATTAAGGGATGGGTCAAAGAGTTGAAGAGGTATGTCATAAAGGGTGTAAACAGACTCTTAACGAAGCCGAAAGGCACTTGTTCTCCCCGCCATTGCGATCATTCAGGGTGGAAGGGACACGGACGCGAAATCGGTTGCCACGGATTCAGTTCATCATTCTTAGTCGTGAACCACATAGAAATTTTACATCGGTAATTTTTTTTTAATCAGCTGTTCCATACATTTTGACCGTGACTGTGCGCATAATAAACGATATAGCAAAGCGCTTCGTGCGAATGTTTGGAACATCGAGAAGGTTTGGGTGATAACCTCCTGCCAGGGCTGCGGGACTGTACGAAAGAGACACCGCGGCCCTGGAACACAAAGGGCAAGGAAGGAACATGGATGGGTTTTAGTCAGTACAAGTCTGACACTCCCTTCCGCTCTGCCCAGAGCGGGAGAAGTCACATGATGATTTTCCATCCGAAAAACAAAAATGGGTGATAACCTGCAGTACGTCTAGAATCCCAATGGAAGAAGGAATATCCTACCAGATATTTGTCATCCAGTTAGTTTGCAGTCTACTACCTCTCTCTCTCTTTTTTGTAGCCATGGAAAGACAATTTTTCACGATAAGTTCATCGGATTTACGCTTAACACGTTCCACCTTAGCCTGGACTGTGTTCTTTTCCAAGTTATAGGCGTTACTTTGAAACTCCCCCTTACGTGACTCCACCCACCCAACGTAACATACGCATTTCAGTGTTTTGAAGTTTTACATATCTACAAAGGTATTACTGATTAATTGCAAGATCAAAGAAACTGCTAGCTAGACTTTGAAAATACCACTTTCTGTGTTGAACCCTGAACTTACCGATAGCAACTCAAGCCTATTCACATGCTGATAGGCATCCATTTTTAAATAGGAATGCCAAATCAGCACGCCTAAGGTTTTTTACACGATTCGATCAGGCTAGTAGTTTCTACCATTCCAGCAACGTCCCCGAAGAAATGGTCCTATCAGTGGTTGGCAACAAGAGCGACCTAGAAGAATTGCGCGCAGTACAGTCTAGCGAAGCTGCTCAGTTCGCAGCGTCCATAGGCGCGCAATACTGCGAAACATCCGCCTTACACGATCAGGTAACTATAAATACAGTAGCAATGTCGTTTAAATCAAACTCAAACTCAAAAGCATTTATTTCAATTAGACCATTACAGGCACTTTTGAATGTCAGAAAAACAAATAAGGCTCAGCTACAGTCACAGACACAAGGCATAATAATGAGTGAATAAAAAGTGAAAGTACTGTAGTTGCCCATTCCAAAGCGTAGATCTCTATGGAGAAGAATGGGCAAGAAACTCCATGGACACTCTTTTCAAACAAAATATTGTACAAAATCTTGGTTACATCATTCATGTTGAGATTATACATATGTGAGAACGATGTAGAAATACGTGCACGTTAAGAGCGTCCAGAGTAAAAGATTATATCAACAATTTAAAAACAAAGTAAATAGTTAAAATAAACCATGGCAGCCTAGAGATGACCAGTCCCAACTGACAGCGCCCGTTCACGAACAAGACGCATGGATCAGCCCCATTCAGCTCAACCATATTGAAGGGAGCTAAATGACCCGACACACCCGCCACCATCAGCGAGACATTTGAGTGAACATGACATTCTCTCAGCCACCAGGGCAAATTCAAGTCGATCAAAATAGATCAGGAACAACGTGCGGCCTAAAACACCGCCTTTTGGTACGCCGCAATTAACATAAGCAAAATCACTGACGTCCTAACTAATACGAACTTGCTGTTTTCGCTCTTCTAGGTAAGCCAGTTAAAAACTGCCACAGCGAGTCTAAAACTAAACTACTTATACTGAGAACAGCTAGTTTCTTCAGTAATTTCGTCTGGGAAACTGTATCAGAAGCTTTGGTTGGATCCAAAAAGACGCTGACACAGCTTTACCCTTTATCCTTTTTGTCAATGACAGAATCCAAAACCTGTGTTACTAATAACGAATCGATGAACGACAGCCGCGGGCCAACAGTAGTTAAATAAGTGTGATCACTGATCGAACTGGAAGACGTTGCGTTGAAAGTCGTCCCACTAGGTGGACCGATGATCTGGTGAAGGTTGCGGGGATCTGCTGGATGCGAGTCGCACGGGACCGGTCAATGTGGCGGCACTTGGGGCAGGCCTATGTCCAGCAGTGGACGTCTTTCGGCTGAAATGATGATGAAACACTGCCTTAAGCTCTCACGGTTTAAAACTAAACTTACCTATATTGTCACGTACGTCGCTTAGAGAGTTACCATGTTCTTACTTGCAGATGTCGATTTGAGGGAGAAAAAAGAAATTGTCTAAGTAGATATCGCGTCGATGTGTGGTGTGGTCACACCTTTAGCGTGCACACCGAGATACGGACGAGTCTCAGTATTTAATGATCACCCATCCAGAAAACGACTTCGGCAAAAATGTTTCAGAAAAAAATACATTTATTTTTTGTATTTTACAGCAGGGTATTGACGAAGTATTCCTGAACACGGCGGCAGCTCTACTGACGCTGTCCAGCTCGAACCTGGTGTCATCTCTGAGGTCCTACGACTCCGCCGATGTGGATAATACTAGAATACCTACAGGTACTAACTATTCTATACATTCCTACAGGTGCCAGTACATGAAGCTACTAAAATCTGTCAAATTTATTGAATAGATTTTCGACTTTATCGCTAAAGTATTAGGTTCAAGGTTGATTGGGAAAATTTGTCAGTTTTGGGTAGCTTGATGTGCTGGTGTCTACATTGCCATCAGCCGGGCTCACATTTAGACTCTAGACTTACTTAGACCCTTTTTTTTCGGATGGGAAATCATCAAATGACTTCTCCCGAGGGAGTGTCAGACTTGTACTGACTAAAACCCATCCATGTTCCTTCCTTGCCCTTTGTGTTCCAGGGCCGCGGTATCTGTTTCGAACAGTCCCGCAGCCCTTACTTAGACTCTAAGCCTATAATGTTCGAATTTTCAGTTCAAAGGACAGTTTCCTTACGATATTCTCCTTCACCGTTTATGACTTATGATGGGGAAACTTCACACCCTTCTCCTATTCTTAATTTTTACTCGTCTGATTTCTCTCTTTTTTCCAGGTACACCCACAGAAGAAGACGCAACGCACACAGGGAAGGTAGAATTACCAGCGTGGAGTATAGACAGCATCGCACACGGGGATGTACAGAAAAATATGTGTTGTTGACGATAATATTAATTTTGTATAACTTAGCGGCTGAGCTCGTGAGGAGGTCAATAATTCACATACACAAAACTGATGATGCAACCATATGCAAATACTAGCTTTGGGCAAATTCTGGCGAATCCCGCGACTCGATTGCTTCAATGATTACGAAGCCCTCGACTATTCGCGCTAGTATGACCACTTCCATACAAGTTTGTCATTTACGAGAGCAGCGGTGGCCCACTGGTGGCGGCCCCGACTTACGAACTCGTGGGTTCGAACCCAGGCAGCCACATTACTTTGTGTAATTTATTTCATCACCACTGCTCTCAAAACGGTGAAGAAAAACATCGTGAGGAAACCGGCATGTCCTACAACAAAAAAGTCGAAGACATGTGACATCTACCAATCCGCACTGGACCCGCGTGGTGGATTTTAGCCTACGGCCGTGTTTCCCAGCAGTGGGAACATTATAGGCATTAAACATGTATACGAGTTAGTTAACACAATCAGCACCAGCGAATATTATCGCGGCCTCATTACTTGCAGAATTCGAGTCAGTGTGACCATAGCGGAATTTTGTGTTGGTTAAGCAATGAGGTTTTTTATATGTCAGCATTGCCAGCTTCTACTAAAAAAACGATAGATAGATGGCGTTGTAAATGACTCGGTGACATAATTTTTGTTTGACTGTATGGATCTGGCGTTCATTGCCTTTAAAAAATAAAATGGTGGCTAGTATATCTGTGGGTGTTTAATTTGTTCTTTTCTTGCTTGCTTGTAAGTAATCTGAATATTCTGAGTATTTAATCGAACCTAAAAACGAACGAAGAAAGACGAACTAACACAAACTAGGAAGGAACACTTTTGAAAGGCAATGAACGCCAGATTCATACAGCCAAACTATTTTTTTTTACATTGAGTCAAGTACAGCGCCATCTACCATTTCTTAGTGGAAGCTGGCCGAAAAAAAACCTCATAAAGGTGAGGCACGAACTATTTACCTTTATCTGCAATAAATAATTATTAAAAATATAAAACTCTTGACGGTAACTGTCAATGTCATGAATTTCAGCAAACTTTGTTTGGCCTTTTAATTTCTCTAGTTTAACCTAGAAAAAGCCTTTTCATGGCAAAACTGTCCATATATTTATAAGTTAAAGTTTACCATTCGGCGAATGGGATATTAGTCTGTTTACAATAACATGAATCAGGACTAAAGAAAACATGACACCTGTTCTGTTGCACTCGGGTTAGTACTTCGTATGATAGTTTATTATTGTAATGAATAGCGACAATAGGGTAGTTGACCAAAAAAATCCAATTAGTCCGTCAGATTTCCAAAAAATATTGGACACGTATTATTTCGTCCGATAATCGGTGACCGATTTTTTGTAGGGGAAAAATAGAACACACTGATAGCAATAGTGCAACGCTCACGTCCTACAAAAAGTTGGTCAGAAATAAAATCGGCGCATGATAAATGGACGTTCGGAAATGTAGCGTTATTCATGAGATTCTCTCTGTCCATGACGTGCTACTCCCTCGATAGCCACAGACAGTGACGGACGTAGGCGTTGAGTCGACCACAAAATCGGTCCTAAGAATCGGAGGAAAAATCGGCCCGATTATCTGTCCTAAAAAAACTCTGACGTGGGCGGGCAGCCTAATGAGGACGATGCAGTGCGTCGAGAACTCGTGTGACGTCACATTTCAGTATACTTTTTAGCGGAAAGTTATATCACAAGCCCCCACTCATGAACTTTGATGCGTTTTATCTTCGTTATTTTTTATTGATTTGATAAAACAAAAAATACGTGTCCAATATTTTTCAATACCTAATCTAACTGACGGATTAAATATAATAATATTTTTTTTACTCAGGAAACATCCCTATTAAATGATAAATAACCAGAGTGATTTAAATGATATTTTTACCGAGATTTGATATTAATACTGAGGTTATTACACAATAGCATATAAAATCATAATTCTTTCATGCCACAGTGATGTAAGTGCTCTTCAGTGCTTTCTTCCTTAAGGGATCACAAAATGTTGATTTACAGGGTGTAAACTGACTCTTCACAAGGCGTCAACCAAGCATTATGAACATCAAACTAAGTAACTTTACGCAAAATTAAGTGCTGGGAAACGACTTTTTTTTGGGGTGAAAAATCACGTTTTACGGTAGGACTCGATGTAACGCATTCAAAACATTGTGCTGATTGATGGATTGAACAGTAATAGGGAGGAACAGTTCTATCTTACATAGATTAAAAACATGTATTTAAAAAAAAAATACTTGGGAAAAAGTTGGAACTTTGACCCCCAATATCTCCGTAACTAGCAGGTTCTTAGGTATGGTCTAGAACAAAAAAATGATCGCAATGACGGGGAGATCAAGTGCCTTCGGCTTCGTTAAGAACCTTTTTACATCCTTTAGAATTGGTGCGGTTTGCAAAATGAAGGCCATGCCACACTGATCTAACTGATGAGGTGCACTTACATACTTATGTGCCCTAGATCACTCTGGTTTCAACATCGTCATTTTTATCTAGGTAGTGGGACTCCATGATGCCTTTTTTTGCCAAATATTATAGGATTTGCAATAATTGTAAGTCTTCGTTGTGAAAATGACATTTTAATTAAATGGCTTATTCTTGCTAGGGTTTACTCTATTTCTAAAACATACTTTATATTATAAAGTGTATTTTTGCAAGGGAAATAATAATGCTTCCGAAAAACAAATTAACTTCCAACGATCTGTGGTTAACTGTAATAATAATGCTTGGTTCAAATGAAATACCGAAAAATTAATACAAAATGAAGCGACAAAAACTCTTGTATTTAACAAACAAACATGAGCTTATTCAAATTACAATTCTACAAAAAATAATAAAATAAATTAAAAAAAAACAAGTACCAGACTTCCGAAAAAAAATGCTGAGTTGCCGAAAACATGTTCTGCTAAAATAATCGTTTCGTATACTCTATATCTTAGGATGCAAGAGCGAGTGAAGCGAGCTCGGGACCTTTCGTGTTAGGTTACTTTAAATCCTGCTGACAGAAGTAGGAGCCCCGCTTAGCGGGGCTACGTCGACTACGCCTTATTGATGATTTTATTCCTGTTTTGTTTATTTTATAAAAATGACTAACTGTAGTTTTCGGTAAAACGCAATTTAAGCTGTTGGAAAAATATTACGTCAGCAAATGCTGTATTGATTTTCGGAATTTTCAGTATGTTATTGGGTGGTTTCTTTGTCCTTTCAGTTCTCGCAAGATTAGTATTGAGAGCAGTACATATCATATTTAGATTATGCTCATATTTTTTTGAGCTAATACATTCCAATATTTTTAGTTGTAAAAACATAGGTCTGTATCATTTTAGTTATTTTAGGCTAAGAAGTTTTTACTTAAATTCACATTTTACTAGCTTAGATTTTAATGAAAACATTTACCAAAATGAAATCAAAGTATTTTTCATACAATCTATTTAAAATATTTCATAGTTAGTGAAACACGAGAGTGCAAGTTGGCAACGTCGCATAAAACTATCAAATATGTTTTCATCAATTGAATATTACTGAATGTTGCACGCGGCTTCGCTTCAAAATAGCAAAATATTTGACAGCGACGTCAACTTTTTTTGAAATGGCCTTAAGTTATCAGACTATTGACAAACATAGCGCTATTAAAAAAAGTTATTTGAGACAAAGGCTCAAATACTAAATAAAGTGGTAGTGCCAGGGTAGCCCGCGAAATTCTATTTTTTTTTACGTTTTATGCAATTTGCAGATATCTGGCTTTATGATGTATGATTTGAGGCCGTAATATGTATTTATTTATATAATTATAATCATCAAAATCAACAATACAACCCTTTAAGTTCATGTAATCCCATTGAATGTCTAAGTCATTCAATGAGGTTGAATGAATTTAGAGGATTGTATTGATGATTTTAATGATTATAACTCTTTCGCGAATCATATTATTTTAATAGACATACAATCCGACCTGAAAATTGAAAACGTAAGAAAAATTGGATTATTGAGTTATACTTCTTATGGCGCGTTAGGGAAAAATGATGAGAGTAATTTTTTACGATGCGCGCGCACACCGACACCTAAATTTAACAGCATGAAGTTAGCTAGTCAACATACACCCTGAAGTTAGCTTAGTGTCAGATATTGACAAGCCTAGGTTTTTTATTTTTAATCTACTGCTGGCTGAGATAAGGCGACAGATAATTTTTTTAAAAAAGAAGTATAACTTCTAACGCGTGTACATAAGTACACACACACACTTTTTTATTTGGGCCTTTGTTTCAAGTATTTTTTTTTATCCCACTCGCTATTCTTGCCACATATTATCGCAAATGCTCAATCTAGATATTATGTTATTTTAACTATTAATAGTTGAAGCTAGAAACAGGGTACATTGATACATCACAGCAAAAATAACCAAGATTACTAAATGGTTAAACTAACTATATACATTGATAATTAAAAACTATTAAACTAAAATAGATAAACTAACAACAAACTATAAAAGGGCATCGAAAAACTCCTCCTCAACGCTGTCAGATGGTAATGTGCCCAAGAGACTGGCGGCGTTGCCACGTTGTATGGCAACACTTAGCCTCTGGCCAAAGTAAAAGCCAGCCCTTGGGTCACGGGAAGCGTCAACTAGGCGTTTCGAAATTTCCTTAAATAGGCTATGAGCACTCGGACCCCACGGCCCTAGAGTTTCAACCCCAAACGGCTCGAAAATATAGTTACCAAAATATAGTTAATATAGTTAGTTCAATGTATATAGTTAGTTTAACCTAATAAAGTTAATTCTGCAAAAAAAAAAAAAGATTACTGAATAATGTAGATTTAAGACAGTATATGTAAAATACAACATAACACACATAACATCACGCCTGTAATCCCCGTAGGGTTAGGCAGAGGTGTACCTAATAGTACACCCACTTTTCGCCAGTTATGTTTAAGTCCCATGTAATAGGGGGCGAGCCTATTGCCATCAACCGGGCACAAATCCAGACTCCGTGGCTGCTACTGAGAAATTCCTGATAGAAAAACCCAATAGCACTTTGCCCGACCTGGGAATCGAACCCAGGACCTCATGCTCAGCAGTCGCGCTTGCGACCACTCGACCAACGAGGCAGTAAAATACAATTATGTATATTTTTGAGAATAATCACAATTTTTAATGAACATAAAACGCTCGATGTTATGAATTTACTGTGTACAGACAATTTTGTATTAAGTTTATTAATAAATGAAATTATGGTTTTAATGTTATCGTTGGTTTAATTATTTGATGAGAACCTTCTCTCCTACTGTTATCCTGTTTTTTTGTGGACGTAGCAGCATGTCTTGTTCTACTAGACTTTACCCGCGGCCTCGCTCGCGTTAATTTAGAATTTGCCAATCAATCCGGGTTGTACTCTGCTTGTAATAATACATTGGGGGCTATCGTTTTTAAGCTCACCAGATGGCGCCACTGTCGAGTAAGGTCCTGTCATTAATTCTATTTTATACTCTAAAATAGAAAATACCTTCATAATAAAATTATTTCATTTCGTATATCAACATAGTACAAACTTCAGATATATATTTACAAATATTCTCCCTAACATTAACAAGCATGAAACATTTAAAAATCATTTTACCTCCAAGTACTAACAAATAAGAGCCTAAGTTGCTACTTAAAATCTTCAAGTCAAAATTAATTAGGAATGGCTCAATCTAGACCAGAATCATGAATATTAGTTAAAATACGTGATAAAAAAGCACGCAACGCGCGAAAACTCTATGACATCTGACATTTCGGAAGACCTTACTCTACACGAACGCCTCTAGCGGCGAATTCATGCGCGATAGCCCCCATTCAATCATGATTCGAAAGACACGTAGCGCCATCTGTTATCATAAGAACGTTATTGTTGTTTTCCTCGGGAACAGTGCTTTTTTTCGGGATGAAAGCTATGTCCGTTTCTGTACACCAGACAACGTATACAGGATGTAAACAGACTCTTCATGGAGCCGTCAACCAAGCATTATACATTAGTTAGTATATACATAAATTGATATTACATCGTGTGATTTGAAACAAATAATAATACACAATTTTATTCAAACAAAATATTTAATACCCATTTATAAATCAGTCATATAATCACAACATACATAATACAATTATACATAAGCTCATTGTAGGTAACTGTTTCAAGAGAATAGGAAATGCGTAATTTTCTCCATATATATTTAAAAAAAAACAGAGATAACAGAAGTGTTGATAATATAATAAATTAAAACATACGGGGACAGTTTAGTTAAGAAAATAACTCAAATAGACGTAATTTAAATAATAACATTCATGCATAAATGCTCACATTTGACTCCATAGTCAAATTAACACAACTCTGTTACTTACCGAAATAAATTTTTATCAAATATTTAAATCGTTAAATTCGCCCTATCGCTTTAAAATTTCGTTGACAATGTCATTTTAATAGTAATGTCTCGCTCACACATACTGAAAATCGTATCTTTTATTTCATGCATTTTCGAAACCCAAGTGAAAGGTGATGGGCACATCTAACGATTTAATTCGCATACCCGTATCTATAAGCAAGTCAAAGTGATAACGAGAGCAAAAGTAATCATTTAAGATATGATTTAAAAATCATATCTTAAATGATTACTTTTGCTTTACCCACATAGGGTTAGGCAGAGGTGTACCTAATAGTACAGCCACATTTCGCCAGTTATAAGTCCCATGTTATAGGAGGCGAGCCTATTGCCATCAATCAGGCACCCAATAGCAGTTTGCCCGGGAATCGAACCCAGACCTCATGCTCAGCAGTCGCACTTGAGACCACTGGACCAACGAGGCAGTCTATACGCACGATTTTTATTGTGTAGTGTAGTAATTGCTCGCTGCCAAAAGTTAGAATTCCTAGCTTTGCTTTCTTTGACGTTTATTATTCCGTTCATATCCATTGGCGCGCCCCACTTAAACATTATTTGAACTGTCAATGTCACTGTTATGTCATTGTCAATAATGTCAATTTGAAAAATAACGACATTAAAAAAGGAACCCAGGGCCTCGAGTACCCAATGGCGGTTAAGCATTTTTTATTGCCGGGTCCCGCAGCACCCGCTGGCGTTTTAGTTTATTGTCTATTGAATAAAATTGGTGCTTAAATAATAACTTAAACTCTAGTACTTACTTTCACTTTGACTATAGATACAAGTGTTTGTCTTACTAGTTAAATTGCATTTCTGTCTATGGCAATGTTCCGTCGCTAAAATCTATAGGATACTAGCGATCTTAGAAGGCACTAGTTTTAGCCTTTATAAGGCACTTTGCAGTAAAAACCTAATTATTATTAATTTTTAAACTTTTATGAGGGGTCATCCATAAATTACGTCACAAGTTTGGAGGGGGGGGGGGGGGGTCGACACTGTGTGACAAAGGGTGGGAGGTTCGTGACATCACATTTCCAAATGTAATATATATCTAAGCATTAAACCTCGAAATTTGAAGTATCACTATCACTGCATATTATAAAACAAAATCCTCCGCCGCGTCTGTCTGTCTGTTCGCGATAAACTCAAAACTACTGCATCGATTTTATGCTGTTTTCTCCAATGGATAGAGTGGTTCTCGTGGAAGGTTTTAGTATATAATTTGTCTAGTTTTTGTTGCGGGAATGGGATCAAAATTTCATGATTATTTTGGTCGCGATAACCGACATCCACGCGAGCAAAGCCGCGGCATCAGCTAGGTAACGATAAACTTAAAAATATTTGTAACTCTATCTGTGTGAAAATGTAAAATTGCAAAATATGTGACGTCACACCAGGGACGGGGGAGCTTCACAAATGTGACAAGGACGAATTTATGGATGGCCCCTAAATATTAAGTAATGTATTATCATTGCACAATATTTTCTATGTTAGAACATGTAGAAATGGATTTTATAGCTCCCAAACTTGAATATTTCAAAATATTATAAATGTATTTTTTTCTACGTACTTGGTACTTACTGCATAAAAATTAAAATAAGTACTTATGCCAAATATTGTTTTTAAACTAATCAAAAATTTTGAACACAAACATCTTTAAAAACACTTATTAAATAAGTACTTTTGCATAAAATTACTGTAGGTATATATATATTATATTACTTAGAGGCATAAAGAAACGCCCAAGTTTTGTTTTTAAACGAATTTCTTTTACTTTGTCTAGGAATGTATACATAAATGCTGCTCAAAGTTAAGTAAAGATTTAAGGATAACTCGACAAATATCTTATGTACTACCTCAACCAATTTTCAACCTTATTACCTAGAGCATAACGGTTAAAAGTGGCAGACCTTCAATGAACTCGATAGTACGGTAGAACAAGCTATTTGGTATACACGCGGAAATATTCACAATTCAATGCCGAAGCGTATATTTTTCTAAATTTTATTTTATAAAACTTTTGGCATTAAGAGACTGACTCTTAATGACAAAAGACTTTAATAAAAAAAAAACGTGCAATTCACACGTGGTAGAAGTGAAACCTTCAAAAATGTTGGCTTCAAGATAAACACTGTATAATGCTTCCTATCTCATTTTCTCCCACGTTAAATCTTGTGAATTTATGTGTCTGTCTCTTTTTACTGTCGCTTTTTCGTTTCGTCGACTTTCAAATCACAACGATGCTAAAGAAGTTTTCACTTCAATAAAATTGCAAACAATATTGTCAGTGTACTAGGATTGTGAATATTTCTGCGTGTATACCAAATAGCTTGTTCGACTGTACATAAGACATATTTGTGTGTAAGCAAAATGTACTTAAAACGACCATAAATATAATCGTTAAAACCGAGCTCTTACGAGAGCGGAGACAATCGCTTGACGGGTTTAACCATGTTTTTTGACGTGACAACGTCTAATAAATCGATGAACGCCGGCTGCATGCACGAAAAAGTGTCCCGTTACGCTCATTGTACGCATGCGCCACTTTCGTAGTGTCAGATATTGACAAGCCTTGGTATTTTCATTATTTTTGTAATTTCTCTCTTCCACTCGATTTTATGACGTTGTCACGTTAAACTATCGTCCGTAAACCAACTTTACAGACAACCATTTTTTTTTAAATACATAAATATATGAATAAATCTTTATTTTGTGACCAGTTATTGCACTACACCACTAAATTCCTATAACGATTTACAACTCATCCTTGTCATCCGCGTGGAGTTCAAAGTCCTCGGACTCAGCTGGCTTGTCGTCCTCGTCGCCGAAGTCGGGCATCTGTCCCTGAGGGGGCAGTCCACCGAAGCCGTACGGGTCGGGGCCGTGGACCTGGAGATGGAGAGAATTATCGGTTAATATACATACATACATACATACACACACACATACAAGATTGGCAAAGGCGTACAGTTCGGTTCAAACTTAATGGCGCCTCGGAATTTAGCTGCGAGTGTCGTCGCAGGTTTAGTCAAGACGATAATGATTGATAATATGTTTATTTACTGTCAGCTGTGAAGCTACCTTTTATAATAAAATAAACAAATGTCGGCACCTCCATAAAATAAAAATAATAAATAATAACAAAGACACATAAAAAAAGTGTGTGTGTACTTATTACGCACGTAAGAAGTTATACTTCTTTGGCGTATAAAACTAAAATGTTGACTAGCTAACTTCAGGGTGTCTGTTGAGTAGCTAACTTCAGGGTGTATGTTGACTAGCTAACTTCAGGGTGTATGTTGACTAGCTAACTTCAGGGTGTATGTTGACTAGCTAACTTCAGGGTGTATGTTGACTAGCTAACTTCAGGGTGTATGTTGACTAGCTAACTTCAGGGTGTCGGTTTTTCGTGACGGTGTGCGCGAAATTTACTCTCATAATTTTTCCCTAACGCGCCAAAAGAAGTATAACTTCAATAATTCGTCGAAAACAATTATACAGAACGACAAATGTCACACAAAATAAAGATAACGAGATCAGCTGTTCGCTGACCACCGCGTTTGCAACTTTTTTTTATCTTTTAGGATGGGAAATCATCAAATGACTTCTCCCACTCTGGGCTGAGCGGAAGGGAGTGTCAGACTTGTACTGACTAAAACCCATCCATGTTCCTTTCTTGCCCTTTTTGTACCAGAGCCGCGGTATTTCTTTCGAACAGGCCCGCAGCCCCGGGCCGCGTTTACAACCACAGGTGCAACACGCGTATGGCTATGCAAGGGTCGTAGTAGAGTTGTGGCGTTACTTTCATAAAAGCGTAAAGACTTGGCTTGCCTTATAAACACTCTTCAAGATGTTAATTATCCATACAAACGTAATACCAAAATCATTAACAGTTTAAACACATTTCGACCTTATTATGCTGTTATTCGGAACAAGACGATGTTTACCAAGGTTTTTTTTTTTTGTAAAATATTTACCTAAAACGAATTGTAAACAAATTGAATTTCTCACATTTTTACAGTATAAATTAGATGTTTTCATCTCATCTGTTCTATATTAAAAACGGTAATATTTTTCATTTTGTTTATTTCGAAACATGACTTTTATTGTTAAGTTACACAATATAGAAAAAAAAATGAAAAGCATTGAGTTTTCATTCATAATTTTTGGTATTACCGACACATTCAAATTAATCACAAATGTTCAGCGGTGATATAAATGAACGATAATTATAGAATAGTAGCTAGGTAAACACTATTCACAAATGCTCCCGCGCGGCTCCACAATGCGCCGGGAAGTGTGAAACAGAGATAACAATATTTCGACAGATTTTTCTTTCGCTTCGAATTGCAATTGCGCGCGGCCTCCGTAGGGCTTTTAAGGTTACTGAACGGTCTGCTCGTCCTAGGATCTTGGCCCCTAGTCACGCCACTTGGCCCTAACCAACTTCAGACTATTTTTTTCTCCCCAGTTGCTGTTGCCGCTCAGCCCGCCTAACCTCTGCAAAGCAGCCTCATCGTGTGTGCTGTGACACTGGCCTTAACAGATGCTTCGGGCGAGAGCAACGGATATTCTCTCTGCCAACAATGCCACTTCGTTGACGTGCAAGATGGCCGACCCCCGGAAGACATCAGGTCTCGTCGAACTTTGGCCACGGTTACCTCGTTTGTTCATGCATAACAAAAATAGCTCGCTAGACTTATTCTTGATTCACAATTGTCAAACTATATTGATGACTGCGAATACGATGTCTCACATTCCATCCTGTATTGCTCTTTTTTGTAGCTCACATCAAATTTTCTTATAACAGAGCAAAACCAGTCGTACCAACTATGGCAGTATAGGATTGAGTGGTGTATTGGTGGGGCCAGAGCGCTCATCGGTAAACTAATCTACTTCAGGGAGGGCGATATTTACTCTAGAGGTCCAATACCGGTAATAGGGGGCAGTCTCCATCAGACCCCTAGACATAGCTCGTGCGTTCCATGCATTGCCTAACTGGAAATCTCCAAGGCCGGACAGTTCTAAAGATCGCACGTCTCGCTGCCAAACAGCCTTGGAATCTGGTTCGCTACCACCAGTTCCAAACATCAAGAGCCATCCATCTGCTCCATAAAGTTCTTATATCCATTTTGACAGTTTAAATGACCAAAGACATTAACGACAGTTTTATGATGTCTGCCTCTCAAAATAGATGCAGGAACGGGTCCCGCGGTACTAAGGAGCTGCTCCTCATTCATATGGCTATTGGCCAACAGGTTCGCCGTTCGTGAAGGGATCTGTCGACATGTTGGATAGACTAAAAGAAGGCCTATGACTCGGTGCCACATACATGGCTCATGAGGGTGCCAGAGTTGTATAAAGTTGATGCAACTCTGCGCACCTTCCTGATATCGTGTATGGGGTATTAGAGGACGGTTCTTTGCTATCCAGGGTGTCGGCGTATTTAGAAGAATAATGAGACTTATATGTTGGGCTACTATTTTTGAAGTGAAACTTCTAAAGCGACTTCCAACAAGGTTGCGTTAAACGTTTAACGCTACCATGGAGGGGGTATGAAAGCACTGTTACGTTAAACGTTCAACGCTCCTGGGGAGGAGGAATAGAAAGAGACAGAGCGAGAGTGAATGCGTGGCACTCGAACGCATGCGCGTAGTATACCTGTAGTTCACTATAAAAACAATTTCTACCCCTTTCTATTTTCATTTCCACATTACGAAGTTTCACTTCTTCCGCGCGGAGTGACTCGACGCACAATTTTTTTTTTTTTCAAATTCTATCAAATATGTGTAACATGTAGGTATGTATAATGGGGTGTAATAGTACCCTTAAAGAAGCCGAAAGGCACATGTTCAGAAGTTTTTTTTTTTTTTACATTAAAAGTTTTTAATGTTATAACTTTAGAACCAAGACCCCCGTAATACACAATGCATCCATCGGCACAGTGTTTTGAGTGCGTTACATTGAGTCCTACCGTAAAACGTGATTTTTCACCTAAAAAAACTCGTTTCTTAGCAATAATATTTGCATAGAATTAGGGTCTGTTCACACCGAGACGCGACGCTGCGCGCACATCAACTCAAAATATAACTAATTACTACGCGAAAAGATACACATTTCATTGGAAGCATCGCGTCTCGGTGTGAACTGACCCTTCCTTAGTTTGATGTACAGAATGCTTGGTTGACGGCTTCGTGTAGTCCGTTTACACCATGTATTTACTGAATAAAGAAAATGATGTTAACAATAAAATATTCTTTATTGCAGACACAGAGGCTCATTTAATTACAAAAAAATAAAACTTATGATATTTTAAAACTACGGGCTTTGATTTCACCACCGAATGCGATCAGGACATCTGCACAGGTATTTTTCCTGTGACAACTTTAAGGCAATACCAATGTTATGGTGCCCAGAATAAAGATTTTGGCAAAGTCATAACATCACGCCTCAGTTATAAAATCATCAAGCCAATACAAGACATTTTAAGGAAATAAAAAGAGTTTTATATTCCTTGCATAATCCCTATTACGAAAAAAAAAAAAATGTAGGCTTCATACAAATATATTCAAATCTATTTTGACTTTTTCAAAACCTTACAGTTACTTAAGATAGAGAACGACACCGCTTGTAATCAGACACATAAAGAAATCCAGTACGATAATTTTATTGATCAAGCTTACCCTCACATACTCGGCTTCCATCTCCTGGGTCCACGTGGTGTCCTCGTCATCGGGCAGCATCCATTCTTCGCAGTAGTTCGCGTGCTTGAAACAGATCTGTAAAAAACAAAAATATTTTAGTAACGTAAATGGGCTTCATCAGAAGGCTTAAAGTCACCCAAAGGGCAATGGAGAGGGCTATGCTCAGAGTTTTCTTGCGTGATCAAAACAGAAATGAGGACATCCGCAAGAGAACAAAAGTTACCGACGTAGCCCGAAGAATTGCCAAACTTAAGTGGCAGTGGGCAGGGCACATTGCTCGCAGAACAGATGGCCGATGGGGCCGAAAAGTTCTGGAGTGGCGACCGCGAACCGGAAGACGTTGCGTTGGAGGGTGCCACTAGGTGGACCGATGACCTGGTGAAGGTTGCGAGGATCCGCTGGATACGAGTCGCACCGGACCGGTCAATGTGGCGACACTTGGGGGAGGAGCGAGAACAGTGGTGGCCTAGTGGTAGCGACCCTGACTTACGAACAGTAAGTCGTGGGTTCGAACCCAGGCAGGCGCATTACTTTGTGTAAGTTATTTCATCACTACTGCTCTCAATACCGGTGAAGGAAAACATCGTGAGGAAACCGGCATGTCCTGGAACCAAGAATTCGAAGACATGTGACATCTACCAATCCGCACTGGGCCCGCGTGGTAGATTGTAGCCCATTCCCTCTCATAGACAGGAGGCCTGTGTCCCAGCAGTGGGAACATTATAGGCTGATGATAATGAAGAGCGTTAACGACTTACGGCATTTCATACAAACTTTCACGTCGTTTTTTGTCGAAATGCTTGAACCGATTTTAATGAAACGTCATACGTATAAGCAGAATACATAGATCTAAAAAGTTGACAGAGGACTTTTCGAAAAATAGTATTACAGCTAAATTAGACCAATTTATTTGTTTTCCAAAGAATTTTCAATATTTTTGAAGTGAAAACTTCTTTAGCGGCGTTGTGCACTTTTTGGGATGGGTTAAAACTGTTAAACTCGCGTCAGATCGTCAGATCGAATCGACGGCGCAGGGCGCTTGCGCGAGTGTGCGTGTAGTTCAAGCTAGATGGCGTTGTTTCAACTTTTTTTCTACGGCAGCGACATCTTTCGTTCTTGCAGAAAGCTATTGAAATTTCAGATATTACAGCTAGATGGCGTTGTTTCAAGTGTTCACTTCTGCCGGCACTCCCGGAGTGCAACCCGTCTTTTTTTTTAAGGCTTTTCGAAAAGTCATGTCAACTTTTCAAACTCGTTTCTACGGTGGTCATACTAGGTGGTTCAGGGCCGGTGTTGTACTTCGACCATATCGGTGGATTGGTGGAATATCATGATAAATAGTGTGATAGATATGTTACCTCTCTTTCGGCATCAGGCATGATGTCATCATCAGGTCTGTTTTTATACAGCGACGTGATCTCGTCTTCATTCTCCTCAAACATGCGCTCGCACTGGAAGTAATAAACAAAAATAATAATTAAAAAAAGTTAGTTAAATTAACATAACATCATAAGATTACTCCTGTAATCCCCGTAGGGTTAGGCAGAGGTGTACCTAATAGTACACCCAAATTTCGTCAGTTATGTTTAAGTCCCATGTAATAGGTGGCGAGCCTATTGCCATCAACCGGGCACAAATCCAGACTCCGTGGCTACTACTGAGAAATTCCTGATGGAAAAACCCAATAGCTCTCAGCAACTCAGCAGTCGCGGTTGCGACCACTTGACCAACGAGGCAGTCCGTTAAGTTAAATTAAGAAATAGTTAATTTGCATAAAAAACCCCCCGACCTTTGCTCAAGCCACCCCCCCACTTAGAAAATTTTCATTAGTAATTGAAAAATATAACAGCTGTTTCATGCATTTTGATCATGTAGGTACAGCGGTTTTGTAGGAATCAGCTGTTTTTTTTAAATAACCAACGAAAACTTTAGAGCGTCGGTGTTAGTGTTGTAAGAAAATCGAGTCTTTTAGTCTTCATTTCAAGACTAGGACTCGTTAGTCACATGAGTCCGAGTCTTCTGAGTCCTTTAAGTTCTTAGAGCTAGACTGAGTCATGAACTTGAGTTGGTGTATTATAATAAATAATACTGGGTGATTTTATATCTTCATCCATATTTATTTACTGATTGAAAATAAATCGAAAAATAAAAAATTGTAACAATTAAATTTCATTAAACGCAAAAGTATCCACCTGAAGACTGACGATTTATTGAATCAAAATGCGAGTTAAAACGTCTAAATAAAATAATAAACACACACGTTCATTGCTATTTTATTTAGTTCAAACTACAGCTAAGGACTTAGAGGACTCAGTCATGAGTTCTTTTAAAAAGACTCAGTCTTTGAGTCTTTTTGGCAGGACTCAAGTCATTTTACAAAAGACTCCAAATTCTGAAGGACTTGAGCTCTAAGTTTTATTTATAAGACTCGAGTCTTCAGATGTAGCTCAAGTTTTATTAAATAAGACTCCAAGACTCGACTTTCTTACAACACTAGTCGGTATCTCTTCTACCTCGTATTGGTACTTACATAATACTCAAGACTCTTATTAAGATCGTCGTCGGTAACGAACTTTGTCTTGGAGAAGTCAGGGTTCATGCCGCCGCTCTTAGTGATCAGCTGCATGATAGCCAGCTTGTTTGTAGCCTTGTAGTATACGCGGACATAGTCGTCCATTTTCTTGCCTGGAAATAGTTTAGAGAGAGGTTATAATCAAGAAAATAGTCTTCTTAAGAGCGTGTCTAAAGGCGCTAGGGCTGCGGGACTGTTGCCAGGGCTGCGGGACTGTTGCCAGGGCAGCGGAATTGTTCAGAAAGAGATACCACGGCCCGGGAAAACAAATGGCAAGGAAGGAACATGGATGAGTTTTAGTCAGTATAAGTCTGACACTCCCTCCGCTCTGCCCAGAGCGGGAGAAGACATTTGATGATTTCCCATCCGAAAAAAGCGTGTCTAAAGGCCCAGAACTGAGCTACTAGTTTGGCGCTTTCGGTAGCGTCCATCAGCACCTGTAGTGAACAAACAGGACACGATATCAAGTGTCCCATCGTTGAACAGCACCATTTACCCTCCAGGGCAGTGTCATTAATAAATCTCCATCTGAGCAGGTTTTCCTTGCTGCGACCTACCTGGGTCCAGAGTCTATTTTAAAGACTTCCAAGTTAGCCATGGCAACTCATGTCCAGGTGGGAGATTTTCAGCAGGTGGAACGAATGGGTTTGGTAAGTATGCAATGCCTTGCCACAGCTTTAGTCTTTCCGTAGACCGCTCGACAGTGAGTGGGGTGACACACTTCAGAGAGCTAGTTTATAATTGACACACAGAGTAAAGATAGAAAACAAACACACACAAAAAACACACATACAGTACACAAACAAGTGCGAGTCGGACTCGCGCACGAAGGGTTCCGTACCATTATCTATACAACATTTTTAGTAGTTTTGTTGTTATAGCGGCAACAGAAATAATCATCTGTGAAAATTGTAACTGTCTATCTATCACGGTTAATGAGATATAGCCTGGTGACAGACGGACAGACAGACGGACGGACAGCGGATTTTAAGTAATTGGGTCCCGTTTTACCCTTTTTTTTCGGTTGGGAAATCATCAAATGACTTCTCCCGCTCTGGGCGGAGCGGAAGGGAATGTCAGACTTGTATCTCTTTCGAACAGACCTGCAGCCCTGGTCCCGTTTTACCCTTTGGATACGGAACCCTAAAAACCGGCGATGTAACTACTCACATATCTCATCGATGACTTCGGAGATGTAGACAGCTGAGCGGTGAGCTGGAACCTTGTCCTGCATGGTATTTCCACTCACGTCCATCCTGAAGTTGCCAACCTGTAATAATATATTTCTCAATTCTTTATTGCATACCATAATGTAATAAAGGTGGTCAGAAAATAAATATAGTCACAATTATGGACCCTGTCGGGCAGGACAGCATAGATTAAGCAGGAGAGAGGAGGAAGAATACTGAAGAATGGTTGTTTATTGCAGATAATAAGTTATACTGTTTTATTTACAGAATTGAATTAAAGTGTCATTATTATTGATTCATAAATTGTATACATTTATTTATTGGTAACATTGTAAAACCATTTATTTTTAAATTATTATTTTAATTTATTACCTACGTAATTATTTTTTATCATTCCTAAGGTGTGTTAATATTTGGACGCTTCATATTTATTAAAATTCACATTTGTATCCTTGATCAGCAAGCAGTACTTCTGGAC
The DNA here is from genome assembly GCA_950005105.1 of Lycophotia porphyrea. Lineage (NCBI taxonomy): Eukaryota > Metazoa > Arthropoda > Insecta > Lepidoptera > Noctuidae > Lycophotia > Lycophotia porphyrea. The sequence continues at coordinate 1,647,464 of OX465410.1, read as the reverse complement.
ACAGCGCGTATCGTTAGGAGGTTCCTATCTCAAGAGCCCTAACCACCGCCGGTAGCTCGGATGTTCCCAATGCTGGTGGACTACTATAGTTTTATATTTGAAATGTTTTATATTGGAATATTTTAACATGAAATGGATATATGTAATCATGATTAGTTTTGGTCGCGATAACCGACATCCACGCAGGCGAAGCCGCGGGCATCAGCTAGTAAGGAATAAAGGAAATCTAATTTGTATCCTTTGGTTAGTATTTTTTACATACATACATAACATCACATCACGCCTGTAATCCCCGTAGGGTTAGGCAGAGGTGTACCTAGTAGTACACCCACATTTCGCCAGTTATGTTTAAGTCCCATGTAATAGGGGGCGAACCTATTACCATCATTCGGGCACAAATCCAGACTCCGTGGCTGATAGAAATTCTTGATGGAAAAACCCAATAGTACTTTGCCCGAAATAGGAATCGAACCCAGGACCTCATGCTCAGCAGTCGCGCTTGCGAGCTGGGTTCGTATTTTTTAGCAATTCCCTAAGCGTGAAAACTTCTTTAGCATCGTTGTGATTTGAAAGTCGATGAAACGAATAAGCGACAGTAAAAAGAGACAGACACATAAATTCATAAGATTTAACGTGGGAGAAAATGAGATAGGAAGCATTATACAGTGTTTATCTTGAAGCCTAAAATTTTTGAAGGTTTCACTTCTACCAGGTGTGAATTGCACACATGTTTTTTTTTTTTCTTAAAACAGGAGCAGTAATCATTATTTGAATCTCATCTTAATCTCATATTCTTAGTAGTTTTTAAAAAACATCCTCAACATCAGCACAACCTCAATCATTTCAAGTTTGGTTTTTTTTTGTTATTAAGAAGCTTATCGTAAAAAAAAACATTTTTGTTTGATTTTTTTTCATTTCAGCGAACCCTTTTAATTGATACCCATATCATGGGGGTACATAAAAAGTAACTGGTCCGCCATATTGGATTTAGAATGACGTCACTTAGCTAATCATGCAGTGTTATCCCAACTAAACTTGTGTGCAAAATTTCAGCTCAAACGTTTGGGGATAGCTTTGATAAAATTCAGTTGCAAAATTTGACCAAGTCCAAGATGTTTAGTAGAATCATGTAATTTGGGGGATGGGCGCTATGATAAGATCAAATGCCACTGGCGTTTCTTATCTAATCTAGAATAATCAACATGGTTATTTACGCATTAGGCAATGTTTTTATCTATCACAGGTGATACATTATAAAGGGTGTAAACAGACTCTTAACGAAGCCGAAAGGCACTTATTCTTGCCGTCATTGCGATCATTTTTTTGTTCTAGACCATACCTGGGAACCTTCTAGTTACGGAGATATTGGGGGTCAAAGTTCCAACTTTTTCACAAGTTTTTTTTTTAAATACTTGTTTTTAATGTATTTTTTTTTTACTTAAGACACCTTCACGATCCCCATACTATTCAATCCATCCATCAGCACAAAGTTTTGAATGCGTTATATTGAGTCCTACCGTGAAACGTGATTTTTCACCCCAAAAAAAGTCGTTTCCCAGCACTATTTTTTGCGTAAAGTTACTTAATTTGATGTACAGAATGCTTGGTTAACGGCTTCGTGAAGAGTAGGTTTACACCCCGTATAGGGTTACTGGTAATTAGTGACCGAAACTTATACCCATGATTGTACTCATGATAACTAACAACTTTCCCAAAGAAACAGTTATTTTAAATACTTTTAATTTTGCAACAATCCAAACATGTAGGTGCCTACACTGCTTACGTACATTGATAACTAACTAACTAGCTGCACGGGTGCTCTGCTTCCCCACTGTTGCACGGTACGATAGTTATGATAGATCACAGGCGCGCACGCGCGAATTTCATACGGCTGCTGTGTTATAGTGACAAAAGTGAATGAGTATTAAAAAAAAACCGTTCTTTGGGAAAGTTGTTTGTTTTCATGAATACAACCACGTGTTTAATTATCGGTCACTAATTACGAGTCAGTAGTTACGAGTCGAGACAAAAAACGGAACCCTTATGCAGTCGTCAGGTCTGTCTGTCTGTCTGTCCGTCCGTATGTCACAGCCACTTTTTTTCCGAAACTATAAGAACTATACTGTTGAAACTTGGTAAGTAGATGTATTCTGTGAACCGCATTAAGATTTTCACACAAAAATAGAAAAAAAAATTAGGGGTTCCCTATACTTAGAACTGAAAGCCAAAAATTTTTTTTTTTTTCATCAAACCCATACGTGTGGGGTATCTATCTATGGATCGGTCTTCAAAAATTCTATTGAGTTTTCTAATATCATCTTTTTCTAAACTGAATAGTTTGCGCGAGAGACACTCCCAAAGTGGTAAAATGTGTATCCCCCCCCCTGTAACTTCTAAAATAAGAGAATAATAAAACTAAAAAAAAATATATGATGTACATTACCATGCAAACTTCCACCAAAAATTGGTTTGAACGAGACCTAGCAAGATTTTTTTTTTAATACGTCATAAATCGTAAACCGGTCTAATGTTGTATTGATAATGGTACACTTCGTGCGCGAGTCCGACTCGCACTTGGCCAGTTTTTTTTTAATTTAATACATGGTGTACCTGTGTAAAACTAAAAATACGCTAGATTTTAACATGCAATAAATATTAAATTTTCAATTTCATATGTTTAAATAAGTTTCTGAAACAGTGATACAGAGTCGCAGCTGACCACGGAGATGGCGGGGGTGTCTGCGAACTGGATGCCTTTCTAGAGAATTGGAAAGAATCGTGACCGTTGGAAGGAATGGAGGGAGGCCTTTGCCCAGCAGTGGGACAATATGGGCTAGCTATAATAATAATATTGTATAAAGGGTGTAACAAGACTCATAATGAAGCCGAAAGGCACTTATTCTCCCCGTCATTGAGATCATTTTTTTGTTCTAGACCATACCTGCGAACCTTCTAGTTACGGAGATATTGGGGATAAAAGTTTCGACATTTTCAAAAGATTTTTTTAAATACATATTTTTAATGTATCATTTTTACTTCAAACACCTCCACTACCCCCGTACTATTCAATATATCCATCAGCACAATGCTTTGAGTGCGTTACACTGAGTCCTACTTTGGGGTGATTTTTCACCCCAAAAACAAACGTCGTTTCCTAGCAATATTTTTGAGAAAACTTACTTAGTGTGATGCATAATGCTGGGTTGACGGCTTCGTGAAGGGTCGGTTTACACCTAGTATAAATAAGTCTCGATTTCGGGCAGGTTCGATTTCGGCCGTAACCCGAACCGGCAGGTTCGATTTCGGCCGTAACCCGGACCGGTAGGTTCGATTTCGGCCGTAACCCGGACCGACAGGTTCGATTTCGGCCGTAACCCGGACCGGCAGGTTCAATTTCGGCCGTAACCTGTACCCGTAACCCGTTAACTGTTTCAGTCAGACACTACATTATTACAGAAATGATAATCAATCATTCTTTCGACCACTGAAATACCTGCTGATAAAAAAGCCATTCATAAAAAAAACCCACTTCTGTAAAATGATTTCCATAATCATTTCATTTTAACAGCTTACATAGAGATAAGGCGTTATTAATCTACAAAATTTAATGACACGTAACTATATTGATTTGACTGTAATCTTAACTTAAATAAAACTCCAACTTATTTATTAGCAATTCAAAATCAAAGTTTTTTTTTTTTCAATTAGACCATTACGGACACCACATTTATAAAAAATCATGTCATCATTGTATGGGAGCCCCCCTTTTTTTTTTACCCATGGGAAGTCATCAAATGACTTCTTCCGCTCTGGGCAGAGCGGAAGGGAGTGTCAGACTTGTACTGACTAAAACCCATCCGTGTTCCTTCCTTGCCCTTTGTGTTCCAGGGCCGCGGTATCTCTTTCCAACGCAACCCTGGTTCGAAAGAGATACCGCGTTAAAGTGAATATACCACTAAATATTCTGTGAATATTTCAAGCGCCTACCTGTCGCCATTATTAATATCAAGCAAAAAACTGCAATAAATCACGTTTGTCGTATGGAAGCCCCCTTTAAATATTTATTTAATTCGGTGTTTCGTATTTGTTGTTATACCGGCAACAAAAATACATCATCTGTGAAAATTTCAACGGTCTAGCTATCACGGTTCATGAGATACAGCCTGGTGACAGACGGACAGACAGACAAGCGATGTCTTAGTAATAGGGTCCCGTTTTACCCTTTTGGTACGGAACCCTAAAAATATCGCAATGACGGGAAGAACCAGTGCCTTTCGGCATTGTTATAGGTCTTGTTACACCCTTTATTTAAAACGTTTCGAGATTACTATAGGCTGTAAATTATTTTAATATCATATCATGCATAGTAGCCGAGCTGTAGAAGTTTGGTGTTGCAGTTTTGACATCCATGCTCAGATTTTAGTGGTAAGCCCATAAATCAAGGGTGCAAACTGCATGAGATTGCCCACAGAGTACAAGTGGCACAAAGGGCTATCAAGCGATACATGCTCGGCATACTCTTCTACATAGATGCAGTGCCTAACACTAGCTATACGCATATGGCCCCACGCAAAATACGCGCTTGTACGTGGAGTTGCGGACACAAGCCGGTTATACAATACAATACACTAGCTATACGCCTTTTTTTTTTCAGATGCGAAATCATCAAATGACTTCTCCCGCTCTGGGCAGAGGGGAAGGGAGTCTCAGACTTGTACTGACCCATCCATATTCCTTTCCGGCCCTTTCTGTTCTAGGGCCGCAGTATCTCTTTTAAACAGTCCAGCAGCCCTGGCAGGGCTAGCTATAACCCTCAAGTGTAGTTCAGCAGGGCATTTTTCTAGACACGGAGATGGGCTATAAGGCCAAAAACCGCTTTCCAAAAGCTTAGGTTGAAGAAATTGTAAAAATCATGGGAAACACCTGGATGATGGACACACAGAACCAGAATGTATGTCAGACGCAACGGGCAACAGTGGGATATTCCAGGCTGCAATGATGATGCATAATAATATGCATCGCCTCATCAAACAGTGATGTAATAAAAATTAACCAGGTCTACTTAGGTTCTAGTCGGAGACTCAGTATTGCTGTAACCTTGCTATTATTTTCACTACATCCTAAGCTTTACTATCCAAGTTTTGCTTGTCTTGTTTTGTGTTTATTAATAACTAGCTGATGCCCGCGACTTCGCCTGCGTGGATGTCGGTTATCGTGACCGAAAGTAATCATGAAATTTTGATCCCGTTCCCGCAACCCCTGGGAAATATCATTATATTTTAGCGGATGCATACAAAAACTTGACAAATTATATACTAAAAACTTCCTCGAGAATCACTCTATCCCTTGGTGAAATCCGCATGAAAATCAATGCGGGAGTTTTTGAGTTTATCGCGAACAGACAGACAGACGCGGCGGAGGACTTTGTTTTATGATATGTAGTGATAATGAACTATCACTAGATAGTGATAAGTTTTCTTGTTCAAATATTAATAAAATTCTCATGCACAACACCTATATAAAAGTTTGACATAACACGCAGTGGATCAAACGCAAGTTCAATTTAATAAATAACAAATTACTAGTCTTTTATGTGTATGTATTTTAATAGCACAATGCTATTAAAATATACAAATTGTACAAGTAGTTTTTTATTGCAATTTAAATTTTACTATGATGAATAAAATATATTCTTGGCTAGCGGAAAGAGACCGTCGTATTGAAAAAGAAGTTATAAATGAAGTTAATATGTGAAAATTCTCGTACCTTTGTATGATTACAGATGGAGGAATTTATTACTAATCAAGCAAGGTGAAATTTTAAAGTAATTTTATGACATACAATAGATGTATTTAAAGTACTTTTAATGATCGAAGAACTTTAAGTGATTGAATCCTATACAATCCTATGCAGAGTTCATGATTTTATAGCAATAAAACTGTGAACTGAAGTTGGGTAAATAAAATGTATACTTACATCGACTTTTTTCCATTTATCTACTGTTTTTATCACTTCGTTAAGCTCCTCGAAGGTCGTCCGGCACACTGGAATTACAAGATTACTACAATTAACCATCAGATCTATAAAAATAAGTTTAAAACATTTCGGCAAATACACACACCTAAACACTTCAAGTTTTTGGGGTCTATTCTCGCAGTGACCGCTGCAAACAAAATTGCAAAGGCAAAGAAAAGGGTTGCTGCACGCATATTTAACTCCTAATTATCTTTCTAGAACCAAATAAGTGTTTAATTTACAAGAAAAAGCAGATAAATGTCGGGAAATTTTCAATACGTGTTGAAGAAGTTTATCTTTTTTCTGTCATACACGATCCCTGTTTTCATTGGGCGAGAACATGTGTTATTTTTTTTTAATGAAATACCTCATTTTTATTGGATAAGTCATGACAGCAATGAGTCGACTAAATCTAATAGCACAGCCAGTGGTGACCTCGCACTTGCTTCATACGACTTTTGACTTTTATTGGCTTATTGTAAATTAAAAATCCATTGAACCTTTTTGAAATTATATCTTTGAAGGCTTATTTAAAAGGTAAGCAACAATTAAGTATACATTCTTACTTCATTCTTAATTACTTCTTTTAATTGATTTTTATTTGAATTAAAAAAGAAATGATGGCAGTATAAACAACAATATTTTAACAATCGGCAACACTGTGGCCATAAATCATTGTGTTTTTGGTTTTTGTCTATGTGTGTGTAGCGAAACAGGAAAAACATCAATGTCAAGACAATCACTTATCACATTTTTATCACATGAGCTGATATTATTATTAAATGTAATGTTTCTAAAAAACATTTCATAATTTTTAACTATTTGCTTCTTATTATTTAAACCAATTAAATCAGTTAAAATTTATTATAATTTTGTCCTTTCTGACTCCCTCGGTTGCCCGTTCTCCGGTTTTCCGCCCGCCGCTGCCGCCCCCCACCTATCAACCGACCCAACCAAACCAAACTTACCAACAGTTCGCATTCGGTCTCTATGCGCGCGGGACGTTTGCTCAACGGCATGTATAATTTTTTTATGCACATCAAATTGTTCAAAAACCTTAAAATACCTTGAATATAACTATTGCATCGTCTCGGAGTGACGTTCCAGTGAGTTTTGTGAAGAAATACGCACATTTCGTGTAAAAATTCAGGTAAGTGACTGCTTGACAGATTGCGTCTTTTCCTATTCCAAGCTTATTATCTGGTCTTTTTAATTGATTTTGATTGCTTTCATCTGTGTAATACGTGTAGTGGTGAAATAGGGACATGATGGCTAATGCCATATTGCCTGTTACAACTTGTCCGGCGCACCTTTGCCATTACCATACGCTACTAATCAGTCCAATGTAGTATTGCATATTTTATGTAACCTTTCAAAAATTCATCTTATCAATCGACTGCGTCATGTGCAGTTAGAAAATCCCAATTTCATAATGAGAGAGCGCGCGGTCGGCGCAACCTGACGACTTGGCAACGCGCTGCCACTCGATAAAAACTTGTTAAAAAGTTAATTTATCAAACAAAAAATGTGTTATTATCCGTGGACCGGCGTTTCCCTTTGTTTTCCGTGTGAAATCGTCCCTTTGTCCTTCGGTAGGGCGCGCTGGGCGCGTCGCGGGCTCGCGGTACAGGAATTTCGACTCTAGAAAAGTGCCATAATACAATGATGGTATACATTGGTAGGTCGCGCAGCTCGTCGCTTGCTCGCGTCGTTTTCACAACGCCTGTATTCGTGCGTATCTACGTGGACGACGTCAGTGTGCTCGTGCGGTAGTTTGTTTATAGTCACTACCGGACGAATACGACATGTATTATTACAGGGGTAAGGCTCAGTATCGTATGTAGGTCGGTGTCCTCGTCGGTGTTTGTCTATCGATCTCTGCGGTGGCCAATGGCACATGTCGGCGCGGTCCTGCGCGGCCGCGCCTCGCTTCGCTCTTTGGTGAAAGCCGGGCGCGCTCGGACGATATATATTACAATTCATGTACATCTATATGATGTCTATAAGTACTATCTTATCATTGGAAACGCTGTTATAACACCCCCCTTCCCCTTCACTCTGCCGCTCCCCCCCACCTTACGCCAGCGCCTGTCGGATCCGAAGGCCTACTAGATCATGAGTTTTTCAAATAAGAACCCGCGAAGTTGATGTATAAATTGAAATCGTGAATGTTTTGTCGAGCGCTGTTTGGCGACCTCCGGCGTCACGGTGCGCGGGGGGAGGGTGACAGAAATAGAAGTGCGGATTGGAAACGTGCGACGTGGCAACGTCGCGCGCTCGTCCGCGCTCAGTGTCGGTTCAAAATGGCGTCTGTGCGTGATCGATACCGCGGAATTTGCGTTGAAAATGACCGTATTTGTGATGTATCTGGTTGTGAGTCGGCCGGAGGGCTACCCTGGCAGCACGGGGCGGACGCCCCGCACCCGGCACTGGCTCACGAACCTCTCAAAGTACGTATGTCAACCATATTGCGCCGACACTTTGCCCCCTACATAAATACCTAGGTATGGCTAGGGTACGCTTGCAATCTCGATGATCTAGACATCTACAGCATATTCGATATTCGCTTTTGAGATATCTTGAACTTTCAGCCTGCAGCGTACTCGATGCGAGAGTTAACCTCATGCATTTAACATCGTCAGGCAACTTCCTAAAGTTACGTAACACGCGTGTTTCTTAATGCGGGAAAGTGTGGTTACTAGCTAACTAGCTTTCTTTGAATATGTTTTATCTATAAATCTGTTGGCCTTAACAAAAAGGGAATAAATCGAGTCTCATCATTCGCAAATTGCATCTGATAAATGGAAACAAAATGGCGGCGGACTTGTAAAATTAAGACGCAGTAGCGCTCTGAATGTTGGCAACGTCGCGCTTCACAGGTCGTAATTGTGTGTAGTCGACTCACTTGTTCGATAAGAAGTTTCAAGGCTATCCGTTTTGTATCCTCCACTTAACAATGGGATAAATTTAATACAAACGATAAACGAATTTAATACTTAATGGCAGCTTATTGGTGTTGTAATTAAATTTTAGTAAAAACTTAAGTTAGTGTGAGGTACTCACACACGGATGAGCTAATTGAGCTTAATACTTGGCGTGCCTGCGTTGTCTGTTGATACCTGTTTACTGCGCACACATACACATAAACCAACAAACAAACTAGGTTGTTATTGAGTGGACGAGAGCCTTAGATAGAATAATGGTGCGGTCATAATCTGTATACATATGTTTACATCACTCCGGGCCTCAACTGATTATAAATATTGCGTATTCATGAAGGATTTATATAAATTGGGAAATGGGTATGTTTTCTTTATATTTCTGAGTGCCGTTTCATCATCAAATTGTCTAATCAATTAATTGTTACCTATTAGAATGGAAGGAATTCCAAATTGAGGTCCTCGTACTGTAATTGCATTCATGACTTAAATAGACTCGAGAAATGTTCTGAATTTAAAAATAAACATGTACGTTGATAAATAGATTTGTGTGTTGTAGGTATGTGTTGCCTTTACACATTGGGAAAGGTCTTGTTATGGACATCAAGCGTCATGTATCAGCTGATTTGACTTGCCCTTCCAGAATTTAATTCATCTTGCAAATGCAAATAATTACTTCAAGATATCTTACTCAATTTCCTTTCTACTTTTTTTGTTTCTAACGTGCTTCTTTCCTTTGATTAAATTTTCGGCACTGCCAGGTTTTCGCTTGTTTGTTTTAATTTTCCATAAGTTCCATAACCTTTTCGAGTTCCTTTGTCGACTTCATTCGCCTTGGCTTACAACTGAAGGTGATAATGGCGTACAAAACTCTCGTTTCGATTAAAATCAGTTTTTTTCCTTTAACTGATCTTGATGTAGGTCTTTGACATTTAATTGAACGCTCATTTTTAATGCAGCTCAATCGTAAATTCAAGGTATAATAATTATGTTATGATTTCTTTAATTGCCGACTGGAATTATTCTTATTTTTCTGTTTGTGAAATAAAAACTCCTTTGGTCTCCCCTTTATATAAATATGTTTAGGGTGACCCATGAGGCCATGATGGACTTTGAAGGTAGCACAATAGAGCTATTCTGATATTCCCAAGGACTCAAATGAGTAGCTGGCGTAAATAGGTCACTACGAAGTTTGGAAAGGGTTTTGATGGAGTCATGTTTTACACCTTTGTTTGCATTTGACTTATGGATAAATAAGGCAAGCATATGGATGGATGTATTGAAGTAAATTTTACATCAATCGGTGGACTGTCACACCCTTGTAGGCTGGTTGATCCTAAATTTTAAGGGAACAAAAATCTTTCATCATGTGAAAACTGAAATACGTATACATGTTTTTTACCTTTTAGTTAAATGGAAAGTCATGGACACAATTCTTCATGGAAAAATATGGGAAAATGATAATAAAAGATAAAAATTGTTTGTCTTATTTCAAGATAAGATAAATATATCCGGACAAATAGATGGGACTGAAAATGAGGTCTTGACGGCCATTATTAATTAGTACTTCCTCAAAAGATATTGATAAATAAAGAACATCGTTTATGAATATCTTGCCGAGTTTGTAGGCTACTTTGAAAACTGTTTCAAACCTGTTTTCAATGCACTTACAGATCACAGGTTACAGAACTGGTCTTCATAATCATAACGGTTTATGCTGCGTTTCTAATTAATTGAAATTTGCTTACAAAATAGGTTTCATAGGCTATCAAAATGTAATTGACAGTTAATCAAAAAGAAACAAAGAGAACACAGTACCTATATTTCCACAAATTGTTTCCTAATCTAATTCTGAGAAAACTTGCAGCTAGTTCTAGTCTATATTTTACCTTAAAATTACCTGTAATTTTCTTGGCAAAGGTACTACCTTCCGACCTTTATATTCTGTTTAAAACATGACATTTGCCATTTAATCACTTCACCAGCTCATGACTTGCCAAAACAATTTGCAGCAGTCATGGTGAACTTTAGAAATCATGCAAAATTTGAACAAGCTTTGAAACCATTTAAAAGCAGGCCTGAAATGATGAGTCTGATAAAAATCATCGCTTAAGTTATAAAACTTTGTAAGGATTATCATTTAAGGATCATTGAAATATCAATGCATCATTTGGCAGTTTTTAATCATATTTAGCTCATTATTAATTCAAATTAAATAACTGAATTGCATATTTTCACAGTTACATAGAATTTACAGGTTGATTAACAGTATTTCTCGTATTTTCAATCTTATTACCATTTTTAAGTTACACAAATCAAGCATGGATATATCATCCGTTTGGTTAAATCCTACTTTGTTTGTGACTTAAAAGTAGTTTTTGACATGGTCATTCATCAGCATTTGTCTATTGAACTTATTTTCATCCTGACTCAAATCTTATATATAAAATTCTCGTGTCACAATGTTTGTTCCCATACTCCTCCGAAACGGCTTGACCGATTCTCATGAAATTTTGTGAGCATATTGAGTAGGTCTGAGAATTGGCCAACATCTATTTTTCATAATAAAAAAAAAAATTAGGCGGTACGAAGTTCGCGGGCACAGCTAGTATTTTATAATCATTAGGAGACGATTCCTTAGAGTAGTTAGTTCCAATAAACAGCTCAAAAAAGCTTACGATTTTTTTTACATTTGCTTATTTTTATTCTTTTTTTAATTAGTGTTGTAGTAGTATTACCAATTATTTGTAGTTAGATATTTACTTTAGTATTTTTGTTTTTGAATATTTTTAATACACTTTAACCAAATATTTTTAGGTTTTGCTGAACCATAGGACAGGCAGCTAAAATAGAAACCAGTATCCTAATAAAAATAAAGTAACATATTTGAATTTGTTTCTTTTCTGTTTTAACCTAAATACCCCATCGAAACACTTTCTTATGTAAAAATTAAATTAGATTTGTTTTTAAACCTGTTCTATTTGTGACAGGTGACAGGTCTCAACTGTAATCATGATCCTTGTAACAACTACAAGCAGAATTCATTTCATGACAAGCTATTGAAATTCTATGCACCTCCTCACATTATATTTTTTTATTAATCAGCCTTCTCTTGTTTTATTACATTTTAGCATAACAATCAAGAACGTACGTCTTCATATTACAAATGTCTCTAATTCACTCGCTTCCATTTTCTGATTCACTGCAGTGATTTTAATATTCCCCTCACCCACACCCCTCGCTTGTTATCAAGGCACTACATACGTATTGAAGCATTCATATACGTAACTATGCCGATAGGAAGCGCAAAAATCCATACTTCAATTATAGGCTGTCTGTGAAATTGATCAGAATCTAAGTCCAACAAATTGCTTGTAATCCTTTGTGAATTTCCTTTAACAATTTTTTACTAAATCAGTGCATTGTTTTTGGCGGGAAATAGCCGCGAAGTGGCCCGGGTGTGCTCTCAATACAGACTATTGTATAATTTTAGAGAAAGGAGATTTTGTTTTGGTCCGCCAGAGCCGCGGCGGTGGTTCGTGGCATTTCATATCGTTGCAAGTCCGTTTCGCTCGCTATTATTTCTATGGCGACGTTGCCGTTCCGTCTAGTGGCTCGGGCTCGATTCTCGCTCGGGCCGCCGCAGTTGGAGGCGCTGTGGAGCAGTCAGTCGGCCGCGCAGCTCGGTGCGCGACGTTTGTCCGAGGAAGGGCTCCGCTTGCGTCCCTCCAGTCCCAGCGAGACAGTGTCGCGGGTGCGAAAGAGATAGCGTACAGTGCGAGCGAGATAGCGCTATGGCAGTGTCGCAACCTCGCCCACCTGACCGTGTTGACGCCGCGCTCGAAAAAGTTGCGCCGTTGCGCTATTTGGAGGCGCACGAATGTGCTCGCTCGGAGCAAGCCGTGACGCGCTATTATCTTTATTCATTGTCTCGAAACTGTTTTTTGAGGTATAAAAGGCGTTTTCTACATGCAATTGAAGATAACGACGTGTCAGCATTTAATATTCAACGGTATGTACTCGTTTTGTTATTTTTTGACATCGATGCGTTCGAGGCCAATCGTTATCTAAATTGCAACAGATAGATAGGAGCTCACATCTCCTCGTCTAGTTAACTGGGTTGACTTCTCTTCTCCTTCGTGTAACATTGATTCGCATTGACGTTCGGTGAGTCGCGCTGTGTAATTGTTGGTATTTAGTCGCCATTTTCTACGTCGGTGACGAATACCGCCGCGCCGTCCTCGTTTCCCCCGGCCCGATGCAAACCGGACTTTACCGCTCTATTCTGAAAGATGATTATCCTTAGCCACCTTTAACTTTTTCTTCAAACGAGATCCGCTCGCTATGATTCATTGTAGAAATAATACCTAACGATTTTCGTGAGTGACTGTACCGTGAAAGAGGAGAGTTCAATAGGTATCTAAATAGAAGATATCAGAACGTGGCCATGTAAAAAAGGCGGGACTTAAATGTAATTCTCTTGTACTCGATATTGTTTAGTGGCCTGCGCTGCAGACTTGAAAGTTGAGCGAGTAGGTATTTTGCGCCGGCCCGGTCGCTGTTGTGCAGCTAGCTAGGGTGTTATCGATTTGTGTACGTTTTCCGCTATAAATAAGTACGAGTTTGTGTCATCGTCGTAGCTGCCGGACCGGTTTCTGAACGAAACCTGTGTGGGTGCTGTGACCGGAGATTCGAAATTCCAAATTCGAATGCGCCTCGCCTTCTAACTTTCGAGTACTTTTATGTTCGTATTTAGTTGCGTAATATGTTTATAAAAGCTATATACATTCACCGTAGTACATTGTGTTAGTCACGTTGCACATTTTCTTTTTTTTTCTTTTCGTTATACTCCAATCCATTTATTTGATGAATTCATGTTATTTGTGAAATATTCTGTGTCATTTTATTACTTTGACCCTGAACGACATGCTAAAACTGCTCAAGTTGTAAGAAAGTGGAACGATGTTGAATGATTTAGACATGACGTCATTTCACAACACAATTTTTTTTTTCAATTTCGAATTCGAATTACACTGGTTGGTATTATTGGTAACTGCACGTGCGTGTGCGTGACTGCTGTGTCTCAAAATTTAAAACCGCAATTTTATGATTAACGTAAATAACATTCACAAAATAAAATCAGATGGTGAGTTACATAATCTTTTCGTAATTATTATCAACAACTAATTAAACACGTTGACATTACTATAATGTAGTTATGTAATTAATTGAAACAAAACAACTCCCCGCATGTGAAAATGGCGGGCGCGGTTATCATCACTTGTTATTTTATTCAGCAAGTAACGGATCGATGAACTAGATTCGTCAAAGTGAGCTGTAGCCTGAAATAGTCGAGTACTGATAAGTTGTGAGTAATGTTGATGATAATTTACGTACATAAGAAAGAAGTATCTGAAAAATCGTTAATTCCATAATCACATGCGGGTAATGAGCCTAACCTATACGGACGCGTTTTTCATTACTTTTATCAGTGTTTCATGACGCGTGTATAATTTCCGTGTACAAAATTGTAAATTAATAATTAATTTCCACGTTTTCGGCCACAACAGTTCCTAATTTACGGTTTTGTAGTAAAATTACATGCTTTGTCTTCGTAAAAATGGAGTAGGCGCGAAGATAATCAAGTGTCATTAGTTTATCAGCCTTTTGGTTACTCGTGCCCGATATAAAAAAGCCCACCCTTTGTTTCTGTCACAACTAATCACTGAGGGAAATACATTTTTGGATTAAGAACACAGCACTAAAATGGCTACCTACTTTAGTGTTTACAGACGACGTAAGACGCAAACTGAATTGAAAGAGTAGGTAGCATGAAACATAAAAAGAAAATGAAGAAGTGTACCTATGTCATTATGTTACTTAATGCTATGAAAAAGCATGCACCATATTCTACCTAAGTACTTACCTCTTAATTGCTTATTAATTTACCATCCAGATAAAGGAGGAGGTTATAAGCAGTCCTATTAAAAAAAAAGATATGGTCTCTTGTAAAATACAGACTGACCAATCATAAACCTTTTAAACACGTTTAAAGTTAGGTTAGAACTGTTATTTTACTAACCAATTTGGTTTGTCTCATATCCCTCCATCCCGTTGCTAACCTCAACAGGTTTGAGAACTACAAGGGGGTATAATAAGTTAGCAGGAGCTCGTGGCCAAACAATAACAGCGGCTCGGGTCGATCTTTAGGTTAAGCCGTGCTTGCCTAGGTTGGTCTGTGGATGGGTGACCACCCATTACATACCGAGTTTCCTCCGTGCCTCGGAAAGCACGTTAAGCCGTTGGTCCCGGCTGTCATTTTAAGATCCTTGACAGTCATTAAAGTAGTCAGTGGCCCAAAAAGTCTGACAACCAGTCTTACCAAGGGGTACCGTATTTCCCAGTAGTAACTGGGTTGTGGAGGTCAGATAGGCAGTCGCTCCATGTAAAATACTGGTATTCAGCTGCATCCGGTTAGACTGGAAGCCGACCCCAACAGTTGGGAAAAGGCTAGGCAGATGATGATAATAAGTTAGCATTAGAAGCATTGCAAAGTCCTAAACGACTTGCAGTGTGCCGAAAATGTTAAAACATATGAAACAAAGCACTAGCCGCCAGTTTCTGAAAGAACTACTCTTAATTTACCAGCACACTGTCATGTCTACATTGGCTAAATTCTAACATAATCAGCCTGTAACATTCCTACTGCTGGTACACAAGCCTCCTATCTGTAGGAGTGGGCTGTAATCCACTATGTGAGCCAACTACAGATTGAAATTAAAGAAAGGTCCTGTTCTAGATTACTCTAGAACATGCTGGTTACCTTACAATATCTTCCTAAACCCTTTTGAGAGCACTGTGTTAAACTACGCAAATTAATGCACACTTGTGCGTTCAAACTCACACTGAGCCGCAACAGCTGTGATTTTCTGACAGAAATAATAAAAGCCAATCAAATTGTTTGACATAAGTTTGACAGCCCTTTTGATACTTTTTGAGTTAACTAACTAATCTCTCAGTAAGCATGTGCTAAGATACAATCCTTTAGAAGTAATATCTACCACCTCTGATTTTACTAGTGATATTTATTCTCATCAAAATAAGGTTGCTTTAGGATTGTAAAAAGAACTGTAGTAACCACTTATTATGATAAACTGAAGGTTATAATTCTATTGATTTTATTATCAGCCAGAAGGCACTTGTGTAGGTATTCCTATAGATTAGGCAGCCATTCATGAGATTAACATGTTTTTAAGTAATGAGTGCTGTTGTTTTGCCACATGGTCATAAATAATATTTAGATAGGTTAACAAATGATAATGGACTCACCATACAATTAAATGGTTTAGTTTTTTTTTTTTTTTTTGTTAGCCTACATTTTGTCCCATTGCTGGGCAAAGGACTCCCCTTTCTCCCTCCTAACTTCTCTGTTCTGTGCTATTTCTGGCCACGCTTCGCCCGTGAACATGACCAGATTGTCAGATTTGGGTATCTAAAATCCAAATAATACTGGACTCACTGTATAATAAAATGTTTGTTATTTGGATATCGGATATCTTAAATTGGACCTTAATCTTAATTTTAATATTTAATAGGTAAAATCTACTAGAAAATATAGTGAAAAGCCTTCCTGTTACTCACATTGACTGCAAATAATTACAGATAGATTCCAATAATACCACAAGATAATATTTACATACAGGGTGGAAGTGACACCGACGCCAAAATGGTTATCACATATTTAGTACATCATTCTGAGTGATGATAAAAAAAGCTGTTTCTTACAAAACTGCAATACCTACATGGTGAAAACATATGGAACAGCTGTTTTTTTTTTTAAATTACCAATCAAAAATTTCCGAATACATGGTAACTATATTATTAATATTAATTTTAAATTACATTAATTGATAAAATCATACTAACAATATAACTTTCTGTAATTCCAGGTGATCGTGTGATGGGAAATCGCTGATCATCAAAGATGATGAAACGGACAGGTGTCCCGAGGCTCGGGCCTGATGAGCCTTCGCCCATGCCTCCCCAGAATCAATCCCAGGTAAGATATTAGAAATAATAATAAAATGATCATGTTGTCAGAATTGTTTGGGTTCACAAGTTAAGGACTATCTTGATATATGAAATATAAATATCTTGATTCACCCTTTCAGTGCCCAGAACCCAGCATATGAGTCGAACAATAATTTTTTCATTCGCACAACCCGTACCCGTAGCTTTGGACTCGCTAGTCGGGTTCTGGGCATGAATACAGGTCATCTATAGTTCATTATAACGACGACTCGGATACGGGTTGTGGGCACGGGAACGAAGTACGCGAAAAGTACTGGGCAGTGAATGGGTTCATTGGTCAATAGGTCCCATCCTAGGCCTCAGGTTTTGGTCTGGGTGGCGATTATCAACTCAATAAATTGTTAATTGAAGCTGTTTGTGGTTGGACACTTGTTGGTTATTTAATCTGTAGAGTTGCCAGATACTTCTTCTTAAGTCTGGATTTTTCCTCAGAATTGAATGGCCATTTCTTGACCTTACTATGGTTAGTTTAAATTATACTCAAACTGGTTGAAACCAATATGGTATGCTGGTGCAGTCACAGCAAAAAATCTTAAATAGAACTCGCTATACTCAGTGGCCAGTATCATTGTAAAGCACTGACCACACGATAAAAAGATTTTTAACCCAATCAAAAGCGAAGGGTAGTGATTTTGTCCAATATGGCGGCATTAAAATGTCAACGATGTGCCATTTTTATTTAGTTCTTTATTTAATCTTGTTCAAAATAATCTACCCATGTTATTTTACCCGTAATGATTCGCGTATCTAAAGTATAACAACAAAAAAAACTACGTAAACACTTTAATTACCTATATTTTTTCTTCACCGGCACAATGGAAAAACAAAATGGCGGATGTTTAGAATGGAGTACTTATTATTTTTTGCTGCGTCGTAAATGTGATGGTTTCCTTTTAATATTAAACGTCGGCAGCCGACACTGCTCTAGTCGTAACTTAAATACTTACTACAGTAAAGTTAACTCATTGCAAGTAAAACCAGAATCAACTCTTCAATCTGCATGATTGTTGTGCTCTATACTTTAAAGGGTGTAAACAGACTCTTAACGAAGCCCAAAGGCACTTGTTGTCCCCGTCACTGCGATCATTTTTTTGTTCTAGACCATACCTGGGAACCTTCTAGTTACGGAGATATTGGGGGTCAAAGATCCAACATTTTCACGTTTTTTTTTATAAATACATGTTTTTAATGTAAGATTTTTATTTTAAATACCTGCAGGATCTCCTTACTATTTAATCCATCCATCAGAACAATGTTTTGAGTGCGTTGCATTGAGTCCTACTGTAAAACGTGATATTTCAGGCCAAAAAAAGAACTCGTTTCCCAGCACTAATTTTTGCGTAAAGTTACTTAGTTTTATGTACATAATGCTTGGTTGACGGCTTCGTGAAAAGTCTGTTTACACCCTGTATATTATGCTTACGTCTGAAACGACAGTGGCGAAGGTTCCATACAACTCGATTCCAACCGGATTCCCTTTGAAAAATGGCACTGTCAGTATTCTATACACAAATAATATAATCACATTTAAGATAATTATATACTCCGGCTTACCTCTTGCAAAAGTTGACTCTTTGGTACTGGAAAACGGATCACTTATAACTCACCAAAATCTAAAGATAGGCAATTACGTTGAGTATATCTTCACTTGTCAATTTCTGCCCTTTCCGATGTTACTTGGGATCGACGGAACACGTTTTTTTTTCGTTCTTTTTCCCATATCAATTCGCCAGGCTATAATTTACTCTTTTTGCTTTCAAAAGATGCATAAAGATCATGGTATGATTTTCTCAAAACGATTCATCTGTACAACTACGATAAGTTACAGGAATCGCTCATCATTAACATGACATTTATAGCTTGATTTATATTTTACAGTTGTGTGTAACGGTTGGTAGCAAGTAGGTCGCGTATTTATAGAGTACAAACGAAAAATGAGCTATGGGAGAGAGATTTTCTTGTTTATTTGAACATCACCATTAATTATCAGCCCGGAATCGCCCATTGCTGGGTATAGGCACCCCTCCCCCCCTATCTTCTGCCACACTTCCTGGTTCTATGCGTCCCTTTTTTTTGTTTTTTTCCCGGATGGGAAATCATTAAATGACTTCTCCGTAATGAGCGGAAGGTAGTGTCAGACTTGTACTGACTAAAACCCATCCATGTTCCTTCCTTGCCCTTTGTGTTCAAGGGCCGCGGTATCTCTTTCAAACAGTCCCGTAGCCCTGGCAGGCATCGGCCCTTGCGGGCCCCTCCCTGTCTGCTGACATCTCTTTGAGGCGCGCGTGGAACACGAACGAGCCGAGGCTTAGGCCTCTTCTATTTCAAACATTTGATGATTTCCAATGCAAAAAAAAGGCGTGATGTTATGTTATGTTTTCAAGAAATATTTCGGCACTGTTTATATATATATATTGTTTGCATACATGTGATTATATCGCTTTTATTTAGAAATACAAACCTAATCATGACTTTGATAATAATAATCATTCTTTTAATGTTTTCTTGTATTGTTGTGTTTATACATTTTATCAGCAACATGCTAATAACCGTACCTACCTATTTTGATAGTAATCAGAGTTCTGTATAAGTTTAACGCTCCTTTGAATGTTATCGGGTGGTGTATTTGCCTGTTTGGTAAAAGAAAGACAGGTCTTTCAGGCGTAGAATCTCTGGCTTTTTTTTTAGATTGGATATCATCAAATGACTTCTCTCTCCCTCACTGGGCAGAGCTAAGGAAATGTCAGACTTGTACTGACTAAAACCCATCCATGTTCCTTCCGTGCCCTTTGTGTTCTAGGGCCACGGTCTCTCTCGAACAGTCCCGCAGCCCTGGCAGGAGACTCTGGCTCAAAGGAGATATAGTGGTAGAGAAAATACAGCCGAATTATGACGAAAACCAGAAGGTCCTCAAGAAAATCCTCAACCTTTACAAGCCACTGCACAACGTTAACTTCTCCCAAGTTCGACTAGCCTTTATCTTGTACTCTCCTACTGTGATAGTCACTTCTCTGATTTAGTATCGAAGACGAAGTCTTTATCAATTTGAAGAGTCATCATCATCATTTCAGCCGAAAGACGTCCATTGCTGGACATAGGCCTACCCCAAGTGTCGCCACATTGACCGGTCCCGTGCCACTCGCATCTAGCGGAACCCCGCAACCTTCATCAGGTCATCGCTCCACAAGCGGGAGGCCTTCCAACCTAACATCATCGGCCCTATCGTCCATCCGTTCTGCGAGCAATGTGCCCTGCCCACTGCCTCTTAAGTATGGCAATTCTTCGGGCTACGTTGTCGGTAACCTTGGTTCTCTTGCGGATGTCGCAAGGAAATTCAGAGTATAGCCTTCTGATGAGGACCATTGTGAGCGACCATGTTTCGGTCCCGTATGTAATCAATTTGAAGAATTTGAATAGAAAGCAATCTACATACCGAACAGCCTTCGTTGGTTCCCAAAATAACAGAACATCAAGCCTGTAATCCCCGACTCGTTATAGGTAGTCAGTGGCTCGAAGATCTCACAACCAGTCCAAGGGTTTCGTATTACCCAGTACTAACTGGGTTGTGGAGGTCAGATAGGCAGTCGCTCCATGTAAAATACTGGTATTCAGCTGCATCCTGTTAGACTGGAAGCTGACCCCAACATGTTGTGAAAAGCCAAACAGATGATGAGTTTTCAATAATAACTAATTGATTGATCACAATATTCTTTAAAATATTTCAAGTAAAGAGCTCAATGACTTCCATTTCAATCTAAACACGTCAGTAACTATATGAAAAGCGACAAACTTTATTTTCCATGAGTATCTAAATTGGAATCGTACCAAAACGTTCTCTATTCTGTGGGCACCGTATCTATCCTTAGCGAGAACTCAATAGGGTGCAATGACACTGAAAGAACTGATGTGAATTTGTTAAAGCCGCATGGGACTAGAAAATTCTCTTCAAAACCATCGTATAGCAGTTCCCTGCTAGACGCAGGCCTTTTTTTCGGATGGGAAATCATCTAATGACTTCTCCCGCTCTGAGCGGAGCGGAAGGGAGTGTCAGACTTGTACTGACTAAAACCCATGCTCCTTCTTTGCCCTTTGTGTTCTAGGGCCGCGGTATCTCTTTCGAACAGTCCCGCAGCCCTGGCAGGCATCGGCCCCTCCCTGTCTGCTGACATCACTTTGAGGCGCGCGTGGAACACGAACGAGCCGAGACTTAGGCCTCTTCTATTGCAAACGGTTGCTTCATCTTCTAACCTGACGGGGTCCTATGTAGCTTGTGCGTGCCGCGGTCTCCATTAAAATATTATGCAATAAATCTTATTTTTTTTAATTTTTGTCTTTTTGTTCCGGCTTATCTCCGAAACCACTAGACAAAATTTTGACGGGACTTACTGGCAGTTATTTATTAGAAAAAGGATAAGGGTTCCGTAAAAAAAATAATTAAAGCCCATGAAATACTTAACAAAAGGGAAGTAATGTTTCTATAATAATTTCATGCGGGCAACGGCTAGTTAACATTAAAGCAAAGATTTTTACCATGATTATCCTCTCTCCACGTACGACGGCTGATCAAGCTATACAAAACCAGTTTATGCGGTTCTCTCATTGCACAGGAAATATATACAAAGCGAGCCCATGTTATACTGGAAATGTAAAACTGGATGTACCGCCGTGTGTACGTCGGTGCTTTCCTCGATTTTCTATAACAACAAAAACAGCAGCATTGTCCTGTCTGCTAATAACAATAGTCTGCTAATGATGAATACACCTGCCAAGCCTGGTTAAATAAATTATTCCGTATAGCTGATGCCCGCGTGGATGTAAGTTATCGCGACCAAAAGTAACCATGAAATTTTGATCCCGTTCCCGCAACCCATGGGAAATATCATTATATTTTAGCCAATGTATACAAAAACTTGACAAATTATATACTAAAACCATCCTCGAGAACCACTCTATCCATTGGTGAAACAGCATGAAAATCGGTACAGTCGTTTTTGAGCTTATTGCGAACAGACAGACAGACGCGACGGAGGACTTTGTTTTATAATATGTAGTGATATTGGTTCTACATAGCAATTACGTCCAGCAGTGGATATAATATACTGGTTAATATGTGATGTTAGTAATTAACGTTGTTACTCAACGACGCCGTAATTGAAATAACTATTTGTCGTAGCTATTTTAATTAAAAAATGTTAATTGTCTTGCAATTTAACGTCCCTATTGTATGTGACCTTTTCTTAATGGTTTTTTTTTCATATCAATTCGATAAAAAAATACTTCAGTTAATTTGTGGTAAAAATTAAACTTTAGTCCTTTATTTGGTTGCTTTAGAGCAGCGGTGGCCCAGTGGTAGCGACCCCGACTTACGAACACTAAGTCGTGGGTTCGAACCCAGGCAGGCGCATTATTTTGTAGAATTTATTTCGTCATCACAGCTCTCAAAAACGGTGAAGGAAAACATCGTGAGGAAACCAGCATGTCCTGGAACCAAAAATTCGAAGACATGTGACATCTACCAATCCGCACTGGGCCCGCGTGGTGGATTATAGCCCATTCCCTCTCATAGAGAGGAGGCCTGTGTCCCAGCAGTGGGAACATTATAGGCTGATGATGATGTTGGTTGCTTTGTGGTTCAAAACCTGGTCAATACCAATCCAATGTGAGTTCATAAATTCTTTGCTTTCTTTAAGTTATCTTGAACATTAAAAGACTGTCGAAGGTTAAATAAAAATGAGTTTAGTTAGTAAATCAAATTTATTACTTACTTGCGGACGCCGCGCGGTTTCACCCGCGTAGTTCCCGTTCCCGTGGGAGTACTGGGATAAAATATAGCCTATGTTACTCGCCGATAATGTAGCTATCCATTGCTGAAAGAATTTTTCAAATCGGTCCAGTAGTTTTTAGGTTTGTTCGTTACATACAAATCTTTCCTCTTTATAATATTCGTAGAGATATATAAGGTCCCATTAAAATAGATGGACAATCTTTTAGAAATCATTCAGACCACCAAAATAAGGACAATGGTAAAAAGAAAAATACGAAAAACACATTAGATAACTTACAAGAAAAAAAATAATCGCATGTGACTAAAAGAGTGATGGACATGAATGTTGATGGATGGAGAGGGAGAGGCAGGCCAAAGAAAAGATGGATGGATTGTGTGAAGACTGATATGAAAGAGAAAGGAGTCAACGATGCCGTGACGTCTGACAGGGGAGAATGGAAGAAGTAAACATGTTGCGCCGACCCCAAATAGAATGGGATAAGGGCAGGAAGAAGACAAGAAAAAAAATAACCTAGCGAAAATACACTAAAATTTCGTTAATTTATTATTTTAGGTCATAATGGAATCACTTTAATGAGTGTTTTTTTTGCTTTATCTTTGGTTAGACGTACTCAACGCTGTGTCAAAATTTGTCCATCTATTTTAATGGGACATAGATTATTAACACAAGATGCCGCGGGCATAGCTTGTATTGCCATAATCGCCACACTTAGAACTAATTTACTCATTTTATGTCAATTACTGCCTACCATTTCAAGCATCATAAGCTCCATAATTACCAAGAAACAGTAACCTGATATTGCTATTTACTTTTTTATGTAACAAGAGTTATGTATTGTCCAAATTTGTTCCACGTAATAGCAAAACGACTTTTTTGTTAAATAAACGAAATTAAAACTTCAATACAAGGGTTTTATGTAACTACTCGGATTACTAAGTATTTTGAAATAGATCGACACGTCTTAGTACATTATGGACTCGGACCGAAATCAAAGTTATGGTTTTTAGGGTTCCGTACCCAAAGGGTAAAATCGGGACCCTATTACTAAGACTTCGATGTGTGTCCGTCCGTCTGTCTGTCACCAGGCTGTATCTCATGAACCGTGATGAAATGATGATGTATTTCTGTTGCCTCTATTACAAAAAATACTAAAAACAGAATAAAATAAATATTGAAGGGCTCCGTACAACAAACGTGACTTTTTGCCGTTTTTTTTGCTCGATATTAATAACGGCGCCAGGTAGAACAAAAGTTAAATTAGAGTCTAATGTTGTACAGATAATGGTACGGGAACCCTTCATACGCGTGTCCGACTCGCACTTGGCCAGTTTTTTCCCCCCCATCCCGTTGCTAACCTCAATAGGTTTGACAACTGCGTACAAGGGGGTATATCAAGTTAGCATTGGAAGCATTGCACAGTACTACACGACTTGCAGTGTGCCGAAAATGTAAATACAAATATATATTAATTCAAATTCATTTATGTTGTGTTTGGTATAATATATAAAGTTAAAACTTAACCGACTTTATAATGTTACAAAATTAAAGAAATTAATACTAACCAACCCTGTTTGTATAAAAAGAAGGCACTCTTGCTTAATGCGTATTGGTGCAAGGAAAGTATCTTCTGCGCATCGTCTTTAATGCCCTTGGTAACCCTCCCTCCCTTGTTCCCCTCCCTCCTTGGTTGCCCTTGGCATTATCTCCAGGTCATCTGCAGGTGTCTAGCTGGAGATAACCGCTTCCTTCACAGGTCTTTGCCTTATAAAGGGTGTAAAAAGGTATGTATTATTTATTTACGTGGTCAGCCAACGTAAATAAATAATACATACAATAATTCGGTTCGGCACTTTCGGTAGTTCGCGGTGTGAACCGAAGTATGGAAACGCTCGCTAGCTGGCTGTGTGGCCTGCGCTTTACATGAGCTACGCCCACCCTACACCTTTCAGTACCATACTAAGATGCAAAACTAAAACATTACATTGCACACCAGATAGTAATGTGCATAAAACTATAAACAAGGCGGGGTTATCGACACGCTATCGATGTAGCGACCTAGAGGTGTAAACATCTTGTTTGTGTTGCCTTATCGTGGACGGCGTAGGAGCTAATTGAACATGGAATTGTGTAGAATTTTGCACTTATAATTGTGTATACGGTTTGGTGTGCGAAGATATTAAATATTTACATCGGATTTCATTACGTAATCTGTGGCATAAGACTTGTTTTTTGGAACCTCAGTCTGACAACCAGTCTTACAAAGGGGTATCGTATTACCCAGTACTAACTGGGCTGTGAAGTTCGGATAGGCAGTCGCTCCGTGTAAAATGCTGGTATTCAGCAGACTGCAAGCCGACCCCAACATGGTTGGGAAAAGGCTAAGCAGATGATGATGATGGCATAAGACTTACTTTTAAATCTTTTCTGCAGATAATGAAGTAAAGGATTCTTAATCTACTGTGAGAACAAAAATAAGGAAATAATTCATTTTATGAAATAGATCGATTTTTTGAAGTTATACTTCTTTTGGCGCGTTAGGGGAAAATTATGAGAGTAAATTTTTACGATGCACAGTGGAACGAATGTATGGGAGCGGTTGGACGTAGACATGTCCGAAAAATAAGAGTAAAATTATGACAAACTAATGATGCCATCTTATTCGATTACTTAATGCCTTCATAAATTGTGGTGATGAATTTCTTCATAACTCCCATATTTCGGGAGTAATTTGAGAAAATGTGAAATTTTACTATGAAAATGAGTGTATCGAGCTCCCTCCCTCCTGATTCCGGGCTTGTTTCAAGTACCGGTCTCTAATATCGTAATGCTATTACTAAGAGCTATATTTAATACTAAGACACATAGTGCGCCAAATGTGCACTTTCTGGGATAAAAGGAAATGAAAATTTAAAAAAAAAAACGTTTTTTCCCCATTTGTATTTACTTTAAACCGCAGACAGACTTATTAAGAGGTCTATAAATATATTATATATATACAGAAATATATATTAACAAAAATATTCACAAGAACTGATGAGAGTATGACTTTTAAGTAAGTTGATAATAAATTACCTAGTTTCATTAAAAGTACAATAAATAATTAAGATGTAAGCTCTAATTTACTAAGTTACACATTTTAAAACAATAACATCATTTAATTATCTTCGTCATCATCATCATCATCAATTAATTCAAATTCAGAATCGATGTCCGCTAAATCATTTATGTTAACAAATTCGATATCACTTTTCTCAGAATCCGTAAGCTCATAAAATTCCTTAAAAGAAGATTTTTTTACAAACTTATTTCCTTTTGGACGGATACTTGTAACAAGTGGATCAGAAGACAGTAAAAGATTGTGCATAATATCTTCATTGCATGAGATACTGCTATGCTTTCGAGAATGCCCCTCTCTATATTTTCTAAAATCTTTATTTCTAGCCTCAGATGCCTCTTCGGATAGAAAACCAATGGGCACAATTGACATGTTCTGAACTATGTCTGGCCCATGCATTAAAATTTTATGAAGTGAAGAAGGCATATAATACCATGGGTATAACTCCACGTAAAGCTTAGCAGTATCAAAGCAGAACTCTCGGAATTTAGTTACGTTGATCTTCTCTCCTGATGAAATACACTGCAAGATCACACAGATTTTTCTTAAAAGCATAGCATCTATTCCGGTCAGTTCAGCAGATTTAGTGTAGTTTTCAAAAAATCTCCTTGCCGAGTTGCCATTGTTGGTGGATCCACTGCCTTGTTTCACAACATCGAGAAGTAAGCCCGTTTCTCTTCTTACAGCCTCTTGAACTCTTTTCTTCCTGTCATCAACTTGCCTTTTTGCTATATCACCCCTTACTTGCCATGATTTTATGTCTAATTTGTAGGAAATGTGTAATAAGCATTCCATTGAGCGAATCCAAGCGTGAAGGGTGCTTAAGCTATATTTATACATGTCCTCGTTTGCGTGTTTATCTTTGATTAACTCTAAATTATTCATTTCTTTAGGACAAGCCTTGCATATGTCACACACTGAAGCTGCTGTATCGGATATAATGGAATGAATTTTACCATCAATCATTGTCAACAGCAGTTGGTGTTTGACACTAATTCCATCAGTGATGGTGGATGGAGCTAAGGCTTCAATCTCTGCTTCGATTTCAGCCATCTCTCTCTGCACATTTTCTTTGGTTTCCTTTATAAACTTAAACAATATTGGCCGGCAAAATGAAGTGGAAGATGGTCGCTCGTTTTCCCAAATTGTTACACCTTTTGAGACGAGCCGCAGTGGTACAAGACTAATCATAAAATTACTAGCAAGATCGATTTGCTCATCTTCACTCGTCCTTTGATGATAAATGCTTTGGCTAGATGATCCGTCAAAACCCCATTTGCTGGTCAATACGAGCTGTTGATTGGGATCAACAGGGGTTTCTAACGACCTAATAAGTCTTCTTGAGGTTAAATCCATCAAGGCTTGTAATTTGATTTTTGCAGAGCTCTCTGTAACTGTGAGATCTTCTTTGGCCGGATAGCACTTAATTTTTTCTTTAACCAACATGTAGTAACTCGGGTATTGAAGAGCTCCTTCTTGAGTGTTGAAATCCCGAAGAGTGTTATAGCGCCATTTCGATAAGTTCATCGATACATAAAGAGCCAATGCCTTCAAAGGGGATATTTCCCGTACCTGAATTGATTTACCTTCAATGAAGGCTTTGATTTTTGAGGCCTCTTCTGGATTCTCCGTCAAGTATTTCATAACATAAGCTGTATCGCTTTGTCCTGCCTTTTGAAGCGCCCTTTCGGCCGAAAACATAATTTCAGCGCTGCTACTGCTGCATGAAAGACTATCTTCAGTGCGTCTTCTTTTTTGCCGGTTACTAAGGTCCTCAAAAGATTTACGAGGACTAGGATGTGTACAAGTTGAAGCATCAGATTTAGCAGGAGAAATTATGGGCTCGATGACGTCACTTATATTTTCTGTAGAAGGTTCCATATTTTCATTCTGTAATTCCGGCCATTGAATTGCAGCCTGTAGCCAAATCTCATGTTTCTTCCGAAACTTATCTGTGCTTCTTCCAGACTGTGTCCATTTTGCATAAATGCGGTAGCAAAATCGACGACACCAGTCTTTTAAACTTGTTTCAGCACTTTCACATAACTGAACACAACTGTTATCTTTTAAAACACTGAACAAATAGTTAAAGTCGCGTAAATCTTTATGTGCGCGTGCGCATAAAGCAACGTGAATATCAAGATTTGTATTAAAATTTGGAAAATACATTGCGAGATTAGCTTGGATACAACGAGGTGTAAATCAACACTGATTTTAAAGTTACTAATAGTGACCTATTTATATAAAATCCAGGTATCCCAGGTATCCTTTGTTAAATATTGCAAGGTAATTAGTTATTGTGATAATTAGTAAATGATGCATGCTAAATTAGTGTATTAAGAGCCATTTAGTAATTAAATAATAGCAATGTTCTTATCAGTAATCATTAGTGCATCAGTTTTATATGTAAACCTTAAGTCCCTAATTATATATCCTAATTAGCTTATATCTTCTCTAATTGGCTGCTCAGAAATGTTATTGTAATAAGGTAAACCTTTAGAAAAACGGTTTTAATCAACAAAATAAACAAAAAATAAAAAAAATGTGTTATAAAATAAACATCACTCTTTATCCCAGAAAGTGCACATTTGGCGCACTATGTGTCTTAGTATTAAATATAGCTCTTAGTATTAGCATTATGATATTAGAGACCGCTACTTGAAACAAGCCCGGAATCAGGAGGGAGAGAGCTCGATACACTCATTTTCATAGTAAAATTTCACATTTTCTCAAATTACTCCCGAAATATGGGAGTTATGAAGAAATTCATCACCACAAGTTATGAAGGCATTAAGTAATCGAATAAGATGGCATCATTAGTTTGGCATAATTTTACTCTTTTTTTTCGGACATGTCTACGTCCAACCGCTCCCATACATTCGTTCCACTGTGCGATGTGCGTCACGAAAAACCGACATCCTGAAGTTAGCTAGTCAACATACACCCTGAAGTTAGCTATTCAACATAACACTGCAACATTTTAGTTTTATACGCCTAAGTATAACTTCATAAGTGCGTAATAAGTACAAACACACTTTTTTATTTTTTTTATTCCTAACACATCTGAAAAAAACTTATTTATGGGTTGAACAAGTTCGAATAAATACCACTAACGTTTGTCTTAGTGATGTAGGTTTTCTTTAAGCACAAAAAAATATCGGGCGTGTGATTTACCGTCTTTAAGGTCATGGTGATTATGGCCACGTGGTCTCCATGAAAAAGGTTATAAACAGAAGTGCTATTTATCAAGACATGACGCCGATAACCAATAAATATATCTACTAAAAGTGAGGTTTTCAAAAAAAAAAAACATTTCTTTCACATCATTTATTTCAATTAGACCATTACAGGCACTTTTGAATGTCGATAAAACAAAGAAGGCTAAAATACAGTAACAGACAAGCCATAATAACTTGTGAAAGTACTGTAGTTGCGTAGATCTTAATGGAGAAGGTTGGGCAAGAAACTCCATGGACACTCTTTTTAATGAAAATATTGTTACAAAATCTTGGTTACATATTTCATGTTCAGATTATACATGTATGTGAGAACGATGTAAAAATGCGTCCAAATTAAGAGCGTCCAAAATAACAACGACAACTTTTTCTTCGTCGTAAATATAACGTTACTCAGTGTGTTCCAAATATCGTGGTTTTAAATTGGCACAGATTCTTTAACTATAACGAAAACGTGTCAAATTGCCAAAGTATTTCATTATGACTCGCAGACTTGCTGGATTTCCCAATGTTTTGTTGTGATACAATCATTGACACGTCTTAGCGTGATCAAGTCCCTTTTCCTTTTGAAGGATGGGTGACCTTTGTTTTCATTGAAGACTAGCCGTTGCCCGCGACCTTCGTGCGCGTGAAATTATTATAAAAATATTACTTTCCTATTTGGATCAAATGAATCGGATTTTGTTAGCAATTTTAAAGGCTGTTTTTTTTTTAGGTAACCTTATTTTTTTTTCTGAAATAAAAGTAACCTTAGTTGCGCCTTATAACATCAGCTATCTGCCAGTAAAAGTATTGTCTAAATCGGTCCAGCTGTTTTGGAGATTAGCCGGAACAAAAAGAGAAGATCCGGTCACCCGGATCCGGTTTTCCGGATTGCAATCCCTAATCAATCACACTTAACACAGTCCATCTATCATTTCTTTGATCTTCCTCTGCTCTTATCATCCACATTCATACCCAAAACTTTCCTCACGACATTATCCTCATTCCTCAGCATCACATGCCCATGCCACGACAACGGATCAGCAGTTGGGATGAATTAAAATAGTTTTTAGTTTACAGAATACTCAAAACCATTTGAGACTTTCACGTAAAGCCCGCCAGGGCTGCGGGACTGTTCGAAAGAGATACCGCGGCCCTGGAACACAAAGGGCAAGCAAGGAACATGGATGGGTTTTAGTCAGTACAAGTCTGACACTCCCTTCCACTCTGGTCAGAGCGGGAGAAGCCATTTGATGATTGCCCATCCGAAAAAAAAAATCACTTTCACGTAAACAAATTCTCAACGACAACATTAAAAAAAAAAACTAGTTATCTGCCAATAAGACAAACTGAAAATGAGTCACGCTCACGGAGTTAAAAATAACTAAAACACCAACGCTTGCTTCAAAACAGTTGTTTTTCCGTATCGGCCTTGGATATATCTACCTACCTGTACGAGTAAACACGGCTATTTTTTAATACGTTTGTTTAAAACAGGTCGTAAGGTGATATGCGTAGAATTTTTTAACCGACTTCAAAATAAGAAGGTTATGTATTCATTCATATTTTAGGTCACAAGTAATACAATCGGTATAGTGCCCCTTTTGTCTAGTTAATGGTTAATAGAAGCGCGACTATTGAGCGTGAAGTCTCTGATTCGATTCCTGGACTGTGCTAAGAGATAAGGTTTTTCCTATATCCCGTTTTGTCGATATGATAACCTGTTTAATGCTTTATTTTAGAACAGTTGTTAATTTGAAATTATTCGTTGTTCCAGATTCAACAAGCAGGTGCAAGCAATATGCACACATTGGCCCAGCAGTCGGCCCAACCGCAGATTTTAGGTGAGTTTCGGTCAATTTGTTGCCAAATGTGGTGAAAGTTAGACCACTTTCACCACATAATTACTTTTTAAGGTTCGGCACCCGAAGGTTAACTCCGCTGTCCATCCGTCTGTCTGTCAGCGGGCTGTATCTCATGATCCGTAATATTTAGACAGTTGAAATTTTCACAGAATGTGTATTTCTGTTGCCGCTATAACAAATATATATAATTATACAAATAATAAGAAGAAACCTTCATGCGCGGGTCCGCACTAAGCCGGTTTTTTTTGGTAGGCGTTATGATACTCGGCTCGCTATGATACTAAACGCAGAAGGCGAAAAATGTCAGCTATAGCACAATTATGTAGACGGCCCATGCCTGGCAGTGGATTGCTCATAAACTAAGTTTATTCAAAAAAGTATAGCGGGATAGCAAAATAAAAAGAAACACCTTGGTTTTCCTGTTTTTTTTTTGTTGTAGTCTGAATTTGTGCCCGGTTGATGGCAATAGGCTCGCCCCCTATTACATGGGACTTAAATATAACTGGCGAAATGTGGGTGTACATTTCGCCAGTTCTGTTTAAGTACACCTCTGCCTAACCCTTCGGGGATAAAAGGCGTGATGTTATGTTATGTGTTACCCTGGTTTTGTTATTGCAACAAAAACATCTCATTTAGAAGATGTGATCTTGCTTGCTTTGTTGCAAGCATGCACCTAATTGAATGGCAGAATTCTTCTAGTTGCAACGGGACACTTTTTCCTGCATGCAGCCGGCGTTCATCTATTTATTAGACGTTGTCACGTCAAAACATCGTGTAAGCGATACAACATGTACTGTGCCCAAAATCTAAACCCATACTAAATTTAGAATCTCCTTTCAATAGACATCCGCTCCCCAGCCGGTCCGACGACCCTCCTGTCAGTCGGAACCGGGAGCTTCGCCCGCACGGCACCCAGGGCTGCAGGTGGCGGGCCCGTCATCAACTATCTGAAGACCAGCGCTGTTCAGTATGCAGCTAAGCAGCAGCCGCCGCCGCAGGTGCCGCAAAGGCTTAAGGTAAGATTTACATACAAACTTAACGCCTGTAATCCTCGAAGGGTATACACTTAGATTAGTCTAAAGGGTGTTAAAAAAAACTCTTAAAGAAACCGAAATACACTTCTTCTCCTCGTCATTGCGATCATTTTTATGTTCTAGACTGTACCTGGGAACCTTCTAGTTACGGAGATAAGAGTCGAAAGTTCAAACTTTTTCACAAGTTTTTTTCAAATACATGTTTTTATTGTATTTTTTTTTTTCTTAAGACACCGTCACGACCCCCGTACTATTAAAACCATCCATCAGCACAATGATTGGAATGCGTTACATTGAGTCTTACAGTAAAACGTGTTAGAAGTTGCAGAGGTCGTTCCGTTGATGGGTCCAGCCACTAGACTAGTTTATTTTATAGA
This sequence comes from Lycophotia porphyrea, assembly GCA_950005105.1. Taxonomy (NCBI): domain Eukaryota; kingdom Metazoa; phylum Arthropoda; class Insecta; order Lepidoptera; family Noctuidae; genus Lycophotia; species Lycophotia porphyrea. Next base: position 1,615,024 of record OX465410.1, on the reverse strand, counting down.
CCTTTGGAGGAGGAAGCAAGTCTGAAAGCCTGACTATTAAGCCTTTTTTTTCGGATGGGAAATCATCAAATGTCTTCACCCACTCCGGGCTGAGCGGAAGGGAGTTTCAGACTTGTACTGACTAAAACCCATCCATGTTCCTTCCTTGCCCTTTGTGTTCCAGGTCCGCGGTATCTCTTTCGAACAGTCCCACAATCCTTTGATTGAAACCCTGCCTAAGAAACAAAGCAAACATTGTGTTAGTCCTTACCAATAGTCTGAATAACTTTGATAATAGCTTATCTATGACCTGCATTATCTAATAAGTATACGAATATAAAGTAAATATGTTTATTGATTGTTTGTGTAATTGTTATGGACTTGGTGTTGTTATGTAATAGTAGTATGTGCCAAGATTACTGTTATCTATAAATTATGCTTTTTATAGACACAACAAATACATATTATAGTTAATAATGATGTAGGTACTTTCTGAAGTACTTAGAGCAAATAAAAAAAAAACAAAAAAATACCCGACTGCGTAAAAAATGACTAATAATTAAATAAAAACTGAAAAGAGAAAAACAAGTTCAGTCCAGAAGTGTTGAAAGCAATTTAATTTAAACTGCAATAATCGGGACCCATGAAATAAACCAGACCAAAATCATTCTATCCAATATGGGTCCCGACTGTTGCAGTTTAAATTAAATTGCTTTCAACACTTCTTGTTTTTTTAACCTATTCGTTCCGTATGCTGAAAATCTCCCACCTGGACATGAGTTGTCACTTGCCATGGCTGACCTAGAAGTCTTTAAGCAGACTCCGGACCCAGGTTGGACGCAGCAAGGAAATTCTGCTATGGTGGAGATTCATTGATCAGTCTGCCCTAAAGTGTAAATGTGGTGCTGTTCCACAAATGATGGGGCACTTAACATCGTGTCCTGTGTGTCCTGTTGCTTGTTCACTACAGGAACTGATGGATGCTATCGAAAGCACCAAACTAGTAGCTCGGTGCTGAGCCGACACAATAAAGATTGCCATCTACACGCTAAGAAGAAGATCTGGTTGCCTCTAGTGCTTCTATGCTATCGTTGCTCTAATGCCATTGGCCATGTTAGTAGGGAGTCAAACGGCCATTTCTTTACTGTCTACTAATTAGTAATGTATGCCTATGGCTTCAGTCTTTGGATAACATACAATACCGTTAATAAGAATGCGACTTTATACACGCAAAGAGTATTTTCTCATTGGAAAATGACCATGATGAGGGATTGATCTATGGAGGAGCTCGTTGGCTAAATAATAACAGCCGCTCGGATCAATCTTCAAGTTAATCAGGCCTGTGGATGGGTGACGACCCAAGTTTCCTCCGTGCCTCAGAAACTATATTAAGCCGTTGGTCTCGGCTGTCATTTGTACATCTTTGACAGTCGTTACAGGTAGTCGAATAATCACTAGTAAATCTGAACACCAGTCTTATAAAGGGGTATCGTATTACTCAGTACTAACTGGTTTATGGAAATTTGATAGGCATTCGCTCCATGTAAAATACTGGTATTCATCTGCATCCGGTTAGACTGGAAGCCGACCTCTACATACTTGGGAAAAGATTGATGGATTCATGTGAATCATCATCTGCCTGAATGATGATTCACATGAATCCATCAACTCGACCTGTCATAAAACAACCACAGATCATAAGCCCCTAATACATACCTGAAACTTTTTATAACCTAGCCATTTCTCCAACAGGCTTTACCACCACAACAGAACTTAAGCGCTCTACCAGCAGCCCTAGGGCGCCAGTCTCCGGCCCCCGTGCCGCTGGCGACACCGCCGGGCGTAGGCCCCGGCGTGGGGCCCGGAGGGGCGGCACAGCAGCAGGCCGCCGGCCAGTTTCAACGCCTGAAGGTGGAAGATGCGCTGTCGTACCTCGACCAAGTGAAATACAAGTTCAATACGCAACCACAAGTCTATAACGACTTCCTGGATATCATGAAGGAGTTTAAGAGCCAGACGTAAGTGTCATTTTAGTTTTATTTTGTCGTTTTTTTTTTTACATGCTGCACTGGCGAGTAAAGCTCTGGTCACACTAACGCGAATCCCGCGACGGGACGCGTGCGTCTGTTGGCGTAACATTTTGAACGCCATTGTCACACGTGACTGCCAAGCGCGTGTCCTGTACGCCAAACGACATAAATATGTGGCAAAATGGTGACTTGGCGTGGAGGGCACGCGCGTGCGTTTTTGCTCTGGCATTCGAAAGGTCAATAATTAGGTCGTGCGACTAATCGTGCCAGTTTGAACACCTCCTGGATACAAGTTAGTTGACTCAATCGGTGCGAACAAACGTCTCGCATCCCTTGCGGGATACGCTGCAGTTTGATCAGAGCTTAAGTTAGGGTAAGGACTTGGATGTCAAAAAATGATGATGATAATGTCATGCATGTTTGTTCACAGTTTTAAAGTAGTTTCATATTAACCGACTTCTAAAAAAAGAGGAGGTTGTAGTATTTTGACTTTTTTTTTGTTTGTGTTTTAATTATACTATTGTGAGTAATTAATTTTTACTTTTCATTAGACGTGAACATAGTTTAGCGCTTGTATTAATAAAAAAATAGCTTAGTAGTATTTTTTTTAAATAAATGAGTGTTGTATTGATTTTGCTTTTCCGATAAATCGCTACTTTGGCTTGTTAAAAAGATTCATGACGTCATTAGAGAACTATTTCACTTAATATTCCCATCATAAGTTACTTTGCTTCTCATTAAACCATTTAATCTTAAGGTGGTTGCGTCGAGGTAGCCCGCGAAATACAAATTTTCTTACGTTTTTTGCAATTTGCAGGTCATTGTCAGCTCGTATGTTGATGAAATGAGTCGCGCCAGTAACGCGCATGTAGTTACAGAATCACAATCATGAAAATCATCAATATAACCCTGTACGTCTATTTAATCCTATTGAATGACTTTTTCATTAAATATTCATTGAATAGGATTACATGAACTTAGAGGGTTGTATAGATGATTTTCACGATTGTAATTCTGTAACTACATACGTGTTAGTGGCGCGACTCAATTTTTATCAACATACAACCTAACACTGATCTGCAAATTGCAAAAAACGTAAGAAAATTTGAATTTTGCGGGCTACTCTGACGCAACCACCTTAACTTCAACCAGCATAACTATCAGAATGATGAAAACAATTACCGTTTGAATACAATGAAAAAAATAATGGCTGCAATTTTAATTGTATCTGACTACCCTCATTTCATAGAACCGACTACTAACAATTATCCTCCATCTTAATTTTAGTTTATATTGCAGTATTGACACCCCAGGCGTCATCACCCGGGTATCGAACCTGTTTAAAGGGCACCCTGAGCTGATAGTTGGCTTCAACACTTTTTTGCCACCTGGATATAAGATTGAAGTTCAAAGTAATGGACAGGTAAGAAAATAATTTAATTATTGAACGAATTGGCAGACTGGTGAGACTATTATGTAAGAGGTCTAGGGGTTTCTCTGGTTGAGGGAGAGAACCTCTCGTCCCAGCCGCCGCGGGAGACGCCCCGGGCGTCGGGGTCATGTGGTGGCTTCAGTCCACCGTAGACGCGGACCTGTGGACGGTGAGTAATGGGCTAGCTCGCCGTCCGTCCGTCTTTTGACGACAGGCCGTGTTGACGGCACGTTCGTGTTCCACGCGCGCCTCACAGAGATGTCAGCAAACAGGGAGGGACCAGAGTCCCGAAAGAGATACCGCGACCCTGTAACACTAAGGGCAAGGAAAGAACATGGATGGGTTTTCGTCAGTACAAGTCTGACAATTCCGCTCTGCCCAGAGCGGGAGAAGTCATTTGATGATTTCCTATCCGTAAAAAAAAAGGTGTTTCTCTGGTTAGCTATTGTTTTCGGGTTTTTTAAGTGAAAACGTCTCTAGCATCGTTTTGATTTAAAAGTCGATGAAACGAGCTATTAGAAATTCTTTAGTCCAGATTTTTTCCCGCTTGATGGCAATAGGTTCGTCGCTATAACATGGGACATACCGCCAAATGCGCCCATCTATTTGAAGATACAGAAACACAAGAGCATGAGATTGTTATTTTTATCCTTAAAATTCTCAACACTTTACTACTTACTTACTTTAAGGTGAACTTTCCAAATGTCTTATAATCTCGAAAAGTAGCATATTCAAGGCTACTTCTAGGCAAGCGCGCATCTTCGTAGACCAAATCATATCTTTCCATCAAACAAGGTGTAAACGTGATTACAAAATATTTATATATTTGTACTCACTGACCAATCAGTCGAACAGAACCAAATGAGTGAGTTTATTATCCCCCCCATCCCGTTGCTAACCTCAATAGGTTTGACAACTGCGTACAAGGGGGTATATCAAGTTAGCATTGGAAGCATTGCACAGTACTACACGACTTGCAGTGTGCCGAAAATGTTAAAACAATGACACTTTAAGACTCTCTGTCGTAGAAACGAACTCTCGACTCTGTTAGAATAGGTGTATAGACATACACCTTTTTTTTCGGATATGAAATCATCAAATGACTCCTCCCGCTCTGGAGCGGAAGGGAGTGTCAGACTTGTATTGACTAAAACCCATCCATGTTCCTACCTTGCCCTTTGTGTTCCAGGGCCGCGGTATCTCTTTCGAACAGTCTCGCAGCCCGTTTCTATACACCTTAAAGTGAAAGAGACAGCGAGAGGTTTAAAAATAGCTACAACATTGCTTTTGAGAATTCTATCGTTTTCTGAATAAAATATAGTAAAGAGGTCTTCTATGAAAGTGGAAGTTGTATAGTAAGCTCCGCTGTTAGGTTAAATGTGGTAACGCTACAAGGGCCGCTGTAAGGTTACGTGTGGACGTGTAATGGGCTAGCTCGCCGTCCGTCCGTCTTTTGACGATAGGCCGTGTTGACGGCGCGTTCGTGTTCCACGCGCGCCTCTCAGAGATGTCAGCAAACAGCGATAGGCCGCAAGGGCCGATGCCTGCCAGGGCTGCGGGCTTTTCGAAAGAGATACCGCGGCCCTGGAACACAAAGGGCATGGAAGGAACATGGATGGGTTTTAGTCAGTACAAGTCGGACACTCCCTCCCGCTCAGCCCAGAGCGGGAGAAGTCATTTGATGATTTCCCATCCGTAAAAAACTGAGTGGATAACGCAGCCGCAATTATGCCAAGTGGCTGCTTTAGCAGAATTATAATAGTGAAATAAATAGTCACAAAGTATTAGACATTTCGAAAAGTCCTCTGTCCACTTTTTAGACCTATGTATCCTGCTTATGCGTATGAAGTTTCATTCTTCTTTTCGTGTCGATAAACTCATATTATTCCCGACCAGTATATTGCCACCTGCACAACTCTGAAGTTTCATTTATATTAATTTCGAAAAAAAAAAACGACTTATAAGTTTGTATGCAATGCCGTAAGTCTTTAACGCTCTTATGTCTTGTTTCTGAACTGTCAACTTAGTCGTATTGGTCACGTTTCGGGCGAGCATAACAAAACCCTGGACTAAAGTAATACTAGGCTGAAGACGATCAGCAGAATACTATAACCTTCTTTTATTCCTCAGGTGTCGGTATCCATGCCGTCTCCTACGGGTTTCGGCGGCACGGGCCCGCCCGGCAGTGGAGGCGGTTCCAACGTGGTGTTGGGCGTGCAGCATGTACCGCCCCCGCCCCAGCCGCAGCTTGTGCATCTGTTGCCCCAGGCGCAGTAAGTATTACCTTAAATTTACACTGTAGACAGACTAACGACACTCAGGACCTGGCACGGTGCAAGCGCTCGAGGACTCGGAGACGGAAAAGTTTCTTTACGTCGCCTAATTAGGACGATAAGTGAAGCAAGTAATAACGCATCTTTTTTAGGCAGTCGTATAAATAATTGTGGCTACGTAAAGTCGAGGCACTTTCCGCCTGATCATTTAAAAAAAAATCGCTTGAATCATGTGGAGGCGCCCCGTCCGGCTAGAGAGCGCTTTATGTTGTGAGTGCAAGCAAAAATGAGCTTAATGGTGACGGGAGTGTCCTCGGTGGTACATCCCTTTCCAGTGTGGGCCACCAACTACCATGCTAATGTTAGTCGCCGGTTGTAGAGAAACCGACTGCGAACCTAATTGGGCTGTTGATATTTTAGTAAAGAACTTCTATGAACTGAAGATTTCATATCAGCTGTTATAATCAGCATAATCAGCCTACAACTTAAAGCTGTTGGTCCCGGCTGTCGTTTGTGATCTTTGACAGTCGTTACAGGTAGTCAGTGGCCCAAAAAGTCTGACAACCAGTCTTACCAAGGAGTATCGTAATACCCAGTACAAACTGGGTTGCGGAGGTCAGATAGGCAAAGCAGATGATGAGCCTATAACGTACCCACGGCTGGGACACAGGCCTTCTCTCCATGAGAAGGGAGTGGGCTGGTATCGACCACGCGAACCCAGCGTACACAGATGGCACGTACCTTCGAATAATCGGTTCTCAGACACATCGACTTCTTCGCTATGCTTAAAATACCCCATAATAAACCAATTAATAAACAAAGATGGCACCTAACGAAAATACCTAAGTTAGCAACAAAAATATTGACTTGTACGCGCGGCGCAGGTTGAATGAACTCGAACAGCTGTTGCGTCACGCCTACATAGTATATACGGCTAGCTTCCCGATTTACATAATACTGAATAACTAGCGTTTTGTGTTATTATTAGTTTTGACTTGCGTGGTGTGATATGGTGATTAACCTTAGGTGCAAAGACTTTAAGTAAATTGACCCTCATTAGGGTGCTTTTCCACCAGAGATGTGCTATGCTACGTTGGTATGCATGCGTTTGATATCCACCAATCATATTCATTGGTGCACATAGCTTAGCACTGGTGGAAACGGATTCAACTTAGATATGTTTTTTATATGGAAGGTAGCGTGCTATGGATGCGTGCTATGGATGCGCGCTATGGATGCGTACTATGGATGCGTGCTATGGATACGTGCTATGGATGCGTGCTATGGATGCGTGCTATGGATGCGTACTATGGATGCGTGCTATGGATGCGTGCTATGGATGCGTGCTATGGATGCGTACTATGGATGCGTGCTATGGATGCGTGCTATGGATGCGTACTATGGATGCGTGCTATGGATGCGTGCTATGGATGCGTGCTATGGATGCGTACTATGGATGCGTGCTATGGATGCGTGCTATGGATGCGTACTATGGATGCGTGCTATGGATGCGTACTATGGATGCGTGCTATGGATGGTTGCGAGTGGTGTAGGTATGTGCGCCCTCGCCGCTTCCCTACTATCGATACATCGCATAGCTCGAGCTGCGCATCTCCCTCGCGCAGCTACTTTGCGGCGGCGCATGTGCATAGCACATGTTACTCGCCCCGTTACATAGCTTAGTATCAGTGGAAACGGTCACATAGTTTCACAGCTTAGCATTACATCCTCGCAGCGTGGAAAAGCACCCTTATGGTTGGGTTTTTGTATTGGGCAACCAATCACAAGGGAAATGAAATCATCTCGAAAAGAGATTTACCAACATAGCAGAGTAAATGATAAATGGTATTTATTCTGCAAATAGGTTTTAACAAACACTTTTAAGTGTATTTTTTTTAAACTAGATGGGGTTGGTGTTTCGTACTTGACTACTATGAGTAGAATCAGCCGAAACAAACTCGGAGGTCATAGTCTGTTTTATTAAAGTCCAGGCAAAATCTTGGTCAACTCACATGAGTACTATGCAGATTAGTGTCTGAGATGGTCTTTTGAAGAAAGAACCACACAGATTTGAGTGGACCTGTCCAGTCAGTGCAAGCATTTGTCAGTTATCATTGCTGTGTGTTCATTAAACATATGTCCTTGTTCATAGGGAAGTGGAAAAAGAAGCAGTGCGTCGAGCTAATTACTCTAATATGGAAATGTAAGTACATTTTTTATTGAAACTTCATTTCTATTTGATTTGCTTTACAGTTTGACATGACAAGCCTAAAACCGAGCCACAGCGCCACCCAACACAGCATTGTCTTGGTTTTAACCTTTTGACTGCCACGTCAATAACGAAAATATGTGTTCTCTACGCCAAGCAACTGTAAAAGTGTTATTTTCGACGTGCCATGCCATCCGTGACGTCGTGAGGACTTTTGGATTTGACGTCCATAGACGTCCGAGGCGATCAAAAGGTTAATATTGACACATTTATGGCTCAAGGGACGAGGCTTCAGGCTAGTATTAGGTAGAGCAAGGTGTGGCAGTTTCCTCACCATGTTTCCTTTCACCATTTTTAAAACAATATAATTGAGGAGCTCGTAGCCTAGGTGGTTATCTATCCACGGACCAACCGTGGATAGATAACCACCCATTGCATACGGAGTTTCCTCCGGGCCACGGAAAGCACGTTAAGCCGTTGGTCCCGGCTGCCGTTTGTAGGTTTTTGACAGTCGTTATTACAGCTACTCAGTGGCCCGAAAGTCTGACAACCAGTCTTACTCAGGGGTATTGCATTTCCAGGGCTGCGGGACTGTTCGAAAGAGATACCGCGGCCCTGGAACACAAAGGGCAAGGAAGGAACATGGATGGGTTTTAGTCAGTACAGTCTGACACTCCCTTCCGCTCTCAAGTCATTTGATGATATCCCATCCGAAAAAAAAAGGTGTATTGCATTTCCCAGTACTTACTGGGTTGTGGAGGTGGAACACTAACCTAGTTGGGAAAAACAAGCCTAGGTTGGCTTTGAACCAGCAGTTCCGGTTACTACTGTACCATCATACCCTATATCCTCAATGTTCCACAGCTAACCCAACCTTCTTCCCGCTCAGGTCGGTGAACAACGCGATCGTCCACAATCTGTCAGTGAACGCAGCGCCTACCAACTCGCTGCACCAGATTTCGCAAGCTCATCAGCAGATTGAAGCGGCAGCTATACATCATGCTTCTACTCCTGGTAAGTTATACACGAAGTTTATTGATTTTTTACACTCTGCTAACATTTTCACCGAATAAATCCATAACTTATGAATGTCTCAATTTTAACTTATACACTCAATAGGTACACAGATGTAAAGCAACGTTATTTATGTGAATAAATATTAGATTTTTTACTCTTTTATATTATACTAGCTGATGCCCGTGGCTTCGCCCGCGTGGATGTTGGTTATCGCGACCAAAAGTAAGAGATAGACATATGCCATCGCGGACTTTATTCTAGACTTATATAAGATACACAATTCCACGATACATCATTTTGTTATATCTCAAAGGGCTTAGGCAGCGTTTTCGTTGAAAGCTCCCAGACGGCTTATTTTTTCTGACACCTCCAACAAATATCATTATATTTTAGCCAATGTATACAAAAACTTGACAAATTATATACTAAAACCTTCCTCGAGAACCACTCTATCCATCTATCCATTGGTGAAAACAGCATGAAAATCAGTGCAGTAGTTATTGAGTTTATCGCAAACAAGATAATGATGATGAGGATACACCATAGCAAGCCTCGCCCTTTTACTTTTTAGCTGATTTGTCAGAGCAAGAACAAATAATTTAAAAAAAGTATTACAAATAGAGTGTACATTTAGGCGCAGTAGCGCAAGTCTTGATTTTTAGAAGTTTTTAAAAAACGAGACACAAAAATATTGCCTTTTACAGATTGTTTGACAAACATTTTGCGTTGTTTTATAATTTTTTGTACTACACCTCAATAAAATAATCTCAAGATGTTATGATAAATAAACCCACTTTTATGACCTGCCTTATATCTGAACACAAACACATCTTCAAAATGATGAAATTAATTACCGTTCGAAACTAATGATAAAAACCTGCGGCTGCTCTATTTGAGTTCTGATTACCTTTCCTAAACCGCTCGCTACACACTACCTACCCCTACGTGTACTATATCTTCACGCTAATGCACACAGGGTCCGGGCAGCCGTCGAACCCGTCGCACGCAGCCCCAGCCCCGTCCAGTCAACCGGTGGAGTTCAACCATGCTATCGAGTATGTCAATAAGATTAAGGTGAGTTAACTTTGTTAGTTAAAAATATTATGTATTTGGGTGAACCTTGGGCGTATTCTGTTGATTCCCCTAGCGCAATTTATTTGAATATTGTTTTTTTACAAGCAATAATGAAACATAAAATTTAACTTAATTATAACACATTTAACGAACAGGCATCACTTTTGGCCGACTGGTTCCGAAAATATAGGAATTTACATTTTCGTGGGCAGGGGAATCGACAGAATACGCCGAATTTCAAAATTCACCCATTTGTATTTCACTATTTTAACCATTTTACAAATTAACGTTGATTTATTATTTGAAAAAATATTTAGTAGTCATTTTGTTTTATTCAAATATTGTGTGGCACTGCCATGCAAATTAACATTATTTTACGAAAAATCATTGTTTGAAGAAATTCATCCATATCATGCATAATTTTACTGTTGCCTTTCTTTTGTAACTGTAGAACGGGCTCAAACAAAGAATAACCAACGAATAACTAACTAACAAAAAACATAGTCTTAAATAGATCATAAGCCGTTCCTTTGACCAGGGTCAGGTAAAAAAGTTGAAATCTTATAGATTTTTGCCAGTAAACATATTAATTTTAATTCCATTTCATATTCATCATCATCATTTCAGCCAAAAGACGTCCACTGCTGGACATAGGCCACCCCCAAGTGTCGACTCGCATCCATTCCGTTCAAAATGATGAAATTAATTACCGTTCGAATCTAATGATAAAAACTCTCGGCTGCTCTATTTGAGTTCTGATTTCTCTCCAACCCCAACAACCACCACCACCTGCAACCCACCACCACTATTCTAACCCACCACTATCTTGGTTCCCCATACAGTCCCGGTTCTCAAGACAGCCGGACAAGTACAAGAGGTTCTTGGAGATTCTGCATGCTTACCAAAGGGGCCACCGGGAGATGAAGGAGCCTCAGGCCAAGCTGCAGACGGAGGCTGAGGTTTATTCGCAGGTTTGTGAGCTATAACATTATTATTTGATTCCGTTTATTCATTTTATATACACTTTTTTATATTTTTACATATTTCTTAAAACATAAGTATTCAAAAAAACATTTATTTGATTCCTTTATTCATTTTCCTAGCTTACTTATTATATTTTTAAAAAACAAAAGTATAAAAAAAACATTTAAAAAAATAAAAAATAGTAGCCCACCGGTATCGGGAACAGGGTCTAAGCTACCGGCAATCAGGGCTCCAGAAAGAGAAACCTCCTAACAATACGAGCCGTGCCAGGAGTACCGCTTTCTGAATCAAGCCCTTGATCCAGCTGCCTAACGAGAGCCTCCTTAGGTGTTGGTCGAGGTTGTTGGTCGATTATTTGATTATTATTAGTCCATGATAAAGTGGAAATTGTGTTGGATCTGAGGCAATTGAATTTTCTGCAGGACTCGTTGAGCTTCATTACCTCAGTTCTTTTGGCGGGTGCAACTATTGATTCTAAATTCAGGATAATTTGTTAGAACCGTTTGATTATCTAATCCTAGATTTTCGCCAATTGTGCTGGTACTGTCTAAAATACACAGTATTTTGTAATGGAGCGGCTACCTATTCGGTGTGTTAGCCAGCAACTGTGTTGTGGAGGTCAGATAGTAGAACGGGAGCTAGCAACGTTTGAAAAGTAAGCATTTCAGGTCAGCTGAATTTGTGATATGCCGCCGTCCTTCTTGCTTTTACGGTTAGAGTCTGGGCTATCTTGCTGGCGGTAGCGGTTGCGTTAATTAGTGCGCATCCTACCTGTCTAGGTAATAATCCTGGATTTTAAAACCATTTAAAAAAAAACCATAGTTCCCATTGCTAGTCTGGCTACAGAAGCTCTCGAGTCACTCTTGCTGTAACATCTGTTGAAGGTTCCATACAACTCGATTCCTATCGGCTTTTCTTTGAAAAATGGTACAGTCAATATTCTATAGGCAAATAATATAATCATATGAAAGACTTGTACTCCGGCTTACCTCTTACAAAAATTTACCTTTCGCAACTGCTGCCTAACATGGTTTTAGAGGTGTGTAGGATGACCCAACTTCGGCAAGAGAGAATAGGCATTCAATTAGATTGGCCTGTTGGTCTAGTGGTTAGTGACCCTGACTGCTAGGACGGAGGTCGTGGGTTCGATTCCCACACAGGAAAAATCTTTGTGCAATGAGTACGATTATTTGTTCTGTATCTGGGTGTATAATTTATCTATAATATGTATGTATTTAGAAATATATAAGTATGTTTATCAGTTGTCTGGTTCCCATAGTACAGGCTCTGCCTAGTTTGGGATCAGATGGCGGTGTGTTGGTTGTCCCAAGATATTATTATTATTAATTATATTTTTAGAACCTCTTTTCTTCTAACTATCATCATATTCTTATGGTTCCCCTCCCTTATCAGGTGGCAAAACTGTTCGAGAATCAAGACGACCTGCTAGCAGAGTTCGGTCAGTTTCTCCCGGATGCTAAAGCGGTGACCAAGCCAGTGCCGGAAGTGCGAGAGCGACACTACCCGCATGCGAGGTCTCCACCTGTGCCCACACATCATCAGGTAAATTATATATCAACTCATCACCCACTACTAGGCTTTTCTTAACCCATTCACTGCCCAGTACTTCGCGAAAACTTCGCCAAATTCGTTCGCGTGCCCACAACCCGTATCCGAGTCGTCGTTATAATAAGCTATAGATGACTTGTATCCATACCCAGAACCCGACTAGCGTGTCCATAGCTACGGATACGGGTTGTGCGAACAAACGAATTTATTGTTCGACCCGTGTGTCGGGTGCTGGGCACTGAAAGGGTTAAGATAAGCTTAGGGAAATGTATTTATTACTGGGATAAAAAGTTCCTATATCCACAACCCCAGGTTATATTTTGCTTGTGCGCCGTTCAGCAGGGCAGTTGTGTGTGATCGGAGAGCCCTATGTCTAGTAGTCATAGACTATTATAGACTAATGCAAAATTTGTCTTAATAAATTCTTAACTTGGAAGAAAAAAACTATATTTGATTGTGAGCATTGTAAAATGAATTGGATGGTGTTGTAGGTATATAAAGCGTACATAGAGCTGGGCACCAACTCGATGTCCCCGCCCGTGCCGGCGCGCGCGGAGGGCTCCCCGCCCGCCGAGCCGGCGCACGCGCACCACGCCCCGCACGTGCACCACGCGCCGGTCAGTACACACGCATACACACGAGATTTGCTCCCAGCCTGCTATGTTTACTTCATAGACATCACAGGCTTCGACAAACTCCTCTTCTCTAACGCTACAATAAGAAACTATTTAGATCATAATTTTAACGGTAGCCATTCTTGAAATAGTAAATACCGACACACATACACTAGATTCCGAGTTTAGTATTTTTGAGGAGTAAATTTTTTATTTGAATAAAACACTAGGTTCACCAAAAATCCCCGGAACGAAACGTTCATAACTTCCTTATATTTTGAGCTGGTAAATAAAAGATTACCTTTAGATTTGATCCCAAAGGGCGATAACGCCTTAGATAGTCTATAATTATTCATCTTTTCGATATCTTTAAACATCTGAACCTACTTACCATCAGCAATCAGGCAAACTAAGCCACGTTCAAATTTGTAAAATCATAAAGAACCAACATCATTGCCTAATATAACTCGAAAAAGAAATAATTAGACCCGCAATATTTTTTACTACAAAATCACATTTTTAAATGCCAGCAAGTGATAACACACCTCACAGTGTATTGCGGCACGAGTGCCGTTATCGCTATTATCAGATAAAGATATAAAAACTAACATGTGATAACATTGTTTACCCCCACTTATATTGTAATAACAACGGTCAGTGTTGCTTTCATGAAATTTGTGTTTTTGTAACATTTATTTGAATATTCATAATTTTTTATATATTCTATGTTTATAATATTTATATTTATATTTGAGCCGTTGGTCCCGGCTGTCATTTGAAGATCTTTGACAGTCGTTAAAGTAGTCAGTGGCCCAGAAAGTCTGACAACCAGTCTTACCAAGGGGTATCGTATTTCCCAGTAGTAACTGGGTTGTTGAGGTTAGATAGACAGTCGCTCCATGTAAAATACTGGTATTCAGCTGCATCCGGTTAGATTGGAAGCCGACCCCAACATAGTTGGGAAAAGGCTAGGCAGATGATGAGATGATGATATTTTAATATATTATAATTCATGTATATTCATTTTTTTTAATTTTTTCTATGTTTTTCCAATCCAGTAATGCCAGTCTAGTGTAAATAAATAAAAGTAGATAATGCACCAAGGGGATCAAGCAGTGGCTTACGTCACGGGCGCAACTTTGAATCCCGAACGCAGCGAGGGATTCTAGGGCTTTGAGTTAAGACTAGAATCCTGAGAGCAGTGAGGGTCGTCAGATGATGAAAACTTTGGGCGAGTCAATTAATCAATCATTTTGGACTTGCCATTTGCAGAAAACAATTGTTTTTACTGCTTTAATTATTTTTGTTTTGCCTATGTATTAGTATTTCACATAGTACTACCACTAAGTTACCCGTCATAAATATCAGACTAGTGAACAAGTTATTTTTTCTCGTTGTTCAGCAGCTGCCCAAGCACACGAGCTCGGCGTCCAGCACAGTGACGGCTCCGCCGCAGCCGCACCATCTCAAGAGATCTCCCAGCTTCACTTCATCAAGCTCCATGGGTAAGTTACGATTTAACTACATAGTACCTGGATAACCGAGCATGGCTCGCTTTTTTTTTTGACGTTTTCTAAAAATAAAACCTAGCTAGATCGATTTATCGCCTCCGAAACCCGCTGCATACTAAATTTCATGAAAATCGTTGGAGCCGTTTCCGAGATTCAGAAAATATATATATATATAGGTACATATATACAAGAATTGCTCGTTTTAAGATGTCTTTTTAGTTCCATCTTTGTGGTCAGTATGGTGGGAAGTTGACAGGTTTTTCAGTTATTATGCCTTTTGTTTTTCGGGTAGTTAATCATCAAATGAAACCCCTCCCGCTCTGGACAGAGGGAAGGGAGTGTCAGACTTTTACTGACTAAAACCCATCCATCTTCCTTCCTTGCCCTTTGTGTACCAGGGCCGCGGTATCTCTTTCGAATAGTCCCGCAGCCCCGGCTAGCCGTTAATAGCCTTGTGTAGGACTGTGTAGCTTTAGCTTCATCTTTGTTTTTGCTACTAATAAGTATCTATAACTGTTCTTATTTAAATACATAATATATGCTTTGATTTGAATATTACATGATCAAAAATGATTTCGTCATAGTTAGGTTAGTCAGCGAAGATTCTAGCAAGCTATTTTTGAGCACGGTTATTGTCCTACGGTTTCATAACTTTGTAATAAATAACAATCGCTTAATGTGTTATTTAGTTGAAGTACTACTCAGACTGATATAGAAAACATTTTAATGGCAGCTGATGTTAAACCGCATCCCGCAGCGATACGGCTTGTCATGTGTACCGCAACTGTGTCGCGAGAACAACAAAAATATAATCCTATATTTTCAATGTATCAAATTACTAGAGCCTTTGCTTGATGAAATTCGCAGTCAAGCTTTTCTAAACAGTTTATTCACAAACATAAATTTACCATCACTAATACCGTCCTGCTTTAAGCACACGGTGGAACTGGAAAGTATGCTAACGCCAAATACCATCGACACACTAAGATGAAGGAAACGATAAATGTTTTTGTCCGTCCGTACAGCAGTAGGAGCCCCGCCGCCCAAGAAGTCGCGTCTGTCGGGCCTGACGGGCGCCACCGTACGCGATGTGTCTTACGCAGAGGCGTCCAAACTGGCCACGGTCCACGAGTTCAACTTCTTTGATCGAGCGAGGAAGGCTCTGCGTTCGCAACACGTATATGATAACTTTCTAAGGTGAGTTTTTGAAAAACAGGCTAAGGATATAATTGTATCTTCCTTACTAAGTGTATCATCGTATGTCTAGCCTTGTGCACACTTTATTAGTGTCGGCTTAGAGTGTAAACAGATTCATATTTTACATGGAGTCAGTGTATCTGACCTCCACAATTCAATAACTAGGGTAGGGTAACCCCCCAGTAAGACAGATTGTTAGAAGTTCTCATTAGGTTTCAGGTAAGACAGAGCTTCTTAACTATCTTGAGAAATTTTAAAGAGCATGACGTTCAATTATGGCCTAAGCTTATATGTTCTTTTTTAAAACTTTGTGAAAATTAAGCTCGTCTTTTTCACTTTGTCTTTTTCAAATTTTCACACATTTGCTTCTAAAAACTGCATCAACAGTTGACGGGTGAATAGTGATCAAATAACGTGTAAAAGCTAACGAACACAGACTTTTATAATTTGCGTGGTACGTCGCAGACAACATGTTTTTTGACTTGTTAGTTCAAGTTATCTTTTCTGTTCATACAAAGGTAGTAACGAAATAAAATGTCTACCAAACAACATGTTTTTGTGATTACAGTCAAATCTCTAGGAATATTATGTTGAGACAGTGATGACAAACCGTGCGATGTGCAAATGACAGAATGTCAGTGGTGATACACGCATGCTGCCTTCCTACTGATAGTCTCACTAAAGAATATAATATAGCCATCAAAATATGTGCTCAAATTTTTTAGTCAGCATTTTAAAATATAAAAAATACTGGGTCCATGTTTGAAGGAATCTAAAGAAAGCAGAAGTCAAGTTTGAAGATTTTCTCGAAGGTAGTAGCAACGCATCGCATTTGCGCTGTCACTAGTAAATACATTGCTAAAAGTACTAAGTCATCAAATGGTATTTGCCACAAAATCCGAATGCTAGCTTAAAATTTGAGCACCAATTTTGCTAACACTTACAAAGCTTTACCAAAACAACCATTTTTAAAACACTTACCTATCTTTAAACTGACCTATGATACTCTTCACAGATGCCTCCTCCTGTTCACTAACGAGATCATCTCGTCTTCCGAGCTGCTGTGCGTGACGGCGCCGTTCCTGTGCCGTCACCCGGAGCTACAGAAGTGGCTGCAGGACTTCCTCGGCCCGCCCTCGCCGCCGCACACGCCTACTAACACTAATGCGCTGCATACTGGTGAGTTTGCATTCATGATTACGACAGAGTTTCTGAAAGGGGGCTGCGGGACTGTTCGAAAGAGATACCGCGGCCCTGGAACACAAAGGGCAAGGAAGGAAGATGGATGGGTTTTAGTCAGTACAAGTCTGACACTCCCCTCTGTCCAGAGCGGGAGGAGTTTCATTTGATGATTTACTACCCGAAAAAAAAAGGCATAATAACTGAAAAACCTGTCAACTTCCCACCATACTGACCACAAAGATGGAACTAAATAGACATCTTAAAACGAGCAATTCTTGTATCTATGTACCTATATATATATATATTTTCTGAATCTCGGAAACGGCTCCAACGATTTTCATGAAATTTAGTATGCAGCGGACACATGGTGCTAGTATATTGCCATCGAACTGCCACAAACCAAAACTAGTTAGGGTTACAGGGGAAAAAAATGATATCTTACTTAATATTATAATGCGAAAGTTTGTGAGGACGGATGGTATGAAATTTGGCACATTTTGGATTGTTAATAACCTCAAGCTGGCAAAGCCGCGGGCATATATTCGACAGCACAGTTTGGGCAGTATCTGAGCGATTGACTGCTGCGCTGCGTGTCGCGGGTTCGATCCCCGCACGGAACAAATATTTGTATGGGCTACAGATAGTTGTTCCGGGTCTGGCTGTTTGTGTATGTGAGTTTAAATGTTTGTGAACGCACCCACGATACAGGAGAAATTCCTAGTGTGGGGCAACGTTTTTATAAAAAAATATATATAAGCTAGTACTTTATAACATGGCTTCTTGTAAAAGTTTTAAAGTTCATATTAAACTCGTAAATAATGACGAAAATCAAAACAAAGTTCACCTTGACTGATGCAACCAGGAAAACCGCTAATATTTTATTATTAGCACAAACATTATATAATTTTCCTCTAGTACTCTAGTATTACGTTAGTTTTATTAGTAAATACTCGGAGCATGGTTAGGTTTTATTATTCACAGATGAATATTGTGTAACATGAAGTTATTTATGTCTTTACGTTAGGATAATGTTCTTTGGCTGGATTTTTGTTTATATTCACGCAAATATTAAAGAAGCAACTAGTTAAAGAACTGCTGTTTTTGAGGAAGTTCACAAAAATGGGCTTGAAAGTGTCTGCATTTATTTGCTGAGGGTTAAAGTGTCTGTCAATGAACCGTTCTTTCTAATAGAGGGGAGGCCTGTGTCTCACCAGTGTGAAATTTATTACCTGATTGTGATGTGTGTTTTACTGTGACCATATAAATGTGCATATAGTAAAAGAAATAAGGATGAAAAAAGACACTTAATGAAGCCGAAACGCACTAGTTCTCCCCGTTATTGCGATCATTTTTTTGTTCTAGACCATACCTGGGAACCTTCTAGTTACGGAGATATTGGGGGTCAAAGTTCCAACCTTTTCACAAGTTTTTTTTAATTGCATTTTTTTAATGTATTTTTTTACTTAAGACACCTTTACGACCTCCGTATTATTCAATTCATCCATCAGCACAATGTTTTTGAGTGCGTTACATTGAGGCCTACTGTAAAACGTGATTTTTCAGCCCAAAAAAAGTCGTTTCCCAGCACTCATTTTTGTGTAAAGTTACTTAGTTTGATGTACATAATGCTTGGTTGACGGCTTCGTGAAGAGTCTGTTTACACTCTGTATGTGTGGCGTTCTGAAATTTTTGCTTAACCTCATTACGAAAGATTTGTATTTAAATGATAAAAATCCAACAGCCTACAGCAACTCAGCCTTCGCAGCAGCAAGCACTGTGCTGTTCGAACGGGAGCGCCCACCAGTAGAGAAGCGTTACGAACCTATTGGACAGTTAGGCGCTCAGCTCAGACATGAGAGACCACAGGGAGATGCTGCTATGGATATAGGTATGTTAACTTTGTTTTTTACCTACCTAGAAGGATAGTCCTTTTGGATATTTTGCTATATAATTTAAACCTTTTACTTACTGTCTTGTCTATAGTATTTTGATGGAATTACGATGGCTCTATGAGCCTAATGTTTTGCTGATGATTTTTGTGCTATTAGTATAGGCAAGCACTAGCCATATTAGTTCCCCAGCAGCTAACACCCCGTTGCCCTCAGACCTGACGACGTGCAAGCGGCTGGGCACGTCGTACGTGGCCCTGCCGCGCGAGGCGGGCGCGCGGCGCTGCTCGGGCCGCACGCCGCTGTGCCGCGACGTGCTCAACGACACCTGGGTCTCCTTCCCCACCTGGAGCGAGGACTCCACCTTCGTCACCTCGCGCAAGACGCAGTACGAGGAGTACATCTACCGCTGCGAGGACGAGAGGTTTGAGGTGAGAGGACACACGCACGCCCACACACACACACACACACATTGCACATTTGTTCATAGTGAAAAAAAAAGTTTATTTCTATAACTTATGTAAATAACAATCAAATGATAGGAAGTACCTTTTAAGCGAAAAATTGCTTGTATTAGGTACGACCGCTCTTCCGGTTTACATTAACAATACATAAGTAAGAAAATTAACAATAAAAAAATAGTGTGTGGTGGAGTCCCTCCGCGCGGAAAAAGTGAAACTTCGTAATATGAAAAACACATCAAGCAAGAAGAAGAAGCTTTCATATCCCCTCCATGGTGGCGTTAAACGTTTAACGCAACCTTGTTAGAAGTCTCATTAGAAGTTTCACTTCAAAATCAATACCATTACCCTCCTCAAAAAGCTTAGAAAAAGCCAATACCCAGCAATGTGATGCACAAACTCAAATTACCGCCATTTAAGTTGTTTTACACTTTCTAAAAGTTTGCCAATTCCTTTACATCAATTCTTGTGCCGGCAATAACCACTACTAAATGAATCGTCCGTGATTCCAGCTGGATGTGGTGATAGAAACCAACGCGTCCACCATCCGCGTGCTGGAAGGCGTGCAGAAGAAGCTGTCCCGCATGACGGGCGAGGACGCGGCCAAGTACCGCCTGGACGACTGCCTCGGCGGCCACTCGCCCACCATCCACCAGCGCGCACTGCGACGCATCTACGGTGATAAGGTGGTACGATCGAGTTGGATACTAGGCATGCTGTGCAACACCAATGGGGTAGAGTAGGACAGGGAATGTACAATTACGGCTAGTTTGGCAAGGGGTACGGAAAAAGTAAGGGAGCTTTAAAATAGTGATAGTTAAGGCCAGGGGATGGATTCAGATTGTCTAAGGGCAAAATACGTAGATTTCGGGCATTGAAAGTGGGCAGATTTATATTGCCTTGGGAAAATGTGTAGGGGATAGATTTAATTTGGTATAAGGTGTATTGTGTAGGTATCGAGGGAGTGTTTTTTTGGCAAGGGGAAAATAGGAGAATGAATATGGGGTAGTTTAGTAATGGGAGTTCATTGTTCTTGTATGAAAATCTAGTATCTGTGCAAAGTATATTCAATAGCTGCAGAGATAAAATCGGCAATTCATTTTATTTTGGAGATCTGGTTAATTCCAATACAAAATAAATAGTCTGTGAGCTATTTCCGCGTAGTAACATGAGTATTTTCAATTTAGTTACAGCTCCTACAATTTTAATGTCAAGATCTGCTATTTTTGATTTCGCATTTTTTTTAAATTATTATTATTTATACACAGCATTGCATGCCTTTGTCTATGCTCTTTTATATTTAGTTTGTAGTTATTTTTAAGTTGGTTACGGTATAATTTATTTTTTAATGCACTTTATTTTATGCCTTAAAGGCCGTGAGAGTTTGCCTAAATTCTAGTTAGCAGCTTACTTTTTAATGTGCAAAGGAAATGCTTAAAAGTAGTGCATTCTAAGCTATTGTAGTTTTTATGTGGTGTTAATTGGTTTACAGCAAGTTGTGAAGTCAGACAGGCAGTTGCTACACGTAAAATACTGGTATTCAGGTGCATCTGGTTAAACTGGAAGCCGACCCCAACATAGTTCGGGCCAGGCTTGGGCGAAGAGACTTCGTATACAGCTCAGGCACTTGACACATTACGGCTTTGAATGCGAGTAGTGCTAAACTGATAAATATGGCAAGCTTCTAGACAGACCTATGTCCAGCTATAGACTAATTTAAACCAATAAACGCCACGTTTTTTAAGCTTACTATACTTGTTCTCAGGATCTAAGATAGTTTACAACTGCCATCTACTCAAACTTCAGCATTTTGAGGCAATGAAAAGTGCTGTTGGATACGCAATGCTCCGCTCAATACAGAGTTGAAATTCCATCGCGTTGATAATCTTCGTGTTGAAAAATCTCCGCGTTGAACGAATGCTTTCCTAGTATAGTGCGACTAAGTCGTAGGCAGAAGCTGAGCTCTCTAAGATCCTGGACAGAGTAGTGGCTTGCTGCAGGCGGTTTAAGTGTGTTATGGTTGCAGGCGGTGGACATAATCGCCGGGTTGAAGAAGAATCCCGTGGTGGCCGTGCCGGTCGTGCTGCGCAGGCTGAAGGCGAAAGAGGACGAGTGGCGAGAGGCACAGAAGGTAATTATACTATGATAACATGTTTAGTAGTTAACACGTTAATTGTGCCTGTCAGACTCACCATCTATTCCGGCTATGTCAGGCACCGGCGACTGACAGACTCACCACCTATCCAGGCCATGTCAAGCACCGGTGACTGACAGACTCACCATCTATTCAGGCCAAGTCAGGCACCGGTGACTGACACCGAAGCATCAAATTCAACTGACCGCAGTGCGCCACCTGGCACGTAGTTTTTTTTTATCCAAATAAAGAAAAAGGAATACTTTTTATACATAACTTCAATATAAACCAAGAATGAATACGTAAGAAATGAAATGTGGATGGTACAGAAAAAATACCTTGGCAGTTAACATGTTAAAATAATTTAGATATCAATGTTTCTAGGAGTCTTTGATCAGTCGATCTATTGTCAAATGTTATGTTCTTGTCTGTTTGTGACTGGCTGAGTAAAATAACGGCCTAAATCCCTCAGTTTCTAAAAAAATCTTGCTAGAATCAAGTTGTTGAGACAATGATGACAAACCGTGCGATGTGCAAATGACAGAATGTCAGTGGTGATACACGCATGCTGCCTTCCTACTGATAGTCTCATAAATATAACTTGCACCATGCTTTTTAACAACAATAACACACAATTGATACAACTTTGCTTGCATGGAATTTAGTGAAAGAAAATATGATTCTGATTTAGGGTGGTTGCGTCAGGGTAGCCCGCAAAATTTAAATTTTGTTACGTTATTTTGCAATTTGCAGGTCAGTGTCAGGTCGTATGTTGATGAAGAATTAACCCTATAGAATGACTTTTTCATGAAATATTCATTGAACTTACAGGGTTATATTGATGATTTTCATGATTGTAATTCTGTAACTACATGCGTGTTACTGGCGCGACTTAATTTTCATCAACATACAACCTGACACTGACCTGCAAATTACAAAAAACGTAAGAAAATTTGAATGTCGCGGACTACCCTGACGCAACCACCTTAACTCTTTAGTGCAAGCAATAATTTGCTGCAAACTTGTCACTCTTTAAACGTAACTCAACTTATAAAAACATGGTGTATACAATTTAAATTAAGATTACATTGTGTAGAAAGAACTAGTTTCCTACAATATCGATACTAATCCACACAATTACTTCCAGGGCTTCAACAAACAATGGCGCGAACAGAACGAGAAATACTACCTGAAGTCCCTGGACCACCAAGGCATCAACTTCAAGCAGAACGATCTGAAGGCGATGCGCTCCAAGTCTCTGTTCAACGAGGTGGAGTCTGCCTTCGCCGCGCGGCGACCAGGTCCTCATGTGGTGCTGGATTATAATATGCAGAGTCGGCAGGAAGGTAAGATATCTGTCTAGCCAGTCGTAAATAAACCGTTTTAAACCAAAATCCGTGGTTTAAAAGGCGTTTTAAATTTGTTTAAAACGGTTTAAAATTACGGCCACGTGGGCCGTTGACTGATTAGGAATTTCTTTAAGAATTAAGTTTAAAGGGCTAATTGAATTTTAGGATTAGACAGACTGAAAACAATCATGATATACGTATGTATTATTAAATATAACTGCAACGGCAACACCGCATTGTATCTAAAATAGCGTGCTACTAAGCCTGCTCTAAACTTAAGTGGCAGTGGGCAGGGCACATTGCTCGCAGAACGGATGGCCGATGGGGCCGAAAAGTTCTGGAGTGGCGACCGCGAACCGGAAGACGTTGCGTTGGAAGGCCTCCCACTAGGTGGACCGATGACCTGATGAAGGTTGCGGGGATCCGCTGGATGCGAGTCGCACGGGACCGGTCAATGTGGCGACACTTGGGGGAGGCCTATGTCCAGCAGTGGACGTCTATTGGCTGAAATGATGATGATGATGATGACTAAGCCTGCTAACTACTGTTTGAGATAATTATTAGTTCAAGTAGATTTAAATAATTTAAACACGAAAATATTAACATTTTAAACCACTAAGTGTGGGTTTAAATCATTTTAAACCAAAAAGAATGTTTAAAACCAAATGGTTTGGAAACGTTTAAAATCCGTTTTGCCTCTAGTCTAGACTCTTTACCCCTCGAGATGCGAGTCTGCGTTCGCCGCAACCCTCATGTGGTGCTGGATTATAATTATGGATTAGATATTCGAATGCTTATTTACCTAAAGTACATTTTTTCACGGCAAAGTGTGTATGTGGCTTCTTAGAAATAAAACTTTCTCGATTTCGCGGAATTTCATAAAAATACATTGTCTAAAATTTTTGTAATCCTACGAATAGGAATATTTCTATTCTGTTTTAAACTAGACAAGAAATTAGTTGAAACACGTAAAAAATGACTTCAACTTGAAAATTGTGCTGTTAAATAACTGAATTCAAAATATGCTGTTTAATATTCAAATAGAATAAAATGGAAAATATGACTGGGCTTTTTTTTATTTGTTTATTAAAAGAAAGTTTATAAAAATCTTACTTATGAACTATGCCCCACAAAACCGTTTTCTCGGTTTTTCATTGTTTTCATGCTTATAACAATGATTATTTTGACACTCGAACTCGCACTCCGTACTAGTTAACTCTCCTAACTTGTATATAAATCAATATGCATCCGAAAATCCAATCTCTTATTATAATATTACTTGCCAAACTATCACTGACAACTTAAACGCATTACTCTCTTTTTTGCGCCGTAATTGGGTAAAATTGAATGTAGAAGGTATCGCTATTTTAGAACAAGTTTGTTACGACACCGACCTTGGTTTGGAGGTCGCGCGTAAACTACGTATGTAAACATACTACGCGGCAATTTTAATGTTTTCCATATTTGTGTTTTGTTATGTAATGGGCGCTTTGTGTTAAATATAATTATATTATTATTTAATATTTTAATGATATGGTGAATGTTATAATGAGGTCGCGTAGAATATGAACCCAAAACGTGGACCTAGTGGTCCCATGTGCTATTGTTGCGCGTGAAGTCCTGGGTTCGATTCCCAGATCGGGCATATAGGAAATTATATACCCGAAGTCGGGAATTGTACTTGATTGATGTAATTAGGCTCTCTAAATTGGAATTAACTTGAGAAATATGGATGTACTATAGATTCATCTCTGCCTAACCCTTCTGGGAAACACAGGCACAAGAATGTGTCATGTTCAAGAATCTTTGTGTCAAATCTTTATTTTATTTATTTATTAAAACCACCATATTTTTAGAAACTTAGGGTGTACCTTGAGACAGTGATGACAAACCGTGCGATGTGCAAATGACAGAATGTCAGTGGTGATACACGCATGCTGCCTTCCTACTGATAGTCTCATACAAGATATTTATTTATTTAGGGCTAACATTACTGCATTTGTGGCAAGCATTTTCCTCTAATTAATTTAGGAAATAATTAATTACGGGTATCCTTAGGTGAGCTTTGGGTTGAGAAGATCTGAGTAATATGATATGATTTAACCAATGTCTGGACTTTAAAAGAGACTGTGACCTCTTGTTTCGGCTGTTTCTTCTCAGAGTTTGAGTGAGAGAGTTTGTTTCGGCTGTTAGTCGGTACGAAACACCGGCCCCATCTCTCTCAGTTTTAAAAAATTATGACGTGTAAAAGTGTTTGAAAAACCTATTTGTAAAATAAACATCATTTATCATTAATTTCAAACTTGAAGAGTCAGTTTTAAACTTATAGGAAACTAGCTGTCCCGCGCAACTTCGTCTGCGTAACGACTGCAGCGCCATCTGTCGGGCTGATTTGTGAATCTAAACCATCCAGGGTGCCACCCAAAGGCATACAAAAAAAATCATTCAAATCGGTCCAGCCGTTTAGGAGGAGTTCAGTGACATACACACGCACAGTAGAATTATATATATAAAGATAGGAAATGAAAATATATTGTACATATCTTTAATACGTCTCTTATGTCACGTTTTACTTATAGATACTTCCTTTACATCAAAACTCACATTCGCGAATAGAGAGATAATACCCAACTGGGCTGCGGGACTGTTCGAAAGAGATACCGCGGCCCTGGAACACAAAGGGCAAGGTAGGAACATGGATGGGCTTTAGTTAGTACAAGTCTGACACTCCCTTCCGCTCCGCCCAGAGCGGTAGGAGTCATTTGATAATTAACCATCCAGAAAAAAATATACCCAGTTTTCCTCCAATAAATAGCAAATTTGTTTTTGTTTTAATGGCGTCTCGCAGGTCATCTTATGAGGATGACTTCTGTTTAACCGTACTTTCTAGTGGGGTGCCTTGATTGTAAGGCCTCCAGCCAGGGGCATAAAACTTATAAACTAAACCCTGCTGTGGGGTACGAACCTCGGCGAGCCACGTCGCTGGGGAGGCAGCAAAGGTTTAGGCTAGATCTGAGTGAGATCATATTTAGGGGCTGATTTAAAGCTGCAGGGGCTGGCTCGAGCAAGAGTCATATAGGAAATTCGTTTCCCCAATCCTGTTTTAAATATACATACAATGTTGTTAATACTATTTTTCTTCCGGTTCAATTATCAGTAATGTGTTTCAATTAAATTCAATTGTTTCCTCATTCATGCCAGTTTCTAGGTATTCAATTATTAGAGGTAAATGCTTGCCGTTATTTATAAACTTGATGATACAATAGCAGGTGGTGTAGAATTCCATTCATAAAAAAAAAAATGGAATATCTAACCTTTATTAATTATTGAAAGTATCAATCAACGCGTAAAAATTATGAATTTATCCGATTTTAAACTCCAGTTGATGATTATATCAACAAATTTCATAAAACTGCCTTGTTTAGACTGCTAAAACACTTTTATACCAATTTTTATATCGAAATAGGGCTTTTATTTACTGCACAGCTATTCCTTCTTCTACTAAATCATGTATTTGTGTTGTCAACAGCGATAAAGATCCTCCGCGACACAGCCGAGCTGCTGATCCACCACGCGCGGCGTCAGACCGCCATACAGAAGACGGAGAAGCGACGCATCAAGCGCCTGCTGAGACACTTCCTGCCCGATCTGTTCGCGCATCCCAGGCAGCCGCTCTCTGATGACGAGAGGGATGAAGGTACGTTCACAATAAGGTTCCTCCGCGATACAGCCGAGCTTCTGTCAAACAAAAAAAAAGTGTGTGTGTGTCAGCTACGACGCACGATTGGCGTTTACTCCTTACGAACGATAATTATGATATATATTGAATAGAAAAAAAGGGTAAATGAACACATCTGCTAAAATGATAAGAGAAACAAACATATATCTATAATTATTCGGATTATTTATATTACTTACATAAAGTATGTTACAAAATAATATAAATAATAATAATTGTGTTCAATTTATACAAATCCAATTTTAGGATGTTTGATTTCTTTCACTTTGAATTATAATATCATTCTTAAATACTGTAGCTGACTAATGTCTTCCATCTCATTCTTATACACGTTCAATCCTACAGATATATATGTTTTTCTCTTTCTACGTAACGCCTCAACTTTTCATGTTACACTTGATTTTACTCCTCATAAAAACTCAAATCGTTTCTTAAGGAGTAAACTCCAAAAACCATTATAAAACTTCTAATTTGCTTAAAAATTTACAAATAAAACCGGCCACGTGCGAGTCCGACTCGCGCATGAAGAGTTCCGTAATAAGAGCCCCCTTCCCCATTTCATTTTTCATTTGATGGTATCAAAATAAAAAATCAAAGCATTTATTTAGACAGAAAAGATAACTTAAACTAACAAGTTGCAAAACGTGCTGTCTGCAACATACGCGACGGATTACCAAGTATGTGTTCGTTAGCTTTTGCACGTTATTTAATCATTTTTCACGCGTCAAACTGTTGATGCAGTTTTTAGCAGCAAATGTGTTAAAATTAAGCTCGTCTTTTTCAAAATCGAAATCAAAGCATTTATTTCAAGTAGGCCAGTTACAGGCACTTTTGAATTGTCGACAAGATAACAATGTAATGAAGCTACAGTCCCAGTCACAAGGCATAAAAACTGTGAAAGTACTGTAGTTGCCCATTCCCTAGCGTAGATCTCTATG
Organism: Lycophotia porphyrea; assembly: GCA_950005105.1. Classification (NCBI taxonomy): domain Eukaryota; kingdom Metazoa; phylum Arthropoda; class Insecta; order Lepidoptera; family Noctuidae; genus Lycophotia; species Lycophotia porphyrea. Next base: position 1,587,443 of record OX465410.1, on the reverse strand, counting down.
GAGAAGAACGGGCAAGAATCTCCATGGACACTCTTTTAAATCAGTATATTTTTACAAAATATAGTATAGGGGCAACATACACGTTCTATGAAAATTTCTACTGTTATGGATCATGAAAATGGCCCGCTTAAAGACAGATGGACGGACGGACTGTGGAGGTTTAGTAATAGGGTTCCGTTGGTTACTTTTACTTTTAATCCCTAAAAACGTGCAATCCTGTGCCTAAAGTAGAAGTTATGCTCGAATTTACCTACAAATTAAAACTTTCACTTCAAAGTTTATGTACTAGTTACAGGCACTTTAGATGTAGTTACACTCTAGCCACAGGCATAACTACTGTAAGAGGTCTGTAGCTGCTCATACCAACGCTCTTACTAGATCTACAGGGTGTAAACAGACTCTTCACGAAGCCGTCAACCAAGCATTATGTACATCAAACTAAATAACTTTACGCAAAAATTAGTGCTGGGAAAGTACTTATTTTTTTTGGGCTGAAAAATCACGTTTTCCGGTAGGACTCAATGTAACGCACTCAAAACATTGTGCTGATGGAATAATAAGGGGGTCCTGGAGGTGTTTAAAGTAAAAATCTTACATTAAAATATGTATTTTAAAAAAACTTGTGAAAAAGTTGAAACTTTGACCCCCAATACCTCCGTAACTAGGAGGTTCCCAGGTATGGTCTAGAACAAAACAATGATCGCAATGTCGGGGAGAACTAGTGCCTTTCGGCTTCGTTAAGAGTCTGTTTACACCCTTTATATGTTAAAACAATATCAACTGACAAAACAAAATACTTGTAAAGACTTATAAAAAAAAGAATCTTTTGAGTTAGGTAATGTTGAGACAGTGATGACAAACCGTGCGATGTGCAAATGACAGAATGTCAGTGGTGATACACGCATGCTGCCTTCCTACTGATGTCTCATTCATAATAACTTTAAAATGTATAGTTTTGTCCTATTAAGGTGGTTGCGTCAGAATAGCCCAAATTCAAATTTTCTTTTGTTTAAAAACGTAAGGAAATTTGAATTTCGCGGGCTACCCTGACGCAACCACCTTAAACATACTGATTCGACAAATATATTATTAGCATTGATAAAATATGTAGGTAAAGGTCACAGTATACATGAAACAAACATTAGCATATTGTATTTGTTTATCCAAGCTCATAATTGTAATACGATTTTGTATCTCTGTATTAATATTGTGTTCACGATCCCACACGCGATTTGTTACTGTGGCTAATTAAAACACCGATATTGGAATTGCCGTAACTACATAACATAATATCACGCTTGTAATATCTGAAGGCTTAGGCAGAGGTGTACCTAATAGTACACCCACATTTTGCGAGTTATTTTAAAGTCTTATGAAATAGGGGGTGAGCCTATTGTTATCAACCGGGCGCAAACCCCAATTCCGTGGCTGCTAATGAGAAATTCCTGATGGGAAAATCCAATAACACTTTGCTCGACCTGGGAATCGAACCCAGGACCTCATGCTCGGCAGTCGCGCTTGCGAACACTAGACCAACGAAGTAGTCGCCGATGCCGTAACTAAATAAGTTAAAGAAATTAAGAAAGAAATAAGACCAATCATTTATCTGCATTCATTTATATATATATACCTATGCTCAGTTGCCAGTAATGTCTTCAAACAATTCGTATTTATTTCCATAGAGGAGAAAGACGAGGTCGGCAGTCCAGGCAGTCCGAGCGTTGAGACGACAGAGGACAAGAACACTAACGCTGTGAAACAGGAAAAGCAAGAGGTAAGCATTATATCAGTGTTTTTGATACTTGATGATTCTAGCGTTTGACCTCAAATCATCATGTGCCTAGCCTTTTCCCAATCACGTTAGGGTCGGTTTCCAATCTAACCGGATGCAGCTGAATAACAGTGTTTTACGTGGAGCGACTGCCTATCTGACCTCCACAAATAAGATACCTTTATGGTTGTGAATTTCGGGCCACCTTTGGCGTCAGATAAAAAAAATAAAAAATATCTAAAATTTAAATTGTAAAGGAGGGCTTGTCCACGAGAAGGTACACTTAAAATATAGATATTTTTACTAATAAAGCAAGAAAATCATCATCTGCCTAGCCTTTTCCCAACTATGTTGGGGTCGGCTTCCAGTCTAACCGGGTGCAGCTGTATTTTACATGGAGCGACTGCCTATCTGACCTCCACAACCCAGTTACTTCTGGGAAATACGATACCCCTTGGTAAAACTGGTTGTCAGACTTTTTGGGCCACTGACTACTTTAACGACTGTCAAAGATCTTCAAATGACAGCCGGGACCAACGGCTTAACGTGCTTTCCGAGGCACGGAGGAAACTCGGTATGTAATGGGTGGTCACCCATCCACAGAGCAACCTAAGCAAGCACGGCTTAACCTAAAGATCGACCCGAGCGGCTGTTATTGTTTAGCCACGAGCAAGAAAATAAAAAAATAAAATATTTGGCAGAGCACCGTAAGTGGACAAAGAATTAGATTCAGGTACACAGGTTCTTACACTTTGGGCACATCGGGGTCGTTGAGATTCCATTGAAAATTTAGGTAAAAAATACTCGTAGTACTTATTTCAATTTTTATGTTGCGTATTAGCACTAGTTGCACATTTCCATCATTTATGAAGCATATTTCGACGAATTTGTTGCATATAATTCATTCTCATATGATTTTGACTACTAATATCGTTGTTATTTGTCCACAGTCGTCAGAATCTGATAATGCGTCCGACAAGAGTGGGAAAAATAACAAGAATAAAGAAAATAAACCGAAGAACAATAATAATACAGACAGTAAAGGTAAGATCTCGCATATCTTGATAAAAACTAAAATATAAACACACATAAACTCTCTCAGTTTTCCCACACAGACAGAGACTGACATTTTGAAGAAATTTTATAACTTTGGTTGCAACAAAATTGCATTGAACCTGCGTGATGGAATACGGCCCATTCCTTCACTTAATTTGCTTAGCCCAATTGCAGTAGTTTTATGTTGAGACAATGATGACAGACCGTGCGATGTGCAAATGACAGAATGTCAGTGGTGATACACGCATGCTGCCTTCCTACTGATAGTCTCTACTACTAATACATTTTATTTAAAATTCAGTTTCGTTTAGTCATTCGTTCTTACAGTGTTTGTAATATGTTTTCGATTATTACAGAGAGTTCAATAGCGTCAGCGAATAGCGTGAAGCGGACGAGCAGTAACGAGGAGATGTCGATGAAGACTGAGATTAAAGCCGAGCCGCAGGACCCCGAGGACGACTACAGAGATCATCCGCCTAATGTGAGTGTTGCAGATATTCATTTTATAATAGATAATGCTCTAGGGTCGAAGGCATCCAAGCACCCGATTCCTGCTGGTTTCCCTTGGAATGAAGTACTTTAAATTGTACCTTCCCAACTATGTGATACTCAATCGGCCTCGTTCTCTGTCCCTAGGAAGCGCGCTTCGTGTGCACGTCGTCGTGGTACCTGTTCCTGCGCGTGCACGGCGCGCTGTGCCAGCGCCTGGGCGCCCTGCGCCGCGCCGCGCTCGCCCTGGGCCGCGCGCGCGCCGCCGAGCGCCCCGCCCCGCGCCCCGTGGCGCACGCGCTGCGCCTGAAGCCCAACAACCTGCCGCCCGACGCCGCCGAGCCGCAGCGCTACTACGCCGTGCTGCTGGACCTCGTGCGCGCCGTGCTGGACGGCAACATGGACGCGCCCAACTACGAGGACGCGGCGCGCGAGATGCTGGGCATCGACGCCTACCCCGCCTACACGCTGGACAAGCTCGTCGGCATCGCCGTGCGCCAGCTGCAGCACTGCGCCGCCGAGCCCTGGTCCGTGCGCGCGGCCGAGCTGGCGGCCGCGGGCGGCATGCGCGGCCCGCTCGCCTACGTGCGCCGCGCCGCGCGCTACCTGCGCCAGGAGCACACCGCCTTCCTCGTCAAGCTGTACGGCGGCGACTCCTGCCGCGTCACCTTCGAGCTGCTGGCCACGCACGAGCCGGAGCGGCACGACGCCTGGCCGCCCTTCCGCGAGCGCTACGCCGCGCCGCCCAAGCCCGTGTTCCTGCTGCGCAACGCGCGCGCGCGGGCGCCGGGCTACACGCACAACGCGCACTCGCTGCCGGGCGCGGCGCCGGCCGAGCGGCCGCACGCGCGCCGCAAGCCCGACTGCACGCTGGGCCGCCTGCTGGCCTTCCGGCCGCTGCAGCTGTACCAGCGCGGGGCCCTGGCGGCCGCGCGCGCCTCCCAGCCGGCGCTGAGCGCGAGGCGGCGCGAGCGCTTCCGCAAGTGGCTGCGCGAGCGCGACGCGTAGCACGAGCGGCCACACCGTCGCGCTGTCGCCCGCACGTTCTAGTGCGCGCGACCTGTACATAGTTCACGGCTCCTGTCATCACCCGTGTTGACAGATCACGATATTATTATATTTATAATAAAAATTACAACTTGTTTCATTTGTACACCCGTTTTCTCAGCAAACTCTTGGTACCTAAGATAATAACTCATTACCATGGGAAATAGGAAAAGACCATGTTCATGGGCACCCAAACACTTCTACGTCACATCTATATAAGTAGCTACACTGCTATAATAATCACTCGACAAAAACACACAAATACGGACTGAACTGAGGTACTTGGGGTATTGGTATTGGGGTGGGTAACATTTTTCCAAGTCCGCAATTCAGGATCCCATGTTTAGAAAGCGATGTGCATCTGGATTGACGGCCCATTTTTTAAATCCTTGAGAAATGAAATAAGACTAATAGGGAAATTAGTTAAAAATAGTACTCTTAACTTAAAATGCCATGAATTTTTACAAAATTAAAACAAAATAACTTGGGGCCCTGAATCCAGACGCTTGCGTAAAGCGGCCTAGCCTAAATCAAAAGTACAATTTTTGAGTTATTCATTTTTAATTAAGAAGAGATATTCTTAAATATAAAAAAAAATTGTAGACATTAAAAATATATGGCGGTGTATATCTAGGGGGCCCTCAATTCATTAAACCTCGCACAATTAGGTCAGTCCCTCAAAACGCTCGCTCTTCGCCGGAATGTCTGAACGAATCGCCATATTTTATGGTTCCGTACCTATGTAGGAATGAAAAACCTTATATTTATGGCGAATATTTTGACATTCTCTAGTTGAAAAAAAAAACCTGAGCATTTCAAGTGGAACATTAGTTTATTTTATACTAGCTAATGCCCGCGGCTTCACCCGCGTGGATGTCGGTTATCGCGACCAAACGTAATCATGAAATTTCGATCCCGTTCCCGCAACAAAAACGACAAATTATAGCCCATGGTGAAAACAGCATAAAAATAAGTGCAGCAGTTTTTGAGTTTGTCGCGAAAAGACAGACAGACGCGGCGGAGGACTTTGCTTTACATTATATGTTGTGATTATATGAGTTTTGGTTGTATTTGCGAAGATATGACGTTATAAAGGTCAAAAATATCGAATAAATGAGTACTAGGCCCTTCCATAGCAACCCTGAAAAAAAAGGAAAAAAAAAAAAAAGATTTTTCAAAAAATCATCATCATCTGCCTAGCCTTTTCCCAACTATGTTGGGGTCGGCTTCCAGTCTAACCGGATGCAGCTGAATACCAGTATTTTACATGGAGCGACTGCCTATCTGACTTCCACAACCCAGTTACTACTGGGAAATACGATACCCCTTGGTAAGACTGGTTGTCAGACTTTTTGGGCCACTGACTACTTTAACGACTGTCAAAGATCTTCAAATGACAGCCGGGACCAACGGCTTAACGTGCTTTCCGAGGCACGGAGGAAACTCGGTATGTAATGGGTGGTCACCCATCCACAGACCAACCTAGGCAAGCATGGCTTAACCTAAAGATCGACCCGAGCGGCTGTTATTGTTTAGCCACGAGCTCCTCGGTTTTTCAAAAAAGTAGAACATTAATTACTATTATTATAAACTTCAATAAATGCTAAGTACCAAGATTGGGATCAATTTTTAGATAGTGTATCGTTCAGTATGAGTTCGAACACACTGACATTAATGAACTAAGCCGTAACGTTATAAATGACTGTCCACAGAACATTATACTCAAGCGAGAAGAATGTCAACTACGAACAAAAAATCCTCGGTTTATAATGCCATCTAGTGTCAGCCCATATAAAACTTGACCAAAAAAACTAAATTTGGGGGGATGAAGAGCTTTACACCCTGTTCTTCATACCACCATCTGTTAGCACAATATGTCGACATTACTCGCCTTGATGGGACTATGCAGAAAACAGTCAAACACAATACTCAACACCACATAATTGTAACACCCGGTCAACCGGTTGCGCAGAACCCTAGGCGTCTAGCCCCGGACCGCCTGATAGCGAAGAAAGAGTTCGAGTCGATGATAAAATTAGGTATCGCTCGACCGTCGAAAAGTTCGTGGGCTTCGCCACTACACATGGTTCCAAAGTGTGAAGACGAGTGCAGGCCCTGCGGTGACTATCGTGGTTTGAATGAAAGAACCGTGCCTGACCAATACCCAGTGCGACATATTGAAGACTTCGCCCAGTGCTTAAGTGGAAAGAAAGTGTTTTCAAAACTAGATCTAGTGTGTGCGTTTAATCAAATCCCTATCGCCAAAGAGGACAATCCGAAGATTGCAGATTCGGGTCCTGTCACGGTCGCCAGCCATTAGCAGCCACCACAGACATATAAATAGTAGTATATTTATATGTCTGTGGCAGCCACTCAAGAAGCCGATCAAGGTCGAGACCAAAAGGCTGGAAGTGTTGGTACCACCATAAATTCGGCCCTGCAGCAGAGAAGTGTGTGCAACCCTGCGCATATAAATCACCACCGGCGGGAAACGCGAGCGGGGGTCATTAGTGGCGGATGACGCAAACTCCCAGCTACCCACACGCCGCATTTTTATAATGGTCAAAACCAGCAAGGTAAATTTTCTCGTAGATACCGGTGCAGACCAGTGCGTTTATCCAAAGTCACTAGTCCATACGGCTCGCCAAATGTCTGCCTATGGGTTAGTGGCCGCACCAACACGTGAGTAGCGTTATTAAGGTCCTTGAAAATGAAAGTGACTACGCGGGAAATTCAAATGTAGTCCTTCAGTATTATTGTGTATGTGTGCGTAGAAAATACACTAATATAGGCTATAATATGTGTGTGTTTTTTTTTTTTTTATTAAGTTTTCAATGCTCGTATTGGAAAATCAGAGTGTTTAGCATTTGGTAGATCTTTGAAAATTCAACTTGCTTTATCGATACGGACAACATGCGAGTTTGAAATATTAATTTTAAAAATGAGTCAACTAAACTTAATATCTTTACACACACTGCACTTTTATAGATACTATACACAGTTAGAAATTAAGCTATCTCTAAAACATTTCAAAATTGCAGTCTAACCGTATCAGAAACAGTTTAATAATCACTAGCGCAAATAAATAAACATACAAGAAAAAGAACCGATCACAACGGCAGACATTTAAGTTGTGGTGTTACCAGAACAATAAATCACTAGACTCCTTTATTATTTTAGAAAGATAATTAAATGTATTTATTTGTACTAATTTAGGTAACAACTTTCGAATTTGATTAAATGACCTAAAAAATATTAAGAATAAACAAATAATATTATTTACTTCAGTATTATAGGAAGTCAATAAAAAAATATTCAATTGAAGAGTATTTTAAAATAATGTTTCTTGCGAGAGTGGATATTATTCCATCTCGCTCTATACAAACCCCCCAAGGTCATCCCCCGGTACCAAACTGTTACTAAGAAGTTGACTGGGCCTGTGACTGTCCGTCCTATAGAATTCTCAATGGCCCGTCCGCAAATTACTTCTATTAGGTGGTAGGGGGTGTGGGCTCAAAACTTCTCATTCTCGTTTGAAATTTGCGGCCAACCCTGTCGGATATCTTTATACTTACAGTAATTTTATTTACAAGGTGTCTAAGTAGCGCCAGCTTTTCTCTAAACTGCGTAATATTCCCTAATTTTTATATAATTTTAGAGTCCATATAAATTGATAGATGGAGCTATTAATAGTTACAGATTGCTTAATCTGTCCTCATCAGTATTCAACTTTTGTGCCTTCAATGTTCACATTACAGATGACGTTGATTGTTGATTTTAGCGGCGAGGGTGCGGCATAATTCTTTCCTTCCTAGTCTTTCGCCAACCATATTGCATTGTGACCGACATAAGACAACATAATGGTGCCGATTCCCTTGTTACAAACTAAACCAAATTTAAGTTCAGTGCATCTTTTTCTTTCTATTTCATTAAGAAAAGTACAGAAGATACATTTTAGTTTAGTCCTGTCAAATTAACCAGCGCCTGACACAAGTTTAGACGTGATTAAAAAGTTGACTACTAAAATTACATCAAATTACGTCAGGGGCTGACTAATTTGACAGGACTAAACTAATATTTATATTCTGTCCTTTTCATAATGAAATATAAAGAAAAAGATGCACTCAACTTAAATTTAGTTTAGTTTGTGAACAAGGGAATCGGCACCATTATCTAAAAACTCTTATTGGTCGTCAAACGTAGCCAAACAAAAAGAGATTAAATCGGTTAATGAAAATATGTCCAAAATTATACTAGTTAATAAATAGTTACCATTTTCCCCCACTTAATATTAAGAACTTGGGTAATATAATTTATTGCTAACTGAAAATGGTGTGTAAAAATTGGCTTAGCCAATGCGATTCGACACCACATCAGCTTTCATTGCATATGGACATACAAGGTGGAAGGGCAGTCTAACCAAGGGGTATCGTATTACCCAGTAATAACTGGGTTGTGGAACTTGTGGAGGTCAGATAGGCAGTCGCTCCATGTAAAATACTGTTATTCAGCTGTATCCGGTTAGACTGGAATACTGATACAAGGTGGTATCCCTTCCACCTTGTATCAGTAATCCAGTCCAGTTAATCATGTGCTGAACACGTCGTAACCTTGCGTCAATGTCCCCATTGACGCACAAAAGCGTTGATTGTCTGGTTGTCAGGAACTGGAATACCGTCCATGGGTCGGGAGGTGTCATTAACAATGTAAAATAGTGCAAATGTGCAGAATAAATGAATTATGAATAATACGTTATGTTAGGTAAAAGTATTATTAATTTACTAACAATCAATGGAATGTTTTCGTTCTGAAAATAAATTGATTACTTAATTTATAAAAAAAAATCTGCTGTTCCATACATTTTCACCTATACAGCCGTCAGGACAGAAGTCAACTCGCCAATCTGTAAATCTCAAATTGTTGAGGCCTACACACACATTGATTAGTTTACCTCTGTGGAAATTGTATTATTTTTGAAATTATGCACAAAACGATTTGTTCGTTTCGTGACCAAAAATAATACTGATTGCAACTATGATTATACCGCTACTCTTTTGCACCAAAATATTGCTGGGCTGCTCAATAAAGTTGATTCTGTCCAACTTTGTCTAAATGATTTAGCTGATAATAATTTTAATGTAGATATTCTTTGTTTTTCTGAGACGTTTGTAAGAGCAGGCGATGAACTAAATATTAATTTTAAAAACTTTAATCTAGCATGCTCGTTTTCAAGGAAAAGAGATAAGCGTGGAGGTGTTTGTATTATGGTTCAAAAAATGTTTGACTTTAAGAACGTAGAACTACCTAAGGATTTATGTACTGAAAAAATATTTGAATGTTGTGGAGTAGAGATACCCTCTTTAAAATGTATTATTATTTGTATTTATAGAATTCCTAATTCAAAAACATTTCTATTTTTTGAAAAATTAGACCTATTGTTGCACAAATTACTCAAACGGAAAAAACGTATTATCATTACAGGAGACCTAAATATTGATACATTAAAAGTAAGTAATGATACAACCAAACTTAAAGATATTTTATCTAACTATGGTTTAAGTCTGCATATTGATACACCAACACGCCAGCTTTCTTGCTTGGACCAGATAATAAGTAACATAGAAAACTCAACTGGAACCACACACGAAGTATTTTTATCAGATCATAATACATGCCAAACACTAACATTCCCAGTCGAGGAGAGAAAACCTGCATTAAAATATTGGTATAAAATAAACAGGGATTACTCAGACGATAACATTAAAAAATTTGTGGATGCTGTTGGGAATCTGACTTGGATCGATGTTTTCGATAACACCGACGCAAATGATAGCTTTAATATATTCCATGAAAACTTCTCGCTATTCTATAAGTTATGTTTTCCCTTAAGGAAAACTAAAGTCTTTGTTAATAATACATCACCTAAATGGATTACGAAAGGTATTAGAAAATCTTGCTCTTATAAAAGACAACTTAAAAAGATGTGTTACTTAAAAAATAAAAATAACGAAATACGGTCTAGGTATTTAAAATATAATAAAATATTAAAATCTTGCGTCATCCACTCAAAGAAAACTTCTAACCTTAACTACATACTAAAATCTAAAAATAAAAATAAAGCTACATGGGATATCATTAAAAATAGAACAGATACACACAAAACGTTTAATCAGATAAATGCAATAGATCACGATGGTTTCATTTTAAATGACCCAACTCAAATTGCCAATTCATTAAATAATTTCTTTATTGATATTTCTAATACAAAACCTCAACCTGCCAGGAGTACCCGTACATCTCAACCCACACGGAACAACTCCACTATATTTTTGAATCCATGTTCCGACACCGAAGTTTTTCGAGTAATATCATCCTTAAACAATAAAAAATCGGTGGGGTATGATGAGATCTCCACTCACATACTGAAAATATGCGCTAAAGTGATATCACCAATACTGTGTCACACAATTAATTTATCTTTATTTGAGGGAATCTTTCCTAATATTCTAAAATCTTCAATAGTCAAGCCCCTTCATAAAAGTAAGAGTACACTAGATAAAACTAATTATAGACCAATCACACTCATTTCTATATTTTCTAAAATTTATGAGAAAATAATGCATAGTCGTTTAATTCAATTTATAAACAAGCATAAAATTATTAATGAGGAACAAAATGGGTTTCAAAAAGGTAAGTCAACCACTTTGGCAGCATTCTCTCTAGTAAGGTCCATAACAGACAATATAGATAAAAAACATTCTGTTTCAGTAATCTTCCTTGATATGAGCAAGGCCTTTGATCTCGTTAATCACGATACACTTCTTGATAAATGCGAGCGCTATGGAATTAGAGGTCCTGCACTAGAATGGCTAAAAAGCTATTTGAGCAATAGACAACAGTGTGTTGAAGTATCCCGTATTAGTGATAAACTTGTTGCAATGCTATACAGGTCCTTATTTCGTCACAACGGGTCAGGAGTGCCTCAGGGAAGTATCCTTGGGCCTCTTCTCTTCCTCTTATATATTAACGACTTACCAAATATTACAAAACATAAATGCATATTATTTGCCGACGATGTGTCAGTAATAATACCGGAGACTGACAAAACACTACACGAAAAAGAAGTAAAACAAACCATTACCGACATAATAGATTGGCTAAATGAAAATAACCTAAAAATTAACCTATCTAAAACAAAATTCATTCAATTTTAAAATTATAAACAGAACCCACCAAAAATTAATTTAGAACACAATAATGAAATAATTAACAAAGAAAATAACATAAAATTTTTAGGGTTAACTTTAGACCAAAATTGTAATTGGGGAATCCATATTGACAACCTGTGTAAAAAAATAAACAGATTTGTATACGCGCTAAAAGAGCTACGCAAAACAGCAAATGAAGAAGCCGCACTTAACGCCTATCATGGCTATGTAGCGTCTGTACTGAGATACGGCTTACTCTTATGGGGTAACTCGACTCATGTCCAACGAGCATTCATAGCGCAAAAAAAATGCTTAAGAGCAATCACTGGGACACCGCCATATGAGAGCTGCAGACCAGTTTTTAAAAAGTTAAAGGTTTTAACTCTAGCTTGTATTTATATATTAGAAATAGGGGTATTTGTTAAAAAAAAATCACACTTCTTCTCCACAGTAGCCGAAAACAACAGATTCACAAAAAGGGACCCCACTAAACTAAAAAACCAACTTTGCAATAGTACTCTTCACTATAAAAACAGTTACCTAATGTCTATTAAAATTTACAACCACATTCCGAAAGTAATAAGAGAATCACCGCTGCATTTTTTCAAAAAAAAGTTGAAATTATGGTTACTTCAAAAGACTTTTTACTCAGTAAAAGAATTTTTTGAAGATATTAAATATAAATAGATAGTGTTATTATTATTTCTTTTTTAATGTTTTCATGCTATACCTAAAATTAATATTAATGTTGTATTTTATTTTATATTACTGTTTTATTAGATTATAGAGTTCACACATTTTAGTTTTGTTTTTTGTTGTTTTACTTTATTACAATGTTAGTAAACTAGGGTTAGGTATTATGTGAGTAAAATATGTAGTGTATCAAGTACACTTACTAATGTAAATATTCGTATGCCGCGTCCAACGGCGGATATGTCCTGAACTATGTAAATTTTATTAACAACTTTGTGAATACCGTATCCTACGAATAAATGTCTTTGTCTTTGTCTTTGTCTTCGTATCTATGTTTTACAATGTCTCAGGAAAATAATTAATGTTCAGCTATTATTTAGCCTCGGACTTCTTCAATTCATGTCCAAGTCAAAACTGCCAAAATTTCACATTGTTTAGTTGACTATTGTACAGACTACGATATCCTTTAAGTATGATTTTCTTCAACACCACAATTGTTTTCAATAAAACACAACAAAACATTCAAAGTTAATTTATTGAACAACTATTAGTTACAATGTTCACGCTTTACGATTGCAGCATCAGCAGACATTCAACTAAATATAATAATTATAATATTGTCGTTAATACCATTAAAATGATACATTTTTCTTATAATAGGCCACCAAAACTTCCCTTACATATCAATAGACACAGGAATTTAGTAAAATCACTGGAAAATATACTACCTTGGAAAAAAAATTAACTACCGAAAACAATCATTTTAATTACTGGCAACATCGGTAGTCAAGTGTTAGGGACTACTACACTTATTCAGCTCCGTTCGCGTTTCGCTGAACGATTTTGGTCACACTTATACAGTTTTGCTTCTATCAGGTCGTAAGAAACGCGACAAAAGAGCGCTGAACTTTATCTATCTTCTTTCACATGATAATAACACATTTGTTCTCATTTTATACTTGTTTGCCGCGAAAGCTGAATAGACGCGGAAAGCTGAACGGATGCGTACGCGTCTCCATACAAAATCGTTGTTTTCTATGGGCATAAGCTGAATAGAGCTGAATAAGTGTGAGTAGTCCCTTAATCTGTTTATAACGATGAATTAGCTCGTAGTATTCAGTATTGCCATATTATTTTTAAATTATAGAAAAAGCCTCCTATGTTTGCCAAGTTTCACTACAATAAACCATAGTGAACTCAAAGACATGATCTTTCTTCTGCTAAAGGCATCTAAAATCACTATCAGCGATGTAGAAGAAATTTTAAAACAAAAGATATCGAAGATGTTGATTTATAGAGCGGGAAGCATAACTGGCCCGGACGATTTAATTGGAATTGTTGAACAAAGCCGATCTGAATCTTCAAAATAGGCCTTGCCGTCGCTTTGGCACTATTCGAGTCAAACAGAGAGGGTTTTTTCGAAGTACATTTTCGATTTTGCTACCCGGCCATCCGAACAAGTAACACCCTCACCGGACCAGATAAGCTTCTTGAACTTATGAACAACTCTGGATTTTCACAATAAGTAGAAGAGTTGACTTTACTATCCGTACGCCAGACAATTTAAGCACTGCGCCTAAGCCCTACTAACATGGATTCAGCAAAGAGTTCAGCCGCAAAAACGGCGTGAAACTTGAATGAACATCATAAGGCCCCTAAGGCTATTTTGCATGAGTTTAAAAATAAACTTCAATCAAACTGTATGTTATAATGTGGGTACTTTTAATGTGATGTTTTCAGCTTGCACCTGCACGTTGACCGTCGACCGATTATGTCGCATATGGGATTTGACAAGATCTGAATTGACAAGAGCGGCCATAAGACTCAGCTCTCCTGCCAAAACTGTGGCGCATATCAACGACGCTAGTCTTGCAGAGTTTTCTGCAGGGCGAGCCCCAGCACCTTTAACCCCTAGGATGTCTAAGCAGGCACCTTGGCCCGTCAAAATGGTACCTCCCCCAACAGTACCCACTTCTAAAGAAGGCATGGTGCAAGTTACATAAAGATCGTCACCATTTTCGCCGCAAACTTCCATGTTTGTAGAGCAATTCGAGCTGGTTACGTTTTGAGCTGGATCCTGGCCCGTCGCTATGTAAATAGCTGTTACCATATTCGCTGCATGGGCGTTATTCCCGCCTATAGACCCAGCCAGTGCTGATCCTGAGAGATTCTTGATTTTGTTACACCTAGCCAGAGTCCTGGCATCAGTTTTGAAGATGGTCCTTAAACTATCATTGGTGATCGTCGTTTCACAGACCACTCTTTTGCCCCTTCCCTTAACCCAGTTAATGGCTGCAGCTTTTTTGTCTGAACAGTAATTTCCAGATAAGCTTATAACTTCCATGTCTGGGAAGTAGTTTTTAAGTAATTTTAAGGCATTTTCGGCTCCTTTTGAGACCATATTCATGCCCATGGCGTCGCCTGTAGTGGCTCTAAATCTTAAGTACAGTGTAGCGCCGTCGACTCCTATATGAATCTCTTGGAGACGAGCGAATCTTGACGTAGAATCAAAGGCTTCCTTTATGACTGCATAGTTGTCTTTATTGTCAATCCATTGGCGACATTCGTGAGCTCTTACAACGTTGGGGAGCTTGATAGCTGGGGCTCTCGTCATGCCTACATCTTCAACTACACTTATCACTCCTCGCGTGCCTATAGCTTTAGCTCCTCTGTTCGTTGAAGCTACTAAAGCCCCTTCAGTTGTAGCCATAGGAATCATGTAAGGCTTGCCATCAACGACCAACGGACCAGCATAGCCGACAGGCACTCCAACATATCCAATAACGTTTTCGCAACAAGCGTTTAAAACTTTAGAATAATCATAATTTAAATAAGGCAGCTGTTTGATGGCCAATTCAGTTTGGAATCTTGATCCGACGACTTTCCTGCGTAGTCTTACACCACGTAAAGGATCGCCTAATACTGCTTCTAGTCTATGTAGAGGTATATGGGATTGCTCAACTAACATGACAACTTCTTCGTCACTTAAAGACATGCAAGCTCCCTCAGATCTGTATATTTCGAGGCATTCTGCCATTGGACGCTTTTTGGAGTTCAGTTTGGCTGCGGATGAACTAGGAGAAAGCGTAGGCCATTCATCTTCTAAAACATCTTCTGTTTGCGTAGAAACTTCAGAATTCGAGTCATCCCCTACTGAGAATTTAGGTTTACTCCTGGCCTGTTCTTGAACCACTTCTTTGACTGTCATATCATTCATGTCTATGACCCAGTTTCTTTGTTCTTCAAAGAATACAAACTTTATAATCAGAGCGCAAAGCAGAGTTGCTATGACAATATAGTCTGCAGAAACTGAGAACCATTTGACGTATGAATGTAGAAGAATGTTGTCATTTGGAGCAGGAGTCAAAGTGTCTGTCGGGCCTTCAATTATTCCATTATCAGAACTCCAAGGCCATCGGCTGGTGAGATGAACACATAGTAACCCAGCTGCCATAATCATCTTGACTCTCTGAACAACTGGGTTTGGCTTTAGGTCGGCTTCAGAAAACGGACTATCTGGGGACATTTCTTTTCGGCCCGAAGCAAAATCTGCGACCAAGGAAAGACAGGCTGGGTAGAAGGTGACAAAAACGAGGTAGTCTACTAATAAGGCTAGGCAGGCGAAGGTACACATATGTTCTAGTCTGGGGACCCCGGATAAAGCTCCTACTCCTACTAATAAGACTGCTAGAAGAGTATCCAAAGTCGCTGTCGGTCCCAGTAAAGCCAATGCTCTTCCAACTCTCTTTCCCTGATCTTCTCCAGCAGACCATCCTGCCTTCGCCATTCTGGCGCCCCTAGCCACATCAGCGACCAACAAAAACAGAAACGGGGCATCCTTAATACTGGCTAGTTCACTCCAGAACAAACTAGCAACCGCTGAAGTGAAGATGAAACTGGCAAATGTGGAAAACACCCCTGCAATGATGAGAAGGTACTTCGAAGCGATTTTATGAAGATTTGAGATCTGGTAGTAAGCGTAAAGGAGCGCTGCGCAGCGGACGAAAGTCATGATAACTGCATCTGCAGCTTGATATTCGGCTTCAAGTCCTGGGCATGCTCTTGCCCAGCCAGCGCAGTGTTCTGATCTATTACCCGGGCCGTTCCTCTCGACGCTAGCGGCACATGCAAGCAAGGCCAGGGTTGCCACGATGACCTCCCATTGGTGACGAGCGCAGAACTCGCCGTGAGCTCCCCAGACTTTCATTTCTACTGCTTAGCTGCTCACACAGCTGATATCTGTAATCAGGGAAAAAGGTGTGGTTAGTTTTTGAGGTTTTTGAAAGGTTGATACTGAAATATTAAGTAGAATATTATTGGGACTGTGTTTTGCAAATGCAAGAGCTCTAGCCTAGGAAAGGCTTGTGTTTGGTTGGCCGCAAAGACGGAACCTGCCTGATGTGAAGCGATACGGGGCCAAGGGTGGAACCACGCTTGCCTAGAAGAAACCGATTCATTCGGAACTTTGAGGAGATCTAGATTATAATGTTCGGGAAACAGAGAAGCCGGCACTAAAATCCATAGACTGGTAGTTCGCACAGTGAATGTGGAAGCATAGCGTTTGTGGAACTTCAACCATACGATGACGATTCGCCGTATCTCTGCTCATCCAATGACAGAATGGAGATGGTGTATTAGTTTGTGTAATTCTTAAACACACATACATTTTTTAGATTAATGCCCCTTTTTAGTAACACGCGACACTTAAATGGACCTCATGATGAAGTATTCCCATTGGATCACCGATTTCAAGAACACCAATGCTTAGAGCACCAAAGATATTCTCTTTGCTCAAAAGAGAATATCTATGATGCTCTTGAAATCGGTGCTCAAATGGGATTACTCCCTCATGATCAGTTTAGCGCCGTAAGTTGAAACACCCAACTGTTTTATTTAACCAACCATTTGGGTGAGCTTACTGCTAGTGAAAACAGGCACAAGACAGGTAAGATTAGGAATACGCATCTTTTGACGACAGAAAGCGAAAGTTGGGCGAGTTGTTTTTTTTTTGCTTGTAATACAAAGTCTGAGCAATGCTTGGACCATTATTTTAGCTTCAGTAAGGGCTTGTTTGCCCTGGAGTAGGAGTAGCTATTTGACGTCAATGATTGTACAGAGGGTGAGGTTTGAACTCACGACCTCGTCGGAACTATTTCAAAATTTAATAAGGCTGACTAAAAGACGGGCAGGAAAGTTCAGAAATGTTTGGTTTTAAATCTTTCTTTTATCGGTAGCCAATACTTTTTTTTGTGTCCCCTTGGTTTGAAAGTCAGACAAATTACAAGGCCGGACAGAGTGCCAAAAAACCGGACATTTCCAGACAAATACGGATGAAAGGTAACCTTACGCAAGTAGGTTAAAATACAGCTAAAGCTAAATAATTCAGCTTAACCTAAATCTAATAGCTATACGAGGTTTTTAAATTTAATTTAATAAGAATTCGCCATATCTTGTACGTTTTTTTAAACCTCATAATATTTAGGCAGTGATAAAATAAAAAACAGTAAAAATGTCTTCCATAAAACTTAATTTCCTTGAATTTCGATGCATCAAGGTCGAAGTAAATGTGATATTTAAAGAAATTTATTTATTTTCATTTCAAATTACAGACCTTCAAATTAATAAGGTTTTTATTCATTTTTATGAATACTTGACGTACATACGTTTGTATGTGTATTGCAGCGTATGTGATTTGTGAATACCGCAAGTGCTAGTGGCGATTTTGAACTCTATTTGACGAATAAAATTAGCTCTCTAGTTAATTGTGGTTGGTCTGGCTATAATCCACCCAAGTTCTACCCCTCAATTTCCAGAAGAGCTCCACATTTACACTCCAGGGCGGAGACATCAACGAATTTCCACTTGAGCAGATTTTCTTTACTTCGGCCGATTTGGGTCCGGAGTCTGTTCAAAGACTTCAGATTTCCTGATACACTGACATACGGACCACTGATATACTGACCTCATCAGTGGTGTTCTTCAGAAAGATCAGGTGCGTAAGTGCTTGTACCGGCGTGAGAGTATGAACGTGGACAAGGCGAAAGGACAATATGTAAGGATCCTGCCAGGGCTGCGGGACTGTTCGAAAGAGATACCGCGGCCCTGGAACACAAAGGGCAAGGAAGGAACATGGATGGGTTTTAGACAGTACAAGTCTGACACTCCCTTCCGCTCTGCCCAGAGCGGGAAAGGTCAATTGATGATTTCCCATCCGAAAAAAAAAGACTTCAGATTTACCCAAGGCAACTCATGTCCGGGTGGGACCATTTGAGCAGTTCGGTTTTGGACGAATGGGCTCGGTAAGGAAGCACTGTCTCACCACAGCTTTAAGCCCGGATCTCACCAAAGCGGAGACGAGTAGGGAAACGCGCAAGATACGATCAATCAAATGCGAGGTACAAGAGACGCGATGCAGATTTCAACCACTGTGATTGTTCAATTCCCGCACGTCTTCTCCTCGCTCTGGTCGTCTCTGCTTTGGGAACTGGGGAACTGAGCCTTGAGTCTTTCTTAAGACCTTTCGCCACTAAGTGAGACCACACTATAAGAAAGTAACCAATTAACAAATCTAAACACTCAAAAAAGGGCTTTCAGGGAATTGGTAAATAAACTACTCTAAAGATAGATTCAAACCCCATCCCTAAAATTAGCTCTGATCTAAACATCGGTAATTCTGGACCCGTTACGCACTACACACAACACTATTTACTAACAAACTGACACGATAAACAGTTACGATTCGCTCGATAAAATGTACATTATCGCCAACACTAGTGACCTAAAAATAAAAACCAGTTTCGGAGTTGTGCGCTTAAAATAGTCGGACAATTATGACCATGATAACTTTCTACCAACCATTGACATTTTAAAGGTATTTTAAAAATGAAAGTAATTTTCGTTTTTTTTTAATGGAATTTATGCTTTTGTATGATTTTTTACGCGATGACTTTTGCCCGTCTTCTTCTGTATCGTGTGGTTACTAACTTGGTGTCAGTTAATGCCACCCATAGGCCTCTGACATGGCTTCACATGCCGTCGAGAAATATCTCTCAGGCATGCTGGTTTCCTCAAGATGTTTTCCTTCACCGAAGCAAGTGATAATTATTCAAAATGCCCATGAATCCGAAAAATCAGAGGAGCGTGTCTTGGGTTCGAACTTCAGACCTATGACTTGACTTTTGCTTTTTATGACTTACTACTTATCCTATTTTGGTCGAAAATTAAACGAAAAAAAAAATAGTGCAGTGCATTTTTATTTAAATCGGTTGAATTGTTTTGGAGAATACCTCCTACATCTACACTTTAAATTTTAATTGGTTAGTTACACTTGGTCTAGTGGACGCAAGCGCGATTGCTGATAATGAGGCCCTGGGTTCAATTCCCAGGTAGGACCAAGCGTTATTGCGTTTTTCCATGAGGAATTTCTGGGTAACAGCTACGTAGTCCAGATCTGTGCCCAGTCGATGGCAATAGGCTCACCCCTATTACATGGGACTTAAAACATAACTGTCGAAATCTGGCTGTACTATTAGGTACGCCTCTCCCTAACCCTTTGGATTACAGATGTGGTGTGATGTTATGTATTTTTTCTTTATATTGGTCATCACTTGGTTTTATCGATTTTCAAATCTTAAAGTGCCATTTCTTTATGGAAATTGGACATAATTCAGAACAATGAAAAAAAAATTATATAATTGATGGAGCATAGAGACACAGTTTACAAGTTGTATTTATATTTATATATGTATTTCTCCTTAAAAATATAACATCATCATCATTTCAGCCAAAAGATGTCCACTGCTGGACATAGGCCTCCCCCAAGTGTCGCTACATTGACCGGTCCCGTGCGACTCGCATCCAGCGGATCCCCGCAACCTTCACCAGGTCATCGGTCCACCTAGTGGGAGGCCTTCCAATGCAACGTCTTCCGGTTCGCGGTCGCCACTCCAGAACTTTACAGCGCCATCGGCCAAAAATATAACATGTTTAACAGTACTTAAAGCCGCTAAGCTAAAATGGGACTGGGCTGGCTAAGTCTGCCGTATGCCCGAGGAGCTGTGGGCTAAAATAACCAGGATGTGGAGCCCTTACACAGCCAGCAGGCGACGCAGTAGACCTCACAGGAGATGGCGGGTCGAGCTGGACAAAACCAACGACCAGTGGTCCACATTGGAACTGGATCGAAGAATTTGGAAGTTATGGCCTCTCCGGCCTTTGTCTGGGATGATGCAGGTTAACGGGGAGCTGGATTCGTGCCCGGTTGATGGCAATAGACTCGCCCCCGTATTACATGAGTTTAGAAAATATTTGGCAGAATGTGGGTGTTACTGTAGTTACCTACACTTCTGTCTGAAGGATGATGTGGCTAGAAAGGAGGTGACTGCTGAGATGACGAGTAATAGAGAAGTATGGAAGAAGAAGACATGCTGCGAAGACAAGCCGACAAATAAAATTCCAAATTACTCAAATATTGACACTAATTCTAGCTCCATATTTATCCCCCCTACATTACCATCTGACATTGTAACTATAATTTACTCTTTAAACAATACCAATAGCCACGGATATGATGGTATCATCACTAAAGTAGTTAAACGCGTAGCACCATTAATAGGGCCTGCTCTAAGTTACATCATCAATCTTTGTATAGAATGCGGACACTTCCCTGAAAAATTAAAAACTACTATTATCAAGCCTATTCATAAAAAAGATGATAAGAGGAACATGGGCAATTATAGGCCAATAGCACTAATACCAATTTTTTCCAAAGTCATAGAAAAGATAATTTACAATAGCCTTTACTCCTTTTTCGAAAAACATAATCTCATAGCCAAAGAGCAATTCGGTTTCAGGAAGAATAAATCCATAAATATGGCGATATATGATTTAATCAAGAAAATAGTTTCTAACGTTGATACTAGAACTCCAGTTGCTGCCCTTTTTATGGATATGTCTAAAGCATTTGACCATGTGGACCATGGTATACTGCTGAACAAATTAGAACGCTATGGAATAAGAGGAAATGCTCTAGAACTATTAAAATCTTACCTTTGTAATCGCACTCATATTACAATAATTGACAGGCTATGTAAAAGTTCTAAAACTGAAACTTCTTATATGTCACGAGCTAGAAAAACTACTTATGGTGTTCCCCAAGGCAGCATTCTCGCCCCTCCGTTGTTTAATATGTACATAAATGACATGCCTAAGATCAGTAAACATCAGATGGTCCTGTTTGCGGACGATAGCACTATTCTATTCTCTGGAAATGACATTGATATTCTCGAAAATAACATTAATAATGATCTTAAAAATATTATAAATTGGTTAGTTAATAATAATTTAAAAATAAACTTGACAAAAACTAAAATTATGACTTTTAATCAACGAACAAATAAACCAAAACTAAATATAACATATGACAATGTAAAAATCTCAGAAACTGATACCACTAAATTTCTAGGTATCTACTTAGATAGTCATCTGACATGGAAAAATCATATTGACGCGCTATCAAAGAAGCTTAGCCAATTTGCGTATGCTCTGTATAACCTATCAAAAATGGTTAACCGCTTTACGGTACAAATAGCGTACAACGCTTATGTGGCATCTAGTATTAGGTACGGCATTATTTTCTGGGGCAACTCTACAGATAGGGAGATTGCTTTTAAGGCTCAGAAGAAATGTTTACGATCATTTACTAAACTACACTCGACCGATAGTTGCAAGCCGTTGTTTAAAGAACTAAACTTACTTACTTTGCCGTCTATGTACATTTATGAAATGGGAGTATTTGTACGCTATAACTTCCATTTATTTGAGACCCTACGTTCACGACGCTGCCAGAATGTCATTCGTACTGACCCTCATAAAACGGCATTTTTTGGTAAAAGTGTGCTCGGTATGACCTCTAAAATATACAATAGCATACCCGTAGCTATTAGGAATAAAGAGTGTCTGGTTTCCTTCAAAAAGTATTTATTTAAATTCCTCCTAGATAGATGCTACTACTCTATCGCAGAGTTTATTGCTGACAAACGGAGATACGAAGATCCGACTTGCTAATTAATGAATACTAATAATTTTGTAATGAACTCATTATCAATGTGACATAATACTTTGACTAATTATTAATATACGTTTTAAATTGTGACATTTTACTAATTCATTGACATACCCATTTTTTTATTTTTTTATTGTAATCTGATTGTATTTGAAATTATTAATTGATTCTTATTATTTGTTTGTTATAACCTAATTTTGTACGCCATCTCTTGGCAAAACATAGTGAGCATGTTGTCTAACCATAATTACTATCTGGAAATTAACCTATGTTTTACAGAATAAATGATTTGATTTGATTTGATTTGACCACAAATAAATTGGGATAAGGGCAGGAGAATAATGACGATGATCGAAACTATATGTCGGATCAGCTCGTTAGTACGGACATAAAATGAATCGAGAGCGCGCCTGTGGTGGGGCAACACGCAACCTAGTTACAAGTCTACCTACACCACATCGTGCTTTTGGCAGAGCCCTGTTGTTCACGGCTTAACGCTAGGACGACAGTCGGTGTCTGATCGTGGCCAAGTTGAGACCTCTTGGAACCGTACCCGATTCATTGTATCCCGTGTTATTGTGTTAAGTTGTAATCTCAAGTACTTCGTTAGTTTTTTTAGAAACAGTGTATTGCATCCAGTGTGTTTTCATAGCACGAAACCCATCGCCTGCCAACATGATGCTCGAGACTAACGGAATAAAACCTAACATTCCCGACAAAGACAACTACATTGACAACGAAACGGAAACGATATTTTTTGACGTGGTTGAATGACTCTGATGACCATTTGGTCGCCCTAATATTCATAAATGAATATATAAGAAACCTTATCAAATGCTTCTCACGTAGTTCTTAGAGTTGACTGTGAATACAATTAAATTCAAGATAGGCCTCACGAATATTAAATTATTGTGCTATGGAGGCTACTGTAGCACGACAATACAATAAAATAATAGAAATATATTTTGTTGGAACAAAAACAAAATTAAGATTTGTGAACTAAACCTACACACAGTTTAGCCTTTTTTTTTACGAATCTTCAAATGACTTCTCCCGCTCCGAGCGGTAGGGAGTGTCAGACTTGTACTGACTAAAACCCATCCATGTTCCTTCCTTGCCCTTTGTGTTCCAGGGCCGCGGTATCTCTTTCGAACAGCCCGCAGCCCTGGCAGGCATCGGCCCTTGCGGGCCCCTCCCTATTTGCTGACATCTCTTTGAGGCGCGCGTGGAACACGGACACACCGTCAACACGGCCTGTCGTCAAAAGACGGACGGACGGCGAGCTGGCCCATTACTCACCGTCCACAGGTCCGCGTCTACGGTGGCCGGAAGCCACCACGTGACCCCCGACGCCCGAGGCGTCTCCCGCGGCGGCTGGGACGAGTGGTTCTCTCCCTCTCACGCTCCGCCACCTCCTTCGCTAGCATGACTGCTTCGCAGAAGGAGGTAACGGCGTCCCATTCCCTCTCGCTCCGGACCATGGACTAGACCAGGGCCGGACGCGATAGGTCGCCGCCGCCGATCGCCGCTACGAGGACACGGCGGTGCTCCGCCCAAGCGGGGCAGACCTCCACCGTGTGCTCCACCGTGTCCTCTGGGCGACCTTCACAGTGGTACACAATTTAGCCTCAGAAATCAATCTTGGTTGAGCTTTTTCGCCAGTCATGTTAAAGTTCCATGTAATAGGGGGTGAGCCTATTGCCATTAACCGGGTACGAATCCAGGCTCCGTAGCTGCTACTGAGAAATTCCTAATGGAAAAATCAATAACACTTTGCCCGACCTGCGAATCGAACCCAGGACCTCATGCTCAGCAGTCGCGCTTGCAACCACTGGACTAAAGGGGTGATCAATGTGTATATTTATTCGAGGGTTGTATTTGTGCCGGGTAATAATCTGGCCTTTGCCCAGTAGTGGCACAAAATAGGTAAATTTAAAAAAAAATGGTTGTTTGTAAAGTCGGTTTACGAACGATAATTTTACGTGATAACGTCATAAGAAAACATTGATGAAAAATTGCATACTTTTATGAATTGAATTATTATCACTGAATTATTATTTTGTATAATACATAGATGCGTTACAAGCATCGTGCCTCTCTATCGCTTGTTCCGCGCTCTCGCTTGCACGCTCGGCTCAGGCGGAACGAGACACTTTTTTTCGTACGTGCAACCGGCGTTCATCGATTTATAAGACGTTATCACGCCAAAAAGTCTTTACCTCAATGCGACTTCATCTGACGACATATGGGTCTACTTTCTGCCTACTCCCATAGAGAATGCTTCTTAATAATGATTGTTTGAAGAGTTTGAACTGAAATCGAAATCACTGCTCCAATGACCCACTGCGAACCTAACATAATCTAACACCTTAAAAATCATACGCTATATTTTTCAATGGTCACCAAATTCGCCTAACCACCAAAAATAGACGCATATTCATTCTAAACTAATTGTAGACTGTATTCTCGTAGTTTTTGAGGTGATAATTGAATGGTTGTTTAGCTCATATGTATTCGGAGAGGTATTTCATAATAGCGGCATGCTGTATGGCCTTGTATCTTACTCAAATGAGATGTTGGTACAAACGGCTTTAAAAAATGTTTAGTTAACCTTTAAAACCATGCTTTTGGGGTAATGGAAATCAATTGGCTAGTTAGTAGGGTTATAGAAAATATGATATAACATCACGCCTGTTACCCCTGAAGAGTTTGTCAGAGGTGTACCTAATAGAAAACAACATTTTGCAAGTTCAGTAACTATTTCATGAAAAAGTCATTCAATGGGGTTAAATGCACTTAGAGGATTGTATTGATGATTTTATTGATTGCAATTCTGTAACTACATACGTGTTACTTGCGCGAATCATATTTTCATCAGCATACAACCTGACACTGACCTGCAAATTGCAAAAAACGTATTTTTTATTTTATTTCGCAGGCTACCCTGGCGCAATAATGCTCAAGCGAGACCGACTTGCAGCCATGGCGGTCAATCTCAGTGCATACGCGCTATCGGCGCGGGAGATATTATAGTACACAAGCGTGTGCGCAGACACAGGGGCACTCTCTTCCCTTACTCACATAGTTCGATGGGATGGCAATCCGACACGACCGGAGGGAAGTCAGGCCACTCAGGCGCAGGACCAATGGCTTAACGTGCATTCATACTTAAGAGTTTTGTCGATAAAACTCTTGAACTTACAGACGTTGATGATTCCTGAAGGTGGAAGACGGAGCTGGGCTGCGGGACTGTTCGAAAGAGATACCGCGGCCCTGGAACACAAAGGGCAAGGAAGGAACATGGGTGGGTTTTAGTCAGTACAAGTCTGAAACTCCCTTCCACTCCACCCAGAGCAGGAGGAGTCATTTGATGATTTCCTATCCTAAAGGTGGAAGACAGCAGCCTATGCTTTCTCTTGACGTCCACTAAATTGGGCCAAGTGGCGGTCTACATTCCAGCAAACACCAACATTACACACCAACATTGACTGATCTTAAGTTTATGCAATACTAGCGACCCGCCCCGGCCTCACACGGGTGCAATGTAGATATAAACCTCTTGAATCACTCTATCTATTAAAACAACTCGCATCTAAATCCTTTGCGTAGTTTTAATGATTTAAGCATACATAGAGACAGACAGCGGGAAGCGACTTAGTTTTATACCATGTAGTGATGTGAGGAAGATATACTTTCCCCTTCAAAAACCTACATAAAATCACGCCTGTAATCCCCGAAGGGTTAGGCAGAGGTGTACCTAATAGTACACTTACATTTCGCCAGTTGTTTTAAGTTCCAAGTATCATGGGGCGAGTCGATTGCCGTCTACCAGGCACAAATTCTAACTCCTTGAGAGAAATTACTGGTGGAAATACTCAATTACACTTTGTCCTACCCGAGGATCGAACCCAGGACCTGATGCTCAGCAGTCGCGCTTGCGACCACTCGACCAGCGAGGCAGTTCCTTCATTACTAAGATAATAAGTTTAGTTAGTCTTCCTATCTGAAAGACCATGACTGTCACAAAACTCGAGATCTAAGAGAAACACGTTTCATGTGCTCAAAAAAACTATTCCTAGGCAACCGATCCATATTAATATGTTCGACTGGTTTATCCAGATTTACAAGTTTGACTTAAAAATAAAATACTTAAATAGCAGATCAATTGGACGAATTTTTTGGTAGATCGGAAGTATAAGGTTTCTAATCTTCCTCAACCGTTGCAGCTACACGACAATACTGATACTGCTAGCCTGCGTCATCCCACTGCTAGGCAAAGGCCTCTCCCCATGACTTCCACTTGTTTCGATCCAGGGCTAATGTGGGCCACTGGTCGTTAGTTTTATCCAGCTCGTCCCGCCATCTCCTACGAGGTCTGCCACGACGCCTTCTGGCTGTGTCAGGGCTCCAGAAAGTGGTTATTTTGGCACACAGCTCATTGGGAATACGGCAGACGTGGCCAGTCCACTACAATAGACACGACAATAGTTATTGTAAAACTATTATAGGACCCTAATTAATATCTACTACTGAACTACTTTTACAGTTATTTGTTAACTTAATATATATATTTTTTATTAGTTATCAACGAATAATAAAAAATGGCCAAATGGAAATCAATAATGGAAATCAATAATGGAAATCAAAAGGTGTAAACAGACTCTTAACGAAGCCGAAAGGCACTTGCTCTCTTCGTCATTGCGCGATCATTTTTTTGTTCTAGACCATACCTGGGAAACTTCTAGTTACGGAGATATTGGGGGTCAAAGTTCCAACTTTTTCACATTTTTAAATACATGTTTTTAATGTAAGATTTTTATTATAAACACCTCCAGGACCTCCTTACTATTCAATCCATCCATCAGCATAGTGTTTTGAGTACGTTACTTTGAGTCCTGCTGTAAAACGTGATTTTTCAGCCCAAAAAAAGAAAAAAGTCGTTTCCCAGCACAAATTTTTGCGTAAAATTACTTAGTTTGATGTACATAATGCTTGGTTGACGGCTTCGTGAAGAGTCTGTTTACACCCTGTATACTGGTCGGGTATCATTTGAGTTTATCGACACGCAAAGAAGATTCAACGAATAGTTTTTAATTTTTTCTCTATGAATATGCAGGTCTATGGTAGGTGAAGGTTGCTGGCACCCTTGCATCCATTGGAAAGGATAACGCATTATAATAGAGTTAAGCAGCACCATACGTGTGTTAGGAGAAAGTCGTCGACATAGAATTTTAATTGACAGCGAATACGTTCTAAGATTTTATGCTGTCCCGTTATTATAGAAGGGAAGTACTTGCTAGGAAAAGTGCCGACTGCCTCGTTAGTCTAGTGGTCGCAAGCGCTACTGGTGAGCATGAGGTCCTGGGTTCGATTCCCAGGTCGGGCAAAGTGCTATTGGGTTTTTCCATCAGGAATTTCTCAGTAGCAGCCACGGAGTCTGGATTTGTGCACGGTTGATGGCAATAGGCTCGCCCCCTATTACATAGGACTTAAACTTAACTGGCGAAATGTGGGTGTACTATTAGGTACACCTCTGCCTAACCCTACGGGGATTACAGGCGTGATGTTATGTATGTTGCTAGGAAAAAAACCAGTCAAATGCGTGTGGGATTCGCGCACCGAGGGTTTCGTATAAACTAGTAGGCCCGTGTGTAGGCCATTAGTTTGTGTAATTTATTTCATCACCGCTGCTCTCAAAACGGTGACGGAAAACATCGTGACGAAATCGGCATGTCCTAGAACCAGAAATTCAAGGACATATGACATCTACCAACCCGCACTGGGCCCGCGTGGTGGATTATAGCCCATTCCCTCTCATAGAGAGGAGGATAGAGAGGAGGTCCCAATAGTGGGAACATTACAGGCCTATTGATGATGAAGAAATATTTTTGTTCTGAGCAGGAAAGACTTTTTTTTATTTATTTTTTCGGATGGGAATCGAATCATCAAATGACCCCTTCCGCTCTGAGCGGGGCGGAAGGGAGTGTTGCGGAAGAGAGTGGAGACTTGTACTTACTGACTAAAACCCATCCATGTTCCTTCCTTGCCCTTTTTGTTCCAGGGCCGCGGTATCTCTTTCGAACAGTCCCGCAGCCCTGGCAGGCATCGGCCCTCCTTGTTTCCCCGACTTATCTTTGAGGCGCGGAACACGAATGCGTCGTCAACACGGCGAGCTAGGCCATTACTCACCGTCCACAGGTCCGCGACTACGGTGGCCGGAAGCCACCACGTGACTCCCGCGGCGGCTGGGACGTGAGGTTGTCTCCCTCTAACGTTCCGCCAACTCCTTCGCTAAAATGACTGCGTCGCAGAAGGAGGTGACGGCGTCCCATTCCCTATCGCTCCGGACCATGGATTGAACCAGGGTGCAGGAAAGAGCCTCAAAGTTGACTCATCTCGGAAGACTTAAACATAGATTATCTCTATTTTTAGAAGATATACAAAGATGTATGATGACGTCACTTTAAAAGCTAGGTGCTCTGATAAAATCTATAACGTCAAGCCATACAATACGGCCTTTGTGATTGTAATACCAACGGAAGCCAGTTTGCGTATTCAATTTAAATTATTTATTCAGGTAATTTGAACCCATAATATAATCACACTATAAACACAAATAAACCATCACAATTTAGATATGTAAAGATAAAATAAATTACAATACAAATAGAATTGACTCAAAATATACAATGACATTAAAGTAAAATTCAACTCAATTCAATTAAAATCCGAATAAAATTCACTTTAGAGTTAAAATGGCTTTCAAAAGAGCAGTTCGGAAGTTCTATTTAAAGTCAGACTAAATTACTTACTATCTAGTCATCACTAGAGTCATTGTAATTATTATAAGGTTTCTCGTATTTCGGACTATTTGCATGTAATATATTATATTAGTTTATTATATCTTTATAAATATGTATATACTCATTCACGACCCAAAGGTTGACTAGTAGAGAATGCCTTGTGGTATTAGGTCCGCCTATGTACCACTCTTGTACATCAAGTTTAAATAAATAAATAATTAGATTTATAAAATACTAGCTGACCCGACAGACGTTGTCCTGTCAACCATGAATATTAAATTCCAATTGACCTACTACCTACCTACCTTACCCTACCTACCCTACACTACACTACTCTACCTACCTACCCTCCCTACCTACCCTACCTACCCTACCTACCTACCCTACCTACCTATTTTTTTTTGTTTTTAAACCTTCCCTGTATTCGGACGAATAAAACCAAAAAAGAATTATTCAAATCGGTCAAGCCGTTCTCGAGTTTTAGCCAGACTAACGAACAGCAATTAATTTTTATTTATATAGATATTTGTAAAGCCCAAATAAGTCATGATTATCTTCCTGCCCTTGTCCCATTCTCCCCTGTCAGACGTCACGGCATCATTAACTCCTTTCTCTTTCATATCATTCCTCACACAATCCATCCATCGATTCTTTGGCCTCATGCCCTCATCCCTCTCTATCCATCAACATTCATACCCATCACTCTTTTAGTCACACACTTTTTATCCCTCCTCATCACATGTCCATACCAATACAAAAAATATTTACAGTAGCTATTGGTACGTTGCCGTTAATATTGGATATCGAAAGTTTGGCACTGTGAAACGCCGTCTTGGCTTTTCCTAGGCCTTATCTATATCATATTTATGCCCAGGAAAAGCCTCCATGAGGGGCGAAATTTAAATGCACGTTCAGTGCACGCTGGTCATTACTGGCCAGTGAATCAGCCTGTTAAGTTCTTGCTAACGGGCTAAAATTTTAACTACGGCATGACCTCTGATTTTTCGGATTCAACTGAGTATTGTATAAGGGCAGGGCTGGCACATTGCTCGCAGAACGGATGGCCGATGAGACCGTAAAGTTCTGGAGTGGCGACCACGAACACGAAGACGTTCCGTTGGAAGGCCTTACCCTAGGTGGACCGATGACCTGCTGAAAGTTGCGGGGATCCGCTGGATGCGAGTCGCACGGGACCGATCAATGTGGCGACGCTTGGGGGAGGCCTATGTCCAGTAGCGGACGTCTTTCTGCTGAAATGATAATGATGATGATGACAGATCCTAGTGTCCCAGTGACTCCAGCCTTATGAGGTATTCTTCTTTGGATCATGCCTAAAACGAAGAAGTCAACATAATCTTTCATTTCCCAACTGTAGGTTTTCTATTTTAAGGAGCGACTGCCTG
This sequence comes from Lycophotia porphyrea, assembly GCA_950005105.1. Lineage (NCBI taxonomy): Eukaryota > Metazoa > Arthropoda > Insecta > Lepidoptera > Noctuidae > Lycophotia > Lycophotia porphyrea. The sequence continues at coordinate 1,556,910 of OX465410.1, read as the reverse complement.
TCGAGACTCCACCTCTTAGTAACTGTGTGTGTGAGGTCAGGGCTCAGGGAGAGGAATCTTCTAACAATACGAGCCGTATACTTTGTCCGAATTTCCGGAAAACTGTCGAAGGCTTTCAAAATATGACGACTAGGACCAGCAGGTAACGTGCTTTCCTACCACGGAGGGGTTTCCTTATTTAATGAAGGTTTTTTTTTATCCAAAATACGCAGAATAAGATGGCTTTTTATTTGCACAATTATACTGTAAATGCAATACTGATACTGATAGCCTGCTTCAACCCACCGCTGGGCAAAGGCCTCTCCCCATGACTTCCAGTTGTTTCGATCCAGGTAAATGCAAATGCAATATGGTTTATAAAAAAAAAACATGTAGGATATTACACGGTGCACTTACGTGGAAGTTTTGAAATTACTTCTTGTAAAGTTATAATAATTACAAAACTCAAATTTACAAAAACATGCACAACGTCTTGTATGCTTCGGCTTATCGCAAAATTTGCTAATTTCGGCGATTTTCTAAGGTTTTCTTCTTCCGATTTTGATTTTCCGTCTGCAAAAATTACGAACGATGTTTTTTTTTCTAATACATGCTTAGTTCTGATTCTGACTGTCCAAAAATCTTCAATAGAGTTTGTATGGGAATACGTTATTTTGCCTATGGGATACGGCACTCAACTGGCTACTGGACAAAGTACTTCGGTAACCCAGGAAATCTCCACGAGATCGTTCAATAACACCAAGAAGTTGCTGGCCTTTCTCGGCGAACTCGAATAATACTAGAACTTCCCCCGCGACTTCGTTCGCAAAAATTGTGATAGGTCGGCTAATATTCATGATATAAATATAATTTATAGCCTATAGCACCCACAAATAATGTAGCTTTCCGGCAGTGAGAGATTTGTTTGAATTGGATGATTAGTTCAGGAGATTACCCCGCAGCTCCCTACATACAAACTTACAACCAAATTTTACCTTTTACTATAGATAAGGCACTCGACTTGACATAAAAAAAACCAGTGTGGATTGGCCACTATCAAGAAATGTCAATTTTAAGACTACAGCTTAAAATATTTCTATTGATTACGAGAAAAATCAATGTCTTCTCCATGGCTGTCCTTGAATGTGTCCTATCGATTTCTGGAAAGCGAGTTTTGAGAAAGCTCATAGAGTTCAATAGGCAACGAGACCGCGACTCACCTGTCCATGTCAAGAGGATGGGTAGAAGCATCATCCAATTTGATTATTCTTTTATTTTACTAATCATTTTAGGCATTTTTACAGCCATTATAGCTTTATTTCATTCACTGTACGTTTTTATCTGGTCTATAACAGATATAGGCGACAGTATCAAAAGAAACCCGGCTTTGGCAGTTTGTTATCAATGACCCACTTTATGAAATTACGCATTAATTAAAAATTATTAACTCTATTAAAAAATAAAGTAATTCGAGCAAGACCAGGATTCAGGATGTCGTTACTTGTAGAAAAAAAATTGAAACTGGAGAAAATATTGATAAGGGAAAAGTTTTTCCAAAGCCCCGCGAAAAGGGACGGTTCTTATTTAATCGCCTGAAAACTCCCTATTCGAGCATTTTGTAACCAAATCTCTTTAGAGGAAGTTATGACTACTTTATCAAAAGTTTTAAGACTTATATCTTATAAAAAGTTTTAAGTACCTACCCGGAAACTTTCGATATCTCGCCATGTCCTTGACCCATATTTAACAGAAACTGAAGCATAATTAAAAAAACTGAAGTGCGAAAATTAGGAACGAAAAATTGTATTTCTTGTTGGTGCCGCGATACGCTACGAAGATATACTGAAATCCTATCCAAAGGATAGGCTAGGCCAACGCAATTTTCTGAAGGCTCCTTGAAAATAGACGCTCATTTTTCTTTTTCACTCATCTGACAACTTTGAACACTATCAATAAAATTGATGTCCCTCTGTATGAAACTCAGAACTGAAGTTAACGAAGATTTTATTATAAATTAATGCAGGTAAACGCTTCAAGGACTGTAAATACAAAGTAAAATGTATAATTTAAACAACCATCATGATTATTGTTGCGACATTTCCGCAAATTGTGAGTGGCGCTCGCAGTTGCGATTCGGGGAACACTGAATGCGAACTATAGACGGTGCTTTAATAAACATAGCATTATGTGGACGTATGTATATGCCTGTTTTCCTGGAAAAGGTTGGCAGAGGTATACAGTACATAAATTTTGCTAGTCTTCTTTATCGTGTGGTTAGTACCAAACCTGGTGCCAGAGTTTTTATTCCGCCCATGGGCCTCTGACTTGGCTTTACATGCCGTCGAGAAATATCTCTCAGGCATGCTGGTTTCCTCACGATGTTTTCTTTCACCGAAGCAAGTGATAATTATATTATACAAGACGCACATGAATCCGAAAAATCAGAGGTGCATGTTTTGGGTTCGAAATCGAGACCTATGACTTGGCAGTCCGATGGTCACTGCTTTTTGCGGGTATTTTGGCAGTTTTTTTTAAGACCCATGTGGGAAGAGAAGTGTTGGTCATCCGGCAGAGAAATGGGCTGACGACATTGTTGCCATCGCGGGTAAAACTTGGATGAAGTTGGCAATAAGAGCGGGGGAGATTGGCACAATCAAAGAGAGGCTTGTACCCGGCAGTGGGGTGAAGTTCAGCTGTGGCTGATGATGACGAATTGAGGGTAGGACTAACCCAGGGCTGCGGGCTGTTCGAAAGAGATACCGCGGCCCTGGAACACAAAGGGCAAGGAAGGAACATGGATGGAATTTAGTCAGTACAAGTCTGACACTCCCTTCCGCTCTGCTCAGAGCGGGAGAAGTCATTTGATGATTTCCGATCCGTAAAAAAAAAAAAAAGTAACTTTATGCAAAAAATTAAATTATTATAATATAATTGCTTGGTTTACGGCTCCGTGAAAAGTCCGTTTACACCCTGTATGGTGAATTTATTAGGTCAGGTCAGGCAGTGTCGTTCTCCATCAGGAAATTCTCAGTAATAGCCAATAAGTAATTAAGTCTCAATTTGACCCCGGTTGATGGCAAATTGGCAATATAATAATGCGTTTAGGGTGCTGATGAGGCTGCCCCGATTTTGTTGCGCATCTGGGATGTTCGCCGAGTCACCGAGTCGTCGACTATGCGAAAACGGTGCACGTCCCTGGTCCACAGAGTTCGGGACATCTCCAGCGGCATCCTGAGGGTATTCGCGTAGAGCTTTGATTGTCACTACCTAAAACATTGCCGTATGGTTCATTTGCTGGGCAATCGAAATATTTAGTGTTGCAGTTAAATGTGTTATTTCATGTGCTATTTTATGTTGAATTTTATGGTCGTTTGTTGATTGAAATAAATTATTCTATTTATTCTGTTCGAACGCTGTTATGTGGGACTTGAACATAGGTAGCTGGGTAAATGTGAGAGTGTATACACATGTGCCTAGCCCCTCGGAGATTACAGCTGTAATGTTATGTTAAAGTATCTCAACCCGCTAAACATGCATGCTAGCACAATCGACCTTCACAAATCAAGTTCATATAAATCTGTAGTTAGTTCAAGATTACAAATTATAGTTAACATCTAAACTCATGCATACGATAATCAGTTAAAACACGAAAACGTGTAATTCATCAATTAGCAACGTAACACGTAACATAACATCACGCCTGTAATCCCAGAAGGGTTAGGCAGAGGTGTAACTAAAAGTACACTAAAACTTGGCCAGTTATGTTTAAGTCCCTTGTAAAAGTGGGACAGCCTATTGGCATCAAATGGGCATAAATCTAGGATCCATGGCTGCTTCTGAGAAAATCATATTGGAAAATACAATGTCACTTTACCTGATCCGGGAATCAAACATTGCTAGCGTAGCGAACAACAACAATTAAGGGGCCATCCTTTAATCACGGTATGTTTTAAGCCCTCCTGTCCCTCTTGGTGATAAATCATGAGGTTTTAGGTTCCCCTCCTCTCCCTTCCCAGCCTCACGTGTATTTTTTATTATAGGATCAGGAATCAGATAGTTTTTATATCAGTTTTAAAAAAGATATATTTTGTATCAGACTTTTTAGATAAAAAAATGTTTTCTAAGGTTTTTCAGAAAATCAGATAATTTATGTCACAATTTTTTATATGTCACATATTAATTTTTTTTCGTCCCAAGATAACATCGCACGGGAATGTCACATTATACCCTTCTCCCCACCCAACGTGAAGTTTTTTGACCTCCCGTTAGAACCTTTCGTGATTAAGGGACCACCCGTAGCAGGGTTTGTAAGTAGACAAGCAGTTGTTCCATGTAAAGTACAGATTTTCAGCTGCAGCATCATGGTTAGACAGGAAGCTGACCCCGACATAGTTGGACATCCACCCAGTAATCATCATCTGATGATGCAGAGTAAAGTTGTAATAAAATTGTGTTATTTTTACATAAATGCTTTGCGAAGGTTCCATAGAATTCGATTCCTACCGGCTTCCCTTTGAAATGTCACAGTCAGTATTCTATAGACAAATAATGGTGCCGATTCCCTTGTTTACAAACTAAACCAATTTTAAGTTCAGTGCATCTTTTTCTTTCTATTTCATTAAGAAAAGGACAGAAGATACATTTTAGTTTAGTCCTGTCAAATTAACCAGCGCCTAACACAAGTTTAGACGTGATTAAAAAGTTGACTACTAAAATTACATCAAATTACGTCAGGTGCTGACTAATTTGACAGGACTAAACTAATATTTATCTTCTGTCCTTTTCATAATGAAATAGAAAGAAAAAGATGCACTCAACTTAAATTTAGTTTAGTTTGTGAACAAGGGAATCGACACCAATATAATCACACTAAGATTTATACTCCAGCTTACCTCTTACAAAAAATGACCCTTGTCTACTGATGCTTTGGGTACTATCAAGTTAAACAAGACAGGATTTCAGTTCAAATCCTGTTTGCCAGTAATTATAAGATTGTTGTTCAATGATTAATTAAGGGAAATAGTTTTATCTTTACTTTATAGTATTATAAAGGTGAGGAAACCAGCATGCCTGAGAGATGTTTCTTGATGGCATGTAAAGCCAAGTCAGAGGCCCATGGGCGGCATAAAAACTCCATTTATAATAAGAATCATATTTATTCACGAATTTGAGACAACCATACAGAGGAACTCAATAATAAACACAAAATAGACAGATTGCTGAATGTGAAATGGTACAATGTAAATACAGCTTCACGAAGCCGTCAACCAAGCATTCTGTACATCAAACTAAGTAACTTAACGCAAAAATTATTGCTGGGAAACGACTTTAGTTTTGGGGTGTAAAATCACGTTTTACGATAGGAATCAATGTAACGCATTCAAAACATTGTGCTGATGTATGTATTGATTTATTTTTTTAGTAAAAAAAAATACATTAAAAACATGTATTTAAAAAAAAACTTGTGAAAAAGTTGAAAGTTTGACCCCCAATATCTCCGTAACTAGAAGGTTCCTAGGTATGGTCTAGAACAAAAAAACGATCGCAATGACGAGGAGAACAAGTGCCTTTCGGCTTCGTTAAGAGTCTTTTTACACCCTTTATGGTTTGGCTGTCTTTAGACTGATTTGCCTATCATCCTGTAATCTGTAAAATTAATTATCTGATTTTATAACTTCACTGATGGAGTGCTATACTATATCCATACTACCAAATGCCACAGGATGTGTTTTTCCAATTTTCCATCTCAATTTGAAGTAAACACAAATAATAAAATGGTATTATACTGTTAACTGGGTATAATACGGTATGTGACAGGAAGTCAAAATAGTTACTTTTTTATGAACTGTCAAAACGCAAAATGTGTACGTGATTTGTATGAAATAGCACGTTGTGACGTCATACTTATTTGGGATCAAATGTAATACTTATTATCAGTAAATCCAATTTTACAATTATATTGTCCCCCAATATTTAATCCTGTACGGTGATGGTAGTTTTTAAGATGAGTGGCCTTATTTCTACGTATTTTTATATTTTATTTTTGACCTTGTCAACTAGCCTATTATGCAGGTTTTGCACTCTCTTTTATAGTTACTAATTTTGACTTACGCTGTGTTAGAACTTAAGGATGATATTATGTTATTTATGTTGTAATTTTGGGCTTGATTAAATGTTCAGTAGAATCTCACTAATCCGGCACTATTAAAAACCAGAGGGTGCCGGATTATTGGAATTTTCGAATTACTGGATTGTATAGAAAAAATCCAAAAAGAGAATATAATGTATTATAAAGAGTAAATGATCTGACATTTTACTGAACTTTATCACTTAAACTGACATAGGTATAATTTTGACATCAATTAATTAATTTGTTTCCATAATTACATGCATGAGGTCTTATTTGTTGTTGCTACCTTCCGCCTCGCTGTTTCTTTACACCTTGGTGCCGCCTGCTGTTCTCCTCATCGCTGTCACTGCGGTGAAGCTGTCAACTACCTCGGTCACCACGGCCTGTCATGCAGCCGAAGTGCGGGCCGTTTTGCACGGCACGCTAATATAAACGACATCATCCGACGAGCTCTTGTCACCGTCGGCGTCCCAGCTGTTTTAGAACCCAATGGCTTGGCACGCGACGATGGCAAGAGACCGGACGGCATGTCTTTGTATCCTTGGAAAATGGGTAGGCTTTTAGTGTGGGACGCAACATGCGTCTATACTCTTGCGCCATCTCATCTTCCAAGCTCATCGTGCTGTGCTGGTGCTGCCGCTGCAGCTGCAGAGAACCTCAAGCGGCGTAAATATGGAAAACTTTGTAGGAACTATATTTTCGAGCCGTTTGGGGTTGAAACTCTGGGGCCGTGGGGTCCGAGTGCTCATAGCCTATTTAAGGAAATTTCGAAACGCCTAGTTGACGCTTCCCGTGACCCAAGGGCTGGCTTTTACCTTGGCCAGAGGCTAAGTGTTGCCATACAACGTGGCAACGCCGCCAGTCTCTTGGGAACATTACCAGCTGACAGCGTTGAGGAGGAGTTTTTCGATGCCTTTTTATAGTTTGTTGTTAATTTATTTATTTTAGTTTTTAATTATTAATGTATATAGCTAATTTAACCTAATAAATGTTGTTAACTTTAATAGTTAATTTGTAGAGAATATTCTCATATATGATAATGATAATTTTTTGTTAGATTTTGACATCAGACTGATTAGACATCAGTAAGTTTAAAATAAAGGGTGTAAACATACTCCTAATGAAGCCGAAAGGCACTTGTTCTCCCCGTCATTGCAATCATTTTTTTGTTCTAGACCATACCTGGGAACCTTCTAGTTACGGAGATATTGGGGGTCAAAGTTCCAACTTTTTCACAAGTTTTTACAATTCAATTCATCCATCAGCACAATGTTTTGAGTGCTTTACATTGAGTCCTACTGTAAAACGTGATTTTTAACCCCAAAAAAAAAAGTTGTTTCCGAGCAATAATTTTTGCATAAAGTTACATACTTTGATGTACACAAGGCTTGGTTGACGACTTCATGAAGAGTCTGTTTACACCCTGTATATTGACCCTTTTTAAGCAATCATGAACTAAGAATCATTTTTATTCAAAAAAATTGGTACTCAGCAAACTAAAGTTTTGAAAAAACATGTCAGATTAAATTGCCTAGTTTCTAAAATATATCTATAAAAAGCTCCCACAACACTTTCTATTCAAGTTTCCTATTCTTTCTTTGAGAAAAATACATTAGGCATTAAATGTCTATGATCTAGAAAGTGTGTCAAGTGTCTTCCGCGGTTAGTAGGTCACTTCAGTTTATTCACACAAACAATATTTATCAACATTCAAAACCTATTTTCTCGTATTAAAAACTTACGTGATAATATTTGCCGGCGGAACACACTATTTTTCTGCACGTTAGAACGTTCATATACTCACTGATTACTATTAAGTAGCACGCAATCTTTTATGTAAACCTCTGACTACGAACAATGTAATTTTTCATTCATTTCAGAAGGAAAAAGAACTGAATACTTACATCTAAACACTGATAAACGGACATAAATAGTATCAGAATAGATCGCAGTCAAGATCTCTCTTTATTATTCAAATTAATTGAATAAATACACTGCCAAAGTTGCCTCTAAAATTTCACTTTTTCATAATAATCAAATAAAATACTTTTACTCACCAGTAGAGTGTTTTGATATGCTGGTATTTACTTAAACTTTATACACGATTTTAGGAGTCTGAGCAAATGATTTTCGCTTTGTATTAAAGCTCAGATTTATTTAAGAAATTAAAAATAGTGTCAGCATAACACACTTCTCGCCATTTTCGGGGTGACTGACGTAAAGGAATTCTCTTCTACCATCTGTTATCTGTCAATGTCAAACTTAAAACGTCAGTGATAGTATTGCTACATAATATTTTCATAAATCTTCTAAAAATATGAAAAAGTTGCTGTTGGTATGCAACGATAGAGCTATAATCGCACCACAAATTCCGTTATAGTACAATCAGAAAATGCTTGCGATATGTACATTGATATTTTAATTTATAGTGCATTCGCAGTTTCGCAAGGGAAACATTCACATGAAACGGGTGAGGTGAGGTGAATCTTATACTAGAAGTGTTAACAGTGATCAGTGAAATATAAATTTTGATGTATTGTCTTGTGAAAGCCGCGTGGTTATTTTGTGGATACTCTTAATTGGAACGAATGCTACCATATTGCTTTTCAATACAATTTCTGCAGACTACAAGTTGTAGCTCACCAATTAGTCCCAAAGAGTAGAATATACTTAAATCAAATAACGACAGCGGCGCCCTCCTGTCAATGTCATTTACACGTCAAAAGAACCATGCACCACCGGAGCACCGGTATTACTAGATTTGCACAAAATGTTACCATGATTACAAACTACAACGGGTTAGAGGTCACTCGGCGCACTATGGTACTGGGAACAGAGCCCAGTTACCCCTTTTAAAAATTGATAATGGTTAACTGGGCCCACATCTGTTTTGCTTTCAATCAAACGAAGGGTGGCTTAAAATGGTTTATACATATATTATTAAGTATACAATAGATTTTGTACAAGTACAAGCATTTACATAATTATAAATATTATACATTATTATTTTTATTACTGTAACATACATTGCAAATTGCGAAAAATGTAAGAAAATCTGCGGTTCCCTACATTTTGACGAGATACGCTCATAAATGAAAACAGCTAAGGAAGATTTGATAAGGGTAAAACTTATTTGTTTTTTAATATGTATTTTTTAAGAAATTATTTACGTTTTATTATAATGTTGATTTGACCTTGTTTTTCTTAAATCTACACGCCGATATAATTATTTATATCTATCTACATGTCCCGGAAAAAAAACAGCTGTTTTCATTTATGAATATATCTGTATATATGTACGTGTGTGTACTTGATGTGCCATACACACACAAATAAAACCGAGCTCGCTCGTTTTATTTAATGTTTGTGTGGATAACTAAAGGGCGCTAACCACCTTGTTTTCTTTCCTTGTTTCTCCCTCTTCCCCTAGTTACCTTGCTCCCCACTTTCAGTACATTTGTGCCAACCATAATAGAAGTCTGCGCTCTTTGCAAAACCGAGTTCTTCAATGTCCCTCTCATCGCACTGACTTCATTCACCGATCTTTCTTCGTTCAGACTATTTCTCTGTGGAATGCGCTTCCCCAGGAAATCAGGATGGCCACCAATCGTCTATCTTTTAAATTTAAGTTCGCGAGTACATTCGGAAGAAGCTGGCAGTTTCGTCACAACGTTAATGTTTTCTCCATTGTTTGTCTTTTTATTCTAGTATACCCGTGTAATTATCTATTTACATATAGCTATACTTTGATATATATTTATAGTATTTTAATATATATTTATAGTATTTTATGCATCCTTGTAGTCTATCTTAGTATAAAATTTAAAATTTATTTACAGATTTATACACCTACCACTGTTTGTCTCTCCATCACCCAAAGGTTGACTGGTAGAAAATGCCTATGGCATTAAGTCCGCCTCTGTACTTTGTGCTTGAAGTGTTAAATAAATAAATAACTATGACTTCACCCACACATGTAAACTAAATAGTTTGTCCAACTGTACCTACAAAATGCTTGGTTGACTGCTTCGTGAGGCATTCGATTTGGTTACCCCTTGTAGACAGTAAGCCCGTGTCCCAGTTGTGGGAGATATTATAGGTATGCTGGTGAAATATAAGATTGAGAACTATGAGAAGAAAAAGGGAGAAATAAAGATATTAGAATCAAAGCAGTGAAAACTGGTTCCAAATAGTATATTATCTCAAAACATCGTATAAAAACATTTCTAATAAAATCGACACTGTTATCGGGCCATTCTTTAAAGAAGGAGATGAATTTTCGTATGGTGTCTCAAAAATTTCACCTTTACGAAAACAATATTTTTTGAATGATAACCGTGATGCATTTTTAGGTGCCGCAACTGGTACATCTTCATCGTCGATCCATGCTTCGTAATAGGCATAGAAATATGGTATAATAATGGTATCGCCCCATTGGCGCCAGAGATAATAAAAGAATAATGTTAGAAGTATGACTTGGCAGAACATGTAGAAGAAGTAGGGAAAGATTATAGGGTCAGGAGTTGTGAGCTTAGTGATTTTACAGACCAGCCATTGTATCATCATCCAATAGACGAGACATTGGTTGGTTCCCGCACATAGCGAGACACAGCAGTCCCATAATCTCGCTGTGAGGATGTATGGAAAGCAGAACACATCCCACCAATTATAACCGAAGACTTCCTCAATCTGGGCGTGGAACTCCTCGGCATCTACTTGATCGCACCGGAATCTCTCCTTGCGTTTTCCCTTCCTCTTCGGTGCCATGTTTGTATAATTTTCCTTAAACTACGTATTTATATATATATATTCTTTCACTATGAGCTGCAACTCATAATTTGGGGTGAATAAATTTTATGGTCTGTACCATTGGAAAGCGAACCTAAACTGAAAATGACAGACTAACTGACAGCATCCTGAATTACTGACAGTTTATATGCCATATTTACCCTTTGTTTCCTCTACAGAAGTGTCAGAAGTTTGCCCTTATGTGTAATATAAGCTGGAACCCACCGCTGCACTGTTTCGAGAAGGTTGTGAGAGTTGTAATCACAGAATACTTTTATTATAGCTGTAGTTGCCCTGAGACGACATCATCTGTCTAGCCTTGTCTGCAGTATGTCGTGCTATTTACTGGACACCCTATAAAATTAGATCAAATACTTTTTAGCTGTTTAATTTAGGCTGCCCGCCCAAGTCCGATAATCGGTGACCGATTTGTAGAAGAAAAATAGAACACACTGATAGCAATAGTGCAACGCACACGTTCCACAAAAAGTTGGTCAGAAATAAAATCGGCGCGTCCCGACCGATCCGATTATTGGTGAAAAATGGAACGTTCGGAAATGTAGCGTTATTCATATCTAAAATATTTATTTTTTATACTCTATACATTGATAATTAAAAACTATTAAACTAAAATAGATAAACTAACAACAAACTATAGCGTTATTCATTAGATTATCTCTGTCCATAACGTGCTGCTCCCTCGATAACCACAGACAAAGTGACGGACGTAGGCGTTGAGTCGACCACAAAATCGGTCCAAAGAATTGGAGGAAAAATCGGCCCGATTATCTGTCCTACAAAAAGTCTGACGTGGGCGGGCAGCCTTAACCTAGTGCATTTTAGCTGACTTATCACAAGTTACGGGTAAGGACAGGTGTAAGCTAGGGCACTCCGACCAAATGGGTTAGGTTATGTTGGAACTGTAACCAACCACGTGCGAGCCGAGCGAGCGTAGCAAACATAAGTGGTTTGCATCGAAATTGTATTTTTTCTTTTTCAAGTAGTTACACTAAATTTTGAATTTCCTGTCAAACAACTTACTACTGCGTTAGTAATGAAGGCAATGGCATTACCCATATTACTACTGGATTGATAGTAACACGGGTAACTCACGAGACACGGTGTAGGTAGGCTTAGTAGCCGTTCTATTTTCACTTCGCGGTAGAATCTAGTAAGGGGGACTTAGATGATCAATCAGCAGTTTAATCCGTGATAGTCGTAAGTTAAGCACACTTGCAGTGACTTTAGTTGCCCACGACTAGCTAGCTAACTAGAGTTATTTTACAGTTGTAAGATGGGTTTTTCTCAAGGGTTGTGTATTTGGGCTATTGAATGACTTTACGCACGTTAAATAGTAAAAACTATATAGTGTAAATGGTAAAAATACAGTATAATTATTAGCACTAAAAGTTAAAGCAATGGAAAATAGCAATACTGCCAGCGTACCGCGAGCGTGAAGTATGCTCTCGCGATCTATGGTACACTGGTGGTGTTCGCGGGAGCGCAGACAGGGGCGCGGGCGGCGAGGGTGTCTGCCTCCCATCGCCGCGCTTACTATTACACACAAAAGTTATTCAATGGGATTACATTAATTCAGAGCGTTGAATTGATGATTTTAATGATTGTAACTCTGTAAAGCCATATTTTTTACCGTCGCAAATCATCATCATCATCATCAACCTATCGCAAATCATATTTTCAAAATCCGTAAGATTTGAATTTCGGATGGGAAGTCATCAAATGACCTCTCTTGCTCTGGGCGGAGAGGAAGGGAGTGTCAGATTTTATCTTTGACTTTGCATGACTGTAAAAAGCTTAGTAATCTTTCTATTATATTTTTTCAACAGTGGAATTTACTGTATTTTCGTTCGAATAACGTCACGAGCTCTGAAAAGCCTATCAAAAAATCAATGATTGCTATTCTACTTTCTGTTGGATTGTTATTGCTGCTGGTAAAATAACTCTAAAAGGACTGGAATTGGTGATTTGAATATCTCACGTCTCAGGGCCACGAAAACCTAGGTTGGTTGGTCCGTGGATGGGTGACCACCCATTACATACCGAGCCTCCGTGCCTCGGCAAGCACGTTAAGCCGTTGATCCCGGTTATAATTTTTAGATCTTTTACAGGTAGTCAGTGGCTCGAAAGTCTGACAACCAGTCTTACCAAGGGGTATCGTATTACCCAGTACTAACTGGGTTGTGGACGTCCGTTAGGCAGTCGCTCCATGTAAAATACTAGTATTCAACTGCATCCGGTTAGACTGGAAACCGACCTCAACACAGTTGGGAAAAGGCAGGCAGGGGGTGATAGCTTGGGTTGATACCTACCAAAACAACACAATATATGTTCAGCAAAATCTTACGGATTTAGTTTTACAAAATTTTCCGAAATATCTCTACCTTGAAACAGATTTTTAACAGGTTCTTGTTTAGGTTTAGGATTTTTTTGTTTCAAGGTAGAGATTTTTCGATATTTCAGAAAAAAATATTATCATTTAGGTATTGACCCAAGCTATTACTCCCTGCAGTATGTCGTGCTATTTACTGGACACCCTGTATTATCATTGCAATATTAAGACTGGCCACGACAGCGGCTAAGGAGCGAGTTGTTTTTTACATGAAATATTCATTGAATACAGTCACATGAACTTAGAGGGTTGTATTGATGATTTTCATGATTTTTCATCAACGTACAACCTGACACTGAAATGTAAATTACAAAAAACGTAAGAACATTTGAATTTCGCGGGCTGCCCTGGCGCAACCACCTTAAGAACTTCGTTAAGCGAGATACTGAGTTCAAGTGTGTTTAATTTAATATCAGGTAAAATATCTCGACACTAAAATGCAATATTTTTCTTAGAAAATCGTAATGGCACGAAAATTTTTAGGCATTGTTTAAAAAAATCTAAACTATTTGTTTCAAGTCTCAAGATGATTTGACAGTTTATTTTGGTGACAAGGTAAAGGGGGGGTTAATAATTGCAATAAATCTGCTTACGTAATACTTGAATCCTATGCCGAAGAAAAGTGATCGACCCAAAAATCCATCCGCCGCTGGGTTTAAAAATGTGAGATTTTTCGTGCGAACGGAAGAGGACAACGTCTTTGATTTCTGGTCGCCCTTCTGCTGCCCTTTCAATGACCTGCAATTTACTAAAAACGTAACAAAATTTGAATTTCGCGGGCTACTCTGACGCAACCACCTTAATCAGGTCGGATAAAAGATAGATAGTTAATGGACTGCCTCGTTGGTCTAGTGATTGACTGCGGGACTGCTGAGCATTAGGTCCTGGGTTCGAATCCTAAGTCAGGTAAAGTGTTATTGGGTTTTTCTATGAGGAAATTCTCAGTTGAGTAGCAGCCAGAGAGTTTGGATTTGTGCCTGGTTGACGGCAATAGGTTGGCTCCCTATTACATAGGACTTTAACATAACTGGGTAAAATGTCGATACCATTTTGTGGGTACACTTTCTGCCTAATCCTTCTGTTATGGAGATAATTAAAACGAGTGTGCTTTAGACCACACGACTGAAATAAAACTTAAACAAATGCCACACAATCGTCTGTCAAATTCAAAAACGTAACTCTGTCTCTTTCCATCTTCACAAACTTATATCTTCCTCTAAACTCCCGTTTGCCTCGTAACGTTACACATTCACCAGCTTAGAGCTCACGTGCGCGTGCCACGGCACGGCAACATGACGTGGACTTCCACGTCGAGCAACGTAAATAATCACTACGTCACGACAACGCAACGTGCCACGTTGAACGACATCGTGTTGACGGTGGCGCATTTGTAAAAGACGGATATTAATATTTAAATATATAAAGGGTGTAAACAGACTCTTAACGAAGCCGAAAGGCACTTGTTCTCCCCGTCATTGCGATATTTTTTTTGTTCTAGACCATACCTGGGAACCTTCTAGTTACGGAGATATTGGGGGTCAAAGTTCCAATTTTTCACAAGTTTTTTTTAATACATGTCTTTAATGTCAGATTTTTACGTTATACATCTCCAGAACCTCCTTACTATTCAATCCATCCATCAGCACAATGTTTTGAGTGCGTTACATTGAGTCCTACTGTAAAACGTGATTTTTCAGGCCAAAAAAAAAGTCGTTTCCCAGCACTAATTTTTGCGTAAAGTTACTTACTCGTAGTTTGATGTACCTAATGCTTGGTTGACGGCTTCGTGATGGGTCTGTTTACACCCTGTATATTATCCGTCTTCTTAATATTAGCAGGAGGAGAACACGTTTTTTTTTTTTTACGTTTGGGAAATCATCAAATGCCTTCTCCCGCTCTGAGCAGAGCGGAAGGGAGTGTCAGACTTGTACTGAATAAAACCCGTTCATGTTCCTTCCTTGCCCTTTGTGTTCCAGGGCCGCGGTGTCTCTTTCGAACAGCCCGCAGCCCAAGGAGAACACGTCTAGTGTGGTCTATTTCTCGAAATTAACTGCGGCAACTCTACAAATGCGCCACCGTCAATACGACGTCGTTCGACGTGGAGGTCCACGTCACAGCACCGTGACGTGAACTTCCACGTCACGTTGCCGTGCCGTGGCACGTTGCGTCGTCGCAACGTGCTTATGTGTTTGAGCCCTTAGTCCCAAGTCAAGCGTGCGTAAAGAAGATTTACTTCAAAAATTACAAGTCTCCCTCGAATTGGCAAGAAGAAGCACACCATCGTGAGAAGTGGAAGGAATGGGGGGAGGCCTTTGCCCAGGGAACATACGGGCTAACGCAAAAAAAAAATGTCTCCGTCACAAAAGGATTCATAGTTCCGAACCATGAAAAATGTTAGGTGTTCTGTAAAAACCTGAACAGCCTACAGATATACGGTGACTTACCCGTGTTATTTACTACCAATCGTAATTCCGGCAGGGAAATTAAAACGACACACATATCGAGCACAGGTTTGGGTGCTTGTATTAGCCAGTGCTTCATTGTAAAGTTTCAATTCAATAAAAAGGTTCTCAATCAATTCATCATCTGCCTAGCCTTTCCCCAACTATGTTCGGGTGGGCTTCTATTCTAACCGAATGCAGCTGAATACCAGTATTTTACATGGAGAGACTGCCTGTCTGACCTCCACAACCCAGTTAGTACTGGGTTACCCCTTGGTAAGACTGGCTGTCAGACTTTTTGGGCCACTGACTAGGTATCTGTAACGACTGTCAAAGATCTACAAATGACAACCGGGTTTAACGTGGTTTCCCAGGCACGGAGGAAACTCGGTATGTAATGGGTGGTCACCCATTCAGACCAACCGAGGCAAGCACGGCTTAACCTGAAGATCGACTCGAGCGGTAATTACTTAGCCACGAGCTCCTCAAAGGTTCTCAAACAATTAGGGGATTCAAAAGGAAATTAGAGTTTTATATGATCCCCTAGGTCATCGTAGTATTGAGTGCTATGTAGGGACTGATCTAGGGGATTTTAGTGGAACGAGCCGCATGGTATGCCAATTATTATAAACTAGCTGATGCCCGCGGCTGTGCCCGCGTGGATGTCGATTATCGCGACCAAAAGTAATCATGAAATTTTGATCCCGTTCCCGCAACCCATGGGAACCTATTCCAGGGCTAAATCATATACTAAAACCTTCCTCGAGAACCACTCTCATTGGTGAAAACAGCATAAAAATCATTGCAGTAGTTTTTGAGTTTATCGCGGACAGACAGACAGACGCGGCGGTGGACTTTGTTTTATAATACGTAGTGATATTGATATGCAGATTTTTGCAGGTGGGACCGGTAGTTGCTGCATCGTATCCAAGTCTAGATCTTTTTCGCAGAATTAACACTAAATATTTTTCAAAACATTTAATGTCATGGATTTTCGTAAATAAAATAAAATAAAATAATATAATAAATTGTGTTTTATTTCAGGCAAAATACCCTTAAACAATAATAGATAATAAATTAAATAAATTAAAAACAGTAAGTATTAAAACATTTAAGCAAAAACATTGTAAAAAGTAACACCTGATTTAACGAAGTTCAACATCGTTTTGCAAAATGTATCAAAGTTTTTACGATACAATATTAATGCAGTCGCTCCATGTAAGATACTGGTATTCAGCTGTATCTGGTCAGACTGAAAGCCGAGCCAACATAGTTGGCCAAAGCAGAGACTTTCCCCAACATAGTTGGCCGTGTTAGCCGTACACACGCGTACGTACGTGATCATTATTTAATTCCATTAACAAAACCTTCTATAACAAAAGTAATAACCATTATTGGATGAAACTGAAAAGCTGAAGAAGTTTTTGGTGGTGGTGGTGTTTCAAACAATTCACTTTTTCTAAAACAATATTTCCTGAAAGACAATCTTGTAAAGTTTTTCGGCTTTGGTTTGAAATCACCACTAGAATATGTCTCAAACACTGCATGTAAAAAAGGTAAAGCAATAGGTTTCCCGAAAATGTACCAAAATAAAGCAAATACTCCTGTCATAACTAAGAGTTGACAAAACATAAAGAAGTAGTATGGGCAGATGCAGGGATCAGGGTTGGTTAACCGCGATAATCTGCAAATACACCATTGTACCATCATCGCGAAAATAACAAATTGGTTTGTGGCTGTGCATACTGACCCACAGCAGTCACAAAGCTTTGAGCATATCTTGTAAGGGTAACAGAAGATCGCCCAGAAACTAAACTCGGTGTCATCAGCTGCCACAAATAATTTATTTTGCCCACACCCTTCTTGGGGCTCATTTTTTTTCTTCATTTTATTTTTTTTACCCATTATTTACAGTTTGAGCCTCGTATATTATTTTGCATACATCTTAGCATGTAAAGAGACAGTGAGAAGTAAGTTTGATGGAATACGGCTGTAAATTATTTGCTTCAGGTGTAGAAAAACAACTGAAATAAAAATTATATTAAAAGCAACTTTGAGGTGAAACGAAATTTCATTTTCATAGGTCAGTGGGTCGCCCTAAGGGTAAAACACAAAATAAATTAACGTGAAATGCAGGGTTTGAATCAAATAGTTTGGATTTTCTTGAACTATGCCTATTTGGCGGAGTTCTAGGGGGCAAATTCATATTTTCTAAGAAAAAGGTCGAGATGTTTTACCTGATAATGGGTTATAGTTTAGGAAACACACTGTAACGCTTCGCACAGTATCACTACGTAACGAAATACTTTAGACGAACGCACAATGTACGAAAACAAGAACAGAACAAATAAAATAAAAATAAGTTGTTAGTATAGTAAAAATAAATTGATAATTGTTTGACTGACGCTCAAAGTACCATCATGTCAAGATTGTCAAGTATTGTCAAGATTGTATGAAAATAACAGTATAGTCTATTTGTGACTTTGACATCTTTGACAGCTATCATTAAATGACAAAAAAATAATAAGGACTTGACACTCGGCTCTTACAAAAAAACTTAATGAAAATTACTTGGACTTGACCCGAGATATAAACTGAAGACTTTAAACGTATTAACTTTAGATGGAAAATAAGAAACTGATGAATTTACCTGGATTTGATTACCTATAGATAAATACTAATGACTTAAACTGGAATGACTTACTTAAGGATAAATATAAAACGAATGAATTTTATTGGATATCCCCATATTATG
This sequence comes from Lycophotia porphyrea, assembly GCA_950005105.1. Taxonomy (NCBI): domain Eukaryota; kingdom Metazoa; phylum Arthropoda; class Insecta; order Lepidoptera; family Noctuidae; genus Lycophotia; species Lycophotia porphyrea. The sequence goes on along the minus strand of OX465410.1, from coordinate 1,538,407 downwards.
GATTTACATACTGATGAATTGAACTGGATCTACCTTCCTCAAGAAAAATGCTGATGGCTAGGCAGCATGGTCTTGTTCTGTCAGGAACTAATTAAATGTCAATCACTAGTTGTCTATGGTTAGTTAAGTCTATGGTTGGTTAGTTCCGCGTTGATCATGGTAGGGAGATGTTATGCAGTTCTTCTAAGAAAATAATATTACGTGTTTATAACGTAATTATTATGATACAGATTTAGAAATTCACACATCAACTGCAGGATTTCGCGTTACCCATGTTTCTCCAAGGATTAAGCGCAGGTACGTTCTTTGTTAATGATTTCTATGAAGTGAAAGTTTTGTCGTAGTTCGTAAAGTTGTATAAACTTAACTTTTCTAGGGAATTCAAGCAATTTATAACATGATAATTAGTCTTAATTAGACGGAGATATATGTTTACTTAGGAACTATATTCTATTGGTGTTTTGTTTCTAGTTAAAACTGGTTGTTTCGACCTTTAGAGTTGGCGAACAAGTTAGAAATAAATAAATGCAAACTCCAGGCTTAAGTTACTAGCCTTGAATACATTTTTTATTCGTCATAATGTCCTTACGATAATAACAAGTTATTCTTTTCTTATTTGCTGCCAGCAACAAGTTTTATTTTTGTTGCAAACTTTTCTTCAAAAACGTTTTGTGTTTTTATTATCCTGTATTACATACTTAAGTTCTCGTCCATATTTAGAAAACATTTCTTCATAGAAGTAAATATGATGTAAGCATTCAAACCAATAAGGTTTTGTCATTTGATGTACATAAATTAGAAATTGGGCTTACCAAAAACAAATGCTTTCTAAAAACAGCATCGCATGATAACATAACATCGCGCCTGTAATCCCCGAAGGGTTAGGCAGATGTGTACTTGCCTAATAGTACACCCACATTTTGCCAGTTATGTTTAAGTCCCATGTAAAAGGGGGCGAGCCTATTGCCTCAAATCCAGATTCCTGTTGGAAAAACCCATTAACAATTTGCCCGACCCAGGATTCGAAGCCAGGACCTCATTCATGTCCAGCAATTGCATGTGTGGTTGCAAACTAGACCAACGAGGTAGTCAATAATAAGTAATTTACACTATGGAATTATAGGAAACCAACCTTAAAAATATATGATTAATTGTCCTTACCCGGCTGGGACAAACCCAAAAAGGGCTGTGTTTTATAATAAACCATCCCTTGATCTGATGGCTGCTACTGGGAATTTCCTGATAGAAAAAACCCAATTACACATTGCCCGTCCTGGGAATCGAACACAGGACCTCATGCTCAGCAAGTGAACTTGCAAAGACGTAGCATATTAATCTGCATATAATTCCACTGGTGTTGAAACAGATGCCCTCTCTGAGTTCCCTCCATGCATCGGAAAGCACATTATGCCTGATGGAAAAGACCCAATTACACATTGCCCAACCTGGGAATTGAACCCAAGACCTCATGTTTAGCAGTAGCGCTTGCCCAAATACACCAACCAACATAACAAAAACAATGGTAAAAGCTTCTTATATCTTATTTCCAGATCCCTCACCTACAAAAATGGTCACAAAAATAATTTTCGCACTAGCAACACTGCTGACCTACTCAAGCGCTGAGTATATACCCCCTGGCCCGGTGTACCCCTGCCCTACAGACTCTACAACGACCTTATTGTACCCTTGCGTCTGTGAGAAAGGCTCGGATACAGGGTTGTACATCAAGTGTGAGAATACAGGGTTGTCTGTGCTCAGTGTTGGGTTGGGGAATATTGCAGGGTTGGGGTTGCCAGTTGAACGGTTGTTGTTGAAGGAGTGTAAGATTTGTAAGTATTTTTTTCTAATTATTTTTTTGTATAGCACACATGCAGCTGATGAGTGAAACCGAAGAAGTATTCCCATGTGAGCACCCATTGCAAGAGCATCAATCTTTGGCTCTAAGCATTGGTGCTCTTGAAATCGGAGCTCAAATGGGAATACTCCAAACCGAAAACTGTAGAATAGCTAAAGTGACATGATATCCACCAGCTGGGGAGTGACACCTCTGGTTCAATCCAGCAAGAAGACCTTCCTCTTGGATGGGAACTGCAGTGGCCAATCTGAAAACCTCACCTCCTTTCTTGCTCATTATGCACAGCCACCTACACCTTCCAGGATTTAAACGAAACCAACGAAAGAGCTGTGCAGGTGGCAATATACTGGTAGGGTATTATTTGAGTCCAACGACACGCAAAGAAGAGAAGAGGAAGTGGGCTACAATCCACCACGCGAACCCAGTGCGGGTTGACAGATGTCAGGTTTTTTAATTTTTAGCCTCTGTAACATGGTGGTTCGCCTTTTTTTTTTTCGGATGGGAAATCATCAAATGGCTGATCCCGCTCTGGGCGGCGCGGAAGGGAGTGTCAGACTTGTACTGACTAAAACCCATCCATGTTCCTTCCTTGCCCTTTGTGTTCCAGGGCCGCGGTATCTCTTTCGAACAGTCCCGCAGCATGGCGGTTCCCCTCACGATGTTTTCTTTTACCGTTTTTGAGAGGTGTGATAAAATTAACGCCTGCTTTGTTGCGAACCTATGACCCTTAGTTAATATTAGTCTAACTATAGGTCATAGGTTCGCAACTACTACTAACAGAAGAACCCAACAGGGCGTAACCCAGTGCCCTAAAAAACCGCCCGTGCGAACGTAGACTAATAAATTCCAACCTTTTTTCAGCGAACCTCTTCGGCCCACTCTTCCACCGGTCCACAATCAGAGTGATAGAGATAGTGGACACCCCTATCAAGACTATCGACCAGTATGCCTTCGCAGGAGTCAACAGGACTCTGCAGGAGCTGTACATGACTAATACTCAGATTGAGGTGTTCCCGAAAGACGCTTTTATGGTAAGTCGAGGGTCGGTAATGTTTTATCAATTCTTGTGTAGCTGGTGTAATTCCTAGAAAGGGAAAAACCAATTATATGAGGTTTATTTTGGAAGTGTAAAATCTTATAAATCGGTGAACGCCGGCTGTACGCACGAAAAAGTGTCACGTTCCTACTGAGCCCAGCGTGCAAGCGAGAGCGCGGAACAAGCGATAAAGGCACGATCGGCCTAAGCGTTCGGCTTGTGACGCATCAATATATTGTACAAAATAATGATAATTCAGTGATAATAATTCAATTCAATTCCTAAAAGTATGCAATTTTTTATCAATATTTTCTTATGACGTTACTACGTAAAATTATCGTACGTAAACTGACTTTACAGACAGCAATTTTTATCCTATCCTGATCTGTCCCACTTCTGGGCAAGGGCCCTCCACTCCTTCCATTTCTCGCGAACCCGCGCGTCCTCCTTCCGGTTCTGACGGAACCTGCCTAGTTCGTCCCGCCATGTCCTTCGTGGCCTGCCGCGACCCTGCCTCAGTGTGTCAGGGCACAAGTTTCCTGCTATTTTAGCCCATAGTTGGTCCAAACCAGGTTTAATATAAAAAAAGAATAGGTTTTTCGATTTTAGTCTAGTAAGACAGTAAAGAGGAAGTGGAACTTTAATCGCATTTGCAAAAATAACCCATCACTATCACTACATAGTATAAAACAAAGTCGCTTCCCGCTGTCTGTCTGTCCCTATGTGTGCTTAGATCTTTAAAACTACGCAACGGATTTTGATGCGGATTTTTTTTAATAGATAGAGTAATTCAAGAGGAAGGTTTATATGTATATAACATGCATAATATAGTTGAGAAACACTTATAATTTTAGAGGTTTCTAATGTGATGTCGTAAATAAACACATTTTTGAAGATAAACTTCTTTTGGCGCGTTAGGGAAAAATGATGAGAGTAAATTTTTACGGTGCGCGCGCACACCGTCGCGAAAAACCGACACCCTGAAGTTAGCTAGTCAACATACACCCTGACGTTAGCTAGTCAACATACACCCTGACGTTAGCTAGTCAACATTTTAGTTTTATACGCCAGAGAAGTATAATTTCTTACATGCGTATTTTGCGCTTACATTGCAAACGCTGGATAAACAATATCTACATTGCACTCGTGCGAAACCGGGACGGGTCGCTAGTTTTCTACTAAATATTATGTAACCATTCTAGATCCTCAGCAACCTATCAGTACTCTCCATAGACGGACACAAGATGACGAAGCTTGGCAAGGATATATTCGCCGGCAGCGAGGCGGTGGGCAAGCTGGAGAGACTGCATCTGTCCAACGGGTTGCTGGCTGATATACCACCGGAGGCTTTTCAGGTAACTTGATAATCATCATCTGCCTAGCCTTTTCCCAACTATCTTGGGGTAGGCCTCCAGTCTAACCGGATGCAGCTGAATACCAGTATTTTATATGGAGCGACTGCTTGCCTGACCATAACCCAGTTAGTACTGGGTGATACGATACCCCTTGGTAAGACTGGTTGTCAGACTTTTTGGGCCACTGACTACCTAACGACTGTCAAAGATCTACAAATGACAGCCGGGAACACGTACTTTCCGAGGCACGGAGGAAACTCGGTATGTAATGGGTGGTCACCCATCCACAGACCATTCTAGGCAAGCATGGCTTAACCTAAAAGATTGACCCGAGCGGCTGTTATTATTTAGCCCCTCCTTTCAGGTAACTTGATAATATTGTGTTTTAATTTACATAAGAGGCGATGATTATAAAGGAGTACTGCCTCGTTGGTCTAGTGGTCGCGAACGCGACTGCTGAGCATGAGGTCCTGGGTTCGATTCCCAGGTCGGGTAAAATGTTATTGGGTTTTCCATCTGGAATTTCTCAGTAGCATCCACGGAGTCTGGATTTGTGCCCGGTTGATGGCAATAGGCTCGCCCCCTATTACATGGGACTTAAAACATAACTGGCGAAATGTGCGTGTACTATTAGGTATACCTCTGCCCAACCCTTCGGGGATTACAGGCGTGATGTTATGATTATAAAGGAGCTGAGATCTGTCTAGCCTTTTCACAATTATGGTCGGGCTGACTCTTAGTCTAACTAAAAATAAAATCCAGATAATACGTTGCCATGCATAGCAAATCTCCCCAGGATGCCAGAGACGTACAGTCGAAAAAAATGTTTGGTATGCAACACACAAACATGTCAAGGGTGTATATACCCTTAAAGAAGCCGAAAGGCACTTCTGTTCCCTGTTATTGCGATCATTATTTTGTTCTAAACTATACCTAAGAACCTTCTAGTTACGGAGACATTGGGGGTCAAAGTTCCAACTTTTTCACAAGTTTTTTTTTCAATACATGTTTTTATTGTAAGATTTTTATTTTAACAACCCCCCCCCCCGTACTATTCAATCTATCCATCAGCACAATGTTTTGAGTGCGTTACATTGAGTCTTACCGTAAAACGTGATTTTTCACCCCAAAAAAAAGTAGTTTCCCAGCAATCATTTTTGCGTAAAGTTACTTAAGTTTGATATATATTGCTTGGTTGACGTCTTCATGAAGAGTCCATTTACACCCTGTATAACATTGTTTTATTTTTTTCAGGTGCTAAAAAAGCTAAAGAAATTAGATTTACACGGGAATAAGCTAGTTACATTGAAAAGAGCACAATTTAAAGGATTGAGGGACACCGAAGTATTGGATCTAAGGTAATTACAGTAAACTGACCTTTAAAGGACATCATTTATTAAATAAATCACTACATATTATAAAACAAAGTCCTCCGCCGCGTTTGTCTGTTTGTTCGCGATAAACTCAAAAACTTCTGCACCGATTTTTAAGCCGTTTTCACCAATGGATAGAATGGTTCTCGAGAAAGGTTTAAATATATAATTTGTTAAGTTTTTATTGCGGGAACGGGATCAAAATTTCATGATTATTTTTGGTCGCGATAACCGACATTAACGCGGGCAAAGCCGCGGGCATCAGCTAGTTTTATAAAAAACTAATCAATATTATTATTATTTTATCTGGGATAAGCCCACCACACTATTCCCAAACCACTGTAACTCCTGTGAACCAGACTCAACAGTGGCGGCCACCAGAAAAGCGCCGAGACAATGAAGCTCGATTCGAAGGTCCAAGAGAAACCCTTTAACTGTCTTGGATCCCGCAACGAAACTAATCAGAAAAGTATAGCGGAGGAGATGGGAACCCTTAATTTTCTCTTCCCTCCATATCAGCAGGAGACAGAACCGAAACAAGGTCAATAGGCACAAAGGGACGTTTACAACTGGGATAAGCCCAGTTGCTAGGTCCATTTTGTGAGCTGTTATATTTGATTCCAATAATAGGTATGGCAGAAACGCTTGAACGCACGAAAAGTAATTAACTCCGGATGTAACCTGTACGGTGTATACCATGGTATGGTATACACCGTACCGTACCGTACCGTATACTCCACATCAAACACCATCTTTAGTATCATATCAGCAGTGAATCAAATCAAGCTTATTTACATAACATTAACGTCTATATTCTTATATTAGACGCTAGATCGGTGTCCTTTACTGGAAAATGGACTTTAATTCCAAACAAATAAAGTTCATTTTCGTATAAAACACTACTTAGTTAAGTCTAAATTCGTAATTTTGTAATCAAGGCATCAGTGGCATAACCGATATTTACTTATGTTTTCAGCCACAACGGGTTAACAAAGTTAGATGGAAGCCATATTGGTGATCTGAGTAAACTGGGCTGGTGTAACGCCAGCCACAACCAACTGGGAGAGATACCGAGGTAAGTCACTACGGTTTTTAACACGCTTTTATTTGCTCCCGCTGAAACTATATATATATACAACGTGTAACGGAAAGGGTATAGTAAGCCGAAAGGGGCTCACACAACTCGTCATTCTGAACAACTTTTGTACTACGATTTTGAAAATTTTTTGGTAATAGTAAAACTAAAATAACACATAAAATCCTTATTTTTTTTTTTCTCAGAATTAGGTCAATTGAATTAAAAATCATTGGGGTATCTGAGGTTTTGCGCATTTATCGTTACACGTTGTATACAATAAAATTCCTAATTCCCTTAAATATTAAATACATTCAAGAGAGAACTAATAAAAAGGCTTATTAGTAAGGGATACTATATTGTTACGGAGTTTTTGAATGACAAATTTTTAATTTACGTAATTTAAAATGTGATTTTTGTTTTATTCATTTATTGTTTTCATTATTATTTTTTGACTATATTTTTTGTATGGACTGTAATTATGTATTTGAATTGATTGAATTTTCACTATATGTAATTCCAAATAAACTATTTTGTACGCCGAATATGGCAAAAACTCATTTCTATCAATATGTGCATATCTTTACAATGTATTTTATACAAATAAATAAATCTTTATATCTTTATCTTACCGATTTCTTCATGTTCAAATAGAATTTAGCCACAAGAAAGACGTTTCCAGCTCACATTTTGTTTTTCAGAGGTATGTTTGCAAGAAACACTGTAATCAAAGTCGTGCATTTGGACAATAATAAGATCAAGAAATTAGATACTAACAGTTTTAGAGGAATGAGGTTTTTGAGGTAAGTCTACATGATAAAATAAAATCTATACTGATTGCTTCGTTGGTCGCAAGTGTGCGCTGGCGTTGGGGTCCCGAGTTCGATGCCCGGGAAATGAAACGAAATTATTTATTCTGCGCCCCATAACTGGCAACAAATCAAACTATATTATAAGAAATTATGTATATGTCAAAATCTGGGTGTGCGGAGGTCAGATTGGCAGTCGCTCCATGTAAAATACTGGTACTTGGCTGCGTCCGGTTAGACTGGAAGCTGACCCTAACATAGCTGGGAAAAGGCTAGGCAGATGATAAGCTACTGGGATTAAAAGACATCTATTTAATAGTTCACTTCTCCTCGCCCTAACAGCCTTTTTTTTGGATGGTAAATCATCAAATGACTCCTCCCGCTCTGGGCGGAGCGGAAGGGAGTGTCAGACTTGTACTGACTAAAACCCATCCATGTTCCTTCCTTGCCCTTTGTGTTCCAGGGCCGCGGTATCTCTTTCGAACAGTCCCGCAGCCCTGGCAGGTATCGGCCCTTGCGGGCCCCTCCCTGTTTGCTGACATCTCTGTGAGGCGCACGTTGAACGGCCTGTCGTCAAAAGACGGACGTACGGCGAGCTAGCCCATTACTCACCGTCCACAGGTCCCCCTTACAGCCTTATGATGAAACTACGTCCCTCTCTTTCAGGCGTCTGTACCTGAACGACAACCAGATCTCCGACATAGGGCGCGGAACCTTCTCCTCGGTGACGCGCATAGGTACCGTAGACCTCGCCAGGAACAAGATCAGCAAGGTAGACTTCCAGATGTTCCAGGCGGTCAAATATGCTGAGGTGAGTGTTATCAAATGAACGTACAACTTCAACCCTTTTGTCACTTCCTACTGTTTTAGCGGGGGGAAAGGGGGGGGGGAATGCCGCAATAATCTCCAAAACAACATACAGACTCCTCCCGAAGCCGTCAACCAAGCATTATGCACATCAAACTAAGTATCTTTACGTAAAAATTATTGCTGGGAAATGACTTTTTTTTTTGGAGTGAAAAGTCACGTTTTACGGTAGGACTCAATGTAAAGCATTCAAAACATTGTGTTGATTAATGGATTGAATGTAACGGAGGTCGTGAAGGTGTCTTAAGTAAAACATATACATTTAAAAGATGTATTTAAAAAAAAAAAAACTTGTGGAAAAGTTGGAACTTTGACTTTGTTTCTCCGTAACTAGAAGGTTCCCAGTTATGGTCTGAAACAAAAAAATGCTCGCAATGACGGGGAGAACAAGTGCCTTTCGGCTTCGTTAAGAGTCTGTTTACACCCTTTATCATGATTAACAGAATTTATATTATTTAAATTTTATTTTCAGGTGATAAACTTAGCCGAAAATAACATAACAATTATAGAAAACCAGGCGTTCACAGACCTCTATCTAGCCACAGTGAACATCTCGCACAATGCACTCTCGACCATAGAGAAGGGCGCGTTCCAGAACTGTAACAACATGACCTTGCTAGACTTTAGCCATAACAATTTGTCTATGATCAGTCGCGGGGCCTTCGACGAGAATAGTTACGCGTATAACCTGCAGATGGCGCACAATGTGTTTACTGATTTCTCGCAGGTAAGAAGAAAGTTTGTGATATTTATCTTAGCCTAATCTAGATCAACTTGAGCTTATAATGTTACTAACGGCAACATTGTTTCCTAAATTTTGCCTATGGCAATATTATTGAACTGAAAACTTCTTTAGCGGCATTGTACACGTTTTGGGATGGGTAAAAACTGTTAAGTTCGCGTCAGATTGTCAGATCAAGTCGGCGGCGCAGGGCGCTTGCGCGAGTGTGCGTGTAGGTAAAGCTAGATGGCATTGTTTCAAGTTTTTTTTCTACGGCAGCGACATCTTTCGTTTTTGCAGAAAGCTATTGAACTGATATTTAAGCTAGATGGCGTTGTTTCAAATTTTCACTTCTGACACTCCGGGAGTGCCGGCAGAAGATTACTTCTAGCAATATTTGCAGAAGCAATATTTACACAACCAATATTGCTTTTGGCGATATTAACCTGGCTAATAGTTATTAGGGCATAATTAAATTACCTCGATTAATTGACTGCCTCGTTGGTCTAGTGGTCAAAACCGCGACTGCTCAGCATGAGGTACTGGGTTCAATTCCCAGGTCGGGCAACGTGTTATTGGGTTTTGCCATAAGGAATTTCTCAGTAGCAGCCACGGAGTCTAGATTTGTGCCCGGTTGATGTCAATAGGCTCGCCACGGGACTTAAATATAACTGGCGAAATGTGGGTGTGCTATTAGGTACACATCTGCCTAACCCTCGGGTGATTGCAGGCGTGATATTATGTGTTGTTAAATAGCCGTTACCCAACAATGTCTTTATAAAAACTCTTAGCTCTAAAAACCCTTTGCTTTCTTGCAGATACCTATACAAAACATGTCTGGCATACAAATACTAAACGCTTCACACAACAAAATTGAATCCATAGAGAAATTGGCTTTCCCTAAGTTGTATGAGCTAAATACAGTGGATTTATCATACAATAATATTAGTCAGATATTTAATGCTGTGTTCCAGAATCTGTTTTCTATAAGGTAAGTTTATTTTAAAAGTTTTGAGTATGATATTTTATTGGTGAGGTTCTTCAGAAAGGGCAGGTGCGTTGTAATCGCAACCGGCGTGTGTTTATCACCAGATGTATTTTGGGGGTGTAAAGAACAGGGTGTAAAGCAATGATGTATAAACTATAGATACGTTACCCGCGCTCTGTAGTGGCAACATAAATGCCAGGTAATTGCCCCGAGTCCCTTTAGTCGTGTATCAACCAGTACCGTGGCTGTACGTGATACTAAATTAACTTGTATGAAATTTCGAAACGCCTAGTTGACGCTTCCCGTGACCCAAGGGCTGGCTAGAGACTAAGTGTTGCCATACAACGTGGCAACGCCGCCAGTCGCTTGGGCACATTACCAGCTGACAGCGTTGAGGAGGAGTTTTTCGGTGCCCTTTTATAGTTTGTTGTTAGTTTATTTCTTTTAGTTTAATAGTTTTTAATTATTAATGTATATAGTTAGTTTATCAAAACCAATAAATAAAGAGATACTTGTATGAATAACTTTCTTGAAAACCAAAAAACAATCCTGTGTTTTTAGGAAATGTAAAAATTATACTGCAACAGTTAAACATAAAAAAATATCATTTCATGTGTAAGTATCAAGAAAAATTTATGTTATTTTATTTTTTTCGAATGGCGACCGGCACCTGAGGTAAGTGACGTGCCGTACGTACAAGATGACAACGTAACTAAAGAAATATATATATCTGTATCTAACAACAGGAATTCCGTAGATGACATTTAATGTTCTTTCTCTTTCTTCTTGCGTCTAGCTACCGATAAGTTTTACGCTGTTTTCGAGTGCCGTGATGTTTATGCATGACGCGTCTATTTATAATACGTCATTGGTGTAAACTCCTTCATCCCACATAGACAAGGGAGGATCCTCAGACCAGACGGGTGTTGTGTCTGGTGGGCTACTGCCCAACAGTTGTTGTCGGGTTCTTCTTAACTCGCGGATAACTTTACTTGTGAGATCTAGGATTTTGTTGTTTAGTTCGTCCGCTCTTTCATAGATGGCGCTGTAGTACTTTTTGTTCTTTGTTGCTGTAATACTTTTTGTAGTGCTGCAACAGTATGAACGTGGTTGAGGCGAAAGGTGTGTTTGTTTATTTAAGGGTAACCAACAAAGCATACACCAAAAATACATACTCATATCATTTTGTATGTATCGGGCTGTATCTCATGAACCGTGATAGCTAGATAGTTGAAATTTTCACAGATGATGTATTTCTGTTGCCGCTATAAAAACAAATAACAAAAATATAAATTATTTAACAATTAAAGGAGGCTCCCATACAAGAATCGTGTTTTTTTCGGTTTATGGTTCGGGTTTCTTGGGTTTTTTTACGGTTCATGAGATACAGCCTGGTGACAGACAGCCAGAAACGTGTTTTTTTCGGTTTATGGTACGCCATAAACCGAAAGAAACACGTTTCTTGTATGGGAGCCCCCTTTAATTATTAAAAAATTTTTTTTTAATTAATATTTTTATTATTTGTGGTTATAGCAGCAACGGAAATACATCATCTGTGAAAATTTCAACTGTCTAGCTATTAATTATTATGGTTCCGTAGAACCCTTCGTGCGCGAGTCCGACTTGCACTTGGCCATTTTTTCTATTTTGAATATGTATGTTCTTCTCTCCCGACAGATTCCTCAATCTCAGCCACAACTCCCTCGAAGTAATAAAACCAGCAACCTTCGGTTCGATACCCACAGTTCTAGAACTGGATCTGTCCCACAACCGACTACGCGACATCTCCCGAGGCAGCTTGACCAAGCTGGTCAGCGCGAGGCTCATTGATATCAGTTATAATAAGCTGGAGAAGCTGTTCCAGATACCTATCAGTTTGGGGTGAGTGTTTTATTCAGGGCTAGCTTATGTCTCTTAACCCATTCAGTGCCCAGAACCAAGCATATGAGTCGAACAATAATTTGTTCGTTCGCACAATCCGTGTCTGTAGCTATGGACTCGCTAGTCGGGTTCTGGGCATGAATACAGGTCACCTATAGTTCATTAAAACGACGACTCGGATACGGGTTGTGGGCACGCGAACGAAATTCACGAAGTTTTCGCGAAGTACTGGGCAGTGAATGGGTTAAGGACTTTTTGAGAATTAGGAAAATGTCGTGAGGACAGTTTTGAGTATGAATGTGGATGGGTATAAGAGTAGAGGAAGACCAAAGAAACGATGGATGGACTGTGTGAAGGATGATATGGCAAGAAAGGAGGTGTCTGATGAGATGACGAGTAACAGAAAAGTATGGAAAAAGAAGACATGCTGCGCCGACACCAAATGAATTGAATGAATTGAGAATGATGACACTATACCTACTATTTTACCGCAACACCGCTACCGCACCGCTTTTTACCGCTATTTTATCGCGGCTGTTGAGCATAAGGTCCTGGGTTCAAATCCCGGGCCGGGAAAAGTGTTATTGGGATTTTCCATTACGAATTTCTACTTCACAGCGAATTGAACGTGGCCCACAATAACTTAACGGAGATCAAGGCCAACACCTGGCCGTCAATGAACGCGCTCCTGCGGCTGAACCTGTCGGCCAACATGCTGTCCGACACGCTCACATCGAGCAGCTTCTCCAGCTTGCTGACGCTGCAGGCTCTGGACCTGTCGCAGAATGGCTTGACGAAGCCGCCGTGGGAGGCGCTGTCCACCTTGACAAGTCTGCAGTATCTCTATGTACAGGTAAGATATAATATAAATCATCATCATTTCAAGCGGAAGACGTCCACTGCTGGACATAGGCCTCGCCCAAGTGTCGCCACATTGACCGGTCCCGTGCGACTCGCATCCAGCGGATCCCCGCAACCTTCACCAGGTCATCGGTCCACCTAGTGGGAGCCCTTCTAACGCAACGTCTTCCAGTTCGCGGTCGCCACACCAGAACTGTTCGGCCCCATCGGCCATCTGTTCTGCGAGCAATGTGCCCTGCCCACTGCCACTTAAATTTGGAAATTCTTCGGACTACGTCGGTAACTTTGGTTCTTTTGCGGATGTCCTCATTTCTGATTTGATCACGCAAGGAAACTCCGAGCATAGCTCTCTCCATGGCTTTTTGTGGCTTTAAGCTTTTTGATGAGGCCCATTGTGAGCGACCACGTTTCGGTCCCGTATGTAATCACTGGCAACACACACTGGTCATAGACTTTCATCTTGGGACACTGCGGTAAGTTGGACGAGGAGATCCCACGCAACTAACATAAATGCGAAAATGTATGAATGTATGTGTTCTGTTTTCACTTAGCTATGGCTTGACGTGAACCCCGATGGATCAATCAGACGTGTACCTAAAAGTACACCCATATGTCACCAGCTATGTTTAAGCCCCATGTAATAGGAGGCGAGACTACTGCCAGCAACCGGGCACAAATCCAGACTCCGTGGCTGCTACTGAGAAATTCCTGATGAAAAAACCCAATAACAATTTGCCCGAACCGGGAATCGAACCCAGGACGTGTTCCTCAGCAGTCGCGCTTGCGAACATTACACCAACGAGGCAGGCTATTACTATAAAGGGTGTAAAAAGACTCTCAACGAAGCCGAAAGGCACTTGTTTTCCCCGTCATTGCGATCATTTTTTTTTGCTCTAGACCATACCTGGGAACCTTCTAGTTACGGAGATATTGGGGGTCAAATATTTTTTTAAATACATGTTTTTAATGTATTTTTTACTTAAAACTCCTTCACGACCCCCGTAATATTTAATCCATCCATCAGCACAATGTTTTGAGTGCGTTACATTGAGTCCTACCGTAAAACGTGATTTTTCAGCCCAAAAAAAAGTAGTTTCCCAGCAATAATTTTTACGTAAAGTTACTTAGTTTGATGTACAAAATGCTTGGTTTGTGAAAAGTCTATTAACACCCTGTATCTTAGTTTATGTATCAGCTATTCAAATATCTCTCAACACATTCCAGGATAATAACTTAACCGAACTAAGCCGTTCCGCCTTCGGTAACCTGCCAACCACGTTCAAGCTGGATCTCTCGCGCAACCAGCTGACAAGCGTAGCACAGCGCACGTTCAGCGGCTTGCAGCAGCTGCTGGATCTTTCGCTTAGCGGAAACAAGCTGGAGCATGTACCTAATGAAGCTTTTAAAGGATTAGTGGCGCTGAGGTAAGCAAAATGCATTTTTTTAGGGTTCCGTACCTCAAAGGGTAAAAAAAGAACCCTTATAAGATCACTCTCTTGTCCGTCTGTCTGTCCGTGTGTCACCACCGATTTTCTCAGGAACGGGTGGACCTAGCAAGTTGGAATTTATACCAGATACTGGGGTCTAAAGTCCCTATTAGTTGTATAAAAATCAAGGTCCTGAGTCAACATGATAAAAAGATATGGGCAAATTTAGATTTTCGTGAAAACTTGTAAGTACAAGCTACTGAACCCTTCGTGCGCGAATCCGACTCGCACTTGGCTAGTTTTTTTAAATCTATTTGTCAAATACGTAAGCTATCCACGGTTATTAAAAAGCAATTTATTGACCCTGGGCAGTACTTGGGAAGTATCGCCGGGTCTTCTCATCGCGTATTCCACAGAGCCTAAAGACTCAACGCCAAAGAAAGGTCTTCAACCAGTACGTCCTGCCTGTTATGACTTACGGGGCCGAAACGTGGACGCTCATGGTACGGCTGGTCCATAAATTCAAGGCCGCTCAGCGAGCTATGGAACGGGCTATGCTTGGAGTCTTTCTGAGGGATCGTATCTAGAAAGAGGTGATCCGATAGAGAACCAGAGTTGTCGACATAGCTCACAGAATAAGTAAGCTGAAGTGGCACTGGGCTCGCCATATTAGCCGTAGAACCGATGACCGTTGGAGTAGCCGTGTTCTTGAGTGGAGACTGCAAATTGGCAACCGTAACGTGGGACGCCCTTTCCGAATGGGAAATCATCAAATGATTTCTCCCGTGCTGGGCAGAGCGGAAGGGAGTGTCAGACTTGTACTGACTAAAACCCATCCATATTCCTTCCTTGCCCTTTGTGTTCCAGGGCCGCGGTATCTCTTACGAACAGTCCCGCAGCCCTGGAAGGTGGGATGCCCTTAGGCGAGCGTGGAGTGACGATCTTCGCAGGGTGGCTGGTAGCAACTGCATGAGAGTTGCTGAGAATCGGGTTGAGTGGCGTGCGATTGAGGAGGCCTATGTCCAGCAGTGGACTGCTATAAGCTGAACATGTTACTGTATGGACATGTGATAAGCAGGGATGAAACGCATGTTACTAAAAATGATGGGTATTAATGTTGATGGATGGAGAGGGACGCCAAAGAAAAGATGGATGGATTGCGTGAGGAATGATGAATTACCGGTACTGATAATGTTACAATTCAATTTTTACAGGAAATTGGATCTGTCTCATAACTTCTTAGAAAAGATTGATAACAAAACACATGGGTTACTGGACGACTGTCTGTCTTTAGAAGAGGTGAGTTTTTTTGTACAAATAGTGACATTTATTTATTCCTTCAAAATAATATTTTAAGCTTACATTTTTTACCAAAACTCTTAAAAGCTAATAATAATAACATTACATCGTCAAATAGTATCATAAAACCACAATAATTCAGACAGCAAAATAAAAATATTTATTTTTATGTCAAGTGGTGTCATACATAATTAATAATATCTTAAATATGTCAAATAATATATAAAAAATCAATACACCAACCGAAAATATAGGGCGTTCCTTTTCATAGAGGGGAGGCCTGTGTCCCAGCAGTGGGAACATTATAGGCTGATGATGATGATGAACCGAAAATGTAGGGCATATGGTGATGGTGTTAAAATATATACATTACTTTTACACAAACATGTCAGAGGAATACCATCGCTTTGCGTGGCGACGCGTCGCCACGGCATGCGTCGCCACGGCATGCGTCGCCACGGCATGCGTCGCCACGGCATGCGTCGCCACGGCATGCGTCGCCACGGCATGCGTCGCCACGGCATGCGTCGCCACGGCATGCGTCGCCACGGCATGCGTCGCCACGGCATGCGTCGCCACGGCATGCGTCGCCACGGCATGCGTCGCCACGGCATGCGTCGCCACGGCATGCGTCGCCACGGCATGCGTCGCCACGGCATGCGTCGCCACGGCATGCGTCGCCACGGCATGCGTCGCCACGGCATGCGTCGCCACGGCATGCGTCGCCACGGCATGCGTCGCCACGGCATGCGTCGCCACGGCATGCGTCGCCACGGCATGCGTTGCCACGCCAACAATTGGTTTTACCAGCGGCTATAGATGTTTCAAATCAAAAAACCGCGGAAGTTACCACATAAGTGACAATCACTTAGTCAAGTTACCTATTTTTCCCTTTCCAGGTAATCCTAAGCCACAATAAGATCGGCTTCTTAACGAAGAAGATGTTCCCGGCGAGTCCTTGGATCCCCTACAGACTGCGGGAAATTGACCTGAGTTACAATGAGATACCGGTGTTGACGCATGATCTGACGCTAGGCGCTCAGAAAGTTAAGAAGTTGAAGCTAGCTGGGAATTATATTAATGATATTAGGAATAGTAAGTGGTTTTTTTGAAGTGAAAACTTCTTTAGCATCGTTGTGATTTGAAAGTCGATGAAACGAAAAAGCGACAGTAAAAAGTAGAGATGCAACGGATATCCGGTTGCTATCCGGTATCCGGCCTATCCGGCCATTATTTTACTATCCGGCCGAATACCGGATAGTTGCGCACTATCCGGCCGGATACCGAATAGTGATCGTCCTTTTCTATTTCAAAATAGTTCCACAACGGAGATCGTTTATTTGCCATTATTTTAGACAAATAAAATAAACACAGAATTAAGTACGAGTTCACAATTACGTATACACTACTGTACACATTAAACAGAAAAAAAACTTATCTATTCAGCAAAATAGGCGGGCGCACGTGTACTACATATGAAATAGTTCCGTACACTGACCTAATAAAATTCGTTTCTTGCCTAGAAAACGCTCCGCGCGAACCTACATTACGTAACAGGTTGAAACATGCACGACGCGCCCGCCGCCAAACTAAAATGTAGGTATCGTTTGGCCAGCCGAATATTCGGCGGCCGGATACCGGATATTCGGCCGGTGATCAGGCCGAATATCCGGTATCCGGTATCCGGCCAAACAACTATCCGTTGCATTTTTACTAAAAAGAGACAGACATATAAATTCATCAGATTTAACGTAACGAAAATGAGATAGGAAGCATTATACAGTGTTTATCTTGAAGGCATAATTTTGCCTGCCAGGGCTGCGGGACGGTTGGAAAGAGATACCGCGGCCCTGAAACACAATTATATATTGTCTATAAAACATTCATTTAATTCCTTACTTATGTTAAGATAATAAATACCTACTATGTACATTATATACAGACTACAAATAAAACAAAAATATTGCTTAAAAAAAAGAAGAATAAAACTAAGTACCTACATATTGACAACGACAACAATAGGACACTTAGGCGTCAAAGTACTCCTCCGCATCGCTGTCATCCGGCAACGTGCCCAGATGACTGGCAGCATTGCCACGTTGAATGGCAATGCTAATCCTTTGGCCAAAGAAAGAGCCAGCCCTCTGGTCACGCGAAGTGTCGACCAGATGGCGAGATATTTCCTTAAAAAAAAATGGTTGTCTGTAAAGGCTTACGGACGATAATTTTACGTGTTAACGTCTTAAAAAAACATTGATGAAAAATTGCATACTTTTATGAATTGAATTATTATCACTGAATTATTATTATTTTGTTAGATGCGTCACAAGCCGAACGCTTAGGCCGATCGTGCTTCTCTATCACTTGTTCCGCGCTCTCGCTTGCACGCTCGGCTCAGGCGGAACATGACACTTTTACGTGCGTGCAGCCGGCGTTCATCGAGTTATAAGACGTTATCACGTCAATATTTTCCTTTTAATTAATATTTATGGGGATAAACTTTATTAGGTTAAACTAACTATATACATTGATAATTAAAAACTATTAAACTAAAATAGATAAACTAACAACAAACTATAAAAGGGCATCGAAAATAGGAAATTTCGAAACGCCTAGTTGACGCTTCCCGTGACCCAAGGGCTGGCTTTTACTTTGGCCAGAGGCTAAGTGTTGCCATACAACGTGGCAACGCCGCCAGTCTCTTGGGCACATTACCATCTGACAGCGTTGAGGAGGAGTTTTTCGATGCCCTTTTATAGTTTGTTATTAATATTTTGATTAAACATTTTCAGATGTCCTCGGCAATCTAACATCGTTGGAAGTTTTAGATTTATCTCATAATAATCTGAAAGATATGATTTCTAGAACATGTAAGTATTTTATTTACTAATCTTTATGCCAAAAATACTAACTCTAGTATTATAAGTACGTACATGCTTTGTTGATTCTGTGGCCACAATCATTACTGGGCGTGCGGCCTGAGAATCGAACCCAGGACGGGTTCGGTTAGGTCTGGCAAAGAGCTGTTGTGGATTTTTGAAATCAGAAATGGTCGATGGTCGTGGTGATACCCCATATATGACAATAAGAGAAGTTCCGTCAGAGCTGGAAGGAGGATGTGAGGGTTCTTGAGTATTGGAAGGAGTGGAGGGAGGTCTTTGCAAGAGTGGGAGGGCTGTGGGACACAGGCTAAAAAAAAACAATTTTCTCTTATCTAAGATATATTATTCTAACTATATTATATTACAACATATCAGCTAGTATATATCGACGGTCATAAATTCAATTGGTGTAAGGGACATTTGACAAAAACTATTAAATTAAAGTTATTTTGAGTATTACCAGTCAAAAGAGAGCTTTATTTCAAGTTCTTTTGCCAAAGACATCATGAAAATTGCTTTAAAAATGAAAAAGTCATGGTAGATAATGCATACTTTTTTTGTTTTTTTGCTCGTACTGAAAACCTGTACTTTGTCCCTTACGCCAATTGAATTTATGACCGTCGATAAAAATAAATTAAAAAAAAAAACTAATAAAATAATTAATTAATACCAGCTAATTTTAATTTAATACCAGCTAAAATTATGGAACCAGATACAGGAGCTTCAACATGAGCTTTAGGTAATCATAAATGAACAAAATATATAGGTATTTTTACTAAAAAAGCTAAAATTATAGAAAAATATAATATATATATATTAAAATTAAAAAAATTCAAAAAATAAATTATTATACAATGAATTTCATTAAAAGTATAAAAAATTCCTATTAATAAAGGTAAAGAAACAAATAAAGTATAAAATAATAAATATATGCCAGCTTGAATACGTTCAGGCTGGTACCCCCAACCAATAATTAATATTAAAGTAGGAATTAATCTCCCCTCAAAAAATAAATAAAATATAAATATATTTATTACTCTAAAAGTTATATATAATATAATTAACAAAAAAATAATATTAAATAGAAAAAAAATAATTTAAAAACTTATTTTATTTCGAAATTATTATAAATGGGAAAATAAGTTTTTTTGTTACCTTTTCACGCTTAAACCACTGAACCGATCATCCTGAAATTTTGCATATACGTTGTCAGATGTACAGAAACGGACATAGGGTATCTTTCATCCCGAAAAAAAGTACTGTTCCCGAGGAAAACAACAATAACGTTCTTATGATAATAGATGGCGCCACGTGTCTTTCGAATCATGATTGAATTATATTATTACAAGCAGAGTACAATCTGAATTGTTTGTCAAATTCTAAATTAACGCGAGCGAAGCCGAGGGAAAAACTAGTGACGAATTAAAGGTGAACTTACTAACCTAACCCCTCGCATAAAAAAGTCTGATATAACAATTCAAACTCAAAAGCATTTATTTCAATTAGACCATTACATGCAGTTTTGAATGTCAGAAAAACAAAGAAGGCTAAGCTACAGTCACAGACACAAGGCATAATAACTTGAGAAAGTACTGTAGCTGCCCATTCCAAAGCGTAGATCTCTGGAGAAGAATGGGCATGAAACTCCATGGACACTCTTTTACATCCAAATATTGTAACAGAATCTTGGTTACATCATTCACGTTGAGATTATACATATGTGAGAACGATGTAGAAATACGTGCACGTTATGAGCGTCCGGAGTAAAAGATTATATCAACAATTTAAAAACAAAGTAGTTAAAATAAACCGTGGCAGCCTAGAGACGACCAGTCCCAACTGACGCTTTGGATTGGGCAATTACACTACTTTCACCAGTTATTATGCCTTGTGTCTGTGACTGTAGCTTAGCCTTATTTGTTTTTCTGACATTCAAAAGTGCCTGTAATGGTCTAATTTAAATAAATGCTTTTGAGTTTGAGTTTGACTTTGACAGCGCCCGTTCACGATCATGACGCATGAATCAGCCCCATTCAGCTCAATCATATTGAAGGGAGCTAATACCGATTAACAAAAACAAACGATTTACAAAAATCTCTGACTGTTCCAGCCGAAATCAAATTCAGTTTCCCTGAGAACATCACTGAACTGCATCTCCGGAACAACTCTCTTGAAACCATACCTACAGCTAACATCATGTCAGCCAAACACCTGAGGTTACTAGATGTGAGAGACAATGAGCTGACCAGCTTCGAGCCCCAGCTGGTGAGGAAGGTCAGGCATGAGGGGCTGGTGGTGCTGTTCCAAGGTTAGTGTGATTATCAGCATTGTCTTACCAGCGGAAGTACGTCTTATTGACTAAAATCACACGGCGTTCCTTCTCGTCACTTTTGTCTAGTGTATCTTTTCGTGTAGTAAATAAAGTTATATTTTAGTCGAAAGTGCCTGTAACTGGCCTACTTGAAATAAATGCTTTGATTTTGATTTTTTTTTGTGCTCGCAGCGTCGCGTCTCGGTGTGAACAAACCGTTAATTTTGAAAAAAAAAAAACACTGTATTATTACACCATTCGACAGCGTCGCTATTAAGGATCAACTTCTGGGATTAATGACATACACCCTGTATAAGTTCTTTAACTTTTTACCTTCCTCCTTAAAGACCTCAAAAATTAACAATTTACTGATGTCAAAAGTTTCGAAAGGGTGTAAAAAGAATCTTAACGAAGCCGAAAAGCATTTGTTTCGTTCTAGGCCATACCTGGGAACCTTCTAGTTACGGAGATATTGGGGGTCAAAGTTCCAACTTTTTTACAAGTTTTTTTTTTTAAATACATGTTTTTAATGTATTTTTTTACTTAAGACCTTCACGACCCCCTTAATATTCAATCTATCCATCAGCATAATATTTTGAGTGCGTTACATTGAGTCCTACCGTAAAAATAAAAATGGTTTCCTAGCACTAATTTTTGCGTAAAGTTACTTAATTTGATGTACATAATGCTTGGTTGACGGCTTCGTGAAGAGTCTGTTTACACCCTTTATAACAATCTTCATGTCTAATATTTTTCAGGAAACAGTCTAAAATGCGACTGTTTTACCCGGCCACTGAAACACTACCTAAACCACATGCGACCATCTTTATTAAAATCTGACGAAAAATATCAAAATCTGACATGTGCGGAACCAGTGACACTGCAAAATGAAAACATACTGACTGTGGATGAAGACAGATTATTGTGTACTGGCAACACTGAGACTGACACGGTGATTTTGGAGCATAGCAACACTGACGGAGAGAGCGCTTTCGATTTTGTTTCTGAGCCCGATTTGGCGTTTAGAGATGTTCAATAGTAAGTACAATTTATATGTTGGAGATTTCTTTTAAAAAACTGGCCAAGTGCGTGTCGGACTTGCGCACGAAGGGTTCCGTACTTTAAACCGCAAAAAAAACGTTTCTCGTATAGCGGCTGTCAAAACGCATGACAGCCAGGACCAACGGCTTAAAGTTCTTTCCAAGGCACAGAGGCTAATATACACCGTGACTTTAGTATGTATCCGACATAAAATAGGTACTTCTAGGCGTGTTTTTTTTTACCATTACTTAAATAAGGTACAAAGAAAAAATAATAATACATTTGAATAATGAAACATCTTGTTAATGATGTTTACGGCCCATTACCCAGCGCACGCGTCAAGTAGATTATCGCTCGCAATAGGGTAATTCAACTACGTCATGCGTCAAAATAATGAATAATATTTTTATTTTTAAATTATTCAAATCTCATAAATATATATTTTTTTGTTATGAATGTATAGTAGTCTTTGGTTACATGAAGTAGGCTGCCGTTGTAAAACGACTAAAAAGTCACGATGAATATTATCACGTTTTTACACAAATTGAAGAAAAAGACGTGTTTTTGCAAGTAGTTTGTATAAATAAGTCTCAAATTTCGCCCTGGGCATTCACATCTTCGGTAGTATAGTGGTAAGTATCCCCGCCTGTCACGCGGGAGACCGGGGTTCGATTCCCCGCCGGAGAGATTCTTTTTGTATTTATTTACAGAGAAGGCAATTATTAAAACCATTTCTAAACATGATTTCGATGGCACGTTTATTTTTTTTTGCATAATTTGGATTTTAATTACATTATTTTTTTTTTATCCACATTTTAACGTGGTCGTGAGTGCATTGGTGGTTGGTGGTGGTTGGTTTCCAAGGGGTATTTCCGGGAGTTGAGATAGGCAGTCGCTCCATGTTTTTGTTACTAGCCTGCTCTGTCCCACTCCTTGGCAAAGGCCTCCCTCCACTCACGAACCCACGCGTCATCCTTCCAGTTCGGACGGAACTAATCCAGTTCGTCCCGTTATATCCTTCGTGGCCTGCTGCGAGCCCGCCTCACTGTGTCAGGGCACCAGTTTCCTGCTATTTTGGCCCACAGTTTGTCCGGCATGCGGCAGACATGTCCTGCCCAGTCCCATTTGAGTTGGGCAGCCTTTTGAGCCGCTCCATGTAAAAAACTGATATTCAGCTGCATCGGGTTAGGCTGAAAGCCGACTCCAACGTTGAAAAAATGCAGGGAGATTATGATAAATAGTTTCCTTCTAAAAATAGCACCGATAGATCGCAAGTTTCGCATTTAGTGAACATATCTTCGGTAGTATAGTGGTAAGTATCCCCGCCTGTCACGCGGGAGACCGGGGTTCGATTCCCCGCCGGAGAGATTCTTTTTGTATTTATTTACAGAGAAGGTAATTATTAAATCTATTTCTAATCATGATTTCGATGGCACCTTTTTTTTTTTTTGCTTTATTTTGATTTCATTAACAGTCCTTATTTATTTATCCTGGTATATTTATCGTGGTCGTCGGTGCATGTCATGTGAGGAGACTGGGGTTCGATTCCCCGCCGGAGAGATTCTTTTTGTATTTTTTCTACCACAATATTCACGTGTTTGTTAAACAAACCTGTCAAAATAAGTAGAAATTGCGTTTGTCTTTAAAAATGGGTTAAAATTGTTTTTTTTTTACTTCACATGTCAATTATACTTGAAATTGTGTTCGAGTTATTGCTTCGAAAGATGGTCGTCGAGGCTCTTAGCCATAAGGCCATTGGCTGTCACGACAATCGGCACAATGATAGCCGAGTTCACATTCCACATGTCGACAACCTCGTGTGCCAAGTCGAGATATTTTATTTGTTTCTCTTTCTCAGCTTTCACGAGGTTCTCGTCATGCGGGATGGTGACATCGATTATCATTACGCGGCGCGCTGATCGGTCTATTACCACTATGCCAGGCTTATTGGCTACAATAGTCCTGTCAGTAATGATAGACCGATCCCAGTACAGCGTGACATGGTCTTTCTCGAGAACTGGGTCGGGCACATACTTGTAGTACGGTACCTCAGATTCCACAAGTTTATATTTCAATGCAAGTTGCTGGTGAACAATCCTGGCTACTTGGTTGTGCCTGTGCAAGTACTCGCCGTTAGCCAAACGAGAACAACCAGAAATAATATGTCTGATGGACTCACCCGGACGGTGGCATGCCCGACACACGTCAACCGTCCCGTCCTTCATAATATATTTCCGGTAGTTATTAAAAATTATTATTATTATTTTGTCACATATTTGTGTCGTTTGGCGTACAGGTCACGCGCTTGCTTGTCACGTATACAGGGTGTAAACAGACTCTTAACGAAGCCGAAAGGCACTTGTTCTCCCCGTCATTACGATCATCTTTTTGTTCTAGACCATACCTAGGAACCTTCTAGTTACGGAGATATTGGGCGTCAAAGTCCCAACTTTTCACAAGTTTTTTTTTTAAATACATGTTCTTAACATGTCATGTCATGTTTCATGTTGTGTGTTTGTCATGTCTTTTATTGACTTCAGACTCCTTCACGACCCCCGTACTATTCAATTCATACGTCAGCATAATGTTTTGAATGCGTTACATTGAGTCCTACTGTAAAACGTGATATTTCACCCCAAAAAAAAAGTCGTTTTCCAGCAATCATTTTTGCATAGAGTTACTTAGTTTGATGTCAGCGTCACGATGTGGGTACCCCTCTTGAAAGCACCTACGTTCCCAACTGGGGTACCCAATTGATGCAGCCCACCGTACATAATGTTTGGTTAATGGCTTTGTGAAGTCTGTTTATACCCTGTATGTGACAATGGCGTTAACAATGCGCGGTATCTCTTTCGAACTTACCGTTTGAAAGATATACCGCGGCCCTGGAACACAAAGGGCAAGGAAGGAACATAGATGGGTTTCAGTCAGTACAAGTCTGACACTCCCTTTCGCTCTGCCCAGAGCGGGAGAAGTCATTTGATGATTTCCCATCCGAAAAAAAAGGACTACAATCCTGTACTTTTGCAATATGTTTTCTTAACCTTTTGAAAGCCATTATCTTTATCAAGTTATTACATAAACTTATTAAAAGCGGTGACAGGACTGCTGAGCATGGGGTCCTAGATTCGTTTCTTAGATCGGGCATAGTGTTATTTGCTTTTTCCATCAGGAATTTCTTAGCAGCCACGGAATCTGGATTTGTGGCCGCTTGATGACAATAGGCTCGCCCCCTATTACATGGGACCTAAACATAACTGGGGAAATGTAGGTGTATTGAGTACACTTCTGCCTAACTCTGCGGGGATTACAGGCGTGGATATACGTATTTTAATCTTTGTTGAAGTTATACTTCTTTTGGCGCGTTAGGGAAAAATGATAAGAGTAATTTTTTATGATGCGCGCGCACACCGTCACGAAAAACCGACGCCCTGAAGTTAGCTAGTCAACATACACCCTGAAGATAGCTACTTAACATACACCCTGAAGTTAGCTAGTCAACATACACCCTGAAGTTAGCTAGTCAACATTTTAGTTTTATTCGCCAAAGAAGTATAATTTCTTACGTGCGTAATAAGTACACACAGTTTTTTCTCATTTTTTTTTCTATATTTTCAGCTCCCAATCATCGATCTACGCTCATTGGTTCATAACATCAAACGAAGACGTCGGCGATTTCATAGTCTACATACGCGACAACACAAATAAACTACACTTTTCCTCCGACGTTGCTTACAACCTTAGATCCCTAACCATCCCCATAGACGAACCCTTCAAAACATCTCTCCAAGACGGGAAAACCCACGAAGTTTGCATCCAGGCCAAAAACTCCAATAACACACCCAGAAAATGGCACCCAAGTCAATGTCAGAATGTGCCAACAGATTTTAATTCTTGGCCCAAGAAGTTGGTTGTCGATAAGAGGAGGTTAACCAAGAAGAAGGTGAAATACAGTTGGTTCGGGAGCAACAGTGTGTTAGGGTTGGTCTCTGATTCCATTTTGATAACGCTGTGTATTTTTTTGAGTGTTTGTTTTAAAATTACTGATGGTTTGTAGAGGACAACATTTGCGAAGGTTCCATACAACTCGATTCCTACCAGCTTCCCTTTGAAAAAATCTACAATGTGTAACGGAAAGGGTATTGTAAGCCGAAAGGGGGTCACAAAACTCTTCATTTTGAACAAGCATTGTTCTACGAGTTTAGGACCGCCGCGTGACCAACAAGGTTTTTATAGAGAAGTAAATTTTTTTCGCGTATTTTTCAAAGTCGTAGAACAAAAGTTGTTCTGAATGAGGAGTTGTGTGACCCCCTTTCCGGTACACATTGTTTAGACAAATAATAAAATCACATAAAAGAAATGTACTCCGGCTTACCTCTTATAAAAATTGACACTTCGATACTGGAGGACATTATTATTTTTGTTAGTTAATGAGAGAATTGTAATATTTTGTATGACTAAGATTGATGAATGGGTGGGATGTGGCCCACCCTTGTGTTTAAGATTCTTAGGGTGCTTTTTCACCAAAGATGTGCTATGCAGCTATGCTGCGAGGATGTGTTAGCTTAGCTGTGAAACTATGTGACCGTTTCCACTGATTCTAAGCTATGTAGCGGTGCGAGTAAGATGTGCTATGAAGATGCGCCGCCGCAAAGTAACTCCGCGAGGAATATGCGCAGCTCGAGCTATGCGATGTACCGATAGTAGGGAAGCGGCGAGGGCGCACATACCTACACAACTCGCAACCATCCATAGTACGCATCCATAGTACGCATCCATAGCACGCATCCATAGCACGCACCCATAGTACGCATCCATAGCACGCATCCATAGTACGCATCCATAGCACGCATCCATAGCACGCATCCATAGTACGCATCCATAGCACGCATCCATAGTACGCATCCATAGCACGCATCCATAGTACGCATCCATAGCACGCATCCATAGTACGCATCCATAGCACGCATCCATAGCACGCATCCATAGTACGCATCCATAGCACGCATCCATAGTACGCATCCATAGCACGCATCCATAGCACGCATCCATGGTACGCATCCATAGCACGCATCCATAGTACGCATCCATAGTACGCATTCTTCCATATAAAAATCATATCTTAGTTGAATCCGTTTCCACCAGTGCTAAGCTATGTGCACCAATGAATATGATTGGTGGATATCAAACGCATGCATACCAACGTAGCATAGCACATCCCTGGTGGAAAAGCACCCTTATGCTCGTTCTTCACTAACAGTGAATGTGAATTGATGCTTAAGTATTTTGTGCCTGTTGTTTTGAACTAGCCACAGTATAAAGTACCCTTAAGAAATGCGAAAGGCACTTTCATTACATTTTAGGGTTCCGTAGTCAACAAGGATATCTTCTTAATTAGGAGGTTTCCAGGTATGGTTTAGAACAAAAAAAATATCGCAATGACGGGGAGAAAAAGTGCCTTTCGGCTTCCTTAAGTCTTTTTACTCAAACTCAAAAGCATTTGTTTAAATTAGACCATTACAGGCACTTTAATGCCAGAAAAACAAAGAAGGCTAAGCTACAGTCACAGACACAAGGCATAATAACTTGTGAAAGTACTGTAGTTGCCCATTCCAAAGCGTAGATCTCTATGGAGAAGAATGGGCAAGAAACTCCATGGACACTCTTTTCGATCAAATAATTGTTACAAAATTACATAATTCATGTTGAGATTATACATATATGTGAGAACGATGTAGAAATACGTGCACGTTAAGAGCGTCCAGAGTAAAACATATCAACAAATTAAAAACAAAGTAAGTAGTTAAAATAAACCGTGGCAGCTTAGAGATGACCAGTCCCAACTGACTTTATATCTGTGAGCTTAGTGTTCAAAATCCAACGGTATGCTTGTATTTAAACATTCATTTAGGTATCGCCTGTCGTTTGTGAAAACGGGTAATAATATTTGACACTACTATAAAATTTGACTTATTTAACTAATTCAAAAAAAAAAAAAAAATAAGATTTTGCAGTCGACGATATTTTCTGATTTATTCAAGTACAGTCAAGAGCAACCATATGTAAACACTTAACCAACATTTAAAAAAGTGTTTTTCTCCCGCTGATTAAAATTTCATGTCGTTACGAACATGGTATTCAGGGTGTAAACGGACTCTTCACGAAGCCGTCAACCAAGCATTATGTACATCAAACTAAGTAACTTTACGCAAAAATTAGTGCTGGGAAATGACTTTTTTTTTGGGCTGAAAAATCACATTTTACAGTGGGACTCAATGAAACGCACTCAAAACATTGTGCTGATGGATAAATTGAATAGTAAGAGGGTCCTGGACGTGTTTAAAGTAAAAATGTTACACAATGTAAATTTATTAAAAACGTATTTAAAAAACGAAAAAGTTGGAACTTTGACCCCCAATATCTCCGTAGAAGGTTCCCAGGTTTGGTGTAGAACAAAAAAATGATCGCAATGACGGGGAGAACAATTGCCTTTCGGCTTTGTTAAGAGTCTGTTTACACCCCGTAGTACTCATATTTTTATGAAAAAGATCTTAACCCAAGTTATTTCTCGCGAAAATTGCTTTTAACTTTAGATAAGTGTATACAAACTGTATGGTGTCGGACGTAAAGAACAGCACCATCCCATATCTTCCCGTGGGTGTCGTAAGAGGCGACTAAGGGACTTACCAGAGAATGGGCAGCAGCGTTCTCTGTGCCTTTGTACCAACCGTACTGCGATCGCCAACCCGCCTGCCAAGCGTGGCCATTATGGCAAAACCCCACTTTGGGGGAGGCCTATGTCCAGCAGTAGACGTCGTTCGGCTGAAATGATGTTGATGATGATACATACTGGTGCTCGTAACTGTTCAATCGAATATGAATATCATGTGAAATATTTAAATACTTGAGTGACGTAAATTGAAAAACGGAAAATTGAAAAAAAAAAGGTGTGTGTGTACTTATGTACACGCGTTAGAAGTTATACTTATTTGGCGTCTGAAGAAAAATTAAAAAAAACAAAACTGCAGTAAATATCGAAGAAAAATGTTAAAATCAATCAAAACAGTATAGGTATACAGTAAGTACTGTATATTCAGTTTCCTTACTTATAAGTTAAGTTAGTCATTTAAAGAAATATATATTATTAATTCTATTCTGCAGCCAACTTCATCATGTCGTTTTTTTGGGACATCGTGCGCGCGCAGGTCATGAATTCACTCTCATCCAAACGCGCCAAAAGAAGTATAACTTCAAAAAAAAAAAAATTTCTTGAAAATGGTCTGAATCTGAAAACAATTTCATAAAAAAAAATCTTACCTACATCGTTGCAACAGTAAGTGATGTACTGTTTGAACATACGAGCGTTAACGACTGACGGCATTTCATACAAACTTTTGAATCGATTTTTTTTTTAAAGATTGAACCGAATTTAATTAAACTTCATACGCATAAGCAAGATATATCTAAAATATATTAGATAGGTCTCAAAAGTTGACGGAGGAAAAAATTATGTTACAGCTAAATTAAACCAATTTTAAATTTCTTTTTTTTTTAAAGACATTTCGAAAATTCCTCTGTCAACTTTTTAGACCTATGTATCCTGCTTATGCGTATGAAGTTTCATTAAAATCGGTTCAATCAATTCGAAAAAAAAACGATTTGAAAGTTTGTATGAAATTCCGTCAGTCGTTAACGCTCTTTATCTTAAACTATGTGGAACTCTGCATCTTGGCATCTGTTTCTCTCACATTTAACCCGTCTGCCTTCAAAGCAAGAGTGAACAGCCATCTTCTGGGCACGCTCGTTCTATCATAGATCTCCATCGGTTTCCATCAGGTGGGATCGAAGTCAAGAGTAGGCCATTTTGTAATAAAAAATTGTTGTCTGTAAAGTCGGTTTACGGACGATAATTTTACGTAATAACGTCATAAGAAAACATTAATGTAAAATTGTATACTTTTTGAATTGAATTATTATCACTGAATTATCATTATTTTGTATAATAAATAGATACGTCTCAAACCGAACGCTTAGGCCGATCGTGCCTCTATCGCTAGTTCCGCGCTCTCGCTTGCACGCTCGGCTCAGGCGGGACGTGACCCTTATTCGTGCGTGCAGCCGGCGTTCATCGATTTATAAGACGTTAACACGTCAAAAAAAATATAAATAACTTCAACATTTTTATTATGTATACCTACTTAAAGTTTTTGATAAAATACAAGGTGACACCGATGCGTAAACCTACCAGGTATTCAGTAAATCATTCTGAGCCCCTCACATAGAAATTTTTCATCGGTTATATTTAAAAAAAAACCAGCTGTTCCATACATTTTGACTGTGTAGGTATTGCAGTTTTATATAGAATTAAAAAGTATTATCACTGCCTGTAACTATGACAATTTTGTGATATTATTAGTTCATCACAATTTGGCTTTAATTTTTAACTTAAGCCCTATTTCATTATCACTAAGTGAAACTTAAACGAATGCCTTTTCAATAGGAATGTTTCCTGAGCAAAAAATATGATTTTTTTTAAGTCCGTCAGTTAGATTATCGAAAAATATTGGATACGTATTTTTTGTTTTATCAAATCAATAAAAACTGAGGAAGATAAAACGCATCAAAGATCATGAGTGGGGGCTTGTGACGTAACTCCGCCAGTAAAAGTGTACCGACATAGTGACGTCACACGAGTTTTCGACGCACTGTATCGTCTTCATTTTTTGTTTACGTGAAAAAAGAAAAAATACGTGTCTAATATTTTTTGGAAATGTATCTGACGGACTAATTAGATTTTTTTGGTAAACGTATTTCAACACTCTGCTCAGCGCCGAGAGTTGAAATTTCAACAGTGCAATTTTATATTTAGGCGTTTATTTAGATGTTGCTTATTTTTAATGAAATTGGGTTTTTTAGATGTTTTAATATGTAAAATTGTAACTATAATGTGATCTTTTGAGCTCAAAAATGTATTTTTTATATACAAACG
This sequence comes from Lycophotia porphyrea, assembly GCA_950005105.1. Classification (NCBI taxonomy): domain Eukaryota; kingdom Metazoa; phylum Arthropoda; class Insecta; order Lepidoptera; family Noctuidae; genus Lycophotia; species Lycophotia porphyrea. The sequence goes on along the minus strand of OX465410.1, from coordinate 1,507,637 downwards.
TTGATGTTTTGTATTTTATATGTAGATAATAGTAATTGTATTATGTTCTAGTGACTTTACATAAAAGATTTTTAGACTTGTATATTTTCTATAAAAACAGGAATCGAATCTCGATATTGAATTCAAATAAGCTTTATATTATAGATGAACTTTAATCTCAATTTTATAATCAGTATATTCTATTTTTATAAATTGTATATTTTATTTTTATAAATTGTATATTGTTTTTGTAAATGTACGGGAAAATGAAAGTCCGTTCGTTTTTTTATATATTTTTTATTGCAATAAATAAAGTTACCCTTATTAATTATAAATGCAGTTTTATTAACTTATATACAGTTAAACATAGAGGAGCTCGAGGCTAAACAATAACAGCCGCTCGGGTCGATCTTTAGGTTAAGCCGTGCTTGCCTAGGTTGGTCTGTGGATGGGTGACCACCCATTACATACCGAGTTTCTTCCGTGCCTCGGAAAGCACGTTAAGCCGTTGGTCCCGGCTGTCATTTGAAGATCTTTGACAGTCGTTAAAGTAGTCAGTTGCCCAAAAAGTGTGACAACCAGTCTTACCAAGGGGTATCGTATCTCCCAGTAGTAACTGGGTTGTGGAGGTCAGATAGGCAGTCGCTCCATGTAAAATACTGGTATTCAGCTGCATCCGGTTAGACTGGAAGCCGACCCCAACATAGTTGGGAAAAGGCTAGGCAGATGATGATGACAGTTAAACATAGCGATTAAACTTCTGACTGCTTAAATATTGTAAAAAGCTTTTTCTAACTGTCCTGGGCCTAGTTCCAGACCTTCCTCCCAGTTCGTGAAAGCCATGCCAGTTTTCTTTTGACAGAAAACAATTGAATCCAGTAGCCAAGGCCGTAGTCAAAATTAACTAAGAAATAATCCTAATGTAATATTATGCTTCTGACACAGGCCTTGGGCTAATATTCTTACACTTTAAATAAATTATTTATTTATTATTATGTGTGTATTGCCAGTGATTACATACGGGACCGAAACGCGGTCGCTCACAATGGGCCTCATCAGAAGGCTTAAAGTCACCCAAAGGGCAATGGAGTGGGCTATGCTCAGAGTTTCCTTGCGTGATTAAAACAGAAATGAGGACATCCGCAAGAGAACAAAAGTTACCGACGTAGCCCGAAGAATTGCCAAGGGCACATTGCTCGCAGAACAGATGGCCGATGGGGCCGAAAAGTTCTGGAGTGGCGACCGCGAACCGGAAGACGTTGCGTTGGAAGGCCTCCCACTAGGTGGACCGATGACCTGGTGAAGGTTGCGGGGATCCGCTGGATGCGAGACGCACGGGACTGTTCAATGTGGCGACACTTGGGGGAGGCCTATGTCCATGATGATGAAATTTAACCCTATGTTACATAAATATTCTTAAATTACTGCAGCCTCTGATCAGCCAATCTACGTCTATGGAGGCCCAACACCTGGACCGTGCATCCTAACCAAAGCGATCAGCCAGCGTTTATCTCACTCATTTCTTTTGCGCTGAACAGAATGATCGCTACAGTCACTTGTTCTCGCGGTGATCTATTTAGTTAGGACACGACTTGGCATATTAAGTTATCAGCTGTGAGGCTTGCTATCTTCCGCATATTCCACATCTTCGTACGTAGATTCATGATGTTTGTATGTGGGTATCGTTTTGTATGGGGACACTTGGCTGGTTTCCGGGGTATAGGAGTTCCAGTCAGCTGGGTGGACGGATCCTGGAACAATGGGTAAATAATAATAAAGTTATTTTTTTGTTTCTCCTGCCATCCCACGGTGTACGTGCGCGTCCAGTAGCCCTAAGACACTAAGGCTCATTTGCACGAAAAACTTAACTCAGAGTTATTTGGTAATACGAGGTTAAATTGACAGTTTATCAAACAATATTGTCAATTTAACCTCTTGTTAGCATATAACTCTGAGTTAAGTTTTTCTTGCAAGTAGCCTTAAGGGTAAGAGGTTAGGGTTGCGGGAATGTTCGAATGAGACACCGCGGCCCTGGAACTCAAAGGGCAAGGAAGAAATGGATGGGTTTTGGTCAGTACAAATCTGACACTCCCTTCCGCTCTGCCCACAGCGGGAGAAGTCATTTTAAGATTTTCCATCCGAAAAAAAAGTGCGAGAAGGAGAAAATTTTTTATTTTATTTTTTTTATTTTATTTTATTTTGGCAACAAACAGTCATGTACTTACAAACAATATTATTTATGAAAGAATTGGTTCCTTACAAAAGACCTATAGTGCCGACAATGTGGTATAGTTCTAAAAATAAGTACAATAAACTCTTAACAAGGAAAGACGTGCAAGAAATACATAATATATTAATTTTTGTGTCAGAACTAATGTTCAATGCAACTTAATTTACAAAGTAAACTGAAGGTGGACAAAGTAAAAAAATAGAATGAGTTAAAATTTTGTGACATATCTACTTTTAAGTTTCTGTTTAAGGCTATTAAGAGAAATGTTAAAAAGATCTATGTCTGTAAATTCTCTATTATAATTGTTAGTGGAACGGTATATAAATGAGTTACGAGTGTATGTTTTATGCAGTCGAGGAGGAACAAAAAGTGGTATTGTACGTGAGGGGCGTACGGGTAGGCGAGCGTGTGCTCTTACTGATATTTTACCAAGTAGTGATGGTGAATCAGTAAATGAGTTTAAAATCTTGAACAGTTGAATGATGTCGAACATATTACGTCTGTTACGTAGACTTATCAGTTTATGCCTACGCGTTGCGTCAGAAAAGAAGAGAAGGGGAAGGGGGAGTTTGGCAGAAGCGTTAAGCTTTCACGGGCAAGTGCCACATGAACGCGCAGTGACATAGTGCACAAGTGAAGTGTTACTAACATAGTTTTAAGGTTTTATTTACTAATACAATTTGTATTATATCATATGTATGTTAGTCTGTAAGGTATATATCTATGGACCAAAGTAGCCTGATAATAAATGTATGTTGTTGTTAAGGTTAATGTAAGAAAGAGGGTACGAACAGCATCAAAAGTCGATGAATAATGAACACAATGTTTTAAATCTTAATAACTCAACAATTTCAAGTCCAAACGCAACTATAACATGAATTGGTTAAAAAAAGTTTACAGAGTTCTTCTGTGTTGTCTGCAGTTCTGTTAATCGACTCTTGGAGCTGACCCTACCACCGATTGCCACCGAACAGAAAATGGTTAGCTAGGTACGAAGTTTGTATAGTTTGTATAGAATGGCGTAAAAATGGAGAAGAACTAGACATGCTGCGCCGACCACAAATGAATTGGGATAGGTAATTACGGAAAGGCGAACGACGGGGTATATGCAATAAAAGTGACTTAGTTATCAACAAAATCTTATTTATATTTACATTGCGGAGTAGTTAAGAAGTTATAAAAAAACTGATTCTTACCGGTATCCGGCAGACTTCTTTCATACCCTGCAATGAGAAAAAAAGATGCAAGATTTTAAATAAGATTTTGTTAGATAAATCTAGATGTTTGATTGTTTGCTTATGTATAACATTGCCTATTTCTATAGGTATATCTATTATTATATACTAACATTATAAAGAGGTATGTGTTTGTTTGCTTGTAGGTTTGTAAGTTGGTATGTGGGGCTAGGGGGTAATCTCCGGAACTAATGATCCAATTTCGATTTCAATTCGATTGGCCTGTTGGTCTAGTGGTTAGCGACGTGGGTTCGATTCCCACGCAGGACAAATCTTTGTGCGATGAGTAGGATTATTTGTTCTGTATCTGGGTGTAAATTTATCTATAATACTTATGTATGTATTTAGAAATATATAAGTATGTTTATCAGTTGTCTGGTTGCCATAGTACAGGCTCTGCCTAGTTTGGGATCGGAATGGCGGTGTGTTGGTTGTCCCAAGATATTATTATTATTATAATTCTAAAAATTCTTTCACTGGCAGAAAGCTACATTTTTCGCGGGTGCTATGGGCTATAAATTATATTTATATCATGCATATTAGCCGAGCTATCACACGTTTTGCGGACGAAGTCGCGGGCGAAGTGCTAGTTAAATGTAAAGTGGACTAACCATGATGTTCCGAAGCTGGAGGCCACTCGTGATGATGGCCCGATTTCGCCTTCAATGCCGTGAAGAATGATGCCACCTGAAAATTAGAAATTGAAATAAGTGCATATCTAATAAGTGTTTTAATATATACTTGCGTAATCATAATCATACATCTTTATTTATCTCGACATCAGAAATTACGGCGCTGGTATATGCTAATCTTATATACAGGGTATAAACAGACTTCACGAAGCCGTCAACCGAGCATTATGTACATCAAACTAAGTAACATTACGCAAAAATTAGTGCTGGCCGGGAAACGACTTTTTTTTTTCGGCTGACAAATCACGTTTTACAGTAGGACTTAATGTAACGCTATCAAAACATTGTGCTGATGGGTGGATTGAATAGTAAGCGGGTCCTGGAGGTGTTTAAAGTAAAAATCTTACATTAAAAACATGTATTTAACTGGTGAAAAAGTTGGAACTTTGACCCCCAATATCTCCGTAACTAGAAGGTTCCCAGGTATGGAATAGAACAAAAAAATGATCGCAATGACGGGGAGAACAAGTGCCTTTCGGCTTCGTTAAGAATCTGTTTACACCCTTTAGAGAAAGGTGTCTGAGGTAGGAAGGTCCTGGGTTACAGATCACCTCTCCGGCTTAGATATAACATTTAATATATAGCAAAAAATTTAGTCAAGATATTAAAGTTAAAGGGAGTAGATAAAGAAGTACTTAAAATTAATTATTTAAAATTTGACATATAAACATAGGTAGTCAGTGTCTCAAGACGAAAGTCTATGACCAGTGTGTGTTGCCAGTGATTACATACGGGACCGAAACGTGGTCGCTCACAATGGGCCTAATTAGAAAGCTTAAAGTCACCCAAAGGGCAATGGAGAGGGCTATGCTCGGAGTTTCCTTGCGTGATCGAATCAGAAATGAGAAATGAGAATGCTGATCCGCAAGAGAACCAAGGTTACCGACGTAGCCCGAAGAATTGCCAAACTTAAGTGGCAGTGGGCAGGGCACATTGCTCGCAGAACGGATGGCCGATGGGGCCGTAAAGTTCTGGAGTGGCGACCACGAACCGGAAGACGTTGCGTTGGAAGGCCTCCCACTAGGTGGACCGATCACCTGATGAAGGTTGCAGGGATCCGCTGGATGCGAGTCGCACGGGACCGGTCAATGTGGCGACACTTGGGGGAGGCCTATGTCCAGCAGTGGACGTCTATTGGCTGAAATGATGAATGATGAAACATAGGTAAAAAAAATTGTGACATTTAAAAAAAAATATGACATTGGATAACAAAATCACAGTATTTAAAAACTGATGATAGATAGAATCATTTAAATACCAGATGAAATACGAAACATTGCATTAAAATTTATTTATTACTATCTATCAACTTTATTCATAAAAAGTCTTGTCCGAGAGATGGTCTTCGAAAGACCATTTCTCGAAAACCTCGAGATTTCAAAATCAAAATCAAAATCATCAAAATCAAAGCATTTATTTCAAGTAGGCCAGTTACAGGCACTTTTGAATTGTCGACAAGATAAAAATGTAATGAAGCTACAGTCCCAGTCACAAGGCATAAAAACTGTGAAAGTACTGTAGTTGCCCATTCCCTAGCGTAGATCTCTATGGAGAAGAACGGGCATGAAACTCTATGGACACTCTTTTTTATTTAAACGGTTTTATTTAGCTCACCCCGTTTGTTTTATTTATTATTCTTGGGTCAAATTTAGTAATTCAAATTTCACCCTCTTCCTGTCAACCGATTAATCTGAAATTTTGTATACACTTTGGATTTTGGTGACAATACAATTATGTTTATTCATTATCATTATAAATTCAAGATGGCCACCGCTACAAAATGGCGGATAATTTATGTTTTATTAATCCCATCAATATGGGTATCAAATGAAAGGGCTCAACAAGCAGAATACAATATACTATAAAAAATTGAAATCCAAGATGGCGGCCGCTACAAAATGGCGGATAACGTAGGTTTTATCAATCCCATCAACATGGGTATCAAATGAAAGGTCTCAACAAGTAGAATACAATTTACTATGCAAAATTGAAATCTAAGATGGCCGCCGCTACCAAATGGCTGATAACAATTTTTTATCAATCTCACCAATATGGGTATCAAATAAAAGAGCTTGACAAGAAGAATACAGTGCACTATACAACCTCAATATTTAAGATGGGCGCAGCCACCAAATGGCGTATAATAATAAGATTTAAATTTAGAAATTGAATCTGTAATTTAGGTATCTGATTAATCCAGCCTGAATCCACCACCCAAGTCAAGATTTTGTATCGTGTTGAGGACTGTGTGGCGTTAGGGTGGCTAAAAATGATACGTCGTTAGCGGTACACCACCCAAGTTAAGGTGAAAGGTTAAAACGCGCCGAGAACTGTATGGCATTAGGGTGGATAAAAATTATATGTCGTTAGCGTTTTCCCCTCAAGACTCAGGCCCATCTTGTTGTACATAGCCTTGCCCCTTTATTGGACCTCTGGGGGGGTCGACCGTTTAAATGTCCATTACTCGTGGGAACAAAATGGTAAAAAAAAAACTAAAAACTAGAAAATAAAAATAGGTAAAAAAACTTTTTAAGTTAAACGGTTTTATGTTAAACATACATTGCAATGTTTAAGATAAATGTACTAAAAACCAAAAAATAATAAAATAGATACAGTCGTGGGAATTATAAACATATGCATAGACTAGACTAAAATAAAACCGTGGGGCACGTCAATTGTCTACAAATTATCGACTTAATGTGCGATAGAAGAATCGTTTAATTCGTCGTTAAAATAGGCAGTTGGCCCGCAGACGGTGAGGAAATTACTTACTATTTTCTTGCTCATGGAAATTCCAATAGTTATAAACTCCATGTAAATAAAAGAGATGTTTCAACTAGTTTATCGTTGGACATTCACACTGCTGGCTGGCGAGGAATCGTTTCACTGCTCGTAGTTTGTCTTTAATCGACAAAACATATGATTTTATCATATGTTTTGTCGATTGATACTACTCGCTCACCACTATGAAACCCTAAAACTCGCTTATAATCGAGCTTGCTAGCTTGTTTCCACATTCTAGCCCTACTTATCACACGTCCATCGTTGTCGGTTGAACAACTGCCTAATTATAGTGTAACATTACAAAACAAACATTTTAATCAACGATTGTAGACAATTGACGTGCCCCACGGTTTTATTTTAGTCTAGTCTATGCATATGTTTATAATTCCCACGACTGTATCTATTTTATTATTTTTTGGTTTTTAGTACATTTATCTTAAACATTGCATTGTATGTTTAACATAAAACCGTTTAACTTAAAAAGTTTTTTTACCTATTTTTTTCTTTATTATAAGTATGACTTCTATACGGGGTTGACACCGACGCGAAAACCGTTACCACGTACCTATTCAGTACATCATTCTGAGCCTGGGGGCTCCGATGAACAATTTCTATGTGAGGGGAATAGGAACTGTTCATCGGTTATTAAAAAAAATCAGCTGACCCATACATTTTTACCGTGTAGGTTGCACTTTTTTAGCAAAAAGCTGTTTTTTTTTCGTGTCGGTGTCTATTCCGCCCCGTATGTTTCCTTCGTGCCTCGGAATGTACTGTTGGTCCCGGCTGTCATTTGTTGATCTTTGACAGTCGTTACAGGTGGCCCGAAAGCCTGACAACCAGTCTTACCAAGAGGTTTCGGATTACCCAGTACTAACTGGGATGTGGAGGTCAGCTATGCCGTCGCTCCATGTAAAATACTGGTATTCAGCTGCATCTGGTTAGACTGGAAGCCGACCTCAATATAGTTGGGAAAAGACTAGGCAGATGATGATGAAGGATAGCTTAGCCCGGCCTGGTAATCGAAACCAGGATCTCACGCTTAGCACAATAGCGTTTGCGACCAATAGACCCGAGGCAGTCACACTAAACTGAATTTATCTCGTCACATGATTAAATAATTTTAAGTTTTTATTCTATGTTGGCAATAAAAACTATAGTGTATCTATAATTAAATTATGATACCATTTTTTATTGAGCTTGTAACAAGAATATAAGTGTCTACAAAAAAAATTTAGTTCGCAAGTCAAGAATAAATCTATATAAATAAATAAAGTTGAAGTGTCTGTTTGTAATGTCAAAATAACAGCATTTTAAATAATGCTTATGAAAGTAAATAGGTACAGTACTTATAAAAGATTTTTTTGAATTAAAACTTCTTTACGCGCTGCTTGACTTGGAGAGTAAGCTGGTGAATGTGTTACGTTACGAGGCAAACGTAAGTTGAGAGGGAGATATAAGTTAGTGAAGATAGAAAGATACAGAGTTACGTTTTCGAATTTGACAGACGATTGTTCCGCATTTGTTTTTAAATTTTTGTCTGTTTGTTTTAGCTAATCTCCGAAGCGGTTGGACCGATTTCGACAAAACTTTTACTGGCAAATAGTTGATGTTATAAGGAGTTCTTAGTTTGATGTACAGAAAGCTTGGTTGACGGCTTCGTGCGGGCTCCGTTTGTTTACTCTCTGTATATTTCTCTCAAAAAAGGTGTACAAACGCCAGCACATCAAGCTTCCCGAAACTGTCAAATTTTCCCAATCAACCTTGAACTTAATACTTTAGCGATGAAGTTGAAAATCTATTTAAAAAATTTACGGATCGTAGTAGCTTGATACAACAATTTTAATTACATTACAGTGATGTACAGTATTTAGAGTTGCCAAAAACTTAAGTGGCAATGGGCAGGGCACATTGCTCGCAGAACGGCCGATGGGGCCGAAAAGTTCTGGAGTGGCGACCGCGAACCGGAAGACGTTGCGTTGAAAGGCCTCCCACTAGGTGGACCGATGACCTGGTGAAGGTTGCGGGGATCCGCTGGATGCGAGTCGCACGGGACCGTTCAATGTGGCGACACTTGGGGGAGGCCTATGTCCAGCAGTGGATGTCTTTTGGCTGAAATGATGGTGATGTTGATGAAAGTATTTAGGTTACTAAATAGTTTTAGAGACATTAAATAATTTAGCCACACATGTCAGGGTTTCTAGCTAAATTAATCAGTCTGAATGTCAGACAGAATTTTGAAGTGAATGTGCAACTAACATTCACTATAATAAGTTGTTAAATTACCTACACTTTCTTTCTAGACTAGACAACTAAGTACAATTCATATTAGGTACAACATCTAGGTCACTAATTATAGTCTAGTGCTTCTAAATGCCTTTCGCAATATTTTAAATCTAATATTAACGAGTTTGTCTTTCTACTAGTGATTTAGATAGCTAGATAATTAAAATCCAGCTGTTGAGTCTGTTTTGATTTAATCTATACAACATAAGATAAAATCACGCCTGTAATCCCCGTAGGGTCAGGCAGAAGTGTATCTAATAGTACACCCACATTTCGCCATGTAATAGGGGGCACGCCTATTGTCATCAACCGGGCACAAATCCAGACTCCGTGGCTGCTACTGAGAAATTCCTGACGGAAAAACCCAAAAACACTTTGCCCAAACTGGGAATCGAACCCAGAACCTCATGCTCAGCAGTCGCGCTTGCGACCACTCGACCAACGAGGCTGTTAATATCATAAAGCTAAAGAGCTGAACGCGCTAATCTCAGTATGCAAGACTAAACCTTTTTATTGATATTTACCATTTTGATACCTTTTTATCTATGTTTTTGTTACTTACTGTTTATGATTTTTGATTGACATAAAATATTCTTTTGTTTTAACACCGAGAACCAGCGTACTTAATTTCGGTAAGAAAGTACTGGTTCGAATTGAAAATTATATTAGTGTTGGGTAGTCCATTTATCGAGCATAGGAGCGGTGCATCAATGAAAAATGTTGCAAAAACGGGGAAAATAGTATTTAAGGGGTATTTTAGAGTTATAAAATGAACGTTTCTTTATAGATGTTGTTAGAATATAAACATCATCGACATCAATTCAAGGCCAGACTCCTATTTACTACTCTACTCGGAATTCCTTAAAATAGCCTCACACCGGAATCGAACTCAAGCCCTCAATCAGCAGTCGCACTTTTGATCAATAGACCAACAGCCACTCTTTTTTTTTACCTTACCCAGTAGCACCACCGCAATCTCTATTCAACTCGTAGCATAGACAAAAAATAACCAAAGACAAACGTTGCGTGCCGAACAATACTTTTTACTCTATGTTTTTGTCTAGTTCTGTCATTAAGTTCCGTAGATTATAGCGTTGTAAACGACGAACAGGAAGCGTGCTAACTATGCTGATTACTTTAAAAATACTAGGTGTGTCATGGCGTTTTTTGAAATCAAAGTGCGTTTAATGTAATAGAATTTGATATTTGAGATTCTTTGTTTGGAAAAAATTGTGTGATGAGAAAAAAAACTGGCTACGTTCGAGTCGGACTCGCGCAAGAAGGGTTCCGTATCATAAACCGAAAAAAACACGTTTCTTGTATGGGGGCGCCCTTTAATTATTAAATAGTTTATATTTTTATTATTTGCTGTTATAGCGGCAACAGAAATACATCATCTGTGAAAATTTCAACTGTCTAGCTATCACGGTTCATGAGATACAGCCTGGTGACAGACAGCCAGACAGACGGACAGATAGACAGACGGACAGCGGAGTCTTAGTAATAGGGTCCCGTTTTTACCCTTTGGGTACGGAACCCTAAAAATCATCATCTGCCTAACCTTTTCCCAACTATGTTGGAGTCCGCTTCCAGTTTAACTAGGTGCAGCTGAATACCTGTATTTTACATGGAGCGACGGCTCCATGTAAAAAAATAAAACTTGTGTTTTCTACAAAACCTCGCACGGTCAAAATGTATGGGACGGCAGATTTTGATTTCAATGACTATATGCGGTGCCGAAGGCACCAAAGAAGCAGATTCCTGCTTACCTTTAGGAACAAGGCACTCTACTTAGTGTCTTGGTATCCACTTTAGTCAAATAGTATATTCCATACACATCTGTGGGTATCACTTCACAGTACACTGTACAGCCATTTAGCCATTCAGCCATCATAGGATTCTAACCCGCAGCTTTAGCGTAGTTAGAACGATAAACTGAGGACTCTCCTGGGAACTCTCTGGATGCCTGAGCTCTCTTAACTGAACTAAAGAAAACATATACCTTAGCAGAGCTCACAGCAATCTTGAACACCAGCAACGCCAGGCCTATGGCTACAGACTTGGCCGCCATTATGCTCGTCAGCAGCATCCAGGTAGATGTGGCTCCGACGTGGAAGATCAGCGGGATCAACGCCATGCCCATCTTCTTCATTCTGCCTTCTGTTGGAGGGAAGAGGTAGTGTGGTTAGTTGTACTGTCAAATTATCATCATCATCGATCTCCTTTTTTTTACGGATGGGAAATCATCAAATGTCTTCTCCCGCTCTGGGCAGAGCGGAAGGGAGTGTCAGACTTGTACTGACTAAAACCCATCCATGTTCCTTCCTTGCCCTTTGCGTTCCAGGGCCGCGGTATCTCTTTCGAACAGCCCGCAGCCCTGGCAGGCATCGGCCCTTGCGGGCCCCTCCCTATTTGCTGACATCTCTTTGAGGCGCGCGTGGAACACGAACGCGCCGTCAACACGGCCTGTCGTCAAAAGACGGACGGACGGCGAGCTAGCCCATTACTCTCCGTCCACAGGTCCGCGTCTACGGTGGCCGGAAGCCACCACGTGACCCCCGACGCCCGAGGTGTCTCCCGCGGCGGCTGGGACGAGAGGTTCTCTCCCTCTCACGCTCCGCCACCTCCTTCGCTAGCATGACTGCTTCGCAGAAGGAGGTGATGGCGTCCCATTCCCTTTCGCTCCGGACCATGGACTGGACCAGGGCCGGACGCGATAGGTCGCCGCCGCCGATCGCCGCTACGAGGACACGGCGGTGCTCCGCCCAAGCGGGGCAGACCTCTACCGTGTGCTCCACCGTATCCTCTGGGCGACCCTCACAGTGGTAACACCCGGGCGTTACCTCCCGCCCGATTCGGTGCAGGAACCTCCCGAAACAACCGTGTCCGGTGAGGACCTGCGTCAGGCGGAAGGTGAGGGTGCCGTGGCCCCTCTCCAGCCACTCCTCAAAGAGGGGACTTATCGCCACTATTGTGGCGTGCCCTGCACGGGGTTGCGATAGTCGCTCTCTCCATGTCGCCATGAGTGATACTAGGCCTTATGTAATATCAAATCAATTGCATAATTAGCAGCTATGTACCACACCTTTGCTACCTCAAAATATCCAATTGTTTTTAATTATAATAAGGGACTCCCACAGAAAAAGTTTCTTATAAAATGACGTATATCTGGCGATCACGGGATCTTCTTCGATTACCTCCTACATCCAAACTTAACAGTAAATTAGAGTAGGCTGAAGAAATAAAATTTGAATGTAAACGTTCTTAAAACTACTAGAATTACCCCTCTGGTGTTTGAGATTGGTAGACTTTGTACGAATAGGGATGTTTCCTGAGTTAAAAAAAATATGATTCTATTTAGTCCGTCAGTTAGATTATCGAAAAATATTGGACATGTATTTTTTGTTTTATCAAATCAATAAAAACTGAGGAAGATAAAACGCATCATGAGTGGGGGCTTGTGATGTTATTTCGCCAGTAAAAGTATACTGACATAGTGACGTCACTCGAATTGTCGACGCCCTGTAGTCTTAATTTTTTGTTTTCGTGAAAAAGAAAAAATAATGTCCAATATTTTTTAGAAATCTATCTGACGGAGTAATTCGATTTCTTTGGTAAATTACCCTATTGTATCCGTATTGGTTTTGTAGCTATATTGCAAATAGGTTAATAAAGTGGCAATCTTAGGCTATGCATGTCTTTATAATAGTCTCTATTAGGTTTCTTCGGTGCAAAATTGCTATCTAATTAACTGTAGACTTTCACAGGGTAAGTTCTTAACTAAAGTTTAGTCTCTTGTAAATATCATCACAACATTATAACATCACGCCTGTAATCCCTGAAGGGTAAGGCAGAAGTGTACCTAATAGTACACCCACATTTCGCCAGTTATGTTTTTTAAGCCCCACGTAATAGGGGGCGAGCCTATAGCCATCAACCGGGCACAAAAATAAAATAAATAAATGTGGGGGCTAGTAAATATCAATTAACCTTAAATAAATAAAACCGGCCAAGTGGGAGTTGGACTCGCACATGAAGGGGTCTGTGCTATCGTAGTACCCCAGCTCCCTTTAATTTTATTTTTTGTTGTTATAGCAGCAACAGATATAGGTACACATTCTGTGAAAATATCAACTGTGTAACTATTACCATTAATTTGGTTAATTTAAAGAAGAAAGAGGGTAAGCACACATAAAACAATATTATTTAGTTCGTTACTGGAACGCACAAAACGCAGGTGAGTAAAAATTCGTTATTAAGGTGGTTGCGTCAGGGTAGCCCGCGAAATTCAAATTTCTTACGTTTTTTTGCAATTTGCAGGTCATTGTCAGGTTTTATGTTGATGAAAAATGAGTCGCGCCAGTAACACGTATGTAGTTACAGAATCACAATCATGAAAATCACCAATATAACCCTGTAAGACTATGTAACCCTATTGAATGACTTTTTCATAAAATATTCATTAATAGGATTACATGAACTTAGAGGGTTGTATTGATGAATTTCATGATTGTAATTCTGTAACTACATATGTGTTACTGGCGCAACTCATTTTTCATCAACGTTCAACCTGACACTGACCTGCAAAATACAAAAAACGTTAGAAAAATTGAATTTCGCGGGCTACCCTGACCTTAAGATGAGATAATATCTAATTTTAACGTGAGGGGAGGAATATTCTGAAAGTGTGGGTTTGTAAGAAGTAAATAGATCTTTCAGCAAAAAATTGGTTTGAATAAGTTTTGATGTTCAGCTTTTGAGATATGGGACTTTTTCATGAACCTGCAGCGGTAACTTTGTTTTCCATTAACATACAATGAAAAACAAATCTAATTTTGCTGTTGTTGTAAAAGGGTATATTGTTATTTTATTATACTGTTTGGTGCTACGGCCATACAGAAAAAAACAGACTTCCAAAAAAAAGACAATTAATGTAACAAAGTCACACTTCGGAAGTTATTTAAGATGTTTTTTTTATTTCAAACTTTTTTATAACCAGTGTTAACAAAGCCAATAATGTCATAAATGTAACAATTTGGTTACGGTACCCTAAATTCAGTGAGGTGTTAATCTTTATATAAGTGAGGAGATTACAATGTATTGTTGACAATTTAACAATGCTTCATAGGCTTTTCAACTTCTCACCATTTAACCAAATGAGGTTAGCAGATAACTCGGATTTTTTCTTCATGATTATGGATCAAAAGAGTAAATTACATAATTACAGTAAGGCATCCAAATCAACGGCGGCGGCGACCTATCGCGTCCGGCCCTGGATCAATCCATGGTCCGGAGCGAGAGGGAATGGGACGCCGTCACCTCCTTCTGCGAAGCAGTCATGCTAGCGAAGGAGGTGGTGGAGCGTGAGAGGGAGAGAACCTCTCGTCCCAGCCGCCGCGGGAGACGCCCCGGGCGTCGGGGGTCTCGTGGTGGCTTCCGGTCACCGTAGACGCGGACCTGTGGACGGTGACTAATGGGCTAGCTCGCCGTCCGTCCGTCTTTTGACGACAGGCCGAGTAGACGGCGCGTTCGTGTTCCAAGCGCGCCTCAAAGAGATGTCAGCAAACAGGGAGGGGCCCGCAAGGGCCGATGCCTGCTAGGGCTACGGGACTGTTTGAAAGAGATACCACGGCCCTGTAACACAAAGGGCAAGGAAGGAACATGGCTGGGTTTTAGTAAGTACAAGTCTGACACTCCCTTCCGCTCCGCCCACAGCGAGTCATTTGATGATTTCCCATCCGAAAAAAAAAAGTGATCCAAATCGACAAGGAATCAATAATGATAAAAAAATCTAGATTTTGAAATAATACTGTTTTGTGTCTAATGAGACGAGTAATAGAGAAGTATGGAAGAAGAAGATATGCTGTGCCGACCCCAAATAAATTGAGATGGACCAGGAGATTAATGATGATGACTGTTTTACTTATTATGAAGGGATGAATGAAAGGCATTTGCATGTGGCTGAGATGAGAATGTTAAGGGTGTGGTGGTACGCGAACGGATAAATGAGTACATAAGAAGAAGTCTGAAAGTGGCGCCGGTGACTGCAAGATTGTGTGGTGATCGGTTGTCGTGGTATGGGCATCTGATGCGGAGGAATGAGGAAAATGTCGAGACGAATGTGGATGGGTAAGAGAGTAGAGGAAGTCTAAAGAAACGGTGGATGAACTGTGTGAGAGAGATATTGATTGGCCTGTTGGTCTAGTGGTTAGTGACCCTGACTGCTAGGACGGAGGTCGTGGGTTCGATTCCCACACAAGACAAATCTTTGTGCGATGAGTACCGCGATTATTTGTTCAGTATCTGGGTGTATAATTTATCTATAATATAGTATAGTATTAAGAAATATATAAGTATGTTTATCAGTTGTCTGGTTGCCATAGTACAGGCTCTGCCTAGTTTGAGATCAGATGGCGGTGTGTTGGTTGTCCCAAGATATTATTATTTATTATTATTTATTATATGGCAAGAAAGGAGGTGTCTGATGAGATGACGAGTAATAGAGAAGTATGGAAGAAGTATACATGCTGCGCCGACACCAAATGATCTACATGTGAACCTAAACTTAATACTGACTTTTTTCTCTAAATTATCGCATTTAAAAATCACACCAGAAAAAAATTGCTAGTCAAAACTTTGCAACCAAGGGCTCATATTTTTCTGTTTTATGCCTGACTGGTCTGAGAATCGAATCCGAAACAAAACGCAAAGCGTACTAAAAAAAATATGTGTGCGTGAAACCTTTACGCGCGATTGAAGTAAGTACACATGTCAATATAATCTTGTTATTTTTATTTTTTTTTATGGCGGAAACTACACAGACTATAGTAAGCGTTACTTCCGTCAGAAAAAAAATCTGAGTTACTCCCTAGTCGTGCCTAAAGAAGTTTTACTTCAAAAGCATTAAGACACGACTTTATTATTCCCTAAAACCAAGAAATTGTGTCCTTGTAACTAGAAAAATTGAAAGAAACTTACTCCTTGACGTCTCCACACCGAACTTAGGCTTCAAATCCTGATAATGTAACAATCTGCCCAAATCACTGTTCCCGAAATGCTTATCATTAAAATCTTCCAGCCATTTAACAGCATAAATACTACTTTCACTTATTTTATCTAGAAATTTTGTTTCTAAAACCTTTATCAAACTATTTTCTTCCGCCATATTGAAATTAAAACATAATAAAAATAATAAAAATATTTTTGGTAGCGACTCCATATTGGCTTATTTGAATTTCGAATGCGCGCGTTCGCTCGCGTTCCTACAATGAGACTGTGTGATTATTATTTTCTTTGAAAGTGAATACTTTGTCCAATTTATGTTCACCCCTACTTCTGATTTATTCGTGTGGGTGGATGGGTCTCATTAAAATGAACGTATGAAAGACCAATATATTAATCACCAATTTACGTTGATCCGCTTCTTTTGATTTGTTTGTGTGAGTGGATAGGTCTTACTAAAATGGATATGAATGTAATTATTCTTATAAACAAAAATTTTGCTTAAAACTAGGCCTCATTAAAAAGTGAAATTGTAAATTTGAAAAGCATAGCAACACTAAAAAGAATGAAAAATAATTGTTTTAAAAATCATGTAGGTAAGTTGAAATCTTTTTTGGGCAACATTGACACGTTTTGCGGTCTAATTTTCCGCATTTAGAGAGGTCTAAATATAATGGACATGTCAAAACACAATACCTATAGGTAGTTTTATTCAGTAAGTTGATCTTATCATTTGAATTTGAAGAGCCTTGCCGAATATCATTTACTAATGGCTTTATTACAAGTTTATTACGCCTCCCAAGCATTTTTAATGCCTCCTTACCTACTAAATGAACTATCATTTTATCTATACCAGGGTTTCTCAAACGTTTTCAGTTCGCGGCACGCTTACAGGAATTATATTTTGCCTCGGCGCCGCCCTAGCTAGCCGAAAAAGCAGACTTTTTATAATACACTTGTTGACACGGAAGAATACATTTCAAAATCCGGTTTCACATAAATAAGATGTAGCGAGAGGAATGAGAATTCTTAGAGGTTTTGAATATTCAAAACTCCACGAAATCGGAACTTCAAAGCTCAATGACACTCTCTTCTTCTTACAAAGTGAATTCTGCTGGATCTTGTGGATAAAAAAAGGATTTTGCATTCACGATTTTTTTTCGAAATCGTCTTTGGCAAAGTATTTTAAGAACCATTAAGACGTGAGCTTTGAAAGGTTTTCCGTAAAAATGGGCATTAAGGTGGTTGCGTCAGGGTAGCCCGCGAAATTCAAATTTTCTTACGTTTTCTCTAAAAATTGTACCTGTAGCACATTCCCGAAGCTTCCCTGTCATACTCGCGGAGAAAATGCGATGCTTCTGCAGTATTTGTGTTGACACCCTGAAAAAGACAGTAAATGTTAGTAGTTAAGGTGGTCGCGTCAGGGTAGCCCGCGAAATTCAATTTTTTTTACGTTTTCTCTAAAAATTCTACCTGTAGCACATTCCCGAAGCTTCCCTGTCCTACTCGCGGAGAAACTGCGATGCGTCTGCAGTATTTGTGTTGACACCCTGAAAAAGACAGTAAATGTTAGTAGTTAGGTGGTTGCGTCAGGGTAAATTCAAATTTTCTTAGGTTTTTTGTAATTTCCAGGTCAGTGTCAGGTTGTATGTTGATGAAAAATGAGTCGCGCCAGTAACACGTATGTAGTTACAGAATCACAATCATAAACTCATCAATACAACCCTCTAAGTTTTCACAACCCTCTAAATATTCATAAAGTATTCAATGAATATTTCATGAAAAAGTCAGTCTTAACAAAAATAAATTGCAAACTTAAAACACCTTTTATTGTCTTACAGGTGCATAAATTATCTACAAAACGGTAATTTTAAAGTAACAAAAATATGTGTAAATTGAACTAAACAAGTATACCAGTCTAGATTTGAAGATAAGCATAATTTACTGGCTAAATTCAACAATTTTGTTCGAGCATGATATGATTTGTAAAAAAAAAGTACTTAGGTAATTTTCAGTGAGTTATCTTTTTTATTAAAGTCTACGCTTGAAGTACTTTTACTGCATGCAGATTTTAATCGTAACAAGAATAATTTAGAGACTTTTTTGGTATATATTTAGCGGTGGATGAAAACCAAAGATTCCTTGCCTATATCATCTGCCTAGCCTTTTCCCAAATATGTTGGCAAGCCATGCTTGCATAGGTTGGCCCGTGGATGGGTCACCCATTACATACCGAGTTTCCTCCGTGCCTTGCAAAGCACGCTAAGCCGTTGGTCCCGGCTGTCATTTGTAAATATTTGACAGTCGTTAGGTACTCAGTGGCTCAAAAAGTCTGACAACCAGTCTGACCGACGGGTATCGTATTACCCAGAATTTATTGGGTTGTGGAGGTCAGATAGGCAGTCGCTCCATGTAAAATACTGGTATTCAGCTGCATCCGGTTAGACTGGAAGTCACTGACCTGCAAATTGCAAAAAAAACGCAAGCCCTGACGCCCTGACGCTTCTACCTTAATATCCTCATAGTACTTACCTACCGTTTGTATTCAAGTTTCGAAAATACGATCTGCACTTCCTGACGGCTCTGACATTTTGACTGCTCCAAAAAAAAGCTAACAATAACAGTTTCTTAGCCGTATCAGGTTTTACTTTCTAGAGAGAAAAAATGAAAGTTACTAATTGAATGTTGAGATTTAATAAGGATTATAAAATATCAGCCTGTAATAATTATCCCACTCACAGCCGCTCGGATCAATCTTCAGGTTACGCTGCGCTTGCCTAGGTTGGTCTGTGGATGGGTGACCACCCGTAACATACCGACTACTGAGTTTCCTCCGTGGCTCAGAAAGCACGTTAAGTCACTGGTCCCGGCTGTCATTTGTAGATCTTTGACAGTCGTTTCAGGTAGTCAGTGACCCGAAAGTCTTTCAACCAGTCTTACCAAGGGGTATCGTATTACCCAGTACTAACTGGGTTGTGGAGGTTAGATAGGCAGTCGCTCCATGTAAAGTACTGGTATTCAGCTGCATCCGGTGAGACTGGAAACCGACCCCAACATATCTGGGGAAAGGCTAGGCAGATGATGATTATTATTAGAGGTAAGAAACACTTGAAAGCGAGGGTTATTCCTCAAAGCGCAACTGTTTTTAAACGCAACCAACTAAGCGCAATTAAATTATTCCTCGAAGCGCAACCATTAGTTGCGCTTCAATTAATATAATTATATTATAATTATATAATAATAATAATTATATTATAATTATATAATAATAATTATTATATTATAATTATATAATAATAATAATTATATTATAATTTTATATAATTATATATTTATTTGTTGGAATAATTTAATCGAAAGCGATTGCTACTTGTCTTTATTTATTTAGGATTTCCAACAAAAGATATTTATTTATTTTATTTATTAATTTGAGAAAACATAATACAAAATAACACAGAATAAGGAATGATAAAAAATACACAAGTCATATGTCATACAAGGTGTAACCCTTCACGAACTCGTCAATCAAGCATTCTGTATCCCTGCCAGGGCTGCGGAACTGTTCGAAAGAGATACCGCTTCCCTGGAACACAAAGGGCAAGGAAGGAACATGGATGGGTTTTATTCAGTACAAGTCTGACACTCCCTTCCGCTCTGCCCAGAGCAGGAGAAGACATTTGATGATTTCCCATACGAAAAAAAAAACATTCAGTATCACATCAAACTTAGGAACTGTACGCAAAAGTTGTATTGCAGGGAAACGACTATTTATTGGCTGATAAACTAAATCACGGTTAGCGGTTGGATGTAACCAATGTAATCAATGTAACGCACTCAAGACATTATGTATTGAAGTTACTTAAAGTAAAATTATAACATCAAAAACTTGATTTATTTTGAACTTTGACCACCAATACAGCATGCACAATAAAGTTACAACTTAACTAAAAAAGTTAAAGTCTTCTTCAAGAAATACTTAGGTGAATTACTAAACAGCGTTTAAAAATGTTTTTCGTACTAGAATTCGTCAAAACAAAATCAAAATGACAGGCTGCTAGATAACATAATTTCTTCAACGCCCGCTGGCAAATAAATTCGCGCCTATTAAAATTATTTATCAGCTATTTTTATTTCTCAGCTATTTTTATTTCTCGAATCCGTTCAACCGTCAAGGTGTGAAAAGATAACAGACAGCATAAGTTTTGTATTTATAACTTCAACAGATACGTACGCATGTTTTTTCATAGACTGATTATAGTAATTATTAATCTAATTACGTAGAAAAACTGGTTTATTTCCAGTCTAGTGAACAATTTCGGTAGGTGTGTCTAAATTGTAGCAAAAAATAATGGACAGTACCTAACTACGAGCATCTTGTTGTATATTATTAGAGCACGACTTTGGATGAGGTTGGGTCTGATTATAAGATGTGCAGAAATGGGGAGCATAGTGGTGAATAACTGCACTTTCGTTTACCGTCAAAATGCTCTTATTCCAATTTACTGTTGGTCGGCGCAGCATGTCTTCTTCTATACTTCTCTATTAATAGTAGACACTCCCTATGAAGCCATGTCATCTTCTTCGTCCCTCCTCTGTTTGTAAAATAATGGTCTTTCTCTGATTTTGGCGTCTTCAGTAGCGTCCATCAGTTGCTGGAACGTGAACACAATACAGCAGGACGCATGCTGCGTGTCCTGTTGTCTATTGTGGTTGGTTTTGATAAAGTGTTAGCAAGACTATCAAGTGTCTATGAATCTCCACCTGATTTGTTTTTTCTTGCTCTGGCCAACCTGGGTCCAGAGTCTATTTGTACACAACACAAGCCACGCGGAATTTGGTCTTATAATTAACAAAAAAAGTACTGTCATTTACAGCTCGTTCATTTCCGCTCATCTCTCGCCTAGCTTACAGCAAAACCTAGTCGTAGGTAATTCAAAAGCGCTCAAATTTAAACCTAACCACAGAAACTAACTTTCTCTTTCAAAACAAGAAACGAAAAATATCAAATGAGTTCAAAATATTTTGTGTTGTTTTTTTCTGTATTCAAATGGCGATGGATTTAATGACTACTTTTACAAGTAATAGCAGGTCTAACCTATAATAAGTTTTGTGGCAAAAGCCCAACGGGTAGGCCGTCAAATTAATAAGCAAGTATTGAAAATTCAACCTGCCTTATTGTTCGCGTGGTCGCAAGATCCTTGGTTCGATTCCCGGTACGGGTAAAGTCGTAATGGATTTTTGTAACAGGATTTTTTTTGTGGTAGCCACGAAGCTTGAATTTGTATCCAGTTGATATATATATATATATATTTATTACAAAATGGGCCTGCTCTTGACCTCAATCCTGCCTAATGGAAAGCGCTCGATGACGTCTATAATGGAACGAGCGTGCCCAGAAGATATATGTCCACTCTTGCTTTGAAGGCAAACGGGTTAAATGTTGGAGGGAACACAGATGATCGCAATAGGCTGGCCCCCTATTACATGGGACTTAAATATAGCTGGTGAAATGTGGGTGTTCTATTAGGTACACCTCTGTTTAATTCTTCGAGGATTCCAGGCGTGATGTTTAACAAATTCGAACTTCGGCATACATAATTACCTGACTTCAGTTTATACACTGCGGAACTATTATTGAATATTTCGGACATAAGATAGAACCCTGTGGAACGCCAATCTTGACAGTCAATATGCCAATTCTGTTCACGTTAAGATTCCTTCTGATTAAAACTCAGAGATACATATAAATTAAATTGATGCTTAAACTATAATTGCAAACAATAAGATCCTTTACTGATGCAATCACGATAATCATGTTGTTTGATTGACTCAATCGAATGCTTTTGATCTATCAATCAATATAGCAAGACAAAAGAAGCATCAATATAGCAAGTGAAAAGAAACGAAGGTATTAATTCTCTAAACAGGATATCACAATTACATCTAAAAGTCATGTTTAAAATGAAAAAAAAAAAAACTAGATGAAGTCGGCATTTCCTTTCTGAATAACCCTGAAATAAAATGGTGAATAAGGCTCATGGCCGGGGCAGTCACTTTTCAAGATTACACAAAAAATACATCATTTAATAGGCAACATCTGCACTAACCATTTGAGGAAAGTCCAGCAGGTCGATTCTGTAAAATTCTAACAACAACTCGCATCCCACATCGCTATTCATCTCATACTTTATCTGTCAAAATCTTCCTGTCAATTTAGTTCAATTCGCTGACACGCTCGTAAGGATGGCGCTAGAGTAAATTCGAATTATGAGCCATATATGTATACTTATTGTCTATGAAAAACTATAAGGACTTAAACTCAAAGACCATGAATTATAAAGTTTTTAGAATGCCAATCAAGAAACTCACAGTGGATTCAGATTCGTAGTTCTAAATAAGGTCTTACAGAATCACACAACAGGCATCGTTAGCTCCACTGCTCTGCTGATTCTGCCTCAATTTTCAAGTGAAATTCATGGCTTAGTTATTGATATTTTAGAAAAAATAAAAGCAATTGAAAAAATAAAACACCCCTACATCAAAAAATTAGGATTTATTATTGAACTCTTATTATAACAATATCACCATCAGTCCCACGACCACAAGTACACAGGGTGTCCTAAGAGCCGCGGTAGAGCCTTTCTGTGGCGCGAATAGAGACACGTCGTGGTAGTTAGAGCTCCATCCTATGAGTGGCTCATCACGGTTCTGGACGCGGAGCCACAATTCTAGGGGGCGGAAGTATCTGCGGAAGATAATTTAATTAGGTTAGTCAATGGCAATAAGTGGAGTGAGCAAAAGGGATACATCTGCATAAAAATAAAGAAACTTTTTTCGTGAGGATAATTTTGAGTATGACTGTGGATGGGTATACAGGGTTTAAACAGACTCTTCACGAAGCCGTCAACCAAGCATTATGTACATACATCAAACTAAGTAACTTTACGCAAAAATTAGTGCTGTGGAAACAACTTTTTTTTTTGGGCTGAAAAATCAGGTTTTACAGTAGGACTCAATGTAACGCACTCAAAACATTGTCCTGATGGATGGATGGATAGTAAGGGGGTCGTGGAGGTGTTTATAGTAAAAATCTTTCATTAAAAAAATGTATTAAAAAAAAAACTTGTGAAAAAGTTGGAACTTTGACCCCCAATATCTCCGTAACTAGAAGGTTCCCAGGTGTGGTCTAGAACAAAAAAAATATCGCAATGACGGGGAGAACCAGTACCTTTCGGCTTCGTTAAGAGTCTGTTTACACCCTTTAGATTTATTATTTATTTATTTAAAAAAAAACGTTGCTCCACACTAGGAATATCTCCTGTATCGTGGGTGCGTTTACAAACATTTAAACTCACATACACAAACAGCCAGACCCGGAACCACTACCTGTAGGCCATACAAATATTTGTTCCGTGCGGGAATCGAACCCGCGACACGCAGCGCAGCAGTCGATCGCTCAACCACTGCGCCAATCGTGCCGTCAAAGATGTGGATTAGAGGAAGATTAAAGGAACAATGGATGGACTTTGTGAAGGATGATATGGCAAGAAAGAAGGTGTCTGATGAGATGACGAGTAATAGAGAATTATGGAAGAAAAAGACATGCTGCGACCACCCCAAATTAATTGGGATAAGGGCAAGGCATTGATGATGAGCCTTTACTAAACAAATCACGCGTATTTAATGGAGTTCATCTTTCCTTAGAAGCACCCCTTTTACTCATGACGGCAGAGTAGCTGACATGAGGTTTGGCAGTAGATTTTTTTTTCAGACTTCGTTAAGCTTTCCAGAATCAAATAGATCTACAAAATGACTGGGTATGAGTAATCAGAAGCTTAATGTTTACAAAGGTGGCAACTGAATAAATCATAGGAGATAAAATGTTGACATTTAGTCGTATCAATTTCGTTAGAACAACGAAATGATCGTTTGGAACTCTAAAAGACGAAGATAGGAAGTAGACTATCAAGAGTAAAGACGCATCAAGCTTCCTCTGGTACGAACATCCAACTTCCACCACAACATTCTTTGAAAAGGTCTTTGCTGGTAATCTTCTTTCTTGTGCGGTTAGTGCCTAACCTGGTGTTAGGGTTTTATGCCACCCATAGGCCTCTGACTTGGCTTATTTGCCGTCGAGAAATATCTCTCAGGCATTTCCTCACGTTTTATTTCACTGGTTGTTTTCGCTGGTAATGGGACCAGCCTATATGCAGAGCAGTTCAAGTAAGTTATACTTACCTAACTAGAGCTTCAGGTGATATCCTGTTGGTTTTCCCTCTGGTCATAGATTTTATGATTTCCGAAGCAGGTTTCGAAGAACCGGCCTGCATCATTTCACTGAAAATTAAATTAAACTATAATTTTAAAGTGATCACATCACGCCAAACTTAAGTGGTAGTGGGCAGGGCATATTGCTCGCAGAACGGATGGCCGAAGGGGGAAAAATTCTGGAGTGGCGACCGCGAACCGGAAGACGTTGCGTTGGACGGCCTCCCACTAGGTGGACCGATGAAGGTTGCGGGGATCCACTGGATGCGAGTCGCACGGGACCGGTCCATGTGGCGACACTTGGGGGAGGCCTATGTCCAGCAGTGGACGTCTTTTGGCTGAAATGATGAATGATGACATCACGCCATGTTGTGACGAAAAAACAGCCGAAATGTTCCAACACTGTAAGCCTCTTAATCTCACTGCATGGACCTCTAATGTTGACTCCTGGTCAATTGATGAATGCTGTTTATTATGCAAATAGCGTTTTACAAACACTTTTAAACGTCATATTTTTTAAAAACTAGATGGGGCCGGTGTTTCGTACGTGACTACCCTGAGAAGAAACAGCCGAAACAAACTCAGAGGTTATAGTCTCTTTTAAAGTCCAGTCAAATCTTGCTCAAATCACATGAGGACTATGCAGATTAGTGGCTGAGATGGTCTTTTGAAGAAAGAACCATACAGATTTGAGTGGACCTGTCAAGTCAGTGCAAGCATTTATCAGCGATCGTGTAGCTCGACTTAAAACTTAAGGAGCTCAACTCAAGGTTATTGGTTTTGAGTCCAGATGTTGACGGTAGCGTCGAAATGGCCTTAATTCAAGTAACTGCCCTGAGTTCAAGTATAATAAGTTGTCCGGAATTCAGCTACTTTCAGCCAATTATGTGACTGTCCGGTTTTCTTTTGTGTCCTCCCCTTCAGAATTGAAATAACTTGCTGAATATTTCGTATTTTTTATCCTACATCAGAACACGTCCAGCTTCCTGCTCCTATACATCTACAATCAAACTAGTGTGCGGTGTATCCCAACACTGACTGGACACTAACAGGACATTGACCGGACACTGGCTGGACACTAACAGGATGTTGACTGGTCACAGGTTGGAAACTGACTGGACACAATCTGGAAACTGATCGGTCATTGACCAGACTCTAACTGGACGCTACATTTGCAGGACATTGACCGGACACAAACAGGACACCGACCGGGTTGGTCACACCGATCACACTGGCGTCCAGTGTGTCCAGATACTGACTGGATACTAACAGGACATTGACTGGACACAGACTGGACACTAACTGAATGTTGACCGGATATAGATTGGAAACTTACCGGACACAGACTGAAAACTGACCGGACATAAACCGGACACAAACCGGACACTGACCCGGACACTCAAGATCTATCACTAACCTTAACACTCGTCCGGCATCTCTGCTTCTATAGATATCACACTCGTACAGATGTCCGGTATGGCCGGACACTGAACATAGCTGCTCGAAGATCTGGAACTCCAGGATCGTAGCAAGGAAGTATTTGATGTACTCCTGAATAAAGGGGTTTGAATATAAAGGGTGTAACAAGATCCTTGACGAAGCCGAAAGGCACTTAGTCTCCTCGTCATTGCGATTTTTTTTTTCAGACCATACCTGGGAACCTTCTAGTTACAGAGATATTGGGGGTCAAAGTTCCAACATTTCCACAAGATTTTTAATGTTACATTTTTACCCGACTACCAAGGAAGCGTTATGTTTTTCGCGAGTATCTTGTATGTATGCATGTAATATTCTTTATAAACTCATATCTTCCAAACCGCTGCACGGATTTATTTAATTAACATATCGTTAGATTCGTCTTGATAACCCCAGTGTTCTTAGATAGGTGACATGAGAAAAAAACCAACATGACGACTGTGAGACGCTATAGTTTAAAGAACAATTTTTTTTTTTTAGGTACCGCTGTATGGGTATCAAATTAAAGGGCTCATCATGAGGATTTTTAAATGGTATATCATGACCATGTAACTAAAAGGTGTAAAAAAAAAAAAAAACAATATAAAAAAAAAAAATACCCGACTGCGTAAAAAATAACTAATAATTAAATAAAAACTGAAAAGACAAAAACAAGTACAGTCAGTTGGTCTGGATTATTAAATGGGTCCCGACTATTGCAGTTTAACTTAAATTGCTTTCAACACTTCTGGACTGAACTTGTTTTTCTCTTTTCAGTTTTTATTTAATTATTAGTTATTTTTTTACGCAGTCGGGTATTTTTATTTTTTAAATAGATTTTTTTTTAATCGTGATTTTTCACCCCTAAAAAAAGTCGTTTCCCAGCAATATTTTTGCGTAAAGATACATAGTTTGATGAACATAATGCTTAGTTGACGGCTTTGTTAACCAAGCAACAATTATTGCTGGGAACCGACATTTTTTGGGGTGCAAAATCCACGTTTTACGGTAGACTGATAAACAACATTTTAAATGTTGGACTAATTTGACGAATATAACAGAATTAACTGTGAATTGGTGAAGTTCTTCAGAAAGGTCAGGTGCGTAGTACTCGCAACCGGTGTGCGTGTATGCGAACAGAAGGTTAATTCACGTAATTTTATGACGCGCCGATGAAGTTGTAGTGCAGTTGCAGTTAATTTCAAGTATGAGTGTTATACGGTATTAATGTAATCTTTGAACTACGCCTAAGTAGCGCGTGAATTGCACGTCAACCAAACTGACTTATGGTGTGGCCACATGAGAGAAAAAATATTACTCACTAAATAATCGATTACATTTCAATGAATATGTCGTTATTATAGTATTAAAATAATACCGAAACTGCACGTTGATCGAATTGAAACTTATAAGCTGTCATTTTGAGACGTCAAACGAATAGAAGAATACCGATCATGTACCGTTCCGAAGCACGCACCAAAGGCGCGCAACAGTAGAATGCCGTTATTACTCTCTCGTGACGCGATCTTGACGTGAGCGTGTCTGACAGCGGTAGAGAATACGAAAAGTGTTGTTTTTATCGGAACTTAACTGCAACTGCACAGCAACAGCACTTCTTTAGTTACGTGAATTAGTCCACAGATGTATGAACGTGGACGAGGCAAAAGCAGTATGTAAGGATCGTAGCAGGATGGTGTTCTGTGGTTTCTGCCTAACCCCATGTAAAAAAGGCTTGAGTTTATGTGTCTTTAATTGTGTATGGCTTATTATGGCAGAACGAAGTCTCCTTATACTAACCTGATCAGAAATTACGTGGTATTTGGAGCCAGGGTCGAAGTCACCTTCGTGTCTTGCAACTGGCGGTATCACTCCCTGAAATATAAATATCATCTTCAGCTAGTCAACCGTAATCTTATTATTCTAAATAGGTATTAATTTAAAATGACATGTTAACTATTATTACTTTGAATTTTGACGTGACAACGTCTAATAAATCGTTGAACGCCGGCTGCATGCACGAAAAAGTGTCCCGTTACCCTCATTGCCCTGTTACGCTCATTGTACGCTTGCGCCGCATCACGTTAAACTATCATCCGTAAACCAACTTTACAGACAACCAATTTTTTTTTAATACTTAATAGGTATTGATTTTTTATAATGTCATTTTGTTTATGTTATTGTATTACTCATAGATTATTAAATGACATATAGATAATATGTAATTTAATAGTATGTCAATGTCTAGTAATAATTATATTATTATCATTTCTTTTTTTGTTTGACATTCTATTTTTACTATTGCATTTTACAATTAGATGACATATTATTACTGATATTTTTAAATGTGAATTACTATTATTATTATTTTTGTTATTATCTTTGACATGTTTTTTTTTAATGTTTTTATGGTACAGTTTTATTTTAATTATATTTTACAAAATTTCAACACTATGTATATTGTTTCGACTTAAATGACTCGTGGCTGAATAATAACAGCCGCACGAATCCAAGGTTAAGCTACGCTTGCCGCGGTCAGTCCGTGGATGGGTGACCACCCATTTCGTGTCAAGGCCACTTCGTGCCAGACAGTACATTAAGCCGTTGGTCCCGGCTGTCATTATTGTAGTTTTTGGATAATCGAAAGTCTGATAATCAGTCTAACTTAGAGTTACCTATCGTTTTACACAGTGTCTAAGTTGTGGAGGTCAGATAGGCAGTCTGAGTCTAAGCAGATGAATGATGATCTTTTGCCTAGCAAGTATACGTAAATATGAGTTAAAAAAAAAAATACAAAAAGTATCTCTCCGGCGGGGAATCGAACCCCGGTCTCCCGCGTGACAGGCGGGGATACTTACCACTATACTACCGAAGATGTAACAGGTCAGGCGAAATTACCGACATTTTTCTGAAAAGCCACTTTGGTTTTTTTATGAATAAAGTCGGAGACAGCCTAAAAAAACACAGCTGTTTCTTACAAAAGTGCAATATTTCAACATGAACAGCTGGTTTTGTTTTGAAAAGCATTATTAATGACTTTGAGCATTGAAATACAAACAACAAACTTACAAGTCGTTTTTTTTTGGAAATGATTGAACAGATTTTAATACGGATAAGCAGAATACATAGGTCTCAAACGTTGACTGAGGATGTTTCAAAATAATCTTAAACCTTAAAAAAAAAACGATATTTGGAAATTTCTGTTTCTATGAAAAAAATAAAATTGATCTAATTTAGCTGTAACACTATTTTTCGAAAAGTCCTCTGTCAACTTTTTAGACCTATGTATTCTGCTTATGCGTATGAAGTTTCATTAAAATCAGTTCAATCATTTCGGGAAAAAACGACTTGAAACATAACATAACATAACATCACGCCTGTAATCCCCGTAGGGTTAGGCAGAGGTGTACCTAATAGTACACCCACATTTCGCCAGTTATGTTTTAAGTCCCATGTAATAGGGGGCGAGCCTATTGCCATCAACCGGGCACAAATCCAGACTCCGTGGCTACCTACTGTGAAATTCCTGATGGAAAAACCCCACAACACTTTGCCCGACCTGGGAATCGAACCCAGGACCTCGTGCTCAGCAGTCGCGTTTGCGACCACTCGACCAACGAGGCAGTCCGACGACGACGACTTGAAAGTTTGTATAAAATGCTGAAACACTTCCCGGCGCGTTGCGAAGCCGCGCGTGAGCGTGTGGGAATAGTGTTTACCTAGCTACTGTTCTATAATTATCATTAATTCATATCCCCGCTAAACATTTGTGATTAATTTGAATATGTACCGTAATACCAAAAATTTTGAATGAAAAATCAATGCTTTTCCAATATTTTTTTTCATATTGTGTAAATTAACAATATAAGTCATGTTTCGAAATAGTCAATCTTAAAAATATTACCGTTTTTAATATAGAACAGATGAGATGAAAACATCTTAGTTATACTGTAAAAATTTGAGAAATTCAATTTGTTTAAAGTTCGTTTTAAGTATTTTGCAAAAATAAAATAAAATTAAAAGCTAGGTAAGTACTGTCTTGTTCCGAATAACAGCATAATAAGGTGGAAATATGCTTAAACTGAAAATGATTTTGGTATTACGTTTGTATGGACAATTCATCGTCCGTCCGCCGGCCCCTATTTCATTTTATTTTTCGGATGGTAAATCATCAAATGACTTCTCCCGCTCTGGGCAGATGGGAAGGGAGTGTCAGACTTATACTGACTAAAACCCATCCATGTTCTTTCCTTGCCCTTTGTGTTCCAGGGCCGCGGTATCTCTTTCGAACAGTCCCGCAGCCCTGGCAGGCATCACCCTCCCTGTTAGCTGACATCTCTGTGAGGCGCGCGTGGAACACGAACGCGCCGTCTACACGGCCTGTCGTCTAATTAACCGATAAAATAGTATGTGAGGGTGGGAGGATCGGAATGATGTAATGAATAATTGGTAACCGTTTTCGCGTCGGTGTCCCATCCACCCTGTATGGTTTGAAATGGAAACTAAACTTAATTCCGTACCTGGTATCTTAGTTTCATTTGCCACCATCTTGTGTTCATATTTTGTACTCCATCTTCAAATATTGACCACCGCCACTGAAAATGAGCAAATTCAAATGAGATTATTGTTTTAATAGTTAGAATAGTCAAATGTAAAACCATCAGTGGTAAAATAATAACAACCGCTCGGGTCGATCTTTAGGTTAAGCCGTGTTTGCCTAGGTTGGTCTTTGGATGGGTAACCACCCATTATATACCTAGTATCATCCGTGCCTCGGAGAGCATGTTAAGCCGTTGGTGCCGGCTGTCATTTGTACATCTTTGACAGTCGTTAGGTAGTCATGTGGCCTGAAAAGTCTGACAACCAGTCTTACCAAGGGGTATCGTATTACCCAGTACTAACTGGGTTGTGGAGATCAAATATGCAGTCGCTTCATGTAAAATACTGGTATTCAGCTGCATCCAGTTAGGAAAAGGTAGGCAGATGATGATGATGGATGATGAAAATTTTGATTTTGAATTCAATGACTGATCAAAAATGCGTTTAATAAAGACAAGAATGTTACCTGGTCTACCATAAATGCGAAGGGTAGGTAGGCCACCTTCTCCAGCGCCATCGTCATCAGGAAGTTCATGCCCACCTCGTACGCGTCGTGACTCCTGGGGATCAAACAGATTTATATAAAACTAGCTGTTTCCCGCGACTTCATTCACGTGGAAATTTTGATGTCTAACTGTGGAAAAATCCTTAGAAAAAGGTAGCTTATGTCCTTGCCCAGGATATAATCTATCTCCTTGCCAAATTTCATTACGATACGATCAGCCGTTTAGTCATGAAAAGGTACCAAACAAACAGTGTTACTTTCACATTCTTACTATATTTTTTAATATTATAAATAAATGCGAAAGTAAGTTTGTTTGTTTGTTTGTTCCGTTCATGCCTAAACCACTGAACCGATCTTCCTGTAATTTTGCATACACGTTGCCAGGTGCACAGAAACGAACCTATGATACCTTTCATCCCGAAAAAAGGTACTGTTCCCGAGGAAAAACGATCTTATGATAATAGATGGTGCTACGTGTCTTTCGCTCCGATCCGAATTGATTGACAAATTCTAAACTACCTTGAGCGAAGCCGCGGGCAAGAGCTAGTAAAATTATAATCTTCAATTGCAATAGACAGCTTTGCTATGTTAATAATTTATGAAAAAAAAAGAAAAAAAAACTTTTATAAAATTAAAATTAGGTTTATCCATGTCCGAGCTTTTAACCATTGAGGAGTTCTGTCGTGAGGAGACGACCATGGCTGCAGGATTATGTCTTATCTGTCATGAAAATGTATTGCCAGAACCAGACACCAGAACCAAAGCTGTGTGCAAAATTTCAGCTCAATCGGTTGGAGGGAATCGGTTTGAAATTCAGTTGCTAGATTTGATCGATACATACTCGTACTAACAAACTAACAAAGCTTATAACAAGTAACATTAAATTAAAAGCATCAAAATACCCGACTAGAAATAGTATTATGTACCTTTATCTTATATATATAAAATTCTCGTGTCACAATGTTTGTTCCCATACTCCTCCGAAACGGCTTGACCGATTCTCATGAAATTTTGTGAGCATATTGAGTAGGTCTGAGATTCGGCCAACATCTATTTTTCATAATAAAAAATAAAAAATTAGGTGGTACGAAGTTCGCGGGCACAGCTATTAAATATATATATTTCTAATTTACTTCATTTTGATATCCTACTCGACGGGTTTGGTTGAAAAAAAAAATTAAAGACTTACAATTTAGCGCCAAAACTCCGCCATTTTTTTTTAAACACGTATCTTAGTAGGTACACGTTTCTTTTTGTTTTTTTTTTTCGGATGGGAAATCATTCCTCCCGCACTGGGCGGAGCGGAAAGGAGAGTCAGACTTGTACTGACTAAAACCCATCCATGTTCCTTCCTTGCCCTTTGTGTTCCAGGGTCGCGGTATCTATTTCAAACAGTCCCGCAGCCCTGGCAGGATCGAAGTACACTTGGGTTTTTTGAGACGAATCTAATGATACTTTAATCTTCAAAATCCATTCAGTCATTTGGAACATACATCACAAAGAAACAAACATAGAAGATACGCGCGAAAAACATAACCCTTCTTTGGCAGTCGGGCAAAAATAAAGTAGTATCAACACAATTACTCACTTATTTTGATAAAGCCCGACTCGCTGCAGGTGAGGTAGATTGTATACTGACAAGGTAGCTGCGTTGGCGACAGCCTCGTGAAATGCTGGAAATATAATAAACATCTAACTTCACTAGATTTCAGATGGTCGACACTTCGCGTGACCAGAGGGCTGGCTATTTCTTTGGTCAAAGAATTAGCATTGCTATTCAACGTGGCAATGCTGCCAGTCTTCTGGGCACGTTTCCGGATGACAGCGATGCGGAGGAGTACTTTGACGCCTAAGTGTCCTATTGTTGTCGTTGTCAATATGTAGGTACATACTTTTAGTCTTCCCTTTTTTTAGCATTATTTTTGTTTTATTTGTAGTCTGTATATAATGTAAATATTGATTAAAAAAGGAAAAAAAAATCTGATCTTAATATGTGCGATTACACTAACACATAGCGGAACTTAAATCATCACTATCACAAAACAAAGTCCTCCACCGCGTCTGTCTGTCTTTTCGCGATAAACTCAAAAACGACTACACCGATTTTTATGCTTTTTTCACCAATGGTGATTCTTGAGGAAGGTTTAAGTAAATAATTTGTCAAGTTTTTGTTGCGGGAACGGGGAACGGTATCAAAATTTCATGATTACTTTCGGTCGCGATAACTGACATCGACGCGGGTGAAGCTGCGGGCATCAGTTAGTTGTATATAAACCGTGAATGGGGGACCACCCATTACATACCGAGTTTCCTCCGTGCCTTGGAAAGCACATTAAGCCGTTGGTCCCGGCTGTCATTTGTAGATCTTTGACAGTCGTTACAGGTAGTCAGTGGCCTGAAAGTCTGACAACCATCATACTGGGTATCATATTACCCAGTACTAACTGGGTTGCCAACCGCCGAGGGTTCAAATTCAAACAGTGCTATTATAATTAGGGATCACTTTAAGAGAACGGCCGTACATTGATGGGTGAAAGTTTAATAAGTACTTATATTATGTATCTACACTGCAAATAAGTTTTAGGGGGTTTGGTAACATGATTAAACAGAAAAATAAATACAAAAAGAATCTCTCCGGCGGGGAATCGAACCCCGGTCTCCCGCGTGACAGGCGGGGATACTTACCACTATACTACCGAAGATGTATTAACTAGAGGTGAAAATACCCAACAATTGATGTGAAATTATACATTTCGCAAACAACAATTTATCATCACGCCCACACGAAGATAGCAAGACAGAAGTGTATAGCTTATTTATTTTATTACTATATTCCTAATTTTATTGTATTCTTAGTTCTCGTGTCGCTGCCAAGGCAGTATTAGGGTTCCGTACCCAAAGGGTAAAACGGAACTATTACTAAGACTCCGTTGTCTGTCCGTCTGTCTGTCTGCCTATCCATTTGTTACCAGGCTGTATCTCATGAACCGTGATAGTTAGACAGTTGAAATTTTCACAGATGATGTATTTCTGTTGCCGCTATAACAACAAATAATAAAAGTATAAATTATTTATTATTTAAAGGGGGCTCCCATACAAAAGACGTGTTTTTTCGTTTTATGGTACGGAACCCTTCGTGCGCGAGTCCGACTCGCACTTGGCCAGTTTTTTTAAATTGAATATGACTATTCCTAATTTATTGTATTCTTAGTCCTCGTGTCGCTGCCAATGTAGTATTTAATTTATGTTTTATCGGCACAGAACTTCCATGGCGTTGTGGGTTTCAGCGTAGAGGTCACTTCAATTTAATAACTAAAGTAAAAAATCTAGATATACAGGGTGTAAACAGACTCTTCACCAAGCCGTCAATCAAGCATTATGTACATCAAACCAAGTAACTTTACGCAAAAATTAGTGCCGGGAAACGACATTTTTTGGGCTGAAAAATCACGTTTTACAGTAGGACTCAATGTAACGCACTCAAAACATTGTGCTGATGGATGGATTGAATAGTAAGGGGGTTCTGGAGGTGTTTAAAGTAAAAATCTCACTCTAAATCTCTCTAAATCTCACTTTTTCACAAGTTTTTTTTGAAATACATGTTTTAATGTATTAAAACATGTATTTAAAAAAAAACTTGTGAAAAAGTTGGAACTTTGACCCCCAATATCTTCGTAACTAGAAGGTTCCAAAGAAGAAAGGTATGGTCTAGAACAAAAAAATGATCGCAATGACGGGGAGAACTAGTGCCTTTCGGCTAGTCAAGGTAGCACTAGTCGCGGGCTCGAACTCACTGGTGGGCGTGGCCAAAAAGCACTCTGTCTCACTGCCTCGTGCCCGATAGTGAGATGCACGATAATTCATAGTATAGGCGCGCGAAAAAGAATACGAAAAGGCCTTTGGAAAATCGAGTTTTATGAAAAAACCACTGCATAAATCAATTACAAATAAAATTTATTGAATTTTTCGATAATTGTGTGAAATTTGACACTTCTTTTATTACTAATTTACGCCCAAAGTTGCGTTAAAATTGGCAAAAAAAACGAATCTTTGGTAGTTCGTAACTTTTAAATGGCTTATTATTTTAGTATTCTGTTTCCGCACAGACAAAATTAATAATGAGACAAAACGATATCATATTTAACTTTGGATGTACAGTGTCAAACAGTGGAGTAATACCCTCCCGAAATTTGTATGGAAAAAATGTCGACTTTAAACCTGCAATAAATGTCGACCTTAATGCAGGTTTAAATTCCTTTACGACGTAAATGTCGTATGGTTTACACAATTTCTCCATTGTCGATATTAGCCTGCAAGCTGGTAGCGAGGCTAATCGTCTAATCGCCCAGCTGGACATAGATTGACTAAATCGCAACTTATGTAGTTGCCAAACATGTTAACATTAATGAGGTCTTGGAAACCGATCAGCGCGCCGTGTAATGATACTTAGTCGATGTTACCATCCCATATAATGTTGAATCCATTTTAAGATAAGGACTAATAATGTGGGGCAATTCAACAGACTATGAAAAGGCGTTTATTGTACAAAAAAAATGTGTTCGTGCTTTTTGCGGTGTCGGTCCTCTAGAATCTTGTAGGCCTTTATTTAAAAACTTAAATTATTAACCTTGACCAGCATGTATTTATTTGAGGTATCGGTGTTTGTAAGGAAACATAGTGAATTTTTTAAATTCAAAGGTGACAGCTACACTAAGCAGAGGCCAAGAGATCCAACAAAAATTATGATACCATTCTGCAATACAACATTGATTAAAAACAATGTGTTTCACATGTGTATTTCTATATTTAAAAAAAATACCTAGAAATATAAGAGAACTCCCATTTAAATATTTTAGGAATAAATTACGTAAATGGTTGACAGAAAATTGTTTTACAGTTTACAAGAATTTCTGCAACACAAAATTTAATTTTAAGATAATATATGTATAGTTTTATGTGCAATATGTTTTTATTTATTTTATTATTATTATTTTACCTGTCAACTGTCGCAACCGGCGTGCGTGTATGACCAGATGTATGAACGTGGACGAGGCAAAAGGAGTATGTAAGGATCGTAGCAGGTGGCGTTTTGTGGTTTCTGCCTACCCCCATGGGAAAAGGGCGTGAGTTTATGTATGTATGTACCTGTTAACTTTAAAATAGCTTATGGAAATATTTGTAATATTGCACTTAGATACGCATTACATAATAATGTATACTATTTGCATGCCCTAAAAAGGCAAAATATGGTTTGTGCCTAAACCACCAATTATAACAACTGGTAACACCTGTATTTTGTGCAAATAAATGATTCTTATTCTTATTCTTATGTTGCCCAAAATCGGTCTTGGTCTTGGTCTTGCGAAACTGCAAGAACAAGACCAAGGGTTATTCCCAATAAAATGGAACTACCTAACTGTCGAAATATAATATATAATATAATATCTTGGGACAACCAACACACTACCATCTGATCCCAAACTAGGCAGAGCCTGTACTATGGCAACCAGACAACTGATAAACATACTTATATATTTCTAAATACATACATATTATAGATAAATTACACACCCAGAAACAGAACAAATAATCGTACTCATCGCACAAAGATTTGTCCTGTGTGGGAATCGAAATGTGGGTCTACTGTACACATCTGCGTACCCGCTCAGAACATACAGGTTTAAACATGCAAACGATTGCAGCAAGCACGACAGATTTGCTGTCTATTATTCTGCCGTCATAAGGAAAAACGGCACAACTAAAATTTTTTTTCGAAATTGAGTTATATGATACATATTCGGAATCAGAAAAAAAGGCAATTCTGCCACAATTTTTAAATCAATTACGAAAAAAATGTTAGTTGTGCCCTTTTTCCTTATGACGGCAGTATTGAAGAGTTCCGTTCCATATCTCTGAAGTCCATGACAATATTTCTATGGGACCAACTTGGAAGTACTATACTCTTTCAAACAAAAAAACAATATTCAAAATCAATCCACAATTAACCGAAACATCGCGTAACGAACATACAAAAAAAAAATCACAATCGAATTGATAACTATCTCCTTTTGAAAGTTGATTAAAAATCAGTTGTCTCACCAGGATTAGCGCCGTCTCTGAAGAGTTGTGGTTGCTCGGAGTATTGCAGATAATACTGAATATGCGCCATCTCGTGGTGAGTCGACACCAGGTCTTGCATGGTCACTTCTGTGCATTGCTTTATTCTGGAGACAAGACAAAAAGAAAGAAAATTGTTTTTATTTGGCATTAATAACACATTAAAAATTATACAAAACTAGCTGACCCGACAGACGTTGCCCTGTCAACTATGAATATTGAATTCGAATTGACCTACTACCTACCTACCTAAATTTTCTTATATACAAACCTTGTCCTGAGAGTCATCATCTGCCTAGCCTTTTCCCAACTATGTTGGGGTCGGCTTCCAGTCTAACCGGATGCAGCTGAATACCAGTATTTTACATGGAGCGACTGCCTATCTGACCTCCACAACCCCATTCTCTACTGGGAAATACGATACCCCTTGGTAAGACTGGTTGTCAGACTTTTTGGGCCACTGACTACTTTAGCGACTGTCAAAGATCTTCAATTGTCAGCCGGGACCAACGGCTTAACGTGCTTTCCGAGGCACGAAGGAAACTCGGTATGTAATGGGTGGTCACCCATCCACAGACCAACCTAGGCAAGCACGGCTTAACCTAAAGATCGACCCGACCGGCTGTTATTGTTTAGCCACGAGCTCCTTGTCCTGAGAGTAAGGAACACATAAAAAAAGAATTATCCAATTTGGTGCAGTCGTTCGGAACTTATAACACCCGTCTGGTCGGAGGGTTCTCCCTTTTCAAAGGGGGATGAAGAACTTTACACCCTGTTCTTCGCACCCCCAAAATCCTATATATTATGCAATTTTTTCTTCGTCTATGTGGATTATCTGCTTTTAATAACTTATAGTTCCAATGTATAATGTATGTATGTATCTGAATGAAAAAAGTGAGGAATGAGGTTATACGGAAACGTTGCGGCTTAAAAGAAGATGTAGTGACAAAAATTGAAAAAAGTATGCTTAGATGGTTTGGTCATGTGGAGAGGATGAGTGAAAGGCGACTAACAAAAGGTATTTACAAGGCAGATGTGAGTGGCAACTCCGGGAGGGGACGCCCTAGAAGAACATACGCTGACCTCATTGGTGAGGTTCTACAGAAAGGTCAGGTGCGTAGTACTCGCAACCGGCGTGCGTGTATGACCAGATGTATGAACGTGGACGAGGCAAAAGGAGTATGTAAGGATCGCAGCAGGTGGCGTTCTGTGGTTTCGGCCTACCCCCATGGGAAAAGGGCGTGAGTTTATGTATGTACAATGTATAACTGATTCTTGGCAAGGATTTCTTTGATTGGAAAAGTGGAAAAGAACTCTACTTTCGGAAGTCGGTACTTCGGACTGGACTTCCGAAAGTAAAGATTGGAAAGGCCTATGTCCAACAATGGACCGCTATAGGTAGATAATAGTCAGTCGTGTTGCACAGATCCCAGGCGATAGATGTATAGTGCATACTGCGCTGTGCACGCCGCACTAGCAGGGGTCCCTGCTACTGTATTTAATTGTAAGACTTTTAAATTACTATTATTATCGGGTTCCGTAGAAGATGAATCCCTCCACAGAATCAACTGAAGGTGACGTTGAGAAGTACGCAAGGCCGTTTGTCGGTACATTTTCTCAATGTCTCCTAAGAGAAAAAACTTATACCCGCGAAAACGTAACAAAATTGAGAATAAGTCGGACTGCACAACTGGATCTACAGCCTGTATATCATTTAATGACTTACCAGAGGAAGTTTTGGCTGAAGCATCGAATACCATCTCAATTTTGTCGTTTCACTCTTCTCGCGAATTACGCTGTGATGCGGAAGGTAATTACCGAATTTTGGGCGATCTATTTCACTCAAATAACCCAACTCCTTATAATATTCATCTATAAGTTGCATGGCGCTAGATGTGCACTGCACACTGACTGTGCACGCTGCACTAGCAGGGGTCCCTGCCAGTCAGGCGCTCCAGAACTACCACAAATGGCTTCATAGTGTAAAGTGCAGTTGTTACCTATAATCGATCCTGTTGCACAGATCCCAAGCACTGGCTGTGCACTGTACACTGCGTTGAGCAGGTCGCACTAGCATGGATCCGCGCCAGAATTCTGGAGGAACTGGTTTTAGACCCATTGATGTGTAGAATTCTTCAGCCATTTGGAACATTCTGAAAAGAAATAAAGATATTGCCAAGTTTTTAAATGCTCTACTATCACTGTCTTAGATAACCCCATCAGATGCGGTGTTTGGATTGATCTGCAAAGCTTAGCCAAAGATGAGTACATAAGACATTTCTAATGTCATCATTATCATTTCAGCCGAAAGACGTCCACTGCTGGACATAAGCCTCCCCAAGTGTCACCACATTGACCGGTCCCGTGCGACTCGCATCCAACGGATCCCGTAACCTTCACCAGGTCAGGGGACCACCTAATGGGAGGCTTTCCAACGCAACGTCTTCCGGTTCGCGGTCGCCCCTTCAGAAGCTGTGTAATTCGGTCAAACTCGAGGGGAAAACGCCACGGGCATGGGGCTGGGGTGTGGTGGTACTCTTCTTTAAGAAGGGTGACAATGCCCGGCTGAAGAATTATAGGCCTATTTCTTTTGTACTTGGATCCAATTACCGACGACTACCTTTCAAACTGGAGTACAGAGCAATGGTTGGTGTCAGAAATAATCAAGGTATTAAGTAAAGTTGCAAGATCGACTGTGGAGCCGCCTGGCTTTTACGTTTAGAAGTTTCTGAAGCAACTCTCGAAGTGTACAATCAAGCTAAGCATACCTTATTAAGCCTATTTGCGATTCCACCTTCTCCTTCAAGAAATACAAGCATATTTTACGTCTATTATTTTACCTGAGCGGAGTAAATCCCTGCCTTAGCATCTCAGCTGTGACGTCGACGTTGGGCGACTGCGGAAATGGCATCACCAGGTC
The DNA here is from genome assembly GCA_950005105.1 of Lycophotia porphyrea. NCBI lineage: Eukaryota > Metazoa > Arthropoda > Insecta > Lepidoptera > Noctuidae > Lycophotia > Lycophotia porphyrea. The sequence continues at coordinate 1,467,571 of OX465410.1, read as the reverse complement.
CATGATCGACTTCCAGTTCTGGGCCCACATGTTACCTGCGGATAGAATACATCATGACTCCATTGATCGGCATTTGACGGCACGGTTGGCGCAGTGGCTGAGCGATTGACTGCTGCGCTAGGTGTCGCGGGTTCGATACCCGCACGGAACAATTTTTTGTATGGTCTACAGATAGTTGTTCCGGGTCTGGCTGTTTGTGTATGTGAGTTTAAATGTTTGTGAACGCACCCTCGCTACAGGAGAAAATCCTAGTGTGGGGCAAGGCTTTTTAGAAAAAAAGAATATTTACAATACTCTATGTGGCCTTCAAACAAGTGACAGTTGAATGCTTTCTGTTGATGTGATAATGCAAAATCTCATGGTACTGTTTGCTTCTAAACCACAACTGACTTACTCAACAACTTACTTGAAGAGCTCGTGGCTAAATAGTAACAGCTGCTCGGGTCAATCTTTACGTTAAGCAGTGTTTGCCTAGGTTGGGCTGTGCATGTGTGACCATCCATAACTCACCGACTTTCCTCCGTGCCTCGGAAAGCACGTTAAACCGTTGGTCCCGGCTGTCATTTAAAGATCTTTGACAGTCGTTAGGTAGTCAGTAGCCCAACAAAAGCCTGACAACCAGTCTTACCAAGGGGTATCGTATTATCCAGTACTAACTGGGCTGTGTTGGTCAAATAGGCAGTCGCTCCATGTAAAATACTGGTATTCAGCTGTATCTGGTTAGACTGGAAGCCGACGCTAACATATCTGGGAAAAGGCTAGGCAGATGATGTGGAACTGACTTACCCAACAAATTTGCAAGTATAGGTCCACCAGACCGCACGCTGATCTTTCCGTATGGTTGCATCAAACTTCTCCTCACAAATATGTAAACAGTTACTTGTCGAGTGGCTTTGTTTTACTTAACTAGTTATTTTAGATATACCAGTTCTTCAGATTTCAGAAGGCTATTAATGAAGGTAGACCTTAATCATCATCGACCTACAGCAGAACACTCCAGTTGTCATAGGCCGCTCTAAACGCACGCCATTCATCTTGAATATAAGCAACTCTCACCCAGTTGCAACCAGGACACCTTGCAAGGATCGTCGACCCACCGTTCCATTTACGGTTCGTGGTCTCCACTCAAGAACACGTCCACCCCAACGGTCATCGGTTCTACTGCTATTAAGGCGATGAAAACCCAAGTATCCATACAATGAAGAAGACGTACTTACCCAACAAATGCGCAGGGATAGGTCCATCAGACCGAACGCTGGTCTCCCCGTATCTTTGCACCAATCTCCTTCTTACATAAGTGAACAGTTGCTTGTAGAGAGGCTGTATTTGGTTGTAAATCTCCTCGACACTCGCTCTGAACGAAGGGTCTTCGTATGCTGCGCGCATTTGGTCACCAGCGTCTCGATATCCTGGGGAAGGTAGCTCATAAGAAAACAGTTCATCTTGGGAAGTACAGTCTGTCCTTTGAGTAAAAAAGAAAGACCTTACAAAGAAGAAAGAGGGAAGAGTGTTTAAGTAATGCAGGGTAAGATGACATAAAAGCGTCTTTATCAAATATTAACGCTTCGGAAAACCTCTTGGTTGATCCAATCAAGGTTGAACCAACTTTCCATCAAAAGAGCTGAGTACATAACATCATAACATCACGCCTGTAATCCCCGTAGAGTTAGGCAGAGATGTACCTATTAGTACACCCACATTTTGCCAGTTATGTTTAAGTCCCATGTATTAGGGGGCGAGCCTATTGCCATCAATCGGGCACAATTCCAGACTCCGTGACTGCTACTGAGAATTTCTGATGGAAAAACCCAATAGCACTTTGCCTGACCTGGGAGTCGAACCCAGGACCTCATGCTCAGCAGTCGCGCTTGCGACCACTCGACCATCGAGGCATCCAGAAAGAGCTGAGTATGGGGTCAAAAAAGTGAGGTAGAATCAATCCAAATTATGACCTCATAGCCCCTGCGCTATTATGGTTGAGATGGCCCACAAAACAATATGTGGTCATAATAACTATAAAAAGCGACTAGCTTTCTTGTCCAGAAGTGGGACGTTATATGGGCAAAAAAAGTACCTACCAGTAGCCACAGCCGCCTGATTAGCCAACTGCACGTATCTCATAAACCGATTCCTCAACTTAGGACCCGTTTGCTCTCGAAAATTTCTCCAAACATACAACAATTCACTCTCAATCCTCGAGTGCGCTAGGATCCTGGATATCTCCGGATCCAGCTGCATATCACAATAGTTGGATTCAGTTGCTTCGGTGTAAGGTTGGTAGTGCTGGTACGGTTGGTTGGCAAGTTGGTAGCCTTGGCTCATGTCCTGGTATTCGTGACTGTATGGGACTCGAGGTATGTGTGGATCGTATGGCTTTTGGCCGTAAGGACAGATCTTTGCCGAGTTGAAGATTTCTTTCATTTCTGCGATTAATTGTTGGAGCTGAAAAGAAGGATCAAATGAGTAACAGTTTTATAGAAATGTTTAAAGTAACTCACACATTGATGCATAGGTTTTTGACTGGTTTGTAAAACCAGTCTATCATTGAAAGTCTCAAGACTGACGATGTGTCTTGGAGACAAAGAATGCAATTCTCAACGGATGAGACTCAATAGTAAATACTATTGCTACCATTGCTACCAATTACATTTTAATGCATTTAAATACAGTTTAATTTACGACGTCTCGATTCTTCGGGTACACCGCTTCAAATACCTTGGATATTTCATTGCTGACGACCTTAAAGATGATGAAGATGTTGAACGGGAACGCAGGGCATTGGCGGTGCGGGTGAACATGTTGGCCCGTAGGTTCGCTCGTTGTACAGATGCGGTCAAAATCACGCTTTTTAAAGCATACATTTCTGTACACGAGCGCCCTATGGATCAACTGTACCAAACGTGCAGCCAATGCGGTGCGTATTCAATATAACAATGCGCTTTCAGGGCGCTGTTGCGGTTTCCAAGATATTGCAGTGCATCTGTAATGTTTGCACAAGCCAGAGTAGCGAGTTTCTCAGCTACGATGCGCAAAAAGAATGCGTCTCTTCTCGCCAGATTGCGTGGCAGCAGCAACAGCCTCTTGAGAATGATTGCTGATAGGCATGATGAAAGCCCCATTGTGAGGCATCTTACAAAAACCACCCTGTCTGTAGTAGAATATAAGTACTAACATAGTTGATAAGTTAAATTGTTAACTAACATTCTAGAATTGTAAGTGAAATGTATTTGGATCATGTTGTCTGTGAAATAAATAAATAATAATAATAATAATTGCGAATCAATCCGTCACATTATCTCCGGGTGTTCTCGTCTGGCTAACGGAGAGTACTTGCATAGACACAACCTTGTAGCCAGGATTATCCATCAGCAACTTGCTCTAAAATACAGCCTTGTGGAATCGGAAGTGCCGTACTATAGGTATGTGCCCGATCCAGTTCTCGATAATGGCAATATCACACTGTACTGGGATCGATCCATCATCACTGACAGGACTATTGTAGCCAATAAGCCTGATATAGTGGTGGTGGATCGATCAGAGCGGCGCGCAATGATTGTTGACATTACGGTCCCGCATGACGAGAACCTCGTGAAAGCCGAGAAAGATAAACAAATCAAGTATCTTGACTTAGCTCGCGAGGTTGTCGACATGTGGGATGTGGACTCAGCGATCATTGTGCCGGTAGTCGTATCAGCCCATGGCTTAATTGCCAAGAGCCTCGACCAACACCTGAGGAAGCTCTCGTTAGGCAGCTGGATCAAGGGCTTGATCCAGAAAGCGGTACTCCTGGACACGGCTCGTATTGTTAGGAGGTTCCTCTCTCTGAAGCCCTGACCGCCGGTAGCTTGGACCCTATTCCCGATACCGGTGGGCTACTATTTTTTATATTTTTAAATGTTTTTTTTATGTCGTTTTATATTTAAATATTTAAAAATGTAAAAAATGTGTATAAAGATGAATAAAGGAAATAATAATAAATAATAATATCTTGGGACAACCAACACACCGCCATCTGATCTCAAACTAGGCAGAGCCTGTACTATGGCAACCAGACAACTGATAAACATACTTATATATTTCTTAATATTATACTATATTATAGATAAATTATACACCCAGATACTGAACAAATTTTCGCGGTACTCATCGCACAAAGATTTAACCTGTGTGGGAATCGAACCCACGACCTCCGTCGTAGCAGTCAGGGTCACTAACCACTAGACCAACAGGCCAATCAATATCTCTCTCACACAGTCCATCCACCGTTTCTTTGGACTTCCTCTACTCTCTTACTCATCCACATTCGTCTCGACATTTTCCTCGGGGATTACAGGCGTGATGTTATGTTATGTTAAAGTTATGAATTGGTGGTGAGTCGTGACAAAGTATCTTTGCAACCTAATCTGGCCTTTCTTTTGAAACTATGAAAAATGCCTACAAATACCGTACCACCGGGGAGACGGGTTTGTTGTGTGGGGCTTGCACCCACTAAAAAACACCGCCGTGAGCATACTGTCACCTTGGCGGATGAGCCGCGAGAACTGCTATACATGACGTTCGCGACCAATCCAGCGCAGCCCGCGTCCGGGCCATCAGTTTTAGTTTTAGTTTAGAAAAATTCTTTATCAACATAGAAATATACATAACTGTGAACTTAGAATAAAGTCACAGTAACACTAATATTAATAACAAACACTTTTACAGGCTAGGAGCAGCTTTATGAGTGTACAATAATGGTGCTTACAAACTTATCACAACATGAGGCATTTATTAATTCAACCAAACCGGGCCATCAAACGCGTCAGCAAACTCCTTTGGCAATGTCTGGGCTAGCCCAACTTTATATACCCTACCTATATTTGTTTAATATTATGTGTGCTAAGAATAATTAATCGAAGTATAAGGTTTTCAAAGTTTGGTCGATTTTAATGAACAAGTAATTAGTAACTTTTGCTAATAGGCATAATTAAAAGTTTGTAATACCTTTTAAATTTAGCAGTAATAGGTACTCCGTAGTTACTACTAAAATCAAATTTTCGCTAGCTCAAAGTATAAAGTTACACAAATAAATATACGATATCTTTCAACAAAAACCTATTCATTTGAAACTTTTTGTTTGAGACCCATGACGGACGTTTTCATATTTTGTAATTCTCGAAGGCTTTGGACACAAACGAGAAAAAAACGGACCTCTGAACACTAGAGAGGAGACAGGAAAGCAACTCAATGTCCCTCTGAGATTGCTTTGGGTTATTGAAATTGAAATGATTGGACCACAAAGTTGGGAAAGGTAGTCTTTGAACACCTATAATAGGTACGCCTCTTTACGGGTTCTATTTTTTGGCTGTACAAAAGCTCATTGGGTTGACGAAATCGTTTAAATCGCGAGACACACCTGGGAAGCTGAAGAAAGCACCAACAGCGGGCTGATATGATATGAGGATGTTTTTTTAAGAGAGATACAATTTGGTCTTCAATGTTATAATAATAAATAATAATCCTGTTGCCAACAAACCTGACATTGTGGTGATAGATCGATTGGAGCGTCGCGCAATGATTGTTGATATAACAGTCCCGCATGACGAGAACCTCGTGAAAGCAGAGAAAGATAAACAGTTCAAGTATCTAGATCTGGCTCGCGAGGTTGTCGACATGTGGGATGTGAGTACAACAGTCATTGTGCCGATAGACGTGTCAGCCAATGGCTTAATAGCCAATAGCCTCGATTAACATCTGAGGAGGGTCCCGCTTGGCAGCTGAATCAAGGGCTTGAATCAGAAAGCAGTACTTCTGGACACGGTGGGTATTGTCTGAAGGTTCCTTTCTCTGGAGCCCTGAATACCGATAGCTCGGACCCTGTTCCCAATGCTGATTGGCTACTATTTTTATATTTTTGAATGCTTTTTATATTGTTTTATATTTGAATATTAAAAATGCATTTCAGAGAAGACAAAACAATTATCAAACGTTCAATATTTAGTTAATCAAACACTAATTGCGGAGTTTAATTTACTGTATCTAAGAGATCCACGAAAACGGGTTGTTTGTTTAGTTTTAAGACCTACAAATATATTGATACTCGGTCCCCTGGTCACACGGCGGCACATCAAGCTTTACATTTCAAGTATAACGTGGCCTCGCTTTGTATATATTTCCTGTAAAATGAGAGATCCGCATAAACTGGTTTGGTATAGCTTGATCAGCCGTCGTGCGGAATTGTTTTTAAGTCAAATACGGCAAGTCAAAGCTTCGATACGTCAAGTTACAAATTGGATGAGTTCGGTTAGCTAGGCATGTTAGTTAAATTGCCGTACGAACAAACAGCGCTGGGAAATTGAGTTTGCTAAGTGATAAGTGATTCTCGGTTTGTAAATATTATGTTTTTAATTAATATTGGCGACGAGGTTTCCAATGTAAATTTGATAGTTTGTTTACTATTTATTTACGATATTACGATATAAGTATCTATATGTCGGATTGTCGGATGTGATATTAAACTAACAAATTACTTGGAATTACACTTTAACACATTAACACGGTGTGGTGTTGGTAGACTTGTAAGTCGTTCGCGTGATGTCACCACTTGGCGCCCTTGCGATTCATTTTACGTCCGTACCAATGACCGGATCCGACATATACATAAATAATAATTTACATTACCAACTAGAAATGTTATCAAAGAAAACGTGTAGGTACGTGATGACAGGAAATATATTTTTTAAACGTTGCCCCATACTTGTAAATATCTCGCGTATCGTGGGTGCGTTTACAAATTATATCTAGCAAAAAGTAGGCAAAGTAACAAAAAAAAAATACTGGTAAAATCAGTGAAATCAACGCAAAGACATTAAAATATTTACGAGCGATAGACGGGAGAAGACGAAGAAAATCGTAATCCATTACTTGTCACAACTTAGTAACTAGTCGCTCTGTCTAGTGTCACACGCCCGCTTGTCAGGTAGCATTCGTGTGTCAAAATTCAAAATGTTCGAGATCAAAATTTTTGTTAGAAAATATTCCCAATGTCCGCTCTATAAGTATTTTAAATCGCTTTGAATCAACGCATACTTTTTACAGTAATAAAGACTACCAAGAAGAAACAATGTTCAATCACGAGGGTTCCAAACAGTATAAAGGTTTAAAGCCGTTGCCCATCTACTGCTGGGCATTACTGGGCAATGAGTTTAATTGCCCGCATCCAAGGTGAATCGTTAAAATACCATTAACAGGCTTTAACATACACTTGGCGGGTCCCGCGGGCTCGTTAATTAGCCGCCTGTAATGTATCAAGTGTTTAAAAAATATGTATATAAATAAATAAAGGAAATAATAATTGCAAAGTCAGAACATAATTTTTCAAGTTTTTTCAATTTAGGGATTAGTGGAAGTTTCATCAGAATTGGAAGGGAGTGGCCGCCTAAAGTTAAGAGGCCAAGTTCGAGAAAGAGGAAGCCGAGAAGTACACCCTGGTCAGACTCAGTAGTTTTTTGTGGACTTATTACGTAGACGAAACATAATTCTTAAAGAAGCACAGGTAGGTATATCTTACCTCAGAATATTTATCATCAGGCAGAGCCGCTCTGCTGGCTTGCACAATCTTCATCAGCTGCCTCCTCCCCTGAGGATCCGACAGCCTCGAGGAGTCGTAAGCAGCCGCCTTCCTCCAGGAGAGCCTCTCGAACTTGGAGCTGAGAGCCAGCTCCTCCAGCATCCGACGACGATTGTAGTCCGTAATGTTTGTGACAAATTTCCATTGGGACATTGTTACCCTGAAATAACGCGAAATCAAGTGATTTTGGTGAAAAATGTCTGTGCCAGACGCGTCAAATCTAATTAAGTTTAAAGCCTGGAGCAAAGCTAATGCATGCGCATGACATGCGCGTTACGTGTTCGTGCACGTACCAGCTGTAATATATAAAACTGTAGAGCATGCAGTCAATTCGGCTCCGTGCCGTGTACGTACATACAGGGTGTAATAGACCCTTAACAAAGTAGTCAACCAAGCATTTTATACATCAATTTAAGTAAGTATACGCATAAGTTATTGCTGGATAACGACTTTTTCCTTGGGAAGAAACATCACGTTTTACGGTAGGACTCAATGTAACGCCCTCAAAAAATTGTGTTGCATTGAATAGTATAAAAAGTAGTAGTGTGTATGTGTAGTTGTTGTGGGGGTCGTGGAGGTATTTAATAATTAAAAGTATCATGTATGAAGGATCCAAACTATATAATAAATTACCGAAATACATCACAGAATCCAAATCCATAACCACCTTTAAAAATCTACTCAAACAGCACATCATAAAAAATTCACATTCCCTACAATAATTTCAAGCCACATCCAGCTAGTGCTTATCATTGTAGAACAGAGACTTGTTTACCTTTGTGTCGATGTTTTGAGCCCGTGTATCAAGCGAACATTGAGATATCTGTATAATATTTTTTCATCTACCCACAAAATATGTAATAATTGTACAAATGTCTAGTTTTTGTAAAAGTCTCAACAGTCTCGTAATATGTAATAGTTTTAATATTCTCATGTAAGTGAATTCTGTATTTTTATGAGAATAAAGTTATCTCAAACCTGATTTAAAGTGAAGTGTTCCCAGTTATGATCTGATGATGCTGATGAGGAAAAAAACAAGTTCCTTTCGGCTTCGTTAAGAGTTCTGGAAAAAATACTTTACAAGTACCATAAGGCCTAACAAAAAAAAAAAAGTCGTTTCCCTGCAATCATTTTTGCGTAAAGTTACTTAGTTTGATGTACAGATTGCTTGGTTGGCGGCTTCGTGAAGGTTCCAGGAACTTGGGTTTTCGAAATTGGGACCGTGTCGAAATAATTGACTGTCGAAATTCAATATGACACTCGATCACGATTCACAACTGTTTAATTTTTTTTTGTTTTTATAGTACCGATTCGTCATCGATGCTAAAGTATCATCAAATGAACAAACTATACAATTCATTTTTACAAGTGTCATTTGTTTTTCGATATCGAACCGGGACAGTGACGAAATGGGCATATCTCTTTTTACAGCCATTAAATAGTCTGTGCGTGACAAGCCGTCAGATATCTGACTCAAGCGCACGCGTTTAATAGTCTTCTCGGCCTTTAGAGAAAACATTCTTGACATCATACAACGTATGTTAGACATTTTTACTATGTTTGTTAACAGAATTAAGCGATCGATTTTTCCGATGGCTTTACACTTTTACTTAGGGAACCTCGCTCTTGCTGTATCTGCTGTGGCTGCAGCAGAAGTCGTCTACAGGAATTGTTGGAAATGATGCAAAAACAAGAACAGATATCGTATCTACCTAAACATTTCACTTTACGTGACAATTCTTGGCGTGCTAATAAAAGAATTGACTGATACTGATACTGTTAGCCTGCAAAGGGCCCTTCCCATGACTTCCAGTTGCCTCGATCCAAAGCAAATGTGGACCACTGGTCGCTTCTTGTACAGGTCGTCCAGAGGTCTGCCGCGATGCCTTCTGGCTGTATCAGGGCTTCAGAAAGTGGCTATTTTGGCCCACAGTTTATTGGGCATGCGGCAGAGCTACAAGAATTTAAAATATCTTTAAAAATTCTACCTGTAGCACATTCCTGAAGCTTCTCTGTCATATTCACGGAGAAACTGCGATGCCTCTGCTGTATTTGTGTTGACACCCTGAAAATAAGAATACATTTTATTAGTTAAGTGACTCGCAGATGACGGCGCGCGGAGATCGCAAGATGCTGTTAAGCATGAGTATTTGGTTCCAATCACAGGTCTGTCAAAGTGTTTTGGGAAATCATCAAATGACTTCTCCCTCTCTGGGCAGAGCGGAAGGGAGTGTCAGACATGTTCTGACTAAAACCCAGCCATTTTCCTTCCTTGCCCTTTGTGTTCCAGGGCCACGGTATCTCTTTCGAACAGTCCCGCAGCCCAGTCAAAGGGTTAATGGGTTTTTCTATCAGATATTTCATCTGATTTTATGCCCTATGTGCTCGACCTAAAGTACAAGTCGCCAGCGCATCAAGTCACCAGACTGTCAAATTTTCTCATTCGATTTTAAACTTAACCATCAACACCTTATGGTTTAAATCATTTGGTGAAATTTAAAAGTTTGTGGTAACTTGATGTACATTGAACTACCTTTCAGTGGCGAGGGTTCCATCCAACTCGATTCCTACTGGCTTCCCTTTGAAAAATGGCACAGTCAATATTCTATAGGCAAATAATATAATCACATGAAAGACATGTACTCCGGTTTACCTCTTACAAAAATTGACCCTTCGCTACTGGAACCTTTGCTATACACAGTATACTACACCTCTGTCCACCCCATAGGGAATTATAGGCAACATATAACGTATAGCGTAGTTTGTACGTCATCAAACTTATTATAATAACCTCTCTTCATTAAACCTTTCACTGCCCAGTACTTCGCGAAAACTTCGTAAATTTCGTTCGCGTGCCCACAACTCGAATCCGAGTCGTCGTTATAATGAACTATAGATGACTTGCATTCATGCCCAGAACCCGACTAGCGAGTCCATAGCTACGGATACGGATTATGCGAAAAAACAAATTATTGTTCGACTCATATGCTGGGTTCTGGGCACTGAATGGGTGAAATAGGCTAATTAAGAGGAAACACGGTAGGTATTTGAAACAAATATCGCTGTCTCTCTGCGAGCGTGATTTCGACATTGGTGCGATAAAGACAACTATAGTAAAATGTCATAATTCGAAAACCTCTCGACTATTTCTTCCTCCAATATTCAGCCAATTTAAAAGATATTTCATTAACTGAATAAGAAACTTATATACTGTGTCCTTATGTTTTTCGTTTTTCATTAATAGTTGTCAAATTTGTACACTAGGCCTCTGTTGATAGGCGATTTACATAGGCAATTTTGAGTATTTTGTAAAGGTTCTAGTGCTTATACAGATTATGTATCTTCAAAAAGGAAAACATAGGGATATAGAAGAGGTTGATATTTATTTAATTGTAAAGATCATAGTTTTTAAGTCATAAACCAGAAAGAAAACAGGCGAGAGCATCATCATCATCATCTGCCTAGCCTTTTCCCAACTATGTTGGGGTCGGCTTCCAGTCTAACCGGATGCAGCTGAATAACAGGCGAGAGCGTTTGTATGGAAAAAAGACCACCCACATTTCCTCTTAAGCCAGTGTTAACTTTCTGGTTCACCCAGCCAGCAGGCCTTCGGAAAAACCTGACTATTTCAGACGTTGTCATCTAATCTACTCTCAGAAAAAAAGCATAACGCACGAGATGATACGATTGTTAGAAAATCGCCGGAAATCCTAACAGAAGGTACAACCTATTAGATGAATTGCAAGCGTTACAGTAGTCGTGATATTCTTGATGTCAAGGCACATGTACAACCTCGGGCGAAGCAATTTGCGACACGACACGCTGTCTCACTTGTTTCATATACATAAATGAAATAAAAGTGTCTACCTTTTTGAATCGAATTTTGTTACCAATTTCAAGGGTTTATTTCTCTTGCACGGAAACCTAACTATAATTCTAAAATAAAAGTTACCTATGATAGACCTTATAACTACAGCTATCTGCTAGTAAAAGTCCCGTCAAAATCGGTCCAGCCGTTTCGGAGATTAGCCAGAATAAACAGACAGACAATGAAAATGGAAAAATGAGTTTTTGTTATAAGTACCGTACTTATATACTTTCAGTAAAAAGCTGTTAAATACATTCAGTAAAAAGCTGTTATTTTAATATTAAAAACACATACTTCAATTTTATTTATTTGTATAGAAAAGAGAATCATCGACACAACGAGTAAGCTTCACAAAAAGCGTCGCGGTGACGCGTGGCAAGATCTTTCATTGGATTTATCTGTGGTCGTTGTCGCAAGACGCGTGTCGTTTGAGCGCGTGACTTGTGGTCACGGGGTTATAGTGTCGTGTTGTGAGGTGACCTTGCGTTGGGGAGACAATGTCTTTTGTTTTGAAGAATGATGGTTATGATATGTGTCCTATGGCCTTGTGTGGAGGGAAATACATTTTCTTTTATTTCATGACTATAGCTTATTTAAAGATCACCCATCCACGGACTGATCCAGGCAAACACTGCTTAACTTTGGCTTAATCCACCATTTTGAAATGGTAAGTTCGTTCAGTTCAGTAGCTAGCACAGTTGATAGCAAGCACGGTTGACGACTGACGAAGCTTGGGTCGGTCAAACATTCTTAGGTAATATTCCCGTCTTGATTCCTTCTTTTAGAATTATATAATTGCATAGCACATATAAGGTTGTGGGGATCCGCTGGATGCGAGTCGCACGGGACCGGTCAATGTGGCGACACTTGGGGGAGGCCTATTTCCAGCAGTGGACGTCTTTTGGCTGAAATGATGATGATGATAGCACATATTATGTGAGTACTATGTATTGAAAAGCTACCGTTTACATTTAGCTATCTTTCATTGACTTGAATGTGCCCTGGCAGTTGAGAGAATGTCATGCTCACTCAAAAGTCTTGCTGATGATGGCAGGTGTGTCGGGTCATTTAGTTCCCTTCAATATGGTTGAGTTGAATGATGCAGATGCGTCATGTTCGTGAACGGGCGCTGTCAGTTGCGACTGGTCATCTCTTATCTGTCACGGTTTATTTTAATTAAGTACTTTATTTTTAAATTGTTGATTTATTGTATTACTCTAGACGATCTTAATTCGCACGCCTCTTTACATCGTTCTCACATACATGTATAATCTCAACATGAATGATGTACCAAGATTTTGTAATAATATTTTGATTGAAAAGAGTGTCCATGGAGTTTCTCGCCCATTCTTCTCCATTGAGATCTACGCTTTGGAATGGGCAACTACAGTACTTTCACAAGTTATTATGCCTTGTGACTGTGACTGTAGCTTAGCCTTCTTTGTTTTTCCGACATTCAAAAGTGCCTGTAAGGATCTAATTGAAATAAATGCGTTTGAGTTTGAGTTCGAGTTATTAGTTGTCCGAGTTTGTTTCAAAGTACGAGGTATTCCACGAGAATATTACCGGGATAAAACATAGTCCTTTCTCCTTATCTAGCAAAAGTGGCCAAGTGCGAGTCGAACTCGCGCACGAAGGGTTCCGTACCATAAACCGCAAAAAAACACGTTTCTAGCTGTCTGCCACCAGGCTGTATCTCATGAACCGTAATAGCTAGAGAGTTGAAATCTTCTCAGATGATGTATTTCTGTTGCCGCTATAACAACAAATAATAAAAATATAAATTATTTACTAATTAAAGGGGGCTCCCATACAAAAAACCCGTACCATAAACCGAAAAAACACGTTTGTTGCTATCATGGTTCATGAGATACAGCTTGGTGACTGACAGCCAGACAGACAGACGACAGACAGACGGACAGCGGACTCTTAGTAATAGGGGTCCCGTTTTTACCCTTTGGATACGGAACTCTAAAGAAACGGCAGGTAAACTAAGCGGCACACCTTCACCTAGTTGGGGTTCCGTAATTCAGTCGGTCAAAAACGGAATCCTTATAGGATCACTTTGTTGTCCGTCTGTGTGTCTGTCCGTCTATCAAGACCCTTTTCTCAGGAACACGTGAAGGTATCAAGCTGAATTTAATATTAAATACTCAGGTCTGTTACTTCTCGGACCAGTGAAAAAATCAAACTTGTAAGTCAACACGATCAAAAGATATTATGACTGTTTATGTCGTATATTATGCGATTTCAAAAGGGAATCAAAATCTATAAGGTACTTCCCGTTGACCTAGAATCATAAAATTTTGCAAGAAGCTATGTCTTACAGCACAAGTAAAGAAAAAGACTGGTCAAGTGCGAGTCGGACTCGCTCTTGACCAGTTTTTTTCTACCATTATCTATACAACATTAGACAAAAATGGCAAAAAAATCACGTATGTTGTATGGTACCTATCCCTTAAATATCTATTTTATTCTATTTTTAGTATTTGTTATTATAGCGGCAACAGAAATACATTACAATACATCATCTTTGAAAATTTCAACTGTCTAGCTATCACGGTTCATGAGTTATAGCCTGGTGACAGACGGACTGATAGACAAACAGACAGACGGACGGACGTTTTACCCTTTGGGTACGGAACCCTAAAAAAATTGAAAATAGTTTAATAATAAAATACCTACAAGTTTATACGGATCCCTCAGTGCGCGAGTCCAAGTCGCACTTACATAAATAACATGACACCGAACCAAACAAAATCCATCAAAACAAGGACTGATAATCGTCAGAGTTTACAGGAGACATTCCCACAAAATGGCCGCCATTCGACCCTTCCTCGTGTTTGAGCTGAGAAGAAAAAGTAGCGAACCAAACTGCCCAGCACCACATCTATTAGCTGCAGCACCAGCAAGTAAGCTCCAGTATAACCTCACTATCACATTATCATCATTTCAACCGAAAGACGTACATTCTGGACATAGGCCACATTGACCGGTCCCGTGCGACTCGCATCCAGCGCATCCCCGCAACCTTCACCAGGTCATCGGTCCACCTAGTGGGAGGCCTTTCAACGTAACGTCTTCCAGTTCGCGGGCACCACTCCAGAACTTTTCGGCCCCATCGGCCATCCGTTCTGCGAGCAATATGCTCTGCCCACTGCCACTTATTTTTATTCTTCCCAATATAACGTAATTCAAGAAAATTGCTACTAAAACGTTTATAAAAGAAGCGAAAGTGTCTCCCCATTGTCAGTACATCCGTCTGTCTATCACAGTTCGGAAACAATGGCTCAATGAAAGTATTCAGCTGAACCACGTGGTTTACTAGCGATACCAGTCTGAGGTCAATTTGTTAACGGATATTACTTAAGTTGTTAAAAGTTTATTAATTTACGTTTTTGATTGGTTTAAAGAATGAATAGAGGAAATCAAGTTGAATAAAACGGTCTTTATCAAATATGATTATGAGGGATTGTGGTGACCACGGCTGCGGGACTGTTCGAAAGAGATACCGCGGCCCTGGAACACAAAGGGCAAGGAAGGAACATGGATGGGTTTTAGTCAGTACAAGTCTGACACTCCCTTCCGCTCCGCCCAGAGAGGGAGAAGTCTTATGATGATTTCCCATCCGAAAAAAAAAGGGATTGTGGTGATGACATGAGCAGGTCCTGGGTTCGATTCCCGGTTCAAGCAAGTGCTATTGGGTTTTTCCTTTTCCATCAAGAATGGCCATGGAGTCTGGATTTGTGCCCGGTTGATGGCTCCCTACTACATGGGACTTAAACATCACTGGCGAAATGTGGGTGTACTGTAAGGTACACCTGCCTAACCCTTCGAGGATTACAGGTGTGATGTTATACCCCTTATCATCTTGACCGTTTTCCAGTCAAGGCGGCCAATCTTAGCGGTTATTAACCATCGGCGCGGGTGCACAAGTATGTGCGCAGGCGCAGGTACACTCTGTTCGCGATGATATTATACCAAAGTTTTGTTTCTGTGGAACGAGCTCGTAATTAAACGGACAGGCGCTAGTGCTGCTTAAGTGCCATGGTTCTGTTAGTTGGTAGGCAAAATATTAATTAAAGATGCCATCTGAGTTTTCAATATTTATAACCTCCACATATAAAATTTTAAATCGGTTATTTAAAAAAATCCACACGTAGGTACGGTAGAAGTGAAACCTTCAAAAATTTTGGCTTTAAGTCTGACACTCCCTTCCGCTCTGCACAGAGCGGGAGAAGTCGTTTGATGATTTCCCATCCGTAAAAAAAAAGAAATATATACACTGTATAATGCTTCCTATCTCATTTTCTCCCACGTTAAATCTTATGAATTTATGTGTCTGTCTCTTTTTACTGTCGCTTTTTCGTTTCATCGACTTTCAAATCATAACGATGCTAAAGAAGTTTTCACTTCAAAGCAGCTGATTGCTGCACGGTCAAAATATATATGGGACAGGTTAGATTGGAAGCCGATCCCGACAGGGTTAGAAAAAGGCTAGGTAAATGATGATTTCGGTTTTCAATATTATTTCTGGAAACCAACAATGATCTCTTGTCAATTCATGCGCCAAAAGTTCCTTGTGTTGCTGTGTACAAAGCGAATTTTATGAATCACGTCGAAATAAATAACCATCTATTTTAAGCACAAGACCGCAAGGCATGACGGAAAACTAATTTCCAAGCTTTAAAACACACTTTTTTAAGGTTAATCTAAAGAGCAATTGGCCAAAATTACTTTTTATGCATCTTCCGACCAACTTGTCATCTCGGTCATGCTTCGTGCGAACCATGAAGGTTGGAAGACAAAAAATGTCACATATAACAATAAAGGCTCATCATGGTGTATCTCATCATCATTATAAAGGGTGTAAATAGACTATTAACGAGGCCGAAAGGCACTAATTGTCCCCATTATTGCGATATTTTTTTTGTTCTAGACCATACCTGGGAATCTTCTAGTTACGGAGATATTGGGTCAACGTTCCAACTTTTTCACAAGTTTTTTTTTTAAATACATGTTTTATTGTATTTTTTTTACTTAGGACACCTTCAGGATCCCCGTACTATTCAATCCATCCATCAGCACAATGTTTTGAATGCGTTACATTGAGTTCTACCGTAAATGTGATTTTTCACCAAAAAAAAAGTCTTTTCCTAGCAATAATTTTTAAAGTTTAGTTTGATGTATGTACAGTCATAATGCTTGGTTGACGGCTTCGTGAAGAGTACGTTTACACCCTGTACATGAGCCCTCGCGCTAACTTTTTGCACGACTGCCCAAAAACGAGTTTATGTCTTCAGGGTCCATGCATGTATGTTTTTTGCAGCGATCCAAACGCAGATCAACCATGATACAGTTGCAAATAGTGATGCTATCGCTGGCTGTGTACCTTCGCCCACGGTAATCACGATTCTGGACCGCTTCTATCGCGATGCTGTCACGTTTCAGTCGATAAATAAACGAAATACTGTCGCGATAAAAATGGACGGCAACCTCCTTCGATGCCCAATCCTAATATCTTCAGAAACAGTCGTGCGCTTTCAAACGAGTTTACGACATGCGCTACAGCATCGCTACCAAAAAGTCACCGTGGGCGCACGGCCGTAGACAAAAAATGTCACATATAATGTCGTAGGTACAGTACAAGGTTTATATATGTAAGTATGTTCATAAGCGTGACTTAACACAATAGGAGTATCTGGGTCATCATTACGATGGAGTTTCTGTTGGGTAAGCAGATCTGTTAAAGTGCTTGGGATATTGTTGGGATTGTAGTATTTCTTTTGGTAGTAGTTTTCAAGATTTCGTTAAGAGTTTTGGCCATCAAATTCGCTTCTTTTTCACCTTCAGATTCAGAAGAAAATAAATTTCACCCGCTCCGACTAGGCCTTACTCGAATGTTACATCGTCATCCACTTAAAGTCTCCTTTACTATATTGGAACCAGTTTTAAAAGCTGGACATAAGTCATTATTCCTTGCACTCTCGGATTGAGGAGTAGTTGGTGCTAGTCCAGTGATGTAAACCCTTCTTACGAGTTCCAACTCAAGCGGCACTTTTCTTTGTGTCATTTATTTCAATACGGTGTTGGTAAAGGAAATCATTGTGAGGATACCGGCATGTCCTAGATCCCAAAATACGAAGATATGTGACGTTCACCAATTCGTGGTGGATTATCTACTTGCTGTTACGGAAGGCGCTAGTCTCTAGTGTCCCAGCAGTGGGAATTTTATTGGCTGACTTAATTTTGTTTCTTGGACTGTTCCATACTTAGTTTAAAAGTTGCGCCAGTTACAGAAAAGTTGAAAGGGAATCGACTGTCTTGGTATGGGCATGTGATAAGGAGGGACGAATCGCGTGTAACTAAAAGAGTGATGAATATAAATGTTGATGGATGGAGAGAGGGAGGAAGACCAAAAAAAGCGATGGATGGATTGTGTGAGGAATGATATGAAAGATAAAGGAGTAAATGATAGTGTGACAGTTGACAGAGGAGAATGGAAGAAAAAAACATGTTACGCGACCCCAAGTCATATGGGATAAGGGCAGGAAGATGTTGATGATCATGATGGACTATCCTTTACAAGTGTTGCCAAACTATGTATTCAGCTTCTTACAAATTACCTGTTTAGTCTTTCTATACGGACCGACGGACGGACGGTCGTTGTAAACGCCCCTTTGTGTCAATTTATTGGCTTTGTTTTGTTCTGTCTCCTGCCGATATGAAGGGAAGTGGAAATTATGTTTTGCCTACTACTCCGCTATTCTTTTCTGATTAATTTCGTTGCGGGATCCATCATTATCTTCCTGCCCTTATCCCATTCTATTTGTGGTCGGCGCAACACGTTTTCTTCTTCCATTCTCCCCTGTCAGACGTCACGGCATCATTTACTCCTTTCTCTTTCATATCAATCTTCACACAATCCACCTATCTTTTCTTGGACTGCCTCTCCCTCTCCATTAATTAACATTCATATCCATCGCTCTTTTATTTTATTTATTCAATTTTGTTGCGGAATCCAAGACAGTTAAATTGTTTCTTTGGGACTTTGTCAAGCTTCATTGTCTCGGCGCTTTACTGGTGGTCGCCACTGTTGATTCTGGGTTTCAGGAGTTGCAGTGGTTTGGGAGTACTGTGGCGGGTTTGTCTTTCTCTTAAATCAAAATGCAGCATATAAGGAAAACTAACATGTATGTCTATGTATCATCAATCGTAAAACTCGTCACGCTTCGATGGTTCTATCGGTAAAGTTGAATTACTGTTTATCATTAGATGCTATTCATATACATACATGTCTAGCATTGACTATGTCATACGTAATTGTGTAGAGAGTGCATGTTTTTTAAACGTGGCTTTGCATGTATGGCACAACCGTTTATTTGCATTACAAAGATTTATAAGATGTTCTCGGGGCCTTCTTCTACGTTCTTTAGTAGCATTATTTTAATCTTACGTCAGTGTGGGAAAGTGAGCTATACAGGACGTATGCGGCACAGCGTTGGAGTCGGAGCAATACATTTTATTGTGCAACAGATCATGGAGCGTCATAAATTGAAGAAAGAGGCGCCTTAATTCTAACGTGAAGAGATCAAACCTTTCCAAGGACTCGATGTATGAACTACGTTTCAAATGGCATCCAAACTGCATTGATCTTAAAAACTTGCGCTATACTTTTTCTAAGGCGAGATTTATCGTAATAAGGGTACCATATCATACAGGCATACTCAATTTGTGGCTGGCCGCTTGAAATCAAGTGATGATCTCATTACAAGGTGATACATATGAAATGCTTTGGTAATAATCTTATCAATGCGTAGATTTAGGTAGGTGTAGTTTACAATCCAATAAGATACCCAGGTCACTGATCCGAGAATTCATTTACTTACATTTAATTTTAGTTTATTTATTTTACAATAGCCAGATAGCCTATTCAGAATTCAAATCATTTCTGCAAGAGATAATAATCATGGATCACTAATATGTTCATGAAAATTACGAGTTCGTCAGCATTAAATTCACTATTTCGAAAGCTGTATCCGATGCCATTTATGTAAAGTGAAAACAATAAGAGGACAAGAATAGATCCCTGGGGGACCCCGGAGGTAGCGAGAAGGGTGTTAGAATGATACTCATCAGTCACAACAGTTTGATTGCGGTTACTGACATAAGACTGAAATCAGAGCAATAAATTGCATTTAATGCCGTTGAGTGCAATTTGGTTCAGTAATATTTCGTGGTCAACTCTGTCAAAAGCTTTTTTAAAGTCTGAATAAACAGTGTCTGTTTGAGCCTGCTTTCATCTATATTTTTAAACAGATGATTCGTAATCATTATGAAGCTAGTAGCAGTAGGTACAGATGCCAGCAGGTCAAGATACCCGAAACTGTCAAATTTTCCCAATCAACTTTGAACTTAATGCTCTAGCGATAAAGTTGAAAATCTATTAAAGAAATTTGATGTGCTGACCATTTATTTTTGACAAAACCGTGTAGTTGAGGAACTACTTGTTGATGAATGAAAGGATAAATTTTGAGATGGACCCGTTTTTCGAATAGTTTAGGTAAAGAACAAAGTAAAAGCGACTTTAGTAGACAGGTACTAAATTTGACAGGAACTTGTTAATTTTTCAGAAGTGTATCATTAACTAATGTAGATGGATGTAAGAATAAAGGAAGACCAAAGAAAAGATGGATGGGCTGTGTGAAGGATGATATGGCTAGAAAGGAGGTGACTGTACTGACGAGTAATAGATAAGTATGGAAGATGAAGACATACTGCGCCGACCCCAAATAAATTAGGATAAGGGCAGGAGAATGATGATACGTTTAACAAAATGGTAGGTACACTTCTGCTTCCCTTTCTTTTTTATTCTATATTTCGAATCAATGATGTACCTACCAACTTACTGAATGCAGTTTTCGCTTACATGAAGCAAACCTCATTTCTAAAAGATTTAGAACATAGATAGGACCAGACATAAGATAAAAGTGAAATTCTTCAATTTAATTTAAAGTCTAAAACGATTTCGTCCTGACAGAAAATACAGTTGAAGATTCTATTAATTCATGGTAGTGAAAACTTTGTAAGATCTTATAACAAACACAATAGAATATACATAATGTTTCTTTTGCAAGATTTGCTGTCGTGCATACAATGTTACATAAGCCAAAGATTCTGCATCACAATGCACTCGAACAAAGATTTTACGAGATAAAAATACTTTGCTGTATAAAATTAACATAAAAGAAGTAGTTAATCAGTGGAAATTTAAATTGAAAATGGATGTAATTGGTACACTTACCATTCTAAAGTACTCCTGAGATACCGCATACCGTGTGAAGAAAGCAAAAATTATTAGACGCACAGCGCCATGGCCAGCGTCCATCTTTAAAAAAATCTCCCAACTATCAATTATAACATCAATTCAAACACTTTTTTTTAAATAAACAAATGTTTTTAAACTTTTAATTAACTTGTAAACGTATTATGTGGTTACCGTGAGACATTTTCATGAATAATTCATTTCTAAACAGCTTTGAGTTTAAAAAGTAATTTGATTTGCATAAGTAAATATTTTCGCGGTAATTTTTGACAGGTTATGTTTGTAAAATTATTCTACTATTAGGCAATGGTAAGCACGTACACCGCCGAGGTTTTATTTGAGGATTATAATAAGTGTTTTGTATAGAAAACTGTCCTCTGGGCTTTCTTGTCGTCGACTGGAGTAATATTTCCGTTGCTTTTGTTTTCTGCATGCTTTGATGAACACGGAGCGACTTGCGAGGGAGTGGCTCGAGCCAAGATACATTTATTTATCTTGAGATTGTTTTACGCACAGAAATTATTTTGAAGTACTTGAAAGCTCCATAATTTTGGGGTCGGTATCTATGCGATTTTACCTATACAGGTATGCAATGCAACGCATGATCTGGACCTTGTAACTCCAGTTCAAATTATAATACATATCATAAGTGCGAAAGTAACTCTGTTTTGCTTCTTTGTTACCTTTTACGACTAAACGGCTGCTCGGATTGAAATAAAGTTTGGCAAGGAGATAGATTATATCCTGGTGAAGGACATTAAAGGCTATTTTTTTCTCACAGATAAGCACATCAAAATTTCCACGCGGACGAAGTCGCGAACAACAGCTAATCTTTTATAAATTAAAGTAGAAAACTATCTACTGTATGTATTCCAGCCAGGCCACCGCCAGGTGACCCAAAGTTGAAAATCATGACAAAAATGATTTCCACCTACCTAGAAACCGCTCATTCATCGCTAATTTTTATTACTATTTCTGCATTTGTTGTAAAAAAAAAACAAATAGAAATAACCTTGCAGATTTTTAAAACTAAAATGTGTAAAAAGTATGCATTAAAAAAAGATTGATAAAAAGACAGGCCATTTCACATAAAAAAACTAGAAAAAAACCATTTGTTACAAAAAAAGTAAATAGTTTTCTTCTTTTTATTTTATGTCATCAAGACTTTTTTTGAGAACAATCAACCAGATTTTTATCATAGTTGTCAAAGAAGTTTTTCATTAAATACCTGAAGTCATTGTTTGAGCCTAGAGGTTGGTTTGTTTGAGTTCACATCGCATCGGCCTAGGCAGCCTTTTGTCATCTATGTTGGCGCCAGCTTCCAGTCTAAGTAGAATGCAGCTGAATACTAATGTAAATGAATGTTTTACATAGAGTTTACAGTCGTATAATCCCATAGCTTAAAGTGGTTGCGTCAGGGTAACCCGCGAAATTCAAATTTTATTACGTTTTTTGTAATTTGCATGTCATTGTCAGGTTGTATGTTGTACCCTCTAAGTTCATGTAACCCTATTTAATAAAAAAGTCATTCAATAGGGTTAAATGGACTTACAGGGTTATAATGATGATTTTCATGATTGTGATTCTGTAACTACATACGTGTTACTGACGGGACTCATTTTTCATCAATGTACAACCTGACACTGACCTGCAAATTACAAAAAACCTAAGAAAGTTTTGAATTTCGCGAGCTACCCTGATGCAACCACCTTAAACATACCTCCAAGTTAGTACTTTAGTTTTAATAGTGCTATATTTGTAGATATTTGGATCTTTTAGATCTAAATCCGGAACGATACGATGTAAAAATTGTAAATTCCTGACATGCTCTTTGCAATATTAATTGGACTTTTTGACAAAATAAATTATTTCTTTTACTTATCTAAATTGACATGCTAGTATTATATCCATTGACATATTTAATATTGTAGCCATTTGACATATTAAGACATTTTTTATTATTATTAATTGTGATTCGTTGATACTAATTTAAAAAAATTAATTATAATATTCTAATATAATATTCTAATTGTTATTCAAATTATACTATGTGATATATTATGATTTGCATGCCCATGTGATGGCAGAACATGGAGAACCTAGAAAAGAACATCTATGTACCAATTATTTACCCATGTTTGCAAATAAATAAATGATTTGAATGATTTGATTTGAAAAAATCCTGTTTTTGAAGTGAAAACTTCGTTAGCATTGTTGTGATTTGACAGTCAATGAAACAAAAAAGCGACACTATAAAGAGACAGACACATAAATTCATAAGATTTAACGAGGGAGAAAATAAGATAGGAAGCATTATACAGTGTTTTTCTTGAAGCCAACATTTTTAAAGGTTTCACTTCTACCACGTGTGAATTGCACACATGTTTTTTTTTTAATTTTTGCTCAAGACTTCGCTTGCTTCATCATCATCATCATCATCAGCCTATAAATGTTCCCACTGGCCTCCTCTCTATGAGAGGGATTGGGCTGTAATCCACCACGCGGGCCCAGTGCGGATTGGTAGATGTCACATGTCTTCGAATTTTTGGTTCTAGGACATGCCGGTTTCCTCACGATGTTTTCCTTCACCGTTTTTGAGAGCAGTGGTGATGAAATAAATTACACAAAGTAATGCGCGCCTGCCTGGGTTCGAACCCATGACTTACTGTTCGTAAGTCGGGGTCGCTACCACTGCGCCACCGGTGCTCTGCTTTCGCTTGCTTGTAAGTCAGAAATTATGCCACAGGAACGCCGTACCGGAATAAAAATGTCTATTTGTTAATTCAGGTTATCTGTGCCCCAAATATTATTGAAATGGGTTCTGCGGTTTTTTGCGTGATTAAGTTAACAAACATCCAAAGATACAAAATATTACATGTATAAATAGATATATACCGGGTATGTATCTAAGCTAGACAAATCTCACAAGCCATCAGATCTATCTCAAGCTAGTTAGCCCGTGTGCGCCTGCGCATGCGACGCGCCGTCGCGTGCCTTACTGCGACATACTTGACCAAGACTAGTATTTTGTAGACAAGACATTGGCATGTATAGTGTACAGTTGGACTAGGTAAATTGCACTTATCATAATATTAGCTGTTGCCCGCGACCTTCGTTCGCGTGAAATTATTATTAAAAAATCCCCATTATTATAAGTAATTCCTTATTTGAATCGAATTTTGTTACCAATTTCAAGGGTTTTACTTTTTTTTGCACAGAACCCTAATTATTTATCTAAAATAAAAGAAGCCTAAGTTACTCCTTGTTACATCAGCTATCTGCCAAAGAAAGTCTCGTCAAAATCGGTCCAGCCATTTCAGAGATTAGCCGGAACAAACAGACACAGACAAAAAATGTAAAAAATGTTTAAATGGTTTTGGTATATGTACCGTGTATACATCCATATGCACTTAGTAAAAAGCGGTTACTTACTATTACAAACAGACACTCCAATTTTATTTATCTGTATAGAAGGTGTATAGATGTATAGATATAGATAATAACATTGAACCAGGCAGAGGTACCCAGGCCTTTGTCTACCTCTGCCCCAAAACGATCCTCTGACAAAAAACCAAACTCGATAGGTAAAATTAAATTAACCTGTTCTAGGTTAATTTAATTTTACCTATCGAGTTTGATACTGATAACCATTGCGAGATTTTGGGTTTCATAATCTTATGTTGCTATTTTGAGCTCTTAAAATTATAAGATCGCGTTTATTTTTTTAACCTACTACGGTGAAGCAAAAAGGACGGTTATGATTTTGACCGGTATGTGTGTATGTTCATCTGTTCCCTCATTACTTCTGAATATTGGACTTTTCTTTTTTATCATAATTTGACAAAAGGTCCGCAAGTGCCGATGCTGCCAGGGCTGCGGGACTGTTCGAAAGAGATACCGCGGCCCTGGAACACAAAGGGCAAGGAAGGAACATGGATGGGTTTTAGTCAGTACAAGTCTGACGCTCCTTTCCGCTCTACCCAGAGCGGGAGAAGACATTTGATGACTTCCCATCCGAACAAAAAAAAAGTATCATTGGAAGCGTCTTGATCGTCCGCTGCTTATCGACTGTTCGTTCCACTGTTTTGTCGCACCATAAATTGATGGTTTCGCCCATATTAAGCAAGGGAGAGACGGGTACTTGAACTAAGCCCACTAGTATGTATTTCATGCCATCGACAGCGAGGAGCTCGTGGCTACATTTTCAGGTTAAACCGCACTTGCCTAGGTTAGTCCGTGGATTGGTGACCACCCATTACATACTGAGTTTCCGCGCCACGGTAAGCACGTAAAACCGTTTGTTTCGGCTGTCATTTATAGATCTTTGACAGTCGTTACAGGTAGTCAGTGGCCCAGAAGTCTGACAACCAGTCTTACCAAGAAGTATTGTATTATCTTTTACTAACTGGGTTGTGGAGGTCAGATAGGCCGTTGTTGCATGTAAAATATTGGTATTCAGTATTCTGCTGAATCAAGACTAGAAGCCGACCCCAACATAGTTGGGAAAAGGATAGGCAGATAGATAGATAAAACATTTATTCAGTGGACACAAGACATAGCACAGCACACAGAAGCACAATTAAAATTCAATGATATAACAAATTACAACCAGTCGGTTCACTTTTAAGGTAAAAGTTCGTGAACACTTTCATAAGAACTTGGTAGACTCGTCTCACAATTAATTTGTTGTTTTTCTTCATCTATGTATTTTTATATCTCTCTTTACTTTGTATATTTTGTTGTATGTATGTATATATGTATATATTATTATATTTTATTCTTGGAAATTTTCTATACTATTGCACCTACTGTTTTGTCTCTGCATCACCCTAAGGTAGACTGGTAGAAAATGCCCAAGGCATTAAGTCCGCCTTTGTACATTATGTGTATAAAGTTTTAATAAATAAATAAATAAATTACATGTATATAAAAACAAGGTGACAATGTATAAAAAGAAAAACATATTTACGAAAGGAGTATAGTAACACCATGACATAATTTAAATAAAGTAACAAGTATACAAGGTGCGGTGTACGTCTCAAGGTTGCATCAAATGGGAGTCCAACTCAGCATGTGTCAGGCATGCACCTGACGCTGATGTTCTGTTGCTATCCTGTATGTCTTGAAAGCGACCCTAAGAAGAAGACTTAATTCTCATTCCTAGTTTTGTGATGAGAATGAGACACACCTCTTGTTAAAATATTGAACGAGTAGTATCCACCAGATGCGAAGGCATCTAAGAAGCCGATTCCTGCCGGCTGCCATAAACAAAATTGTGTTTATAAAAATTTACATTGTATAAAAAATACTTATTGTCATATCAACAAAATAGTTATATTCATGGGGACTTGTACTATACTTGTATTCTTGCGGCCTAGAACTTGGCCACTTAGGCCCATTTGCACGAAAAACTTAACTCAGAGTTAATAGTTCGTTCATTCTAGGTTAAATTGACAGTTTATCATACAATACTGTCAATTTAACCTCGTATAATTTAACTCTGAGATAAGTTTTTCGTGCAAGTAGACCTTAATAAGTTAATTTTTATATTTCTACACCGGCAACGGTAGTGTATGTGAAACTGTTTAGTATTATGTTATATTATGTATCTTTATGTACCATATACTCAGAAATAAATATTATTCTATTCAGTTCTATTGTATTCCCTCCGTGACCAAGGTACGGCTACGGCTACGTATCCAACCAGTAGATACCTTTGTGTGGTAATAATAAGGTACCAGTACTTGGATGACCGAGCTTTGCTCGGTAACACGGATAAAACGACGTTTTCTATAAATGAAACCTAGCTAGATCGATTTATCGCCCCCGAAACCCCCTGCTTACTAAATTTCATGAAAATCGTTGGAACCGTTTCCGAGATTCAGACTATATACAAGGTGTAACATAATAAACGCAAGACGTCTCGTGTGGTGTCTCAGACCATGAAATTGAACAAGTTTTATTCTATAACTTTTGGAAATTCATTACTTTTTTTTTAGTTTTACCATACATGTTGATCAGCTGATCGCGTCAGTTCCTATACAAAGTCCAATTTTTTTTTGCGAATTCCAATAACTTGTAGAACAAAAGTTGATCAGTTTCTTGGTCCGAGAGACCACAAGGGAGGTCTTGCGTTTATTATGTTACACCTTGTATATACTAATATATAAGAATTGCTCGTTTAAAGTATAAGATAGATATTGGTGCCGATTCCCTTGTTTATAAACTAAACTAAATTTAGGTTGAGTGCATCTTTTTCTTTCTATTTCATTAAGAAAAGGACAGAAGATACATTGTACATAGTTTAATCCTGTCAAATTAACCAGCGCCTGACACAAGTTTAGACGTGATTAAAAAGTTGACTACTAAAATTACATCAAATTACGTCAGGTGCTGACTAATTTGACAGGACTAAACTAATATTTATCTTCTGTCCTTTTCATAATGAAATAGAAAGAAAAAGATGCACTCAACTTAAATTTGGTTTAGTTTGTGAACAAGGGAATCGGGATCAATATCAAAATTGTCCCCTCTACTCACTTATCTTTGCACAATATTTATGTAGGTCCGTCATAAGATAGAGAGAGCTTAATGATTTGATATATCGCTAATGACGGCAGTAGAGGAGACTGTTTGATTAAATTATCTTAAACACGCGATATTGCGCGATGATCTGCTAGGCAATGACTTCTTAATATACCTTGTGTAGCTGATAGACAACACATGCAATAAAAACGACGGACGATTAATAACAATTAATTAATAATGAGTATAATGGACACGGCTCGTATTGTTAGGAGGTTCCTCCCTCTGGAGCCCTGACCGCCGGTAGCTTGGACCCTGATCCCGATAGCGGTGGGCTACAATTTTTATATTTTTTTAATATAAATTTTATGATTTAACAATTTGATGATGATGAAAATTGTAATTTCTAAGTAAGAAAAATGAATAAAGGAGAAGTTATCTTAACTGACCTTCGATGGTCTAGTAGTGGCTGAGTATGAGACCCTGGGTTCGATTCCCGGGTCGGGCAGTGTGATTGTGGTTTTACCAACGGGAATTTCTCAGTAGCAGCCACGGAGTCTGGATTCGTGCCAGGTTTATGGCAATAGGTTCGCCCCTTATTGCAGGGGACTATATAACTGCGGAAGTTTGGGTGTACTATTATGTACCTCTGCTCGGGGACTAACTGTTTTGGGATTACAGGCCAGGCGGATGTGTATAGAGTAAGTCTTACATTAAAAACATGTATTTAAAAAAAGACTTGTGAAAACTTGGAAATTTGACTCCCAATATCTCGGTAACTAGAAGGTTCCCAGGTATGGTCTCGAACAAAAAAAATGATCGCAATGACGGGGAGAACAAGTGCCTTTCGGCTTCGGTAAGAGTCTCTTTCATCATCATCATCATCAGCCTATAATGTTCCCACTGCTGGGACACAGGCCTCCTCTCTATGCGAGGGAATGGGCTATAATCCACCACGCGGACCCAGTGCGGATTGGTAGATGTCACATGTCTTCGAATTTTTGATTTTAGGACATGCCGGTTTCCTCACGATGTTTTCCTTCACCGTTTTTGAGAGCAGTGGTGATGAAATAAACTACACAAAGTAATGCCTGGGTTTGAACCCACGACTTACTGTTCGTAAGTCGGGGTCGCTACCACTGGGCCACCGCTGCTCTCCAGAGAGAGAGTCTCTTTACACCCTTTATACTGTGATGTTTACTATAAATTCTCGCTCTAATAAAACTGTTGCGAGTACAATAGTAAGAAACACGACACGTGGTTACGGTTGCAAGCTTGTATTGTTGTGGTGGCGTCGTGTCGCTGGTCTTTTGTCAATGCTGACCGTTTCACGGGACTTGGTACTCTTTGGTAAGTACCGTTCTCTTTAGTTAAAACTAGCTGATGCCCGCAGCTTCGCCCAAGTGGATGTCGGTTATCGCGACCAAAAGTAATCATTTTCGTTGATAGCTCCCAGACGGCTTATTTTTTTCCCGACACCTCCAACAAATATCATTATATTTTAGCCAATGTATGTAAAAACTTGACAAATTATATATTAAATGCTTCCTCGAGAACCACTCTATCCATTAGTGAACAGAATCAAAATCGGTGCAGGAGTTTTTGAGTTTATCGCGAACAGACAGACAGACGCGGCGGAGGACTTTGTTTTCTAATATGTAGTGATGATAGTGATAGTGAAGTCATCATCATCATCTGTCTGCCTTTTCCCAACTATGTTGGGGTCGGCTTCCAGTCTAACCGGATGCAGCTGAATACCAGTATTTTACATGGAGCGACTGCCTATCTGACCTCCACAACCCAGTTAGTACCCCTTAACCTTAAATATCGACATCTTCAAGGTTCGGCTCCACGACCCAGTGGAATGCGATACCCCATGGTAAGAATGGTTGTCAGACTTTCGAGGTCACTGACTTCTTTTAACGACTGGCAAAGATCTACAAATGACAGCCGAAACCAACGGCTTAATGTGTTTTCCCGAGGAACGGAAGAAATTCGGTATGTAATGGACGGTCACCCATCCACGGTAAACGCTGCTTAACGTTGAAGAGTGACCAGTGCGGCAGTTATTATTTAGCCACGAGCTTCACTATAACAGAACCAATGATGCTGGCTTCTTATAGTATTTAAACTCCGCACTACGCTAGACGAGCTGAAGGTCAAATTAGTTACCACCGACCGATGGGATACTAGACGCTTCGATGAGACCGTCGCTTTAGGGTGCTTTTCCACCAGAGATGTGCTATGCTACGTTGCTATGCATGCGTTTGATATCCACCAATCATATTTATTGGTGCACATAGCTTAGCACTGGTGGAAATGGATTCAACTAAGATATGTTTTTTATATGGAAGGATGCGTACTATGCGCCCTCGCCGTTTCCCTACTATCGATACATCGCATAGCTCGATCTGCGCATCTTCCTCGCGCAGCTACTTTGCGGCGGCGCATCTTCATAGGACATCTTACTCGCACCGCTACATAGCTTAGTATCAGTGAAACGATCAAATAGTTTCACAGCTTAGCTATTACATCCTCGCAGCATAGCACATCTCTGGTGGAAAAGCACCCTTATGCAAGTAGCCCGACTCCCGGAATTTCCAAGCCAGGATTCACAACGATAGCAAGGTGGCATCCTCCTCCTCCTTGCGTCGTTTTCCTCAGTGCTGAGGGTCGTGATCTCCCTTCTGCATCACTTTATCACGTATGATGTTTCTCCATCTGTTTCTGTCCCTGGCGATGTGGACTGTAAAGTCAAGGACGGTGCGGATCTGGTCAGCCCAACGTATCGGGCTACGACCACGAGGTCTTTTTCCATTTGCTTTGCCGGTCACGATGAGCTTCTCGAGGTTATCGCCTTCTTTTCTTGCAATGTGACCGAAGTATTCTAAGACTGCGTAGACACTCAGACGACAGCCGCGAGGAGATTTTAAGTTCTCGCAATATGGATACGTTAGTCCGAAACGTTTCCCAAGGAATACGGAGCATCCTTCTCCAGCACCACATCTCAAAGGCGTCAATGCGTTTGCGGCCTGCAGCTCTGTGTCCACGTCTCAGCGCCATACGAGAAGATCGAAAATACTAGAGTCCGTACCAGTTTGGTTTTAGTTTTAACGGATTTGTTACGATCTCTCCAGATTTTTAGAAGCTGAGACATGGCGCTCTTAGCCAAGCCAATTCTCCTGCGCACTTCCTTCTCGCACGACCCATCGTTACTGATGCTGGAACCCAGATAGATAAAGTTGTCCACTGATTCTATTCCTAACGCGCCAGTGAGTTCCAGCTTCCTAGATCGGTCAACCACCATGACCTTGGTCTTGGATCTGTTTACAGAGAGTCCCATCTCCTCGCTAATCCGCTCCATTCTGTCTAGAAGTGCAGCCATTTCTGACTCATTTGCTGCAAGAAGAGTAGTGTCATCGGCGTAGCGCAGGTTTGTTTCTGGATGAGTGACCACCCATTACATATCGAGTTTCCTCCCAAGGGGTCTCGTATTCGGGCTGCGGGACTGTTCGAAAGAGATACCTCGGCCCTGGAACACAAAGGGCAAGGAAGGAACATGGATGGGTTTTAGTCAGTACAAGTCTGGCACTCCCTTCCGCTCTGCCCAGAGCGGGAGAAGTTATTTGATGATTTCCCATACGAAAAAAAAAAGAAAGGGGTATCTTATTCCTCAGTACTTACTAATTGGGTTGTGGAGGTCAGATAAACAATCGCTCTATGTGAAATACAGGTCTATCCGGTTAGACTGGACGCCGACCTCAACATAGTTAGGAAAAGGCAGGCAGTTGATGTCCCTTTTCACAAACCCTGTATCATACCTAAATAAAAGCACGCTGTTCGATTTCCGGCAATCCTAAGTGTGGAAAATGTGCCATTTTGATGATGAGGCTTTTAGAGAATCGGCCTTTCAGAGAATTAGGTTTTTAGAAAATCGGCCATTCAGAGAATTAGGTTTTTAGAGAATTGTCCATATAAAGAATTAGCCATTTTGAGAACTAGTCCTTTTGCGACTCGGTTGCCATTTTGAGAAGTAGGCCTTCTACGTCTAAACCTTTAAGTATTCCCCTTGTGTTTAGTGAAAAAGGGCATTAGGACCTTATCAACAGGCATAGGTCGATTTTTAAACGATTAAAAATTAAATAAATCCACCAAAAATGAATAATAAAATATTGTTTTATTTATTTAATTACATACATATGAACTGTATTTCTAAGATTGTAATAATAACTAACTACAAATATTTACAATGAACACATTACTAACTAAAACAATATTTTACATAGTATATGTACATAAATATACTCACGCCATTTTCCCATGGACCTAGGCAGAAGCTACAGAATAAGAGTATTTTAAATACATTCCATGAACTAAGCAAATGCATCAAGGTTTGTAATAACAATAAAATGCGAGATATTTTTTTATTATTAAAGTCTTTTTAACAATAATATAACTTCACGCTGGTAATACCCAAAGGCTTAGGCAGAGGTGTACCTAATAGTACACCCACATTTCGCCAGTTGTGTTCAAGTCCTATGTAATAGGGGGCGAGCCTATTGCCATCAACCAGGCAGAGATCTAGACTCCGTGATTGCTACTGAAAATTCCAGATGCAAAACCCAAGACTTTGCTCGACCCGGGAATCGAACCCAGGGCGTTATGCACAGCAGTCGCGCTTGTGACCACTAGACCAACGAGGCAACTATAATATAAATATCTATATTCAAGCTAATTTAATGTGGAATGAATAGAAGTTTTAATGAGAAAGTTGATTTGTACCATAAGGAATTTCACATAAAAAATAATCTTGTTGTAAAAATTACATGTATAATTTAATTGTACTAAGCTACTACATTTGATTAGGGACCATTCAAGTACATATTACGTAAGCACTACAGGGGGACGGGGGGGTCTTTGCATTGCTTATTTTTGACGTCATGGGGGATGGAGGGATCTGGATGGTGATTAAGTCAGCAATATTTTTTTTTTCCTTTTTCGGATTTTCAACAAAATTTCGCCAATTTCGGTTTGAACACATATGGCAAACCTACTTCCAAGCCTATTCCTTAATTCTAGACTCTGCTGCTCATGAATCAATCAAGAAACCAGAACTCACAAAAAATGCACGTGCCAATGTTTACGTAAGCATGGGAGGGTGGGTAAGAGGTTTGCTTAGTTTTGCTGACGACGTGGAGGAGGAGGTTAATAATTGCAATAATAAATACTTGAACGGCCCCTTCAAACATTTTCCTAGGTTTGGACCTCGGTTTTTACCACATTCACGTAAAAAAATGTTTTCGTTTTCATTAAATTGCTCTTCCTAGGGTCTAACCTAACCTAACTGTAACCCGCAGCGGCAATGGCAGACCGCAACGACACGGATGTCTGAACTGTCAAAGTTTTCCAAATTATTTTTAACCATAAAATGTTGACGGTTAAGTTCGAAATCGAATGACAAAATTTGACAGTTTGTGGTAATTTGATGCGCTGGCGATTGTACTACTGAGTTCACTTGACGATCGATCAGTTTTTAACCTTATTACTTCGGGGTTAAGGGTATCTAACTTTTTGTAAACACCATTATTTTCAGAATAGCGTATATTCGGCGCGTATTAGTTTGTTTGAGGAAGCTCCTGTAGGCGCGTAGTTATACCTACGCGCCTACAGGAGCATACGCACGACGGCTGATCAAGCTATACAAAACCAGTTTATATCTCTCATTGTACAGAAAATATATACAAATCGAGGCCTCGTTATACTGGAAATGTAAAGCTTGATATGAGCCGTGTGAACGAGCGTCGAGCCGTGAGATACTTAAATTGCTACTGGCCCAACAGGTTCGAGCAAACATGTTGGAATAAGCGCGAATAGCAAAAGGCGCGTTTCGTTTTTTGAAGCGCAAAATGTGGCGGCGTTTAATTGCGTAAACCGAAATGCGCTTATACGAGCGTAAAAATACGTTAGTCGAAAAACACTCTTAAAAATGTTGGCACTATTGTCACAGTGGTTAATCGATCGGTTTCTACGCTACGGATCGCGGAGTGCCTAACAACCAACTGTTCCCACAGCTGGGACAGAGGCCTCCTCTCTAGGTGAGGGAATAGACCGTAATCCACCACGCGGGCCCTATGCGGGTTGGTAGATGTCACATGTCTTTTAATGTTTAATTTAAGACATGTCGGTTTCCTCGCGATGTTTTCCTTTACTGTTTTGAGAGCAGTGGTGGTGCAATTAATTATACACAGTAGGACCCCCCGCACATTATGGCCACCAGTCGCCGCTACTAAACGCGACCACCAGTGGTTCAGTCAGACCACTACACGCCGCCGCCAGCGGCCGCCACTAGTGGCTGGATGCCGCCTTAACTGGCTGCCACTTGCTGCAGTTGTTCAAGTGGTACTCGACAGAGGCGGACGTGTGTTGGTGGCCGTGTGTGCGCGCGAGTCGAACGATAAAACGCGGCCACAGGTAGCAAGCGCGGTCGACTCCCGCAGCTTGTGGCTCGGACGCGGCCACTCAAACGCTTGGTGTGCGCCGATGCTATACAAAATATATGGAGAAACGCGTCCGCGACTTGTGGCGGCCACTAGTCGTTCTAATGTGGTCGCCACTAGTGGCTCAATGTGCGGGGGCATGCGCCTGTCTGGGATTGATCCCATGGCCCACAACTCGTCAGTTGGGGCAATTACTGGGCTACCAATGCTCATAGTGTACTACCAATCTGAGTTAGAAAACGATAGTTGTACAATACTTAACAATCAACAACTAAACGCATATGAGTCATTAACATTATTGTGTTCATTCTTGCGTATCGTTTTGGAGGGGAATTTTAACACACCCTAAAATGGATATAAAGAGGTACAGTTGGTATGTTTGGGTGTCGCTCGGTAATATATGAAAGTTTTTATCCAATTACAAAAAATCATTCACCGATGTAATGCTACATAAACTATTGCCAAATTCCAGAGAATATGTTTTTCACGCAGGCGAAGTAGAGGGAGGTAGGAGTAGGAGCTAGTCTTTATTTATTTAGGTAGTTCTATAATAATTGTGTGACTCATTTTCTAGAATTTCCCTTGTAAGTACAACTTTAGATTTAGTCAGGTACCCTAAAACTGAACGGAGGTCATTTTACTGACAAACACCTATGGTTGTTATGGCACTAACACCATAACACCAAAACTATGAAAAAACAGATTCTTCAAACAGCTGTAGTCACTGGTGCCGATTCCCTTGTTCACAATTTTATTTTTTTATTTATTATTTTTGACATATATTTTATATGCTCGGCTTATAAACCGGGAAGAACTGATTATA
Organism: Lycophotia porphyrea; assembly: GCA_950005105.1. Taxonomy (NCBI): domain Eukaryota; kingdom Metazoa; phylum Arthropoda; class Insecta; order Lepidoptera; family Noctuidae; genus Lycophotia; species Lycophotia porphyrea. The sequence continues at coordinate 1,432,924 of OX465410.1, read as the reverse complement.
CGGGCCTAAGCCAAGTGATTATCAGTTGGAATAGATGAAGTGCGGTCACGCGCAGAAGATTGTATGGAAGATGGTAGCGTATTTGAGTGTTGATGGGGATTTTCTGATTCACACTGCAGAAACTTTCTCACGAGTCTGCATGTGTTTAATATCACTGCCTTTTGTAGCAGATGGTAGGTATTTGGAGGTAAGCTAAGGGAATTAAGAGATTGGTGAAGTTGTTTCAGTATTACTCCTGTTGATGATAAAACTATTGGTACTATTGTTACTTTTTGCAGGTGCCAAATTCGGGTAATTTCGTCTTTTAGTTCTATGTATTTGGTTAGTTTTTCTGCGATTGTCGTCTGTAAATTATGTGTATTTGGTACAGCAATATCGATTAAATATGCTGTTTTATTTATCTTGTTTATAAGTGTAATGTCTGGTCTATTGAAGTGAATTGTTCTGTCGGTAAAAATGCCGCGATCAAAATACAATTTTGATGACGGATTTTCTAATATAGTCTCTGGATTGTACTTGTAATATGGTACAACGGAGTCTATGAGTTTGTACTGGTGAGCTAATTTCTGGTGTATGACGTTGGCTACTTGATCGTGTCTGTGTTTGTAATCTGTTTGGGCTATTGACTTGCACGCGCCTGTGATATGTTGAATGGTCTCAGGAGAACTATTGCATCTTCTACATGTGTCATTATTTAAATTCTTTATAATATATTTTCTGTAATTTTTGGTTTCAATTACCTGGTCCTGTATAGCAAGCATGAACCCTTCAGTCTCTGGGAAGAGTTCGCCTCGATTTAACCACGCGTTCGACGCTTCTTTGTCGACATTTATGTGGCATAAGTCTTGGCGGTGTCTTCCGTGTAGAGACTTCTGGGTCCATTCTAGGAGCTTAGTTCTATTGTCGGTAATTTTTTCATTTTTCTGTTCAGTCTTATCTTTTAAATTCAGTGGTGTCAATTGTTGGTCGTTTTGAGTAACAACTTTGTGGAGAATAGAAGTTTCACTTTTTGAATAAAAGAATTGTCTGAGTACTTTAATCTGTCTGTTGTGTAGGTTAAGAATGTCAATTAGACCCCTACCTCCCTCTTTCCGGGGCAGTGTTAGTCTCTGCACACAGGATCGGGGGTGGTGTTTGCGGAATTTTTATTTATTATTATTATTATCAGCCATTTCTGTCCCACTGCAGGGCAAAGGCGGGAGACCTTTCCCCCCTTCCACTTATCCTTGTTCGCGCTGATTTATCTTCTGTCCTTTTCTTAATGAAATAGAAAGAAAAAGATGCACAGAACTTAAATTTGGTTAACTTCGTAAACAAGGGAATCGGCACCACTATCTACTTAAAAGATAAAATGACTAAATAAATAAAATGATGTAACAGCAGATTGCTGGTATAATTCCTTATTTCAGTCTTATTCTAAGCGTGTCGATAAAAAATTAAATTGTGTTGTCTCAGAACTGAGCATGAGTTTGGCTTCTTTAGTAGCATCCAAATTTCAGTTCCCCTGACTTTCCATATTAATAGTGACTGCTTTCATCAAGAAAAACTAAGTATGTGAAACAATTACAGTCGGATTACAATAAAAATAATAAAGATATACTAAGGATACTATTAAGTATCTAATAGAAAAATGTATCCGTATTCATCCCAATTTTAAAACAAGCTTGAATATAAATACATTAAAACCTTACCAATAATAGTTACTACGTTTGAATTGCCTCAACATCACTTGCTTCCAGGCTCTGTTCATTCTCAAGAACATTTGTAGTATACCGCTTTCTTGATGTATCAATATTATGTCTCCGCTTCATATGTTTCTTAAAATTAGACCCATTGACGAAGTCACGTTGACAATAAACACATTTATACGGCTTGGCTCCAGTATGCTGTCGTATATGTAAGTTCAAACGGGTTTTAAACCTAAAAGTTTTGTTACAATAAGCACAAACGTAAGGCATTAAGTCTGTATGAACTATAGAATGTGATTTTAAGTGTCTTTTGACGCGGAAACTTTTGCCACATTGCTCACAAACAAATGGTTTTGCTCCAGAGTGGAGACTGAAGTGGGACTGGAGATTTCCTCGAGCTCTGAAGGCCATCGGACAGAATTCACATTTGAAAGGCTTCGTGTCATCATGAGTCATCATATGAGTGCTCAGAGTACCTTTTGTAAAGAACATTTTACCGCATACGTGGCATGAGAAATCTCTACTGCGCTCCGTATGTATAAGTTTATGTTGTTGTAAATTACTACGGGATTTGAATTCCTTTTGACAATGTTCACATTTCAGTTCATTATCAATTGTTTCACATTTCATGCGTTTTTTGTAGCTTTTTGTGTATGCTACGATGTGGTCTTGTAGTAATTGTTCATTTTCAAACATTGTACCGCAGTTTTGACATGTAGTTCGGTATGTGTTGATGTGGCTATTGTTTTTATGTTTTTTCAAGATGGAGGCTGTATTAAAATGCTTATTGCAAAATTCGCAGCAATATCGTAGCCATTTTTTGTGTGACCGAACATGGTTGACAAAAGCTTTGTAATTATTTAAGACTTTGCCACAATCGGAGCACTTGAATATGCAGCAATGGTCATGTATTTGTAATGCATGTAAGCGTAGTGACATGACATTCTTGCATTGGGCATCACAATCAGCACAACGGCACATATAATCCTCCCAAGACAGATTTTGTAAATCTTTTTCATTACTTTCAGGGTCAAAATCAGAATTGTAAGCCGATTTCTTTTTCTTTTTGAGTTTTTTCTTCTTAACGGCCATGTAAAGAGGTTCATCACTGTCTGTACTGTGAAAACCATCGGAATTTTCAAGAATTACGTCCACACTCAGTCTTTCAATCTTCACAGCAGCCGATGCTAAATCTATCAAAGAATTTGGGTCTACTATTTGCAGTTCTTCACCGACAATAACTGGTTTTACATCACGTTTTATGTCCTCAAAGTCGTCCCAGTCGACATTTTCCGGTTTTCCATCATTGCTGGAGTTAATGTTGACATCAGGACGCGAATTTTCCTTGCTTTCATTTTTCAAGAATATTTTGTTTAATTTCGTTTGTGCAGTCCTCACATTGTGTAAAAAGGACCATGTACGTTCTAGTAGATCGAAACACGAGAAGCAAATGCTTTTTGGAAGACTTTCTGACCTTTTAACATCGATATTTATCCACAACATTTTCATAGCTATTTTAGAGTTGACCCCTACATCTTCGTCCGGTGATATTAGTGTTTCTTTTGTCGTTGGCTCGGCGCACAAGCGACAGTAGGCTTCGTCTTCGTCACACATTGTTGGTATCAATTGAATTTACGTAACATTTGATTGTAAAATGTTTATTTTTCGGAAAAAAATGTGTATACATCTACTCTCGATGATAAACAACCATTTTGACAATAGACGCGTCGGTATTGCCATTTTAAAATCGCCAACCATATTATTGCTTTGAATTATTTTGAAATAAAAACTAATTCAAACCAAGTAAGAATCTTTAATATTTATTTTCATATTATATTATTTGTAATAGTTCTGTTGTATAAAGTATTTTAAGTGATTAAACATTGCAACACTATTGAATAACGCCATCTGTTGAGTTACATTGTTATTTTTATTTTCATAGCGAACGTGTGGTTAATTTAATTATTATTCATGTCACTAGATGGCAGTAATCAATATTTAAACATTCATACTAATTTTATTTTGATCTCTTTATTTTTGTATGTAGAAATTCTTCGAAGTTTTTCATCACACTGGAGTAGAATGTTGGTAGGTTAGGCGTTTATCAATATTTAACCAAACTAAACCAATTAGCACTGTCGCATTTTTCTCACTCTTCCGTAAATCATCGTTCCGGTGGTACCCGTCACCTTCGGCCGACCAATAGTTGTGACCATAGTTGGAAAACGATTAGTCGGATGGAGATCGAATGCACTACGTGAGGTCAACAAACGGATGTGCGATGAACGCGTCGCTTGTGCGACAAAACTGTACTGTGACCATAGTGCGAACAAACTGAAGCTCGACATCACGCTAATGCGACAAATGCTTGCGCGACAGCAGTTTAACACTACCTAAGTGCAACTAATCCTTGTGCGATATTGCTGTCATCTATACAGGCTGTAAAGGATCCTTTACAAACCTTCAACGAAGCATTCTGTACCTCAAACTAAGTAACATTGCACAACGCTGGGTACAAATACCTTTTTTTTCCGATGGGAAATCATCAAATGACTTCTCCCGCTCTGGGCGGAGCGGAAGGGAGTGTCAGACTTGTACTGACTCGAAACCCAACCATGTTCCTTCCTTGCCCTTTGTGTTCCAGGGCCGTGGTATCTATTTCGAACAGTCCCGAGGCCCTGGGGGGTACAAATACCTACAGTCGCACTATGGTGACTCGCAGTAAAGTTTTTTCGCACAAGCGTTATTCGCACACCCATTTGTCGACCTAACGTTGTGCACTCAGTCAGATCATGATGAAAATAAGACATAATTCGGGCGCAATAAGTGCAATAAAGTTTCTACGTATCAGACTATGTGATAGTATCATATAACATAGTATCAATCTATTTGGATTCACTGTGTAACGCGAATAACAATATTGACGGCTGTAGAATACAGAGCAGGGTCTCCGAGTCAATGTCCTGGCCGGTCCTTTACATAACATCAGCACAAAATATTCACGGACCAGCCTTCCAAAGTATAGATACTATTAGTCTTTCATACCTACTCAAGACACATCACACGGTACACGGACAAAAGATGGACCATAAAGGGTGTAAAAAGCCTCTTAACGAAGCCGAAAGACACGTCTTGTTCTCCCCGTCATTGCGAACCTTTTTTTGTTCTAGACCATACCTGGGAACCTTCTAGTTACGGAGATATTGGGGGTCAAAGTTCCAACTTTCCCAAAAGTATGTACATCTTTTTAATGTAAGGTTTTTACTTTAAACACCTCCAGGACCCCCTTATTATTCAATCCATCCATCAGCACAATGTCTTGAGTGTGTTACATTGAGTCCTACTGTAAAACGTGATTTTTCAGCCCAAAAAAAAAAGTCGTTTCCTAACACTAATTTTTGCATAAAGTTACTTAGTTTGATGTACATAATGCTTGGTTGACGGCTTCGTGAAGAGTCTGTTTACACCCTGTATACTACTAAGTGGCACCTAACTGAGTGCCTAATTCTTGTTTTCACCAACACTAAAACGCCAGCGGGTACTGCGGGACCCGGCAATAAAAAATGCTGGGTACTCGGAGCCCCGGGTCTCTTAAATTGACATTATTGACAATGACATAAGTGACACTTGACAGTTCAAACAAGGCTTAACTGTGGCTGGCCACTGGATATAGAACTCCTTTGAAATTAAAACAACAATACAACCACTATTAAAAAATAAATTCAACTTGACATGGTAATACTTATGAATACTCCTAGAACAATGCCTATTTGCCTGTTTTCATCAACTCAGGAGTAGCGCAAGCAACACGTCAGGGTTAACATGTCAGGAGAATGGTGATGTTGAGTACATCGTATGGGTTGCATGGAGGAGGTACAAAGGAGGTACAATTTAAATATAACCTTGAAAAGGTTATTCATATTTTACGAATAATGGCTCAGAATATAAATTGCTTATTGCAATACAAGTAGAAGAAGAACATCCTGTGTTTTAAAGTTCGAGGCGCTTAGCATAATTAACTTTAGCGTTCGTCTTTAGCAGTTCAATTTTTAACAGAATTATTGTGTATTTATGTTGCTAGTTTTTATTTATTTTTTGTTGCTATATCAACAAAAAATTAAAGGGGGCTCCTACTACGATGGTACCGAACCCTTCACGCACGTGTCCGACTCGCACTTGGCCGGTGTTTCCTATGTCTACCCTCGGTTTATGTTGGATTGACCTGTAATCAATCAATCAATCAATCAATCAATGTACACACGTAAACGAAGGTTCAGCAGAAGCTTTTTCTACACTAAATCCGGGTTAGCTTCCAGTCTAACCAGATGCAGCTGAATAACAGTATTTTACAAGGAGTGACTACAGTACTTTATGAGTTTTGGAGGTCAAGCCACAACTCATTAAGTACTGTAGTAATTCTATACCCCTTGGTAAGACTGGCTGTCAGACAGAGCCACTGACTACCTGTAACGACTGTCAAAGATGTACAAATGACAGCCGAGAGTCCGGGACCAACGGCTTAACGTGCTTTCCGAGGGACGAAGGAAACTCGGTATTTAATGGGTGGTGGTAATCCACGGACCAACCTAGGCAAGCGCGGGTTAACCTAAAGATCGACCCGAGCGGCTGTTATTATTTATCCACGAACTGCTCATAACTTCTAGTTACAATGTACGTATTAATTCATGACAAGAATTTGCCATGAAAACATCTAAAAACTGGCCAAGTGCGAGCCGGACTCGCGCATGAAAGGGTTCTGTACCATAAACCGAAAAAAAACACGTTTCTTGTATGGGAGTCCCCTTTAAATATTCAATAATTTATATTTTTTTATTTGTTGTTATAGCGGCAACAGAAATACATCATCTGTTAAAATTTCAACTGTCTAGCTATCATGGATCATGAGATACAGCCTGGTGACAGACAGCCAGACAGACAGACAGCGAAGTCTTAGTAATAGGGTCCCGTTTTTAACCCTTTGGGTACGGAACCCTAAAAAGACAAAAAATACTTTTTTTGCAAAAAGTCGGTCATTATTTTCTTTGAAAAACGTTTTTAGATACCGAGTCCCTCTCTATGTAATACCTAGCTATTACCAACGACACAAAAATTCTACGTAGAACATAGGTTTATGTAAATGACTATAAATTGTACAGTTACCTTATAAATAGGGGGTCGTGGTACTCATATGTTAGACTCAATATCATGACTAATGATTATTTCAGATAAGCTGAACTCTCTTACATTGCTCCGATAGGTACTGAAAAAAATATTTTTCAAATTGTAAAATGACGTTCAAATGAAAAAATAACTGTGAAAAGGTTTGGTTGTAGCTCTAGACTCATCATCATCTGCCTAGCCTTTTCCCAACTATGTTGGGGTCGGCTTCCAGTCTAACTGGATGCAGCTGAATGCCAGTATTTTACATGGAGTGACTGCCTGTCTGACCTCCACAACCCAGTTGTAGCTCTAGACTAAATAACAAAAAATTGGGTAGTGACTGACCTCGTTGGTCGAGAGGTCGCAAGCTCGACTGCTGAGCATGAGGTCCTGGGTTCGATTCCCAGGTCGGGCAAACTGCTATTGGGTTTTTGCATCAGGAATTTCTCAGTAGCAGCCATGGAGTCTGGATTTGTGCCCGGTTGATGGCAATAGGCTCGGGTTCGGGGTTCATGGGACTTAAACATAACTGGCAAATGTAGGTGTACTATTAGGTACACCTCTGCCTAACCTTACGGGGATTACAGGCGTGATGTTATGTTATGTTTTGTGGTATAAGTACTACAACTAAAAAACCCGACTTCTGAAAAATCACGCTTTAATTAAATTCGGGGTTCACAAGGTAAAGTCGACTCCTATTGTTGAAGTCGGTTAAAATGTAGCCTATGTTACCCGGGCCATATAATGAATAGATTGACACCTTATTCATCAAAATCGGATGAACAGTTTAGGCGCTACGGAGAAACATACGTAAATACAAACATACATACATAGACGGCTAAAATCATAACCCCTCCTTTTGGCTTCGCCGTAGTCGGGTAAAAACATCATGAGGGAAATCATCACCATCCTCCTGCGTCAAAACAACACCAAAATATGAAGTGATCAACACGCGGTGAGCAAGTGAAGTGATCAATGCTTCTTTGTATGAGAAACAGCCTTCGTGGGCCATCGAGGGTATCCTGGTCCTGGTTGGGGCACCGATAGGTTTGCTGTATAATGATGTGGGGATGATAGTATGACTACGTGAGAGGAGGACCAGGCGCAGGTCCAGCCCTTTTTTTTTCGGTTGGGAAATCATCAAATGACTTCTCCCGGGTAGAGCGAAAGGGAGTGTCAGACTTGTACTGACTAAAACCCATCCAAGTTCCTTCCTTGCCCTTTGTGTTCCAGGGCCGCGGTATCTCTTTCGAACAGTCCCGCAGACAGATCCAGCCCTCAAAATAGGTTGTGGTCACGGCCGCCCTAAAATCGGCAAAAAGCTGTCGAAAGAAACAAACAGGTGTGCAGTTCACACGTAGTAGAAGGGAAACCTTAAAAAATGTTGGCTTCAAGATAAACACTCTATGCTTCCTATCTCAGTTTCTCCCACGTTTAAATCTTATGAATTTATCTCTTTTTACTGTCGCTTTTTCGTTTCTCTCTCTCTTCTTCTTCTTCTTAGTCGAAACACTCTTTTCAGAGTGGTCGTGGTTGCGCAGACGAGGTACACGGAGAGATGTTCGGTGGGTCGTTGATATCCCCGAGGATTGCTCGTTCAGCGATTTGCTTCCATCTCTGCCGGTTGGAGACTTTGCGAGTACACTGTGCCATGGTGGACTCAGTAGCTTTCTTGATCAGGTCAGTCCAGCGAGTCGGTGATCGGCCGCGTGATCTCTTGCCCTCCACCTGGCCTTGAACCACTAGTCTCTCCATCGAATTTTCGTTTTCTCGTTTCATCGACTTTCAAATCACAACGATGCTAAAGAAGTTTCCACTTCAAAAAAAAGGGAAAAATCTTCGTGGAATGGTAGTAGTTTAATGATGAATAAAGAAGAAGAAATTATTAATATTTATGCTCGATTTTTTTGCACCCGCCTCTGATATGTTAGACTTTCAGAGTAATCAAGAGACTTTAGAATTCAGGAGCGGACGCCGCGAGCTCGAAAATTTTAGCAGTACTACTCCGATTTGTAACACTATTTGTGTATAACATCAGACTATCGACCTCAATTAGGGTTGTGGGCATGCCATGGACATACGGACCTTTAATAGTTATTTTTCTCAAACATGCTTGGAAAGAGCATTATTTTGACAATCTTCTTCGAGATAAATCGAAATTGCTGTACTGGCCAGATACATGCGACCAGCGGCCGGCAAAAGTTGTATGAAAATCCATATCTGTCGTGTTATTAAAAATGGAACGATCTTTGACTCTGAAACATGGCAACCAAGGAGGTAACTTATTCAAAGGTTTTATTTAAATTTCGAATTGGCTTGCAAATAGAAAGCGGTTTATTGAAAAAAAAAAACAAAAAAATGAACTCTTCAACGCGAGAAAAATTATGATTGAGGGCATGCCCATCGTACCCACAACGGTAGATCCGCCCCTAAGGAAGAGTGTTTGAGAGAGAAAGAAGAAAAGAAGATGTCTTTGTTTACGATGCTATGTGAAGTCATAAGACGATTGTTATTGTTTTGTTAAATTAAATATTCTCTCCTCTTCTTTATCGTGTGGTTAGTGCCTAACCTGGTGTCAGACTTGTCTTGGCTTTACATGCCGTCAAGAAACAGCTCTCAGGCATGCTGGTTTCCACACGATGTTTTCCTTCACCGAAGCAAGTGTTAATTATACAATACGCACATGAATCTGAAAAATCAGAGAAGTGTTTTTTTTTTCGGGTGGGAATTCATCAAATGACTTCTCCCGCTCTGCGCAGAGCGGAAAGGAGTGTCAGACTTCTATTGACTAAAACCAATCCATGTTCCTTCCTTCGGCAGTCCGACAGTCACACCACAAGGCTATCACAAATAAAATAAAAAGTACTTATTTACATTCCTATCGTTTGATTTCCCACAGTTATGTTGACACACGAAAAACATCGATAAAACCAATTCTATTTACGCATTTGATTTAACGACAAAGTAATAAAAATGTCTTCACGGAAACGTTCGATTATATATCTACTCACATTTAGTAGCGATCATTGAAGAATCCGTTACTTTGGTATTACTTTTTTTTTTAGAATGGGAAATCATCAAATGACTCCTCCCGCTCTGGGCGGGGCGGAAGGGAGTATCAGACTTGTACTGAATAAAACCCGACTCGAATCGATCCCAACATGGTTGGGAAAAGGCTAGGCAGATGATGAACTTGTGGGTCACATTTTCAGTAACTGCGGAGAACCCATATTAGCAGTACTTATCGGATACAAAAAACGAAATTAAACAAACAAAAGTCACCGACTTCTGAAGCTGAAGTTATTTTTCACTTTTTAAAGTTTTTGATTTATTGTTGACTGCCTCGTTGGTCTAGTGGTCCCAAGCGAGACTGCTGAGCATGAGGTCCTGGGTTCGATTCCCGGGTCGGGCAAAGTGCATTGGGTTTTTCCATCAGGAATTTCTCAATAGCAGCTACGGAGTCTAGATTTGTGCCCGGTTGATGGCAATAGGCTCGCCTTCTATTATTATTACATGGGACTTAAAAACATAACTGGCAAAATGTGGGTGTACTATTAGGTACACTTCTGCCTAACCCTTCGGGGATTACAGGCGTGATGTTATGTTATGTTATGTTATTTGGTTGTTAGAACTTTAGCGACGCAATGACAATGATTTATACCTAATCAATTGTGTTGTTCAGTTGGGTCAGGCCTAATCTACAAGGTGTGAATTTAGAATGCCATTCTAAGATTAATGAAGACACTTTTCGCACATAACTCTTTTAGTAAACTGTGTAAATGTCTTGTGATGCTACTGTTTCAATTTTAAATAGGTCCAGATCTTGTATTTTGTTTTTTGAATCCGTGACCAGAGTTACAAGTTGAAAATTATAATGTCGGGCTTACATTAAAAGAGTTTCGACAAAGAAGAAGAGATCTTGCATTCTGTGATAAATCGGCCTATGTTACTGATTACATATAAAGTCTAAACGGACCCAACCAAGCGTTCTATACATGAAAATAAGTAACTCTACGCAAAAATTATTGACTTGTTTTGGCCGAAAAATCACGTTTTACGATAAGTGTCAATGTAACGCACTCAGAACATTGTGCTGATGGATGCATTGAATAGCGCGGGGTCATGTATAACATTAACAACTTGAATTTAAATTAAAACTTGAGAAAAGTTGGAACTTTGACCCCTACTATCTCAAAAAAATAAACTATGAACTAGAGATTCATCGATTCGATCAACTCACATGAGGACTATGCAGATAAGTGGCTGAGATGGTCTTCTGAAGAAAGAACCATACAGATTTGAGTGGACCTGTCCAGTCAGTGCAATCATTTGTCAATTATCATGTAGCTCGACTTATAACCCAAGCAGCTCTGCGGTTGGATGAGTTACTAATTGCCAGATCCGGAGAATCGAATCTTATTATTATCCGATATCATATCACGAAAAACTGACAACGTTTTTTTTTTTTTTTCGGATGGGTAGTCTTCAAATTTCAGGAGGAGTCCTCCTGCTTTGGGCGGAGTGGAAGAGAGTGTCAGACTTGTACTGAATAAAACCCATCCATGTTCCTTCCTTGCCCTTTGTGTTCCAGGGCCGCGGTATCTCTCTCGAACAGTCTCGCAGCCCTGGCAGGTATCGGCCCTTGTGGGCCCCTCTCTGTCTGCTGACATCTCTTTGACGAACGCGCCGTCTATACGGCCTGTCGTCAAAAGACGGACGGACGGCGAGCTAGACCATTACTCACCGTCCACAGGTCCGCGTCTACGGTGGCCGGAAGCCACCACGTGACTCCCGACGGCCGGGGCGTCTCCCGCGGCGGCTGGGACGAGAGGTTCTCTTCCTCTCGTCCCAGCACGCTCCACCACCTCCTTCGCTAGCATGACTGCTTCGCAGCAAAAACCGACACCCTGAAGTTAGCTTAGTCAACATACACCCTGAAGTTAGCTAGTCAACATTTTAGTTTTATACGCCAAAGAAGTATAACTTCTTACGTGCGTAATAAGTACACACTTTTTTTTTGTTTCCGTGTTTTTTTTAGGGGTATCGTATTACCCAGTACTAACTGGGTTGTGGAGGTCAGATAGGCAGTCGCTCCATTTAAAATACTAATATTCAGCTGCATCCGGTTAGACTGGAGGCTGACCCTAACATAGTTGGGAAAAGGCTATGCAGATGATGAGTACCTATCTGATATTGATATTTTTAGGAAGGGTTGGGTTGGGATGGTTGACTGCCTCGTTGGTCGAGTGGTCGCAAGCGCGACTGCTGAGCATGAGGTCCTGGGTTTGATTCCCAGGACGAGCAAAGTGCTATTGAGTTTTTCCATCAGGAATTTCTCAGTAGCTGCCACGGAGTCTGGATTTGTGCCCGCTTGATGGCAATAGGCTCGCCGCCTGTTACATGGGACTTAAAACATAACTGGTGAAATGTGGGTTTACTATTAGGTACACCTCTGCCTAACCCTACGGGGATTACAGGCGTGATGTGTGTTCGGTTGGGCTGGGTTGACTGCCACTCACGAGATAGGCAATCGCTCCAGCGTGTCAAATAACCAGACGCATCCGGTTAGACTTGAAACAGACCCCAACATATTTGGCAAATGATTAATTGGTTGGTTGAGGGTGGGCAATAGCGTCTTTTAACGACGTTTAAGGAGGTTGCGTCAGGGTAGCCCGCGAAATTCAAATTTTCTTACTTTTTTTGTAATTTGCAGGTCAGTGTCAGGTTGTACGTTGATAAAAAATGAGTCGCGCCAGTAACACGTATGTAGTCAAAGAATTAATATAATAATGAAAATCATCAATACAGCCCTCTAAGTTCATGTAACCCTATTCATTGAATATTGCATGAAAAGGTCATTCAATAGGGTTAAATGGACTTACAGGATTTGAATTTTGCGAGCTACCCTTTTTTTTTTTTTTTTTGGTCCGGGGTGGAAAATCCTCATGGATGTCCTCCGCCCTGGGGCGGGTGGAGGGGTCTGTCAGATTCGACTGACTAAAAACCACCTCGGTGTTCCCTTCTCACACTTGCACCGGGGATCATGGGAACTAGTGCGCCTTCCACGATCCCCGGCTAGTGCCGTCCGCGAGAGGAGTGTGGTGTACTCCCCCCGTGACGTCCAATAGGGGCGCGCGCGGAACACTACGCGCCACCGCCTCGGGTCCAGTTATATGGGGGGCGGCGAACGTCCCCAAGTCCGCCGTCCCTCTGGACCCGTTTAGGGGGGCTGGAAGACGGCGTTGTCCGCCCTCCGCCGACGCCCGGTACGTCTGCTGCGGGTCGGGAGAGTGGTCTCGACCTCCCTCATTCTTTCCGCAGCCTCCTTCTCCTGCTTCGCGAGCTACCCTGACGCAACCATCTTAACGTCACTCATAGCCCGTGGGAAAGAAAAACCAGCAATAACTCATTAAAGCGGTTCTCGCCGAATTCCACGCCCAGCAGTGGATATTACCAGTCAATGTACTATTGATACATTACAGTGTATTACTATAATGACATTATTTAGTATTTATTTTATTCTAAACACGGGTGAAATTGGAGTTATGTGTAGTGTATGCGATTTAAATTCACACGGGGTCAGGAACCTTTGGGTCGACGAAGAGTCTGTGGAGTAGATGTAGATGCCAAATGGGAAATAAATTAACTATTATATAAAAAAAAAGAAAAAAAAAAAGAAAAAAAGTAAAAAAAAAAACATTTAAAAAAAGTAAAGTAAAGTTAGTAAGTAAAGTTTGTTTAATAATAATAATAATCATTTAATATCAGAATAAAAACATTCCATAGATTGTTAGTACATAATACTTATAACTATGTTAGTGCGTTATTAAATTAAACTCATAAAAAAAAAAAAACAGGAATCAAGGTCAATAACAAAATTAAAATTAAAATCAAAATAAAATTACACTACAACTTTAAATATTAAAGTTTTTTTTATCCACTAAAACGCCAGCGGGTAGTGCGGGACTCGGCAAAAAAAAAAACTTAACAGCCATTGGGTACTCGAGGCCCCGGGTTCCTGAAATTGACATTATTAACAATGACATAACAGTGACACTTGACAGTTAAACCTTGTATTATTTAGTAAGCTATTCAATGATGAACAAGCTGACGAACGACGGCGCTAAATGAGGATCTAGAGAGGTCGCAATCACCTCCAAATCGTTTCGTATTTCTGTGAGGACTTTTGACAAAAGCTTTTCGGGTAGTTTGGCAATCCCATTTATGTGCAATTTTGTTTTTTCCCTCACAATTATCGCTATCTGAATGATTTTTACTCTTTCACGCGAAAACTTCTGATCGGATTTGGATGAAATTTGGCACACAGAAAATGGATTTTTTTCGGAACGGAAATCATCAAATGACCTCTCCTGCTCTGGGCAGAGCGGAAGGGAGTGTCAGACTTGTACTAACTAAAACCCATCCATGTTCCTTCCTTGCCCTTTGTATTCCAGGGCCGCGGTATCTCTTTCGAACAGTCCCGCAGCCCAGATAATTTATAACCTGGATTAACACATACGGTACTTTTTTCGACCCGGTAGTACGATCCCGGGACAATTACTGAACTCCACGCAGGCAAAGCCGTAGGCATAAGCTAGTATACTATAACTTTGTCGAGGCTAGTCGCTGGTTGCCGCCAAATATGAACATTAGCAATAAGTCAATAACGGAGGCCACGCAGATTGTGTTGCTATTCCAGAGTAAAGATGAGATGCTTTAGTTTTTATTAATTACACTGTCGTCTGAAGAAGACATCCACAGGAGAACCTAGGCTACCGACGTAACCCAAAGAATAATTGCCAAACTTAAGTGGCAGTGAGCAGGGCACATTGGTTGCAGAACAGATGGCCGCTGGAGCCGAAAAGTTCTGGAGTGGCGACCGCGAACTGGAAGACGTTGCGTTGGAAGGCCTCCCACTAGGTGGACCGATGATTTGGTGAAGGTTGTGGGGATCCGCTGGATGCGAGTCGCACGGGATCGGTAAATGTTACGACACTTGGGGGAGTCCTATGTCTAGTAGTGGATGTCTTTCGGCTGAAATGATGATGACACTGTCGCCTGTACCTTTCAGATTAGAACTGTCACACTAGCACTGCTTGGTCTTGCTGTGTGGCAATTCCCTCTGCTGAGATACATGATACCTCTCTGTGTGTGAGACGTGAACTCCCACGCGGGCAAAGTGTGGGTTGGTAGACGTCACATGGTTCTAGGATCCTATCGGTTTCCTCACGCTTCCTTCATCGAAATGAATCGATAGATAACTGTGTGAAGGATGATGTGGCTAGAAATGGTGTGACCCGTGAGATGACGACTAGAGACTTCTTCTTTCGTGTCGATGGCACGACTTGTTTAAATTTCTTGGTCCCCCATGGAAAAAGGAGGATCCTCCGACCAGACGGGTGTTATGTCTGGTGGGCTACTGCCCGACAGTTGTTGTCGGGTTCTTCTATATAGTCTTAAGTCGCGGAAAACTTTACTTGCGAGATGTAGGATTTTTGTAGTTTAGTTCCGTCATAGATGGCGCTGTAGTACTTTTTGTTCTATGTACGTACGTTTTGTAGCACCGCTACAATCGCGTTAATCGCGTAATTCCCATTGCGTCCCATAGGTGCTCTAGAGTGCAGGTGTGATACAATCCAGCAAGTGGAACATCGTTGTCGTCACACTGTGTGTCGGAAGGATCTCTAATTCTCCATCTTGCCAAATTGTGTTAACAGCGGCCTACTTGGGTGCGCAAACATCATCATTTCAGCCGAATGACCACCACTGCTGGACATAGGCCTCCCCAAAGGGGGATTTTGCCATAATTGCCACACTTGGCAGGCGGGTTGGCGATCGCAGCACAGTTGTTACAAAGGCACTGGGAACGCTGCTGCCCATTCTCTGGTAAGTCCTTTAGTCGCTTCTTACGACACCCAAACAATCGTTTAAGTGTTTTCCAAACTGGCAACTGAAGATCATATCCCAGAGGCAAATGTTCTCGGACAAAGGATGCTACTAATAGGCTATGGTAGAAGAGGACATGCCGCACCGACGCCAAATAAATTGGGCTAAGTACAGGAGAACGATGAATGATGATACGATCTCTAATGCATATTCTAACTTAATTTTCACATTGCCAGAAAAAAATAAACAAATGACGACTCCATCATTGTGCTTCATAGATTACATCAGTACTCGAAATGACTCATAGTTTTAGGGGTCTTGGCTCCTCAGATTTAGTTGCTAGATCTAGAATAAAACGTGTCTAGGTTTTTGGCTGAAGACGGCAAAAAGAAAGATGTTAGTTTAGAACTTTTTAGATCTTTAGATTTCTTTGGAGGTCTGGTGGATTTTTTTAACCATCTATATTTTTGTCCTTACTATTTAGGGGTTCGCTTTCAGTATAATAGAAGAGGCTGAACATCTTTATTTTTCTCAGAGTGGGTGTGCTTTAGAAATTATGTATAGCCATTGACATGTACCCATTGTGGGTAATCAGAAAATAGATAACCAATTATCTAGTAGCTAAATTGTGGGGGTCAGATAAGCAGTCGCTCCATGTAAAATACTAGTATTCAGCTGCATCCGGTTTGATTGGAAGCCGACCAACATTTTTGGGAAAAAACTAGGCAGATAATGATGCTCCGATTAACCATCAAACGCAGGTATTTGTTAGTAGTGCCTCATTCTTAAACATCCGCTAAAAAATTCCCAAATTGGTAGTTCAAAAACAATGGTAAAATTTTAAATAATTTACATAATATTTCTCAGTAAGGGTGTAACTAGACTGCGGAGGCCCGATCAAGACTGAGAACCGAGATATATGCACATTCATATCACGCCTGTAATCCCCGAAGGGTTGTTACCACGTTACATCATTCTCTTGCCCTTATCCCAATTCATTAGTGGTCGGCGCAGCATGTCTTCTTCTTTCATACTTCTCTGTTACTCGTCATCTAATCAGATACTTCCTTTCTTTCTTTCTTTCTTTCTCATGTTGTTGCCCACATTCCGGGTTTTTTTATATATAACAGATATAAACAGATGGTTAATATCGGTGATCTTGGACTAGTTCTTCCATAATGCCATATTTTTTTTTTTTGTTTCCATAATTTTTGTGGTAACAAACTTAAAAGAATAAACGAAACCGTTATAATTTCACGTTTTTGCCCGTCTGAACAGTAGATTGCTTTTCTTCAGATCTTAGCTCCCAGGTCTTTCAGGACTTCCAGGACTTCCAGGTCTTCCGATCCAGGGCCAATTTGGACTACTGTACGTTTGTTTTGTCAAGCTCGTCTCGCCATCATCTATCCAATTCCTTGATTTTGATTGGAGATCAGTCTGCTCGTGTTTGGAATTAGTTTTTTACACCGAGGGTGTCCCACCTTATTCTTGCCGATTTGCGGTCTCCACTCAAGAACACATCTACCTCAACGGTCATCGGTTAATATGACCGGCCCATTGCCTCTCCAGCTTGCTTATTCTGTGGGCTATGTCGATGACTTCGATTCCCTACCGGATCACCTCGTTCCGGATTCGATTTAGAGAGAGAGAGAGAGCCGAGAGCAACTCCAAGCACAGGATACATGGAGATGATGCACAAGTATGGACAAGGCTTTGTATTTTGAAGCGATTACCGATCGATCGTAGATCAATTCATCTAGTTGCACCGTATGCATGAGATATCCCACGGTAACAATGGGTTTTCATTTCAGTGAAGCAAAACATTCTGACGAAAATTGGGCTATGGGCTAGAATTGTCAACATTCAGTGAGCAAACGTGGTGATAAGTGCTCTCCCATCTGTGTAAAAACGGGATTATTCATAGAGGTATTGTTATATTTAAGTAAATATTTAATTTAAATTATTCTATAAGTACGATTCCTTGCGTGATTGAATCAGAAATGAAGAGAACCAAGGTTGCCGACGTTGACCGAAGAATTACCAAACTTAAGTGACAGTGGGCAGGGCACATTGCTCCAAGAACGGATGGCCGATGGGGCCGAAAAGTTTTGGAGTGACGACCACGTACCGAAAAACGATGCGTTGGAAGGCCTCCCACTAGGTGGAACGATGACCTGGTGAGGGATGCGGGGATCCGCTGGATGCGGATGAGACATTCGGGACCGGTCAATGTGGTGACACTTGGGGGGGCCTATGTTCAGTACTGGACGTCTTTCGGCTGAAATCATGATGATGGTGATTCTACAAATAGCTTTAAATCATTGATGTATTTATTTATTAACTACAAGGGAGCTGTGAGTGGAAACGCAGCGAGAGGACGCCTTTGAAGGAAAAAATCCAGGGATTATTCGGATCATCTTCGCTCACCCTGTGGATGTGGATCCCTGGTCTGGTGGTGTCTCTGAGCGTCCTCTGCCTGGCTCTATGTTGGGGCCCACTTACCACTGATATACTGACCTCATCAGTGGTGTTCTCCAGAAAGATCAGGTGCGTGAGTCCTTGTAACCAGCGTGAGAGTATGAACGTGGACGAGGCGAAAGGATATGTAAGGATCCTGCCAGGGCTGCGGAACTGTTCGAAAGAGATACCCCGGCCCTGGAACACAAAGGGCAAGGAAGGAACAGGGATGGGTTTTAGTCAGTACAAGTCTGACACTCCCTTCCGCTCCGCCCAGAGCAGGAGGAGTCATTTGATGATATCCCATCCGAAAAAAAAAAGATATGTAAAGATCGTAGCAGGTTACGGTCTGTGTTTTCGCTTATTACCATGGAAAATGTTGTAGTTTATGTATGTGTGTATGTCAGGAGAATACAGGTCAAAAAATATATTATTAGTCTCTTTAAGTGTAGGGGAAGTCTGTGTGTAAGATGATAATAATATGGGTACAAATAAATGCCCGCGGCGTCGCCCGCGTCATCATCATCATCAGCCTAAAATGTTCCCACTGCTGGGACACAGGCCTCCTCTCTATGAGAAGGAATGGGCTATAATCCACCACGCGGGCCCAGTGCGGATTGGTCGTCGCCAGTGTGGTGTTCGATAAATGTCCCACGGGAACATACTATCGAGATAAAAAGTATCTTATATGTTAATCCAGGTTATAAACTATCTGTGTTCCAAATTTCATCCAATTCTGTCCAGTAGTTTCGGAGCCTATTCGCTACAAACAAACAAACAAACAAACAAACAAAAAAATCTTTCCTCTTTATAATATTGGTAT
Source organism: Lycophotia porphyrea (assembly GCA_950005105.1). Lineage (NCBI taxonomy): Eukaryota > Metazoa > Arthropoda > Insecta > Lepidoptera > Noctuidae > Lycophotia > Lycophotia porphyrea. Next base: position 1,413,910 of record OX465410.1, on the reverse strand, counting down.
AGACTAGCTGTGCAAGTTATAAAAATACTATCTTTTACCCACGGCTTCGGTCGCGTTAATTTTGAATTTGACAATTAATTCGGATCGGAGCGAAAGACACGTGGCGCCATCTTTTATTATAAGAACGTTATTTTTGATTTCCTCGAGAACAGTCTTTTTTTCGGGATGAAAGTTATCCTATGTCCGTTTTTGTACATCTAACAACATATATGCAAAATTTCAGGAAGATTTCAGGAAGATTGGTTCAAAGGTTTAAGCGTGAAAAGGTAACAAACAAAAAAACTTACTTTCGCATTTACAATATTAGTTAGGATTACTTCCTTATTTGAATCGGATTTTGTTAGCAATTTCAAGGTTTATCATTTTTTTGCACGGAACCCTAATCCTTTTTCTAAAATTAAAGTAGCATAAGTTACTCCTTATATCACCAGCTATATGCCAAAAAAGTTCAATCAACATCAGCCTAGTCGTTTTGGAGATTAGCCGGATTAAACCGACAGCGAGACAGACCAAATTAAAAAATGTGTTAAAAATTAATGTGTTATTGTTATAATAATTGCCGTACATATTTTCATATGCATTCAGTAAAAAGCTATTATGTTGATATCACAAACAGGCACTTCAATTTTATTTACCATAACATAACATAACTTAATAATTTATTTCAAGTAAATAGATTGTGGATTTACAAAGGACATGGCTAAATTGAAGTATGGACGACTGCCCCAGCAATGAAAACGCATGTATAAACATGGTACCTAGCAATATGTAATGCTAAATAGCTGAAATTAGTATTTTGTAATTTAAAAAGGTTCAGGAACTTTTAATATTTGCACAATCCTAAAAACAAAATCGCAAATCGCCTACGACAAAGGTACAAAAACTTCAAACAATGACATTGCTATAAACTTTTATCTAGGCGTTTTAATGTGTCTGCGACGATTTTTACTAAAATATTAACATGTAAAACAGGAGCTCGTCGCTAAATAATATCAGCCGCTTGAGTTGATCTTTAGGTTAAGCCGTGCTTGCCTAGGTTGGTCTGTGGATGGGTGACCACCCATTACATACCGAGCTTCCTCTGTACCTCTTTAAGCCGTTAGACCCGGCTGTCATTTGAAGATCTTTGACAGTCATTAGGTAGTCAGTGGCCCAAAAAAGTCTGACAACCAGTCTAACCAAGGGGTATCGTATTTTCCAGTACTAACTGGGTTGTGGAGGTCAGATAGGCAGTCGCTCTATATAAAATACTGGTATTCAGCTGCATCCGGTTAGACTGGAAGCCGACCCCAACATAGTTGGGAAAAGGCTAAGCAGATGATGATGATTAACAGGTAACACAGAATTGTAGTCAACGATAAGGTGGGTGAAGCTGTCCTCCTTGCTAGGCTACGAAATAGCCTGTATTTAGGAGTTCTATTTGGATTGAATATGGTAGTATTACAAACCCGCCTTTTCAACCAATGTGTCCTGCCAACAATGACCTACGGTGCCGAAACATGAACGCTCACAAAGGAGGCAGTCCACCGAGTACGAGAGGTACAAAGGGCCATGGAGCGAGCCATGCTCGGCATAACCCTCTTACATCGAGTACGTAATACCGAAATCCGCCGTTGGACGAAAGTCGACGTCGGAGAGCGGGCGGTGCGCCTCAAATGGGCTTGGGTAGGACACTTGGCTAGACGCGGAGATGGCCGATGGAGCAAGGCTTTGACCGAATGGTGGCCAAGGTTAGGCCGTAGAAACCAGGGCCGTCCTAAAGCTCGTTGGGTTGACGACATCGTCAAAGTCACAGGAAACACCTGGATGAGGGACGCACAGAACCGGGAAGTGTGGCAGAAAAAAGGGGAGGCCTATACAGCAGTGGGTGATACCGGGCTGATATGCTGAAGATAATAGTATTGTTCAATCAAACGGCCTAGATTCGGATCTTAGATTTTCGTTGCAGGCAGTCAGATGCCCGACAGTCTGGCCACCAGTCTTACCAACGGATATCGTGTTCCCCAGTACCTAGGTTTAAAAGGTCCATTTAAAATACTATAATAGTAGTTTACTAGTCAGTATTCAGAGGCATCCGGTTAGACTGGAAGCCAATCCTAACATAGTTGTAAAAAGGCAGGTAGATGAGGCAGATGATGATAAGGATTGTTCACGAAAAATTGTTGCCTTTCTTCTTAAAAAAAATTTTTGATTTGCAATTTCACTGACCTAAAAAGACTTTTCAAAAATGATAAATCCTTTAAAATATTCCTTTCACGAAGCGCCAAAAAACCCATAATTCTCAGTAGGGTAAAAACCTACAGACCCCGATTCAGAAAACAATAAAAAAATCCCGTAAATTTGACTAAAATAAGTTATTCTCGCATGCGGCGCACGCGCAGCCGCGCCGTCGGCGAATTTTTTGCGTCGACGCTTCTAACTGTACTTTAAACTGTTAACTTAATTTATCACCCTCACGATATCTGGATTAAGGCTTTTACGGTAAATGACGTTTTTTGAATATTTTTTGTGCAAAATTGTTCTTTTTTGAAAAAATATTTTTCTCGGAGTGATCACATTAAAATACTAGGTAGGTTAAATACGTTTTTTTTGTTTTCTATAAGTTTGGAAAGAAGTAGTACAGAATCGTAACCGTTGGAAGGAATGGAGGGAGGCCTTTGTTCAGCAGTGGGACAATATGGGCTAGCTATAATAAAGCAGTACTCCTGGGACACGGCACGCATAGTGAGGAGGTTCCTCTCTCTGGAGCCCTGACCACCGGCAGCTTGGACCTTGTTCCTGATGCCGATGGGCCATCTATTTTTTAAATTTTAAGTGTTGGTGTACGGTTTTGTTTTTTTTTAATGTATAAAATAAGAAAAATGATAAATAAATGGAATATAATAATAAGTTGATATAACGAGCTAAGGATCTTAGAAGGTGTTCGTGGTGTTATTGCCTGCCTATCCTCGTCGGAAAATGGCGTATGTTTATGTATGTGATATGAAGAGACTATTTTTAACTAAGTTCAAGTTCAAGTTCCTTTATTTGCAAAAACATGTGTAGATAATGTACATGGTATGATGCTTATTATAGGTGTTACAAAGTATTCTTTGGCTCAACATGTTTGACCATGGCTGGTGTACAAATTAGGTCGAAAGACTATGGTCTTTCGACCTTTCGAGATTTAAAAGAAAAAAATAAAAATACAAAAACTAATATAAATAAACCAACAATTAACATTCATATTAAATTTAAAAAAAAAAAAAAATTGGTTAATAATCATTATTAAAGCGATTTGTCATTTATAAATTCATTGACATTATAATAGGCTTTTTCTGTCAGTATTTTTTTTAATGTTTTTTTAAACTGATATTCTATTAAATGTGTAATTTTATTTAGGCCATTGCCCAGAAGTGGGACAGAGCAGGCTAGAAAAAAAAAACACTATTTAATGTTACAGCACCATATTGAGATAGGGACTCGTACGGGACCAATTCCGTTGGTTTTATTTTTTATTTTTTTGTTACATTTATTTTTTTGTTGACTGGCTTTTGCCCGCGGCTTCGCTCGCGTTAACTTGAATTTGACATTAAATTTGGGTTGTAGTCTCCTTGTATTGTAATAATATAACTCAATCATGATTCGAAAGACACGTGGCGCCATCTATTATCATCATCATCTGCCTAGCCTTTTCCCAACTATGTTGGGGTCGGCTTCCAGTCTAACCGGATGCAGCTGAATACCAGTATTTTACATGGAGCGACTGCCTATCTGACCTCCACAACCCAGTTAGTACTGGGTAATACGATACCCCTTGGTTAGACTGGTTGTCAGACTTTTTTGGGCCACTTTTTGACTACCTAACGACTGTCAAAGATCTACAAATGACAGCCGGGACCAACGGCTTAACGTGCTTTCTGAGGCACGGAGGAAACTCTGTATGCAATGGGCGGTCACCCATCCACAGTCCAACCTAGGCAAGCACGGCTTAACCTAAAGATCGACCCGAGCGGCTGTTATTATTTAGCCACGAGCTCCTCGCCATCCATTATCATAAAAACGTTATTGTTGTTTTCCTGAGAAACAGTACTTTTTTTCGGAATGAAATGTACTCTATATCCGCTTGCGCGCTTGTAAGGTTATCTGACAACTTATATGCAACATTTCAAGATCGGTTCAGTATTAGTTTAGGCGTGAAAAGGTAACAAACAAACTTACTTTCGCATTTATAATAATAATATATAAAAAGTATAGGGCAAATCATTTTTGTTTTTTTCCTATGCGAGACAAATAAATATTTTTCTTCCTTTATTTCAAGAATCCTTGAAAGGTCACAGTGGTCTACTCTTGGATAGTCAGTGAGGGTTAGAATGGGTGCTGCGGGACTGTTCGAAAGAGATACCGCGACCCTGGAACACAAAGGCCAAGGAAGGAATATGGATGGGTTTTCGTCAGCACAAGTCCGACAGTCCCTTCCGCTCTGCCCAGAGCGGGAGAAGTCATTTGATGATTTCCCATCAGAAAAAAATAGGTTAGAATGGGTGACCTATCTGTACACACAGCTACGCATGGACCTATACATATCCAGTATAACTTGACCTAGCTTTTCATAGACTTCCCGCACAATGAGACATCAGCGTATACTGGTTATGTTTAACTTGATTGCTCGTCGTGCATACTAGAAACTTCGAAATTCTATACGTTTGTGAAAAAAGATTATTTTACAAATTAAATTGAACGCGATCAGCACGTTTAAACCGCGTTTAAGACCTGTCATTATCATTGTTCCATATCAATGATTGGTTTTTAAGACTACCAAGTGCATACAACTGAAGTTTATTGGTTAAAAGTGCTGGCATCGAGTGATGATCCGGGTTTGGTTCCCAGTACAGGCACGTGCGCTATGTCTATCGCGTATTCTTGGAAAATAATGCGAGTCAAGGACGTCTTTGGAACATAGAGTTTTTAGTCTTTGCCGTAGTTTGGTTGAAACTAATTAAAATATGACATAACATGACGACTTTTTTCTCAGAGGGTAGGTGTGTCTAATAGAAAAAACTGGCCAAGTGCGAGTCGGACGCGCACGAAGGGTTCCGTACCATAAACCGAAATAAACATGTTTCTTGTATCCCCTTTTAATATTATATAATTTAAATTTTTATTATTTGTTGTTATAGCGGCAACAGAAATACATCATCTGTGAAAATTTCAACTGTCTAGTTATCAAGTTTCACGAGCCTGGTGACAGACAACGGACAGACAGCGAAGTCTTAGTAATAGGGCTCCGTTTTTACCTTTTAGGTACGGAACCCTAACCAAGATTTTGTGAGTGTCCCAAAGAGTGACCCAATTACCATAAACCGGGCCCAAATCCAGTCTCCGGGCTACTCATTTGGTCAACAACATCTTTTTAACAACATTTATTCAGGTAGGCTTTCAGTCTAACTGGATGCAGCTGGATTTCAGTATTTTACACTAACTTTTGCCTGCGGTTTCGCTCCCATTAATGGTTGGATAATATCCACAGGAACGTTTTGAGTATAGCCTATGACACTTGGAGATAATATAGCTTCTTATTGGCGAAAGAATTTTGGGAATCGGATGAGTAGTTCCAAAGATTACCCTTAGATACAAACCTATGAATAAAGACCTCTTTATAACAATAGTATATTTGGTTTAAACAGATTCTTATCGAAGCCGAAAGGCACTTGTTCTCCCCGTCATTGAGATCATTTTTTTTGTTCTAGACCATACCTGGGAACCTTCTAGTAACGGAGATATTGGGGGTCAAAGTTTCAACTTTTTCACAAGTTTTTTTTTTTTTAATAAATGTTTTTAATGTATTCTTTTTTACCTAAGACACCTTCACGACCCCCGTACGCTTCAATTAATCCATCAGCACAATGTTTGAACGCGTTACTTTGTGTCCTACCGTAAAACGTGATTTTTCACCCCAAAAAAAAGTTGTGAACTTTTTTTTTGGGGTGAAAAATCACTTTTTCCAGTAACGCACTCAATTGTGCTGATGGATGGATGAATAGTAAGGGGGTTCTGGAGGTTTTTAAAGTAAAAATCTTACATAAAAAACATGTATTTAAAAAAGAACTTAAAAAATTGGAACTTTGACCCCCAATATCTCCGTAAATAGAAGGTTCCCAGGTATGGTCTAGAACAAAAAAGTGATCGCAATGACGGGGAGAACAAGTGCCTTTCGGCTTCGTTAAGAGTCTTTTTACACCCTTTAGATGACGTAACTGCCTATATGATATCCACAGCCGTAGTTACTGGATAACATGATAACCCTTGAAAAACTCCTTATCTTAAAACACTCACTGAAATCGACCTGCCATGATAAATTTCGGCCCACTCTCTCTAATATAGAGGAAGATGGCCTAAGCTGTGTCCCAGGTGTGGGAACTGAATAGGTCCTTTATGCTCTTTTTCTATCAACTCACTGAAATTGACCCATTACATTCTCAAAAACCCAAGAAGTACCGTTTCCAATCCTCAATATAAAAACACATTTTTGCAAAAAAAAACTAAATTCCAAAAACAGTCTAAAATAACTTAACTTTCGGAAGAACATTGTTGGTTTCATTGTTTTTTTTTGCCATCGACTTCCGAAATTAAAGTTATTTTTGACAGTTTTTGGAATATGGTTTTTTTTTTGCAAAAATTTTTATATTTTACTCGTCATAAATAGTATACCACACAAATTCTTGTCACGAAAAAAATTTTTCCATTGTCTCTAGAAGTAATAAAGGAACCATCATGTCGTCAACATAGAAAAAGTGGAACATAAATAAAAAAAAAAGCTTATAAAAACCGAACTACAGAAACGATTTTGATGAAATTTCTATGGGACCAATCGGAAAGTATATCCTTTCATATAAAAAAAAGTTTTTCAAACCGGTTTACAAATGACAGAGTTATAAGGTAACAAACATAAAAAAAAACGGATTGAGAACCTCCTCCTTTTTTTGGAGTCGGTTAAAAAAAAGGACCTTGATGACCCGAATTGCGGGATTAGGTATTGATAAAATCATACCATAGATTACGTGCAAGCCTCTAGAGAATGTGGTCGATGGTCAATGTTTTATGGTCAACGGTTTGGCGACGTTTTTTGTAAGCACATTGTGTTTTCATGTCACATACGTTTGAGAGTGGCAAAGCCAAGATCAGTGAAGTATGGTTAGCAAAAAAAAATTGTTAGTTATTTTATTTTTTCTCTTTAGTTGGTTAATGGTAAAAGGTTAGCCTCTTATTACACCACCTTAAACCTAACCGTCAAAAGGTGGGTGTACTCTTACAATGTATCTATGTATAGTCAAGTTAACAAACAAACAAACATTTTTTTCGTCAAACATTATCATCGTTATTTTTTTTTGTTGTCAAACATTTTTATGCAATAGACAAACAATAATTTAAACGTAGTCGTTTAAATTATTGTTTGTATTGCACGACGTTTGGCTCTTCCCCGAAGGGTTAGGCAGACGTGTACCTGTTAGTACCCACTTTTCACCAGTTATATTCAAGTCCCATGTAATAAGGGGCGAGCTTATTGCCATCAACCCGACACAAATCCAGACTCCGTGGCTGCTACTGGAAAATTCCTGCTGCCACTTGCCCGACCCGAGAATCAATTCCAGGACATCATGCCTAGCAGTCGAGCTTGCTACCACTAACGAAGCAGTTGTCCTCTATTCCATGTTTATTCACGTTTTCATCCCGTTTTACCCTTTTTTTTTCGGATGGGAAATCATCAAATGACTTCTCCCGCTCTGGGCAGAGCGGAAGGGAGTGTCAGACTAGTACTGACCATCCATGTTCCTTCCTTGCCCTTCGTGTTCCAGGGCCGCGGTATCTCTTTCGAACAGTCCCGCAGCCCGTCCCTTACACCCTGCATTCATATCATGCAAATTAGCCGAACTATCACAATTTTTACGGATGAAGTCGCGGGCGGGTGTTAGTTGCTTATGAAGATCAAAAAACTCTATTGGTCCTACTGAGATTTCACTAGTCGGTCGAACTATTACTAGGAGTTTATTTCTTGTTAACGAGGATTTAACTGTTACCGAGAAATAAATTCACATCTTACATCTTATCAACTGTTATTTGTTCAACTGTTATTTAGTGTGTAGTTTTGTGGTCAGTTGTTTATTAGATTAAAAACATTTGTAAACAACAACAAACGCTTCTCGCCATCAAACTTAAAAGTTTGGCGAGCAAATTGTGTAAGAATTAAAGATAATAATATGTATGTTTTTGTGAACAATAAAAAAAAAAAAAACTAAAAGTCGGAAATCGCAAAAAAGTTTTCTTACTTTAACTTATTTTTTATGATTTTGCTAGCTTTTGCTCATGGCTTCATTCACATTAGGTCACGCTATCGTGGGATAATCCTATATATAGATAAATTACTTTATCCCACGATAGCGTTTTAAAGTATAAAAAAGAAAATTTAATTTTAATTTAATTTTTTTTATTTGGGAATAATGTAGCTATCCTATTAGTGAAAGAATTTTCCGAAGTTCCGAAGATTACCACCACAAATACAAACATACAATATTAGTCTAACTTTTGCGTTTTTATCTACATACTTCTAGAAGTATGTAAAAAAAAAACTTCTTGATACAATGACCATAGAAAGATATTTCTTATGATTCTTTACAAATATGTCTTATCAATTGTTTCTTTTTTCAATCGCCCACATTTTTTCTTCTATCTCTACCTTGCAATTGCGAATTCCTAAGCTAAGGTACACTTCAGATACTTATAAGAGACGTCCGCATCAATTGCAGAGTCTATAGAAGCGTATTCTTGGTACAATCCGGGTGTCCCACAAGTAGGTACCACTCTTAGTACTTGCATAGTATCTGCAAAGTGATAAAATTGTGTTTTTCAAAAGTGTCTGTGAAAGTAACCTTATTTGGTTTTAAAAATAACAAAAGTAAGTGGGAATTGAAGTTAAATTATTTTTAAATATTTGTGTGTTTGGTCATGATGCATTTTATTCTGCACCTTGCCACCCCGTGGGTATTAAAACAATAAATTATTGTCTCGTATTGGTCATCGCGCCATAGATTACAGAATTGTTACTGAAAAAAAAAAACTTGGTTGGCTTTTATCTTTGGGAATGTGGTTTAGAGTGTGAATATAAACTGGAATTTCATATTTTTTAAGAAAATAATTTTTCTTTGTGCGAGAATTGAACCTTTCATACTTAGAGCCCAAAACCAGATAAATAGGCCTTTCGCTTTGTACCTAACCCTATTACGACTAGTTAAAGGAAGTATCTGTCTTGATTTGTTTTAGGGTTTCGTAACTCTTCAAAATATCATTTTCATGCACGTTGGCCATTCGAAAGTAAGTTTGTTTGTTACCTTTGGCGTTGGACGTGAGCCTAAACCACTGCACAATGGGATTAAATCTTTGAACCACCCTCTTAAGCGTGCTGGTTGTAGATTTGATCATAAATAGGCGCTTTATTTTGTGTAAATTATTTCATGACCACTGGTTTTGAAAACTGTACGAAAAACATGTTTTTCTACTACCAAAAAAATACATTGAAGACAATATATGACTAGTGAATGCAAACCGGTTTCCCCGAAAACCGCAAATTTGTAATTACTAAAAAAACCCGGGTTTTGTTTTTAAGTTTCTGGTTTTAGAGTTTTTTTATTTTATTTTAAAATGGCAACATTACTACACCACTTGTCAGTTAAAACGATGTATTTAATTTCAGCCATTTTGTTTTTTGTTGAAAAATGCAAGGTTTATGCTGCCTGAATTTTACAAGCAATTTAAAAATATCGTTCGGACAAACAATGAAAAAAACTTATTTTCAAATCGGTTGCACTGAAAATCGGGTTTTTTGTTTTGTACGGAACCCGAAAAAACAAACGATTTTAAATTTTGACCGGTTGCATTCCCTATATGTGACATCAACCAATCTGCATTGTGCCCGCGTGGGACATTTCCTCACACAGAGAGGAGGCCTGTGTCCCAGCAGTGGGAACATTATACGCTGATTATGCTTTTGGCGCGTGGCTTGAAAGCCGCCATCTTGTTTTCGACTACGACAAAGCCAAAAAGAAGGGTTATAATTTGACACTAAATTCAAATCGACAGTGAGGTGCCAATACCTCCTAACTGACAAAGTCAAACATGCGAGTAACGCCTTTAAATTCAAAACGATAAAACAGTTTTTATTTCTCGAAAAATGTCAGTTAGGAGGTATTGGCACTTCACCGTCGAAATGGTTTTTTCAGACATTTTGTTTATTTTTTGTTTTCTCTAACAGCAGAACCAATATGGTGTCATTACGAGGTAGATACCTGCTGATACTTCTTCTGGCGACGTTCGTGAAGTCTGACCGCGCCATCAGGAAGATAGGATCCCATGGCAGTGCCTTCATGAATACTTTAAGAGGAAACAGGGTAGGTATTTGAAGAAACTATCACTTTCGCTCTGCGAGCGTGATTTCGACATCGGTGCGATAAGGACAACAATATTAAAAAGTCATAATTCGAGGTTTGGCTCTCGGCTATTTCCTCCTCCAATATTCGACCAATTTAAAAGATATTTCATAAACTGAATATGAAGGATATATACTGTGTCCCTATGTTTTTCGTTTTTCATTAATAGTCGTCAAATTTGTACACTAGGCCTCCGTTGACAGGCGATCTAAATAGGCAATTTTGAGCATTTTGTAAAGGTGCTTATATGGATTATGTATCATCAAAAAGGAAAACATAGGGACATAGAAGAGGTTGATAATTAATAGAAAAAAATCATAGCTTTCAAGTCATAAGCCAGAAAGAAAACAGGCGACAGTGTTTGTATGGAAAAAAGGGGTATGTCTCCACCGATCACGTTATCAGACTGACGTAGCCACGGATCATGGCGAGTTTTACCCACTGATACCGTGATCCAATTTTCTCAAAACCACCCGCATTTCCTCTTAAGGGTATGTACTAAGGTTTTGTCAATAATAATCTACATACGATCAGATCTGTTTACATAAATGGAGTGTTGCGTAATGATAATGTAATTTTACAATTAAAATAAAGGAATATTAACTGCAAAGAACCGGCCAAGTGAGAGTTGGACTCGCGCACTGAGGGTTCCGTATAAACTTGTAGCTATTTTGTTATTAGGAGGGCTATCACATTTTTTTTTACTCGATTTTTGATGGTGATTATGGTTTATATATGGCCACAAAATTAAAAAAAAAAAATATGCCCGAGAAAGTTTGATTATTTTTCTCGGGAATGTTTTAAACAAATATTTCAATTTGTTTACGTACATGAGTAAAAACCTTGTCTCTGCAAAGGATGTTTCATAAAATCCTACTTTTGGGCATCTTTGATGCTTTGTTACATGAAAGATATAATAATATTATATTATATAAAAATGTCCATGGTACGATTGAGTGGTGTACTTTGGAATGCTTTAATCAATTTTTTATGTTTCATACAGAAATACACCAAAAAAAATCCGTAAAATAGAAAGATATTGACCTTTTTTCGTCCGAAATGATATTTTTTATCTATGAAGATATAATCCAAATTCAAAGAAAAAATATTTAATAAGTAAGGTTACTATCTTACCTTGCTTGAAAAAAATAATAAGACAATTTAAAAGTAAAATACTACTTGAAAACAATTATTTTATGCAATGCTAAAAATCAATATGAATCTCGGAACGTCATTTTGGTTTGTTCCTGGAATCCGAGGCATAGCTGTTTGCATGTGTGCGTAGTATACCTCGCTAGACGCACACGTGCGCATCCACTGCCGCATGCCGTCTAATTTACCTAAACTGAATTCTTTAATTTTGTGATAGCCCTCTTAAACTACATATTTGCGGTTTTCAGATTTTTTCCTTTACATGTGCTGTAAGACATTGCTTCTTGCTAAATTTCGTGATTCTAGGTCAAAGGGAACTACCATAATATAGGTTTTCGACTCAAAACCTATAGGGTACTTCCGGTTGACCTAAAATTGTCAATTTTGGTTAAAAGCAAGGTCTTACAGCACAAGTAAAGTAAAAATTTCGAAAAATAAAAAAAACTTGAAAATTAAGGTAAATTTTGGTACTTTCAAGTTTTTGCGAAAATCTAAATTTGTCCATATCTTTTTACCGTGTTGAATCATGACCTTGATTTTTATACAGCTAATAGGAGTCCCTATTAGCTGTATAAAAATCAAGGTCATGATTCAAACCTCAGTATCTGGTATAAATTTCAACTTGCTAGGTCCACCCGTTCCTGAGAAAAACGGTGGTGACACACGGACAGACAGACAGACGGACCGAAGGACGGACACGAAAGTGATCTTATAAGGGTCCCTTTTCTACCTTTTGAGGTACGGAACCCTAAAACCGATAAAAAAGAACTGAGAAAAATTCCGGTGTAATATGATTAAAAATAAAGAGCTGAATGTCAGTTAGCGTACGGCTGTCCCTTATACACTGTATGTGATAAAACTGTAGAACCAATAGCATTTGGTGATTTTCAGGAAGGATCAAATCAAACGAATGCTGACACATTAAATCTGCCAGCAAATGCGTCATCTATCCGAGAAAATATCACTGATACTTTCAGGTGAGTGACTGTATTCATAAAATATTACGTTGGTCTAGTGGGTCTCGAGGTCCCGGGTTCGATTCCAAGGTCAGGAAAAGTGTTACTGGGTTTTTTTATCAGGAATTTCTCAGTAGCAGCCACGGAGTCTGGATTTGTTCCTTATCGATGGCAATAGGCTAAAAAAAACATAACTGGCGAAGTGTGGGTGTACTATCAGGTACACCCTTGTTTATAATTATAGCTGAATACCAGCATTTTACATGGAGCGAGTGCCTGTTTGACCTCCACAATCCAGTTAGTAATGGGTAATACGACACCCCTTGGTAAGACTGGTTGTCAGACTTTTGGGCCACTGACTACCTGTAAAGACTGTCAAAGATCTACAAATGACAGCCGGGACCAACGGCTTAACGTGCTTTCCGAGGCACGAAGAAAACTCAGTATGTAATGGGCGGTCACCCATCCACGGACCAACCCACCCGAGCGGCTGTTATTATGTTAGCAATTTTCGTTAAAAACTATATTTTTCCCTACAGCTGTGAGAACCGTACCTACGGCTACTATGCAGACGTCGACAACGACTGCCAAGTGTTCCATGTCTGCCTACCCTCACAAACGCCGTCCGGTCGCAATGTTACCTATCGTTGGAGTTTCATCTGTCCTAATGAGACTATATTTAATCAGGTAAGGTTATTTCGTCTATTATTACATCATAATCAAGCAGGTTGTGAATATATGCGGTACTTTCAAAATCAAAATATTTTATTTCTCATAGGCCCACAGACCAAATAAAAAACCAAGACAAAGCACTGGGAACAATACAGTGAAGCATGCGCAAAACCACGCCTCTCTCTGTGCATACAGGCTCACACGCACACATTTACATCAAACTACAACTAAACTACGTTCATAAACTAAGCTCAACGTGCACACATGTTTACGAATCCGGCTTCTCGTCATTGTTGACAGTACTGTCTTAGTTTTTTATTTGGACCCAGATGGGCACTTATAAAACATCGACAAAAAGGTGCACGGTTCGGTTGGTTGTTTCTTATGGAGAAGAACCGGCAAGAAATTCCATGGTTACTCCTTTCAAATCATTTGGTTTTACAATATTATCATGTTACAGCATTAGTACTTAAGTATGGGGGAACAGCGTAAGCCTGACAATAAGTCGCTGCGTATAACACAAAAAATTTAATACAAGATAAAAAAGTGAATAAGTTAACAAGCATCTAGGAATCTACACAGTCTACAGTGCTTGTCTTTCGCGCAAAAGTCCATGCGCGAAAATGTCTTTGGCGCAAGTGTCTTGATACTGGTTAGAAACTAACACGCCACGTAATTGTATTGATTGAATCAAATCAAATCGTTTATTTCTTTCCAAACATGGGTAGGTACATAGATGTTCTTTTTTATTAAGGTTCTCCACATTGGAGAACCTTAATAAAAAAGGTATGGTCCGCCGCCATATGGGCACGCAAATAGAAGGTGTACAATTATTATAAAATTTAACAAAAAAATAAGTCTATAATATGGTTAAAGAAATAAAAATATTATCAATAATGTGAAACGGTTAATTATTTACATGCATAATAATTGTTATAACTTGATGTCACTGTGAGGTCATAAGTTTGAATCACTAAACCAAATAACCGTTTCAATTACAGGAAGTCCTAACATGCACAAGAGTAGCAGATTCCATTGACTGCAAGGACTCTCCGGAGTTTTACCACTTAAACATGGAAATAGGGAAAGAATCAAACAAAACTGAAGAGGTAAATGATAAGAAAGATAACCGTAATATTCAAAAAAAGAAGCTAGAGATCTTGAAACGAAGAGAGAACATTGTCATGGAAAATGTGGTAAGTGATATTGTGAACGAAGACTTAGGGGGACGATTGAAGCCAATAGAATTCACCAAGAGGGTGGATGATGGTCCAACCCTGATTGAAGCTGTAATAGAGAGTGGAGACTCTGAATCAGAGGAGGAACAAGATCAGAAGCTAGAAGAAGAGATGGACAGAATGGTGATGAAGAAGAATATGAAAAATGAGCGGCAAATGAGACGAGGCATGTTTAGGTTTAAAGGGGATATGGGGGGGTTGATTCAATGAATATTTTGATTGATTCAAAGATTTAATTGATTGATTCAAAGTATTTATTTAATGAATTGATTGTTTCAATTAATTTAATAATTGATTCATGTTCTGATTGATTTTTGGTTTATCGATAGTTTTATAAAACTTAAAGTTTATGTAAAAACAATCGGACTGGCAAGTTGGTCTAGTGGACGCAAGCTCTACTGCTGTTCCTGGGTTCAATTTCCAGGTTGCGCAAAGTGTTATTGGGTTTTTCATCAAGAATTTCTCAGAACGAGCCACGTAATTTAGATCTGTGCTCGGTAATTAGCAGTATGCCCACTTCCTATTAGGTACACGGAATGTATACATAAATGGCAAAATATTAGAGTAATATTTGGTACACTTCTGCCTATCCCGTCCTGGATTACAGGCGTGATGTTGTTATGTTTACAGATTATATGTATATTTTAAATGTATAAAACATAATATATGTTGATAGACCAAAATTCGACTAAATACTTTGATATCAATAACGATGATATTTCTGCCTTATACTTAGGTATCCCAGTGGCCAACTCAGTGTAATCTAAGTTACAATAAGTTAGTTTTAAGTTACTGTAAATAGTTTAAACTAAAAATAAATGAATATGTTCATTTGTGTGTCTGTCTTTTTATTTTTTATATTCTCCCGCTCACTAGAGCCCGCCATATCCTCCGAGTCGGAGTGCAAGTCCCAAGCTCGCTTCGCTCGCTCTTGCTTCCTATGTTCTCCTTGCCGCAATGACCGGATAAATATACTTAGTTGCTTACTAACATCTTACTACATAATAACATAACATCACGCCTGTTATCCCCGAAGGAGTGGGCAGAGGTGTACCTAATAATATGGGAGTATTCGCCAGTTCTGTTTTTAAGTAAATAGTTGGTTGATAGCAATAGGGGCGTGCTGGCGCTAGCCCTATTGCCATCGGCTCAAACCTGGCACAAATCCAGACTCCGTGGCTGCTACTCAGAAATTCCTGATGGAAAAACCCAATAACACTTTGCCCGACCCGGGAATCGAACCCAGGACATCATGCTCGGCAGTCGCGCTTGCGGCCATAATTTTTTGCAGTATAAGGGCGGAGTCTAAATAAAACGACATGTTTCGACAGGTTTTTGTTTCACCGCTCGCGCCCCATCTGAATCTTGCAGTTTGTTTGGTATTTCTAGTCATAACATAACCTTTTTCAAAACTAGTTAGTTTCTTATTATATCCGTAACCGAAAGTAACGGATAATCCGAAAATATTACATATCCGTAAACGAATCCGAAACAGATATAAATTTATTCTTATATCCATATCCGTATCCAGATCCGAAATATCATATCCATAACATCTGTGGTATGATGTACTGAACAAGTGGTAAGTACCTTAGGTAAATTATCTGTATCCTCCGTGTCCGCATTCTGGCTGCTGGTTCATTCTCCCTTGGTAGACGTCATAACATCATTTACTCCTGTACTCCGGTGTGTGTGTGTGTGTGTTTGTGTTTTCTGATAAATGAAAACATTTCAATTATGGTGACACAATGGCCGGCTTATCGCATTAAGCATTTATATAAAAATGTTACTTCCGTATTTTAATCGGATTTTGTTAACAATTTCAAGGGTTTTAATATTTTTGCACGGAACCAAAGTTATCGACGTAGCCCGAAGAATAGCCAAACTCAAGTGGCAGTGGGCAGGGCACATTGCTCGCAGAACGGATGGCCGATGGGGCCGAAAAGTCCTGGAGTGGCGACCGCGAACCGGGAGACGTTGCATTGGAAGGCCTCCCACTAGGTGGACCGATGACTTGGTGAAGGTTGCGGGGATCCGCTGGATGCGAGTCGCACGGGACTGGTCAATGTGGTGACACTTGGGGGAGGTCTTTGTCCAGCAGTGGACGTCTTTCGGCTGAAATGGTGATGCACGGAACCCTAATCCTTTTTGTAAAATAAAAGTAGCCCAAGTTCATCATCATCGTCAGCCTATAATGTTCCCACTGCTGGGGCACAGGCCTCCTTTATATGAGAGCCCAAGTTACTCCTTATAAATCAGCTATCTGCCAGTAAAAGTCCCTTCAAAATCGGTGCAGCCGTTAGACCCATTTCCCACAAACGACTGTGTTTGATTAGCCACTAGTTTCAATAGACCGTTTTACGGCATAAGATGAAATGCACTCGTGCGTATAGCTATGCTTTACAACTCAGTTGATAAAGTCTTATTATTTCTGTTTCACACAGAAAGCAATGTTTTAGGGGTTCGTGGTTAAAAAATAACAGCCGCACGGGTCGATCATCAAGGTTAAGCAGCGCTTGCCGAGGTCCGTTCGTGGATGGGTGACCATAAATTTGATATCGTTATCAAACTCGACTCGACTCGTGTCCTCTTTGTGAAATTCTGACAACTAGGCTTGCCCTAGAGGTATGGTACTCAGTGACTGATGGGTCGTGGAAGTCAGATAGGCAGTCAATCGGTGAACGGGCGCTGTCTGTTGTAACTTGTAACTGATTTTAGCTGCCACGGCTTATCTTATACTTTTAAACGAGCAATTATTGTATATATATATATATATATATATAGGTACCTATATATATGTATATATTTTCTGAATCTCGGAAACGGCTCCATCGATTTTCATGAAACTTAGTATGCAGGGGTTTCGGGGGCGATTAATCGTCTAGCTAGGTTTTATTTTTAGAAAACGTCAAAAAAAAAAAACTTAGCAATGCTCGGTCATCCAGGTACTTTGAATTAAAAGGGGACATTTTCGATTTCTTTTACGATTTCTCCATACAATTTTGGACGAAATCAACGTTTTGTATTCCCCTTTTTTTCTCTACAGCTACCTTTTTTTTTTTCATAAAATCAAGGTCTATTATTTCAGCAACTAATAAGTAAAGAAAATATGACCCTCCAAAATTTACAAAAAATGCCTCAATTTTACTTGGCTTTAATTTTAATAGCGGCATTTTTTGTAAATTGGGGCATTTTTTGTGTGTTTTGTTATAGTGGTCGCAAGCGCGACTGCTGAGCATGAAGCCCTTGTTTCGATTCCCAGGTCTGACAAAGTATTATTGGGTTTTTCCATCAGGAATTTCTCAGTAGCAGCCACGGAGTCTGGATTTGTGCTCGATTGATGGCAATAGGCTCGCCCCCTATTACATGGGACTTAAACATAACTGGCAAAATGTGGGTGTACTATTATGTACACCTCTGCCTAACCCTTCGGGGATTACAGGCGTGATGTTATGTTATGTTATATTCGAAAATTCAAAAGTGCCTGTAACGGGCCTTTTTTGTTTTTTTTTTTTTTGATTTTGACTCCATTTAAAACATTGGTACTCAGATGCATTTGGTTAGATTGGAAACCTACCAACATAGTCGAAAAAAGACAGATGATAAGAAGGTGAGCTGTTCTTGTACAGCTTATGTCAGCAAGAGATATAAAAACCGGCCAAGTGCGACTTGGACTCGCACACCGAGGGTTCCGTATAAACTTTTAGGTATTTTGTTCTAAAAATGTGCTGTAAGAATTGCTTCTTGCCAAATTTCATGATTCTAGGTCAACAGGAAGTAAACTATAGATTTTGATTCCCTTGTGAAATCGCAAATTGTGAAATGCGACATAAACGATCATAATTATCTTTTGATAGCATTGATTTACAAGTTTGATGTTTTCACTGCTGCAAGGGGCAGGAGACCTAAGTATTTGATATTAATTTCAGCATGATACCTCCACCGCGTTCTTGAGAAAAAGGGTCTAGACAGGCGGAACACAAAGTGATCCTACAAGGGTTCTGTTTTTGCCGACTGAGGTGTGTTGAGTAATGGGCTAGCTCCCCGTCCGTCCGTCTTTTGACGACATGCCGTGTTGACGGCGCGTTCGTGTTCCACGCGCGCCTCAACAAGATGTCAGCAAACAGGGAGGGGCCCGCAAGGCCGATGCCTGCCAGGTCTGCGGAACTGTTCGAAAGAGATACCGCGGCCCTGGAACACTAAGGCTAAGGAAGGAACATGGATGGGTTTTTGTCAGTACAAGTCTGATACTCTCGCTCTACCCAGAGCGGGAGAAGTCATTTGATGATTTCCCATCCGAAAAAAAAAAGGTGTGGAACCCAAATTAACATAAGTTTATGTTGGTACTTGCTCTGTATAAAGGGTGTAAACTCTTAACGAAGCCAAAAGGCACTTGTTCTCCCCGTCATTGCGATCATTTTTTTGGTCTAGACCATACCTGGGAACCTTCTAGCTTCGGAGATATTGGGGGTCAAAGTTCCAACTAAGTCACAAGTTTTTTTTAAAATACATGTTTTGAATGTAAGATTTTTACTTTTAACACCTCCAGGACCCCCTTACTATTCAATCCACCCATTAGCACAATGTTTTGAATGCGTTTCATTGAGTCCTACTGTAAAACGTGATTTTTCAGCCCAAAAAAAAAAGTCGTTTCCCAGCACAAATTTTTGCTAAAGCTACTTAATTTGATGTACAGAATGCTTGGTTGACGGCTTCGTGAAGAGTCTGTTTACACCCTGTATAATACACTGCATAAAAAGCTCCTAAAGGCTATCACCATATCTCCTGCTTTATCCCAATTCCACCTTCTCTTTTACTTGTAACGTCAGTAGACACTTCCTTTATGTCCATATCAACCTTCACACAATCCATCCGTCGTATCTTTGGTCTTCCTCTACTCTTACAGTCACATTCACATTACTACATACTCAAAACTCAGACCATTTTCCTCATTCCTCTGCATCAGATGCCCATTCCATGATAACCGACTACCATACTTTTCAGTAACCGGCAACACTTGAAGACTTTCTCTTATGAACATACTCATTTCCTATTTTAAACTTAGACAATGTATTCATATTTTATTAATTTTTATTAGTGTCTAAACTGATAAATTCCTTTATCATCAGACTAAGGTAGGGACTATAAAACCACCTGACGGAAATAATAAATTTCTACCTAGCAATATCATTTTAAATGGAAATATCAACAACCGTATCCACGAGCAGCGGTGGCTCAGTAGAGCAGCGGTGGCCCAGTGGTAGCGACCCCGACTTACGAACAGTAAGTCCTGGGTTCCAACCCCCAGGCAGGTGCATTACTTTGTGTAATTTATTTTCATCACCACTGCTCTCAAAAACGGTGAAGGAAAACATCGTGAGGAAACCGGCATATCCTAGAACCAAAAATTCGAAGACATGTGACATCTACCAATCCGCACTGGGTCCGCGTGGTGGATTATAGCTCATTTCCTCTCATAGAGAGGAGGCCTGTGTCCCAGCAGTGGGAACATTATAGGCTGATGATGATGAAGGTAGGGACTATAAAATTACCTGACGGAAATGATAAATTTCTACCTCGCAATATCTTTTTAAATGGAAATATCAACAACCGTATCCACGAAAAAAAAAAACATTCAGAATTAGAATTTACAGCAATTGAATCTGTTACTTTTCAATTAAAATACTGTGAACAATAGTTGACATTCCTCAGATGAATTACTGTTTGTGATTGGTGACCGAACCACAATTGAAGATCCGTGTAGAAAATGTAAATTAAAAGTAAAACTAACATGGCCGCCCACAAGCTATGTGTCATTGAAAAAACTAATTATTTCTTATCTTCCACACAAATAACATTTTCATGCTTGATTTCAATCAAATAGCTGCCTTTTTAATCGTGAATTAGTATCGAGAAGCAATTTCCTAGATTAAAATCAACAAAAAATGTTATGAAAAAAATGTTGGTGATTCTTTTAATTTTATTCACAAAAGTTTTGGCTGAAAGCGATGAGGACAAATACGTCGATCTCCTACCAGATGAAGAAAAACAACATTTTTTAGAAAATGTTGCAAGAAGGATACTGAAAGATGTCGAGAGCAAAGAGAACGTTACTGGCGCAAGGAGTGGAGAAGTGTCTGATGATGAATTGAAACAACACAATGAATATGTGAAGTCAATTATAAAAGAAGAACAACGAAGTGTTAATAATAAGGAAGATGTAAATGACGAAAAATCCACATCAGCGTCTGAAGAAAAAGAGGATTTAGGTGTACAACCTTTAAGTACTGCAAAAACATCTTTGCAAGATGAACGAGTATCTAATGAAAGCAGTTCAAATAATATTACAGTTGAAGGCGTTACCGATAACGCTCCTATTATAAAAAGATCTATAAAAGACCATAATGCCTCTAAGATTGTTCAGAGTGATGAGACTTCTGAAACACTGCAAAAAGTATCACAAAACAACATCACATCGGATGAGACGAATGAATTAGAAGCTGAAAATGAAAAGTTTGTGAAAAATGAAAACAATGCTTCGGATATAACAATTTCATTTGACAAAGAAGAAGCTTCGGAAGCAATAGAAACTACAACCGCAGGACATGAGGTGGATAAAGCTGTGTCAGTAGAAAGTAACCAAACCGATAAAGCGCGAAATGTATCAGTAAAAGCTATTCATGAATCTCGTAGAACAAACAATGAAGACAGCAAATTAGTAGAAAATACAACAGATATTGATACTAACACTTTTAAAGTTGAAGTTGTAAAATCTACGGAAACCAAACCAAATGAGTACACTAACGTTTCAAAAATTGACGAAGAGTTTACAACTCTAACTTATCCTTTTGAGAGTAGTTCTTTAAAAGGTAATACTACTGAAAGTACTACCTTAGATAGTATTCTATTTAAAAGTACGACAGAACTAACAAAGGAAGAAAACGATTCCGAGTCGCTATTGAAGTCTAAAAATTATACTACAGAAGATTCTGAAAACGAAGTTGTGACAAAATTAAGCACTTCCGTTAATGAAGAAACTACTGAATCTGCCCCAGAGACTACAAAATCTGTTCCACAGACTACAGAATCTGTTATAGAATCTACAGAACCTGTGCCAAAAACTACAGAATCTGTCATAGAAGCTATAGAACCTGTGCAAAAAACTACAGAATCTGTCATAGAAGCTACAGAAACCACAAAATTTGTCACAGAAACAACGAAATCTGTCACAGAAACCACAAAACATGTCATAGAAACTACAGAATCCGTCCCAGATAGTACAGAGTCTGTCACAGAAACAAAAAAATCCGTCACATCTACAACGAAATCTGCCATAAAAACTACAGAATCTGTCCCAGATAGTACAGAATCTATCACAGAAACCACAAAACCCGTCACAGCAACAACAGAATTCGTCCCAGCAACGAAAACTCAATCAGAAATTGTGACGACAGAAGCACCAACAGAATCCACTAGTGCTCTTTTTACAACTCAACGTACATCTGTAGCTACAACAGAAAAAATGAACATTATAGTTGAGGATTTCACGTCAGCACCCACTCCAGCAACAGTCAAATCTAGACTATTAAAACCGATAAGAACTACAGAAAAAAAGAAAATGGTCTTCAATAAACGAATCGTTTCATCAGAGGAAGTAAAGCCCGCAGAGAGTACTCAATTCTCAGACGAAGAGTCTATAGAAACGACAACTAAGAAAAGAATAAAAAATAAAGTGATTGTGCACAAGCCTGTAAAATATATTGTAGGCCCAAAAGCGAAAAAAATGGCGCAAGCAAAAAAAGATGGCCCACAAAATGGTAACTTTATTGAGTTGGAAAAGGTTTATTACGATAAAAATCATAAAGATAAAGTGGGAAAGGAGTACCATGTTTTTGAAATCCGTAAGTAGCACTTGAAATGATAGATTTTGCGTTTTACACCTTATGGGTACTATGGGTAATACCATCATTATCGGCAGCCTTGTTCCATCAATTACTGTGTATGAACATTATCCGAAAGAAACAAGAAGCGTTGCCATACAACGAGGTATCGCCACTGGTCTCTTGGGCACATGTCTAGCTTACTGCGTTGAGGAGGAGTCTTTTTATGGAATTATTTTTATTTAAAGTCAAGTGTGTAGAATGTTCCAGGGCTGCGGGCTGTTCGAAAGAGATACCGCGGCCCTGGAACACAAAGGGCAAGGAAGGAACATGGATGGGTTTTAGTCAGATCAAGTCTGACACTCCCTTCCGCTCTGCCCAGAGCGGGAGAAGTCATTTGACGATTTCCCATCCGTAAAAAAAAAAAAAAAGTGTGTAGAATGTTTAGACGCGGACTTGTGGACGGTGAGTAATAGGCTAGCTCGCCGTCCGTCCGTCTTTTGACGACAGGCCGTGTTCCACGAGCGCCTCAAAGAGATGTCAGCCAACCGGGAGGGCCGATGCCTGCCAGGGCTGCGGGACTGTTCGACAGAGATATCGCGGTCCTGGAACACAAAGGGCAAGGAAGGAACATGGATGGGTTTTAGTCAGTACAAGTCTGACACTCCCTTCCGCTCTGCCCAGAGCGGGAGACGTCATTTGATGATTACCCATCCAAAAAAAAAAGTGTGTAGAATGTCAACACACATTTCATCAGTTACTTATAAGATGGAAGTAGCAGGTACGAGAAATTTCCGTTAGAAAAAATCAAAAACTCTCCCTTCATAGGGAATAGAAACTAGGACCGTTGTTCAGTAGTAATGAGGTCACCAGATTAAAGAGTAAATGAGAGTAAACATCATAATCATCATCATCAAAGCTTTATCTTATAATAACTGTTTTAGACGTGGAAGTTTTTGAAAATTGAGAGATGGATGTTAGATACACTTTCACGCAAAATCTATTGAAAGGATTTCGATGAAACTTTACAGTATTATTTTTCTTACTAGCTTATGCCCGCGTCATCGCATCGTACTGGTGGGATAAAAAGTATGTGTTAATCCAGGTTATATCCATCCATCCAACCTCTGAAACTTTCACATTTGTAATAGTTGTAAGATTCATTAGAATATATATATAGGCTATATATAAATTCGTGAAGATTTTGTATTAAAAAATTGAATTTAAGCGGTCAAAGCCGCTGACGGAAGCCAGTAAAATAATATCATCTAACCATATACTATTCAATCCTAAACTTCTTTCACAGCCGCTGGCCAATCCCCGTTCACCAAAGAGGAAGCACCCGTCGCAGAGCAGCCATACTACGTCCCTGTATACAACTATGCACCGAACAATGCTTACTTCAACCCTCAAAATCGTCTAGGACCAAACGCAGATGACTCAAGTGCAGAAATACACGCCTTTCAATCAATCTTTAATGATGACGAAGACGATAAACTAGACAAAACAGAAACACTAAATGTTAAGATGGAGTATGATAGAATCTACGATAATAAAAGAAAGAAATTCGGCAGTAAACAGAATACCCAAAATATTCACAGAAAACCGAGACAGAACTCAGAACCGCAAGAATCTCGTGGCAAAGTAAAACCTGAAGATTATTTAGATTCTGATTATTACTTCGGAAGAGTTAGAAAAGAATTATTATCTAGGAAATCCGGTTCAGGTAAATTCCCTAATTCCAACGAAGCTGATCATCCAGCTCATAGTATACGAGAAGGGAGTTTAAAAAACCACGTGAGAGCAGTCCGGAATATATTATTCCTACAGAAATCTTTTGGCCTGCTTGATAAAGATAAGTATGGAGCTAGCGTTGAACGAGCATTAAGAAACAGTCGTCAACGACACGTAGAAAAAAAACTATATAAAATAGATAACCTAGATAAACTAGATAACCTAGATAACCTAGTTAACCCAGATAACCTAGATAACCTAGATAACCTAGATAACCTAGATAACCTAGCTAACCTAGATAACCTAGATACTGGTAGAAAATCATCAATTAATAAACATCTGCAAAAGGTAGGGTACCTAAAAAAGCAGAACCAAACGAGAGAATTATATGTTATAGACGACTTTTTTAAGGCAAACGTTGAGAAATTTATTGAGCAGCAAGAAATAACTCGTGCTACACCACATCCTTATATAGAAGAAGAAAGGAATGAAGTAGTCGCTTTTTTACGAAAAGATGATAAAATGCACAGAGCGGGAAAAACCAGAAATAACAATAAAATGGTAAAAATAGACTTAAACGACATAAAAGAAACTTTGCAGGCAAAACCAGATCAAGATGATATTCCCGTAGACCTCAATGAAGACAATGTTACAAAAAATGTAAAATTAAGTCTTACAAAGCATGAAGATGTAAAACTCAACGTTTATTTGCAAGTTTTGAAGGATATGGTGGCTTTAGATAATAAAGCTTTGGTGCAGTTTGATTGGTTGGGGACAACAGTGGATATACAGGCGGCGTTGCAAAAGTTGTTTGAGTTGAAGTAAGTATTATGTAACATTATGTCTGTAAATTTTGTCGTTTAAGTCCTATGTAATAAGGGGCGAGTCTATTGCCATCAACTGGACGCAAATCCAGACTCTATGGCTACTACTGAGAAATGAATGAAGAAAAAGTGGGAATCGAAACCACGACTTGTGTAGACCAACGACAAAAGACGACTAACCATAAATAACATACATTTTCGTATATCAAGTTCCAGAGAATGGGCATCAGCGTTCTCTGTACCTTTGTATCAGCCGTACTGCGATTGCCAACCCGCCTGCCAAGCGTGGTGATTATGGGAAAACCCCCATTTGGGGGGAGGCCTATGACCAGCAATGGACGTCCTTCGGCTGAAACGATGAAGATGATGATATCAAGTTCCTTAAGTTTTCTATGCATTCACAATTCTTATGGTTCAGGTGTTCATTCTTATGGTTCCATAATCTCCTTAGAATATTTGTAATATATTGTATTGTTTTGTTTTGTATATATTGTTTCTTCCTCCCCTTGTTATCATTCCTCACACAATCCATCCACCCTTTCTTTGGTCTGAACCCCGATACATACTTACCACATAGACATTTTTCAATGGCTATATTTAAAAAATACATTATCCATATATTTTGGTACTTTTCTAGAAAATCTTTTTTTTTTTTAAATAACCGATGAAAAATACTGAACACGTGGTAAGTACCTTCGGTAAATTATCTGTATCCTCCGTGTCCGCATTTTGGCTGCTGGTTCTTTGAAGCCACTACGATTTGTAGGTCAGATAGGCAGTCACTCCTTATAAAATACTGGTATTCTTATAACAAGGTTAGGCAGGTTACAATGATAAAATCATTTATTTTCATTCCATCAGTCTCCTGCCCTTATCTCAATTTATTAGGGGTCTGATATGGGGGTATAATATTTTACTCTGGACGCTCTTAACGTGCACGTATTTCTACATCGTTCTCACATATATGTATAATCTCAATATGAATGATGTAACCAAGATTTTGTAACAATATTTTGATTGAAAAGAGTGTCCATGGAGTTTCTTGCCCATTCTTCTCCATAGAGATCTACGCTTTGGAATGGGCAACTACAGTACTTTCACAAGTTATTATGCCTTGTGTCTGTGACTGTAGCTTAGCCTTCTTTGTTTTTCTGACATTCAAAAGTGCCTGTAATGGTCTAATTGAAATAAATGCTTTTGAGTTTGAGTTTGAGTTTGAGTCGGCCGCAGCATGTCTTCTTCTTCCATACTTCTCTATTACTCGTCATCTTAGCAGTCTTCATGAAGCTGTCAACCAAGCATTTTGTACATCAAACTAAGTAACTTTACGCAAAAATTTTTGGGGTGATATATCACGTTTTATGGTAGGACTCAATGTAACGCATTCAAAACATTGTGTTGATGGATGGATTGAATAGTACGGGGCTCGTGAAGGTGTTTTAAGTAAAAAAAAAATACATAAAAACCATGTATTAAAAAAAAACTTGTGAAAAAGTTGGAACTTTGGCCCATAATATCTCCGTAACTAGAAAGTTCCTAGGTATGGT
The DNA here is from genome assembly GCA_950005105.1 of Lycophotia porphyrea. Classification (NCBI taxonomy): domain Eukaryota; kingdom Metazoa; phylum Arthropoda; class Insecta; order Lepidoptera; family Noctuidae; genus Lycophotia; species Lycophotia porphyrea. The sequence goes on along the minus strand of OX465410.1, from coordinate 1,387,447 downwards.
CTAGAATAAAAAAATGATCGCAATGACGGGGAGAACAAGTGCCTTTCAGCTTCGTTAAGAGTCTTTTTACACCCTTTATTTACATTTCCAGTGCCTTAGTAGCCACCGAGGAAGATGTTCACCCGTCAGACATGGAAATTTTAAAATACGTTCTCTTCATACATAAGCTAGCTTCCGAAATCATGAAAGCCAACGAGGTCGGGGCTCAGTTGAAGAAGAAGCTGACGCTCCCAAGGAATATGAAGAAGAAGAACAAATCAAGAATCCTGAAAGAAAAAGGGCTAATCAATAGAGTGTGGTTGTATTTGAGGAAAGAGGTCCCTGAGGTTAATGAGTACCAGACTTTAAAACAATTGAATTCATTTTTCATGGCTGTTGAGGATGGTTTGTATGATGTAAGTATTTAATATAATATTTATCATAACGTCACACCTGTTATAAGTTTTTAAACTGACATGGTCACACCTTGTTTGAACTGTCAGTGTCACTGTTATGTCATTGTCAATAATGTCAATTTAAGGAAACCGGGGCTTCAAGTACCCAATGGCGGTTAAACGTTTTTTTATTGCCGGGTCTCGCAGTACCCGCTGGCGTTTTAGTGGCTAACAATATTAACACTGATAACGGGATAGGAAGTTTAACCCGGAAGATGGGTTTGAACTGTCGACAGCCCGGAACCCAGTGATTCAACTGAGTAAAAACAAAAAAAAATGAAAAATTCTATCTTTACTATATAGTGGAAACGATGCACCTGATGAGCTCGCCAGAAGGGGGATCCAGCACAAAAGTCATCGGACCCGAACCCAATTTGCCCATTCCTTTTAAGCAGCTAAGAAGTTGGCTAAAAGAACACACTAAGACACAAGCAGGAAAATGGTGGACCTCGACAACAGGGTGTATGCAATCCAAGGAGGCTATGCCATCCCTGGATATAAAGCTGACCAAGCACCTTCTGCGCCTGGACAGAGATACCCTGCGACTGGTGGCGGGGACCATCACTGGACAAACACTTCCAAACCTTAGGTATCACTGACAGCCCTCTGTGCAGAGCGTGCATGGAGGCGAAAGAAACGGTGGCGCATTTGCTCCTCGAGTGCACCGGCGTCACCCTGATCCACGAGGAGACTTGGAACACCGAGATCCCTCGCGGATGCCCTGAGAAGACCGGGAAGTCTGATCCGCTTCTGGAGGGAGGTGGGCTGGTTGGAGTAACGGCCACCATGGCTCACGCAGAATGGTCCACCTTGAGGGACTAAGTGCGGAAACTAAACCCTTTAATAGAATAAAATAGAATAGATAAAGTAAAACTTTATTTTTAGCAAAACGCCATACATAATATCTTTCTACATACATACATAACACCTGGAATCCCTGAAAGGTTAGGCTGAGGTGTATCTAATAGTACACCCAAATTTCAGTTATGTTTAAGTCCCATGTAATAGGGGGCGATCCTAATGCTATCAACCGGGCACAAATGCTTACTCCAAAGCTATGACTTAGAATTTCCTGGTGGAAAAGCTCAATAACACTTTGCCCAAACTGGGAATCTAACCCAAGATATTGTGCCCAGCAGTCGCGCTTGCGACCTAGACCAACGAGGCAGTCCTTCTAACAAATTTTTCCACAATTTATAATTTTGTTTTTCATGTCCTCCTAGCTATAGTCGTTTTTAAACCAAGTCCAAATATTTATATTTTTTGAAGTGGAAACTTCTTTATAATTCAATTATTTATTCAAGTAACAAAACTCATGTGTTAGTAACAATCTGACTTATTCCTATGTTAGTAAACTAAATTAAAACATAGATAAAGACAAGATAAAGAAAGGAAAGTAACATACAATATACAAGACAGCGATATTAACCTGCAGGTCCAGCAGAAATTTTGCAGCATCGGTTAACGATCGCACAATCCAGCCGGCCCGCGATCATGTTTAGCGGCGTTGTGCACTTTTTGGGATGGGTAAAAAGTGTTAAAGTCGCGTCAGATCATCAGATCGTTAGATGGAATCGGCGCCGCAGGGCGTTTGCGCGAGTGTGCGTGTATTTTAAGCTAGATTGCGTTGTTTCAAGTATTTTTAACGGCAGTGACATCTTTCGTTCTTGCAGAAAGCTATTTAAATTTCTGATATTTCAGCTAGATGGCGTTGTTTCAAGTTTTCACTTCTACTAGCACTCCCGGAGTGCAATCCGTTTTTTTTTACAAAGACCTTTTTCTTTTATATTTCAGTTACACGACGCCATAAAGAACGTAGCAAAAATAACAAAATACAAGAACCAGCATTGGTATCAAAATCTGAAAGATTTATACATAGGCACTGATGACAAGAATCTTCTACAGCTACTTCTGCACATGACAGCATTGAGGCTATTTACTTTAATAGAAGAAAGCGCTAAAAACGGGTTAGAAGATGATTATATACAGTACATGAAGAAAAATAAGCAACAGTCTAAACGAACTCTAGAGGAGATGATATTCATAATGGAGATATTGCAAGAATATAATAAATATGTAGAATAAAATGTAGCTTTTTAGACTTTATCAGCGGGTGACTTTATTATTACCCTTTAACATTAAAATTGGTGTAAATCTAACAGAATTTAAATAGTATGAAACATAATTACATTATACAAGGTGTAAATGCATCCTTTACGGAGCCGTCAACCAAGCATTCTGTATATATCAAACTTAGTAATTCTTGCTGTGGAATATTTAATTAAAGTGAAGGGTATACTTACACAATTTTACTCCGCGCATGAATAACACTCTGTCATAACTCCAATTTATCTCGTTTGCTTGACGTCCGTATACCTGTCCGTGGCTAGGCGTGGATTCAGCAGAATATCTGCGTCAGGTATGCCTGACACATGCTGAGCTGGACTCTCATTTGGTGCAACTTTGAGACGCACACCGCACCTAGTATACTCGTTATTTTATTGAAGTATGTCATGGTGTTACTATACTTCTCTAAGTAAATATGTTCTTCTTGTTTGGAGCCCTGTTTTTATATAGTCATGTAATTTGTACCTTTTAATTGTGTTTCTGTGTGTTGTGCTGTCTTTTGTGTGCACAAAATAAATGGTTTATCTATCTATCTAATTCCTACACAAGAATTGTTGCTGGGTAACGACTTCTTTTTTAATTGAAAAATCACATTTTACGGTAAAATTCAATATAACACTCAAAATACTGTGCTGATGGATTCGTTGAATAGTGAACGGGTCATGGAGGTGTTTAAAAAGTTATAACCGTAAAAACTAGTATAAGTACTTAATAAAAAAAAGAAACAAACTTCAAAACAAACTTTATTGAAAAACAATTCTTAAACTTACTTTATAATCTATACTAACATCACATTATTATTATTTTGGTATACAAAACGTTTACGTACTAAAATATTATATCAAAACTTTTGAGGTAACATTTTAATGTTTTGACAGATAATACCTAAGGAAAAGTTCGGTTTAACCGGTAAGGTCAAATTACGGAAGCGGTTCCGTATACCGGACATTAGCTGATATTTTTACTGAAGTATCTCTCGGTGTCTACAATTTTCCCGTTCGAATTTGACAGATCAGTTATACTAGGTGTAAACGGACTCTTCACGAAACTGTCAACCAAGCATTCTGTACATCAAACTAAGTAACTCTACGCAAAAAATATTGCTGGGAAACGACTTCTTTTTGTGGTGAAAAATCACCTTTTATGATATTACTCAATGTAACGCACTCAAATCATTGTGCCAATGGATGCATTGTATAGTACGCGCGTCGTGGATGTATTTAAAGTAAAGTTTCAACATTAAAAACTTGTAATTCAAAAAAAAAGTTGAGAAAAAGTTGGAACTTTGAACCCCAATATCTACGTAACTCGAAGGTTCCCAGGTATGGTCTAGAACAAAAAATAATCGCAATGACGGGGAGAATAAGTGCCTTATGGCTTTGTTATGAGTGCTGTTAACAGCCAGTATGATTGCTTACAGTAAAGATTACTGCGTTACGTCTCAAAAATAAAGAGCTTAGAACCCTCTACGTGAAGATCACAATAATGTCACAAAAAATAACGGCCCAAAAGACATTTTGCGTTTCAATGTAAAGAGCATTTTTAATAATAACGATTAAGTTAAGAAGGCATGTAAAACCAAGTCAGAGGCTTATGGGTGGCATTCAAACTCTGACACCAATTAGGCACTAACCATACGATACAGAAGAAGTAGAAAATTTTACAGATATAGATGAAAATATAAGTATTTTAGAGCCTTATCGCTTCATGAAAAATACTGTTATTCAGATGCATATATCTGACTGGAGACCGACCCCAACATGGTTGAGAAAATGGTTGAATATTCTATTGGTCACTTTAGCCTCTTGTGTGTAAAATAAACAAAGTATTTCCGTATTTTAAATCAGCATAATCAGCCTATAATGTTCCCACTGCTGGGACACACGGCCTCCTCTCTATGAGAGGGAATGGGCTATAATCCACTACGCGGGCCCAGTACGGGTTGGTAGATGTCACATGTCTTCGAATTTTTGGTTCTAGGACATGCCGGTTTCCTCACGATATTTTCCTTCACCGTTTTCAGAGCAGTGGTGATGAAATAAATTACATAAAGTAATGCGCCTGCCTGGGTTCGAACTCACAACTGTCTGTTCGTAAGTCGGGGCCGCCACCACTAGGCCACCCTGCTTTTAAATTAACAATAATATATTAATTTAACTTAAATAATTACTTAATTATATTGGAATGGTTATTTTACTGTCAGCTGAAATGGCAATAATCGAAGCCTTTTATTGCTTAACTAACTGTTGCCCGCGACCTTCCTTCGCGTGTAATTATTTATTATAAAAAAATACCTACTCGTACTTTTTTTTGGAATCGGATTTTGTTACCAATAATTCCAAGGGTTTTAATTTTTTTCACGGAACCCTAATGCTAAAATAAAAGTAGCCATAGTTACTTCTTTTAACATCAGCTATCTGCCAGTAAAAGTCCTATCAAAATCGGTCCAGCCGTTATTTGTTGACTTTTTATTTTGAATAAAAATCCAGTAAGTGACCAGATTCAGAAACATCACTTCAACCACGTTTTAGATCAGCAAGTTGATCTGCTTCAGGGAGGGCAAGACTCGTTCTAGAGTGATGCGCTTTGTGAGGCGGGCGTTCTCGGGAACTGATGTTAGTTATCGTGATTACTTGGCCCGCGTCACAGAGCGTATCGACTTCCTGAAGCAGAAGATCTGTGCATGGGCAAGCCGTATTTGTCGATACAAGAGGCGAGTGGAGCGATACACTCAGAATCGCACATTCCAAAGCAATGAATTTTAGAGCACCAATGATTATACACCGTGATTTTTTAGTCGTCTGACAACGGCAGCCCACTTCATGTATCCAATGACTACTATCCATTCATAACAAAAGAAATGGTATTTAAGAGATTTAAAAATATATATATATATATATATTATTCATTATTATGATGCATAACGTAGTTGAAACATTCTGTTGCGAGCGAAGATCTATCTACTCGACTCGTGCGATGGTTAGGTACGAGTATGTTCTACTATTTGATACGTAAACATTATTAACAGGATTTTTCATAATTCTAATGTATTATTTGTTTTTCTTTGTACCTATTACCTTAATTAATGGTAAAAAAACACGCCTACAGGTATTTTATGTCGGATACATTGAGTGGACCACCTTTGTCAGACGACTAAAAAATCACGGTGTATAGATTTCTACTGTTCAAAAAGTTCACACATGAGGGTTTTCCTTTTATCACCAAATCAGCTGTATTGTAATTTGTAAAACTACTTAAACCGTTATTTTATTCACTAGACAACCAATAGCAACATTTAAAGTTTTTAAAACTCAAGCAGCACGGACCGGGTGATATGGTGACGCTTGGAGGAGGCCTATTTCCAGCAGTGAACACCTTTTGGCTGGAATGACGATGGTGAATAACGTTGCCTGGTGAATCATCATCATCATTTCAGCCCATTGCTGTCCACTGCTGAATATAGGTCTCCCCAATAGATTTCCAATGTGTCCGGTCCAACCTGTGAATGTGGTGCCAGGTGAATGCGTATAACTTGTTACGCTTCCGTTTCTAGATCAGCTTCAATCTCTTCAGGAGTTCGCAAGTCTATAGCAAACCTCTTCCTTGTTGGGACTTCTTCGTACTCTAGAAAGGAGAAAGAGGTTCTATTAATAATGTTAATAACACCTTGGGAGGCTCTCATTACGCCGTTCAGTCAAGGGCTTGATTCAGAAAGCAGTACACGGACACGGCACGCATAGTGAGGAGGTTCCTCTCTCTAGAGCCCTGACCACCGGCAGCCTGGACCTTGTTCCTGCTGCCGATGGGATAATCTATCTTTTATATTTTTAAATGTTTTTTTATAGTTTTGTTTATTAAAAATGTATAAAATAAGAAAAATGATAAATAAATGGTAATAAAAGGAACAAAAATGTCCTTCAGACCATGTTTGGTCCAACAAATCTTGGCGGAAAATAATCATTGATCCAGGAGACATTGGATATGGTGCACAACATGTAACATAACAACACGCCTGTAATTCCCGAAGAGATAGGCAGAGGTGTACCTAATACTACACCCACATTTCGCCAGTTATGTTTAACTCCCAAGAAATAGGGGGCGAGCCTATTGCCATTAACCCGGCATTAATCCAAACTCCGTGGCTCTACTGAGAAATTCCTGATGGAAAAACTTAATAATACTTTGCCCGACCCAGGAATCGAACCCAGCACCTCATGTTCAGCAGTCGCGTTTGCGACCACTCGACCAACGAGGCAGTCAATGGTGCACAAGTGTGTACGTACACACAGGTTCACTCTTTTCGTGAATTTGCCTAAAATATCACAAAAGATCATGGCGAGGTAGACCAAGTCTGCTATACCACAAAGCCTAGAATTCTTGTTTTCTCACCTTAATCTTGGCTCAGAAGAAGAATAATGAAAAAAATACTCTGATTTAAAGTAGAAGCGCCAGGGTAGCCCGCGAAATTCAAATTTTCTTACGTTTTCTGAAATTTGCAGGTCAGTGTCAGGTTGTATGCTCAACAAAATATTTTAATTCACATAGGCGGGTGAATCTTGGCGTATTCTGTTCCCCTGGCGCAATATATTTGAAAAGATTTTTTTAAGCAATAATGAAACATAAAATTTATCGAATAGGCATCACTTTTGTCCAACTGGTTCCGAAAATATAGCAATTTACATTATTGTGTGTAGGGGAATCAAATATATTGCGCCAGGGGAATCAAATTACGCCGAATTTCAAGATACACCCAGGCCCAGTTGGGTAATTATAAAACGTCGACAAAAAGGTGCACGGTTAGGGTTGGTCGTTTCCTATGGAGAAGAATCGGCAAGAAACTCCATGGTTACTCTTTTCAGATCAATTGGTTTAACAACATACAATCTGACACTGACCTACTTATTGCAGAAAACGTAAGAATATTTGAATTTCGTAGCCCGCGAAATTCAAATATTCTTACGTTTTGATGCCTGATGCTTTCACATTAATTAAAAGCAATGATGCACCGATATGTGGGAGGACTTGTTACTTAGGTAGTTCCTGGCCTTAAATGATCACACACACGCACATGATCGCACATAAACAAAGCAGAGAGCAGCGGTGGCCCAGTGGTAGCGACCCCGACTTACGAACAGTAAGTCGTGGGTTCGAACCCAGGCAGGCGCATTACTTTGTGTAATTTATTTCATCACCACTGCTCTCAAAAACGGTGAAGGAAAACATCGTGAGGAAACCGGCATGTCCTAGAACCAAAAATTCGAAGACATGTGACATCTACCAATCCGCACTGGGCCCGCGTGGTGGGTTATAGCCCATTCCCTCTCTTAGAGAGGAGGCCTGTGTCCCAGCAGTGGGAAAATTATAGGCTGATGATGATGATGATGATGACATAAATAAAATTCAAATTGTTATGGAAAGGGACAAAACAAGAGAACCCTGTATGCTATCAACCAAAAGAACCAAAAACCGATACGAAATCCAAAAGAATTATCGGGAAAAATAAGAAATTCAGTAATGTTTTTAAGCATCCAGATATGTAAAGTGACAAAAACAAAGTTTAGAAGAAATAACAAAGCATCACGCCTGTTATCCCAGAAGGGTTAGGCAGAGGTGTACCTAACAGTACACCCACATTTCGCCAGTTATGTTTAAGTCCCATATAATACGGGGCGACACTATTGCCATCAACCAGGCGCAAATCTGAACTCCGTGGCTGCTACTGAGAAATTTCTGATAGAAAAATCCAGTAAAACTTTGCCCGACCTGGGAATCGAATCCAGGACCTCCTGCTCAGCAACAGTGCTTGCGACCACAAGACCACAACATCTACCAAACACCGAAGAGAGGACTAAGAATCACAATTTCAGAAGACCAGCTCCAACCTTGGATGACAGATTTACTTGGAATTGGCTTCATTAAGAGAAGGGTCACCCTGTCACCTGCCTCTGTAGGATGTGCCAGGGTGAGGGCCAGCTCTCACCTGTGGAGTACCATAATGTGTTAAGGAATTACTTCGCTGTTTGATAAATGCCGTCTTCTATCATGACCAGTGCTCGGAGTAGGTAGATTGATTTTCGGTACTTGTATCATAAATGTTCACAGAAAGATAAGTCATTTTCCCGGAAAGCAATTCCAGTATTTCCGGATCCAATTAAATATTTTTAATGTTGGTAGTGATATTATTGCTACTCAATTCATTTAAAGGAAGGTACCACCAGTTAGTGCACCGCCCATAATCCTTTGCTCTGATTGGTCGATGGGTTGTATCAAATCGTGACTGGGTAACGTTAAAAAAAAATGAACAATATAATATTGCTCATTTTAATACAATTTCTACCTAAGTTCCGGTTTTTTTCAATAATCAACCAATTCCGAAAATCTGGAGGAATCTCCATATTTATATAGGGTATCATTTAAGCTATCACCAATTTAATTAGTTTTGTGTTTCTTAAATAATAGGGTTTGTCCTCAAAATAGTAGATCTGTCACCAAAATGTAGTCACCAAACAATGCAAAATCAGTTCCACAATAAATCACCTAAAATCCTGAGATATAAGGTCTAGTACCAAATAAATGTTTTTGTATGTATTATAATAGGTGTGTCCTAATAAGTATTTAAGCAAACTAATTTAAAGAGATCACCAATAAATCATATTATGTTACTAGAAAATTGCATTAAGTTCAAATAAAAAATTAGGGTTGTCATCATCGTTTCAACCAAAAGATTCTGCTACTTAACTAGACTCCCAAGGTTTTAAATTTCCACTGGTAGTATAAATTATATTTAAATAAAATTTTTAGCAGAGTAGTAAATAAAACAATTAAAGTCAAAATAATCAATATTTATTGTTTAAAATAATTACGACTGAACAATCAGCGCTGGTTTAAAATAGCTGGCTTATGGCTAGCAGAATAATAGATAAAACACTTAATTAAAGTTAAAATAATCAATATTTATTCTTAAAAAACAATAATCACTGAATAATCAGCGCTGGTTTGGATTTCGAAGGGCGCCCCCTTTTTCTTTTCTAGCCGATAAGCACATTTTTTGCTTCTGGTGGGGGGTTGGCCAGCTTTAAGCGTATGGCTAATCCGATAATATGTTTGCACATATATTTCTTGTAAAACGCAGGGCAGTTGCATTTCCCATGCATCCAATCAATATTGTGCGGTAGATCCACTCTCCATTTGCTGAACCATTGGACAAGCGCGCCAATTTGTCTCCGCCCCTTTGATCATTTTTTCATTAAAATTATAAATTGATGTATTAAATTGGTAACGAATACTATTAATTTAATATCTGAACGAAATAAAATGTTACTACTGTATTGGTGACAAAATATCAAATAAAAAGGAGTCGCAGTCAGGGATCGATAATCGATTTATTTGGTGACAGATCTACCATTCTGAGCACAGAGCTATTATTTAAGTAACAAAACTGTTATTATAAGAACGAAGTTTATATTCATGTAATGCAATATAATTTTATTGGTTATCGATCTCTTATTTTACACATATATTAACATTAATTTGATAATTCATACCTGGGAACAATTTTTGTTTATCTGAGAACGAAAATATTTCGTGGCGATAGATCTATTTATTAGGTGATACAACTTGATGACAAATATAAATTTTGGTGATAGAAAATATAGTTCCCATTTATATATACATTTCGGATCAATGACCACAATTCAATCTATCTACCCCGATCTATGATCATAACTTTTTTTTTTTTTTTACGGATGGGAAATCATCAAATGACTGCTCCCGCTCTGGGCAGAGCGGAAGGGAGTGTCAGACTTCTACTGACTAAAACCCATCCATGTTCCTTCCTTGCCCTTTGTGTTCCAGGGCCGCGGTATCTCTTTCGAACAGCCCGCAGCCGCCGGGAGGGTTTTCTGTTCGTGAATTGGCAAGACTCTCCCAAGCGCCATTCCTATCCTTATTTTATTATTTATAAGCACCAATTGTATATAGTTCTTATCAATTTACTTTCCTCCTTGTAAAGCTACCTACTCTCCTTCCATTTCAACAAATGATGTGAGTAGAAACAAAAGAAGGACGAATGCGAAAATGTTGGTCACTCAATGACGCATACATGGCTTTAGGGATGTGACCCACATAAGGATACCGTACAGGCAGGGCTGCGGAACTGTTCTAAACAGATACCGCGGCCCTGGAACACAAAGGGCAAGGAAGGAACATGGATGGGTTTTAGTAAGTACAAGTCTGACACTCCCTTCCGCTCTGCCCAGAGCGGGAGAAGTCATTTGATGATTTCCCATCCGAAAAAAAATAGGATTCCGTTCGGGCAACTCCGGCTGAGATGGTATACGGTAAATATTACGTCTCATCATTCTCTTGCCCTCATCCTAATTCATTTGGTGTCGGCGCAGCATGTCTTCTTCTTCCATACTTCTCTATTAATCGTCATTTCATCAGACACCTCCTTTCGTGCCATATCATCCTTCACACAGTCCTTCCATCGTTTCTTTGATCTTCCTCTACTCTTATACCCATCCACATTCATACTCAGAACTTTCCTCACGATATTTTCCTCATTCCTCTGCATCACATGCCCATACCATGACAACTGATTACCACACAACTTTGAAACGTGATACGTCTGTCAGGTATATATATAGATATATTTTCGTGACCGACGTGATCGACTACACATCTAAGTTACGCATGTTCGCTAGGAACATACAGCCGTCATCAGCATTACGCAGGGGTCACCAGTTTAGGGGTGAGAAGAACAGGGTATAAAGTTCTTTATCCCCCATAGAAAAGGGAGGATCTTCCAACCAGGCGGGTGTTGTGTCTGGTGGGCTATTGCCCGACAGTTGCTGTCGGTTTTTTCTGATAACTTTAACTGCGCGAATTAAGATTTTGATGTTAGTTCTGGATTAATGTCATAGATGGCGCTGTAGTACTTTTTGTACTACTTTGTTGTAGTTGTTTTTGTTCTACTTTGCTGTAGTTCTTTTTGTACTATGTTGCTGTAGTTCTTTTTGTACTATGTTGCTGTAGTACTTTTTTGTAGTGGTGATACTCAGCTAGACAGATTTTAATGTTGTTACAGAAACAGATTACTGTCAAAATTGACACAAAGACATTGATACACGTTTTCCGGGGTTGAGGTAGAAAACAAATAGTATATGGTTTACTGACCTGCATTTGCCTGCATTGCTTTAACTCTTCTGGAATAATCCTGGAAGGCAGCCGCTAAAGAATACGTGAGACGCCTCGCTGCATTTCTGAAACAGTTTAATACAGCACATTGGCTTTTGTGCGAAAGGTACAGGCGTAAGGGATCTTTCAACATTTTCCAGGGTTTTTTGGATTTTACATTTGCTGGGAGCTCGTGGCTAAATAATAACAGCCGCTCGGGCTGATCTTTAGGCTAAGCCGTGCTTGCCTAGGTTGGTCTGTGGATGGGTGACCACCCCTACATACCGAGTTTCCTCCGTCCCTCGGAAAGCACGTTAAGCCGTTGGTCCCGGCTGTCATTTGTACATCTTTGACAGTCGTTACAGGTAGTCAGTGGCCCAAAAAGTCTGACAACCAGTCATACCAAGGGGTATCATATTACCCAGTACTAACTGGGTTGTGGAGGTCAGATAGGCAGTCGCTCCGTGTAAAATACTGGTATTCAGCTGTATCCGGTTAGAGTGGAAGCCGACCCCAACACAGTTGGGAAAAGGCTAGGCAGGTGACATTTGCTGGGAAATGGCCTCCCCCATATCTTTCAAGGTATTCCCTTTCTGCGTCACTTTGAACCAGCCTTCGCACGTCCACATCATCTCGCTAACTGTTTCTAGGCCGATCAGTGTGGGGTTACAAAATATAATTTCATCTAGTTGACTAACATATTACTCAACTCTTAGACAGAAAATGCTGAGATTAGAAATGTCCAAATATAATAAAATGTCAAGTTATCTATCTGCCAAGAATTTCATCATACTATCTCATATCAAATACTTGACATTCTACAGATATTTCGAAGATTCGGGTCAACGAGTCTATTGATAAATAAAATAAAAAATTGCGAAAATACTTGTGTGTTGAGTCAAAACTAGGTTCAGATAACTCAATCATAAGATTACATAACAGATATATGATTTATTTTCAGTTGCATAAACGACGGACTCTGAAAGCCTGGGAATTTTATCTGCCGTCAAATACCACGTCAACTTGAAAGATTCATCTTTATACAGGGTGTAAACAGACTCATCACGAAGCCGTCAACCAAGCAGTTATGTACATTGAACTGAGTAACTTTACGTAAAAATTAGTGCTGGGAAACGCTTTTTTTTTTGGGCTGAAAAATCACGTTCTACGGTACGACTCAATGTAACGCACTCAAAACATTGTGCTGATGAATGGATTGAATTGTAAGGAGTTCGTGGAGGTGTTTAAAGTAAAAATCTTACATAAAACATGTATTTAAAAAAAAATAACTTGTGTAAAAGTTAGAACTTTGACCCCCAATATCTCTGTAACTAGAAGGTTCCCAGGTATGGTCTAAAGCAAAAAAATGATCGCAATGACGGGGAGAACAAGTGCCTTTCGGCTTCGTTAAGAGTCTTTTTACACTCTTTATAAATAAATAGCAAATACCGCATGGATGAGGATAGAGAGGGGAAGACCAAAGAAAAGTTTGATAGATTGTGTTAGGAATGAGATGAACTTGATCCGAGTTAGATCATAAAATAGTTATATCCCGGTAGTAAATCTCTGTGGGATAATTTTCCACCCACACACAAAGGCAAAGGCTCAAGCAAAAGCTAGTATTATTATAATAGATTTTGATCCCGTTCCCGCAACAAAATCTTGACTAATTATATACTAAAACTTTCCTCAAGAACCAGTCTATCCATTGCTGAAAACAGCATAAAAATCGGTGCAGTAGTTTTTGAGTTTATCGCGAACAGATAGACAGACGCGGCGGATGACTTTGTTTTATAATATGTAGTGATAGTGAAGGACTAGCTGACCCCGCAAACGTTGTTCTGCTAAATTTCGGTGTGAAATATACTTTACAACCTATTCTCATACGTACCAAATATACATAAAAAAAAAATTAATAAGAATCGGTCGAACAGTTTTTGAGGAGTACGACCACAAACACCGTGACACGAGATTTTTGTACCTATACTAACTGTCCCGCGCAACTTCGTCTGCGTCAAACCTAGATAACGACTGCAGCGCCATCTGTCGGGCTGATTTGTGAATCTAAACCATCCAGGGTGCCACCCAAACGCATACAAAAAAAATCATTGAAATCGGTCCAGCCGTTTCGGAGGAGTTCAGTGACATACACACGCACAGTAGAATTATATATATAAAGATAGATAAAAAGATTCTTACCTAGACTCACAAACAAATCCATGACACTCAAATGGATTCAACCCTTTTACATCAGCGTTATCCTTCACAATGATCATGGAGAAGACCCTGGTGTACACCAGGTCTTGCACGCCATAGGATATAGACTCTATGTTGAAGAACACAGTCATGTGTTCAAATTCGTCTGTCTTCGCGCCGTGGTCCAAGGTTTCTAGGTGAACTCCGTCTAGGGCGATTTTTAGTTTCACTATTGGTAGGATTTGACCTGCAAAAGATGATGAAAAAGTTGATTAAAACATGGTTAAAGAATAAATGATCGAATTGGATTACAATCAGCGTCTTAATTTGTGATGGGGAGTCTTAAAAATATATTTTTTTCATTCATTATTTTTATTTCGAAGAAAAAAACGTATATCATACATATGTAATAAAACGTATGTGCATTTAATATCAGCATTAAAAGTCCCAGGCAATGGGAAAAAAAAACTTTTAGCAAAAAAAAATCCGACTTCCAAAAAACAAAATAACTTTACAATCGGAAGCCGGTGGCAAAAAAGTCAATGAAACAATCAAAGTCACTGACTTCCAAAAGGAACGACCTTTGATCAGCACGCTTGCTCTGAGAAGCGTACATTTAAATCAATCAAACAATCTGATTAAGGGTGCGAGTATTTTAACACGTTTTTATTAGCTTGGTATGTATCAATGTAATGAAATCTTTGAACGTGATTTTCACCCACTTCAAAACGTAGGATTGAATTTAAACTTCGCACACTTATCAAGGACCGATGACAATACAATAATTGAATAGGTTTGTCCAAGTATCCTGATCAGAAATTTTCAGGATTAACGATTTTTTCCATATATCTGAAAACGACGTAGTGTCTACTGCCACGTGCTAAGGCGTGCATATGTGGTTTATTTCACACACATTCTTTCTAAACAGTGTTAGCAGGATAAACTTATAAAATAATTGTAATTTTTGTAAAGTCAAGATTAAACGTTTTATGCCCGTCATTTATAATTTAAAAAAATCTAATGAACATTGGCCTCTGCGTCTTCTCATAAATTCCATTTCAAACTCAAACTCAAACTCAAACTCAAACTCAAAAGCATTTATTTCAATTAGACCCTTACAGGCACTTTTGAATGTCGGAAAAACAAAGAAGGCTAAGCTACAGTCACAGTCACAAGGCATAATAACTTGTGAAAGTACTGTAGTTGCTCATTCCAAAGCGTAGATCTCTATGGAGAAGAATGGGCAAGAAACTCCATGGACACTCTTTTCAATCAAAATATTATTACAAAATCTTGGTTACATCATTCATGTTGAGATTATACATGTATGTGAGAACGATGTAAAGAGGCGTGCGAATTAAGAGCGTCCAGAGTAACAGAATAAATCAACAATAATTTAAAAATAAAGTACTTAATTAAAATAAACCGTGACACCTAAGAGATGACCAGTCCCAACTGACAGCGCCCGTTCACGAACATAACGCATGGATATCTATTTGCAGTCCCAATTTCAGCAGTACACATCTTCACGCTAACAACATGATGATAATCAGACACATACCTGGAGGTAACGCTTTCGCAGCAGCCACCATCAGGTCGACAGGTCTCCTCGTGTGTTTGATACCCCATAGTCCTCGGGCGTCGCTTTGGCCTAAGTATTTAACCTGAAATTAAACAAAATAAAACATTATAGCAATATGCAACCACCGCGCCCACATGTCACTCAAGTTCTTTGGTGTCTTTTTACGTATTTTACTAAGCTTATGGCCTATGTCGGGAAAAAAACCGTCATAATAATAGTTGACCAAAAACATTTAATTAGTCCATCAGATAGATTTCGAATAAATATTGGACACGTATTTTTTTTTTAGCGGAAAGTGACGCCACATGCCGGGGACTCATGAATTTTGATGCATTTTATCTTCGTTATTTTTTATTGATTTGATAAAACAAAAAATACACATCCATAGTTTTCGATAATCTAACTGTCGGACTAAATAGAATTATATTTTTTTTTTCTCAGGAAACATCCCTATTGAAAACTTAATTGACTTGATTTTAAAGGGTGTAAAAATACTCTTAACGAAGCCGAAAAGCACTTGTTCTCCCCGTCATTGCGATCATTTTTTGTTCTAGACCATACCTGGGAACCTTCTAGTTACGGTGATATTGGGGGTCAAAGTTTCAACTTTTTCACAAGTTTTTTTAAATACATGTTTTAAATCTAAGATTCAAATTGAGCCAGATCATGATGTCCAGTTTGGCACTTTCAGTAACGCCCATCAGCTCTTTTGATATGCAAATAACATGACAGGCCGGACACGTTATGGAGTGTCCCATCTTTTTTAAGGCAACACCACATTTACACTCCAGAGCAGAGTCATCTATGAATCTCCATCTGAACAGGTTTTCCTTGATTATTTATTACTAATGCCGATAAATAATCATGGCTTAGTTTTTTTCTAGCTTGACTTTTGGCAAAGCTTAACTTTGTTGTCATGTAATATCAATCTTGGTCAAGTTACATAAAATACTTTCCTTTACGTATTGCATTAGTATTACGCTTAGGATTTAGGAAATACATTTCTGCATCAGAATGTAAATGTGACAATACATATAATTATTGTTTCTGCTAAAAATATAACGGACATAATTACTTATATGACAATTATGTTCCATAAGGAGACGCTAAAAAAAATGTCAACAAAAAATTGTTTGGGAGTTCGCCATTGTCCTTTCTGGCAATCTTTAGCAGTACTAAAGATCTTATTGCTATCATTTCTCAATGGTATTGTTGTGTTCTTTATAAATTATTCGACATCACAATAGTTCTTGCAGAAATGGAAAACATCATGAGTAAATAAAATTCTTGATAATGTCGTTGAAATCCTTGAGTTCTAAGTCGAGCTACACGAACCCGACAAATGCTTGCACTGATTGGACAAGTCCACTCAAATCTGGGTGGTTTTTCTTCAAAAGTCCATCTCAGACACTACTCTGCGTGGTCCTCATGCGACTTGATCAGCAAACGGAATTTGGTGTTGCATGAGGGTTTTGCAAGCTGTCGTCTATGGCCAGTTTAAGAGTCTGAAATCGCCAACACTGCTTGTGCCATCTATACAAGGTGTAACATAATAAACGCAAGACCTCTCGTGTGGTGTCTCGGACCATGAAACTGAACAAGTTTTGTTCTATGACTTTTGGAAATTCATAACTTTTTTTTTAGTTTTACCATACATACGGATCAGCTGATCGCGTCAGTTCCATTTTTTTTTGCGAATTTCAATACCTTGTAGAACAAAAGTTTATCAGTTCCTTGGTCCGAGAGACCACACGGGAGGTCTTGCGTTTATTATGTTACACCTTGTATATTAGAAGAGGCCGTTGCCTTAGAAGTTACAAAGTAGATATTATTTTGTAAGCAGGTCTTTCATCATTACGGAGAATCTCGTTGCTAAATAACACAAGCCGCTCCGCTCGATCATCAAACTTGCCTAGGTTGGTGCCTGGATGGATGACCACCCATTACATACTTAGTTTCCTCCGTACCTCGGGAAGCACGTTAAGCCGTTGGTTCCGGCTGTCATTTGTAGATCTTTGACATTCGGTACAGGTAGTCAGTGGCCCGAAAATCTGACAACCAGTCTTATCAAGGGGTATCGTATTGCCTAGTACTAACTGGGTTGTAGAGGTCAGATAGGCTGTAACTGCATGTAAAATATTGGTATTCAGCTGCATCTGGTTAGACTGGAAGCCATCCCCAACGTAGTTGGGAAAGGCGAGTAGGCGACGATGTAAGGTATAAACCTGACAACGTCGTCTGCTCTAAGCATACCATTTCAGTCAAATTAATGATAGCATTATGGTATGCTTATTTAACATGCTCAAATGTGGTGGACAATTTCACTTTCAATTAAAAGTAATTAAGACATCAATCACGTTTTCTGTATTGCTTTCTTTTTTGGAGCTTTGTACATTGTGCGTAACACAATGTACGAAGCTCCAAAATAGCTGGCCCTTACAACGAGGTGTTTCTTCGCGATACTTTCTTCCACTGTGTCATCATCATCATCATTATCATCCTTCAGCAGTCCACATTTGGACGCCTCTCCAATCGCATGCAAATCAAATACATACCTTTCACTGAGTCTTGGCCAAAAAATTGGACACTAGGTATCACTATGTCCCATTGTCTAGACTTTGTGCTGCTATTTTTAAAGTAATTCTTTTAATCTATGTGTTACTTTTTGACACCGAAATCTCTAACCTTTTTTTTTCCGGTTGGGAAATCATCAAATGACTTCTCCCGCTTTGGGCAGAACGGAAGGGTGTGTCAGACTTGTACTGACTACAACCCACCCATGTTCCTTCCTTGCCCTTTCTGTTCCAGGGCCGCGGTATCTCTTTCGAACAGTCCCGCAGCCCTGGCAGGCATCGGTCCTTGCGGGCCCCTCCCTGTTTGCTGACATCTCTATGAGGCGCGCGTGGAACACGAACGCGCTGTCAACACGGCCTGTCGTCAAAAGACGGACGGACGGACGGCTAGCCCATTACTCACCATCCACAGGTCCGCGTCTTCGGTGGTCGGAAGCCACCACGTGACCCCCGACGCCCGGTCATGCATGCATGCCACATCAGAATTGGGCGAAAATATCTACAGATTGAGTTCCGAACAACAAGAATCGGCGACGCGGCAGGCCCAGAAGGAGATGGCGCGATAAGCTGGACTGCTACCTAAAGGATTGGGCTGAAATAGCTCTAGAGGGAGAAGACTGGAAAAACTAGCACTTCGCAAAAATTGCGATAGTTCGGCTAATAAGCATGATATCGCCAATAATGTAGCTTTCTGCCAGTGAAAGATTTATTAGAATTGTATCATTCGTTCTGGAAATTACCCCCTACATACAAACTATTGCCCTATAATATTAATAAATTACAAATAAATTATAAAATAAAATTTAAAATTATAAAATACATCATCATCAGCCATCACCCAGTACTAACTGGGTTGTGGAGGTCAGATAGGCAGTCGCTCCATGTAAAATACTGGTATTCAGCTGCATCCGGTTAGACTGGAAGCCGACCCCAACATTGTTGGGAAAAGACTTATATAGAGCGACTGCCTAGCCATCTAACATTGAGTACATCACCTAACAAAAGTATCAACATCACTCGTTAGTACTCCACTACTATAAATTATCAAAAGTACCAAATCAGTTGCGTTGAGCTATAAATCGTCTCAATTAGAGCGGGAGCCATATTGTTGTCGGCGGATGTGACGTCACAATGTGTTGTATGTAGCTTATGCATAATGATTAACGGTAAATTAGTCTGTATGTACATACTTAGGCTGGTTACGGTATGTGCACTTAGGATTGGTTTACCCAACTACGTATGTTTTAGATTCATTTCCTGGATAAAGTATAAATTGAGTATATTAGACGAAGTTTGATAGTTGCGCCGGTTACAGAAAGTTGAAAGGGAATCGACTATCTTGGTATGGACATGTGATGAGGAGGGACGAATCGCATGTGCTGTACTACAAGAGTGATGAATATAAACGATCCAAGCACCGGCTTGCGCAAGCGCAGCTTTACCCTTATATACAGGATGTAAACAGACTCTTCACGAAGCCGTCAACCAAGCATTCTGTACATCAAACTAAGAAACTTTACGCAAAAATTATTGCTGGGAAACGATTTTTATTTTTGGGGTGAAATATCACGTTTTACGGTAGGAAGTTGACGTGAAGGTGTCTGAAGTAAAAAAATACATTAAAAACATGTATTTAAAAAAAAAAACTTGTGAAGAAGTTGGAACTTTAACCCCTAATATCTCCGTAACTAGAAGGTTCCCAGGTATGGTGTAAAACAAAAAAATGATCGCAATGACGGGGAAAACAAGTACCTTTCGGCTTCGTTAAGAGTCTTTTTACACCCTTTAAAGACTGGCAGCTGGTGTTGTTAAGCAACTAGCCTTCATGGCTAGACTTTTCAGAGTGTTGGGTTGGTTATTTGACCACTAAAGAAGTACCCAGCATAATCAGTCTATAATGTTCCCACTGCTGGCACAGAGGCCTCCTCACTATGAGAGGGAATGAGCTATATCCAACACGTGGGTCCAGTGCGGGTTGGTAGATGTCACATATCTCCGAATTTTTGGTTCTAGGACATGCCGGTTTCCTCACGATGTTTTCCTTTACCGTTTTGAGAGCAGTGGTGATGAAATAAATTCTACGCAGTAATGCGCCTGCCTGGGTTCGAACCCATGACTTACTTGTCGTAAGTCGGGGCTACCACCACTGCGTCACCGTTGCTCTCATGAAGTCACTAAAGACATAGCATAGAGCTATAATAGCTTGTTAAAATGTCATATAGCTCAATGTCACATGCAAAAAGCAATTTATACACCGTGATTTTTTTGTCGTCTGACAAAGGTGGTCCACTCAATGTATCCAACATAAAATACCTCTAGGCGTGTTTTTTTTACCATTTATTAAGATAATAGGTACAAAGAAATAAAAATAATACATTAGAATTTTAAAACATCCTGTTAATAATTTATTTATTATTTATTTATCATTACTAAATACATTACACATACACATACACATTACATTTTTTATTTATTTATTTTTCATTATAATGATTACGTATCAAACAGTAGAACATACCTAACCATCGCATGAGTCGAGTAGATAGATCTTCGCTCGCAACAGAATGTTTACACTACGTTTTGCATCATAATAAAGATTTCCATTAAAAAAAAAATTATCTCTTAAGTACTTTTTTTTTTGTTATGAATGTATAGTCATTGGATACATGAAGTGGGCTGCCGTTGTCAGACGACTAAAAAGTCACGGTGTATATGTTATTAATAGTGTCAATAGATTTGACCCCAGGATCACAATAGGGATGTTTCCTGAGTACAAAATAAATTCTATTTAGTCCGTCAGTTAGATTATCGAAAAATATTGGATAAATATTTTTTGTTTTATCAAATGAATAAAAAATAACGAAGATAAACATAAATAGTTTTATCTTGGTTATTGTGACGTCATTTTCTGCTAAAAAGTGTACCGAAATGTGACGTCACAAGAGTTTTCGACACACTGCATCGTCCTTACTTTTAGTTTATGAGAAAAAAAATACGCGTCCAATATTTTTTGGCAATCTATCTGACGGACTAATTAGATTTTTTTGGTAAACTATCCTATTACTACTAAGGCGTCGATAGGCAGGTAGTAAAGGTAAGGATCATAATGACTCACTTGAAATGACATAGGAAGATCTTCAGCGGTTACTGGTCCTTCCTTTTTTTCTTCTTTTTCAGCCATTTTTGTTTCTTCTTTCACATTACTTTTCAGTCAGTTTAGATCTTCAGAATCTTGGTTTTTTCATATCATTTTAACCTGTAAAGATTTGGAACAAAATTGTAATGAAATGGAATCACTATTAATCAGCGTTACTGTTGAGCATGAGGTTCTGGGTTCGATTCCTAGGTCGGGCAAAGAGTTATTGGGTATTTCCGTCAGGAATTTCTCAGTAGCAGCCACGGGAGTCTGGATTTGTGCCCAGTTGAAGGGCAATAGAATCGCCCCCTATTAAATGGGACTTAAACATATCTGGCGAAATGTGGGTGTACTATTAGGTACCCCTCTGCCTTACCCTTCGGGGATTACAGGCGTGATGATATATTATGATATTATGATGATGATGAAATACTTCTATAATAACGCGAGAATCACCGTGATCTACAAAGAAGAAATAAAGACATCAATTTCATAATTACATAAATATTTTATGAGTTATACAACTAACATTTCACTCACATATTCAAGGTTAGGCTTATCAGTCCCTATCAGTAAAACGTGTTGCAACATATTCCGACTTACTAAACGTAGTTCTAGACTAAAACTATAATTATACTAGCCCGCAGCTTCGCTCGCGTTAATTTAGAATTCAACAATCAATTCGAGTTGTACTCTGCGTGTAATTCAATCATGATTCCAAAGACATATGGCGCCATCTATGACCATAAGAACGTTATTGTTGTTTTCCTCAGGAACAGTACTTTTTTTCGGGATGAATGATACTCTAGGTCCGTTTCTGTACACCTGACAATGTATATGCAAAATTAGGATAACCGGTTCACTGGTTTAGGCGTGAAAGGTAACAAACAAACTTAGTTTTGCACTTATAATATTACTAGCTGATGCCCGCGGCTTCACCCGCGTGGACTATATACTAAAACCTTCCTCGACAGCCACGCTGTCCATTGGTGAAAACAGCATGAAAATCGGTGTAGCAGTTTTTGAGTTTATCGTGAACAGACAGACAGACGCGGCGGAGGACTTTGTTTTATAATATGTAGGGATAGTGATACGTAAGGAAGTAAGGCCTGTGTCCTATTCCAAAGAAACGATGGATGGACTGTGTGGAAGGAGGTGTCTGATGAGATGACGAGTAATAGAGAAGTATGGAAGAAGAAGACATGCTGCGACGACCTCAACTGAATTGGGATACGGGCAAGAGAATGACAATGATTATTTATTTAAAAATAAAGGCTTTTTTGATAAAGAACACATAACATCACGCCTGTAATCGCCGTAGGGTTAGGCAGAGGTGAACACCCACATTTCGCCAGTTATGTGTAATAGGGGGCGCGCCTATTTACATCAAACGGGCACAAATCCAGACTCCGTGGCTGCTACTGAGAAATTCCAGATGGTAAAACCCAATAGCACTTTGCCCGACCTGGGAATCGCACCCAGGACCTCATGCTCAGCAGTCGCGTTTGCGACCACTCGACCAACGAGGCAGTCAGTTTTTTGATAAAGAAATGTTAAAAAAAACATGCGTAGACGCAAACAGTGTCTTCATACACCTGTCGTGTATTTAGTAACGGTCAAAACATCTGTTCCCCTTATTTTGGACCCTCTGTTCTGAACAGGTGCGTGTACGCAAAAAATATTGATCACAATCGTTTCGTTAAGTGGTTTGGGTGTCAATGTGGATGACTCTAACATTTGTACCTTAGTCAAGTTAAAGTAATTTCTTGAGTAAAAGTAATTACTTAATTAATGATGAGATTTTTATGGGACCAACTTGAAAGTATATCCATTTCAGTAAGGGTTAGGCAGAGGTGTATCTAATAGTACACCCACATTTCGCCAGTTATGTTTTTAAGTCCCATGTAATAGGGGGCGAGCCTATTGCCATCAACCGGTCATAAATCCTGACTCCATAGCTGCTATTGAGAAATTCCTGATGGAAAAACCCAATAGTAACTACTTTGCTCGTTTTATTTCATACAAAAAAAAATCAAAACGGTTCATAGATGGCAAAGTTATGAGATAACAAACATATAAAAAAATACAACTGAATCGAGAAACTCCTCCTTTTTTTGAAGTCGGTTAAAAAAATAACCATCGTTTTGCGTGTGTATACACAGCCAGTATATATAACACACACTTGTTTAAACTTATTGTTGGCTATGAGTACTAACTGGTATATTTCAATGTAACCTTGGCTGCATAGTTACAAAGGTTTTCACAATAATTATTTTGAATACATCATTGTTAGTGCGTATTAAGAGGATCATGGCTGACCTTTGTTCTCAGTCACATTCATTATAACTAGAATGGTCTTAATTTGACCTAATTAAATATTTGAACTTTGACTGCCTCGTTGGTCTAGTGGTCGCATGCGCGAATGCTGAGCATGAGGTCCTGGGTTCGATTCCCAGGTCGGGCAAAGTGCTATTGGGTTTTTCTATCAGGAATTTCTCAGTAGCAGCCACGGAGTCTGGATTTGTGCCCGGTTGATGGCAATTGGCTCGCCCTCTATTACATGTGACTTAAAAATAACTGGCGAAACGTGGGTGTACTATTAGGTACACCTTTGCCTAACCCTACGGGGATTACAGGCGTGATGTTATGTTATGTTTATTATTTTTATTACGCGTCTAACATAAACTGCGTAAAATTCGACTCTCAAAACGGAAATGAAAGCGTAGCATAAAATAAAATAATAAAAACCGATTGAATGCGGTCACCCATCCGAAACTCATGTGTAGCTAACATGCCAAGGTTAGTATGTACTTTATAATAGACAAGCATTTGCCCGCGTTATTTTAGAATTTCTGGTCAAAGACATTTAATTCTCATAAAGAAATTACATTTCACTTACATGAGAACAAATTTAAATATACAATATTCATTGTCCTTCGACACTCGGACTTTTACACGACTAATCTGAAGAATTTATTTATATTTTACCAATTTACATTAGTGTTACACATACAGTTAACAAATTAATAAGTTTGACAATCAATTTAAGAATTTGACAATCAATTCGGGTTGTACTCTGCTTGTTATAATTATAATTCAATCATGATTCGAAAGACACGTGGCGCCATCTATTATCATAAGAACGTTTTTGTTGTTTTCCTCGGGAACAGTACTTTTTTTCGGGATAAAAGATACCCTATGTCCGTTTCTGTACACCTGACAAAGTTTTTATGCAAAATTTCAGGATGATCGGTTCAGTGTTTTAGGCGCGAAAAGGACAAACAAACTTACTTTCGCATTTATAATATTATAACTGGGATAGTTAAGATTACGATACATGCTTCAGTTTGGAAGCTGGTACAATCCTTATCCTTAATTTTATAATATTATAAATGCGAAAATAAGTTTGTTTATTCCCTTTTCACGCCTAAACCACTCAACTGATCATCCTGAAATTTTGCTTATACGTTATCAGGTGTACAGAAACGGATATAGGGTACTTTTCATCCCGAAAAAAAGTACTGTTCCCGAGGAAAACAACAAAAACGTTCTTATGCTCATAGATGGCGCCACGTGTCTTTCGAATCATGATCGAATTACAAACAGAGTACAGCTCAAATTGATTGCCAAATTC
Source organism: Lycophotia porphyrea (assembly GCA_950005105.1). Classification (NCBI taxonomy): domain Eukaryota; kingdom Metazoa; phylum Arthropoda; class Insecta; order Lepidoptera; family Noctuidae; genus Lycophotia; species Lycophotia porphyrea. The sequence continues at coordinate 1,362,588 of OX465410.1, read as the reverse complement.
TAAATTAACGCGAGCGAAACTGCGGGCAAAAGCTAGAACAATATATTTCATCGTCATGCTATTGAAATATGGAGGGAAAGTAATCTGACATAACATCGTGCGTGTATCCTCTACATAAAGGCAGACAGGTCACTAGTGCCAAAACTTCACCAGTTTTGAAGGCCTACAAAATGTACCATCTCCACGCACAATGGTCCACCTTTTAGGACTAAGTGCGGAAACCAAACCTTTAATAGAATGTACCATCTCTACATGAATGATGCAACCAAGGTTTTGTAACAATATTCTGTTTTAAAAGTGTCCATGGAGTTTCTTGTCCGTTCTTCTCAACTGCAATTCTTTCACAGTTATTATATCAGTTATTATGTCAGTCATAATATTGTTGTCTTTGTTACGACAATTGAAAAGTGCCTGTTACTGGCCTACTTGAAACAAATGCATTGATTTTTAAGCTATTGCTTAGCTTCTATCGCGGGCCTTGAGCGTGGAGACCGAATCCAGAAATTCCGTAACGAAAATAACCGTAACGTCACTTTCGTAGTGTCAGATATTGTGTGTTGTATAGGTTTACCTATACAAACTAACCTCCTAGCTCCAGCAGTAGATTAAAAATAATAACCTAGGCTTGTGAATATCTGACACTACGAAAGTGAATAAATAATTATAATTACATAAGTTGATAAAAAATGCTATGCAATAGCTTTACCGCGGCAGTCACCGAGTGCCACACGTCTTTTTATTTTGAAAAACGAACTGAGACATATAAAAGTACGTTTTATTTTTGCCCTAAATAGTTTGACTCTACTGGCTGGCCAGAAATCTTAGTTTTCCTTAGTTGCAAATTATGGCGTGTTCAATTGATATCTTCTGTGGTATTTTCCCTTCGGCCGCCATCGAAACTGCTGGTTCGTAAGTAACTAGTTGAGAAGGAGGAAAACATTATCTTTGTTCGAAACCAGTTTCGACCCAAGAATAATATTATTTTTTACGAAGTCATGGTTACAAAGATTATATATACAAGGGAGGAAACATTTTCCTTTATACGGAACCGGTAGGTACACTAACTCATGATTCATAAAATACTGGCCAGTTATAATTGTTTATTTGTGTCAATGTCTAATAGCTTTTATGTCAATAATTAATTAGGGTTGGGGTTTTGCATTTGGTTGGGGGTTGGGGTTTTGCAAACTGACAGTGTGTCATTTGCTGATCCTCAAAAAATATCTGTCTGTGAAGAGCATCCAATAGCATGCAAAATGATTTTTCTCATATATAGGATGTAAACAGACTCTTAACGAAGCCGAAAGGCACTTGTTCTCCCCGTCATTGCGATCATTTTTTTGTTCTAGATCATACTTTCGAACCTTCTAGCTATGGATATATTGAGAAAAAAGTTGTAACTTTGACCAGTTACAACTTTTTTCTTAAATACATGTTTTCAATGTAAGATTTTTACTTTAAACACTTCCAGGACTTGGAGGATTTACGTCATTGCCTTTTTTCCGGATGGGAAATCATCAAATGACTGCTCCCTCTCTGGGCAGAGCGGAAGGGAGTGTCGGACTTGTACTGACTAAAACCCATCCATGTTCCTTCCTTGCCCTTTGTGTTCCAGGGTCGCGGTATCTCTTTCGAACAGTCCCGCAGCCCTGGCAGATTTACGTCATTCGTCTACATCAACCTCGTGAACGATCGATTGCCGTTATTATAGTCATAAATATTCATTATCTTTCTTTATTCCGCGTTTCGGCTACTTAAGCTTATGTTAGCAAAAATAAAGAAATTGATAGGAATCTTTTGACAAAAATCGAAAAAATACTTTCTTTTTTGAGGTGAAATCTTCTTTGGCATCGTTGTGATTTGAAAGTCGATGAAACGAAGAAGCGACAGTAAAAAGAGACAGACACATACATTCATAAGATTTAACGTGGGAGAAAATGAGATAGGAAGCATATACCTAATTTTGATGCACTTGTGTAGCTTTAAGTTCGTCCTTCTTATTTTTTCTCATGTTTTTTCCATGCCGACTTTATCTGATTCCATAGCTTTAAATTTGTCCCTAGTATTAAGACGCAGATATTATTAGATTTTTTCACTTTATTTTATGCTCTCCGAGATACACTTTAATAACGATACCGAGTAATAATTTTAACTTTGTAATGAGTATCTTTAAGTTTGCCCTTATTGTTATTTTTAGAAGTACCTATGCTAATTATTTTATATGGTAATCTGCGGATAACGTCGTGAGTAGTGTATTTGTTAATTCTATTAGTTTAGTACTCCAATCATGTGTAATATTTAATATACTGCTGTTTGTTGTCCCTAATAAATAAAAATAAAATAAAATAAAATTATACAGTGTTTATCTTAAAGCCAACATTTTTGAAAGTTTCACTTCTACCACGTGTGAATTGCACACATGGGTTTATTACAAGATGGGCCTACTCTTGCCCTCGATCCTGCCTGATGGAAAGCGATGGATGAGGTCTATGATGGAACGAGCGTGGTCAGAAGATGCTTGTTCACTCTTGCTTTGAAGGCAGACGGGTGTTATGTTTATTATCCCATTCAGTGCCCAGAACCCAGCATATGAGTCGGAACAAAAATTCGTTCGTTCGCACAACTCGTATCCGTAGCTATGGACTCGCTAGTCGGGTTCTGGGCATGAATACAAATCATCTATAGTTAATTATAACGACTCGGATAGGGGTTGTGGGCACGGGAACGAAATTCACGAAGTTTTTGTGAAGTACTGGGCAGTGAATGGGTTAAGTCGTATTGAAAGTAACAGAAAAGTTGAAAGGGAATCGAGTGTCTTGGTATTAGCAGGGACGAATCGCATGATTCGTCCCTGCTCATCACATGCCCATGACTAAAAGCGTGATAGTCTCTACTCAATAAACTTTTTTTGAGTAGAGACTAAATCTTCTGTACATCAAACTAAGTACTTACTTAATAGATTGATGCACACAATTCTTCGATTTTCGACGGCCAATGGGGCAAACAGATACTGGAGTGGAGACCACGCATTGGGAAGCGCAGCGTGGGACGGCCACCTACCAGATGGACCGACGACCTTGTCAAAACTGCAGGGAGTCGCTGGATGCAGGTGGTATTGGACCGGACACGTTGGAAATCGATTGGGGAGGACTATGTTCAGCAGTGGACAGGAACGGTCTGATATGACTCAATTCTTGGTTGACGGCTAAATGTAGGGTCCATTTACACCTTGTATTTGTTTATATGAAATCTATACCATTCTCATCAAGTACATAGGACAGTGTCATTTTATTCCTATCCTCGACTGATAACACTATCACACCCCGATAAGAGATAAGATTGCAAAACACGGTAAAATTGTTTTAATAACTGTTCGCGTTTTCAGCATTTGATGTTATTTTTATACAATACGAAGAGAAGAAACCAGCGCCTTGTAATTAAGTCTCGATAAGAGTTGATTGATTAAGGTTAAGCTTCACTTGCCGCGTTTGATCTGTGGATGGGTGACCATCTTTGTCAAGATAATGATGATTCATCTGCATCTGATAAACTGGAATCTGATCCTGATGTTGTGAGGAAGATGCATTCAGATGATGTGTGACGGACCTTTATCGATAAACAGGACACTCCACGAAGCCTCGGAGTCTGAATTTGCGCTCGGCTGTTGGCCATAGGCTCGGCCCCTTTCATCATCATTTCAGACCAAAAACATTCACTGCCAGACATAGGCCTCCCCCAAAGGGGGGGTTTGCCGTAATCGCCACGCTTGGCAGGCGGGTTGGCGATCGCAGTACGAAAGTAACAAAGGCACAGAGAACGCTGCTGCCCATTCTCTGGTATGTCCCTTAGTCGCCTCTTACGACACCCACAAAATGTGAGTGTACTATTGCCTATCTGCCTAACCCTACGGAAATTACAGGCGTGATGTTATGTATAGGAAAAAACTCAATAACACTTTGCCCGATATAGGAATCGAACTCAAGAGCACTTGCAACTACGATACCAACGAATTTTGATGTGAGTAGAATGATATCCAAACTTCCTAACTTATAATAATATTATAAATGCGAAAGTAAGTATGTTTGTTCACGCCCAAACCACTGAACCGATTATCCTGAAATTTTGCATATACGTTGTCAGGTGTACAGAAAAGGACATAGGGTATCTTTCATCCCGAAAAAAAGTACTATTCCAGAGGAAAATAACAATAACGTTCTTATGATAATAGATTGCGCTACGTGTCTTTCGAAACAAATTCTAAATTAACGCGATCGAAGCTGCGGGCGCGTATGCTTTTCTACAAATCCTTTCATTTGATACCCATATCATGGGAATTCAATAAAAAATATCTAGTCCGCCATCTTTGAAAGTCCGTAAATGTTGGATTAAGAATGACATCACTCAGCTGACCATGCATTATCATCCAAACTAAACGTAAATTTCAACACAATCAAAAACCGGGAAGTGTGTCAAAATTAAATTCAAATATTTTCTTACATAGTCAGTTACATATCGCACCCCCGGTGCGACACTGTCACTTATGCAAAAAATGCAAAAATGAGTTAAATATCTAAAAAAGTTCCTAAAGCACCCCTTTACTTGGTGCGATAACGTTACTTTTGTAGTACGCATAGTTTCCGAACGAGGGCGTAAGTGTCATTGCCGTTTTGGCGCGAAACACGCGTCGCTGGGAGCAACATCGTTTTATTGGCTAGTAGTGCGCGGTCCCCCCGCCAGTACAAGTGCGTCTTGGAGCTACACTGTTACTAAGGTAATTGTGACAATTTTTTTTTTTTATTCTGGAGCAATAGTGACCTAAGATACAGTTGTGACATTATTTCCCCAATATTTAAATATCTTTAAATGTTTAGTTTTGTACTACAATGACCTTTGTTGATAAATGACTTTGTTTCTCCAATGCTTGCGTTTTAAAATAAATGTGCTACAGAATTCACAAAAATCACCTGGTCCATTGTGACAAGTAGGTCATAATAATATTGCTTGTAATAGTGTCGTATATTTATTTATTAAAGCTCGAATTAGTTTTGTGTTAATAGCTGTGGTGATTGTATGAACAATTTATTTATTTTGATCTTTTTTACTTATTTTCAGTTGTTTCTTGAATTAAATACGATGCTGTCTCGGGGAAAAAAACTGGTATTACTGACACAAACATCATCCGTTGAAAGAAATGAACCCGTCGAATCTTCAGTTCCACCTTCTGAAATCAATCAAGATGGCAGTAACTCTGTTTTACCAACTGTAAACTTACCACCTAGTAATGCTGTTATTGACGTCGAAAATTCAACAGAAGAACAAGAACCTGAATGTCCAACTGGTGACTACTCTGGTACCGATTCAGGTGACGATTTCAAGCCTTCATCTAGTTCGTCTTCATCCTCAAATAGTTCCTCCAGTTCAAGTAGTTCATCTAGTGATAGTAGCTCTGAGAATGAGGCTGTTGATGAGCAAGAACCAACATCATCACCAAAGAAAAGGGGTAGAAAACGTACTCGTAATCCTAATAGCTGGAAAAAAATTATAGCAAAAAAATTAAGGAATTCCGGTAATGAATATCGATCAATTAAAACTGGCAAAACAGTTCAGGCTAGAAAAATTGGTCCCTCTTGTTCCAATAAGTGTCGGCTGGCTTGCTCATCTAATTTTACCCAAGAAAAAAGAATTCAAATTTTCAATTCTTATTGGGAGCTAGGCAGCATAGAAAGACACCGTGATTTTTTGAATTCCTGCATCAGACCACTCGAAATTGCAAGCCGTATTAACACGAATCGTCGGTACCCGAGACAAGGTAACTCTGCATTTTATTTAGTCAATGATGGTCGGTCAGTCCGGGTTTGCAAATCATTTTTAATCAACACCTTGGGTATTTCGCCAAGAACTATACGAACTGTCATTGATGCTAAAAAACTCAATGACGGTATCATTCCCGAAGATCAACGAGGCAAACACGGGAAGCATTGCAAATTGGACAATGAAATGATAAAAGCGGTCAAAGACCACATTGAATCTATTCCGAAAGTAGAAAGCCATTATCTGAGGGCAAACACAAGTAGGCTTTTTGTTGACGGAGGCTTGACCATTGCGGAATTACACAGAAACTATCAGGAAGTACAGCAACAAAATAATAAGCCAGCTGTTAATTACGACGCCTATCAGCGCATTTTTAATCATGATTTTAATATTGGCTTTTTTAGGCCGAAGAAAGACCTTTGTGACCAATGCGTTGCATACGAAAATACACCAGAACAAGAAAAAGTTAAATTATACGACAGCTACAAGGTTCACCAAGAAGAAAAGAGCTTGAGTAGGATTGAAAAAGATAGAGACATGAAAGAATGTCAAGATCCTCAAAGCACAAAGATCGTATGTACCTACGACTTACAAGCTGTCTTGCCATGCCCTTTAGGAAATTCATCAGCTTTTTTTTATAAATCAAGGCTAAATTGCTACAATTTTACTATTTCCAATGCAAAATATAAAGAAACTACATGCTATTTTTGGCATGAAGGCTTAGGCAACAGGGGATCTATAGAAATAGGATCTTGTGTGTACTCATATTTGTTAGAAGTTGCTAATAAGTATCCTGGCTGTGACATAATTTTTTATTCAGACAATTGCTGCGGGCAGCAAAAAAACCGATTCGTATTTGCGATGTACCATTTCGCAGTTACAAAATTAAACATAAATTCCATACAACATAACTTTTTGATACGTGGGCACACGCAAAATGAAGGCGACACTGCGCATTCAGTGATCGAAAAAGCCATCACTAGAGCAAAAAAATCTGGGCCCATCTATATTCCTGAACAATACATATCCATAATACGAGGAGCGAAGAAGACAGGGAAACCATTTTTGGTAAAAGAAATGAACTACAGTGATTTCGTCGATCTTAAAGCTTTGACAGATAACATAAACTTTAACATGAGCAAAAATATTAACGGGGATGCAATTAAAATTGGCGAGATTATGAGTATTAAGTTTATTAAAAATTGCGCCAATTATCAATATCGAACAACCTACAAGACTGAAAACTGGGAGGAGGCCAAAGCCATAATAGAACCAAATAGAAATAACTTACGTCGAGGTCGAGGCAATGTTACAAACATTAACGAGGTCGTTTTGAAACCAGCGTATACCTCGAAAATTCCTATTACAGAACGCAAGAAGCGCGACCTTTTGAGTTTGGTAGAGACAAACATAGTACCAAGATACTATGAAAAGTTTTTTAGAGATCTCATTTAATTTTATTAAACTATTAAATATTATACGTGTTGAAAACGAATTCAATATTTTGTTATGTTACAAATTTATGTTTAATTAATGCTAATTGTTTTGAAGAATTTATTAAGTGATTCCTAAACTACACTGATAAGAATTATTAAAGATATAGGTGATTTACTTGCTGTGATGTCATAAGTCTGATTAAACTTAGAATTCAGATAGTAACTAGATCTAGGAGCATTGGTTCTGAACCCAAAGTTATTTTTAATTTTAATTGTAAGTGAATATTAAGTTGTATCCAACTCTCAAGATAAAAAGGGTATACGTACTTACGTAAAATTCTCTTTTAGTTCTAATAAGATTGTTGATTGAAAGACTTTCTTACACTATTTACTTTTTATTGCTTAATTTTTTATTCTTTTTGTACTAAACTTATGTAGAAATGTTAAGAAGTACAAAGTTTCTTATGTTTATTTGAAGAGTTTTGACTTATTTTATTTCTTTCGTTAATAACAATGCTTATTTATGATTTAAAATAAAACTTAGTAAACAATTTGTTCTTGTTTTCTTTTTAACTCATTGTGACATAACTACAGTTATAATTTTTCGTTAGAGCTACAACGTCACTTCTGAGGGGGTTGGAAGGCTTAAATAATGGTATAGTATATTTTTTACAATATAAAGTGATTAATATTTATCCAAAACTAAAGTTAAAGGTTGAGATTGTAGTATAAGCTGTTCATCTCATCTATATATTCTTATGTCATTGTTTTGTGAGGTGTCAAAGTTTTAAATGCTTCTCCTGAAAAACTACATTTTTGCATAAGTGACAGTGTCGCACCGGGGGTGCGATATGAAATTAATAAAAGCGTGTTAGAAATACATGCTGAACTGAACCACCTTCATACAGGGTGTAAACAGACACTTCATGAAGCCGTCAACTAAGCATTATGTACATCAAACTAATAAACTTTACGTATAAATTATTGCTGGGAAACGACTTTTTTTTGGGTGAAAAATCATGTCAATGTTTTGAATACATTGCGCTGATGGATGGATTGAATAGTACAGGGGTCGTGAAGGTATCTTTAACTAAACAATTACATTAAAAACATGTGTTTAAAAAAACTTGTAAAAACGTTGGAACTTTGACTCCCAATATCGTCGTAACTAAAAGGTTCCCAGGTATGGTCTAGAAAAAAAAAATGATCGCAATGAGGGGAGAACAAGTGCCTTTCGGCTTCGTTAAGAGTTCTTTTACACCCTGTATAAATAAGGCTACAGGTAGGAAGAAGATGATACATACCTTCACGACTTTTTGTCATAGACAGATATAAATAAATAAATAAATAAATAAATAAATAACTAAATAAATAAATAAATAATTAAATAAATAAATAAATAAATAAATAAATAACTAAATAAATAAATAAATAATTAAATAAATAAATAAATAAATAAATAAATAAATAAATAAATAAATAAATAAATAAATAGGCAGAGATCACAGTACCTACTCCAATCCCATACTCCTTCCGCTTCGTCCACGTTCATACATCTGGTCATACATAAACGCCGGTTGCGAGTACTACACAACCGACCAGAATTTTATTATGAAAACGAGATTTTGTAATTACTTACCTTAAAGTGATTTTCTGGTAATGTCTATGTGACTATAATTACTTTGATCAATTATGAATGGACGCTTTTAAATATGATGTAATGGAAGTAAATAATACGTATAGGGTACAGGTTAGTATAGAATCGTGGTCATCAAGGTTTAGAAGCTACGATTATGTCATAGTTGATGCTACTGTTGTTTTTAATGATTAACAGGCTATGTAAAATTTTTGCACACAAATATGGAAGAGGTATGTCTTCTGGCGTAGGTATTTCCTTACCTACAAGAAGGATTTTTTTTTCGGATGGGTAATCATCAAATGACTTCTCCCGGTCGGGTTCGGATGGGAAATCATCAATGACTTCTCTCTGGGCAGAGCGGAAGGGAGTGTCAGACTTGTACTGACTAAAACCCATCCATGTTCCTTCCTTGCCCTTTGTGTTCCAGGGCCGCGGTATCTCTTTCGAACAGTCCCGCAGCCCTGGCAGGCACCTACAAGAAGGCCTTTTGTGGCCTCTACAATGTATCTGTTCCTCACTTCTTAGCGTGTTGATGGCAATCTAAATTGTGGCGGCCCAGAACTGCGGTACTAGTTTGGCACTTTCGGTAGCGTCCATCAGTTCCTGTAGTGAGGAAAAAACAGGACACGCAGGACACGACTTTAAGTGTCCCACTCCCATCGTTTGTGGAACAGCACCACATTTACACTCCAGGGCAGAGTCATTAATGAATCTCCATCTGAGTAGGTTTTCCTTGCTGCGACCAAACTGGATCCGGAGTCTAAAGACTCCCAGGCCAGCTATGGCTCATTTGACTTTTACCAACCCGCACTGAGAGCAGCGGTGGCCCAGTGCTAGCGTTCCTGACATACGAACATTAAGTCATGGTTTCGAACCCAGGCAGGCGCATTACTTTGTGTAATTTATTTCATCACCACTGCTCTCAAAAATGTCCTAGAACCAAAAACTCGAAGACATGTGACATCTACCAATCCGCACTGGGCCCGCTTCGCCCATTCCCTCTCATAGAGAAGAGGCCTGTGGCCCAGCAGTGGGAACATTATAGGCTGATGATAATGATGATGAGCCCGCACTGGGCCAGCGTGTCTGAAGCTATAGTTTTGATCTTTAAACATTGACACAATTCATCCATTTAATTTAGTCATCATCATCTGCCTAGCCTTTTCCCAACTATGTTGGGGTCGGCTTCCAGTCTAACCGGATGCAGCTGAATACCAGTATTTTACATGGAGCGACTGCCTATCTGACCTCCACAACCCAGTTACTACTGGGAAATACGATACCCCTTGGTAAGACTGGTTGTCAGACTTTTTGCGCCACTGACTACTTTAACGACTGTCAAAGATCTTCAAATGACAGCCGGGACCAACGGCTTAACGTGCTTTCCGAGGCACGGAGGAAACTCGGTATGTAATGGGTGGTCACCCATCCACAGACCAACCTAGGCAAACACGGCTTAACCTAAAGATTGACCCGAGCGGCTGTTATTGTTTAGCCACGAGCTCCTCCATCCATCCATTTAATTTAGTATCAATCAATAAAACTTTGACAATGTTTATTATAAGTGGGACTTAAAAATGTGTTTTTCCAGTGAGTCATATATGTCGTACCTTCCACGAGTGTGTTGATTACAAAAACATCGTTTGCATACCGAATTCTGCTGTTTATAATATAATAGAAAGTGACAAGATGGTCATTTTGATTGTTTTATTATGTTTAGTTTTCATTAACACTGTTATTATTTAGCCACGACATTCTCTGTAGTCTGAGGAGCTCGTGGTTAAATAATTACTTGCCTAGGCTGGTCTGTGGATGGGTGACCCATTACATACCGAGTTTACTCCGTGCCTCGGAAAGCACATTAAGCCGTTGATTCCAGCTGTCATTTGTATATCTTTGACAGTCTTTACAGGCTGTCAGGGGCCTGCAAGTCTGACAACCAGTCTTACCAAGGGGTATCGTATTACCCAGTAGTAACTGGGTTGTGGAGGTCAGATAGGCAGTCGCTCCATGTAAAATACTGGTATTCAGCTGCATCCATTTAGATTGGAAGCCGACCCCAACATAGTTGGGAAAAGGCTAGGCAGATGAAGAGGTTCCATTACTACTGTGGCTAATAGTTTGCTAACTTATATAATTTAACTGAGTATTTATGTACTCAGTAAAAAAAAAAACCAAAAATACGAGAAAGTAGATAACTACTTTGATAACAACAAAATAACAACACTAGAATTATTTTTCGCTATTCCTCGTATTTTTGGATTTTGCCATTCACGCCACTTGAAAAATTCATCATGATGTACACCATTAATGTCCAAATGTGAGACTAGTACATCTGTGCCTACCTCAAACGAACGTAATACTGTCGTGAATATATTGTAAGCATTGAAAGATTACATTAATGACATTTTAAGCGTTCAGATACGCCACAATAAGTGCATAAGTGTGTGTTTTGTATGAATCATCAGATATTTATGGTCCATGTTTATTGGGTACAGAAAACATCACAGTGGTAACACTTGCTTTAGTAAAACTACCCTTATTGCAAAGACAAAGACTTCAATGTTGAGCAACGGTGGCTCAGTGGCAACAAGCGTGTCTTATGAGATGTAAGTCGTAGGTTCCAACAAGCAGTTCATCATCAGCCTATAATGTTCCCAATGCTGGGAAACAGGCCTCCTCTCTATGAGAGGGAATGGGCTATAGACCATACCTGGGAACTTTCTAGTTACGGAGATACCTTTCCTATCAAGCGCTTTATTTTGTGTAAACTGAATGAGATGAAAAAAATTGGGGTCGTCTTAGGGGCGCTAAGACGACCCACTGACCAATTTTTTTCATCTCCACTGCTCTCAAAATGGCGAAGGTAAACTTCGTGAGGGAACCGGCATCATCATCTGCCTGGCCTTTTCCAAGTTTATTGGGGTTGGCTTCCAGTCTAACAGGATGCGGCTGAATACCAGTATTTTATAAAGCGACTGCCTATCTGACCTTCATAACCCAGTTAGTACTGGGTAGTACGATATCCCTTGGTAAGACTGGTTGTCAGACTTTCGGGCCACTGACTACGTAACGACTGTCAAAGATATTCAAATGGCAGCCGGGACCAACTTAACGTACTTTCCGAGGCACAGAGGATTCTCGGTATGTAAAGATGGTCACACATCTACAAACCGACCTTGGCAAGCGCGGCTTAACCTTGAAGATCAACCCGTGCGGCCAGGAGCGAGAAAACCGGCATATCCCAGAAAATTTCGAAGTTATATTTTAGACATCCACCAACACGCAATGGGCTCTCGTAATATTATAGCCCACTCCCGCTCATAGAGAGGAGGCCTATGTCCCAGAAGTGGGAATGCTCATCATTCTCCTCCCCTTATCCCAATTCATTTGAAGTCAGTGCAGCATATCTTCTTCTTCCATACTTCTCTATTACTCGTCATCTCATCAGACACCTCCTTTCTAGCCATATCATTCTTCACACAGTTCATCCATCGTTTCTTTGGTCTTCCTCTACTCTTAAGTACGTCTGTTCTACTGGGAATACTATATCCTGATTATGCTGCTAATGATGGACTGCCTCGTTGATCTAAATTGACTACTGAGCATGAGGTCTTGGGTTCGATTCCCGGGTAGGGCAAAGTATTATTGGGTTTTTCCAGCAGGAATTTTCCAGTTGCAGCCACGGAGTTTGGATTTGTGCCCGGTTGATGGTAATAGGCTCACCCCCTATTCAATAGGACTCACATAACTGGCAAAATGTGGGTGTACTATTAGGTACACCTCTGCCTAACCCTTCAGGGATTACAGGCGTGATGTTATGTTACGTATGCTGATATAATGCTTAGGCAATATAAAATTGTTACCACTGATTATGTTTTTGAAACGTCTAGTTAAATATGATTTAAGTAATTAATAGCTTTAGTCGATCAAGAGATAATTAAAATCACATTACAAACGTAAACAATGTTAATTTTCTTTTAAATAGAGGTAAAAATGTATCTCCAATGACAACATTATCACCTGATGTGAATTGTTACAAAATTAACATTGATAAATTTAGTAGAAAATTTGTTATCACGTCACTATGCTTATTTATACTTTATCTAAACTTTGTGAGAAGCAAAATAACAAGAAAACTTTACTTACATGCAAGAAAAATCACTTAGATACCGAGTTTTCAAGAAAAATCATCCAAAAAACACTTTTATAATTTTTCCAAAAATCCTTTTGGCACAATTACGATGCAACACTGTTTTTTTAAAAAAAGAAAAAAAAAACACAAAATGGCCGACACGCGCGACGTCCAACTCGCGAATGAATAACTAATTCAGTTTTCAAAATCGGAACGCGGAGTTACCAATTCTTCTTGACCTGTGAACTTCTATGCGATTCACCTTTGCTCTTCCATTATTACTCCGTTGAGAGGGACGAAGGAGGTCTTGTTACATTGGCTTTGATGCATGTCCCTACCAAACGTTACAAGCGGTTGAGGTGTAATAAAATAAACCTTATCACAATGAATTTACGTTGATTTTATGTTTATAAGACTGCATATATAAGTTGGTAGATTACTCATATGGTAAGGTAACGTAGTGATAAGATGTACAGCATGATTCAAAAACAATTTTCGATGTTAAAAAAACATACAGTCGCATTGATAACCTCCTCTCAGAAACTACTTTCGCGGTTTCCTTTTTTGATTTCGATCAGGAAATAGGCTAGTTGACAAGGTCAAAAATAAAATATAAAAATACGTAGAAATAAGGCCACTCATCTTAAAAACTACCATCACCGTACAGAAATTAAATATTGGGGGACAATATAATTGTAAAATTGGATTTACTGATAATAAGTATTACATTTGATCCCAAATAAGTATGACGTCACAACGTGCTATTTCATACAAATCACATACACATTTTGCGTTTTGACAGTTCATAAAAAAGTAACTATTTTGACTTCCTGTCACATACCCTATTGAAAAACAAAATGATGTTGCGTGTTTAGTTTTTGTTTTTTTTTTGGGAAAATTTATGGCTATAATAACTTAAACGACCCTGTACAATAGTCTATAATCAATGGTTATTGAGCTACTTAGAACATGATTGACAGATGTGATGTGCATAAAAGTCTCTTCATTACCAAAAGTTAAGTTAAGTATAGGATCAAATCAAATTCCCGCTGATGTACTCGTAAGTGGATAGAAAAAAACAAGATTTTAGGTTTTATTTTTATGTTTGGGGTTAACAATAGCATTTAGTTATAAATATTAACGATACCATTTATGTTATAAGTTTTGATTGTGAAAATATGATTGTTTTGACATTCAATTATTAATTTTAAAAAACCATTGGATCTGTTTTAAGTCATTAACAGATAAAGATATTACAGGAAGTTCGTAAGCTGCGCCAGTTACAGAAAAGTTGAAAGGGAATCGACTGTCTTGGTATGGACATGTGATGAGGAGGGACGAATTGCATGTGACTAAAAGAGTGATGAATATAAAATGTTGATGGATGAACAAGAAGTAGAAGAACCAGGAAACGATGGATGGATTGTGTGAGGAATGATGCGAAAAAAGAGTAAATGCTAGCGTGGCGGCTGACAGGGGAGAATGGAAGAAATTAACATGGAACAAAAGCGAGAAGATGATGAGGAGCTCGTGGCTAAATAATAACAGCCGCTCGAGTCGATCTTTAGGTTAAGCCGTGCTTACCTAGGTTGGTCTGTGGATGGGTGACCACCCATTACATACCGAGTTTCCTCCGTGCCTCGGAAAGCACGTTAAGCCGTTGGTCCCGGCTGTCATTTGTAGATCTTTGACAGTCGTGACACGTAGTCAGTGGTACAAAAAAAAACTGAAATCGAACCTAACCTAACCAAGGGGTATCGTATTACCCAGTACTAACTGGGTTGTGGAGGTCAGACAGGCAGTCGCTCCATGTAAAATACTGGTATTCCGCTGCATCCGATTAGACTGGAAGACGACTCCAACATAGTTGGGAAAAGGTTAGGCAGATGATGATGAAAGGCAGGAAGATGATGAAGTCATTAACAAACACTTTCTTAGATAACACAAAAAAGAGCGGACATCCATTCATCTCCCTTACCGACAGCGGCTTTATCCTAGCAATCCAATTTATTTTCTCGAAAGGAAAGGCTCCAAATTCCAATCTAAATTGGTTTCTCAGGGGACGCAAGGAGTACGTGCGACCTACTTACAAATGTCAGGGGAGAAAATCGTGGCTTATTGACTTGTTTTCTAAAGATATTCGTCATTCACGATAGGTTTCGGAATATGTATTGTCTATTTGCTATAACCGTGCTTCAAAACTTAATTATTTCTTAAATTAGATACTGATAGAAGAGGCTGGATTCAAGTGAATTTTTTATTAGCGTTTATTATCCCACTGCTGGGTAAAGGCCTCTAGTATATCCAGTCCAGATGCTCTGTCAAACCAGCGATCACTGCGCGCGTCCTGGTCATCCCATTCTTTTGAAGAACAAAAAGAATTCAGCAGGTCAAAGCAGGCGATCATTTTAAAAATACGCACGGATTTTAGTTGAGCAATTAAATATTTTCTATTATGTAAGAATGAATACTGCAACGTGTACGTAAGTTTACATACGGGACCGAAACGTGGTCGCTGACAACGGGCCTCATCAGAAAGCTTAAAGTCACCTAAAGGGCATTGGAGACGGCTCGGAGTTTCCTTGTGTGATTAAATCAGAAATGAAGACACCCGCAAGAGAACCAAAGTTACCGACGTAGCCCGAAGAATTGCCAAACTTAAGTGGTAGTGGGCAGGGCACATTGCTCTCAGAACAGATGGCTGATGGGGCTCAAAAGTTCTGGAGTGGCGACCGCGAAGCGGAAGACGTTGCATTGGTAGGCCTCCCACTAGGTGGACCGATGACCTGGTAAAGGTTGCAGGGATCCGCTGGATGCGAGTGGCACGGGACCGGTCAATGTGGCGACAATTGGGGGAGGCCTATGTCCAGCGGTGGACGTCTTTCGGCTGACATGATGATGAATATACGTGAATGATACTTGAGTTTATGCTTCAGCTAAAAATGAATTGTAATTACCGATAAAAACGCTGTCTCACGAATAAGAGATAATTGATTGTGTCTCATTAGTCGTTGATTTTCCAGATTATATTTTACAACGAAAATAATACTGCTATTGCCTTGCTATTGTTCTAAAAACAAAAGAGATCTAACACAAAAATTATCCAACATACACATATTATCATGAAACTAGTTTCTGAACCCGACTTCGCCTAGGTCAGAAATTACCCCACGGAGCGGAAACGTCCTACCGGAATAATATACTATCCTGTGTCTTAACTATGAACCAAACATCGAAATGTATTTAGACGTTAAAGCGTGGAAAGATGACAGACGGACTAACAGACAAAGTTACTGTCAGGTATAAAATTAGGTACAGACGCCAGCAAGTCAAGCTACCCGAAACTGACAGATTTTCCCAACCAACCTTTAACCTAATGCTTTAGAGATAAAGTTGAAAATTTATTAAAGAAATTTCACGTTGTAGCTTGATGTGCTGGCGTCTGTACGATAAAATTTCTCTTTTGATATTTATATAACTTTAAATATCGTAACATTTTTCCCCAATAACATCGTAATTATTTATTGTCAAACTAATATACCTTAAGCAGTACCTATGTGGGCTGCGGGACTGTTCGAAAGAGATACCGCGGCCCTGGAACACAAAGGGCAAGGAGAAACATGGATGGGTTTTAGTCAGTACAAGTCTGACACTCCCTTCCGCTTTGCCCAGAGCTGGAGAAACCATTTGATGATTTCCCATCCGAAAAAAAAAGCAGTACCTTTGTGCTCATATTTTATAATGTTTTTCTTCTGTGTTGTCTACTGTGTGTACATAAATAGTAAAATAAATAAATAAATACCTGCCCAGTACAGTACGAATAAAATGCATCCCACTGTATAACTTCACATTCATATACACACCTGTTGAACTGTCCGCTTGCGTGTGTGCGTGTACATGTGTGAGTAGTTACCTACGTGTGTAACATACGGATATTGTGTGGGGGATGTGAGCCGTGGGTATGGACGGTAAGTGGCTCTACTTAGCGGTTGAGTAGAGAGTTGTTTTTTTTAAGTGCAGTCTGGTTTAAGAGGGAAACAGTAACGTTCAAGACAAAGGTACATGAATCCATGTGCTAATGTTTACAACTATTAGTATTGTAAAATTTGTGATGTTTTTGAGAGCAAATTAATAAAACCAGTCATAAAATAGTATAAAATTCAAGATTTTTAATTTATTTTGGTATCATATTGATAAACCCAATTTAATATTCAGGCTTAATATAGATATCATCAGTATACCAACTATAATTACCAAAATAAAAATAGGCTTCTTTATAATTATAAATACTATAGATTTTTATACTGGGCAGGCATTCTTACAAACAAAAACTAAAACACACAAATATTTTTGATTGTAATAAATTCTCTCATACAAATAATAATCTAATATCATTAATTTGTTTGTCCTATAGTTCTGATTCCCACAAATATTATAAATACGAAAGTTTGAGAGGATGGATGGATTTTTATTACTCTTTCACGCAAAACCTACTGACCGGATTTGAATGAAATTTGGCACACAGATAGTTTATAACCTGGATTAGCACACACAAAACTTTTTATTCCGGTCGCGGTAGTACGATCCCGTGGGACAATTACCGAACTCCACGCAGGCGAAGTCGCGGGCATAAGCTATTATATTAATAAATCGTCAAAATAATAAAAGTGCATAATTCTTAGTCCCAAATACATAACACAGCCCACTTCCCATGTTCTCACAACTTGCGTGAGCGGAATATCTAATTCAAATAATTTAAAATGTGAATATACCGTTGTAGACCCGTCCTAGTACTACGGATGTCACTCAGACATATTATATTACTAGCTGGGCCAGCGACTTTGTCCGCGTGGAATAGTGACTTTGGGCAGCATTTTTTTGGGTATATAATCAATATCATAATTCCATAATAATTCAATCATAATTAATATGAAGTTTAGTAAAGTTTCAGTCAATGCTACTGAACAGAGAAAGAAATAGTAAATAGATATAAATAGTTTAATAACAAATGTTCGACGTGATTCTTTAAATTGGCATAACTTTTTTATTTATGAACCGATTGACATGAAACAAACACTAAATGTTACCACAATATACTGGTGAAAACCACATCTAAATCGGATAAGGCGTTTCTGAGATTAACTTGCACAAACGCACAGACAAACAGACAAAAATTCTAACAATCATTGTTTTGGGTGCTATTTGCGTTTATAAAGGTCCCAATAATATTTTTTCTCATATATCTTCCATATACAGACAGCGATCCGTTACATTTTTATTATATGTATGTATAGATAACCATTGGTATCTCCTTACAATAGCTCCGTGTGGGTTTGTAAGAAGGACACCATCTGGTTTAGGATTCGGATTCTGGTTCTGGATTATTTCGTGCGGGAAGCGCGACACGCAGCGCAGCAGCCAATCACTCAGCCACTGCCCCAACCGTGCCATTTCTTCTTCAAAGTATGATTTTTAGTGGACTGCGGGTCTCTTCGAAAGAGATACCGCGGCCCTGGAACACAAAGAGCAAGGAAGGAACATGGATGGGTTATAGTCAGTCAAGTCTGACACTCCCTTCCGCTCCGCCCAGAAGGCTAATTCACGTAATTTTATGACGCGCCGATGAAGTTGTAGTGCAATTGCAGTTATATTCAAGTTTGAGTGATAAACGGTATTCTTTAATCTTTGAACTGCGCGTAAGCTGCGCGTGAACTGCACGTCAATTGTACGACAGCCAAACTCTACCAAACTTACTCATGGTGTGACCACATGAGAGACAAAATATTACTCACTAAATAATCGAATAGAATCGATTATATTTTAATGATTATATAGACGTCATACGAATAGTAGAATACCGATCATGTCGCGTTCCGAAGCACACACCAAAGACGCGCAACAGTAGAATGCCGTTTGCGTGGCGCGAACTTGACGCGAGCGTGTCTGACAGCGGTAGAGAATGCGAAAAGATTTGTTTTGATCGAAACTTAACTGCAATAAGGTACAAAAACAAACATTAACAAATAAATCATAAAAAAATTACTTGTCGTCGATTTAATAACAAAAAAATAAGGGATACAGTTACAGAAATTCATACACATTTTCTTTTATAAGCACAAAGTAGAGCACCCTCTCCACCATACTACCCACACCGGTAGAGGCTCCACGCATGGCATGCCACACACTACGGTTCACGTAGCACTATGGTTCAGTGGCTAGTGCCCGTCTGACACGGGTTCGATGCCCGTCTGTTTCACTTTAGAAAGTACTTGCGCCTACGGTGTCGCCCGCGTAAATTCAGTTTTCCGAATGATGTACTGAATGTAGCCGTTTTAGTGTCGATGTTCCTTCCCCTGATATAAAAACTGGCCAAGTGCGATTCGGATTCGCGAACGAAGGGTTCCGTACCATTATCTATACTGAGTGCTGGTGGGGCTGCCGCGGTTTTGTAGCGCATCGGGTATGTTTGCCGATGCGAGGGTAGATGATTTCTTCGCCATAATTCGTAAGCGATGCGCTTCTCTCCGGCAAAGAACACGTAGCAGCTCCCACAGCATGCTGAGGGCATTGAGTGACCGGTGGGACTGCCCGATGCTTGGCCGATGGGTGAGACTGCACACTCAGGTTGGCTCAATCTAGCTGTATATATCTTTGTTGTTGTTCTTTGTTGTTTATTTGTGTTACTAATATTAGTTATGTAAGTATATTCATGTCATTACTAACACTATGGACTTTAAGGTATGCAATTAAAGATTATTATTATTATAACAACAGTAGACAAAAAACGGCAAAAAAACACGTTTTTTGTATGGGCCCCTCCCTCAATATTTATTTTATTCTGTTTTTAGTATTTGTTGTTTTAGCGGCAACAGAAATACTTAATCTGTGAAAATTTCAACAGTCTAGCTATCACGGTTCATGAGATACAGCCTGGTGACAGATGGACAGACAGACAGACAGACGGACGGACAGCAGAGTCTTAGTAATAGGGACCCGTTTTACCCTTTGGGTACAGAACCCTACAAATTGAGAAAGAAAATCGGCAATGTCATCAGTGACAAAAACACATCAGAAACGACAATTAAACGTAACTATTAAAAGTAAAAAACAATGGTTCTATGGCTACCAGACTGTCTAACTCGGGTACGATACCCGGATGCTCTTGTAACGGTTACGGAAGGGTGGTTTTCCAAATGTCAGTATTTTCTCACAGGGGGTAAACTATAGGGGTGGTGTTGTCTTAATGACTTCGGTATGGTTCAGTGCTTTGGAAGCGCGGTGCGGGTTTGAGGAACGGCTAACTCTGTAACCGTTTAATATTGCAAGTGTCTAAGAGAATCACATTCAAACTTAGTCACAGAAAAAAGACGTAAGTTTATGTATTAATGTCCACTATGGTCCAAGGCTGCGGGACTGTTCGAAAGAGATACCGCGGCCCTGGAACACAAAGGGCAAGGAAGGAACATGGATGGGTTTTCGTTCGTACAAGTCTGACACTCCCTTCCGCTCTGCCTAGAGCGGGAGAAGTCATTTGATGATTACCCGTCGGAAAAAATAAAATAATAAAAATGTTCACTATTGACTGCCTCGTTGGTCTAGCGGTCGCAACCGCGACTACTGAGCATGAGGTCCTGGGTTCGATTCCCAGCTCTGGCAAAGTGTTATTGGGTTTTTCCATCAAGAATTTCTCAATAGCAGCCACGGAGTCTGGATTTGTACCCGGTTGATGGCAATAGCGTCACCCCCTATTATATGGGACTTTTTGAAGGTTTCACTTCTACCACGTGTGAATTTTTTATTTCGGTGACGAAACTCAACAGGATTAAAAGTAGATTTTCCATAGCTTTATTTATCACTTCAAAAGATATGAAATTGACCCCTTAGTGAGAAAAAGCAAGCAAAATATCGGCCCGAACAGAGACGTCATGTGAAGCGGCAAGTCAACGCCTTTGAAGAGAGAAGAAGGTTGCAGTTAGATATAAAACGTAAACCTTAAAGCTAGACCACCTACAGCCTACAATAAGCCGTGCTCGCTTAGGTTGGTCCGTGGATGGGTGACCAACCGTTACATACGGAGTTTCCTCCGTGCCTCGGAAAGCACGTTAAGCCGTTGATCCCGGCTGTCAGTTATGATTTTATTGGGCGGTATACCGTAAAACGGTCATCACAATTATCATCATTTCAGCCGAAAGACGTCCACTGCTAGACATAGGCCTCCCCCAAGTGTCGCCACACTGACCGGTCCCGCGCGACTCGCATCCAGCGGATCCCCGCAACCAGGTCATCGGTCCACTAGTGGGAGGCCTTCCAAAAAATGGTCGTTTCCCAGCAGTAATTTTTGCGTTAAGTTACTTAGTTTGATGTACAACCGAGGACACTCCCACCTGATCATCACTAAACTCATTTTTGCTTGCACTCACAACTTGAAGCGCTATCTAGCCGGGCGGGGCACCTCCGCGTGATTCAAGCGTTTTTTTTTTAAATGATCAGGCGGAAAATGCCGCGACTGTACATAATGCTTGGTTGACGGCCTCTTGAAGGCTCCGTTTACACCCTGTATAACTGGTGAAAGGTGGGTGTACTCCATAAGGTATACCTCTGCCTAACCATTTAGAAAGAACCGGCGTTATAACAGCAATATTCATCATTCCAATTAGTCGGAAAACAAGACTATGTCGTGAGCTAATTGATTTGTCTTCACTCTATTATTTATGTCCGGATATCCGGATAGAGGTGCTAAGTGCCATGTTTTGCGTGAAATACTACTGGTACAGTATGACTAAGATATACGGGGTGGAAAGGATGCGAAAATGGTTACCACGTAATCCTCGTATTCAGTATCTACGTCATTCTGAGCGTCACCTAGTAATGTGCAATACCTAAACGGTCAAAATTTATGGAACAACTGATTTTGTTTGAATAACCGATGAAAGCTTCTATTTGGGGTTTCTCAGAATGATGTAATGAATACTTAGTAAATGATTTCGGGTCGGTGTACCTTCCTTGGTATTGATACCAATTCAAAAGCAACGATATACTTTTTTTTTGAAGTTATACTTCTTTTGGCGCGTTAGGGAAAAATGATGAGAGTAAGTCTTTATGATGCGCGCGCACACCGTCACGAAAAACCGATACCCTGAAGTTAGCTAGTTAACATACACCCTGAAGTTAGCTAGTCAACATAAACCCTGAAGTTAGCTAGTCAACATACACGCTGAAGTTAGCTAGTCAACATACACCCTGAAGTTAGCTAGTCAACATACACCCTGAAGTTAGCTAGTTAACATTTTAGTTTTGTACGCCAAAGTAGTATAACTTCTTACGTGCGTAATAAGTACACACACACACACTTTTTTCAATAGCAAAGGCCTCCCCCATATCCTTCCAGGTACTCTTCTCCTGCACCACCTCGAACCAGGCTTCGTGACGCTAGTCTAAATTACTCTGCCATATCTTTCAAGGCCGTCCTCGGCGTCTCCATCCGTCCTCATCCAACGATATGTCATGAAAGTTTAAATACTGCATGTATGTAAAAGGTATGGTTATATTTTAAGGATGATACAGGATGTAACAAGATCCTTCACGAAGCCGTCAACCAAGCATTCTGTACATCAAACTAAGTAACTCTACGCTAAAATTATTGCTAGGAAACTACTGTTTTTGTTTAGGTGAAAAATCACCTTTTACGGTAGGACTCAATGTAACGCACTCAAAAGATTGTGCTGATGGATTGATTCAATAGTACGGGGGTTGCGGAGGTGTTAAAGTAAAAATATTGCATTAAAATCATGCATTTAAAAAAAAAGCTGGATTTTTGACCCTCAATGTCTTTGTAACTACCGAAATTGAACAAAAAAAATGATCGCAATCAACAAATCAAACAAATCCCCGTCGGAAGAACAAGTGCCTTTCGGCTTCGTATAGTGTTTTGTAATACCCTTTAGATAATAATCACTCTACTGACCTATCTAATAGACTGCTTCGTTTGTCTAGCGGTTGCAAGCGCGACTGCTGAGCATGAGGTCTTGGGTTCGATTCCTAGGTCGGACAACGTGTTATTGGGTTTTTCCAAGCAACGCCTATAATAATTGCAATAGCTAATTCTTCGATCTGTTACTCGCTACAACCGACTTGCGTCAACTTTGCTATGTATGTTTTAGACAATGGTGCCGATTCCCTTGTTCACAAACTAAACTAAATTTAAGTTGAGTGCATCTTTTTCTTTCTATTTCATTAAGAAAAGGACAGAAGATAAATATTAGTTTAGTCCTGTCCAATTAGTCAGCACCTGACGTAATTTGATGTAATTTTAGTAGTCAACTTTTTAATCACGTCTAAACTTGTGTCAACCACTGGTTAATTTGACAGGACTAAACTAAAATGTATCTTCTGTCCTTTTCTTAATGAAATAGAAAGAAAAAGATGCACTGAACTTAAATTTGGTTTAGTTTGTAAACAAGGGAATCGGCACCAGTATCTCTTTAATTACTGTATCAGCAGATTAAGGTCGAAACTCATGGACATGTGCATCCTGCCCACCCTCACCTATGGAGCGCAAACGTGGTCATTAACGAAACGTCAAAAGTCCGCACTCGGGGTCTGTCAGCGAGCAATGGAACGAAGTATGCTCGGAGTCAAAATTACTGACCGTATAAAGAACAGTATCATCATCATCATTTCAGCCGAAAGACATCCACTGCTGGACATAGGCCTCCCCCAAGTGTCGCCACATTGACCGGTCCCGTGCGACTCGCATCCAGCGGACCCCGCAACCAAGGAACAGTATACTTCGTTCCAAAGCACAAATTGCAGACGTAGGCAACACAGCCGCCAAACTAAAATGGAACTGGGCAGGCCATATACGCCGTATGTCGCTTCAGAATTGGGCAAAAATAGCTACAGATTGGGTCCCGAACAACAGGAACCGGCGACACGGCAGGCCCAGAAGGAGATGGTGCGATGAGCTGGACTGCTACCTAAAGGATTGGGCTGAAATATATCTAGACAGAGAAGACTGGAAAAAAGGAAGGGAGGCCTTTGCCCTCAGTGGGACATAACAGGCTCATAATAATAAAATAACAAGGTGGAAGCATCAAGGTAGCCCGCGAAATTCAAATTTTCTTACGTTTTTTGCAATTTCCAGGTCAGTGTCAGGTTGTATGTTGATGAAAAATGAGTCGCGCCAGTAACACGTATGTAGATACAGAATTACAATCATCAATACAACCGTCTAAGTACATTTAATTCCATTGAATGATTTTTTCTTGCAATAGTTAGAGAATAGGGTTAAATGAACTTAGAGGGTTGTATTGATAATTTTAATGACTTTAATTCTGTAACTACACACGTGCTTCTTCGACTTCCACAACTAAGTTAGCACTGGGTAATACCATACCCCTTGGTAAGGCTAGTTGTCAGATTTCGGCTGTCGGGCCACTGACTACCTGTAACGACTGTCAAAGATCTACAAATGACAGCCGGGACCAACGGCTTAACGTGCTTTCCGATGCACGGAGGAAACTCGGTATGTTATGGGTAGTCACTCATCCACGAATCAACCTAGGCAAGCGCGGCTTAACCTGAAGACTAACCCGAGTGGCTGTTGTTATTTAGCTCCTCCAATTTGACCTCCAAAACCCAATAACTGGATACGAATCCCTTCGTAAGACTGGTTAGGCTTTCGGGCTTCAGACAACTTGTACCGGCTGTCAAAGATCTACAAACTACAGCCGGGACCAACGACCATGCGCCCTATAATTAAAACTACAGTAATAACAAAATAGCGTGATCAAATATACAATGTAAACATCGTATGTTTACTTAGTATGTATAATGACAATTCAGTGACAATTTTGACAACATGAAATCAATCGATTAGTTAAACTTTTCCTGTATACAAAATAGCAATCATTGACAGGGAACCGATTTCTATGTAGTATTGAATAATTTAACTTAGTTAATATTTTTGATTACGATTGATATTAGTTATTTTTGTGTTATCTCATAATAGCTTTTCCCCGCGGAGGAGCTCGTCCCTAAATAATAACAGCCGCTCGGGTCGATCTTTAGGTTAAGTCGTGCTTGCCTAGGTTGGTCTCTGAATGGGTGACCACCCATTACATATCGAGTTTCCTCCGTGCCTCGGAAAGCACGTTAAGCCATTGATCCCGGCTGTCATTTGAAGATCTTTGACAGTCGTTAGGTAGTCAGTGGCCCAAAAAAAAAATCTGACAGCCAGTCTAACCAAGGGGTATCGTATTACCCAGTACTAACTAGGTTGTGGAGGTCAGATAGGCAGTCGCTCCATGTAAAATACTAGTATTCAGCTGCATCCGGTTAGACTGAAAGCCGAGCCCAATATAGTTGGGAAAAGGCTAGGCAGATGATGATGCATAATAGCTTTTCCCCGCGGCTTTTTTTTTTTTTTTTACGGATGGGAAATCATCAAATGACTTCTCCCGCTCTGGGCAGAGCGGAAGGGAGTGTCAGACTTGTACTGACTAAAACCCATCCATGTTCCTTCCTTGCCCTTTGTGTTCCAGGGCCGCGGTATCTCTTTCGAACAGCCCGCAGCCCTGGCAGGTTTCCCCGCGGCTTCGTTCGCGTTAATTTAGAATTTGATTTGGCAAGATGTCTACGTATACGATCGGCTCCGTGCCGTCGCTTGCGAACGTATCCGTTTCTGCGCCTAGTCAAATAGTTTCATTCCTATCGTGCTGAAGTGTTCTTTGGCCCATGCGACGACAGCCGAAAGGATCCGACCAGATACGACGACAGGCAAAAGGAGCCGATCACGCGTCGCAGCATACTTTCGGCTACGATCGCGTGTCGCGGAAGACGACAGCAGTCAAGCTGCTGTGCGCGGCTTGGTAATATAGACTTTATATACTGTGTGTACACGATTTAATATCGTTAGATTGTAAAATTCGTTCCGATCCGTCCTTAACACGGCAATAAAACAATTGACAATCACGAAGTACTTACGTATTACCCGTTGCATGCTATCAATTGTAGAAAACTTAATGAAATAATTGTAAATGCGACTGTTTTTCTAATCTATTATGTTTTCCAATCAGCCACGTGGTGGTAATTGTCATTGGACGCGTGACACGGTATTTAGGGGTCCGTAGGAAAGGGTTTTTTAAAATGGCTCCTTTGATTTTATCTATACTAATACTAATCACGTACTAATACTATACAAAACACTGCACCGATCATCCTGAAATTTTGCATATACGTTGTCAGGTGTACAGAAACGGACAAAGGGTACCTTTCATCCCGAAAAAAAGTACTGTTCCCGAGAAAAACAAGCAATAACATTCTTATGATAATAGATGGCGCCACGTGTCTTTCGAATCATTTATTTACTGATACTGTTAGCCTGCGTCTTCCCACTGCTGGGCAAAGGCCTCTCAGTTGTTTCGATCCAGGGATAATGTGGGCCACTGGTCTATCATTTATTTATTTATTTATTACATTTAGAACAGCATAAGCCATGAACACTAAATTAAATAATCATTTTACTCGGTCTTCTCACAGAACCTCAAACATTCTAACATTATCGTCTTCCATTCATCAACAAACAAGTCCAATCATGATTGAATTATACTATTACAAGCAGAGTATAATCCGAATTGATTGTCAAATTTCAAACTAACGCGGGCGAAGCCGCGGGAAAAAGCTAGTTAGTTAATAGGAGCTCGTGGCTAAATATTAACAGCCGCTCGACTTGATCTTTAGGTTATCCGTGCTTGCCTAAGTTGATCCGTAGATAAGTGACCACCCATGACATACCGAGTTTTCTCCGTGCCTCAGAAAGCACGTTAAGCCATTGCTCCCGGCTGTCATTTGTAGATATTTGACAGTCGTTACAGGTAGTCAGTACCCCGAAGTATTAAAGAAGCTTACTCATAAACACCTTAAGCAAAGTTAACAAATTTTCTACGGAACAACAACGCTTCCTCTACCAAATGAAAAATAATAATATACATATAATAACGTAAATCAGCCCAGTAATCACGGAGTAATCGGAAGGCAAACAGGTCGACTGTCCGGTCCACCCGTTCCTGAGAAAATCGGTGGTGACACACGGACAGGCAGACAGACGGACAGACGGACAGTTGGACAAGAAAGTGATCTGATAAGGGTTCCTCTTTTTACCATTATATCAAATTATGCTGGAGGAAAACATAACCTCCTCCGTGTTTTAGAAGTCTGTTAAAAAGAAACCTGACTGAAAGGTGGCTGGGACATCTGGAGACGGAAGACAGATGACAGGGTGTTGTGGTGCACCTTGGGACCCACACATATAACCATGTGTGGATATGTCTGCAATAGGTCCCCGAAGGTGCATTTAGTAGTTCCCAAATGGCTTGGCGGAGGTGTACTACACGTACACCCACATTTCACCAGTTATGATTAAGTCCCATGATATAGGGGGAGAGCCTGACGCCATCAACCGGGCATAAATCCAGACTCCGTGGCTTCTACTCAGAATTTCTCGATCGAAAAACACAATACCATTTTGCCCGACCAGGGAATCGAACCCAGGACCTCATACTCAGCAGTCGCGCTTGAGACCACTAGACCAATGGCTTAAAAGAGAAACAAAAAACCACTGTTTTCCATCGGCTATTTTCCATTAAAGAAGCTCTTGGACTATTAGATGACACATCCTTATTATCCTTACTTTTAATATTATAAATGCGAAACTAACTTTGTTTGTTCGTTTGTTACCTTTTCACGTCTAAACCACTGAACCGATCATCCTGAAATTTTGCATATACGTTGTCAGGTGTACAGAAACGGACATAGGGTACCTTTCATCCCGAAAAAAAGTACTGTTCCCGAGAAAAACAATAATGACGTTCTTATGATAATAGATGGCGCCACGTGTCTTACTAATCGTAATTGAATTATATTATTACAAGCAGAGTACAACCCGAATTGATTGTCAAATTCTAAATTAACGCGAGCGAAGCCGCGGGCAACAGCTAGTACCCTTATAAAGGTTTCTATAAACAAACAGTTATGAGTCATTTAATTTGACATGTGAAGAAAATCTATCTATACGTACAAATATTAAAATTGAAGTGTCTGTTTATTTAGATTGACAAAAAATTCTAAAAATATGTTTTTGTTCCGGTTAATCTTCGAAACGGCTGGCCCGATTTTTACTGGTTGACTGCTGACTGCTGCGTTGCGTGTCGCGGGTTCGATCCCCGCACGAAACAAATATTTGTATGACCTACAGATAGTTGTTCCGGGTCTGGCTGTTTGTGTATGTGAGTTTAAATGTTTGTAAACGCACACACGATACAGGAGAAACCCCTAGTGTGTGTTTTTTTTTTTACGTTGCCTACGTTAAAAAAAAATAATAACTGGTAGGTAGCTAATATAATAAGGAGTAACTTAGGCTTATTTCAGAAAAAGAATTAGGATTCCGTGCAAAAAAAATTAAAATCCTTGATTTAATTGTTAACAAAATCCGATTCATTTCAGGTGGACGGCGGCCGCGGGCAACAGATAGTTCTAAATAAATACTCCAAAAAAACACATTCCCATGATTAGAATTTATGAATCCAAATAATTATCTTGCTAGCTTTAATGAGAGCAATTAAAAATAATCATAATTAATTTGATTGTATTGTTCTAGCTTCAACTGTCAACTGTTAAATGTGTTCACAGTATTATTTCACCTTTCGTTTTTTATTACCGCGCTTGTTAGGTTGGGCTGTAGATGGGTGACCACCCATTACATACCGAGTTTCCTCCGTGCGTGACCTAGTTAATTTATTCAAATCCATTAAGGCATATAATGATCAAGAATATTACTAAAATAACATTCTCAAATCACCATTTACAATGTCACAATAATCGCCATTAAACATTTCATTACCGTGGCGATATAATCCGAAGTGGTTATTAGTGGGTCAGCAGAGTCAGTGAGGCAAGAGCGCGGGAAACTGGCGATGTGCGTACGTATTACGTTTATAAGTGTAGCGGTGTCTTTAGGCGGAGTTGGACGGAGTGGTCTTGATACTTTTGGGGATTAGTAAAAAAAAAAATGGGAAACTGGATCTACTTTGCCTTTTCCCAACTATGTTGGGGTCGGCTTCCAGTCTAACTAGATTTAGCTGAGTACCAGTATTTTACACGGAGTAACTGCCTATCTGATTTCCACAACTTAATTAGCACGCGGTAATATGATACCCCTTGGTAAGACTCGTTGTCAGATTTTCAGGCCACTGACTACTTAACGACTGTCAAAGATCTACAAATGACAGCCGGGACCAACTGCTGAACGTACTTTCCGAGACACGGAAGAAACTCGGTATGAAATGAGTGGTCACGGACCAACCTAGGTTAGCACGGCTTATCCTAAAGATCGACCCAAGCGGCTGTTATTATTTAGCCCCAATCTCCTCCTCTCCTCCTGAAGTACAAAGTGGTTACCTACTTTATTTGATGAAAGTTTCAGTTCACAGCTTCGAGCATTCGTTCCCAGTCGTTAGTGAATAAAATTGAAATGGCAATTTATGTATGTTTCTAAGTGTCTTTAGGGTGTCGATGGTAATCTAATCTAGAGTAGTTATGTTGTGGCCCACAATTAGGCGCTTTCAGTAGCGTCCATTATTTCATACAGGGTGTAAACAGAGTCTTCACGAAGCTGTCAACCAAGTAACCTGTACATTATACTAAGTAACTCTACGCAAAAATTAATGCTGGGAAACCATTTTTTTTTGTGGTGAAAATTTACGTGTTACGGTAGGACTCAATGTTACGCACTCAAAATATTGTGCTGATGAATGGTCGTGGATGTGTTTCAAGTAAAAATCTTTCATTAAAAACATTTGTTAAAAAAAAAAGCTTGTGAATAAAATGGAACTTTAACCCCCAAATATTTCCGTAACTAGAAGGTTTCCAGGTATGATTTAGTACAAAAAAATGATCGCAATGACGGGGAGACCAAGTGCCTATCGGCTTCGTTAAAAGTCTTTTCACCTTTACCATCATCTGCCTAGCCTTTTCCCAACTATGTTGGGGTCGGCTTCCAGTCTAACCGGATGCAGTTGAATACCAGTATTTTACATGGAGCGACTGCCTATTTGACCTCCACAACCCAGTTAGTACTGGGTAATACGTTACCCCTTGGTTAGACTGGTTGTCAGACTTATTGGGCCACTGACTACCTGTACCGACTGTCAAAGATCTACAAATGACAGCCGGGACCAACGGCTTAACGTGCTTTCCGAGGCACGGAGGACACTCGGTAGGTAATGGGTGGTCACCCATCCACAGACCAAGCACAGCTTAACCTAAAGATCGACCCGAGCGGCTGATATTATTTAGCCACGAGCTCTCTTTTCACCTTTACCACGAGTAAAGAATAGGGCACGATGCACCCTGGTTTGTGGAACACACACATGTCTATTCTAGTATCCTTTCTTATTGTAAATAATAAATAATAAAAAAAAAAAAAAAAAATAATAATTAATTTATTATTAATCTAAGTTATAGCACAACTTAGATTTAATCTGTAATATTGTACATATTTTGTCAAATAAATAAAAGCTGGCATTAATCTAGCCGGAGCTTTTATGAAACGTCTCAAACTTACGTCGATTTTGAACTTAACCTTCAAGATGGTTGATGGTTTAAAATCATTAGGAGTGACATTTGTGGTAAGTTGATGTGCTGGCAACTGTGTACATAATATCTCATATTTGAGTTTTTTTTATCAACCTTTTTTTTGGAAGGTATTTTAATTATTTCTTTTGTTTATGGGGCCAATGCCTTGCCTATAGGAAAGGCTCAATTAGTAGGTAATATTTTCAGTCAAGTTCAAAACGGTTTTAAATGATTTTTATTTTTATAGTATTGTCTAGGATAATTTTAAGTTTTCTGTTTTCTTCACATAAAAATCTACTGGAAATTGTATTTTCTGATTAAATCTGGAATTATTTAGGTAAAGAATTTTTTTTGCGTCTTTATTCTTATAACACAATATGTAAAGAAACTATAATCTTTATTTAAAATAATGGAAGAATTTGAGTGTCACGCTCTAATTAAATTTGGGGTTTACAAGTAAAATCGACTCCTCCTATTATTGAAGTCGGTTAAATTGTAGCTTATGTTACCCGGGCCCATATAATAACGAATCGATTGACACCTGATTCATTAAAATCGGATGAATAGTTTAGGCGCTATGGAGGAACATACATAAATACAAACATACATGCATACAAACATGGACTGCTAAAATCATAACCCTTCCTTCTGGCTTCGCCGTAGTCGGGTAAAAAATACAATGTATCAAGACCGTTCGTCACCCAGTGGTTTACAGTTTGTTTTGCAAACAAATTGTTATGGGAACGAAGATAAAAGCTGCGCTTGCGATCTTCTCGCGCTGACCTTGTACCTACGACATCACGCTATGCAATTGAGAGCGAGCAGAGTAAGAAGTTATAGTAGGGAAAATTATACATTAGGTTGGTATGTATATTTGGGTTGGGTGTTATGTGAATAAATATTTAACGGTCATTAGATTCTTTACTTATTTTCATTTACATTATTATCTTACGTATGTTTGTTACTATGTCACGCAAAAACTATTTATATGGTTATTAAAAAACAAACAGATGTTTCCTAGGAAAGTGCAATACCACCTACACGGTCAATATGTATGGAACAGCTTTTTTGAACCGTTGAACTGTTTTTAACTTAAGTGGCAGTGGGCAGGGCTCGCAGAACAGATGGCCGATGGGGCCGAAAAGTTCTGGAGTGGCGACCGCGAACCGGAAGACGTTGCGTTGGAAGGCCTCCCACTAGGTGGACCGATGACCTGGTGAAGGTTGCGGGGATCCGCTGGAGGCGAGACGCTGGGACCGGTCAATGTGGCGACATTTGGGGAGGCCTATGTCCAGCAGTCGACGGCTTTTGGCTGAAATGATAATGATGAACTGTTTCTACGTGTTTTACGCTCAGAATGATGAACTGAATACTTGGTAACCGTTTTCGCCCCTTCCACCCGTATACCTACATTAAAGTTGAGTTGAGCAACAATTTGATTTTTTTCAGAAAGATTCAGAAAAATGAGGAATAATTTATAGATTAAAATTCTTTTTTAAATAAAAAACTACATAACATTGCTCTAGAATATTGTCAACATTATAATATTTGAAGCAATGTTTACCTACTATCATCTCAAGGCTAAACACGCAATTTTCGCGCTTCACACATTTCGGAGACATCGGTGACATTCTCCGGTCAAACTGGGCATTGTCCTTTAAAGAGAACGTCTTGCCTAAAGTCAGACATTCACCACAATTACTGGCATTTAGACTAGTTTGTTTTAAATACTAGGTCGAATATTAGGATCTAGGGTGAGTCGCTGTGTCCTCCTACTAATAAAGAGTGTAACAAGCCGTTAACGAAGCCGAAAGGCACTTGTTCTCCCCGTCATTGCGATATTTTTTTTTGTTGTAGACCATACCTTGAACCTTATAGTTACGGAGATATTGGGGGTCAAAGGTCCAAGCTTTTCACAACTTTTTTTTTAATATGTTTTTAATGTAAGATTTTTACTTTTAACGCCTTCACAACCCCCGCACTATTCCATCCGTCCATCAGCACAATGTTTTGAGTGCGTTACATTTAGTCCTATCGTAAAACGTAATGTTTCACCCCAAAAAAAAGTCGTTTACCTGCAATAATTTTTGTGTGTAATTTATTTCATCACAACTGCTCTTAAAACGGTGAAGGAAAACATCGTGAGGAAACCGGCACGTCCTAGAACCAAAAATTCGAAGACTTGTGACGTCTACCAACTGGGCCCACTTGGTAGATTATAGCCCATTCTCTCTAATAGAGAGGAGGCCTGTGTCCCAGCAATGAGAACATTATAGGCTAACTTTGCTATGTAAGGCGAATCTCACACAGCACCGCTGGTCCGCGCAGTCGGGCGGTAAAGCGAATCTCACGTCACATTGGCTTTCATGAAACCCAACGATGCCTAGTATACATACACCGCTCATCCGCGCGGACGAGCGGCGCGGACGAGCGGTGCGCTCTACATTTGTTCCACCGCGCCTCCTCCACACGCACAAGGACAGCAGTAGGGAAACTAGCACGCTCAAGAAGCACAGACATAAACAACCGTCATTCCGTCCTCGCCGTCGAAGGCCGTCGCGGCATCCCGATCCATGCCCTCCCCGCCCCTTGCTCGAGCCAGCCCGCGAGGCTGACTTCTTTCGTTAAATCTCAGCCCCAAAATAATGATACCATTCAGATCCAGCCTGTCCCTTTGTCCTCCCCCAGCGACGCCTTAAGCGGAGGCTCGTACCTTTCAGGGGGTGTCCTTAGCGTGTAGTCGCTTAGGTTTCTGCCCTGGCTAATGGAGGCCAAACACTCACAGGATGGTCCGGTTAAGCAGACGACAACCTCCTAGGTGACGTACGAGATGCAATTCACAAAAAAAAAAAAACTGGCCAAGTGCGAATCGGACTTGCGCACGAAGGGTTGCGTATCATTAGCTGTATAACATTAGGCAAAAACGGCAAAAAAACACGTTTTTTGTATGGGAAACCCCCTTTATTTTCGGATGGGAAATCATCAAATGACTTCTCCCGCTCTGGACAGAGCGGAAGGGAGTGTCAGACTTGTACTGACTAAAACCCATCCATGTTCCTTCCTTACACATTGTGTTCCAGGACCGCGGTATCTCCTTCGAACAGAATAAAATAAATATTTAAGGGGGGCCCCTTAAATATTTATTTTATTCTGTTTTTAGTATTTGTTATAGCGGCAACAGAAATACATCATCTGTGAAAGTTTCAACTGACTACCTATCACGGTTCATGAGATATAGCCTGGTGACAGACGGACAGACAGACAGACGGACGGACAGTCTTAGTCTTTGTGTTTGGGTACGGAACCCTAAAAAACGACGAGCGATGTCGTGTGAGAATCACCTAACCACGTTTAGTTTCCGAACACATCATTGTTAACAAATAACAAACGACTGTTACAGTAACTTCCAATTCGTGATGTTCAAATGGTCATATAAACCATTAGGAACTATCATAAGAAATACTTGTAAAAGGTCAAAACTTCATAATTATATAGTTTGAACTTAAAAAACAGATCTTTATCGGCATTGTGGGAATCTTCTGCCCTAATTGTAGTTTGTTAACCGACTTTAAAAGAGGATGTTCTCAATTTGCAAGACACGTTGTTCTAGTGGTTGTAAATGCGACTGTTGAGCGTGGGATGTTGAGTTCGAATTCCGAGCCAAAAGTATTGATAGGTTTTATGACTTATTGACAAGAAATTAAATTTCTAGAAACTATCAGTAAGAAAATAAGTACCTGAGCAAATGCTCTTTACAAACTGGCAGCAGTAATTAGTATACATGCTTTGTTCACCGCATACTACGCTTCTTGCTTGGTGGAGTCCATTTTAAGATACGGTGTAATTTTTTGGGGTATTATAATGTGACATTATAAATTATTGTGATAACGTATTTTTATTCTATAATTAATGATTGATTATGTACCTATTGAAAGTAAATCATTTTATTTTAAATTTTATTGCGGACATTATACAATGCATAATTATTTTATTTGACGAAAACTTAATGTATTAATTTAATTTAAATTTAATTTTTGTGTACAACTTAGTTATAATAGTATTGTGTGGTGTGTATTTGTCTCTGATTATTTGATTTCATACTAACATTATTTTTAAGTGTATTTACTAACTAAATTATGGATCATTGTGTCTGAAGCAAATAAATAATAATAATATTGTATTTAATATTTGCATGCCATGTTTTTATACTTACCTACTGTAACATCTCTTGCATGCTAACAATTTATTGTACTCATGTTTTTTCAAATAAATAAATGATTATGATTATAGTTCCTTATGAATTTGGCGTTATGATACCCCTGTGCCTCGGAACCACGTGAAGCCGTTAGTCTCTCCTTGGGTATATCAGAGGAATCACTCCCACTGTGTCGATGCCCTTTTCTTGGTTTAATACAGGGTGTAAACAGACTCTTCACGAAGCCGTCAACCAAGCATTATGTACATCAAACTAAGTAACTTTACGCAAAAATTAGTGCTGGGAAATGACTTTTTTTTTGGGCTGAAAAATCACGTTTTACAGTAGGCTTCAATGTAACGCACTCAAAACATTGTGCTGAGGGATGGATTGAATAGTACGGGGATCGTGAAGGTGTCTTAAGTAAAAAAAAAACATTAAAAACACGTATTTAAAAAAAACTTGTGAAAAAGTTGGAACTCTGACCCCCTTTCGGTTTCGTTAAGAGTCTGTTTACACCCTTTTTTTTATGGATGGGAAATCAGCAAATGACTTCTCCCGCTCTGGGCAGAGCGGAAGGGAGTGTCAGACTTGTACTGACTAAAACCCATCCATGTTCCTTCCTTGCCCTTTGTGTTCCAGG
Source organism: Lycophotia porphyrea (assembly GCA_950005105.1). NCBI lineage: Eukaryota > Metazoa > Arthropoda > Insecta > Lepidoptera > Noctuidae > Lycophotia > Lycophotia porphyrea. Next base: position 1,327,098 of record OX465410.1, on the reverse strand, counting down.
GCCGCGGTATCTCTTTCGAACAGCCCGCAGCCCTGGCAGGATCTGTTTACACCCTTCATGTACCCTACATAGAAATTTTTGATCGGCTCAGAATGATGAAACTGAATATAAGCCGTGGTAGCCGTTTTCGCGTCAGTGTCCCTTCCACCCTACCCTAACAACCTTCTTGGTATTTGTCATCATCAGCCTATAACGTTCCCACTGCTGGGACACTGACCTCCGCTCTATGAGAGGGAATGGGCTATAATCCACCACGCGAGCCCAGTGCGGATTGGTAGATGTCACATGTCTTCGAATTTTTGGTTCTAGGACATGCCGGTTTCCTCACGATGTTTTCCTTCACCGTTTTTGAGAGCAGTGGTGATGAAATAAATTACACAAAGTAATGCGCCTGCCTGGGTTCGAACCCACGACTTACTGTTCGTAAGTTGAGGTCGCTACCACTGGGCCACCGCTGCTTGCTGGTATTTGTCTCATCACAAAAAAGTTTTACATACACACAGCAACATAACAAATTAATTATGATTAGCAACTATTTATTAAGCATTCCCATATAAGTGTGGCAACTAGGGCCGTAGACAATTTGATAATGTTTTTATAGAGTTGCGCAGACCGCGATGACCGGCTGCCGTGTGAAATATGAAATAATTATATGGATACGACTCGCCATGTTTTATTCGTGTTGAATGGAAAAATTACAGCCACAGAATTAAAGCCTTTGTTTTATTTCAAACTAGCTTTTGTCTGCGAACTTTTAAGCGTGAAACATAACATAACATCACGCCTGTAATCCCCGTAGGGTTAGGCAGAGGTGTACCTAATAGTACACCTACATTTCGCCAGTTATGTTTAAGTCCCATGTAATAGGGGGCGAGCCTATTGCCATCAACGTGAAATTAATGTAAAAATATTACTTTTCTGTTTGAATCGTATTTTGTAAACAATTTCAAGGGTTTCAATGTTTTTTTTGCATGGAACCCTAATTATTATTCTAAAATAAAAAGTCTTACTTACTCCTTATAAATCAGCTATCTGCCAGTAAAAGTCCCGTCTGAATCGGTCCAGCCGTTTCGGAGATTAGCTGGAAAAAACATACAGACTAAAATAAAATAAAATATGTTTTTTTTATAAGTACTTACCATAATTTATTATAGTATACTTTCCTAAGTATTCAGTAAAAAGCCGTTATTTTGAAATTACAAACATACACTTCAATTTTATTTATTTGTATGTAATAGATAACAGAACATACATAACATAACAACTGGGAGGAGCTTGTGGCTAAATAATAATAGTCGCTCGGCTCGATCTTCAGGTTAAGCTGCACTTGCCTAGGTCGGTCCGTGGATGGGTGACCACCAATAACATACCGAGTTTTCTCCGTGCCTCGGAAAGCACGTTAAGCTGTAAGTCCCGGCTGTCATTTGTACATCTTTGACAGTCGTTACAGGTAGTCAGTGGCCTGAAAGTCTAACAACCCGTCTTACCAAGGGGTATCGTATTACCCAGTACTAACTGAATTATTGAAGTCAGACGGTCGGGCAGTGTTTTGGGTTGTTCTATCAAGAATTTCGCAGTAGCTGCCACGGAGTCTGGATTTGTGCCCGGTTGATGGCAGTAGGATCGCCCCTATTAAATAAGACTTTAACATAATTGACGAATTGTGGGTGTACTGTTAGGTACACCTCTGCCTAACCCTTCTGGGATTCCATGCGTGATGTTATGTTTATTTCTATCCTTTTGGGCATTGGAAGTTTCTTGTTATATCATGAAACTACCAAATATTAAAAAAAACCGGCCAAGTGCGAGTAGGACGGGGAAGCTCTCTTTATTTTTTTTTAAATATTTTACTATTTTTTGTTATAGCGGCAACTGAATTATACATTCTGTGAAAATTTCAACTGTCTACCTGTTACGCATCATGAGACACAGCCCGCTGACAGACAGTCGGGTGGACGGACGGACGGACAGCAGCGGAGGCTTAGTAATAGGGTCCTTTCGGCTCAGACCAAATAAAAATCTAAGACACAGCACTGTCAACAGTGACGTGAAGCCGGTTTTGTAAACATGTGTGCACTGTGAGCTTAGTTTTTGGGCGTAGTTTATATGTAGTTTGATGTAAATGTATGGCGAGGCGTGGTTTTCTTACCAGTCTTACCAAGGGGTATCGTATTTCCCAGTAGTAACTGGGTTGTGGAGGTCAGATAGGCAGTCGCTCCATGTAAAATACTGATATTCAGCTGCATCCGGTTAGACTGGAAGCCGACCCCAAAATAGTTGGGAAAAGGCTAGGCAGATGATGATGTGTGGCGAGGCGTGGTTTTGCGCATGCCTCACTGAATTGTTCGCAGTGCTATGTCTTGGTTTTTTATTTGGTCTGAGCCTTTCGGGTACGGAACCCTAAAAAACGGAGCTAAGATGTTATAAGAATGATAACTCGCGATAAATTTTTACAACCAAATTACGTATTTTTGCCAACTCATAGCGTTATATTATATTTATGAGAAAGTGATGTTTCTAGTGCGAATGACCGGTTTATAGTTATTTGACGTTAAGACGTAATATTTAATAAATATTATGTCAGTTATGTTTGTCTAGTTTTGTAAGTAACACTTGCCAGTTAAAACTTAGATGTGTTAGAACGTGGTGGTCGTAAAAATATTGAATTAATTAGGGCATGAAATAACGGGTACCCACGCGGTTAAATTGTCAATGATTTGGATTAAAAACATTAACTTTTATAAATATGGTTAGTGCATATTTGTGTGAGTTTTTGCTTTTTAAGAAGAAAGGGTTAGGCAGTGGTATACCTAATAATACACCCACATTTCGTTCTGTTTAAGTCCCATGTAATAAAGGGCGAGCCTATTAGCATCAACCGGGCTCAAATCCAGACTCCATGGCTGCTACTGAGAAATTCTTGATGAAAAAACCCAATAACACTTTACCTGACCAGGGAATCGAACCCAAGACCTCATGCTCAGCAGTCGCGCTTGCGACCACTCGTCCAACGAGACAGCATTATTGAATTATTATCCTTATATCCTATAAAAACATCCCAGAGTCAAATACACACAAACTACAGGACAGCCTCATCCACACAAATCGAACGCGGTATATAAAACAGAGCGGCGCACGCGCACACATTTCAGTGCAGTGCAGTGATCACGACAGTGTACAGTGTGACAGTGTGTTACGGGTATGTAGTGTAATTGTTTATGTATATTACGTTTATATAAAGGGTTACTGGTAATTCGACGTATTTCTTGCATGACGTCATAGAAGGGTTAAAATACAACAAATTAAACCACCGAATTCTAATGTTCTACCGAAATTCAGTAGTTTTTGAGTTAGTTACATTTTTAGTTTTTTTTTTTTTGTGAATAATCCTAGATTGGATCATTTCAAGCCAATTTAAAAATGATTGACGTCGCGACTGTACTGAAATTTAAGTTAATATCATAGTTGATGCCGTAGCAGACCTTTTTTATTAACTAGTGACCCGCCCGGGTTCGCACGGCTGCAATATAGATATAAACCTTCCTTTTGAATATCTATAAAAATACCTGCATCAAAAGCCGTTGCGTAGTTTTAAAGATCTAAGCATACATAGGGACGGACAGCGGGAAGCGACTTTGTTTTTATACTATGTACTGATTAAAAGATGAAAATGCCTAAAACTTTGACAAACATCACTAATCCAACATTTAATTTTCTGTCATTTTGGCCATTATTCATAAAAAATGTTGTCTGGTGCAAAAAAAACTGAATTTCTTTAGAACATTTGGTGGCTTATTTGTTGCATTTTAACCCCACTATGACGTACTGCAAGGAATACGTCGAGTCGCAAGGGCTGCGGGACTGTTCGAAAGAGATACCGCGGCCCTGGAACACAAAGGGCAAGGAAGGAACATGGATTGGTTTTAGTCAGTACAAGTCTGACACTCTCTTTCGCTCTGCCCAGAGCGGGAGGAGTCATTTGATGATTTCCAATCTGAAAAAAAAGGACTACGTCGAGTTACCCTTGTATAAAGTAGTTGTTGTAAATAGCATAATATTCATCATTATCATCCATCGAATGTATTAACCTATTGCTGGGTATATACTTTACTTGTTTTGCGCCAATCTCTATGTTCCTGTCGGTTCAGGTTTTTTTTTGGAATGGTCTATAAATTGCAATTCTCGATTTACTGTCACTGTTGTGTCAACAAAATGCCATAGTTTCAATAGGGTATGTGACAGGAAGTCAAAATAGTTACTTTTTTATGAACTGTCAAAACGCAAAATGTGTATGTGATTTGTATGAAATAGCACGTTGTGACTTCATACTTATTTGGGATCAAATGTAATACTTATTATCAGTAAATCCAATTTTACAATTATATTGTCCCCCAATATTTAATTTCTGCACGGTGATGGTAGTTTTTAAGATGAGTGGCCTTATTTCTACGTATTTTTATATTTTATTTTACACCTTGTCAACTAGCCTATTTTGAGTACATTTAAATTATTGTTTTTTGAATAGGAAAGTGGTACACAGTGCCAAAATTGCGATTTTGAGTTACAAAAATGCGTCTTTTGATCAAAGTTATTATAACTGATTATCATTTCTAATAGTGTAACCTAATGAATCAGTTGTTTAAAGAGTCTGCATTCTTTCTCACTTCTATGTTATCCATTTAAACGTGAATTATTAATGAATACATCTGGGCTTGTACCTCTGCTACCTAACAGCATGATGAATTTTAAATGGTCACTTAGTTAATTCAATTATTGTCATAGCAGAACTGTGAGGATTGGTGCAATGGGAGAGGCTTATGTGTAATTGGCGCTGAGGAGCGGGGATCACTATGAGATGCGCGAGTATGTTGCGCAGAGGAAGGCTTATAGTTATTTAAGATTCATTTAAAAATCTCAAGATATATTTTGATGTAAAGGCAACCAAAGCGTCCTCTTGTTTAAACAAGAACTAACTATTAATTATCAATAATGTAAGAATTCTATTGAAAGAATATTCTCATCGTTTTCATGAATCCAGGAGGACACTTTCAAATAAAAGAATATTCTTGAACATCCTGAAATAAAGATATAAATAATTAAAATTCAAAATACAACAGTCTTTTGTTTTTTTTTTTTCGGATGGGAAATCGTCATATAACTTCTCCCGCTCTGGGCGGAGCGGAAGGGAGTGTCAGACTTGTACTGACTAAAACCCATCCATGTTCCTTCCTTGCCCTTTGTGTTCCAGGGCCGGGGTATCTCTTTCGAACAGTCCCGCAGCCCTGGCTGGCATCGGCCCTTGCGGGCCTCTCCCTGAACAACAGTCTTACAAGTGAAAGACTTTAAATTGGATGTAGGCATCGGTAATTAGTAACCTATTATTGAAGAAACACTTGAAATCTTTTACTAATGTGAAGCTACCATTATCGAGTGCTCATCATCTGTCATACCCTTTTCCCAGCTATGTTGGGGTCGGCTTCCAGTCTAACCAACTAAAATACCAATTTTTTACTTGAAGCGACTGCCTATCTGACCTCCACAATCCAATTTGTACTGGGTAATACGATACCCCTTGATAGTTTAGTTTAATTTAGTTTAGGTTATTTATTTATAATTGTCAAAAATTACAGGTCAGATAAGACTAGTTGTTAGGTTTTTCGGGTCGCTGACTACCTGTAACGACTGTCAAAGATCTAGAAACGACAGCCGGGACCAACGGCTTAACGTGCTTTCCGAGGCACGGAGGAAACTCGGCATGTAATGGGTGGTCACCCATCCACGGACCTACCTAGGCAAGCACGTTATTATTTAGCCACGAGCTCCTCGTACCGTTATAAAATACAGGGTGTAAACAGACTCTTCACGAAGCCGTCAACCAAGCACTATGTACATCAAACTAAGTAACTTTACGCAAAAATTTGTGCTGGGAAACGACTTATTTTTTTGGGCTGAAAAATCACGTTTTACAGTAGGACTCAATGTAACGCACTCAAAACATTGTGCTGATCGATGGATTGAATAGTAAGAGGGTCCTGGAGGTGTTTAAAGTAAAAATCTTACATTAAAAACACGTATTTTAAAAAAAACTTGTGAAAAAGTTGGAACTTTGACCCCCAATAACTCCGTAACTAGAGGGTTCCCAGGTATGGTCTAGAACAAAAAAATGATCGCAATGACGGGGAGAACAAGTGCCTTTCGGCTTCGTTAAGAGTCTGTTTACACCCTTTATATTGCTACAATGCAGACAAACTCGCAGGCAGAAGCTAGTCAAAAATAAACTGCTGATATAAATAGAAAGCATTTAAATCATGTTACTAAAATTAACAAGATGTTATTTTTTTATTTCTTTTTTATTTTGGGAATAGAAAACTTTCGTTGACGGCCTTGAAACAATAGCCGGTAATTATACAAAATACTATCTCTCAATTGTCTACGGAAATAAGAGCAAAACATTAAGCCTATTTGCTCGATGGGTTAGGTAGAGGTGTGCTATAGTGGCTGCGGGACTGTTCGATAGAGATACCGCGGCCCTGGAACACAAAGGTTCAAGGAAGAAACATGGATGGGTTTTAGCCAGTACAAGTCTGACACTCCCTTCAACTCCGCCCAGAGTGGGAGAAGTCATTTGATGATTTAGCTGACTTAACATTACAAACATAACATCACGCCTGTAATCCCTGAAGCGTAAGGCAGAACACACTAATAGTACACTCACATTTCGCCAGTTATGTTTTAGAGTCCCATGTAATAGGTGGCGACGCTATTGCCATCAACCGGGTACAAATCCAGACTCCGTAGCTGCTATTGAGAAATTCCTGATGGAAAAACCCAATAGCACTTTGCCCGACCTGGGAATCGAATCCAGGACCTCATGCTCAGCAGTTGACTTGTGAGTCGCTTGCGACCACTAGACCAACGAGGCAGTCTCTTAACATTACAAATCAAAATATTAGGCCCCTCAAGCTTTGAAAGTGAAAATCATGACTTTTCATTTTTACGGTAGGTTGTATGTACGAAATTATCATGACTTGACTATTAACAACGACGAACAAATATTACCACACACGATTTGATCAGACCACTTTGCTTCTAGTTTCTGAAAGTCTGGTATCTGACCATTACGACTTAAAAAAAACTATCGTCATGCGCACTTTGTAAATCCGACGATGAAGCCAACATCATCGCCTATCACAGCTGCCTAACCTTTTCCTAACTATGTTGAGGTCGGCTTCCAGTCTAACCGGATGCAGCTGAATACCAGTATTTTACATGGAGCGACTGCCTATCTGACCTCCACAACCCAGTTAGTACTGGGTATTACGATACCCCTTTCTTTTTTTTTTTTACGAATGGGAAATCATCAAATGACTTCGCCCGCTCCGGGCAGAGCGGAAGGGAGTGTCAGACTTGTACTGACTAAAACCCATCCATGTTCCTTCCTTGCCCTTTGTGTTCCAGGGCCGCGGTATCTCTTTCAAACAGCCCGCAGCCCTGGTAATACGATACCCCTTGGTTAGACTGGGCCATTTTTTGGGCCACTGACTTCCTAACGACTGTCATAGATCTACAAATGACAGCCGGGACCAACGGCTTAACGTGCTTTCCAAGGCACGGAAGAATCTCGTTAAGTAATGGGTCCCACAGACCAACCTAGGCAAGCACGGCTTAACCTAAAGATCAACCCCAGCGGCTGTTAATATTTAGCCACGACCTCCTCGATGAAGCCATCAAACAACTGACAAATTCATCAATAAAAATTGTTATACACTTTTTTTAACAACTTTTTAAATAATGACAATTTACTTCGACCCAACTAAAGCATGCGATCCACAGTTGAACAGTTACTGAACCGATTCGTTCATGAAATGAGTCGGAATTAGAAAGTACAGGAACACACGTATCATCACGCTATTGTAGTTGGGAACGTGATATGTAGATGCTTGATAAGTTTGTAGCAAGCAGAAGGCTTGGTTGAGAGATATTTTTAAAATGATACATGTCTTTCCGCAAGAGCAGCGGTGGCCCAGTGGTGGTGGCTCCGACTTACGAACAGTAAGTCGTAGGTTTGAACCAAGGCAGGCAAATTACTTTGAGTAATTTATTTTCATCACCGTACTGCTCTCAAAACGGTAAATTAAAACATCGTGAGGAAACCAGCATGTTCTAGTACCAAAAAATCAAAGACATGTGACATCTACTAACCCGCACTGGGCCTGTGTGGTGGACTACAGCCTGAGGCCTGTGTCCCAGCCGTGGGAACATTATAAACTGATTATGCTAAATGTCTTTCTAGAAGTTTGCAGAGCTGTGTTAGACCTAGCTAGGTCAAATGAAAGAGCCAAAATGGTTTCGATTTTGGGTCGAAAACCTTTAAGTTAGTTTCCGTTGACCTAGAATCACGAAATTTGGAAGAAGCAGCTCGCCATTGTACATAAGCTATACTATTGCAATTTGTATGTTTATTTTTAATTTGTGTGCAATATTGACCCCTAAAATACAGGTCCACGCCTAGTTTGGGGGTTAGAATCAGTTTTGTGGCAATACACTCGTGTGATCTCCTATTGTGACTGACTTGTAACGTGTACTTTTAAGTGTCGAATAAATAATTTTAATAAGCAACGTCTTACAGCACATGTTAAGGAAAAAATCTGAAAACAGCAAATATGTAGTTTAATAACAAAATACCTACAAGAAACCCTCGGTGCGCGAGTCCAACTCGCACTTGGCCGGTTTTTTTTCATATCATTCTTCACACAATCCATCCATCGTTTCCTTGATCTTCCTCTCCCTCTCCATTCAGCAACATTGATATTTATCACTCTTTTAATCAAATGCTATTCATCCCTCCTCATCACATTCTAGATCAATTATGTAACAGACCCATCAAATACCATGGCCTGATAACTGTGAATTAATTGCCCATGTCGAAATTAACTCAATTTTAAACCATAGAGTTAGATAACAACGTAATATAAATTGATAATTATGTATGTGTAGACTTACATTTACATGATAATGAACTAAGGTGTAAATAATGTTAATTTCATTAAAATTATCACAATGGTTTTAAAACTGATAAAATTGCGGAAGAAACATTACGTCTACGGAAAGCCTGAAAGTCTGAGAAATGATCTGAATTACTTAGATTGTTTAAAAAATCTACACTCACACTCTATAGAGGTAAAATTTCGATGCAGGTAGTTATCTGAGAATGTTGAGTATGAATATACAGCGTGTAAACAAACTCTTCACGAAGCCGTCAACCAAGCATTATGTACAACAAACTAAGTAACTTTACGCAAAAATTAGTGCTGGGGAAGGACTTTTTTTTTTGAGCTGAAACATCACGTTTTGCGGTAGGACTCAAAATAACGCACTCAAAACATTGTGCTGATGGATAGATTGAATAGTCAGGGGGTCGTGGAGGTGTTAAATATCTTACATTAAAAACATGTATATATACATGTTTTTAATGTAAGATATTTAACATCATACATCAAACTAAGTAACTTTACGCAAAAATTAGTGCTGGGAAACGACTTTTTTTTGGGGTGAAAAATCACGTTTTACGGTAGGACTCAATGTTTACGCACTCAAAACATTGTGCTGGTGAATGCATTGAATAGTAAAGCAGTCGTGGAGGTATTTAAAGAAAGTAAGTTATAACATTAAAACTTGTACCTATTTAAAAAAAAAACTTGTGTAAAAGTTGGAACTTTGACTCCCAATATCTACGTAACTAGAAGGTTCCCAGGTATGGTCTAGAGTAAAAAAATGATCGCAATGACGGGGAGAACAAAGTACCTTTCGACTTCGTTAAGAGTACTTTTACATCTATTATGTGTTCAGAATATACCTACATACTTCTGTCACAACAAGCGACAGCGATCCGTTTAGGCGCAGAATGTCCAATTCGCAAAATGTCCAGCGTTTTATGTTACAAATCAATTGTGTCATCTTTCCTACGTCTTGTGCCCCCCTTCCATATATTTCCTGTCATCCTTTCTAATGTTGAGAACAAAGGAAAGATGAAAGGGCTCATCTTAGCCATCGACTTCGTTCTGATGGCGCAATGTCCTGGGAAAGATGGCGGATAGGCTCTGCTATCTAGATTTGTAGCAGGGAGATTCGTTTTTATCACGCCGCGAATTCCTTCGCGTAGTACTGACAAAAATATCATGATTTGTTTTGCACTTTTGTCCTTCGATATTAAATAATACTAAATCGTTGGCTACCTCGCTGGCTACCTAGGTTCAGATAAGCAGTCCCTCAATATAAAATTCCGTTATTCAGTTAAAAGTTCTGGAGTGGCGACCGCAACCGGAAGACGTTGCGTTGGAAGGCCTCCCACTAGGTGGACCGATGACCTGGTGTAGGTTGCGGGGATCTGTTGAATGCGAGACGCAGGGCACCGGTCAATGTAGCGACACTTGGGGGAGGCTTATGTCCAGCAGTGGACGTCTTTCGGCTGAAATGATGATGATGATGATTCAGCTGCATCCGGCTAAACCCACATTTCGCCAGTTCCATTCAAGTTCTATGGTACTGAGCCGGCTTTGCTATCAACTGGTACCCCGTTATCCCGGAGAAATCCCGTAAGGGCTGCATTTATTTATACTCAACTAGCTGTGCCCCGCGACGTTCGTCCGCGAAAAACTATTATAAAAATTTAACTTTCCTACTTGAATCGGATTTTGTCAAAAATTTCAAGGGTTTTAATCTTTTTGCACGGAACCCAAATACTTTTTTTAAAATTAAAGTAGCTTAAGTTACTCCCTATAACATCAGCTATTTTTCAGTGAAAGTCCCGTCAAAATCGGTCCAGCCCTTTCGGAGATTAGCTGACAGACAAAAAAAAATGTTTTTAGTATCGTATACCTAATAATTATACTCATATGGATTCAGTAGGAAGCTGTTATATTTTGAAATTAGTACAAACAGACAATTTAATTTTATTTATTTGTATTGTATAGATGAATTATAGCCCAATGACTACAAAGTTATCCTAAAATTAAATAATGGGTGTAGACAGACTCATAACGAAGCCGAAAGGCACTTCATCATCAGCCTATAAATGTTCCCACTGCTGGGAAACAGGGCTCCTCTCTATGAGAGGGATTGGGCTGTAATCCACCACGCGGGCCCAGTGCGGATTGGTAGATGTCACATGTCTTCGAATTTTTGGTTCTAGGACATGCCAGTTTCCTCACGATGTTTTCCTTCACCGTTTTTGAGAGCAGTGGTGATGAAATAAATTACACAAAGTAATGCGCGCCTGCCTGGGTTCGAACCCACGACTAGCACTACGAAAGGCACTTGTTTTTAATGATTTTAATGTAAGATTTTTACTTTAAACACCTCCAGGACCCTCTTGCTATTCAATCCATCCATCAGCGCAATGTTTTGAGTGCTTTACATTGAGTCCTACTGTAAAAAAAATCACTTCCCAGCACAATTTTTTGCGTAAAGTTACTTAGTTTGACGTCGGCGGCTTCGTGAAGAGTCTGGTTACAACCTGTATAATTTTGGAAATCCCCAAAATACTAAACTTTCCCACACGTTCTAAAACTATAATTAATTTCAAGGGCTCCAATCTCAACTGATGCCGAAACAACGACACAAAATCCACGAATTTCGTGCTGGTCACCATTAAAAAGCATTATAAGCAACGTCATGCGAAAAACTTTTGGTGCACAATTACCAAACTGAATTGTCTGCGTTAAAACAAGATGTTTGCAATATTTTAGATCTGTGTGAATATTTTGAAACGTTAAACATTGTTATTTTATCGTGGTAGCCATCTTTTTTTGTGGGGGGGTGGGTAAAGTAAAAAGAATGGTGGTCTGGTGTTAGTAACTTGGTTGGTTGTATACTCGTAACGACTACCTCGTTGGACGCTTCTAAATTCTTTTTTTTCATTAATTTGTGATATATGACTTACATACAGGTGTTCATTACATAATTATATACTACTAGCTGATGCCCGCGGCTTCGCCTGCGTGGATGTCGGTTATCGCGACCAAAAGTAATCATTAAATTTTGATCCCGTTCCCGCCCTCCACAAAATATCATTATATTTTAGCCAATGTATACAAAAAAATGACAAACTATATACTAAAACGAAGAGTGGTTCTCGAGGAAGCTCGAGAACCACTCTACCCATTGGTGAAAATAACATGAAAATCGGTGCCGTAGTTTTTGAGTTTATCGCGAACAGACAGACAGACGCGGCGGAGGACTTTGTTTTATAATATGTAGTGAATAATGTTCATTTCATGATCACACACACACACACACACACACTTGGGCACATCAATTATTAAATAATATAATGAAAATATGAGTCTAAAATTAAATTCTAATGATAATTGATATTAATTCCATTTTAAATTAAATATAAATTATAATTCGGGCAAAGTATTTTTGGCTTAGCGTAACAGATAGTCAGTGATCCGAAACTTGGACAACCAGTCTAACCAACTATGTTGGGGTCGGCTTCCAGTCTTACCGGATGCAGCTGAATACCAGTATTTTACATGGAGCGACTTTCTATCTGACCTCCACAACCCAGTTAGTACTGGGTAATACGATACCCCTTAGTAAGACTGGCTGTCGGGCTTTCGGGCCACTGACTACAAAGAACTACAAATGACAGCCGGCACTAACGGCTTTACGTGCTTTCCGAAGCACGGAGGAAACTCGGTATGTAATGGATGGTCACCCATCCGCGGACCAACCTAGGCAAGAGCGGCTAAACCTGACGATCGATTCGAGTGGCTCATCATCATCGTCATCAGCCTATAACGTTCCCATTGCTGGGACACAGGCATCCTCTCTATGAGAGGGATTGGGCTATAATCCACCACGCGGGCCTAGTGCGGATTGGTAGATGTCACATGTCTTCGAATTTTTGGTTCTAGGACATGCCGGTTTCCTCACGATGTTTCCTTCACCGGTTTTGAGAGCAGTGGTGATGAAATAAATTACACAAAATAATGCGCCTGCCTGGGTTCGAACCCACGACTTACTGTTCGTAAGTCGGAGTCGCTACCACTGGGCCACCGCTGCTCTCAATTCGAGTGGCTATAATATTATTATTTAGGCTCAAGCTCCTCTGATTATGTATATTGGTACTATTTCTCACCAAAGATGACACGGAGAAGCCACCATAAATTCTACACACAAATCTAGACGCCCGATCTATGTACATAAGTCTATATATATAGAACCTAATTAATATCTCATGAGGTAAAACACAACATTGTTACATGATCTATCGTGTTAGCCAACCTGTGGTCGCAGGTTCATTTCCTGAGTTGGGCAATCGGTGCTAATATTGCAGTGCTGTTTCTCAGGGAGGTAGAATTGTTTTGCGTTTTTGTGTGTAACTATCTCTTATAATTATGGGGCTGTAGTGAGAGGTCTTGTGCTCGCATATGGTCCTGTGTTCGATTCCCTCGTCTGGCAAAATGTTTTTGTGTCTTTATGGTTCCTTTTCCCCCATGGGAAAAGGGCGTGAGTTTATGTATGTATGTATGTATGGTTCCTTACCTCAAAAGGAAAAAAAAGGAACCCTTATAAGATCACTCTCTGGTCCGTCTGTCTGTCCATGTGTCACCACCGATTTTCTCAGGAACCAGATACTCCTCAGTATCTGGTATAGTCCCTAGTCATTATCATCATCATCATCAGCCTATAATGTTCCCACTGCTGGGACACAGGCCTCCACTCTGTGAGAGGGAATGGGCTATAATCCACCACGCGGGCCCAGTGCGCATTGGTAGATGTCACATGTCTTCGAATTTTTGGGTGTATAAAAATCAAGGTCCTGAGTGACCACGATAAAAAGATTTTTAACCGACTTCCAAAAGGAAGAGGTTATCAATTCGGATGTTTATATTTTTTTTCCATGTATGTTAGGGCATAACTCCGTTATTATATGGACGGATTTGCTAAATTCTTTTTTTGTTCGAAAGAGGTTTATTCCAAAATGGTCTCATTCAAATTTCAAATAAGTCGATCTGATGATGAGTTTCGGAGACAGACAACGGAACTCATCACAAAATTACAGCAAATCAACCGCGATTGCTGCAATCGCTTGGATATTTATTGTTTACACAACATCATAACGTAACATCACGCCTGTGTGCTCTGAGGGGGTACACACATGTGTACAGTATACCCACATTTCGACAGGTATGTTAAGTTCCATTTTATTGGGGAATTTCTAAAGCTATTACCATGCAGTGGCGTAGCTTCCGGAGGGCTAGATGGTGCAGTGCCCCGGGGCCCCCAAGTTCAGGGGGCCCTCGAACTCTGACTTACAAACTATAAATTGAACTAGTGAAAATGTCGAAATATAAATAAACCAGATTCAGTAAGGATAAGTAAGTCCTTTCTATTTCCATGCATTTAGTTTAGTACGTTACTAAATGCCGCGCATTTCGGTGTACCATAACAATTAATGCGTTTAGTCTCTGATTTAAAAGAATAAAATATTTCCTGTGGTCAACAAGCTTGAAATATTTTAAGGTTAAAAAACCGACTTCAAAAACACAAAAATAGTGAAAAATAACTTTATCTTCAGAAGTCGGTGACCTTTGCTTGTTTGATTCAGTTTTTTTTGTCACCGACTTCTGAAGCTAAAGTTATTTTTCACTTTGTTGTGTTTTTTACGTTGATTTTCAATTTTTTTTTATTTTTCGGAATTTTCCCTTTACTTGTGCTGTAAGACCTTACTTTTAACCAAACAATAGAGTCCCGTTATTTACCCTTTGGGTAAGGAACCCTAAAAACGAAAGTGATTATTAAGGAAAATAGTTTGATTTATCTCGTAAAATGGACAAGTAAAAGTCCATAATTTTCTTAATAGGAAATCCAATCAGGCGCATGGCTTATTAAAAATAAAATTCACACACTTTTTGACAATTAAAACCACAAACAAAATTCATGACTGACACTTGCAAAGTCAATTATAAAGTCGGAACAATGTGTCTAACCAATCACAGACGGACAAAAAGTTCGTACATATACGTATGAATGTGGAAGTTAGAAAAACCGTATTGCTTATAATTGTAATGATATTTAGTTTTTGTGGGCGTGGGAAAGTGTGTGGCGCTTGCCGAGGCGGGTACGAACTGCAATTTATACATTACATCACGTATGTTATCCCCGAAGGGTGAGGCAGAGATGTACCTACTTAATAGTACACCCACATTTTAAGGGTTCCGTACCCAAAGGGTACAACGGGACCCTATTACTAAGACACCGCTATCTGTCTGTCCGTCTGTCACCAGGCTGTATCTCATGAACCGTGATAGCTAGACAGTTGAAAGTTTCACAAATGATGTATTTCTGTTGCCGCTATAACAACAAATACTAAAAACAGAGTAAAATAAATATTTAAGGGAGGCTCCCATACAACAAACGTGATTTTTTGCTGTTTTTGTCTAAGCATTACTGGTGAAACAAGAGCGAGTTGGACTCGCGCACGAAGGGTTTCACACCATCGTAGTAGGGTAGCCCCCTTTGATTTTTAATTCACTTTTATTTTTTGAAGTGAAACTTCTTTACCGAAGAATGGGAGAATTTTTTTAAAAATCATCACGTTTTTCGGTTACGCGCCATTTTGCTTTTTTTATCAAAGTTTAGTATAGTGACGTAAAGAATATAATGTATCATTATTGATGAAATACAACATATTATAACAAGAACAATGATAAAATAAATTACTCATTAATTGTATGCATGTCTATAATAATAAAATAGCTTTAATTTAATACGGAAAAAAATGTTTTTCTTAAGGCTTAAGTCGTATCTACCCCATTTTCGTGAAGTTGCAAATAGCAGAAAAATGATATGTCGTAAAGAAGTTTCACTTCTTACCTGTGTACTCTGGTACACACACATATTTTTGTTGCTATAGCGGCTACAAATATACACATTCTGGGAAAATTTCAACAGTGTACAAACTTTCGCGTTTATAATGTTAATAAGGTAGTATTGATAAACCTTCCTCTTAAATTACTCTTATTATTGCTGAATACTGCATTATAAACCGTTGCGTAGTTTAAAAGATCTAAACGTACAAACATCAGGAGAGATTTTGTTTTATACTCTTCTTCTGCCTAATCTTTTCCCAATTATGTTAGGGTCGGCTTCCACTGTCTAATCAGATGCAGCTGAATACCAGTATTTTACATGGAGCGACTGCTTATCTGACCTCCACAACCCAGTTAGTACTGGGTAATACGATACCCCTTGGTAAGACTGGTTGAAAAATTTTTTTGGGCCACTGACTTCCTGACGACTGTCAAAGATCTTAAAATGACATCCGGGAGTAACGGCTTAACGTGCTTTCCGATGCACGGAGGAAACTCGGTATGTAATGGGTGGTCACCCATCCACAAACCAACCTAGGCAAACGCGGCTTAACCTAAAGATCGACCCCAGCGGCTGTTATTATTTAGCCAAGAGCTCCTCCACGATACTTTGTTTTATACTATGTAAAGATCACTACATATTATAAAACAAAGTCCTCCGGCGCGTCTGTCTGTCTGTCTGCGATAAACTCAAAAACTACTGTACTGTACCATGCTGTTTTCACCAATGGATAGAGTGGTTCTCGATTAAGGTTTTAGTATATAATTTGTCAAGTTTTTGTTGCGGGAACGGGATCAAAATTTCATGATTACTTTTGGTCGCGATAACCGACATCCACGCGGGCGAAGCCGCGGGCATCAGCTAGTGCAAAAGATATAAGGGCTACTTCTTACTATCGCAGTGGGATACTTAGGTGGTCTCATTTAGATCTGTAATTACACTGAAACCTTAATTTTAATTAATTTACGTAATTTACTTAAAGCTTCAGACACGATTACAGTACATTTTAATTGTAACAATTATAATTGCACAAGTTTAATTTTATAGTGTAGTCGTCCTTACATTTCGAAAGTTAGGATTCCTTTCTCAAGGATTGTTAGATGATGGGTGGCGAAAGTTGTCATACATGAAACTTAGTCAAGATTGGAAAAGTAACCAAGAGGTATTTGAACCGTTGGTTGCGTATCTGTCTTTTTCCAACTACGTTGGGGTCAGCTTCCAGTCTAACCGGATACATGTGAATACCAGTATTTTACATGGAGCGACTTCCTTTCTGAATTTAAAAACCCAGTTAATAGGTCCGATATACCTCGGTAAGACTGGCCAGACTTTCGGCCTTCTGACTACCGATAACGACTGTCATCATCATCATCTGCCTAGCCTTTTCCCAACCATGTTGGGGTCGGCTTCCAGTCTAACCGGATGCAGCTGAATACCAGTATTTTACATGGAGCGACTACCTATCTGCCCTCCACAACCCAGTTAGGAATACGAAACTCGGTATGTAATGGGTGGTCACCCATCCACAGACTAACCTAGGCAAGCACGGCTTAACCTTAAGATCGATACGAGCGGCTTTTATTATTTAACCACGAACTCCTCCTAAAACGACTGTCAAAGAGCTAAAAATGAAAACCAGGACCAACGTGCTTTCCGAGACACGGAGGGGACTCGGTATGTAATGATTGGTCACCCATCCACGGTTTGACCTCGGCAAGTGTTGCTGAACCTTGACTATCGACCCGTGTGGCCGATGATACCTAGATTCTTTTTAAAATTACTCTGAACTTTACGATTTAAAAAGTGATAACAATTATGTAAAGATAATATCATTGGCTGAAGTACTTACTTGTAAAGCCTGTATTTAAAACAATGTGAGAGAGATTTTTATCTTGTTTTAATAACAATATGGTTACAACACCAAGGTTAATGATTGACCTACGGTGTGACACACTTTTGGTTTTATGTGATGATACAATTTTTTTTAGGGTTCCGTAACCAAAGGGTAAAACGGGACTATTACTAAGACTCCGCTCTTTGTTTGTCCGTCTGTCATCAGGCTGTATCTCATGAACCGTGATAGCTAGATAGTTGAAAATTTCCCTTTCGGCCGCCATGGCAACTGAGTTTTGCAACCAATTGTGAAAAGGAAATTTTTATTCTTTCTTGGCAACACAGATGATGTATTTCTGTAACAACAAATACTTTGTCATACATAGACGTTCATAGTCTTTGTCATACAAGAAACAATGTTTTTTTCGGTTTATGGTACGGAACCCTTCGTGCGCGAGTCCGACTCGCACTTGGCCAGTTTTTTATTAAATTCAGGCAATCATATTCTCTGTTGAAACCAGAATGGCTAAGCTAAGGAACGAGTATACTAGAGGAAGTTTAAAAGTTGCGCCAGTTACAGAAAAGTTGAAAGGGAATGGACTGTCTTGGTATGGACATGTGATGAGGAGGAACGAATCACATGTGACTAAAAGAGTCATTATCATCTGCTTGCTTTTTCCCCACTATGTTGGGGTCGGCTGTCAGTCTAGCGGGATGCAGCTGAATACCAGTATTTTTCACGGAGTGACGTACTGCCTATCTGACCTCCACAACCCAGTTAGTCCTGGGTAATTCGATACCCTTTGGTAAGACTGGTTGTCAAACTTTCGGGCCACTGACTACCTGTAACGACTGTCAAAGATCTATAAATGACAGTCGGGACTATGTAATGGGCGGTCACCCATCCACAGACCAGCCTAGGAAAGCGCGGCTTAGCCTAAAAATCTAACCGAGCAGCTGATATTATTTAACCACTGCTCCTGTCTCTGCCACGCCTCCTTCTCCTGTGATTAAAGAGTTATGTTAGAATATAACTATTGATGGTTGGAGAGGGAGGGGAAGACCAAGGAAACGATGGATGGATTGTGTGAGGAATGATATGAAAGATGAAGGAGTAAATGATAGCGTGACAGTTGACAGAGGAGAATGGAAGAAGAAAACGTGTTGGGCCGACCTCAAGTAACATGGGATAATGGCAGGCCGATGATGCGGCAGTCATCTCAGATATTAACCTAGTGAGATAATGGCTCTTTATCACACAGAAAAAAGCAGTGACAGCCTAGTTGTGTGACCGTCGGATTGCCAAGTCATAGGTCTTGAGTTCGATCCCAACACACGCACCTCTGATTTTTCGGATTCATGTGCGTATTGTATAATTATCACTTGCTTCGGTGAAGGAAAACATCGTGAGGAAACCAACATGCCTGCTAATTCTTGAAAAGTAAAGCCAAGTCAGAGGCCCATGGGCGGCATACAAACTCTGACACCAGGTTAGGCAACTAACCACACGATAAAGAAAGAAAAATCACACAGAAACAAAAGTGTTGAACATTTTATCACAATTATTCCGTCTAATAATCGCAAGCGCGTCTGCTGAGCGTGAGGTCCTGGGTTTGATTCCCAGGTCGGGCAAAATGTTATTGGGATATATGTTTTCCATCAGGAATTTGTTAGTAACAAACAGGGAGTCTGGATTTGTGGTCGGTTGACGGCAATAGGCTTGCCCCTTTTTACAAGGGACTTAAACATAACTGGCGAAATGTGGGTGTAGTATTAGGTACGCCTCTGCCTAATCTATGGGTCTTACAGGCGTGATGTTTTGTTATATCTTTCCTGCCACCATCCCATGTTACTTGGGGTCGGCGCGACGTATTTTTCGTCCATTCTCTCCTGTCAACCGTCACGCTATCATTTACCCCTTTTTCTTTCATATAATTCCTCACACCCCTTAAAAATTGGAAATCCAGAATATAGATTTTTGATGTGAACTGGTAATTGAATTCAGGACCGCTTGGCCAGCAACTAAACCACCGAGGCCTCAGAAAACTGCATTCTAAATTCCAGAAAAAATCCAGAATTCTACAATGCAGTTTCCTAGCAAAAAATTCAAGTATCGACCTTTCCTGCATAGCATAATTAACCTTTAATGTTCCCACTGCTGGGACACAGGCCTCCTCTCTATGAAAGGGAATGGGCTATAATCTACCACGCGGGCCCAGTGCGGGTTGGTGTCACATGTCTTCGAATTTTTGGTGCCGGTTTCCGTAAGATGTTTTGCTTCGCCGTTTTGAGAGCAGTGGTGATGAAATAAATTACACAAAGACCTGTCAATTAAACCCAGGGCATACAGGCTCATATCGAGGAGTAAGGTTTTCTGCCTCAAGACCCTTCCTTCTCACGAAGAGGAGACCTGGATCCGAGCCGCGGGAATATAATCGAATACCCGTTATTTGCCTACCTGAATTCGAACCCACGACTTACTGCTAGTAAGTCGGGGCCGCCGCTACTGGGCCACCGCTGCTCTCATACCTCCTGCATACCTTTTCTTTTTCACAGCCCAACAACATAATTTCACATACATGTGTCATTTTGCATAATTCCTAACGACAATGTGCATTGGCAAGGTAATTACGATTGTAATCAAATATTTTTGTTTCTTCGACTGTTTTGTAACGACATTGTCGCAGTTTTTCTTTTAATTCACATAGATATAATTATTTACTGGTATTGGTTTGAGTTTTAGCTGTAATTCTGTATCCTGTTATGTAGGTAGGATAGACAGAGTTCTAGCTTATTAGAAGTATTGATTGGCACATTGATTTTTGAAGCGCATTATAATTTCCATGATTTACTGCGTAGTACGTACGGGTCGCTTGTCGTTTGTGTAGACCGAGTCATACATTTTCATCATACCGGCCGCATGCATTCATATTCAAATATCTTTATTTACCATAAACAATAACAAAATGCACTTACCCTAAACTACATTAACACACTAAAATAGACACTTTATCAGGCTAACAATTCGCCTTTCAAAGCTTATAAAACTGCCGCATGCATTAAATAACCCTCGAAGTTCATTCTCTTCTTCATCAAGACTATTTTATAAAAAAAGTAATTCAATAGGATTAAATGAACTTAGAGGTTTGTAATGATGATTTTTATAACTCAGTAAACCATTTTGATCGGCATGGAGTCTTTCTTAAAGAAATCTTTCTATGCCTTTTTTTTAAGTTGGGAAATCATCAAATGGCTCCTCCCGCTCTGGGCGAAGCGGAAGGGATTGTCAGACTTGTTCTGACTAAAACTCATCCATCTTCCGTCCTTGCCCTTTGTGTTCCAGGGCCGCGGTATCTGTTTCGAACAGTCCCACAGCCCTGGCAGGCATCGGCCCTTTCGGGCAACTCCCTGTTTGACATCTCTTTGAGGCGCGCGTGGAACACGAACGCGCCATCAACACGGCCTGTCGTCATAAGACGGACGGACGGCGAGCTAGCCCATTACTCACCATCCGCAGGTCCGCGTCTACGGTGGCCGAAAGCCACCAAGTGACCCCCGACGCCCGGGGCGTCTCCCGCGGCGTGAAGTTCTCTCCCTCTCGCGTTCCACCACCACCTTCGCTAGCATGACTGCTCCGTCAAAGGAGGTGAGGGCGTCCCATTCCCTCTCGCTCCGGACCATGGATTGAATAGGTCACCGATCTTTCTTTGCCTTAAGAGAGATCAATAAAAACTAAAAACTGTATTTTCTTGTTTCAGGTTTGAGCTAAACCCACACAATTAGGGTACCGCAGCGAAAATGACACAACAAAAACGACTGTGCGGGATCAACCTGGGTTCCGTAGGAGTTCTAACAGTATTACTATATCTGATTGACCGATCATTGGCTGTGAGTAATTTTCAAATTATTTGTGTGAAACTATGCTGGGAGAAATTTTTCACCGGTATTTTGAAAAATCGGACTAAAAATTGTCTAGTGCCGCAAGCGTGACTGCTGAGCATGAGGTCCTGGGTTCGATTCCCAGGTCAGGTAAAGTGCTATTGGGTTTTTTCATCAGGAATTTCTCAATAGCAGCTACGGAGTCTGTATTTGTGCCCGGTTGATGGCAATAGGCTCGCCCTCTATTACATGGGATTTAAATCATAACTGGCGAAATGTGGGTGTACTATTAGGTACACTTCTGCCTAACCCTTCGGCGATTACCTACATGTGAATGTACATGTGTTTGTAATTAAATTAACTTTAAACTACAAGCTGAGTACCTAACCAGCTAGAACACTTACCAGCTAGATAATCTTACAATCATCAGATTAGTATCGATAAAAAATCACAATGTGATAATTAAATTGTCATTGCAATAATAAACAATGCAGTAATTAGCATTACTATCGGAAAATTGATAATCTTTCTAAATTAACACGTGATGGCTTTAGTAGGACTGCGGGACTGTTCGAAAGAGATACCGCGGCCCTGGAACACAAGGAAGGAACATGGACGGGTTTTAGTCAGTACAAGTCTGACACTCCCTTCCGCTCCACCCAGAGGGGGGGGGGGGGGGTTATTTGATGATTTCCCATCCTAAAACAAACAATTGATACATTTTTTTTGTTATTTTTTTTATTTTAATTTTTTTTCGAGTTTAAATATTCTAATCAGTAACGTTTTCTGATCCATTTATAGACATTTTCATCAGATAATTTTGAAAAAGTCCGTAAGTGCCCACCCGGAGGCCCGGGTGTAAGTCTTAAATAAAAACAAAAGCTAGCGTGGCTTACATGCCGTGTCAATCCTAATCTTAACTAATATTTTAAATGCAAAAGTAAGTTTGTTTGTTCCCTTTCCACGACTAAACCACTAAACCGATCATCCTAAAATTTTGCATATACGTTGTCATGTCTACAGAAATTGACATACGGTACCTTACATCCCGGAAAAAAGAACTGTTCCCGAGGAAAACAACAATAACGTTCTTATGATAATAGATGACGCCACGTGAATTTCGAATCTTGATTAAATTATGTTATTACAAACAGAGACCCTTACCCTTATTGATTGGCAAATTCTAAGCTAGTAATAGTAAATAATTTGATGAATGATTTCTGCGAACAAAATAACAACCTCTTCACTATTCAATGATGCCTTTATATGGGTTTAGTAAACACAGCTATAAAGCTGATTGATTTCAAATTCACCTCGATACACGATAACCTGTTTCCCTGGATTTACGCTTTTTTTAGGGTTCCGTAGAACACAACACAAAATGAGGAGCTCGTGGCTAAATAATAACAGCAGCTCGGGTCGATTTTTAGGTTACATACCGAGTTTCTTCCGTGCCTCGGAAAGCACGTTAAGCCGTTGGTCCCGGCTGTCATTTGAAGATCTTTGATAGTCGATAGGTAGTCAGTGGCCTAAAAAGTCTGACAACCAGTCTTACCAAGGGGTATCGTATTACCCAGTACTAACTGGGTGGTGGAGGTCAGATAGGCAGTCGCTCCATGTAAAATTCCGGTATTCAGCTGCATCCGGTTAGACTGGAAGCCGACTCCAACATAGTTGGGAAAAGGCTAGGCAAATGATGATGAGAACACAACACAAAATGTGGTATGGAAGTCTCCATCCTTTGGTTATTTTACTGTTTTAATCTGCGATAAGTTTGTCAGAGAAAGTTTTTAATTGAAAATCGTGTAAATCTTTCGAATTCATAGAAAATAAGGTAGCTTTTTTTTACGGATGGGAAATCATCAAATGGCTCCGCTTTGGGCGGAGCGGAAAGGAGTGTCAGACTTGTACTGACTAAAACCCATCCATGTTCCTTCCTTGCCCTTTGTGTTCCAGGGCCGCGGTATCTCTTTCGAACAGTCCCGCAGCCCTGGCAGGTAATGAGCTATCCCTTACTTATTTGAAAATTACGTCTGAATCAGTTTTTCTTTTGAATCCGTTTTCAATGAGTAACAAAAATTATTATGTAGTTTTTTTACGGTTCCCGCACTACTCATTTCTCCTGTATCGTGCGTTTACAAATATTTAAACTCACAAACAGCGACCAGGAACAACTACCTGCAGTGCCATGCAAATATTTGTTCCGTGCGAGCATTGAACATGCGTGCACGCAGCACAGCTTCCAATCGTTCAGCTACTGCGCCAACCGTGTCGTCAAAATTCTTTGTAACTTTATACTGTAACGGCACTACAAAGAGTAGGTACTACAGCGCCATCTATGACTCAGATGATGAACTAAACAGCTAAACACCTAATTTCTAGATCGCGCAAGTAAAGTTATCCGCGACTTAAGACTATACAAGGTGTAACATAATAAACGCAAGACCTCTCGTGTGGTGTCTCAGACCATGAAACTGAATCAGTTTTGTTCTATGACTTTTGGAAATTCATGACTTTTTTTTAGGTTTACCATACATGTTGATCAGCTGATCGCGTCAGTTCCTATACAAAGTCCATTTTTTTTTTGCGAATTTCAATAACTCGTAGAACAAGAATTGATCAGTTTCTTGGTCCGAGAGACCATACGGGAGGTCTTGCGTTTATTATGTTACTCCTTGTATATAAGAACCCGACAAAAACTGTTGGGCAGTAGCCCACCAGACACAACACCCGTCTGGTCTGAGGATCCTCCCTTGTCTATGGGGGATGAAGAAGTTTACACCCCGTTCTTCATACCCCCATCATCTGCCTAGCCTCTTCCCAACTATGTTGGGGTCGGCTTCCAGTCTAACCGGATACAGCTGAATATCAGTATTTTACATGGAGCGACGGCCTATCTGACCTCCACAACCCATTTAGTACTGGGTAATATAATACCTTGGTAAGACTGGTTGTCAGACTTTTGGGCCACTGACTACCTGTAACGACTGTCCAAGATCTACAAATGATAGCCGCGACCAACGGCTTAACGTGCTTTCAAAGGCACGGAGGAAACTCGGTATGTAAGGGTGGTCACACATCAGCACGGCTTAACCTAAAGATCGGCCCGAGCGGCTGTTATTATTTAGCCACGAGCTCCTCCCGTTCTTCATACCCCCAAAATACAAAATAATCTAAATTAATACGGAACCAATATCACCAATGCTAAGTCAAATACCCAGCAGACATTCAAATATTTTTCTTAATTAAACTGTTACAACACATTTTTTTACCTTTTAACTAAAAGTATGTGGAAATGAAGCAGACATTAAAAAATCGCATGTCACACGACTCGACACGACAAAAAAGTCACTGCGTGTTTAAGACTACGAAACACGCGACACAGCTTGCATATTATTAATTCGCAACTCTGATTAACTAAGTAGGTATAATTAAACAGTAATTATTGTATCTATTATTGTTTAATTTGCCTGTCATTATGTAGATTATCTTGTAGAAAACTCAGATTAAGGGTAATTTTTCTTATGATACACATGTCGACTTTTTTATTAAACGGTAATTTTTGACTCATTATAATTGTCGTTAAAAAGTGAGAAGTAATTATAATTAGAATGTACTGCAGCTTCCTTAGGTCTATAGCTTATAATAATAAACTTAGATTACTAATAAACTGATGTTTCATTATAAAACTGCTTATACACGCGGCTCCGGCCGCGCCGAGTTCCGAAAGGCACTTGTTCTCCCCGTCATTGCGATCATTTTTTTTTGTTCTAGACCATACCTACAAAGTTCCAGCTTTTTCACAAGTTTTTTTTCACAACATGATTTTAATATTTGAATTTTACATTAAACACCCCCAGGACCCCCTTACTATTCAATCCATTCATCAGAAAAATGTTTTGAGTGCCTTACATTGAGTCGTACAGTAAAACGTAATTTTTCTCCCCAAAAAAAAGTCGTTTCCCAGCAATAATTTTTGGGTAAAGTTACTTAGTTGGATTTACAGGATGCTTGGTTGACGGCTTCGTGAAGAGTCTGTTTACACCCTGTATAATACCTCCACAAAATCCATTCACATTCATGCTCGTATTATAATTATTGTAATGTCTGAACTATTCGTTCGTGAAACGCTTTCTTTCCTTATGTTTACTGTTAATTCAAGCAGTACATGCATTGAATTAATGAGTGGTATTTTTGGCACTCGCTGAACAAATATTACAATATGGCTTCTTTAAAAATTCTCCTAAATAAATAACTTTACATCACGCCTGTAATCCCCGAAGGGTTAGGCAGAAGAGTAACAATACATCCACATTTTCGTCTGTTATGTTTTAGTAATGTTATAGGGGACGAGCCTATTGCCATCAACCGGGCAAAAATCCAAACTCCATGGCTGCTACTGAGCTATTCCTGATGCGCACCTAATAACACTTTGCCTGACCCGGGAATCGAACCTAGAACCTGCTCAGCAAATTTTTGCCAGTTTTTATTTCAATCATTCATCGTAAGTCACGCCTTGAATCGCCGGAAGAGTAACCAGATCAATATTGTACACCCACCGGCAAAATTTAGACTACAGGTCGCGTGCGTATTCCCTGATGGAAATCCAGGGGATTGAACCTAAGACCCCATGTTCAGATGCTGCACTTCTTCACTACTCTAATCCAACCCCTATCAGCCACTCCGCGAAGAGGGTCACTCCACCTAGCCTGGCACCTTGGTTTTCCTCCTGATCATAATACCAATTGTTTTGCTATTTCCAGTCGTTAGATGGTTACATACCCGGGGAAGACTACCCGGTTTTCACGGAGGTACCTAAAGGCTTGTCATTTACCTGCGATGACAAAATACCCGGGTATTACGCGGATCCTGAAACCATGTGTCAAGTAAGTTGATTTTATTTATTTATAACCAATTTGATAAAAGCCAATCTCATAACCACTGCTCTCAAAAACGATGAAGGAAAACATCGTGAGGAAACCGGCATGTCCTAGAACCAATAATTCGAAGACATGTGACATCTACCAATCCGCACTGGGCCCGCGTGGTAGATTATAGCCCATTCCCTCTCATAGAGAGGAGGCCTGTGTCCCAGTAGTGGGAACATTATAGGCTGAAGATGATTATGATGATGATGAATTTGATAAATGATGTTTATTATGCAAAAAACACTTTTACACATTTAGGATCTTAACGCCTACACAAATATTCATAGCACCATATCTCTTTCTTGCAGGTTTGGCACTGGTGCGTGCCCAGTATTGGAGGCAACCTGATGTACTCCTTCGTTTGCGGACCTGGCACCGTCTTCAACCAGAGGACCAGGGTCTGTGACTGGTTCTTCAAGGTAAACCAAGTCTCCACTGTCTAGTGATGAAAGAAAGCTTGCTCTGCGTGCGCGTTCGCACTGGTGAGACCTTTCCTTTTTCTTCTAAGCCAGTCTTGTGTCCCACTGCTGACGTAAAGCCGCCCAATTCTCCTTCCAAACCTCCCTATCTTATGCGATATCGGGCCATGTTCAGACCGCAAACCAGATCAGATTGTCACACCACCTTCGCCGCGGTCTACCTCGACGGCGAATTCCTTTTTCAGGCGTCCCGTGAGTGACAATCTTTGCCCACCTCTCCGGGTGCATTTGCACTACGTGGCCAGGGATGGCCACTTTAGCTTGGCTGTTTTATCTCCGAAATCTGCAACCTGAGTTATGGGATACAAGGTGGTGTTTCTAACGCGATCCAATATTGATATAAAACTCTTTTGTCTCTCTCTTTCTTATTTTCTCTGAGTTGTAATATTTTATCACATCAGACATCATACTATTTTGGTGAATGTTATGCCAGTGAGAGCGCACACTAATACGGATTGCAGACCGAAAACTAAGCTATACTAGCCAGCCAAGTTAAACTAGAAATATGTCCCTTGCACACCAAGAACTAACCGAAATCTCATTCAGTGTTGTGAAGTTCATTTTGACGGGCGTATCGCTCACATGAATATAATCGATGAAGAATGTTCCGATGAAACAAAAGAAGATAAATACCGACTTGTTATTATCTAAACAAAAGACATTCCGGACCTTAGATATGTCAACACCTTCAATCTCGACAGTCAAAACACTGGACTGCACTGGGACTGGAGGGGCTTAGCTCTTGTAGCTTGCAATCAGCATACCCAGCTAACTTAGTATCGCATATAAGACTGCGTCGTTGGTCTAGTGTTCGCAAGCGCGACTGTTGATCATGAGGTCCTGGGTTCAATTCCCGGGTCGCTCAACGTGCTATTGCGTTTTTCTTTCAGGAATTTCTAAATAGCAGATATGGAGTCTGGATTTGTGCCCGGTTGATGGCAATAGGCTCGCCCCCTATAACATGGGACTTAAAAAAAAAACATAACTGGCGAAATGTGGGTGTACTAATAGGTACACTTCTGCCTTTGGGGATTACAGGCGTGATGTTATGTTATGTTACAAATAAATAGCTTAGTTTGCAGTCTGCACACAAGTATGAAAAACTGCGTCAGCTGAGGTCTGCAATCCGTATAACAATTTAACTGTCTAGAATTACTAAGACGTATTGACCAGGCGCAGTGATGAATTCTTCTTTTCTGTGTGAGACTTTGTAAAGAGACATTGCTCAGGCAATACATTCAATGGGTTTGTGACAGTGTGATATTGTTACAACGTAGATCAGCCAATACAATATTTTGGCATCTCAACACTCGCTCTGGACTGCCTCGTTGGTCGAGTGGGCAAGCGCGACTGCTGAGCATGAAGTTTCGATTCCCATGCTGGGCAAGGTGTTATTGGGTTTTTCCATTAAGAATTTCTCAGTAGCAGTCACGGAGCCTGGATTTGTGAGTCTTAAAGATAACTGGCGAAATGTATGTGTGGGTCTAGGTTACCTCTGCCTCTGACTAATCCTTTGCGGATTACAGGCGTGATGTTATGTAATGTAATGTTACTCATATTAATAATCAGATTCGGGGTGGCGCAAGAAAACAGTCTCGACATAGATAGCGATCGCAAAACAACCGAATTCGGTCGCGAAGTCATAACAAGGTGGAAGCCTCAGGGTAGCCCGCGAAATTCAAATTTTCTTGCGTTTTTTGCAATTTGCAGGTCCGTGTCAAGTTGTATGTTTAAGAAAAATGAGTCGCGTAAGTAAAACGTATGTAGTTACAGAATAACAATGATTAAAACTTGACATTGGCCTGCCCGAAGAATTTCCAAACTTAAGTGGCAGTGGGCAGGGCACATTGCTCGCAGAGCGGATGGCCGATGAGGCCGTAAAGTTCTGGAATGGCGACCGCAAACCGGAAGACGTTGCGTTGGAAGGCCTCCCACTAGTTGGACCGATGATCTGGTGAAGGTTGCGGGGATCCGCTGGATGAGAGTGGCACGGGATCGGTCAATGTGGCGACAGTTGGGGGAGGGCTATGTCCAGCAGTGGACGTCGGCTGAAATGATGATGATGACGATGATGATTGACCTGCAAATTGCAATAAACGCAAAAAAACAATTAATTTAGCGAGCTACCCTGACGCTTCCACCTTAAATCCGCAGCGTTAAGACTTTGCAACCGAATTCGGTTGTTTTACGATCGCTATCTACAGGGTGTAAACAGACTCTTCACGAAGCCGTCAACCAAGCATTATGTAGGTACATCAAACTAAGCAACTTTACGCAAAACATTGTACTGGGAAACGACTTTTGTTTTGGGCTGAAAAATCACGTTTTACAGCTGGTAGGACTCAATATATCGCTCTCAAAACATTGTGTTGATGCATGGATTGAATAGTAACGGGGTCCTGAAGGTGTTTAAAGTAAAAATCTTACATTAAAAACATGTATTTAAAAAAAAACATGTGAAAATGTTGAAACTTTGATCCCTAATATCTCTGTAACTAGAAGGTTCCCAGGTATGGTCTAGAACAAAAAAAAATGTTTGCAATGACGGGCAGAACAAGTGCCTTTCGGCTTCGTTAAGAGTCTGTTTACACCCTTTATGTCGAGACTGCAGGGCCTGGATGGGTGGATTCGGTAACTCCCTAATGAGCTGCTCATTTCCATTCCTAATCATAATTTGTCCTGTCTTATTCCAGGTGGATTGTCAAAACGCTCCATCGTATTACGGGATCAATGAGGACCTGTACAAGGACGAGGCCGGGAACTTCATTAACGGGAAAAAGTAGATCTTATGTTACAAGAGATGTACCGACTGTTTAGTGACACATCGACTTACATTTTTATCGATTATTATCAACCATTTTGTCAATCTCTGCAAATTTTGGTTGGACGGCTCAGACCTCAAGTGCATATGCGGCGTCTCCCCACAAACAATGACGCAACTTCTATTCTGCAATGCATGCCCTATGACCTGCGCTCTTGATGATTTATTTACTGCATCAGTGAGCGGGGTTCGCTTGGCTGAGTTTTGGGCTAAACATACTATTTAGACTTTTTGCCATCGATACGCTAAGAAGAAGTACCATTTAATGACAATTTTAGAAAATGATTTAGTCGAGTTTGGTTCTTAATTTTGTTCTTATAATTATATAAAAGACTAGCTGTTGCCCGCGACCTTCGTTCGCGTGAAATTATTATAAAAAGATAACTTACCTTTTTGAATCGATTCGTTACCAATTTCAAGGGTTTTAATTTTTTGCCACGGAACCCTTATTTATTTTCCTATAATAAAAGTAGCCTTAGTTACTCCTTGTTACAACAGTTATCTGCCAGTGAAAGTCCCGTCAAAATCGGTTCAGCCATTTCAGAGATTAGCCGGAACAAACAAACAGACAGACAGACAAAAATTGTAAAAAATGTTGTTTTGGTATATGTACCGTGTATACGTCCGTATGCACTTAATAAAAAGCAGTTATTTTAATATTACAAACAGACACTCCAATTGTATTTATCTGTATGTATGTATTGATAAAGGAGTAAAACCGTATTTTCACTAACTCTATATTACTCTCGCTAATCCTCATGAAATTCACTTTGCCATCAGGAGAACACAATAATTTTGAATCGATTAACTCAAAAACTTCTAAATCGATTGTGTAACTACAGTCAGTTCATCTCCTATGTTTAGATTACTTAAATAACAAATTAGAGATTATTCTCAATCTTAAGTACAATTAATTATTAGTGCAAAAACGTCATAAGTACAGTAGGCCGTATGCAGTCTTTTTGTATTCAAACTCAGTACACTTCGTACCCCAGGCCAGCTCAAGATTAAATTGTTGAAACTGATGTGTGGCTTACTGTACAATAATGACAATATTTTATATTTTTATACAAATTAATTTATTATGGATTTTTAATTGGAGAACGTAATTTCGTAATCAGAATTAAATAAGTTTTATAAATTCTTTTAACCAACATTTAGAAAATTAAAACTTGCCAATAGAAAATGTGATTGATATGAAATTAGAAATGTGATACATTTTTAATTTATTTTAGTCGTGATAATAACGATAGTTACCAATTTCTATTAAAAGTTACCATAATTTTATAAAATGTACAAATTGAAACTTAACAATTACTAAAAACTTAAAAGAGTATACTTAACTAAACTAATTTCACGTCAAATTAAAAGTAATTTTCCAATTATTATTAAATAAATACGAGTAAACTTTTTTGTACTTAAAAAAATACCCTGAAATTAGTTTATTTTATAAAGCTGCCTTCATACTGCTTTCATGCCATCGAATCATTCTATTATAAACATATTTTTCCTCCTTTTTTACTGACACAATTGAGCAAATCTAAACGCTGCGTCACACCCACTCTTTTCTGACGAAGTCAAGCAAGTCTATAAAGCCGCTTTGTCACGATGACAGTATGCTCGGAGCGAGTGGACTCGGATTCCTACTCGGACGTACCCGTAATCCTAACGCACTCGGATGGGTCGGTATGAGTTTCCACAATACCAGTTGCGCCCCAGTAGGTATTAGAGTCCACTCAGTCGGAGTATACTCTGATTGTGTCAACGCGGTTTAAGCTCTTCTTGTCCAATCTTCCACATAGCTAAAGATAACCGAAATTCTACAACTTTCAGGGGTAATTCATACAACAATTACGACAGACGACGATTCTCAGCACGACGTAAACGACATGAGTACGCCATGAAACAATCGGGCAAGACTAACAAACCTGACATCCAAGACAGGAGTGACAAACTTGAAGTAGTGACTGACACGACACCTTCAGGACAAACTGACAGTCAAGACATTCAAAATCGAAGTGACGTATTTGAAGCAGGGAGTCGAAGAAAACAACAGAGGAAGTTTAAAAGTCATAAGAAAGAATCTAGTGACAAAAATGAAGTGTCTTGGTGAAGTTAGGGTGACTGACGATAATAACTGACACAAGGTAGAAACGAGAAAGCTATGTTACAAGGGTTTTAAAATCATAGTTGACATGATTGTCTATTGTTTTCTGAAAGCTGACGATGCAATCTGTTGTCAATATTTTATTTTTCGTCGTTGAAGTTTAAACCACGTAAGTCTTTTTTTACGTTTGCTAGAGAATCGGAAGACGCGTTGTTTTAGCTAATCTGATACAAGCAACGTTTTATCTAATTTGAAGTGAACACAAATAAAAAAATAATGGTTTTGTACTGTTAACTAGGTATAATTATGCAGTTTTTTCACTCTCCTGTGAAGTTCTTATTTTTTGACTTACGTGGTGTTAGCTTCAGTGATGTTTTGTCAAATTATCATTTTCGTCAATTTGACGTAGATTTGATAAGGCTTTCAGAGATCACGATTGTAGTATGCCTGAATGATAATATTGAAAATCATAATAAAAGTCGGTTTTTTTGCCCTGTTTACAAAATAACACTATTATCATGACGAAATCGACTGACAAAATAATTATTAGCAATGATAATATAAAAAGTTTAAGTTAAACAAAACAAAACCGAAACTGACGAATTTCAGAAATTTGTTAACTGAAAGCGACGAAATAAAAAATTGATTAAATTATACATATTCTGACAGTGACTGACAAAACAAATAAATAGCCAAATTAACAACTTCACTAATTTAATGATTTTTTTACTAAAAATTATAGGAGTGTGAAATTAATTAAAATTTCCACCAATATTAGAATTCATTATTATTTGTAGGTATGCATTATAATCAATGAAGCTGTACTTATCAAGTTTATACAGATCTCTCATTGTACGGAAAATCTATACAAAGCGAGGTCATGTTATACTAGAAATGTATAGATTGCATGATGTGTCGCCGTGTGTACATGTAAATATAATAACAATGAGTTTCTTAAATGTATTTTCAGCCAGTTTCATTAGTTAGCGCGTCTTTGTACATAACGACAAATCAATTAGAGTGTAAGCAGACTTTTAACGAAGCCGAAAGGCACTTGTTCTCCCCGTCATTGCGATCATTTTTTTGTTCTAGACCATACTTGGGAACCTTCTAGTTACGGAGATATTGGGGGTCAAAGTTCCAACATTTTCACAATTTTTTTTTTAAATACATGTTTTAATGTAAGATTTTTACTTTAAACACCTCCAGGACCCCCTAACTATTCAATCCATCCATCAGCACAATGTTTTGAGTGCGTTACATTGAGTCCTACTGTAAAACGGGACCCTTTAGCCCAAAAAAAAGTCGTTTCCCAGCACTAATTTTTGCGTAAAGTTACTTGGTTTGATGTACATAATGCTTGGTTGACGGCTTCGTGAAGAGTCTTCTTACACCCTGTTTAATTTACGTTAAACTAAATGCCTACATAAGTACCTATTACTTAAACGAAACTAAACAATATTGGATATTGAAGAAGTGGCACTTAATTTTAAAATCATAAAATGTTTTTTTTTGCCATAAAAATCATTACTAACTCTTAAAATTAGTAATTTTAATGTAAATATAAATTGTATTGTAACTATATTTTTGTACCTAATTAAAAATTAATTAATATATTTGTGGTTGTAATTTTATTTACTCCCTTTTCTTACTGCCGTAGTTCTTGACAGCCATCAGCCTTTTCCTAACTATGCTGGGGTCGGCTTCCAGTCTAACCGGATGCAGCTGAATACCAGTATTTTACATGGAGCGACTGCCTATCTGACCTCCACAACCCAGTTAGTACTGGATAACACGATACCTACTTGGTAAGACTGGTTGTCTTCAGGCCTTCAGGCTTCTGACTTCCCGTCACGAGTGTCACAGATTTCCGAGCGACAGCCGTGACCACAGATACAGAAGGAAAAAGCCATCAAAATATTGTTATCTCTGTTTCACACTTCCCGGCGCATTGCGAAGCCTAACAAGAGCATGTGTGGATAGAGTTTACCTAGCTACTATTCTATAATTATCAATTCATTCATTTATATCACCGCTGAACATTTGTGATTAATTTGAATGTATGCCGTAATACCAAAAATGATGAATGAAATCTCAATGCTTTTCCAATTTTTTATTGTTATTTTCGATAACTTAACAATATAATATATCATGTTTCGAAATAAACAAAATTAAAAATATTACCGTTTTGAATATAGAACAGATGAGATGAAAACAGCTTATTTCTCTGTAAAAATGTGAGAAATTCAATTTGTTTACAATCCGTTTTAGGTAAATATTTTGCAAAAAAATAAAATTGAAACCTAGGTTAACACTGTCTTGTTCCGAATAACAGCATAAAGTCGAAATATGCTTAAACTGAAAATGATTTTGGTATTACGTTTGTATGGACAATTCATCGTCCGCCGGCCCCTTTAGCATTAGATGCTTAAGGTGGTTGCGTCACCTGCCAGGGCTGCGGGCTGTTCGAAAGAGATACCGCGGCCCTGGAACACAAAGGGCAAGGAAGGAACATGGATGGGTTTTAGTCAGTACAAGCCTGACACTCCCTTCCGCTCTGCCCAGAGCGGGAGAAGTCATTTGATGATTTCCCATCCGTAAAAAAAAAAAAAGGTGGTTGCGTCAGGGTAACCCGCGAAATTTAAATCTTAAGTTTTTTGTAATTTGCAGGTCAGTGTCAGGTTGTACGTTGATGAAAACTGAGTCGCGCCAGTAACACGTATGATGATTTTCATTATTGTAATTTTGTAACTAAAATTACAATAATGAAAATCATCAATACAACCCTCTAAGTTCATGTAACCCTATTCAATGAATATTTCATAAAAATTTACTCAATAGGGTTGGTTAAATGGAATTACCAATGATACCAAAAGATCCATGTTCATCTTTACTTCGTGCCAATAACAGAAAAGTGACCTTAAAATCAAAGATGCGACATTTACCCACCCAACTGATATCATCAAGCTTCAGCCTTGACAGGATATGCAGAGAGCGGCAAACTCTTTAATATTAATGTTGCATTCTAGACACACACGCGTACGTGGGCACATAGTTACTGTTATATATTGCATTGGATATATATGTGTGTGTAATAGTTTAAAGGTGTGTTATAGTGAAGTTTTATTTGGGTACGACTCGTAAGTTACAAGGTCTACGCTGTGTTCTAGAATGATCTACAAATAAGAACGAGTTTTCGATTACAGTGAAGAACGACGGTGCAAAGTTTTGACCAAGGTTAAATTAAATCAAAATATTTATTTGCAAGAATATAGTACATAAGGTGTTACAGTAATTTTGTTTCAGCATATCCTGCCATAACATGGCGTGCAAATGTATTCACAATGTCAATAATGTTAATTAGTCTAGCTTACAATTTACAGCTTCTATTGATTTGTCTTCTAAATAGTCGTTCTTCTAAATAGTAATATTTGTTTTAGCCATATTTATTTTTAAGTTGTTGTTTCCTAGCCACTCGATTGCATTATCCAGAGCTTGGATGATTTCATTTTCTAAATATTTGCTATTGTCACTCTTGCCCAAAGTTGTTGCCGATATAGTCAATGTATTGGCAAACACCTGGACGTATGGAACTGGGAAGTGTGGCAGAGGAAATGGAAGGTTTATACCCAGCAGTGGGTGATTTCGGGCTGAAATTGTTTTGATTCGATCAGACTGCCTGGTTGGTCTAATGGTCGGAAGCGATACTGTTAAGCGAGAGGTCTTGGGTTAGATTCCTATGTTAGACAAAGTGTGATTGGGTTATTCTATTAGGAATTTCCGGGTAGCAGCCCGGAGTCTGGATTTGTGCCCGATTGATGGCAATAGGCTCGCCCTCTATTACATGGGACTTAATGATACGTCAACTCTGCCTCTGACTAACCCTATAGGAAAAACAAAAAGGTTATATTATTGATTTCATTGTTTTTGAATTTTGAATCTTTGCATTTTTATTTAGTTACAAGCTCGTTAATAGACCGTGACTTTGTTCGCATTAATCTGTGAGAAAAAAAAGCAATAAGTAGTAGTATAATTTATCTTTGTTCCAAATTTCATCCACATCCGTTCAGCCGTTCTGGCGTGATTGAGTAACAAACATCAATGCATCCACCCAAGCTTTTACATTTATAATATTAGTAAGATTCGGGGTCGGGTTAGCGTGTTAGTGACCGATACTTAAACACATGATTGTACTCATGATAACAAACAACTTTCCCAAAGAAACTTTTTTTTTTTTAAATTGTACTTCACTTTTATCACAAAAACACAACAGCCGTATGAAATTCGTGCGCACGCGCCTGTGACCTGTCAGCTGTTACCCGCGTGACGCCGTTCTGTCTCATTACTATAGTACCGTGGATAGGCAGAGCACACGCGCGGCTCGCAAGTCCTTTCCGTAAGCAGTTGTTGTGTTATCGTGACTAAAGCAAATCAGTATAAAAAAAATGTTTCATTGGGAAAGTTAATTGCTATCATAAGTACAATCACGTGTTTAAGTATCGGTCACTAATTACCAGTCACCCCATACAGGGTGTAAACAGACTCTTCACGAAGCCGTCAACCAAGCATTCTGTACATCAAACTATGTAACTTTACGCAAAAATTAGTGCTGGGAAACGACTTTTTTTTTGGGTTGTAAAATCACGTTTTGCAGTAGGACTCAATGTAACGCACTCAAAACATTGTGCTGATAGATTGATTGAATAGTAAGAGGGTAATGGAGGTGTTTAAAGTAAAAATCTTACATTAAAACATGTATTTAAAAAAAAAACTTGTAAAAAAAGTTGGAACTTGTACTCCCAATATCTCCGAAACTAGAAGGTTCCCAGGTATGGTCTAGAACAAAAAAAATGATCGCAATGACGAGGAAAACAAGACAGTGCCATTCGGCTTCGGGTTAAGAGTCAGTTTACACCCTTTAGTTACTACTATCTCCATTTTTACTCCAATGTTACACCTAATGTCAAAACGAACCTTAGGTACAAAAAAAAACATAACGCACACAGAAAAGAAATCGCATAAACTTTTCTACCCAATGTAACGTAGCCTTTAGTACTGTCACTTCACCCAACTTGGAGGGGCAATGAGGCAGTAAGCTTTACACCATAGCCACAGCAAGACGTGGCGTAAAAAAAAAAACAAAAAGAAGTGTTTTCTCTCAAACATCTGTGACAAAGTGCAGTGAAAAAAAAGTGATATTTTTTGCACGCAGAATAACGGTAATATTTTTACACGTTTTTTATAACGTTATGTAATAACTGTTATTTTGGTAACGTAATATCCGAAACTTGTTTTGTAATCGGAACGCGGTTTCGTGTGTATATATTCACGGTTTTGCCTGTGATGTATGGGCAGGGAATAAATTATTGGTTTTTCGTCATATTTTTATGGAAATTATCTTTCTCTCTAAGAAACGTAGACGGCCGATAATAGTTAAAACTAAGATTTATTATACTTTAAATAATAATTCAGGCTTTGGATTTCATAAATAAACAGAATATGCACTTAAATTCTTCAGTAAGAGAAAAATCTGTTGGTGATATTAAAAACCTATCTGACGGATTTAAAACCTTGCCGTATTGTTTAGAAAACCATTTGTTTAACCACTAGACACAATAAACTGTAAGTTGGCTATTTGCGTGATCTTCATTAGTAATAATGTTAATTTTATTGATCAGTCAATTCTTGTGTGATTATTGTATGCCCCACGGGCGGGACATAGCTGATCAAAGTTTTCAACTATTTAAGAACTGTACCTACCTATGATCCACAGTAAAATATTAAATTTGAATTCATTTTTAGATGTGAAAAGATGATTTAACAAAAAAATAAGCTAACTATACGAACTTTTTCGTTATGCATTAAAAATGGTGGAAAATATAGTTTTTTTATTCTAAAAATCGTCGTATCAGAAAAAATCTTTATCCTACATTTTGAATATCATTAGAAACAAGTTTTAATTTAAAAATCCTTTATTTAGTTTCTATATTAATGGCAAGAAACCATATTTTTTCTCAAATAACTCTCTCAGTTACCAACCATTAAAAACTTCTTAATACAAGGAATTCAATCTTTTAAAACTCATTTTCTAGTTTTCTAAACAGTACACCACTTACATCACGCACTTACCATTCGAATCAGGGTAAGCAGAAAGAATACTAATACTTTTAGTATTGCGATCTAAGGCTGCGAACTCACTGGGCAACTATTGGGCAATTTTGTAAGCAACCTGTTTGGTTTTATTGCCAAATGTCATGTTCGATATTGACATACTTTAGTACAATTAATTTGTTCTATGTTTTGTTAGGGTTCCGTACCCAAAGGGTAAAAACGAGACCCGTATGACTGTCACCAGGCTGTATCTCATGAACCGTGATAGCGAGACAGTTGAAATTATCACAGATGATGTATTTCTGTTGCCGCTATAACAACAAATAATAAAAATATAAATTATTTAATTAAAAAAGGAGCTCCCATACAAGAAATGTGTTTTTTTTTCGGTTTATGGTACGGAACCCTTCGTGCGCGAGTTCGACTTGCACTTTGCCAGTTTTTATCGATATATGAGACGATTGATGGTTTGTGTTAAAAGTGAAACGGTTGGAAGGGGTCTTCTAAGATTTAGATAGTTAGATAGATAGAATATTCTTCAATATGTCATTATCATCATTCACAGCCCGATTTCACCCACTGCTGCGCATAGGCTTCTCTTAGCTGGTACCAAGATCCACGCTCTTGTGCGAGCCTCGTCCAGGGTACTCCCGCAATGGGAGTTACCGCGCATGAATTTGCCGCTAGAGGCGTTCGTGTAGAGTAAGGTCTTCCGAAATTTCAGTTATCATGTAGTGTTCGCGTGTTGCGTGCTTTAATATCACGTATTTTTACTAATATTCACGATTGTGGTCTAGATTGGGCCACTCCTGATTGATTGTGACTTGAAGATTTTATGTAGAAACTAAGGATCTTATTTGGTAGTACTTGGAGGTAGAATGATTTTTAAATGTTTCATGCTTGTTAATGTTTGGGAGAATATTTGTAAATATGTATCTAAAGTTTACAATATGTTGTTATACGAAACAAAATAATCTTTTTATGAAGTTATTGGCACTTTAAATATAAAATTGAATTAAAGACAGGACCTCACTTGACAGTGGCGCCACCTGGTGAGCTCAAAAGCGATAGCCCTGATTACAACAATGTCGTCTATCCATCTCACCGCCGGACGACCAACACTTCTCTTTCCATTCCTTGGATGCCACTCAGTCACAGCTTTACTCCACTTGCCATCACTGCGCCTTCTCCATTTGAGTTCCATAACGCGATTCCCAATATCGAAGACCTTCTACGTCTCCAGATTTTGACGTTTAAAACTCGGTCTACTAGTTTTATACCGAGCATATATCCATTTACATAAAAGACTACATTTCATATAGGGTGACACAATAGGTTTTGAGTATTAGAGAAGATTTGAAGAAGAATATATGCTGCGCCGACCCAAAATTAATTGTAAAGAATGTTGCTAAAGGTGACACGGTAGACATGGACTAATATTATAGCAGTAACGTTTGTAAGCTTGGATGTAGATATAATCTTTAAAACTGCTAATCAGATTCCAAAAATCCTTTCACTAATAAGAAGCTAGATTATCCCCGAGTGTCAAAAGCTATAATAACGAAGTCGCTTAAGGATTATTTCCGACAATAACGCAGGCGAAGTCACGGGCAATAGCAGTATGTGTCTGTAATGAATATAGGTACCCAAAGCTGATATATATTTAGCTTTTCCTAAATCATGTACATCATATATCGCTTATTCATTTTATATACACATTTCTTTCTATTTTTACGTACCTATTTCATAAAACATCAGTGTTAAAAAAAACATTTAAACATGTAAAAAATAGATGGCCCATCGGCATCAGGAACAAGGTCCATGCTGCCGGTGGTCAGGGCTCCAGAGAAAGGAACCTCCTCACTATGCGTGCCGTGTCCAGGAGTACTGCTTTCTTCATATTATTATTAAGGTCGGTTTTCCGTCGATGTTGCAATACTTTTGTGGCTATATTCTGTTGCTCAGTGTGTGCAAAACCTTATCTACAACTCGTCAATAACTGTCACCTTGATTTCTTAAGGAAGTTGTGTTTTATACGTAAGAGACTGTCACCTTCGTGTGTAAAATGTTACTTTACACAACGTCATGTTATCAAGCCTGTATTTTATTTTTCTTTACTTCCTTTTGTTGGCGTCTTGGTTTGTATTCAAACTTTGACGACGGCTGGATTCAACCATTATATTCTTAGTGTACCTCTACATCTAGTATGTAATTACTGGCAACATACACTGGTCATAGACGAAGGCCCGATGACCTGGTGACGGTTGCGAGGATCCGCTGGATGCGAGTCGCACGGGACCGGTCAATGTGGCGACACTTGAGGGAGACCTATGTCCAGCAGTGGACGTCTTTGGGCTGAAATGATGATGATGATGTTTATGACCTCTACATTATCTAAGTACCTTTCCAATTTCATGTTCTACGTTTCAAGACGTATGTAGATGGTCAAAATAATGAAAAAAAACAACAGTTAATTTTTATATTAAATATATTTTTTTTCTTTATTGATTTTGGCATTAGTCATTAACTAAATGTTCTGTATGACTTTAATAGCAGCCGCTTGGATAAATCTTCAGGTTAAGCCGTGCTTGCGTGAGTTGGTCTGTGGATGGGTGACCACATACCGAGTTTCCTCCGTACCTCGGAAACCACATTAAGCGATTGGTTCTGACTGTCATTTGCAGATCTTTGACAGTCGTTACAGGTAGTCAGTGGCCTCAAAGTCAGACAACCAGTCTTACCAATGGGTATCGTATTACCCAGTACTAACTGGGTCAGACAGGCAGCCACTCTATGTAAAATAATGTTAGCTGCATCCTGTAAGACTGCAAGTGGACCCCAACATATTTGGGAAAGGGCTAGGCCAATGATGATGATGATTCTGTATGACTTTTTTATTCATTGGTAAATACACTGAATGTCAAGAAAAATATTGTGAGAGAATTCAGACTATACAGGGTGTAAACCGACTCTTCACGAAGCCGTCAACCAAGCATTATGTACATCAAACTAAGTAACTTTACGCAAAAATTAGTGCTGGGAAACTACTTATTTTTTTTGAGCTGAAAAATCACGTTTTACAGTAGGACTCAATGTAACGCACTCAAAACATTGTGCTGATGGATGGATTGAATAGCAGGGGGGTCCTGGAGGTGTTTCTAAAATAATAAAATCTTACATTAAAAACATGTATTTAAAAAAAAACATGTGAAAAAGTTGAAACTTTGACCCCCAATATCTCCGTAACTAGAAGGTTCCCAGGTATGGTCTAAAACAAAAAAAAATATCGCAATGACGGGGAGAAACAGTGCCTTTCGGCTTCGTTAAGAGTCTGTTTACACCCTTTATGGCCTGACATATTATTATAATCATTCTTTGATTCTTTAAAGGGTCAGGCAAGGAGTATTATATCCAGACAGAGAATTTCTTAACCAAAATACAACACGACACTTTGACCAACCCGGGCATCAAACCCACGATTCCATGTTCAGTAGTCGTACTTGCCACCACTGGACCACAAAGATGGCTTAGACTTGAGACATGGAAATACAAATACCGATGTCACCACGGACATATAGTGATTGGTTGCCGCCGACCAACCGATGTCAACACAGATTGGTTAT
Source organism: Lycophotia porphyrea (assembly GCA_950005105.1). Lineage (NCBI taxonomy): Eukaryota > Metazoa > Arthropoda > Insecta > Lepidoptera > Noctuidae > Lycophotia > Lycophotia porphyrea. The sequence continues at coordinate 1,285,435 of OX465410.1, read as the reverse complement.
CCAACAGCTCGTGGGTTGAGCAACCATAGACGGTTTATTAAGTTTAGATTTATATTCAAATGTTTATTGATTGAATTATGCTTATACAAATAAAAGTACTACTTTGTGAAAATAATACTATGTATTACAGATTACTTTGTTAAATAATATTTGTTTCTGTAACCTATACACACATTTTTAAAAATCTATTTCTGATACTGATCCTCCTCATCTGCTCGAGTTAGTCGCAGGTTAAGCAACTCTACCCGAGGTCAATCCGTGGACGGGTGACCATTTTTTGTGTGGAGACTCTTCAATGCCTTGGAAAGCACGTTCAGGTTGAAGCGCCAGGGTAGCCCGGGAAATTCCACTTTCGTTAAGTTTTTTTGCAATTAGCAATTATAGTCAGTCAATGAGATTCAATGGATATAAAGAGGTTGTTTTGATGATTTTAATTATTATTATAAGACTGTAAAGCCGTGTGTGTTACGGCGAATCATATTTCAATCAACATACAACCTGACACTGACCTGCAAATTGCAGAAATCGTAAGAAAATATTAATTTCGCGGCCTACTGTGGTGCTCCCATCTGTACGTGCTTTCCTGGGCATGGAGGAGTCTCTACACATAAAAATGGTCACCCATCCAAGAACCGACCTCAGCTAGAGTTGCTTAACCTTCGATCAAACCGATTGGATGGGGAGGATCAGCATCTGAAATAGGCTTTCAAAAATCTATGACAAATACTTATTTAAGTAATTTCGCAAGTTATTTATTTTAAATACTTGTTAAATTGCAAGTCTAAACTTCGTTCTCTTTGGCAACAACTTATTTATTGTTACTAAATGCTTTGTGGAACTCATTTCACAGTTCTTGCCACAGACACCTTAGTAATAGAAAAAGTACTTTGAAATATATTTAGCTTGTTGACTTAGTTTGTTTGTAAAGGTAATTACCTTGAGAGAGCTTAGCCAAGTTTCCGTAAGAAAGTTTCCGTCTAAGCCGTTGGTCCCGGCTGTCATTTGCACATCTTTGACAGTCGTTACAGGTAGTCAGTGGCCCAAAAAGTCTGATAACCAGTCTTACCAAAGGGTATCGTATTACCCAGTATTAACTGGGTTGTGGAGGTCAGATAAGCAGTCGCTCCATGTAAAATACTGGTATTCAGCTGCATCCGGTTAGACTGGAAGCCGACCCCAACATGGTTGGGAAAAGGCTAGGCTGATGATGATGATGATGCTCACCGCCACTAGACTACCGAAGCTTCGTTAGTCTAGTGGTGGTGAGTTTTATTTATTTAAACCCAATAAGTCCATTTAATCCTAATGAATGACTTTTTCATGAAATATTCATTGAATAGGATTACATGAACTTAGAGGATTGTATTGATGATTTTCATGATTATAATTCTGTAACTACATACGTGTTAGTGGCGCGACTCATTTTTCATCAACATACAACCTGACACTGATCTGCAAATTGCAAAAAACGTAAGAAAATTTGAATTTCGCGGGCTACTCTGACGCAACCACCTTAAGAAGAAATGTGGGTGGTCTTTTCTCCATACAAACGCTCTCCCCTGTTTTCTTTCTGGTTTATGACTTTAGGAGCAGCGGTGGCCCAGTGGTAGCGACCCCGACTTACGAACAGTAAGTCGTGGGTTCGAACCCAGGCAGGCGCATTACTTAGTGTAATTTATTTCATCACCACTGCTCTCAAAAACGGTGAAGGAAAACATCGTGAGGAAACCGGCATGTCCTAGAACCAAAAATTCGAAGACATGTGACATCTACCAATCCACACTGGGCCCGCGTGGTAGATTATAGCCCATTCCCTCTCATAGAGAAGAGGCCTGTGTCCCAGCAGTGGGAACATTATAGGTTGACTATGTTTATGACTTTAAAGCTCTGATTTTTTACAGTTAAATAAATACCAACCTCTTCTATGTCCCTATGTTTTCCTTTTTATGATACATAATCTGTTTAAGCACTGGAACCTTTACAAAATACTCAAAATTGCCTATTTGGACCTCTGTCAACAGAGGCCTAGTGTACAAATTTGACAACTATTCATGAAAAACGTAAAACATAGAGACACAGTATAAACCCTTCTTATACATTTTATGAAAAATCTTTTAAATTGGTTGAATATTGGAGGAGGAAATAGTCGAGAGCCAAACCTCGAATTATTACTTTTTACTATAGTTGTCCTTATCGCACCAATCTCGAAATCGCGCTCGCAGAGCGATAGCTATAGTTTCTTAAAATACCTTCCGCATTTCCTCTTAATGCGACACGACATTCTCTACCAGCCAACATTTGGGTTAAGAGTATCAAGTAGTTAGATGAACATACATACCTATCTACCCCTTCGGAGAAGACAGGGCGTGATATTTAGAAAGAATTTTTGCTCAATGCCAGTTCTAAATATAGACTTCTTAGTACAAAGTAATCCTAACCGGTTTTCGTGTATAAATACCAATATTTCCATGTGTATGTAATATGCAATCATATACCAGGATTTCCTGCTAATGCATTTCATTACACACAAATTGAATTATAATTAGTTATATACATAGTTTGCGTGTACTTCTCATTAATTAAGTGGCAGGGTTATTAAATTAATTTTTCTGGACTGGACCAATTTTGACGGGACTTTTACTTTTTTTTTTTTAGCTGATGTTATAAGAAGTAATTAAGACTACTATTATTTTGGAACTAGCTTATACCCGCGGCATCGCTCGCGTTAATTTAGAATTTGACATTCAATTCGGGTTGTATTCTGCTTGTAATAATATAATTCAATCATGATTCGAAAGACACGTGGCGCCATCTATTATCATAACAACGTTATTGTTGTTTTCCTCGGGAACAGTACTTTTTTTCGGGATGAAAGGTACTCTATGTCCGTTTCTGTAGACCTGACGACGTGTATTCAACATTTCAGGATGCTCGGTTCAGTCGTTTAGGCGTGAAAAGGTAACAAACAAACAAACTTACTTTCGCATTTATAATATAAAATATACAATATAATATATATAAGATAATATATAATATTAGTAAGGAAGGATAAGAATTTAGGGTTCTTTGCAAAAAAACCAAAACCCTTGAAATTGATAACAAAATCCGATTCAAATAGGGGGAAGTCATATTTTTGTAACATATCATAACAGAATATCACGCCTGTAATCCCTGAAGGGTTAGGCAGAAGTGTACCTAATAGAACACCCACATTTCGCCAGTTATGTTTTTATTTTTGTAATAATTTCAAGTAAATAAATCAAATACTGTGTTGCCGGATGTTTAAGTGTCACCTGGTTTTAGTGAGATCAGGTGTTATTGCTTAATATCTAAGTAAGAGGTACCCCGGTAGACGCGAGTTAGGTGTAGATAATATATAATATTTATAATACATATATAACAGTAATGGTGCTCCAATTTATTGAATGTTTGCTTCCTTGTGCCTTGTGGTGTAGTGATGGGATTGATTCGGTCAGTTATTTGTCGATAAAGGTTTAATTTTGTTAGTTAGGGTGGATTGGTTCTATAATTGTTCTGGGTAGTTTGAATCGTATTGACTCGAAGGTAGTTTTATGGTGCCCCGGGCGTCGGGGGTCACGTGGTGGCTTCCGGCCACCGTAGACGCGGACCTGTGGACGGTGGGTAATGGGCTAGCTCGCCGTCCGTCCGTCTTTTGACGACAGGCCATGTTGACGGCGGGTTCGTGTTCCACGCGCGCCTCAAAGAGATGTCAGCAAACAGGGAGGGACCCAAAAAGGCCGATGACTGCCAGGGCTGCGAGACTGTTCGAAAGAGATACCGCGGCCCTGGAACTAAAAGGGCAAGGAAGGAACATGGATGAGTTTTAGTCAGTACAAGTCTGACACATCCTTCCGCTCTGCCCAGAGCGAGAGAAGTCATTTGATGATTTCCCATCCGAAAAAAAGGGTGGATTGGTTCTATAATTGTTCTGGGTAGTTTTTTGGTTACAATAATGGCAATCGCACCTAACTATATAATATTATAAATGTGAAAGTAAGTTTGTTTGTTTGTTTCTTGCGTTGTGTTGGAAGGCCTCCCACTAGGTGGACCGATGACCTGATGAAGGTTGCAGGGATCCGCTGGATGCGAGTCGCACGGGACCGGTCAATGTGGCGACACTTGGGGGAGGCCTATGTCCAGCAGTGGACGTCTTTTGGCTGAAATGATGATGATAATGATGAAGTTTGTTTGTTAAGTTTTCACGCCTAAACCATTGAACTGATCATCCTGAAATTTTGCATATACGTTGTGAAGTGTACAGAAACGGACATAAACTTTCATTCCGAAAAAAAGTACTGTTCCCAAAGAAAACAAAAAAAACTTTCTTCTGAAGTAGATGGCGTCACAACTTCAAATATTATTATAAACAATCAATGACACTGCTTTCACTGCAACGAACCAAGCGTGAAGTTTATCTAATCTATCAATCAACAAACTTACTGTTTCTAAAATCGATTATAACAACATCCCTTTAGTAAATACCGCATCGAAATAAATTAGTTAGAAGAGAGAAGCATCCTTGAATTAAAATGCTTGGTTTAAATTATAAAATGACTAGCTTATGCCCACGGCTTCGTCCTCGTAGAGTACGATAATTGTCCCACCGGATCATAATTATCATTCAACATTCTTCTGCCCTTATCTCAACTTATTTGCTGTCGACGCAGCATGTCTTCTTCTTCCATACTTCTCTATTACTCGGCATCTCATCAGTCACCTCCTTTCCAGCCATATCATCCTTCACACAGTCCATCCATCGTTTCTTTGGTCTCTACTCTTATACCCATCCACCTTCAAAACTTTCCTCACGACATTTTCCTCATTCCTTCGCATCACATGCCCATACCACGACAACTGATTACCGCACAACTTTTCAGTCACCGGCGCCACTTTCAGACTTCCTCTTATGTACTCATTTCTTATTTTATCTATTCTCGTAACACCACACACCCCCCTCAGCATTCTCATCTCAGCCATATGCAAATACCTTTCATCCATCCCTTTTGTGGCTCAACATTCTGATACAAACAAGACAGCAGGTCTAACCATTAACCACCAGATCATACTACCAGGATAAAATGTACCTACATTATGTAGTAATCCAGGTTATACACTATCTGTGTGATAAATTTCATCCAAATCCGTTCGAGTTTTTGCGTGAAACAGTAACAAACATCCATCCATCCATCCTCACAAACTTTCGCATTTATAATATAACTAGCTGATGCCCGCAGCTTCGCACGCGTAGATGGCGTTTTTCGCGACCAAAAGTAATCATGCAATTTTTATCCCGTTCCTGCAACCTATTCTAGGGATAAAAATTAGCCTATGTCTCATTCCAGGCTAATCTAGCCCTGTACCAAATTTCAGCCAGATCCGTTAATCCGTTAGAGCCTGATTGAATAACAAACATCCAACCACCGACACCTCCAACAAATATCATTATAGTTTATCCAATGTAAACAAAAACTTGACAAATTATATACTAAAACCTTTCTCAAGAATCACTCTATCCATTGGTGAAAACAGCATAAAAAATGGTGCAGTAGTTTTTGAGTTTATCGCGAAGAGACAGACAGACGCGGCGGAGGACTTTGTTTTATAATATGTTGTGATAGTGATAGAAGGAATAATGGGTTGAAACTCTAGGGCCGTGGGGTCCGAGTGCTCATAGCCTATTTAAGGAAATTTCGAAACGCCTAGTTGACGCTTCCCGTGACCCAAGGGCTGGCTTTTACTTTGGCCAGAGGCTAAGTGTTGCCATACAACGTGGCAACGCCGCCAGTCTCTTGGGCACATTACCATCTGACAGCGTTGAGGAGGAGTTTTTCGATGCCCTTTTATAGTTTGTTGTTAGTTTATCTATTTTAGTTTAATAGTTTTTAATTATCAATGTATATAGTTAATACAATAATAAACTTTTTGAAGTAAAAAAAAGGAATATAATAATCTATGAGTTGTTATACATATGTTCGCCCCCTATTACATGGGACTTACATAACTGGTGAAATGTGAGTGTACACGTCTGCCTAACTGGTGCGTCTGGTAAATTTGATGTACCGAGAATAAGGAATTATTTTGGCGACCGAACGCTTGATAAAAGAGTACCTTACCTTCTCAACCATTTGCCTGCTGATTTTAGAACTCAGAAATTAAAAGGCAAATTTGCCAAATTACTTAAGTGGTTCTTTCTCGAGAGTTTGTGAACTATGTTCTAAGGAATGTGGTTCACAGATTGTTGAGGAAGAGAAAATAGAAAGATATGAGTTTTATATGTCGAGTCATTTGTTTAACATATTTCCTTTACACTGTCAATACCTAGATAATATATATAAATAAATATATATATAGATATTATTGTTATTTACTTACTATAAAATTCTAAGAACTAACTTGAATTTAAGTGTTTGCACTATTTAACCTTTTTTATTTTTATTTGTATAGTGTGTTCGGTTCCCACAGACAAACCGTGAAAACGGTTTTGTGGGGCATAGTTCATAAGTTTGTTTTTTTTTATAAACTTTCTTTTAATAAATAAATAATAAATAATAATAATAACCCTTTGGGGATTGCAGGCGTCATGTTATAAAAATAAATCAAAATCCTCAACACAAAATACAAACTATCGATACTTCGTTCCCCTCCCTAGCAAGGACTTACAGCTTGCCACAGACATTACACAAGTGCTGCGACGCTTGCGCAACCGACGTATTATCTATAACTCGTTTTATATCAGTAGCCGTTTTTTGTCTGTCTGTCTGTCTATTACTATCCCAAGAATTCAGGTTGATTCTGTATTGCTACAAAGATCGTGAGTTTTAGTCACGATTTGAACTAGTTTTTTGATAAGATTTTTACATGGAAAGTAAGTTAAAATTAATTTAAGTTTTTATGACTTGTGGTGATAAATTTAGAGACCTTGGCTTTAGGAGGAATTTTGAAGTCATAGGTCTCGAGTTGATCCCAACGTACCTCTGATTGTTAGGGTTCCGTACCCAAAGGGTAAAAACGGGACCCTATTACTAAGACTTCGCTGTCTGTCCGTCCGTCTGTCTGTCACCAGGCTGTATCTCATGAACCGTGATAGCTAGACAGTTGAAATTTTCACAGATGATGTATTTCTGTAAAAAACGGGATCCACTGTCCGTCTGGCTGTCTGTCTGTCACTAAGCTGTATCTCATGAACCGTAACAGCTAGACAGTTGAAATTTTCACAGAGGATGTATTTCTGTGGCCGCTATAACCACAAATAATAAAAATATAAATTATTTAATATTAAAATGGGGCTCCCATACAAGCAACGTGTTTTTTTTTTTCGGTTTATGGTACGGAACCATTCGTGCGCGAGTCCGACTCTCACTTGGCCAGTTTTCCGCATTCATGTGCGTATTGAGTAATTATCACTTGTTCAGTAAAGGAATTCGCTGTCGTTTTTTGATGTGATATTAAAGTTAGTGGCTTCAAAAAAAAACTGTTTCCTGCAAAAATCACTGTTCCATACATTTTAGGTTAAAATGTATGGAACAACTGCTTTAAAAAAAAAAAACAACGTGTTGCACTCCGGGAGTGCCGGTAGAAGTGAAAACTTGAAACAACGCCTTCTAGCTTAAATATATGAAATTTCAATAGCTTTCTGACGACGATCTGACGAAGTGACGCGAGTTTAACAGTTGGCTGGAAGTTCAGTTGGCTCATAATGATGTTCTGAATACGTGGTTACCGTTTTAGTGCCAACACCTTACACCTTATATACACTATGTTTTAATGATTAATATGAATGTTATAATATAATAATGAATGTTTTAAGTATTAAATAAAGAGAAAAAATATTTTATAACAAGAACATCAAAAAATCTTTCGAGACTTTTTTATAATACAAAAGACATCAACGCGTGTTTTAAAAGCTTTTCAATACAATGCAAATAATTATGATTGTTTTAAACAAATCTCTCTTTTTTATTTAGAGAAAAATAAAAATGAAAAAAAAACTGGCCAAGTGGAGTCGAACTCGCGCACGAAGGGTTCCCTACCATAAACCGAAAATAACACGTTTCTTGTATGGGAGCCTTCTTTAATTATTAAATAATTTATATTTTTATTATTTGTTGTTATAGCGGCAACAGAAATACATCATCTGTGAAAATTTCAACTGTCTAGCTATCACGGTTCATGAGATACAGCCAGGTGATAGATAGGCAGACGGACAGTGGATCCCGTTTTTACCCTTTGGGTACGGAACCCTAATGAAAACAGGGACCAGTAATAACCTCTGCCTAACCCTTATCCGGGAATTACGTTCGTAATGAATTGTTATGGATACCATCTTCAGAAATATAATTACGGCTATGTAATAGCACACCTACGCATTAGTGTCTCATTTCAATTAAAATAGACAAATTGAAAAAAAAATGCCGCTTTTAACAACAAAACGACACTCTTAAACACAAATCCGTTTACCTTATTCAATTTCGATCAGCTATTAATTCATAAAACCATATTCGGTAATAAATGAATTAGATAATCATTCTGAGGATCCAAAATGGATGACACTAAAAAAAGCAGTAAACATTTGAAAGGACATCCTTTGTCCGAATATGATTTTATTTGTATGTAGGCGGTATTTCTTAGCATTAGTAGCCTAATTTTACATAATATAGGTCACCTATATAATTTAGGAGCTTCCACAGTTTTTGGTAGCTTATTCAATTGAAACAAGTTATTTGGAAATCTCTGGAATTTTACAATTAAAATAAGAGAATTTGAAAAATAAGACGTAGCATACGCAGACCCCAAATAAATTGGGATAACGGCAGCAGAATAATGATAATGATTTAGTAAGAAAACTAATTATTATATTAACTTATTAAAGATTCAGAAGGCGTTCTTCTTTTTAACGTGTCGATGGCAATTCAAATTAAGTTATGGTCATCTCTTAGCTGTCACGGTTTATTTTAATTAAGTACTTTATTTTTAAATTGTTCATCTACTCTTTTACTCTGGACGCTCTTAATTTGCACGCCTTTTTACATCGTTCTCACATACATGTTCAACATGAATGATGTAACCAAGATTTTGTAACAATATTTTGATTGAAAAGAGTGGCCATGGAGTTTCCTGCCCATTCGTCTCCATAGAGATCTACGCTTTGAAATGGACAACTACAGTACTTTCACAAGTTATTATGCCTTGTGTCTATGACTTTAGCTTAGCCATCTTTGTTTTTCCGACATTTAAAAGTGCCTGTAATGGTCTAATTGATATAAATGCTTTTGAGTTTGAGTTAGCCCGAAATTTGGCGACGATATTGCCACTTTTAGAAGCATCCATCAGCTCCTGTGACATGACACGATATCAACTGTCCCATCGTTTGTGGGGCAGCACCACATTAACACTCCACGGTCATCTACGAATCTCCAACTGAACAGGTTTTCCTTGCTTCGGCCAACCTTTGTCCGGAGTCCGCTAATTCACTGACATCATCCTCTTCATAATTTTCCTGCCCTTATCCCAATTCATTTGGGATCGGCGCAGCTTGTCTTCTTCTTCCATCATCATCATCATATCAGCCCGTTGTTGTCCACTGCTGAACATATAGGCCTCCCCAATCGATTTCCAACGTGTCCGGTCCAATGCCACCTGCATCCAGCGACTCCCTGCAGTTTTGACAAGGTCATCGGTCCATCTAGCAGGTGGCCGTCCCACGCTGCGCTTTCCAATGCGTTGTCTCCACTCATTCTTCTTCCATACTTCTCTATTACTCGTCATCTCATCAGAGACCTCTTTTCTAGCCATATCGTCTTTCACACAGTTCTGATAATTCACTGCTGAAATGCTTAATATTATTTATTTGAAATATGACTAACATGGTAAAAAGACATGTAGTTATTTCCTATTAAGAAATATCACATATGTATGTTCGCCATGCTTAGTTAGAGTTGTGTTCACACAGCCCTAGACATCCACTTAAGAGGTTAGAGTCAATGGCGCAATCATATGTCATTTGTAGGCAAAGCAATCGTTGAACGATGTCACATTTTTTTAAAGAATTTCTCCGCTATGGTGGCTTTTGCAAAATAAGTATCTCATAATCAAAGCAATATCATCATTATCTGCTGAGCCTTTTCCCAACTATATTGGATTCGGCTTCCAGTTTAACTGGATGCAGCTGAATACCAGTATTTTCCATGGAGCGACTGTCTATCTGACGTCCACAACCCAGTTAATACTGGGTACTGCGATAATGCCTTCTATGAGCACTATATTCCCTTTAATTATGTCCTACGTTTAAACTAACACAGCATTAATAGCCTAGTGGTGGGACCGTCGGACTGCCAAGTTATAGGTCTCGAGTTTGATCCCAACACACGTACCTCTGATATTTCGGTTTCATGTGCGTATTGTATAATTATCACTTGTTTCGGTGAAGGAAAACATCGTGAGGAAACCAGCATGCCTGAGAGATATTTCTTGACGGCATGTAAAGCCAAGTCAGAGGTCTATAGGTGGCATAAAAACTCTGACACCAGGTTAGGTATAACCACACGATAAAATTTAAACTAACATCTATAACAAGCGTTTGACAGTTCAAAATTGCCTGATGACTTATATTTGAAGCAGGTTACTGCAAGAACAAACAGTACATCGGCTGCACATAAGTTTTCCCAGTTCAATGACCGTTCAGTGACCCCATATTCATAACGAAATGATTTATATCAATTTCTTCGAATTGCTCGTAAATATTCTACACAAGATGGTTTGTAAAATATTTTTATGTGTTTGTTAAAAGTTGCTTTTACAACTAATAATACTTGTAGACATGAAGCCGACATCAAAAAAAATCTTCATTTATCGTGTGGTTAGTGCCTAACCTGGTGTCAGAGTTTTTATACCGCCAATGGGCCTCTGACTTGGCTTTAAATACCGTCGAGAAATATAACTTAATATAACTTATAAATATAACATGCTGGTTTCCTCACGATGTTTTCCTTCACCGAAGCAAGTAAATCAATGAACATAAAGGGTGTAAACAGACTCTAAACGAAGCCGAAAGGCACTTGTTCTCCCCGTCATTGCGATCATTTTTTTGCTGTAGACCATACCTGGGAACCTTCTAGTTACGGAGATATTGGGGGTCAAAGTTCCAACTTTTTCACAAGTTTTTTTTTAAATACATGTTTTTAATGTAAGATTTTTACTTTAAACACCTCCAGGACACCCTTACTATTCAATCTATCAATCAGCACAATGTTTTGAGTGCGTTACATTGAGTCCTACTGTAAAACGTGATTTTTCAGGCCAAAAGAAAAAGTCGTTTCCCAGCACTAATTTTTGCGTAAAGTTACTTAGTTTGATGTACATAATGCTTGGTTGACGGCTTCGTGAAGAGTCTGTTTACACCCCGTAATTAGGAAAGGCAGCATATGATGGTGACATAGAATTTTCGTTCCAAATATCCAGTCATCCACCATCATCATTTTCTGCCTAGCCCTTTTTACAATGGGTAGTAATAAAAGCTCCTAAAAATATAAAAAAATGAGCACACCCAAAATATGAAATGTACTGCTAAATACTAATCTTGCAACAACTGAAATGACAAAGAAACAACCGAATAAAATACTGAAAAATTCTGAAAATTAAGACTGCTTTGCTGACGTGATATTTTTCACCACCAACTTAAATTGAGTTTTAACTTAGAAATAAATAAAACGGGAATAAAATCATGGTTAAGATAAATTTCAAAATGTAATAAGGCGTAGTTGCTGTGACTCATTTCGGTCTGCAGGGTTTAAAGTAACCTAACCTAACCTAACGTCGGGGTCCCCAAGGTCCCGGGTGCGCCAAATCACGAACTCGCTTCGCTTGCTCTTGCATCCTAAGTTATAGGGCTTAAGAAAACGATTAATAACGAACAAATAAAAGTGAATGATGCGTGAAATCTTCCTGCCTAGCTACAGAGTTCTTCGAACTCGTCGTCGCGCTTTCCGTTCGCTATGTGCGTTTTGCCACGTTAACGATACATTGCGTATGAGGAAATAACCAAATCGGATTTATTGGATTCCCATAACATTCTTAAAATAATGTCTTGTACCGGTCATCTTAATATGATATACTGAATTCACCCCATCAGTTTGTGGAGGGCTGTTCCTTTCACCCTGTGAAGACAGACGGGCTTAACAACATAAAGAGCTTTCCAACGTTATGGTACAATGATAGTTTCTGAATATTGAATTGCAAAAAGAGGAAGTCTGAAAGTGGCGCTGGTGGTTGAAAAGTTGTGTGGTAGTCGGTTGTCGTGGTATGGGATGTGATGCCGAGGAACTCAGGTAATAGGGACGTTTCCTGAAAAAAAAATATGATTCTATTTAGACCGTCAGTTAGATTATCGAAAAATATTGGATATTATTATGTATTTTTTGTTTTATCAAATCAATAAGAAATAACGAAGATAAAACGCATCAAAGTTCATGAGTGGGGGCTTGTGACGTCATTTTCTGCGTAAAAGTGTACCGAAATGTGACGTCACACTAGTTTTCAACGCGCTGCATCGTCCTCATTTATACTATACGAGAAAAAAAATACGTTTCCAGTATTTTTTGGAAATCTATCTGTCGGACTAACTAGATTTTTTTGGTCAACTACCCTATTATTGAAATTTCTCTTAAGTCTAAGAGAATTTCAAACAAATCCAGCCGACGATATGGATAGTGCTTAATTACTGGATAGGCTCGCTCCCTTTACAATAAGATAACATCCAGAAAACCGTTTTCATGTAGTAGTCTGCCTACCCCTTTGGGAAATACCAAACAGCATGATGTTATGTGTCTATTACTGTCCAGTTTACTCAGATCTTTATTTATTCAGAATTCTTCTTTTAATAAAGCTCAATGTATTTTGGTTTTTTCACTATTTACTTTCACCATTCTGTAACTATGTTTTTGCTGCGGTTTTACTCGCGTTTTGTAATAGTATGTTTAAGTTTATGTGTTTTGCAATGATATACGTACAATGGTGTACGTATTTGTTTTAGCTTGAATAGTGCAGTGGTTATTAATGCGGTTACTGAGTGTGTGGTTCTCTGTTTGATGTTTAGATTTCGAAGTAATACAAAATTTCTTAAACATAACATAACATCACGCCTGTAATCCCCGAAGGGATAGGCAGAGGAATACCTAATAGTACACCCACATTTCTCCAGTTATGTTTAAGTCCCATATTATTAGGTGCGAGCCTATTGCCATCAACCGGGCGCAAATCCAGGCTCCGTGGCTGCTACTGAGAAATTTGCTGATGGCAAAACCTAAAAAGACGTTGCCCGAACCGGGAATCGAACCCAGGACCTTATGATCAGCAGTCATGGTTGCGACGACTGGCCCAACGAGGCAGTTAGTAAATTCCTTAAAGTTAATTATGTTAAGGTTTTCTTAGTTTAAGAGGATTCGTTTAGAACCACACCTTTTCTCGACCTCATATAATTGCCCATAGGTAGATATGAAATAAAATATTTAGATTTTGACACGCAAAACTCAAACTCAAAACATTTATTTCAATTAGACCATTACAGGCACTTTTGAATGTCAGAAAAACAAAGAAGGCTAAGCTACAGTCATATACAGAAATACGTTACAAGTAGTCAGTGGCCCGAAAGTTTGACAACCAGTCTTACCAAAGGGTATCGTACTACCCATACCCAGTACTAACTGGGTTGTGGGGTCAGATAGGCAGTCGTCCCATGTTAAATACTGGTATTCAGCTGCATCCGGTTGGACAGGAAGACGACCCCAACAAAGTTGGAAAAAGGCTAGGCAGTTGATTATAAAACGCAAATATGCGGTACATTCATTGCTACATTACATCAAACATGATTAGATTAAGAATCTCTTTGCTGGAGGTATTCCTCGAAGCGCTACCATTTTGAGGCGCACCTAATGAGGCGCTCCTATTTTATTCCTCGGAGCGCACCTTTTAGTAGTTAATATTTTTAGTTGCTATCGGGAGCACTACTAAAAGGTGCGCTTCGAGGAATAATAATAATAATAATGTGTATATATAAATGAATAAACGGAATAATAATAATATCTTGGGACAACCAACACACTGCCATCTGATCCCAAACTAGGCAGAGTCTGTACTATGGCAACCAGACAACTGATAAACATATATTTCTAAATACATACATATTATAGATAAATTACACACCCAGAAACAGAACAAATAATCGTACTCATCGCACAAAGATTTGTCCTGTGTGGGAATCGAACCCACGACCTCCGTCCTAGCAGTCAGGGTGACTAACCACTAGACCAACAGGAAGGAGGAATAAAAAAGGAGCGCCTCATTAGGTGCGCCTCAAAATGGTAGCGCTTCGAGGAATACCTCCTTTGCTAAAGTTGGTGAAATAAAAATTGGTTTTTATATACTAATAAACGTAGCGTGAGCTTTAAGATTCCGTGTCAACTAGTCCACACCTATCCCGGGCAGCGAGTGCACGTACCCTTTTTCGGATGGGAAATCATAAAATGACTTCTCCCGCTCTGGGCAGAGTGGAAGGGAGTGTCAGACTTGTACTGACAAAAACCCATCCATGTTCCTTCCTTGCCTTTTGTGTTCCAGGGCCGCGGTATCTCTTTCGAACAGTCCCGTAGTGTTTCTCATGAACACCACAATCAAGAACTCAATCTTGGGACGTTTAGTCCAAAAAATATTGTTAACTTGACGCATCATTAGGTTTGAAGTGCACAATTCAGCTTGTCCACGGCAGCGACTCGAATTTTGTCAAATTGCCTCATTTTATCAAATAGTAAAAAAAGAGAAAAGTAAATTGACGAATTTAGATGAAAAATTACAAAAATAAAATCGCAACTGGCGTAATCTATGCTCTTATATATTCGATCTTACCCTTATATACAGGGTGTAGACAGACTCTTCACGAAGCCGTCAACCAAGCATTATGTACACCAAACTAACTTTATGCAAAAATGAGTGCTGGGAAACGACTTCTTTTTGGGCTAACAAATCCCGTTTTGCTGTAGGACTCAATGTAACGCACTCAAAACATTGTGCTGATGGATGGATTGAATAGTAAGAGGTGTTTAAAGTAAAAATTATCCATTAATAACACGTATTAAAAAAAATATTGAGATAAAGTTGGATCTTTGACCCCCAATATCTCCGTAACTAGAAGGTTCCCAGGTATGATCTAGAACAAAAGAAATAAACGCAATGACGGGGAGAACAAGTACCTTTCGGCTTCGTTAAGAGTCTGTTTACACCTTTTATTATATATACTTGTTATTATCTATATTTATATTATAAAGAGAAAATATTTGTATTTTTGTATGTAACGAATAAACTTAAAAACCACTGGACCGATTTGAAAAATTCTTTCAGCAATGGATAGCTACGTTATCAGCGAGTAACATAGGCTTTTTGTTATCCCCGTACTCCCACGGGAACGGGAACTACGCGGGTGAAACCGCGTGACGTCTGCTAGTAATATTATAAAGCTGATGAGTTTATTTGGTTGAAGGCGCTAATCTAAGTAACTGCTTCATACAGAACAATAATATTCTTTTAGTGATGGATAGCCCATTTATCGAGGAAGGCTATAGGCAATATCATATCAAGCTACAACCAATAAGAGCGGAGCATCAATGAAAAGTCTTGCAAGAAAAGGGAAGTATTTGAGCTACTGTCAATTTTTTCTAATTTTATTTCATTTATTTCGATGCTAGTCACGGACTAAGCTTATTAAACTCGACCCCTTGGGAGATTCACAGGGAATGGAACAATAATCATTAATAGTAATTAAGTCACCTGCATATTAATTATGACTGTTGCTTCAAAGTTATTACCCAACCTGACCTTGAAACATGACAACAAACTGGTCTCGATCTAGTAACCCCTTTGAAAATAACTATTATTTCTTTAGCAATACTAATGCCTTCGTAGATTTAGTGGACTGGTGAGTTTGGGGTTCAGGGCTTAATTCTCCGGGCGAGCAAAGTGTTACCGGTTATTTTTCAATGGAAAATTTAAAAAAAAAAGACAGTGGCCCTAAATCTGACAACCAGTCTTAGCAAGAGGTAACGTGTTTCCCAGTACTGACTGGGTTGTGGAGGTCAGATAGGCAGTCGCTCCATGTAAAATACTGGTATTCACAGATACGTGTTGTGCAGTTTAATACCAGTATGTTACATGGAGCGACTGCCTATCTGACCTCCAAAACCTAATAAGGCAGCGCTGACTGACTAGTCGTCAGACTTCTGACCTTTTACCTATCCGTAACAACTGTCAAAGATCTGCAAATTAAAGTCAGAACCAACTGCTTGCATGCTTTCCGAAACACAGTACGTAATGGATGTTCACCCATCTATGGGCCAACCTCGGCAAGCTTTGCTTAACCTAGAAGATTGGTCCGTCGGACTGATATTATTTAGCCCTGATCTCCTATTCTTGACTTATAATGGTATAAGATACCATAGGAATCTCACACTGTGCCCATGTAGTTTGTGGTTCGATCCTCATAGAGGTGAAGCCTGGATCCCAGCTTTTGGAACATTATAAGCTTGCCATTTCACCAACACGAAATCATAACTTACCTACCCTCACACCTGTAATCCCCGAAGGTTAAGCAGATGTGTTTGTATCAAGTAGTCCAATTAATTTATTTATTTATTAACTAGCTGAATCCCGCTTCGCCCGCGTGGATGTCGGTTATCGCGACCAAAAGTAATCATAAAATTTTGATCCCGTTCCCGCAACAAAAACTTGACAAATTATATACTAAAACCTTCCTCGAGAACCTCTATCCATTGGTGAAAACAGCATAGAAATCGGAGCAGTAGTTTTTGGGTTTATCGCGAACAGACAGACGTGGCGGAGGATTCTGTTTCATAATATGTAGTGATACTTAATGCACAATGTACAAAGGCGGACTTAATGCCTTGGGCATTTTCTACCAGTCTTGGTCTTGTCTTTGTTTTTTAATTTCATAAAAGGGCAAGCCTGTTGCCATGAAACAGGCACAGACTCCGGGCTAAAAAACACCTGATAGAAAACTTAATAACACCTTTCCTTTTGTATATTCGCTGTACACTTTATGTTGTATTATATACTTGTACTCGTATCTGACGGCATCACTGGGTCGGAATACCAGCTCTGTGACATTTTTTTAAATGTTACAGCACCATGCTTTGATGGGGCCTTTTGGCCTGGTACAGGAACAATTTCGTTTGATTTTTTCTTATGTTGTTTAATTTTTTACATAATTTTGTTATATTGTTAATTTAATCATTTTTATTTTTGTTATGTCCTGTCATCATCATCAGCCTATAATGTTCCCACTGATGGGACACAGGCCTCCTCTCTATTAGAGGGAATGGGCTATAATCCACCACGCGGGCCCAGTGCGGATTGGTAGATGTCACATGTCTTCGAATTTTTGGTTCTAGGACATGCCGGTTTCCTCACGATGTTTTCCTTCACCGTTTTTGAGAGTGGTGATGAAATAAATTACACAAAGTAATGCGCCTGCCTGAGTTCGAACCCACGACTTACTGTTCGTAAGTCGGGGTCGCTACCACTGGGCCAGCGCTGCTCTACGGACTAATAAATACATTTTCTTTCTTTTCAAACCTATCAATTAAACCCAGGACCTCATATACAGTAGTAGGGTTTTCTTTTCTTACCCTTCCTCCTCACGAAGAGGAGACCTGGATCCGAGCCGTGGCAATATAATAATAATAATAATCGACTACTCGATAAACTAAATCCTCTTTCAAAAACTCCAAGTAACACAATACCCAAGTTGAAATGACTTAACCAAAATTCGTTTTACCATTGCCTTCGACTTTCACTTCGACGCTTACGCAAAACTAAAGCGGCCGGCTCGCTCCTGGCATTACAATGTACCGCGGCGTTGCCTGCATACGCGATCAAATTAGATCACTGAATGGCGACATTTTAGACATAATTTTGCAAGTATTTATTTTTTATGGACTAGTTTTTGATGGAGTTTAAATGGTGTTTTAAAAGTGCAGACAAGCAAGACGGAGAATCAGTTGTGTGTTGGGACTTGTGAGAGCTATGCCCAGCAGTGGACTGAGAGAGATCCAGTGACCATTATGTGTGTTATAATAATGTCCACTGTAAGACGCGTCTTCTAAAACAGAGATAAATTGAACGTTAATCACCCATGCATGCTATGATTATACATCCTACTTCCAACTAATATTAAAAATGCGAAAGTTTGTGAGGATCTTTCACGCAGAAACTACTCAACGGATTTAGATGAAATTTAGCACACGGATAGTTTATAACCTGGCTTTATACATAGGATAGTTTTTATCTCGGTAGGGCGATTGTTAAATAAAAAAAACTCCATCCAGGCGAAACCGCAGGCATATTATGCTAGTTATTTATAAAGGCTTCAGTTTCTGGGCTACTACGTTCTAATTTAAGCAAGTCTATTAGTAAATTAGGACTTAAGGTGGAAGCGTACGCCTACCGGGAACAGTCCCGCAGGCCTGTGCGGGAATGTTCCAAAGAGATACCGCGGCCCTGGAATACAAAGGGCAAGGAAGGAACATGGATGGGTTTTAGTCAGTACAAGTCTCACACTCCCTTCCGCTTCGGCCAGAGCGGGAGAAGTCATTTGATGATGTCCCATCCGTCCAAAAAAAAAGTGGAAGCGAAATTCAAATTTTCTTACATTTTTTGCTATTTGCAGGTCAGTGTCAGGTTGTATGTTGATGAAAAATGAGTCGCGCCAGTAACACGTATATAGTTACAGAATTAAAATCATAAAAATCATCAATACAACCCTCTAAATTCATTTAACCCCATTGAATGACGTTTTCATGAAATATGCATTGAATAGGATTACTGAACCGTAATTTTTATGATAATAATATTAATAAGGAGCTCGTGGCTAAACAATAACAGCCGCTCGGGTCGATCTTTAGGTTAAGCCGTGCTTGCCTAGGTTGGTCTGTGGATGGGTGACCACCCATTACATACCGAGTTTCCTCCGTGCCTCGGAAAGCACGTTAAGCCGTTGGTCCCGGCTGTCATTTGAAGATCTTTGACAGTCGTTAAAGTAGTCAGTGGCCCAAAAAGTCTGACAACCAGTCTTACCAAGGGGTATCGTATTTCCCAGTAGTAACTGGGTTGTGGAGGTCAGATAGGCAGTCGCTCCATGTAAAATACTGGTATTCAGCTGCATCCGGTTAGACTGGAAGCCGACCCCAACATAGTTGGGAAAAGGCTAGGCAGATGATGATATTTCTTCTAAGTTTTGCAACCTGTCTATGTTGCCATAGATCGGTCGATATCTTGCTAGATAACACGATATGTTTTTTAGCTGATTTTAGAAATTGTGTTATGAGTTTTCTAGTCACGATTGGAATAGTTTGTTTTAGTTTTAAGCAAGGGACCACCATCTTCGACCACATCATTGCTTACAATCAAGTGAGATATTGGACAAACGTGAGTAAGAACAATCGAGAATTGTATTATTATAAGACGCTCGGATCAATCTTCAGGTTAAGCCGCGCTTGCCTAAGTTGGTCCGTGGATGGGTGACCACCCAAAGTCTGACAACCAGTCTTACCGAGTCTAAACTTGTCCCCGTCATTGCGATCATTTTTTTGTTTTAGACCATACTTGGGAACCGTCTAGTTACGGAGATACTGGGGGTCAAAGTTCCAACTTTTTCACCAGTTTTTTTTTTAATACATGTTTTAATGTAAGTTTATTACTTAAAACACCTCCAAGACACCCTTACTATTCAATCCATTCAACAGAACAATGTTTTGAGTGCGTTACATTGAGTCCTACCGTAAAACATGATTTTTCAGCCCAAAAAAAAAGTTGTTTCCCAGCACAAATTTTTGCGTAAAGTTACTTAGTTTGATGTACATAATGCTTGGTTGACGGCTCCGTGAAGAGTCTGTTTACACCCTGTATAACTTATTACTATCTCAAAAGGAAACGACTCAGATTACATAGTCTTATATACATAGCGACTAGGGACTAGAATCGTGTAATTAAACTATGTATTATCTATTGTGTATTGTTTAAAAATGAAAGTGCTATATGTGTGCTCACGACATTTTTCATCAAGGTTATTGACGGGTGCCTTGAAAACAATACTGTACTGTGTGTGTACTGTGTGTGTGTGTATACTGTTGCACGTTTTCACATACACTAGGCGAAACTTAAATGAAAGCCTAAATATAAATGCGTTGTTGGATTTTTAGCTTTTCAATGCTAAGTTTAGCGTTGGAAATTCAATAGCAGGGGTTTAGAGTCATTTAAATGATGCTATATGGTTTAGTGAATGGAAGCGCGAATGCAGAGTGTGAGGAAGACCTCACACTCTGCATTCGCGCTTCCGTTCACTAACACATCACGGTTCGGTTCCCGGGTCAAGCAAAGTGTTATTGAGTTTTGCCATCAGAAATTGCTTGGAGTCTGGATTTGCGCCTGGTTGGTGATAATAGGCTCGTCCCCTATCAAGGCACTTAAATATAACTGGCGTTTATATGTACTAGTAGATACACCTCTGCCTATCTTTCAAAATTAACAAGCGTGATGTTATGTTGTATTATAAAAGACAAAAATAAAAGCCTCATTAAATTCACACAAATAAAACAAAGATGGCGTCAACAATTTTCAAATTACCCGCTTTAATTGTCATACATTATGGCAGTTGATACAGACATTGAACTCCTGCGCAGTCAGCTGAACGCCTTTCTAACACACGCGTAAATTTTATCTATAGAAAGTACTTATTACGTACTATTGTGAGGTAAGCTGACCGTTTACCGTGACAACATCACGCCTGTAATCCCCGAAGGGTTAGGCAGAGGTGCACCTAATAGTACACCCACAGTTCGCCAGTTATGTTTATGTCCCATGTAATACGGGGCGAGCCTATTGCCATCAACCGGGTACAAACCCAGACTCCGTGGCTGCTATTGCGAAATTCCTGATGGAGAAACCCAATAGTACTTTGCCCGACCTGGGAATCGAACCCAGGACCTCACACTCAGCAGTCGTGTTGCGACATATTTACTCAGATGTGAACATTTCAGACTGATAATAAAATAATGTATGAATCACTACATAGTATAAAACAAAGTCCTCCGCCGCGTCTGTGTGTCTGTTTGCGATAAACTCAAAAACTACAGCATCGATTTTTATGCTGTTTTCACCAATGGATAGAGTGGTTCCCGAGGAAGGTTTTAGTTTATAGTTTGTCAAGTTTTTGTTGCGGGAACGGGATCAAAATTACATGATTACATTTGTACGCGATAACCGCGACATACACGCGGGCGGAGCCGCGGGCATCAGCTAGTACTCATATAAAGTCAAGTTATCGCTTGAAATCTAATTGATCAAACATTTCAACAGTGCGTTCATATTATATTGGCAAATTTTAGCGAATTGCCTACGAATTGTATTTGTTAACTGTGTTGCTACATTGAAAAAGAAGCGGTATTTTAATTAAACTTTTCATTTTCTGGTTTAATTCCATTAGTATTATAGCATATCGAATGGCTGATTAACCGACCACCATGCAAGTTTAAGCTAGTTATAATTAAGGTGGTTGCGTCAGGGTAGCCCGCGAAATTCAAATTTCCTTACGTTTTTTTGCAATTTGCAGGTCATTGTCAGGTTGTATGTTGATGAAAAATGAGTCGCGCCAGTAGCGCGTGAAAATCATCAATACAACCCTCTAAGTTCATGTAACCCTATTCAATGAATATTTCATGAAAAAGTAATTGAACAGGGTTAAATGGACTTACAGGGTTATACTGATGATTTTCGTGATTTTAATTCTGTAACTACATACGTGTTACTGGCGCGACTAATTTTTTATCAACCTTTTACGTGAAAATTACTTGGTGGAAGCGCCAAGGTGGCCAGCGAAATTCAATGCGTTTTTTGCAATTTGCCGGTTAGTGTCAAGCTGTATGTTGTTAAAACGGAAGGGACGCCCTAAAAGGACATCCACTGATCTATCGGTGAGGTACTTAGGCAAGGTCAGGTGCGTAGTACTAGCAACTGGTGTGCGTGTATGACCAGATGTATGAACGTGAACGTGGCAAAAGGGATGAATCGCAGTAGGTGGTGTTACTTAGTTTACATCATAATATCACGCCTGTAATCCCCGAAGGGTTAGGCAGAGGTGTACCTAATAGTACACTCATTCACCAGTTATGTAACAGTAACAGTCCCATGTAACAGGGGGCGAGCCTATTGCCATCAATTGGTTACAAATTCAGGCTCCGTGGCTGCTACTGAGAAATTCTTGATGGAAAAACCCAATAACACTTTGCCCGATCTGGGAATCGAACCCGGGACCTCATCATGCTCAGCAATCGCGCTTGTGGTCAGTAGACCAACCAGGCAGTCTCTCATAGTTTCTGCCTACAAAAAAGCCTACTTATAATATGTATGTACATAATTAGTAATACAAATTTTCTACAATTTGCAATGATATAAAAGTAACAATATAATTATTATTACATAAAAGCCGGAGAAAGGTAATTGTGTACATAATTAAAAATGAGAGATTATATCAAATAAAAAAAAAGAATTATGCAACATATCAAGAAACTCCGAATAGCTTTGGTTTACGATCCGTTTTTAGTAGTAATGTTTATTGATATGACATAATTGCTAGTTTATATCTGAGTTAGTACCGATAATGATAAGATTCGTTTGTCTGTCTAGCATATATTAGAGAATTCGGAAATATTATAGGCTGTCTAGCTAGCAATTAGTCAGTTACCACCCGGAGTTTGAAATTGTGCCCAGTTGATAGCAATAATTTCACCTGCCGCTGCCTACAATTGACTGTCTCATTGGTACAGATGCCAGCACATCTTCATCATCATCATCTGCCTATAATTTTCCCACTGCTGGGACACAGGCCTCCTCTCTATGAGAGGGTATGGGCTATAATCCACCACGCGGACCCAGTGCGTTGGTAGATGTCACATGTCTTTGAATTTTTGGTTCTAGGACATGTCAGTTTCCTCACGATGTTTTCCCTCACCGTTTTTGAGAGCAGTGGTGATGAAATAAATTACATTTGTGTAATTTATTTCATCACCAAAAATACATGACTACTAAATACTACTACTATTTACTTTGGTAAGGCGCCCGCCTGGTTTCGAACCCACGACTTACTGTTCGTATGTCCGGGTCGCTACCACTGGGCCACCGCTGCTCTCAACCAGTACATCAAGCTACTACAATCTGTCAAATTTCTTTAATAGAATTTCAACTCTATCGCTAAAGAATTAGGTTGATTGGGAAAATTTGACAGTTTCGGGTAACTTGATGTACTGTCTGTACATTGGTCACAAGTGCGACTGCTGAGCAGTCCTCAGTTCGATTCCTTTGTCGAGCAATGTGTTATTGGCTTTTTCCATCTAGAAATGGTCCGTTGTAGCCCGGACTATGAATTTGTATATAAATCATCATCTGCCTAGCCTTTTCCCAATTATGTTGGGGTCGGCTTCCAGTCTAACCGGATGCAGCTGAATACCAGTATTTTACATGGAACAACTGCCTATCTGACCTCCACAACCCAGTTAGTACTGGGTAATACGATACCCCTTGGTAAGACTGGTTGTCAGACTTTCACTCCATTGTCTAACTGTAACGACTGTCAAAGATCTACAAATGACAGCCGCGACCAACGACTTAACGTGCTTTCTGAGGCATGGAGGAAACTCGGTATGTAGGGGTGGTCACCCATCATTAGACAAGCGCGGCTTAACCTTGAATATCGAGCCGTGTGGATGTTTTTATTTAGCTACGAGCTCCTAAAATACAACAAACTAAAAAGGGCATTAAAAAACATCCACTCTCCAGCTGTCCTTAGCATCGAACCCAGAAATAACTATAAAAGATAATTACGCGACAAATTAGTTTTAATACCACACCATATTTTTGCACATCATCATTCATAATTTCAGCCAAGAGACGTCCACTGCTGGACATGGGCATCCCCCAAGTGTCGCCACATTGATTAGTCCCGTGCGACTCGCATCCAGCGGATCCCCGCAACTTTCATCAGGTCATCGGTCCACCTAGTGGGAGGCCTGCCAACGCAATGTCTTCCGGTTCGCGGTCGCCACTCCAGAACACTATTTTTGCACACAATCATAAAAATAATTGCTTGCCCGGAATCGAACCGCCACGAGTCAGTACGAGGGCGATATCGCGTGAAACATAGCTTCCTTCAGTAGAACTAAGTCGCTGCATGCTATTAGTAGCGTTTCCTTCCTCAAAAAAACCATTTCCTTCATACTGTGCGCCATTTTTCCGATTTCCACCGGAAATATGAGGCGAGAATTTTAGTTTTACACACGATTAGTTTAAAAACATTGGTTTGGGCTGATGATAATTTTGCACGTATTTCTACATCGTTCTCACATATATGTTTAATCTAAACATGAACGATGTAACCAAGATTTTGTATAAATATTTTTGATTGAAAAGAGTGACCATGGAGTTTCTTGCCCATTCTGCTCCAAAGAAAATTTCTCTTTGGAATGGGCAACTACAGTACTATATATCACAAGTTATTAAGCCTCGTGTCTGTGACTGTAGCTTAGCCTTCTTTGGTTTTCTGATATTCAAAAGTGCCTGCAATGGTCTAATTGAAATAAATACTTTTGAGTTTAAGTTTGAGTTTATAAACGCGAAAGTTTGTCTGAACGGATTTGGATGAAATTTGGAACATAGATAGTTTGTAACCTGGATCCCGTGGGACAATTATCGAACTCCACGCGGGCGACGGTCGCGGGCATTAAGCTAGTTAACTTATAAATATAATGTTTTTTCGTGTATCAAAGCTTAATTATTAGACTTATACTAGGTTGTATCAGCCTGGTTATTCTGTCCCACTGCTGGGACAAGCTCTCTTCTTCTACAGAAGAGGAATCACTACTCATTGCATCTTATAAAAAGATCATTTTGTTAACAGACCATGTCCAAGTTGTCTGGTTTATGTTAGTGTATTTAAAGTAAAGTAATTTACTTATTCCATGTTCGTGCGATCTATAACGTTACAAATGCTAGTTCGATTTCACGCGCAAGCGCAGTCGCTGAGTAGGGTCACCACGTTAAGCAATGTTATGCAAAGTTTCATTTTAGATTAAGAGGAAACACGGTAGGTATTGGAAAAAACTATCGCTGTCGCTCTGCGAGCATGATCTCGACTTTGGTGCGATAAGGATAGCTATAGTAAAAAGTCAAAATTCGAGGTTTGGCTCTCGACTATTTCCACCTCCAATAGTCGACCAATTTAAAAGATATTTCATAAACTGAATAAGAAGGATATATACTGTGTCTTTATGTTTTTCGTTTTTCATTAATAATTGTCAAATTTGTACATTAGGCCTCTGTTGACAGGCGATCTAAATAGGCAATTTTAAGCATTTTGGAAAGATTCTAGTGCTTCTACAGATTATGTATCATCAAAAAGAAAAAAAAGGGACATAGAAGAGGTTGATATTTATTTAACTGTAAAAAATCATAGCTTTAAAGTCATAAGCCAGAAAGAAAACAGGCGAGAGCGTTTGTATGGAGAAAATACCACCCGTATTTCCTCTTAACCTGCAAGAAAATGGTACCGGCGGCAGCGGTGATTGAAAAATTGTGTGGTACTCCGTTATCGTGAGGAAATGTGATGTGGAGGAATGAGAAAAGGGTCGAGGATGAATGTAGATGGCTATAAGACTAGACGGAGACCAAAGAAACAATGGATGCACTGTCTGATGAATGATATGGCTAGAAAGGAGGTGACTGCTGAGATGACAAGTAATAGAGAAGTATGGAAGAAGAAGACATGCTGCGCCGAGCACAAATAAATTGGGTTAAGTTCAGGAGAATGCTGATGATGAGAATCGTAAAAGGTAGACACTGAGAATTTTCACAAATGTGTAGTATAACCAAATTAACAACAAAAAAAAGTTAAATAATTCATAAGTGTAGCCACGTTCACATTTATTAGTAAAATCTGTCCTTGTCTTTGGTAATTGGGGGAAATTGTCGATAGTAACGTTGCGAGTAATCCCGAAAATCTGATGACCACTCTTACTTAAGGGGTATTTTATTAGGGCTCTGGGACTGTTCGAAAAAGATACCGCGGCCCTGGAACACAAAAGGCAAGGAGGGAACATGGATGGGTTTTAGTCAGTACAAGTCTGACACTCCCTCCCGCTCCGCCCAGAGCGGGAAAAGTCATTTGATGATTTCCCATACGAAAAAAAAGGGGTATCGTATTGCCCAGTAACGGTTGTAGAGGCAGTCGCTCCATGTAAAATACTGGTATTCAGCTGCAACCGGTAAGACTAAAAGCCGACTTCAATACATATAGTTTTGTACAAGGCTAGGCAGATTGTGTTCAGTCGAAACTAATTTAAAATCTTCATACTAATATTTTAAAGAGGTTAAAGTTTGTATGTAAGGAGTAATCTTCGAAATAACTGATCCGGTTCAGAAAATTCTATTACTAGCCGGAAGCTACATTATTCCCCAGTATTATAGGCTACATTTAAAACGTTCCCGTGGGTTATCTATACATCTATAGATACATATACAGATAAATAAAATTGGAGTGTTTGTCATATTAAAATAGCCGCTTTTTACTAAGTGCATATGGATGCGGTACATATACCAAAACAACATATTTTACAATTTTTGTCTGTCTGTCTGTTTGTTCCGGCTAATCTCTGAAATGGCTGGACCGATTTGGACGGGACTTTCACTAGCAGATAGCTGATGTAACAAGAAGTAACTTAGGCTACTTTTATTTTAGATAAATAATTAGGGTCCCGTCCAAAAAAAAATAAAACCCTTGAAATTGGTAACAAAATTCGATTCAAATAGGGAAGTGCTTATATTAATGAGGATTTTTTAATAATAATTTCACGCGAACGAAGGTCACGGGCAACAGCTAGTTTTCCTATATAACAGGAGCAAAACCGCGAGCAAAAACTAGTAGTTGCATAAAACGTAACGAATGATAAATTGTATTAGACACCATACACGATATGGTCTATAAGTAGACTAATAAAACCATAAACTACACAACTTTATGGCCATTAGCTATGTGGGTGAATTTGATCGTTATATGACATAATTATTTCCTGTGTGCCATCCGCCTAGCACTTTTTCAACCATGTTGTTTTCTGACAACCAGTCTTACCACGGCGTATCATGGAGGGGAGAAAGGTAGACACTCCGTTGAAAATACTGATAGCCAGCTGCATCCGTTTAGACTGGATACTGTACCCAACTTGGAAAAAGACAGACGGTTTAGATTCAGACCACATTTTTTCAGTCTAATTTGGTTGAAAAGTCAAGATAGCAAACTCTGGGGTCTCTGGTTCAATCTCCAGATCGTGAATAGTGTTTGGTCCACTAAAAAATGATATTCGATTGCCATTTCAAAGTCTCTAAAACCTTTGATTAAAAACATAACGTTGCCCAGAGTCTAGGTCTATACCCGGCTGATGGCAATAGGCTCGCCTCTAATTACATGGGACTTAAACATAACGAAATATGTGGGGTACACCTCTGCCTTACCCTTCGGGGAAAACGGACTGTGGTATTACGTTATTACTTAAACCTGATGTGAATTGTAGAGGAACAGATATCCCACCCCTCCTCACTTCATCAATCTAGCAGAACATCTTCCTCCTGGACAGGAACTGCAGCGGCTAATCTGGAAATCTCTTAACCGTTTTCGGACCAGGGTTGGCCGCTGTAGAAATACTTTCCAATGCCAAATGGGGTATCATCGACCCGTCCGATATATAATGCCAGTGTGGAGTCTACAGGATATGCTCCACCTCTTTTCTTGCCCATCCTACACCTACCTGCACCTTCCAGGATTTAAAAGAAGCCAGCAAAAGTGCAGGTGGCTATATACTGGTCGGATATTATTTGAGTCCAGCTAAGTAGTAGAAGTTAAACCTTAGAAATCTCTGCACCTCTGGGTCAACATCAGTCGTCATGTGACATTATTTTCAACCCAAATTCACCTTTAAAAAAAAGTTTACCTAACATAAATCCGAACTTACAACATACTCGATAAAGCCTTGAGTTCTGTCCCCGAGTTACCCAACCGATAGTCACTGTAATACCCCCCCTACATGCGCAAGCGCCTACTCACAGTCAGTACCGCGTATGCGTCGGTTAAAGACGCCATCTTGTATTTTTAAACTACGCTTTTTACTCCGTACAAAATCAACTTTGGAAAATCGTGTGGTACTTTTTTCTGTTATTTGTTTTTTTCTGTGTGTGTGTGTTTTGTTTTTTAGTTTTCTCATGTGAATGTTTTTCTGTCGATTTTATTAGGTGTTCACTGTGATGTAAGTAAGCTAATGTTTTGTGTGTATGTATGTGTGTGTTTGTGAGATTTTCCTATGGTAAATCTTTAATTTTTTGACGTTAATGTGGGACAGGTTAAATTGTGGTGATCATCTGTTAGTTTTTTTAGTGTCTTAGCCTAAAACTAAGCGGCTAGTTTCCATAAAATATCTTAGATACCTATTTGGGTCTGATATTTCACGGTAAATTAAGTAGGTAGGTACTTTCTTTAATAGTGCATTCAAGATCATAAAAAAAACTGTAAGAGTTACATCATGTTCGTAAATACCCTATTTTTTAATCCTTTTAAAAGCAAGTTATGTGACATTCTAATCACAAAAAGTTTAATTAAATTAACATTCACAATTACGATCTATCCATTAACAAATTGTCAAAGTAACCAAATGATAGGTATTAAGTAATACCAAACCGGTTCGTAAGTCTTTTAAGCAAATATGATCGTGGATGGAAAAAAATATTGAAAGGTATTTTATTTTAAGTTATTTAGACTGAGTACTTAATGCTATGCAATTTAGTGTCACTTTAGTTAAACAGAGTGTTATTTTAAATGGCTCAGAAGCCGACCCGCGCCAGCTTCGCTCGGTGACGTATTTTCATACAAACTCGACCCCTATTTCATCCGCTTTGGGGTGGAATTTTCTAAAATCCTTTCTTAGCGGATGTCTACGTATTAATAGCTATCTGTGTGTTGAAATTTTAGCCTGATCTGTCCAGTAGTTTTAGCTGTGCGTTGATCATGATTAGTCGGGACTAATAATTTTATAAGTATGCTATACATATCTTTGGTATGGCTAAGCTGCACGGTCTTGAATCGAAGTTTGCAACAAAGTTAAGCTCTAAGGAACGATTTTTGAAAATTCCACCTAATTTTTTTTAAGTAGGGCTATACTAGAAGTTCATCATTTAATGGTATACATTATACATGTTATATACTATACATAGCTCCATTTTTTATAATTGTTTTTTTTATGATTTTATTCATGACTTGATTGACTTGATTGACTTCTTGATTTTCTTTGATTGACTTTTTTAATGATTCCTTTACAGTTTTTAGTATTTTATCGTTTCAATTTGTTATTATTGTTGTATAGGGGTATTTTTCCTGAAATAAAACCCAATCTGATTATTTTATTTAAATCATATTGAGGACAAAACAATGCCCTGCCAGGGCTGCGGGCTGTTTGAAAGAGATACCGCGGCCCTGGAACACAAAAGGCAAGGAAGGAACATGGATAGGTTTTAGTCAGTACAAGTCTGACACTCCCTTCCGCTCTGCCCAGAGCGGGAGAAGTCATTTGATGATTTCCCATCCGTAAAAAAAAAGGACAAAACAATGTATCAACTTGAAGGCTACAATACTTAAAAAATCACATTAAGGATCGATTATTTCTAACAGAAGTCGGGGACAGAAAAAAACTGAATCAAACAAACAAAAGTCACCGACTTCAGAAGCTAAAGTTATTTTTTTTTTTTTGTGTTTTTGAAGTCGAATTTATTTTTTTCATTTTTCCATTTGTAGTTGTAATACCCTACCTAATACAAATATGTACTATGAATTTATTAAAAAAAATCACATTAATGATCGATTATTTTAAAGTATCTCCTTCAGAGAGGAGGTTGCAGTTCCAGCAGTGGAAACATTATAGTCAGATTATATTATGTTAATGAAGTCTCTCAGTATCAAGGTGAAACGAAGCTTAATCATACGAACAAAGTTTTAAAATAGTAGTGAGCGGAAAATTCACATCAATTTCAGTGTACGATTTTCAACGGTCGGTTTAGCGCTGAGAGTCGAAAATCCGACAGCATTAAAATCCAGGCGTTTTTTTAGTAGTTCCTTAGAGTTAGTGAAAACGGAATAAGTCATATAATAGACACTAGGCGTTACTTCTCAACAATTTTAAACAGAATAGAATTCACGACCTCTTGTCTTAGCAATCTTTGTACCCATTGTGCTTAAATTCCCAACATTGTATGAGAACCATACATTTACACATACATAGTCATACAAACTGCCTTGTGGTTTTGTGGTTCCAAGCGCGACTGCTGAGCAAAGGCAAGGTGTTATTGGGGTTTTCCATCAGGAAAGTCAGGTTTGGAAGTCAGAACTCAAACTCAAAAGCTTTAATTTCAATTAGACCATTACAGGTACTTTTGAATGTCAGAAAAACAAAGAAGCCGGTCAGTGGGTCGTCTTAGGGGGGCTAAGCTACATTCACAGACACAAGGCATAATAACTTGTGAAAGTACTGTAGCTGCCCATTTCAAAGCGTAGATCTCTATGGAGAAGAATGGGCAAGAAACTCCATGGACACTCTTTTCAATCAAAATATTGTTACAAAATCTTGGTTACATCATTCATGTTGAGGTTATCATTGGTATGATACCCCTGTACGTCAGTGCCCAAGTTAAGCCGTTGGTCCAGCGCCTGATGTCTCTCCGGTCGTGTCTGATTGCTGTCCATCAGACTATTGGAGTGAGAAGAGAAAGTGCACCAATATCTCCTGCGTCGATGTTTAGGTTCCACTGTGACCAGCCGTCATGACTGGAAAATATCAAGATTCTATACCTACAATTAAATGTAACGCCTGATTTTATAAATTATCCTACTAATATATAATACTAGCGACCCGCCCCGGCTTCGCACTGGTTCAATGTAGATATAAACCTTCTTCTTGAATCACTCTATGTATAAAAAAAACCTGCATCAAAATCCGTTGCGTAGTTTTAAATATCTAAGCACACATAGGGACAGACATCGGGAAGCGACTTTGTTTTATACTATGTAGTAGTGATTATACGAGTATATGCGAAAGTATGTCAGGATGGATGGATGTTTATTACTCTTTCACGCAAAAACTACTGAACGGATTTGGATGAAATTGCACACAGACAGTTTACAACCTGGATTACAATATAGGATACTTTTTATCCCGGTAGTATGATCCTGTAGGACAATTACCGCACTCCACGCAGGCGAAGCCCAATTATAAGCTAGTAGAATCTTTACTAGCTGTACCCTACGGTTTCACGCGCCGTATTTGACTTTTTTTATTTTTGTTCGGTTTCTAAGGTCGTGACGTGATGTTAAACAAAATTAGAAACCAGTTTTCAAATCAGACTGGCATTTCCAGAGATTAGGAGTTTCAAACAAACAAACTCTTCCGCTTTATTATATTAGTAAAGATTTTTCACACAAAACACACACACACATAAAAATTACAGGAAAAACTATGGCAACACCATTTTAAATGCATAACAACGTCGACGAGAGCCAAAGGGGGATAGCCCATAAAGTTTTACTCTATATTAAAGACATTTTCTATTTGTACTTTAAATTCGCATTTTATGCTATAATTATTTACATAGTTTTCTATATTTTCGATTATTATTTTGAATTATAAACTTTTATTTTCTCCTTTTAAACAGAAATGTGAAGGAATAGTGAGAAAAGTGTAAAGTGATAAACTGTGACTTTTTGTGACTTTTTTTGACAGAAAAAGGAAATTTTTGGTAAGTTATTTTTTTTAATTATTATTTTAACGTTCAGTAATACAGTCAGTTAAATATGTATTTAGCCCATTCAGTGCCCAGCACCCCGCATATGAGTCGAACAATAATTCGTTTCTTCGCACAACCCGTACCCATAGCTATGGACTCGCTAGTCGGGTTCTGGGCATGAATACAAGTCACCTATAGCTTATTATAACGACGACTCGGATACGGGTTGTGGGCACGCGAACGGAGTTTCGTGAAGTTTTCGCGAAGTACTGGGCAGTGAATGGGTTAATACTGTAATAACTGCACTTTCAGAATAGGCAAAATGAGGTTACAAAATATAACATTGCATACATGACATTGTATCACTCTGTATAAGCAGATACCATTTGCATACCCAACTTTATCCTAAACTCATTTTTCCAAAGATTTCTTAAAACCGATGCGGCGCTGACATGATTAATGAACATTATCATCGTTCATATTCTTTTCCACTCCTGCGCTGGCCATTCAAAAGCCACCTCATTTAAGCGCTATTTAATAACATTTTTCTATTTTTTGTGCCAACTGTGCCTTTTTTCCAAAAAACAACATCGACCCATATGGTTATCGCTTTCCCTAAAATAGTGAATAACCTCAATAAGTATACTCAAAAACAAGCATTTAACTACACAAAAATAAAACTAAATGAATTCAAAAAACGTGTTTTTCTAAACTACATTCAATATTCTATTCTTTGCCAAAACCCAGTCTCGACCAATGATGTAACGATGATCATTTTTACTATTAAATGTAGGCCAGTTCTGTTATACGCACTAGTGGTTATAATGATGATTATCTCATAGTTCTATTATAACCGGCATCGCCGGAGGGCGACAGCGATAATAGCTTATAATTGGCTAGTTTTTAATTGCTTTACATCTTCTTTTTAATCTGTGAAAAAAAAATGTACAGGCTGTATAGAATAATTTTGTCAGCGAAATTTTTTCCCGTCCTCGGTTCTTTAAAAAAATGTTTGTCTGTAAAGTCGGTTTACGGACGATAATTTTACGTGATAACGTCATAAGAAAACATTGATGAAAAATTGCATACTTTTAAGAATTGAATTATTATAACTGTATTATCATTATTTTGTATAATACATAGATGCGGCACAAGCCGAACGCTTAGGCCGATTATCCCTCTCTATCGCTTGTTCCGCGCCCTCGCTTACACGCTTGGCTCAGGCGGAACGTGACACCTTTTCGTGCGTGCAGCCGGCGTTCATTGATTTATAAGATGTTATCACGCCAAAAAAACCATTCCATTCCATACATTTTGACCGTGTAGGTATTGTTGGAAGCAGTTGCATTTTTTTTTTAAATAACCGATTTTTTAAAATGGCGAATTCATGGTAACCGCGTAATGCGTAGATGTCCCTTCCACCATTTATTTTATTTGCTATAACGGAATGTTTCCTTTTATTTTTCTCTTGTTTCCTTTGATTCCCACTTAGTTTTCCAACACAAAAAGAAAAAGAAAAAAAAACCACAATAGTTTTGCAGTTTATGAATACGAGAAAAATGGAAATATAAACAGCGTGTAGCGCTTTAGGCCGCTGCCTCGAATTTTGCGGGCAGCGGGGCGGCGGCAGTAGCGGCGCGGGAGCGGCAGGATCTTATGCGTACATTTGAATGGACCGGTTCTCGAAAACAGCGGCGCGGGAGCGGGCAACGAGCGGTGCACTCCAGTCAAGCGGCGCCGCCGCCGCCGCCGCCCCGCTGCCCGCTAAATTCGAGGCAGCGGCCTAACTGTGCCCATTTCTTAAAAGGTTATACAGACATATCAAAGTGTGCTGGGAGTTGAATATAATCAGGGAAGTATGAGTGTGAGTATAAGTATAGTTTAGCCAAACTCTTTATATGGATACCTATTGCTAAAAAAACAGTCATCATCATCTGCCTAGCCTTTTCCCAACTATGTTGGGGTCGGCTTCCAGTCTATGGATGCAGCTGAATACCAGTATTTTACATGGAGCGACTGCCTATCTGACCTCCACAACCCAGTTACTACTGGGAAATACGATACCCCTTGGTAAGACTGGTTGTCAGACTTTTTGGGCCACTGACTACTTTAACGACTGTCAAAGATCTTCAAATGACAGCCGGGACCAACGGCTTAACGTGCTTTCCGAGGCACGGAGGAAACTCGGTATGTAATGGGTGGTCACCCATCCACAGACTAATAAACACTGCAGCAAAAAAACAGTACAGATAAAAAAAAATGTAAAGTGGTACTTGTTTATTTTTTTATGAGAAAAGTCATCAGTCCTTTTTATACTTCATATTTTTAAATATTACCCCCCTTCTGAGTTCCGACCTAGTCGAGGAAAAATAATGATGCCGTTGTTTTCTTTTTCAAATGGAATGGAAACAGCATGTATATAACACATATCTCGGAAGTAATACGATTTTGAGGTCAATGGGTTATAGTAATGATTGTTACCCATGGCTACCGACTGATTGGCCTTACACACGTCTGTAGCTAGTGGCCAAGGGCCTACCCTTTCAAACGCCAGCGGGTACTACGGTACCCAGCAATCAAAAACGTTTAACCGCCAAATTGACATTATTGACAATAACATTTAAAGTGACGCTTGTGACACTTGACAGTTCAAACAAGGTTTAACTGGCGCGTCACTGGCTATTATAGTCGCAGACATTGAAGACATCACTTAACGCCAGTAATCCCCGAAAGGTTAAGCAGAGTATGCGAACTTATAGTTTCACTAGTTATGTTTAAGTCCCATGTAATTGGAAACGAGCCTATTGGGAACGAATGTACAGTAGCAGCCATGGAGTTTGGATTTACGCCCGGTTGATGGTAATAGGCTCGCACCTATTACATGGGACTTCAACATAACTGGCGAAATATTGGGTGTACTATTAGGTACACCTCTGCCTATCCCTTCGGGGATTACAGGCGTGATGTTTTGGAATGTCCTTCGAAAAACTTTCACACACCGTGTTCCTATGACCTCAAAACTAAAATTTATTATCACACTTTAAATAGTTACTCTAAGCTAACGGTAAGCAACTCACAATAACATATTCAAGTCAGGTTTAAGTCGAAACTATATAAGGATTGTGTAACCCATAACCTCCCTTTTTTGGAGTAGGTTACATAGTAACCTGCTGTTTATAATGGGGTCGGCAGCCTTTAGCCTTGGTCTAAAAAAAAAGAAGTCTTTCCTGTATCGGCTCCTTGTATGGAAGACCCAAATTCTGTCCGATTTAACGTTTTTAAACGACTTCAAAAAGGAGCAGGTTCTCAATTCGACTGTATTTTTTTAAAGTGAAAACTTCTTTAGGCGCATTGGGCATTTTTGAGATAGAGAAAATAATTGAACTCGCGACATCGTAAAACGACCTCAAAAAATACAGTGTACAGTCAAAACACTTATGCAAAAATATTAACTAAAAATATGTGTTTTACGCGATCATTCCGCCAATTATGAATCACTTTTGATGATTATTTTTTTGTTTGGTAGACCATACTTCAGAGGTGGTCCCATATAAATTTTATCAACATTGGTTCAGTAGTTTGGTTTTTTCCTCACGTAAATTGCCAAATCACGCACGCCGTGTGAAGTGGCCTGTTATGCTGTGGCCGGTCACGCGACGTCACGTGATGGTGAAACAAACGATTTAAAAAAAGTCTAAAATAACTCAAAATCAAAACTGGTAGTACCGAAATACAAGAACTATTTTAGAAAACTCTAATCAATGACGTTCCAACTAAAATTATCGGAATCGTAAACAATTATTTAAATTTTAATTATAAATTTAATTTAATTTAGTAACAAGCATCGACGTAACAATGTTTATTTGCTACGTTAGTGTTAAAATAGCTTTTAAGTGTTTCAACATCTGTACAAACCTATTGAAGTTTTGTCTCTAATTAATAAAAAAAAAAAAAAAGATCTTCTTGTTTTTGCAACTTATCTCATCATCTGCCTAGCCTTTTCCCAACTGTGTTGGGGTCGGCTTCCAGTCTAACCGTATGCAGCTGAATACCAGTATTTTACATGGAGCGACTGCCTATCTGACCTCCACAACCCAGTTAGTACTGGGTAATACGATACCCCTTGGTAAGACTGGTTGTCAGACTTTTTGGGCCACTGACTACCTAACGACTGTCAAAGATCTTCAAATGACAGCCGGGACCAACGGCTTAAAGTGCTTTCCGAGGCACGGAGGAAACTCGGTATGTAATGGGTGGTCACCCATCCACAAACCAACCTAGGCAAGCACGGCTTAACCTAAAGATCGACCCGAGCGGCAGTTATTTTTAAGCCACGAGCTCCTTTTTGCAACTTATCTGTTATTATACTTAACAGCTATTATAAACACCAAATTTTGATGACCACACATGAGGATAAGTCTTTCTCAGTAATTTTAGAGGTCGGTTGACATATCGTATTTTGGGAACAGGTAAAAATATCGGTATTTCTTGGTAATTGTCAAGGCCAGATGACAGTTCCAGTAAATTATTGATATTTATCTGTGTGAAGGATGATATGGCTAGAAAGGAGGCGGGTACTGAGATGACGAGTAATAGAGAAGTATGGAAGAAGAAGACATGCTGGATTGCTGAATTGGATTGAGGGCAGGAGACTGATAATTATGATGACCTGGATTTGGTTAGACTGGAAATCGAAATAAATGAGGAATGTTGGACGATGGGACAAACCACAGAGTAGAGGAGACCTTTAAGATGATAAGAGAATATGCAACAACATCCTCATACATCAAAATATCACGCCTGTAATCCCTGAAGCGTAAGACAGAGCTGTTTCTAATACTAAACCGACATTTCGCTAGTTACGATTAAAATCTCATGCAAAATGCGCTAGGTGCGAGCTAACTGCCATCAACCGGGCATAAATCCAGCTTCAGTGGCTGCTACTGAGAAATTAATGAAAAAATCTAATAACACTTTTGCTGTCCTGGGAATTGAAGCCAGGACCTCATACTCAGCAGTCGCTCTTGCAGCCACAAGGCCAACGAGGCACGCAAAGGAACTGGATAAAAAAAAAAGTCCCTTAAATACACAAGGCACTTTCACGCAGCGAAATCAAACTCGATTTTAAAAGCCAACACACCTAATCGATTTCGCAGTTCATCGTTATAAATCACTAGATTTTGCCCACGGCTTCGCTCGCTTTAATTTAGAATTTGACAATCAATTCGAGTTGTACTCTGCTTGTAATTCAATCATGATTCGAAAGACATGTGTCACCATCTATGAGCATAAGGTCGTTATTGTGGTTTTCCTCGGGAATAGTACTTTTTTTCGGAAAGAAAGGTACCCTATGTCTGTTTTTCTACACCTGACAACGTATATGTGAAATTTTAGGATGATCGGTTCAGTGGTTTAGGCGTGACAAACTTACTGTCGCGTTCATATTATAAGTTAGGATTTGAAAGCGATCGATTAGACTGTGGCTAATCGATTCTAATCGATTGTAACAATCGCTACTGCAGTGTCGTAATATTTTGACATCCAGTTTTATCGTTTAAAGTGTTTTTAAATTGTGTTTAAGTGTCTTCATCCATTTGCAATTTGATTTTAGATGTCAATTATGCTGTTGACATTTTGAATGAAACGCTCTTTGTATGCTATCTATCCTTGTCTTTTCAATATGAATGAAGTAAGACGGCATAATCATTTAGTTTTATGCGGTCTCTCAAGCCTGATTGAATCACTGATTTAATGTTGGGAGACGATGATTGAATTTCCACCAAATGCGCGAGAATATGCAGTGATGAAAAATTCAAAATGTCAAAAAGCAGCGATTATATTGATTAGTTTGACACAGATCCCTCATTCCTCATCCTTGCACATTTCTAGTGGAATCGCTGTACATGAGGATACAATAAGAGATTATAAGAGGAGGAAGAGGAGCTCGTGGTTCAATAATAACAGCCGCTCGGGTCGATCCTTAGGTTAAGCTGTGCTTGCCTAGGTTGGTCTGTGGATGGGTGTTCACCCTTTACATACCGAGTTTCCTCCGTGCCTCGGAAACCACGTTAAGCGTCCCGGTTTGTGAATCTTTGACAGTCGTTAGGTAGTCAGTGGTCCAAAAAGTCTGACAATCAGTCTTACCAAGGGGTATCGTGTTACCCAGTACTAACTTGGTTATGGAGGTCAGATAGCCAGTCGCACCATATAAAATACTGGCGTTCAGCTGCATCCGGTTAGACTGGAAGCCGACCCCAATATAGTTGGGAAAAGGCTAGGCAGGTGATGACATTCGTACGACTATAAAGTGAAATTCTCTCAGTCAATCGATATGAAAAAGTCAAAAATATATTGGATTGACTTATGCTGCCAACATCGAGTCGGCTTCCAGTCTATCCGGCTGCAGCTCAATACCAGTATTTTACATGGAGCGACACCCTATCTGACCTCCACAACCCAGTTAGCACAGGGTAATACTTATTTTAGTCCCCATCAACTTCGAGTCGGCTTCCAGTCTAACCGGCTGCAGATCAAATCAGTATTTTACATGGAGCGACTGCCTATCTGACCGCCACAACACAGTTAGTACTTAGGTAATACTATACCTCTTGGTTCTAAGAAGTAGATGTAT
This sequence comes from Lycophotia porphyrea, assembly GCA_950005105.1. Lineage (NCBI taxonomy): Eukaryota > Metazoa > Arthropoda > Insecta > Lepidoptera > Noctuidae > Lycophotia > Lycophotia porphyrea. The sequence goes on along the minus strand of OX465410.1, from coordinate 1,246,863 downwards.
AAAAAATTTAGTCCTATTCATAACTTCTTAACTTATATATAAGGTCCCATTAAAATAGATGGACAAACTTTTAGAAATCATTCAGACCACCAAAATAAGGACAATGGTAAAAAAAAACGCATTAGAAACTTACAAGAAAAAAAATCAGCTAACGAAAATACACTTAAGTTTATTATTTTAGGTCTAAATAAAATCACTTTGATCAGTGTTTTTTGCTTGGGTATCTTTAGTTAGACTTTCTGAACGCTGTGTTAAAATTTGTCCATCTATTTTAATGGGACCTTGTATATATTTAGAATATTATAAATGCAAAAGTAAGGTTGTTTTTTACCTTTTCACGCTTAAACCACTGAACCGATCATCCTGAAATTTTGCGTATACGTTGTCAGGTGTACAGAAACGGACATACGGTACCTTTAATCCCGAAAAAAAGCACTGTTCCTGAGGAAAATTACAAAAACTTTCTTACGATAATAGATGGCGCCACGTGTCTTTCGAATCGTTTTGAAATGTGATAAGAATTCAATTAAATTCTAAATTAACGCAAGCGAAGCTGTGGGCCAAAGCTAATGGAATAATAAACGAGAGGAAGAAGTAATTGACCTTTTCATAACAAATAACAGTTAAATCCAGGTCCTTACGGTATCATAAAGGAGCATCGACCATTTTAACTTGTATGAGCAATATTGTCTTGTTGCCAACCTGTCAAACGAGTTCGCCAATACATAATGACTGTTTCGTTCGCGATTTTTACAACATAATTGATTCGACTGGTTTTTATACTAGAAGCTCTTGTAACAATAAAATTGTTTAAAAGTTTCCACTGAAATCTAGAAATCGCAGTAGATTTTTTTTTTGAACATACTAAAGTCTTCACTATAGCTAGTTCTGGCTCGTGGTGTAATGGTCTAAAGAGCGGCTGCTAGAAATGAGGCTCCAGGTTCGATTCCAGCTTGGATATCAGTATCCTCGGGTTTTTCTATCAGGAATTTTTCTGTGACTGCCTTGTAGGTCGAGTGGTCGCAAGCGCGACTCCTGAGCATGAGGTCCTGGGTTCGATTCCCAGGTCGGAAGTGCTATTGGGTTTTTCCATCAGGAATTTTTCAATAGCAGCCACGGAGTCTGGATTTGTGTCCGGTTGATGGCAATAGGCTCGCCCCTTATAACATGGGACTTAAGACATAACTGGCGAAATGAGAGGTATTCCTCGAAGCGCTACCATTATGAGGCGCACCTAATGAGGCGCTCCTTTTTTATTCCTCGGAACGCACCTTTTAGTAGCGCTCCCGATAGCAATTAAAAATATTAACTACTAAAAGGTGCGCTCCGAGGAATAAAAAAGGAGCGCCTCATTAGGTGCGCCTCAAAATGGTATCGCTTCGAGGAATACCTCCGAAATGTGGGTCTACTATTAGGTACACCTCTGTGTAGCGTTATTATCATAACTTAATGACTCGGAATCAATTCAATTCTTTTTTATAATATAGTTCTACACTGGAAAGCAGTAGTCTATAATGTTTCAATATATACATAGTAACATAATATGATTGTTACTATACAAAAATGTCTTTCGATATATCGATATATTAAGTATTCATTTCATGTTTCGTAAGTTTTTTGACCTTCTTTAACTTATTATCATTCTAGAGATTCCAGATATTTATGTGTGGCTGACAAACCGATAACTTGTAGGGTGAATGCACCAATAAATGTCTGTGGTTTTTGATCTGAAACATCTATAGCCGCGGGTAAAACCGATTGTTGGCGTGGCAACGCACGCTGATAGATGTGTGATTAAAATAAGTTATAGGAACAATTGACGTTATTTAATGATTCTCAATATTGTTATCTTGAATTAACTAAGTCCTGGTTATAACATCATTCATATTCATCATTGTCTGCCTCGTTGGTCGAGTGGTCGCAAGCGCAACTGCTGAGCATGAGGTCCTGGGTTCGATTCCCAGGTCGGGCAAAGTGCTATTGGGTTTTTCCATCAGGAATTTCTCAATAGCAGCCACAAAGTTTGGATTTGACCCTGTTTGAAGGCAATAAGCTCGCCCCCTATTACATGGGACTTAAACATAACTGGCGAAATGTGGGTGTACTATTAGGTACACCTCTGCCTAACCCTACGGGGAATACAGGCGTGATGTTATGTATGTCATATTCATCATCGTTATTACAAAGATTAACTCACAAATGTCAGTAGAGAAAATTAATATATAATATTTCACGCAAAAACTACTGAACGGGTTTGGATGCAATTTAGCACATAGATAGTTTATAACCTGGATTACCACAAAGGAAACTTTTTATCCGGGTAGTATGATCCCAAATCGAATTCCAAGCAGCCGCGGTCTTAAGCTAGTTTTTACTAACTAAAGAAAATACTAACTTACTCGTACCAACTATTCCTTGCGCACAACAATGAGTATAAAGGGTGTAAACAGACTCTTAACGAAGCCGAAAGGCACTTGTTCTCCCCATCATTGCGATCATTTTTTTGTTCTAGACCATACCTGGGAACCTTCTAGTTACGGAGATATTGGGTTAAAGTTCCAACTTTTTTACAAGTTTTTTTTTTAATGATACATGTTTTTTTTTTTTTTACTTAAGACACCTTCACGACCCCCGTACTATTCAATCAGCACAATGTTTTGAATGCGTTACATTGAGTCCTACCTAAAAAAAAATCGTTTCCCAGCAATAATTTTTGCGTAAAGTTACTTAGTTTGATGTACATAATGCTTGGTTAACGGCTTCGTGGTGAGTCTGTTTACACCCCGTATATGAATGAATGAATGAACGAAAGAAAATTTCATCACGACTGAAGGAAAGTGTTCAAGTTATGCTCCGATGGTTCAATACGATGCGTTACACTGGGGGGAAAATATACACAAAAAAGAAATCTTTTACAAGACTTTGCAGCTGTGAATGCTTTGACTGACAGTAAAACATGGTAATGTTCTATTTAAAGATTTAATTATTTGACTGGTTTGAAGATGAGAGCAGCGGTGGCCCAAGTGGTCGCGGCTCTTTCTTACGAACGTGGGTTTGAAACCAGGCAGGCGCGCATTACTTTGTGTAATTTATTTCATCATCACTGCTCTCGAAAACGGTGAAGGAAAACATCGTGAGGAAACCGGCGGCATGTTCTAGAACCAAAAATTCGATGACATGTGACATCTACCAACCCGTACTGGGCCCGCGTGGTGGAGTATAGCTCATTCCCTCTCATAGAGAGGAGGCCGTGTGTGTAACTTTATAGGCTGATTATGAGGGTCAGAAAGATTGACTGTCAAATACAATTCATTTAATACATAACTGCAAAAGTTACTATGTCTGTCGGTTTGATAAATATAAACGCCTTAACAGCTGAACAGATTTTGATGTTTGGCATACAGGTAAACCATGACGAATGACCTGGTTTAGGCAATAGGATGCTTTATGCCCGGTTGTAAGTTCCTGAGGGATAATTTCCTTCTCGAAACAGGCAGAAACTAGTACTTTACATAAATACTTAAAAAATAAATAAAGAAAATGCCTACTCTAAAACGAAATAGTCTTAACTTGGGTATTCATATTCATCTTATTGGCGTTCCACAATGTTAAAAAGGTGTTATAAAAAGCTTGCAGCTAAAACCCATATTATGGACCCTGTTAGAGCACTGCAATAAACATTTTTACTAATAGTTACTTCTATGCCTAACACTTTTGGGAGTATAAGCGTGATGATATCATCAGCATCATTTAGCCTGTAATGTTCCCACTGCTGGGACTCAGGCCTCCTCTCTATTAGAGGGAATGGGCTATAATCCACCACGCGGTGATATAGTGAGGTATTTGGTAATCTTTGAAGCATATAACCTCAACTATCGAAATATTATAACTTCTGCCATTTATTTATAAAAATAGTTTAACGTGATATGAGATTTCTCGCCTGCAGTTTTTTTTACACACTCCAACAAAACCGAAACCACAAGCCGTACAGAAATAGCCACTCCTCAAACAAAACAAAAACCAATAATAAATAAAATATTCAATAGCTCAGACATCAACGGCCTCACCCACCCTATTACCATTTTAAAACATTTTCTTTGTTTATTTCGATAACCTCAAACGCAAAAGAAATATAAATAAGACAATACTAGGTATTACTCAGAATAGCCAAAGCTTTTTGTATTTTTTCTTTGTTTCGCAAAAAGAAGAATACAATATTCAATTCTTGTACCGTAAAGTTTTTGAAGTTATACTTCTCTTGGCGCGTTATGGAATAATGATGAGAGTTAATTTTTACGATGCGCGCGCACACCGTCACCAAAAACCGACACCTTGAAGTTAGCTAGTCAACATACACCCTGAAGTTAGCTAGTCAACATTTTAGTTTTATACGCCAAAAGAAGTATAACTTACGTGCGTAATAAGTACACACACATTTTTTTATTGTTTTCCAAAACGGGCATAGTGGACGTTGACAAGAAGGCTGCTAGGCTAAAATGGGATTGGGCGGGTCACGTCAGCCGCATGCACGATGACCGCTGGGCAAAAGTCCCCACACGATGGTTGCTGGAAGATGGACGGCGCCGCCTAATCCGGCCCAGAAAAAGGTGGCGAGACGATCTGGACGCGTACCGAGGGCTGGTTCGAGCAGGCACGGGAAAAGAGCACGAGGAAGGAATTGGGGGAGGCCTTTGCCTAGCAGTGGGACAGTACAGGCTGTTAAAAAAAAAAATGTTTTACTTTATGCAAGCATTTGATTGTTTTATTTTCTTGACGTATAGGGACCAAGGTTTGTAGCTCGTGGCTAAAATAATAACAGCCGCTAGGGTCGATCTTTAGATTAAGCCGTGCTTGCCTAGGTTGGTCTGTGGATGGGTGACCACCCATTACATACCGAGTTTCCTCCGTGCCTCGGAAAGCACGTTACGCCGTTGGTCCCGGCTGTCATTTGTAGATCTTTGACAGTCGTTAAGTAGTCAGTGGCCCAAAAAAGTCTGACAACCAGTCTTACCAAGTGGTATCGTATTACCCAGTATTAACTGGGTTGTGGAGGTTAGACAGGCAGTCGCTCCGTGTAAAATACTGGTATTCAGCTGCATCCGGTTAGACTGGAAACCGACCCCAGTATAGTTGGGAAAAGGCTAGGTAAATGATGATAGGGACCAGGGTGTGAAGATTCTCACCCTCCTTCGCATAGGAAAGTACCTTTGAGCAGATGGGTGTTATGCTGGTGGGCTACTGCTTGACTGCAGTTCTTGGACGGAGTGGTGGGGACACCGACGCGAAAACGGTTACCACATATTCAGTATCATTCGTCACATATACATTTTTCAGTTATTAAAAAAAAAATAGGGTTGCACTCCGGGAGTGCCGGTAGAAGTGAAAACTTGAAACAACGTCCTCTAGCTTAAACTACACCCGCACTCGCGCAAACGCCCTGCGCCGCCGATTTAATCTGACGATCTGACGCGAGTTTAACAGTTTTTACCCATCCCAAAATGTGCACAACGCCGCTAAAATAGTTTTCCCTTAAAAAAATCAGCTGTTTCCTACAAAAGTTTCATTTCATTTCATTTCATTTATTCATTCATTTAACAATTCACATTGTGTTTGAAATATATACTTAGTACACTTATTAATATTACATCTAAAACCAATAAAATATCCAAACAAACAGTAAATTTCATTAATAATAAAATCAAGAATACAATACTACAATACTTATGTCAATAGAAATTTAATATAATGTCAAAAAAAATTAAATAGTTTAATAGTTTTTTAATAGTTTCATTGTGTTTGAAATATTTAGTACACTTATTAATATTACAGCTAAAACCAATAAAATATCAAAATCAAACAGTAAATTTCATTAACAATAAAATCATGAATAATATACTTATGTCAAAAGAAAGTTAATATATAAGTCAATAGAATGTCAATAGAATTCAAATAGTTACTAGGTATATTATATAATTACTGTATAAATTATCATGTCAAATTATTATAAATCTATTCTCAAAAATTAAATTAAAGAAGTAATGGTAGGTAAATTACTAAAATATAAAAATTATTTATCATCATTTGTCATCAATTCGGATACGGAGTATAAACATTTATTTAACAGGAATGCTTTAAGTTTAGCTTTGAATAGAGTACCTTTGTAAATTAATGATCTTAATTCAGTGGGCAACCCATTAAATAATTCCACTGCTTGATATTTAGAGCAATGTTTAACAATACCAAGCTTAGGAGCAATTTTATTTTTTATAACTTTTCTTCTAGTTTTCTCTCTAGATTCACGTTCTTCTTGTGATTCATATTCGTGTATGTATTTCGCAAAGTGGCTAAGTAACACTAACACATACAAACTTGGAACAGTTAAAATATCTAATTTTTTAAAATACTCTTTACATGACTCCCATTGTGGGATTCTGACAATCGTTCTTAACGCACGTTTCTGCAGTATAAATGCTCTTTGACAATTATACTCGTAACTGCTCCCCCAAAACATAATGCTGTATCGCAACCTGGATTCCACCAATGCATAATATACCGATTTTAGTTGTTTTATATCAATATCGTCCCTGAGGCTTCTTAGCGCGTAACAAGCTGATGATATTGAGGAATCAATGGCTGTGAGTTCTTTTTTCCAATTTAATAGGGAATCTATGTAAACTCCTAAAAATTTCACTTCCTTTACTAGTTCAATATTTTCCTTTTTGAGCTTTATATCTATGCTATCTTTATTACGTGACGTTGTTTTGAACAACATCGCTTGGGTTTTATTTGTATTTATTATTAAATTGTTCGCTGTAAACCAAGAAGAAAGTTTTTCCAAACAGTTATTTACATTTTCTGTCAACTCATTTAAATTTGGTGACCCGATTATGGCGTTCGTATCATCTGCAAACATTACAAGTCCTGCGTCGGGTTGGGCATTATTCATAAAATTCAATAAATCATTAGTGAAAATAATATACAGTATTGGTCCCAAGATTGAGCCTTGAGGCACACCGCGGTTTATTTTGGTCATTTTTGACTTATATATTACTTCAGTCACACACTTGACGTCACCATTGCTTGCTTTAGTGTCTTTTATTTCTACGTACATTCTACGGTTTTTTAAATAAGATGTCATAAGTTTTAACGCTTTACCTCTAATGCCATAATGCTCTAGTTTAGCTAGAAGTAGGTCGTGATCTATTGTGTCAAAAGCGGAACTTAAATCAATAAATAAGCCAGCTACCTTTATTTTGTCATTCAGTTTACTAATAATGTCATTTACAAGATTATCTATTGCGTCAGAAGTACCTATCCCCTTTTGGTATCCAAATTGTTTAAAATTAATTACTCTATTTAAATTTAGGTGGGTCATTAATCTAGTTTTCATTACTTTTTCAAAAAGTTTTGATAGAATTGGTAATAAGGATATTGGCCGGTAGTTTTTGGGATCTGTTTTTGTACCCTTTTTATGTAGCGGAACCACCTTTGCCAATTTAAGTTGATCTGGAAAAACAGACTCTTCAATACATTTATTAATGAATTCAGATAGGGGATATGCTAATACTTCTATGTTGTCCTTGATCACCGATATCGGCACGTCATCGTGTCCACAAGACGCTTTGTTTGTCATCTTACGTACGATTTTTATAATTTCCTGTGGTGTCGTCATATTGAAAGTCATCTCACCTTCCACTCTCACTGTTGAGTTTTTTAAAAAAGACAACGCTCTTTCTTCTTCTATTTTTAAAAGTGATGATTTAAGCACAAACTTATCAACAAAAATATCTGCTATTTCTTGTGGATCTGAAACTACTTTGTTGTCAACGTTTAGAATAAGTTTTCTTCTTACTTTATTTTGCATTCTCTTTGTCCGATTATTTACAATTTTCCATGTCTCTTTTACTATATTTTTGGCTTTATTGAGATGACGTGATATGGCTAACTTTCGTGCATTCTTTAAAACTCTTCTATAGACTCTTACGTAATTCTTTTTGTAGTTAATTACACTAGTATTATTGGTGTTGCCCGAACACAAAATTCTTTTCATTTTGCTTGACACCTTAATTCCCTTGGTAATCCACTTAATCTGATTATTGTTCCTCAGTTTTACTTTACTAGTTTTCCTTGGGTAACACTCACGAAATTTTTTATTAAAATAATTGAGAAATGTATTGATGCCTAGGATATCAGTATTTGTATTGTGAAAGCTCTTTTTAAATGCAGCATTATTTTTTGGGTTAAATGTTCTTTTATTAATCAATATGGTATGTTCAGATTCGTTTGTCTTTGTATCTATCCTATCAAGAATTGTATTACAAAGAAGACCGCCATGGCCATCTGCTAAACCGTTATGATCTACGAAACATTGCTCTATATCATCATCAGAAAGATTAGTCAAGACATTGTCAATGCAAGAGTATGATTGGTTTCTAATAAAAGTTGGAGTATTTATAAGGGGCCTAAAATTGTAAGATGTTAATATGCTTATAAATTCAGAAGATTTTTTACATTCCGCAAGTATGTCAACATTAAAATCACCACATATGGCGCACTTCCTGTCAATAAAATGTTCCAACAATTTTTCTAGACTCCTTAGGAAACTATCAAAATTCTTGTCATTTGGACTTCTGTAACAACAGCAAATATTTAATCCTGTCTCAAGATCTTTTACACCACAAACCTCAAAGCTTTCTGATCTGTATAACTTCTGTATTGCATCAATATTTTCACACGTTTTATTAATATTCGCTAAAATAAGACTACCACCTCTTTTTTTGTTTTTCCTTGTGTTATGAGATACTAAGTTATAATTGCTCAATTGAAATAAATTAATAGATTTATCATTCAAAAAATGTTCCGTTATACACACATAGTCCAAGCATTTACAAAAAGTTTCAAAATATGATTCTAGTTCAAGTGTTTTATTACTTATACCACAAACGTTTTGGTGAAATAATTTTAGGCAGATCGTATCCGATAACAAGGGATCCGGAAGATTGTGATTTCGTGGTTCTACTTTATTCTCGAAAACAAACGATTTTTTCGAAACTCAGGGAATTATTAATCTGTGTAGGAGTAGCAGAATCTATTAATAATCGAGATGTTCCATCGTCCAATTTTTCCCTGCCGTCAAAGTTACAATCTGTCTGTATGCATGCATCTCGTGATTGAACTTTTAATGTGTTTTTCTTATTATTGAGCACATTGTTTCTGTAATTGGAATATGTAATTGCGTATTTGACATGTAATATGTCCCTATATATTAACTTACATGCAATTTGCTTATTAAAAGTTCTCCGATCATTATCATGGTCATTGTCTAATACAATAAATTTAGAATGATTGCAATTGCTGCAGATAAATTTTAACATATCATTCAGTTTCAACACGTTTAAATAATTGTTACGATAGACCTTACCGACTAAGACATTTGTGTTTGGCATGTTCTGCAAAGCGTGATGTAGAGAGCTTAAAACTTGTAGGGGATTGTTGTCATTGGAACCAGCTATTAATACCACGAAATCTGAGTCGGTAAAATCCTTACACAGAGACACACTTAAGCTTAAAATATCACCAAGAGGCGCATTCGATTTAATAAAAGACGACACTTGAAATGAAACGCCCACCAAGTCCTGCAGATTTTCTCGTATTCCGTATCCCGCCTGATCGGCGAATATAGCAATTCTGTGCTTCGGTGTCGTAACGGACTCCGTTTGTACTTCCTTTGAACTTTTGTCCATTTGGTTTTGTGTGTTTGTAATCGAACTTGAGTTATGTTTTGTAGGTGTTGAAGTACAACTGTTTGCCTTTGCTAATGGAACAGTGGAAATAAGGTAATCTTCAGTATGCATGTCGTCCTGCAATAGGGGTAATTGGTGAACGTGTAACTTCTCTTCTGTGTCGTTGCGATTGAAGCACCTTTGTGTCGAGGAAACAGGTGTACCATTGTTGCTAGAAAAGTCTATTTGCCTGGGAAGTGAACTGCGTATATTACTCTTTTTCGATATCCTTTTGTTCGAAGAACATATCAGCGTAAGGTTATTGATTTTATTTTGTTGCTCCTTAATTGTTTTTCGAAGACACGTATTTTCTGATAGAAGTTTTTCAATTTCGGCATCTGCACTGTCCATACGAGCCCTTAATTCCTTTATTATATCCCTTAGTTCTGTGATTGCCTCCGTGTTGTTATTTTTAGGCAAGTCTGGTAAACTCGTTAGACTATTGCTCAATGATAATTGACTGTCATTTGCGTCTGGTAATGAATTACATGACCTATTTACCAAGTTTTGCTTCCGACGAATGGTGATATTGTTATCCTCCATAATGAGTGGTTATAAATTATGTAATATACTTAGGATACGATTTGTTTTTTTGAACGAATTCTTATAATCGTTTTTTATGAGCCTTGTAACGCCCTCGTTTACTCGCCGATAGGAACTACTGGTAGTGAATGTGCTGTCCTCTTTTAGTTGTGGAGAGAATTAGCAAGTATCGATTGAGCTATCATGCAATCGTGTTACCGCTATTGCACTGTAGAGGTCGCTAATGATGTAGTTGAGTCAAGTGATTTCCGTAGTACATTAATCGAGTCTTGCTTCTTCAAGGTTCAGCTATTTGCCGATAGGTGTCACTGCCAAAGACCTGTATAGTCCCATATAAAGTGCTGCCATCTGTCTTATAGATTTCGATTTATAGCTTAATACATAGACATTTAGCTATTCACCGCTAGGTGTCAGTAATGACGTATATTGATTTTTGACTAAGAAAGTGCTGCTATCTACAATTCGTGTCGGGAACAATTCTTCGTAACGGTATACAGTTCAAATCGTTGATTCCACTATTGCCCACTAGGTTTTATTCTTGATAAATGTTCTTCGTTTTTAAGCACTTTAGTTTAAATTTAAAGTTATTACTAGTTATTCCTCACGATACCTGTTACTGCTTGATGATAATGACTATTTAAAGAAGAAAATAACAGTAAATTGGTGTTTAAAAGTCGTTTAAGTCATCTTGATCACAGCACGAATAACTTTTGTCACAGGGTTATTTAGTCTCAGATAACGTTTCTGCACAATCTTTTCTTCACTATAGTTGTTTTAATTGTTCACAATATACTTTCACTACACAGCTTCTATTTTTAATAAATTTTTAGAAAATCTTTGACAGGAGCCAATGTTTACTCTATAAGCGCCCTCTAGCGCCTCTCTGTAAGTGCAATACCTATACGGTTAAAATGTATGGAACATCTGATATATTTTTAACTAGCTGTTGCCCGCGACCTTCGTTCGCGTGAAATTATTAATAATAAATCCCTATTATTATAAGCACTTGCCTATTTAAATCGAATGTTGTTACCAATTTCAAGGGTTTAATTTTTTTTGCACGGATCCCTAATTACTTATCTAAAATAAAAGTAGCCTAAGTTACTTGTTACATCAGCTGTCTGCCAGTGAAAGTCCCGTCAAAATCGGTCCAACCATTTCAGACATTAGCCGGAACAAACAGACAGACAGACAAAAATTGTAAAAAATGTTGTTTTTGTATATGTGCCGTGTATACACCCATAATGCTCTTAGTAAAAAGCGGTTATTTTAATATTACAAACAGATACTCCAATTTTATTTATGTGTATAGATAACCGATGAAAATTTTATATGTAGGGGGCTCAGAATGATATACTGAATACCTGGTAATCGATTCCACCCAGTATAATGGGAGTAAAATACTCTTAAGCGAGCAGCCAGACAGAAAAGACGCCAGACGAGGGCAGGGCGCGGACTCGTCGCAGACAAAAGCGTTGCACCCGCGCCCCGTCTCTTCTGTCTGTTTTGCGTCGCGACGCTTCTATACATTTTGTATGAAAGGGACGCGATAGAGACAAATGTCCGCACCCCGTCTGCGTCTTACGTCTTTTCTGTGTGTCCAGCGCCTAACGAAGCCGAAAGACACTAGAGTTAAATCAAATCATTAAAACCGATCCACTTTCATAAAAATTGCCTTTTTAATTCATAACCAATATATGTAATATGACATAAACATAGTTCCTAATTAAGTGTTTAATGATTTTATACAAATCGTGACATCATTAATGCCATTTGATGACTATTTTTGTGAATCTAATCTGAATTAGTTATTAATGTAGTTATTGCATTAAAGATTTCACCAAGTCTGGTGAAAAAGTGCTTTATCTATAACATAGGCCACATTTAATTTTTAAACAAAGATGATTTATACAAATAAGTAAAGTTGAAGTGTCTGTTTGTAATTTGAATGCAACAGCTTTTGTAAAAAAAAATGTCTGTCTGTTAGTTCCGGCTCTGATAACTCCGAAACGGCTAGAATGATTTTGACGGGACTACACCGGTATTCATGAACGTTACTCAGTGCGCGCGGACGCACAGTGTCCCAAAAACCTATTCATAAACAATACTTGAGGGACGAACGACACTATGCGCTCATTATAATGAACGCACAGATATGTCAGTCAGTCAACCCGAGTGAAGTCGCTTCACAACGTTAACCAATCACAGCGCCCCATTCAATGCTATGTGTCCGCACAGCAAAGAGTCGTTCTTGAATACCAGTGCAATACTGACAGAGAGCTGATGTTATTAGGAGTAACTTAATTACTTTTATTGAAGAAAGAGGATTAGGGTTCCATGTAAAAATTAAAACCCTTGAAATTGTTAACAAAATCCGATTCTAATAGGGAAGTATTATGTTGATAACTTACGTGGGACTTAGGGTCAGTTCACACCGAGATGCGACGCAAGACGATGCTGCGCGCACTCTGACTCAAAATATAACTTTTTTAATTAACGAAAAGATACATATTTCATTGTATACGCAGTGCGACGTATCCAATGAAATGTGTATCGTTTCGTGTAGTAAATTTAATTGTGAACTAACCCTAAGTCCCATGTAACAGGGGGCGAGCTTATTGCCATCAACCGTGCGCAAATCCAGACTCTAGCTGTTACTGAGAAATTCCTGATGGAAAAACTCAATAACACTTTGCCCGACCCGGGAATCGAACCCAGGACCTCATGCTCCGTAGTCCGTATTAGTGTAGATAGAAATACAAAAAGAATCTAGTTTCCAATAAGGTCGCAGAGGTCAAACAGAGTTTTTACATATATATACATATGTATATGTAGTTTGCAGAAACTAGTATCATCAGTATCTGAGCTACAGACAAAAACTGGTTTCTTTTTAAGTGCTTAGAATATGTGAACCCAACCGTCGGATAAATATAAAGGGTGTAAAAATACTCTTAACGAAGCCGAAAGGCACTTGTTCTCCCCGTCATTGCGATCATTTTTTTGTTTTAGACCATACCTGGGAACCTTCTAGTTACGGAGATACTGCGGGTCAAAGTTCCAACTTTTTCCGTTTTTTTTTTAATACATGTTTTTAAAGTAGGATTTTTACTTTAAATACCTCCAGGACCCTCTTACTATTCAATCCATCCATCAGCACAATGTTTTGAGTGCGTTACATTGAGTCCTACCGTAAAACGTGATTTTTCAACCCAAAAAAAAGTCGTTTCCTAGCACTAATTGTTGCGTAAAGTTACTTAGTTTGATGTACATAATGCTTGGTTGACGGCTTCGTGAAGAGTCTTTTAACACTCTTTATACATGTGTAGTGGCAAACTAGAACTGATTAAGTTTTTTACACGTATCTAATGGAAAAGATCAACTAAAAGATGAGAAGCTTGTTGCTAAAGAATAACGCCACGCCTGTAATCCCCGAAGGGTTAGGCAGAGGTGTATCTAATAATACACCCACATTTTGCCAATTATGTTTAAGTCACATGTAATAGGGGGCGAGCTTATAGCATCAATCGGGCACAAATCTAGACTCCGTGGCTGGTACTGACAAATTTCTGCTGGAAAAACTCAATAACACTTTTGCTCGACTCGGGAATCGAATTGAGGGCCTCATGCTCACCAGTCGCGCTTGTGACCACTCGACCAACGAGGCAGTCTAATACCATTGATTATCTGGGGCGAAAAAATACGCGGCACATACTTGGAAGGGACGCCGACGCGAAATCAGTTACCACGTATTCAGTAAATCATTCTGAGCACACATGGAAAATTAACATCGGTTATTATAACAAGACCAACCACTCCGGGAGGGCCGACAGAAGTGAAAATATTTTTTTTCCCAAGATTCTGGATTATTTTTATACATTTGATTATACACTGTATTTTTTTGGGCTTTTAACATGTAGCAATACGGCTAACTCTGCAACGAAAAAGAGGTCGTCTAACGGTGTCGCGAGTTTTTTTTTTTTCGGATGTGAAGTCATCAAATGACTTCTCCCGCTCTGGGCTGAGCGGAAGGGAGTGTCAGACTTGTACTGACTAAAACCCATCCATGTTCCTTCTTTGCTCTTTAAGTTCCAGGGCCACGGTATCTCTTTCGAACAGTCCCGCAGCCCTGGGGCCCAAGACTGCTATTTTTTATAAATTCATCATTGCAACACGACCCCATTGTCATTTTGCTAGTTCGTAATCTGCTAAATTCTTTATGGTCGATCATTGATCGGTCAATGGTCTCGTAATAGAATTGTGTTATAATAACATTGTCGTATTGCCATTAATAAAGAACCCGTTAGTAGAAATGATTTTCGAAAAACTACTACTTTTGAACATTTATTAATGCCAGATTTCATTTATATATTTTTTAACCTATTATTCATTCATTTGTCATTATGTACGAGTTTACCATTCTATGCCATTTCTTTCAATGGTTGACCATTGGAAAGTCATAATGACGCCATTATATTAATAGACTACCAAACTTGTCAAAATCAACAATCAAATGAAACCAATGATAGACAATTCTGACACTTTTGTAATAGCAGACTTGAGGCCCTGGAATGTCGCGAGTTCAATTGTTTTTCCCATCTAAAAAATGCCCAACGCGCTTAAAAAAGGTTTCACTTAAAAAACAAATCGGCTGTTTCCTACAAAAGTGCAATACCTACACTGTCAAAATATATGAAACCACTGTTTTTTTTATAACCTAAAAAATTTACATGTATGCTCAAAATAATGTTGATTGGGCATTAATTTGCCCTCCAAACCAGCTCACCTAACTCTCCAGAGCATAAAGTTACTGCACCGTCTCCAAGGAATAATGTCGCATTACATGATCTATTGCAAAATGGCGACGTAACAGTCCGTCTGTCCACTTATATGTATAGATGACGCAAGGAGACTAACTTTAGGTCACTTGCGAAAGATCTAAGTGTTTGGGCTAGTGAGTGACACAGGTTAGGTGCGGATTGTGATGGTAGAGGGCGCTGCGTCTGCGCAGGTGTATGGTACGCCTACAACTCTAGGCAATAAATTCTATTCTATCTCCATATTTCACGTTCAAACATTAAGGGCTTCAGCATTAAGGGATTTTACAGAAAAAGCTTGGCTAACAATGTTTTTTTTGTTAGGGTTCCGTACCCAAAGGGTAAAAACGGGACCCTATTACTATGGCGCTGGACACACAGAAAAGACGTAAGACGCAGACGGGGCGCGGACATTTGTCTCTGTCGCGTCCCTTTCATACAAAATGTATAGAAGTGCCGCGACGCAAAACAGATAGAAGAGACGGGGCGCGGGCGCAACGCTTTTACGTCTGCGCTCTTTGCGACGCGTCCTCGTCTTACGTCTCTTCTGTCTGGCCTGCGCTTAAGACTACTGTCCGTCTGTCTGTCTGTCTGACTTCTGTCACCAGGCTGTATCTCATGAACCGTGATAGCTAGACAGTTCAAATGTTCTCGGATGATGTATTTTTGGTGCCGCAATAACAACAAATACTAAAAACAGAATAAAATAGATATTTAAGGGGGGCTCCCATACAACAAACGTGATTTTTTCCTTGATATTAATAACGGCGACAGGTAGACGCTTGAAATATTAACAGAATATTTAATTGTGTATTCACTTTAAAAATAAATAATTTAATTAAAATAAAATAAATATTTAAGGGGGGTATTTTTTCAATACTACTTTTCTCACTACCTATATTGAAAATGCTGTAGAATTTTAATGTAAAAATGACGGATTTTTTGGTACATATTTCAACTAGTCAATAGCTGGGTCCAGAAAGGCCATCTTTCTTTCTATTTGATAGTTGAAATACTGGGTGGTGTCAGACAGCTACTTGATCGTCGAGTCTGCCAGCACTGGTGGAGGATTCCACTAATTTAAGTGTCATCTGCCACCAGTGCTGACAGGGGAAGTCTGACGCAACTACCACTAGTGGTGGTAGATGCGACAAGAGTTGCAACTGCCACCAGTGGGGAGAGACCGATAGGGGCAGACGGTAATAGACCATTAAAAATCGCTTTGTTGTAATAAATTACTGTAACTGGTCTGAAGTTCGACGCCAAGTCCTCGCACCTCTAATTTTTCGGATTCATGTGCCTATTGTATAATTATCACTTGCTTCGGTGAAGGAAAACATCGTGAGGAAACCAGCATGCCTGAGAGATATTTCTCGACGGCATGTAAAGCCAAGTCAGAGGCCCATGAGCGACATAAAATCTCTGACACCAGGTTAGGCACTAACGTCACGTTAAAAAAAAATACTGGTTTGTGGTGTGGCAATTTACTGATATTCAGCTGCAACTGATTAACTGGA
The DNA here is from genome assembly GCA_950005105.1 of Lycophotia porphyrea. NCBI lineage: Eukaryota > Metazoa > Arthropoda > Insecta > Lepidoptera > Noctuidae > Lycophotia > Lycophotia porphyrea. The sequence continues at coordinate 1,230,207 of OX465410.1, read as the reverse complement.
AGCGGGCATTAACATATTTGTTAGAAAAGGCTAGAGAAACGATGATACACTCATCATCTGCCTACCTTTTCCCAACTACGTTGGGGTCGGCTTCCAGTCTAACCGGATGCAGCTGAATACCAGTATTTTACGTGGAGCGACTGCCTATCTGACCTCCACAACCCAATTAGTGTTGGGTAATATGATACCCCTTGGTAAGACTGGTTGTTAGACTTTTTGGGCCACTGACTACCTATAACGACTGTCAAAGATCTACAAATCACAGCCTCAGAGAAAACTCAGTATGTAAGGGTGGTTACCTATCCACAGACCAACCTAGGCAAGCACGGCTTAACCTAAAGATCGGCCGGAGCGGCAGTTATTATTTAGCCACGAGCTCCTCTCGATGATGTAAGTACACTAAATAAACAAATTAGTACGTTTCTTCATAATATCTTCAAAAGACGTTCAATCATATTTACAGCTTATAACTAAAGTAAACAAAACAGAAGTGGGTCAGCAGGTCGTGTGGTCGCTGCAGTATTGAGGTAATAATTAACACCTGTGCATGCAAGATGACAATGTATTGTCTATGATTAGGCGCAGACATTTTATTATCGTCCTTGGGCTAGAAAGACATCTCTTTTGCGGTTCCTGAATATTTTTTCGTTGAACTTTCCTTGTAGCTAGCACCCACATTTCGTCAGTTATGTTTAAGTCCCATGTAATAGGGGGCGAGCCTATGCCATCAACTGGGTACAAACTTAGACTCCGTGGCAGCTACTGAGAAATACCTAATGGAAAAACCCAATAACACTTTGCCTGACCTGGGAATCGAACCCAGAACCTCGACCAACGAGGCAGCCTCAAACATAATGTCATCCATAATATTTCCGTAGCTCACATAACACCAAAACAATACTTCATTTACATGTAACGGTAGGCAGTAATACTTTTAGTTTCTTGACCGACTTTATCAAAAGAGAGGTTATGTAACACGTTACAAACTGCCATTGATATTTCCGGCGGACGGCGGTTTTGTTCGTATGTCTAGTCAGGTTGTTTTGTTCGTATGTCTAGTCAGGTTGTTTTGTTCGTATGTCTAGTCAGGTTGTTTTGTTCGTATGTCTAGTCAGGTTGTTTTGTTCGTATGTCTAGTCAGGTTGTTTTGTTCGTATGTCTAGTCAGGTTGTTTTCTTGTAAACATGCTTCACGGTTCACTTTTTCGTATGTTTTTGTGTCGACACAAATTATATAGAACTATAGCTTATGCCCGCGGTTTTGTCCGCGTGAGGTTCGATAATTGCCCCACGGGATCATGCTACCGGGATAAAAGTATCCTATGTGTTCATCCAGGTTATAACCTATCTGTGTGCTAAATTTCATCCAAATCTGTTCAGTAATTTTCGTGTGAAAGAGTAACAAACTGCGAAACCGCGGGCAAAAGGTAGTTAAAAATAAAAGCTTAACCAATACAAGCCATGAACTGATGATACCTACCTAACTATTGACCTACATCCATTCAGAGCAATGACCAAACTAAAGGCAGAATACATTATATATACGACATTCATAATGTACATAAGTATGTGTAAACAAACGACCTTAGGGACATATGCGCGAAGGCCGAGCCTGTACTTAAAATAAAATACAGATGAAGTCATATTTATTATTTACTAGCTGACCCGACAGACATTGTTCTGTCAACTATGAATACTGAATTCGAATTGACCTAATACCTACCTACTACCTACCTAAATTTTTATATACAAACCTTGTCCTGACAATAAGGAACACATAAAAAAAAGAATCATCCAATTTGGTGCAGTCGTTTGGAAGTTATGAGCGTACATACATTTCGGCGATTAATTTTTATTTATATACTAGCTGACCTGACAGACGTTGTCCTGGTAACTATGAACCTACCTACTTTTTTTTTGTGAATCTATGCCGTCCAGGGTGCCACCCAAACGCATACAAAAAAATTCATTCAAATCGGTCCAGCCGTTTAGGAGGAGTTCACTGACATACACACGCACAGTAGAATTATATATATAAAGAATTATTATTTTGTCATTTTTATTATTTTAGTCATATTTAGGCATGTAAAAATGACATAGGACAATGTCAAAATAACCATAATAAGCAGCTGTCATTCTTACACCTTTGACAGTCCTTGCTGGTACAAAAAACTGATAGCCAACCTTGCCATAAGGAATCATACTCCGCAGGAAAATCATGCTCAGCAATTGCTTACATACCAAGTTTCCTCTGCCTCGGAAAGCACATTAAGCTGTTGGTCCCGGCTGTCAGTGGCCCGAAAGTCTAACAACCCGTCTTACCAAGGTGTATCGTATAACCCAGTACTAACTAGGCTGTGGAGGACAGATAAGTAGTCGCTCCATATAGAAGTGACAACCAGTCCTTACCAAGAGAGGTTTCGTGTGAACCAGTGTGCGGATCATAATAAGCAGTCGCTCCATGTAAAATACTGGTATTCAGCTGCATCCGGTTAGACTGGAAGCCGACCCCAACATAGTTGGGAAAAGGCAGATTATGAGGTGACCAATGAAAGGAAAAGGCAGGCTTTTGCCCAACAATGTGTCAATTCGGGCTACTGTTTTGGTTTTTTAAAAACGTTATCCCAAGATAGGAATTTCTCCTGTATCGAGGGTCCGTTCACAAACATTTAAACTCACATACACAAACAGCCAGACCCGGAACAACTATCCGTAGGCCATACAAATATTTGGACCGTGCGGAGATCGAACCCGCGACACGCAGCGCAGCAGTCAATCGCTCAGCCACTGCGCCAATCGTGCCGTGCCGTCTAGTAACACTTTATTAAGTTCAAGTAACCATTATTAAGGCATATCAAACATTGCGCCTGCACGTATTTACACAGTCAATGAGTTACATTTGAGCTACAATGAGGAAAGGTCAAAATATTGAGCTGGTTAATTTTTTTTCTAGCCCCTAATCACTGCTGAGCAAAGGCCTCCCCTAAGTCTTTCAACAGCTTCAACCAACCCTCATGGTAAGCGTCAAGGTCGTCTTTTTACTTACGAGAAAAAATCGGTCATTTATGTAAAATCTAGCTTATTTCAATTTTATAAAATATAATTCAATCATGATTCGAAAAACACGCAGCGTCATCTATTATCATAAGAACGCTATTGTTGTTTTCCTCGAGAACAGTTTATTGATGAAAGGTACTATGTCCGTTTCTGTACACCTGACAACGTATATGAAAAACTTCAGGATGATCGTTTCAGTGGGTTAGGCGTGAAAAGGTAACAAACAAACTTAAGTTAGGAAGTTAGGATTTCAACAAAGCAACAATTATTATCTGTGTTTTGTGTCTGTCTTGTATCTAAAGAAATATAAAGCAGTAATGTCCGTATGAGATTTCTTTATTTAAAATGGGAGTTGAGATAAATAAGACGACCAAAGTGCGGTAGCTAAGTAGGTTTTTTTTTTAATTTATACTTCTAATTAAAATAAGTTAAAGATTATGTACCAGTTTCTTTTAAGGATTTTTTGAAGTGAAAACTTCTTTAGCATCGTTGTGATTTGAAAGTCGAGGAAACCAAAAAGCGACAGTAAAAAGAGACGGACACTTATATTCATAAGATTTAACGTGGGAGAAAATGAGATAGGAAGCATTATACAGTGTTTATCTTGAAGCCAACATTTTGAAGGTTTCACTTCTACCACGGGTGAATTGTACACATTTTTTTTTCATTCCATTCTTTTTTTATTTTCACTATTTAAATTATACTAGTTTCTTTTTGGTCCGCAACCCTACATTAATACTTTTGACAACCATTGACATACAGACCTACAGTTCAAACACATAACTCTCCGAACTACGCAGTCGGGTAAACCTGTGTTACACAACATGTTGTTGAGTCTATGTCTTATTGTCACTTGGCGACTGACCTTTGGAGTTGACATTTTACACTATAATATAAAACTTGTCTTTTAGATCTTTTGAAAAGACGTTAATTGGTTAATAGGATGTTTTATCATTTCATTAGTTGTACTAACTGGGGTGAGGAGGTCAGATAGGCAGTCGCCTCATGAAAATACTGGTATTCAGCTGCATCCGGTTAGATTGGAAGCTGACCCCAACGTTGTTGGGAAAAGGCTAGGCAGATGGTGGTGGTTTTTAGGTTTTCGCACCAACGGTAACCAACGGGACCCAATTACTAAGCCTCCGCTGTCCGTCCGTCCGCCCGTCTGTCTGCCAGTGGGTATCTCATGATCCGTAATAGGTAGACAGTTTAAATTTTCAGAGAACGTGTATTTCTGTTGCCGCTAAATAATTAAACTGGCCAAGTGCGAGACGGAGTCGCGCACGAAGGGTTCCGTACTATTATCTATACAACATTTGACAAAAACGGCAAAAAAATCACGTGTGTTGTATGAGAGCCCTTTTTTTTCGTTTGGGAAATCATCAAATGACTTCTCCCGCCCTGGGCAGAGTGGAAGGGAGTGTCAGACTTGTACTGACTAAAACCCATCCATATTCCTTCCTTGCCCTTTGTGTTCCAGGGCCGCGGTATCTCTTTCGAACAGTCCCGCAGCCCTGGGTGAGAGCCCCCCTTAAATATTTATTTTATTATGTTTTTAGTATTTGTTGTTATGGCAGCAACACGAATACATCATCTGCAACTGTCTCCTCTGTTGTTAAGATGTGGGTACTACACTAATTCACCAATATGAGTGACACGTTTTTTCACATTTGCTTGGTTTCAAATTAGCAATAAAAGTCAATTTTTGTTTCTTTTTTTTTCGTATGGGAAATCATCAAATGACTTCTCCCGCTCTGGGCAGAGCAGAAGGGAGTGTCAAACTTGTACTGACTAAAATCCATCCATGTTCCTTCCTTGCCCTTTGTGATCCAGTGCCGCGGTATCTCTTTCGAACAGTCCCGCAGCCCTGGCAGGAAATAAAAGTCACTTTCAGTGCAAGTGACTTTTATTTCCTGCCAGGGCTGCGGTTTTACATGAGATTTTTTGTAAGCACCTCGAGAGTATCGGAATTCTTCAACTTTAAGTGATTTATAAAAATGACTGATTGCTAAAAACACTTTTTAAAAAATATTTTTGCGGAGCTCACAACCGTTAAATTAGTAGCGACTCTTTGCCCTGCAATGAGGTAGATATACATAACATAACATTACCACTCTGTTTTTTTACGCTTTTTAGCGCTACAAATGAGCATGAGGTCCTGCGTTCGATTCCCGGGTCGGGCAAAGTGTTATTGGGTTTTCCCTTCAGAAATGTCTAAGTAGCAGCCACGAAGTCTGGTTGATGGCAATAGGCTCGACCTACAAGAGACTTAAACATATCTGGCGAAATGTGAGTGTACTGTTAGGGGAGTATTCCCATTTGAGCACCGATTTCAAGAGCACCAAAGATTTACCCTTTTGAGCAAAGGGAATATCTTTGGTGCTAAGCATTGATGCTCTTGAAATCGGTGCACAAATGAGAATACACCCTATTTGGTACACCTCTGCCTAACCCTTCGGGGATTATTGTCGTAATGTTATGTGTTATTATCAACATTGCACAATACAAGTAATATTCTCACGCTTTACATCAATCGTAATTTTTGTATGAATGTGTGTTTATGACCAATGTTTCATGGTACTAAACAATTGGACACAGACACAGTATAATAGTTTTAAGTATATTTTAGTTTTTATTATTTCTTGTTATGTCATTGTCATATGTTATTTGATTGAAGTGTCATTTATTTTTTAGTTGGTCACACTGAAGTTTCAATTTGTTTGACATAATTGGTAACCTAGATGTGATGATGAGGCGTCTATTGTATTTTAGACTAGCATATGCCCGCGGCTTCGCCCACGTGGAGCTCGGTAATTGTCCCACGGGATTATACTACTGGAATAATAAGTATCCCATGCTTTAATCCAGGTTATAAACTATCTGTGTGCTAAATTTCATTCAAATCCGTTCAGTACTTTTTGCGTGAATGGCATTAGCATAGACATATTAACAGGATTAATTGAGAGGCTAAATTAACAAGCGCAAAGGCCGATAATTAAGGTTAAGTAAGGTGGTTGGACCACTCTGCACTGCTCTCAAAAAACGGTGAAAGAAAACAGCGTGAGGAAACCGGCATGTCCTAGAACCAAAAATTCGAAGACATGTGACATCTACCAATCCGCACTGAGCCCGCGTGGTGTATTATAGCCCATTCCCTCTCATAGAGAGGAGGCCTGCGTCCCAGCAGCGGGAGCATTACAGGCTGATGATGATGATGATGATGGTTGCGTCAGGGTAGCCCGCGAAATTTAAATTTACATTTGTAGGTCATTTTCAGGTTGTATGTTGATGAAAAATGAGTCGCGCCAGTAACACGTATGTAGTTACAGAATTACAATCATGAAAATCATCAAATGAATGACTTTTTCATAAAATATTCATTGAATAGGGTACCTTAGGCTTCCCTTCCATTACATATCGAGTTCCTTGCCTCGGAAAGCACGTTAATTTTGACAGTCGTTACAAGTAGCTAGAAGCCTTAAAATCTCATAACCAGTCTCACCAAAGGGTGTACATGAATATTGATGAAAGGAGAGGGAGAGGAAGGCCAAAGAAAAGATGTATGCGATTGTGTGAGGAATGATATGCAAGAGAAAGGAATAAATGATGCCGTGACGTCTGACAGGGAGAATGGAAGAAGAAAACGTGTTGCGCCGACCCCAAGTAGAATGGGATGAGGGCAGGAAGATGAGGATGATACCCAAGGGGTATCGTATTTGTCAGTCACTGAGTTGTGGAGGTCTCTAAAGGGTGTAAACAGACTCTTAACGAAGCCGAAAGGCACTTGTTCTCCCCGTCATTGGGATCATTTTTTTGTTCTAGACCATACCCGGGAACCTTCTAGTTATGGAGATATTGGGGGTCAAAGTTCCAACTTTTTCCCACGTTTTTTATTAAATACTTATCAATCCATCCATCAGCACAATGTTTTGAGTGCGTTACATTGAGTTCTACAGTAAAACGAGATTTTTCAGCCCAAAAAAAAAAAGTCGTTTCCCAGCACTAATTTTTGCGTAAAGGTACTTAGTTTGATGTACATAATGCTTGGTTGACGGCTTCGTGAAGAGTCTGTTTACACCCTGTATGTAAAGTACTTGTAGTCTATATCTAAACTCATACTTTATAATAATATTATAAAGAGGAAATGAATAATTTTTTTTTTGTTTGTACCGAGTAAGCTCCGAAACTACTGGACCGATCTTAACCATTTTTTCACCAATAGAAAGCTAAATTATCAGGTAGACCCGAAGCGCTAGGTTTTGAGGTTTCAAAAATACTAAAGTTTTTTGTATTTCACATATAGTTTCTGGACCATTTGCCCAAAATACATGCCCTAATCCCTATCCTAATGCCTGTCGTCCTAGGTACTTGCATAGGTACGTAACATAGGCTATAAATTAGTAAAAAAATATATTCATATGATGCTAATAAGCCGAGTTATCACCATTTTTGCGGACGAAGTCGCGGGTGAAGTGTATACTCCAGTCTGGAAGCCGACCCCAACATAGTTGGGAAAACGCTAACTAGATCTACTTACGATATTTTTAATTATTGAAATAATCAGCGACTTTTATCCCTAACTTGTCACTTAATTGTGCTACACAGATAAACTGATTTGAAAATCAGACGCCATGTTTAAAAGTTTACCTCTTTGACAGAAGCGTCCGAACTAGCTGTGCAGTTCAAAATGTATACGTTGATTTAGATTAATAATAACTGATTATTTTAAATAATTATGTTTATAATTTCAAACAAAACACAATCTAGGTCAGTTCAATCACGTCTATCAGTCCGTCAGTCAGTTATATAACGGTAACATTACGTGGTAAGAAATTATTTATTGTATTCAAATGTATAAGGCTCATGTTGCGTATATGGCGCTTTTACCCTAATGGCATAGCCAGGGCCTTAAATAGTCAACCGGTAAAGTACTGATTGATTTTATTGAAAGGCAGAGCTGTATCGGAGGTCCACACCCAAAATTCATCAGTTTTGCTTAAGAGTCCTATTAAATTTTTTTAAGCATTCATGATTTTTGACGCAAATGATTAAAATATATTACTGCTATTGAAAATTAAATTTTTAGCAGCATTTTTAACAGCAGTAAGATATTTTAATTATTTGATTATGAATAACGATGGTGCCATTCTCTTTCTTGTAAGTTGGAGTTACACATGTTCATTTTTCTTTTCGTGTAATTTACTATAAATATTTTACGAACTCAGTTTGGAAAAAAACCGTCGGCGATGGAACTTTGACGCTCAAATTCACATTGTTACATTAAATTCTTATAAAAGCTAAATTTATTGAAAGATAAGCTGAATGTTTTACTTGTTTATTGGAGTTCTAGAATTTCTTTAAATTCTTTGAGTTTTCTCAGATAAAATCGCCAAGAAATCCTAATTTAAGCCATAAATGTCTTGAATCAGCGTCCATTATATATTCCAAAGAAACACAATTTTATCATATAAAGCAATATGATATAAAACTTAGATCTACAATGAATACATTGCATTATTTTCGTTAGTCAATATAATAAGACCAAATTACAATAAATAAAATTAAACTACTATATATTCTGCGTCAATTCAGCTTGCTCCTCAGTGTCTTGACGATGAAGGATCTGTACACGAAATTTTCGCATGCAATCTTCCGGAGATCGCTATTATTGTCGACTCATGTATGCCGATCAAATTACAGGGCCAAAAATCACGATTTTGCGTTAAAAATGTAATAGGACTCTTTTAAGTACTCGAGGCGAGCATACTACCATCAACCGGGCTCAAATCTTATTTGGAATCTAATCCAGGACTTTATACTCAACAGTCGCGCTTGCGACCACTTCACCAAAGAGGACAGAGACTCTTAGAAGAAAATTAAAACCTTTCCGTGCTTCGCAGAGCATAACTGCTTAAAATTAAGTTATTAATATTGTATTGTATAACGGGCTGGTGTCCACAACTCCGCGTCAGTAAAACACCATTAATTTCTTTACAACAAGCTGGTAAAAGCCTAATAAAAATTACGTAAACAATATTAACATATAAAGAGTATTGCATAATGTTTCATTTAAAACAATGCTCTTGTTATAACTTCAAGTGAGCAAGAGAAAGTGGGTAGGCAGTGGAGCGTGGCTGCAATGCGCCGCGTCACGTATGGAGCGACCTTCAGTATTGCTGATTCTGTTTCATTTGTTAACATCAGTGTATTGCTTCGTTAGTCCCTCGATAATCTAGGTGTTGTAAGAAACTCGCGTCTTGGAGTCTTATTTAATTTTAACTTATTTTATTTATTTTTATTTTTATTTTTATTCAAAAGGAACAACAAACAGCTGCAATATAAAACATAGAAATAGGAAATATACAAAACTTATAGACAATATTGCAGCCCACACCGCTGTTCACGGATTAACTATAGGATACATGACATTGAAAACAATCGCTAGGGTTACAAATACAAAAGATAAAAGAAAAATATGTAAAATAAAACAATGTAAAATGGTGTACAAATATTCAACAAAGCTCCTTAAGTACCAGACTTTTAAATTTATAGGGAGCACACGCAAAAATATCAATGTGCTCAAAAGTCTTATTGTAGGAATCGACCATTCTGCGAACAGGCGAACGCAAGCCAGAGTTGGACTTGCAAGTACTCACTGAAAATAATCTGCCAGCGCGCACCTTTCGCTTATGGACCGTCCTAGGAACCGCATAACATATCATATTGGACAGTTCAATACAGTCAAATTTATTTCTGGTAATATTATACAAATTCATGGCTTCTAAGTACCTACGTCTACTTTCTAATGTTGCGAGCTTATACTTAGTAAGTAAATCTTGGTATGGCAAGTAATATCCATAGCATCTATAATGCATAGTACGCAAGAATTTATGTTGAACACACTCAATCATTTCAACATACTTTTTGTAGTAAGGATTCCAGACGGACACGGCGAACTTGAGCTATTTTTGAAGACTCGAGCCTTATAAATAAAACTTAGAGCTCAAGTCCTTCAGAATTTGGAGTCTTTTGTAAAAAGAGAGTCCTGCTAAAAAGAATTCAAAGATTGAGTCTTTTTAAGGGAACTCATGACTGAGTCCTCTAAATCCATAGCTGTAGTTTGACGTAAATAGAATAGCAATGAACGTGTGTGTGTATTATTTTATTTAGACGTTTTAACTCGCATTTTGATTCAGCAAATGTCAGTCTTCAGGTGGATACTTTTGATTAGGTTATTTGTGTTTCATGCAATTTAATTGTTACAATTTTTTATTGTGTGATTTATTTTCAATCAGTAAATAAATATGGATGAAGATATAAAATCACCCAGTATTACCTATTATAATTCACCAACTCAAGTTCATGACTCAGTTTAGCTCAAAGAACTTAAACGACTCGAAAGGACTCAGAAGACTCAAAGGATTCGGACTCATGTGACTAACGAATCCTAGTCTTGAAAATCTACTCAAGTCTCGAAATGAAGACTAAAAGACTTGAGTTTCTTACTACACTAGTCTAGTGGCAAGAGCGACTGCTGAGGATAAAGTCCTGGGTTTGATAACCATGGAGTTTCTTATTTCTTGCCATAGGAAACGACCAACCCGAACCGAGCACCATTTCTCGACGTTTTATAAGTGCCCATGTAGGCCTATGTGGAATAAAACATTTTTATTATGATTCCCTGTTCGAACAAAGTGTTTAAGATTTTTCTATTAGGAATTTCTTAATAGTAGCTAGCTGCATTTGTGGCCTACATTTCAGCAGAACATAACATAACATCACGCCTGTAATCCCCGAAGGGTTAAGCAGAGGTGTACCTAATAGTTCACTCACATTTCGCCAGCCTATTGCCATCAAACGGGAACCAATCCAGACTCCGTGGCTGCTATTGAGAAATTTCTGAAGGAAAAACCCAATAACACTTTGCCCGACCTGGGAATCGAACCCAGGACCTCATGCTCAGCAGTCGCGCAACCACTAGACAAACGAGGCAGTCAGTTATGTTTAAGTCGCATATCACAGAGGGGGGAGGCGGGTTGTTACCAGGAGACTTATTCCCAGGCGTTCCATAATTTTATTTCCCGGAGGCTCCAAATTAAAAAAAAAATGTATTATTTTATTATTTAACTAATAAAATTATGGAGCTATTTTGAATCAATGTATGGAGATAAATTGTTTGGCGAAACAATCGATTTGGAGCTCCTGGGAATAAACCTACCAGAAATCACGCATGAACGAGCAACTGAACAATAAATACGTGGCTACAAAACTCTACATATATAGAGTAGCTATACATACTCTATGTAGAGAATGCAACCGCAGGGCGTTCACCTTCGCGACGTCCTTGCTGTGAGAACTTTTACCTTTTTGTAACAATATTGAACTGGTTATATTGTCACGGGTCTTATTGAAAAGAAATGTAGAGAGCGGTTTAACAATAGAACCTTCTCGAATAGCGATACTTACCTGTTCTTGTGACCTGGCACCAACTTGTTGAATCCTAATTCTAACTAATATTATAAACTAGCTTTTTCCGCGGCTTCACACGCGTTAATTTAGAATTTGGCAATCAATTCGGGTAGTACTCTGCTTGTAATAATATAATTCAATCGTGGTTCGGTTACAGACAAATTCCAAATGATTTGAAAAGTGTAACCATGGAGTTTCTTCCCGGTTTTTCTCCATCCAACCGAACCGTGCACCTTTTTGTCGACGTTTTATAAGTGCCCATCTGGGCCTATGTGAAATAAAATATTTTGAATTTGATTTAAACATAACTGGCGAATTGTGGGTGTACTATTAGGTACAGCTCTGCCTAACCCTTCTAGGATTACAGGCGTGATGTTATGTATGTGCATTATCACCTGTACTAACTGTCGCTATATCATATCTAACGCCCTAACGGGTATCATATACAGGACCTGTTAATATAAAGAGTGTAACAAGAATCTTAACGAAGCCGAAAGACACTTGTTCTCCCCGTCATTGCGATCATTATTTTGTTCTACACCATAACTGGGAACCTTCTAGATACGGAGATATTTGGGGCCAAACTTCCAACTTTTTGACAAGTTTTTTTTTAAATACATGTTTTTAATGTAAGATTTTTACTTGAAACACCTCCAAGATCCCCTTACTATTCAAATCCATTCATCAGCACAATGTTTTGAGCGCGTTACATTGAGTCCTACCGCAAAACGTGATTTTTCACCCTATAAAAACTCGTTTCCCAGCAATAATTTTTGCGTAAAATTACTTAGTTTGATGTACAGAACGCTTGGTTGACGGCCTGTATGATACGCATGCGATACCATATTTCTCTCTCAATTCACGAAACTGGTGTTTCCGCTAATTATAGCCATTTATCAGCTTTTGTTATTTCCCTGTACATATTACGTTATTGTAAAATAACTAATTTGTTCATATAAGTGCACACAATGATAGGAAGTGAGTACCGTATCGTATATCAGAGTCTATTGTCTTGTGTAGTGATGGGCGAGCATTGGCAAAAAATTGTCGATAGTTTTTTTTTTTATCAGAAACGAAATTTTTACACCGGATCGTTTTTGGACTGCCTCGTTGGTCAAGTGGTCGCGAGCGCAACTGCTGAGCATGAGGTCCTGGGTTCGTTTCCCAGGTCGAGCAAAGTGTTATTGGGTTTGCTATCAGGAATTTCTTAGTAGCAGCCACGGAGTCTGGATTTGTGCCCGGTTGATGGCAAAAGGCAGTGGAAGTGACAAGAATGGATAAAGTAAGGAATGAGATATTAGGGATGTGCTGCGGGACTTTTCGAAAGAGATACTGCGGCCCTGGAACACAAAGGGCAAGGAAGGAACATGGATGGGTTTTACTCAGTATAAGTCTGACACTCCCTTCCGCTCTGCCCAGAGCGGGAGAAGTCATTTGATGATTTACCATCCGAAAAAAAGGGCTACATTATTTTACTGTCTGTTTTAATCATTTAATTTATTAGTAAATTACATTTAGCCACATCAGAAACCGGAGGTACCTCATAATTCCAACTTTTACCGCCGCCATACAAAAAAACCAATCGGTATAAATTCTGTTTATCTCCCAAGGTTAAGCAAGCTGACAGTGTACATTGTAAATATTTTAGTAATGACCATTAAGAGAAGTCAGCCTTCTAGTAAAGTTGACGGAATTTAAGATATGTGCCAAGTTGTGTCTATGTATTGAATGAGATCATAAGAATTATATAGTTATTGATATATTTTCCTCAATAACTGCGTTGGTAATGATTGAAAAGCGTTTGTCAACTATTTATATAAACTCGTCCTAAGCTTGGTAATTGTCCCACGGGATCATACTGCCAGGATAAAAAGCATATCTTATGTCTTAATCCAAGTTATAAACTATCTGTGTGCCAAATTTCATCCAAATCCGTTCACTAGTTTTTGCGTGAAAGAGTAATAACCATCCATCCATCCATCTTCATAACAGATTGCATTTGGTTACATTTAAAACGTTTGAAAAAGGCAATAAAAGTAATTCTTCTTCTTTGCGTATCGAAAGACTCAAATAATACCCGACCAGTATATTGCCACCTGCACAGCTCTGTTGGCTTCGCTTGGTCTGGTGTCGCTTAAAGGAGGTGGGGCATATCCTGCACAGGGGCTCCACACTGACATTATCTTTGGGACGGATCGATGATACCATATTTGGCCAGATTATTTCTACAGCGGTCAACCTGGGCCTGCAAACGGTTAAGAGATTTAAAGATTGGCCACAGCAGTTCCTGTCCAGAAGAAAGACGCTCTGCTGGATTTATGAAGTGAGGAGGGTTGGGATGTCTGTCCTCTACAATTTGCATCTTTCATCTGACGCACTGTCTTCTGAGAAAAAATTAAAAATAGTTTAATAGTAATGATGCATTCAAAAATAACAACCATACTCTGTGCAAGAGAAACTGGCTCGTTCTGTCTAGAATGGTTTATATAATACGTTAACCAGTAAAAAATACAGGACATTTTTTTCATAAATAGTGTTTGAATATTTTGTAATTTTATAGTATAACATTAAAGACAAGGTTTTCGCCAGATTTCTTTTTCTATTTCCCAACTACAAAGGTCAAGAAATATTTACTAAAATAGGCACTTAAATGTCGCAATAAAAGGTTACAATAGTGTGAATTCATCTTAATTAATTTAGGCTTTTATGGAGCTGCAAGTAATTGCAAAATCATTTGTTCATTTTTATATTTATCATCAACATTGCAGACTAAAAATCAGGTGTTAAATGTCTATATTTTCCATTGTTTTTTATTCAGGTGCATACATGATCGTCAAGAATGCAAAAGATATAATTGATCGGTAATAAAGCTCTCACCTGGGTACGCTTATTATTAAAATTAATTATTATAAAACAAAAACTCACCAATATCCTACGATATAATCGATATAATCGGATTAACATATCGATAAACATGTCCCAACACTAGCGCCAACAACGCAAGGTCTTACATTTCACTTGACTCAACTATGGAAGTAAAGGGACTGTTGTTCTTACGTCTATCTATGGGTATAGTAGTAATTAATGTTATGTTCAGTTGGCAACAGAGGCTAATGAATATTTTAAAATTAAAAGCATTTCTGATTTTTATGAAAAACTTAATTTTTGTTCATAAAATCCTACTAATATTATAAATGCGAAAGTTTGTTGGGATTAATGGATGGATGAATGTTTGTTACTCTTTCACACAAAAACTACTGAACGGATTTGGATGAAATTTTGCACACAGATAGATTATAATCTGGATTAACACATGATGTTTTGTGTCAGAAATTTATTAAATTCAAAACAAAATAGACATTTATAAATTAAAATAACCTAAAGTAAATAATTTAACAGTTGACTAAAAACTGCGTCAATAAACTCCTCAACGCTGTCAACTGGTAAAATGTCCCCAAGAAACTAGCAGCGTTGCCACATTGTAAGGCAGCGCCTCTTAATTAAGTTAGACAAACTTATTTACTTTATGTAACAATTTAAGTTAAGTACCGACTTTTGTGTGATAAATAAATAAAGCAATGTTTTCTTTGTTTTCAGGTGGAAGTAGCAAAATGAAGCGATCCCGTCACAGATGGGTGGGATTAAGCTTATTTTGTAAGTATTTAAATAGCATTTTATTTACCAGAAAGATTCCAAAACTGCACCTACCGGTTCCAATGCCTTTCCAATCTTACAAAATCAAAATCAAAGCATTTATGTCAAGTTGGCCAGTTACAGGCACTTTTGAATTATCGAAACAGATAACAATGAAATGTATCTACAGTCCCAGTCACAAGGCATAAAAACCGTGAAAGTTGCCCATTCCAAAGCTTAAGCAGACGCCGCGGCTGCTACTGAGAAATTCGTGATGAAAAAACCCAATGACACTTTTCCCGACCCGGGAATCGAACCCAAGACCTCATGCAAATACGGCGCGTTCGTGTTCCACGCGCGTCTCAAAGAGATGTCAGCAAACAGGGAGGGGCCCGCAAGGGCCAATGCCTGCCAGGGCTGCGGGACTGTTCGAAAGAGATACCGCGGCCCTGGAAAAAAAAGGGCAAGGAAGGAACATGGATGGGTTTTAGTCAGCACAAGTCTGGCACTCCCTTCCGCTCTGCCCAGAGCGGGAGAAGCCATTTGATGATTTCCCATCCGAAAAAAAAACACCTTATGCAGTTCCATCCAAGACATTTAAAAATGGTTTTAGGAGTGAGGTTCACGTCAAAAACGATTGAACCAGTCACCAGGCCAACACTTCGAGTCGCTCTTTGATCCAATACAAGGCCTAGTCTTAACACATTAACTGCCATGTCAGGCACCGGTGCCTGACAGACTCACTTTCTGTTCAGGCCATGTCAGGCACCGGTGCCTGACAGACTCACTATCTGTTCAGGCCATGTCAGGCACTGGTGACTGACACAGCAGCATCAAATTCAACTGACCGCAATGCGCCACCTGGCACGTAGTTTATTTTTAACGTTTTTTTTTATCCAAATAAAGAAAAGGGAACACTTTTTTATACATACTCGTAACTTTATATAAACCAAGAATCAACACAAAACAAATGAAATTTGGATGGTACAGAAAATATACCTTAGCAGTTAACGTGTTAAACTAATCCAAAATCATTCTAGATCTTTGCCAAGGTCCTTGCGTGCGTACCTACACGGCATTAAATACTAAAATTAGATTGTTTTCTGCTTCCTTATAATCGACCTTGGCTCAGTATTCAAATTATTTGGTGATGACATTATCAAGTATTTATATTGCTAAGAATTGGCATACATGTTTAATGTTGTAAACTTAGGTTGGTTTTAACTTTATCACCATGCTAGCTTTTGCCCTCAGTTTTGCTCGCGTTAATTTAGAATTTCACAATTAAACTCTTATCACATTAAAAACACGTGGCGCCACCTATTATTATAAGAACGTTAAAGTTGTTTTTTAACATCCTGGAAAGGTTTCAGACTAAAGCTTTGAGATTCATGTTCAACATCCCTAAATGCATCCACAATAAATATATCCTGCAAGATCTGAAGCCCAAAACTGTAAAGCAAGAGATCGCTGCCCGTAGCACAAACTACCAGAAAAAGCTCACCAAACACGTCAACTCACTGGCTGCTGATTTATCAGGGTCCGGAAGTATTGTATGCACAAGACTTAAGAGGAACAGTGTTCCAAGTTTAATAAAAAGATTCTCAGCAGAATGAGTGAGAATGGTCAATGGACAATTCCTCACTGCTGCAAAGACCAAATGCAGAAGAAATTCAAACAAAGGAGCAGCTAAATGTCCATGACAGATTGCTGTAATAAGCAGGATATACAAAAGAAAAAGAAAATGTTGTTTTCAACTGGAACAGTACTTTTTTTCGGGATGAAAGGCACCATGTCCGTTTCTGTAGACCTGACAACGTATATGCAAAATTTCAGGATGATCGGTTCAGTGGTTTAGGGCTGAAAAGGTAAACCAATAAACAAACTTACTTTCGCATTTATAATATTATTTAGCAGTTAGGATTATGATTTATCGCTCCCTCACACACATAGGTTCATAAATAGGCCACATCTTAGTTGCATTACCTGGTGAATATAACATTGTAATTTAATGATGTTAAACTGTACTTGTCTTACAGTTACATGTTCTAACTATAGACGAGGACGCTGGCTCCATAAACACAAGTTAAATCTTAAATTTGGGTGCCAAAACCATCAAAAACACTCTTTTCCCTAGTTGTAACGCTGCATAGGGCTTAGATAAGTGTTTCTTGAACAATTATTGAACAAGAATGGTCTTTAACGGATTTTAGATACTATATCATCAGTTTTTGTAGAAGGAAACCTGATAGAACCTTAAAAACTGGTAAGTATTAAAAAAAAATTGTAAAAAAGTTGGAACTTTGACCTCCGATATCTCCGTAACCAAAAGGTTCCCAGATATGGTTCAGTAAAAAAAAAAGATCGCAATGACGGGAATGTTAATGGTCAATTTGCCTATAAATTCAAGTCCTAGACCAGGTATAGAAACCTGTCGTGTACAGTGTAGCCATTTTAACTGCCTAGTTCCAAAATCCTGACTGCCTCTGACTCAGATGTCACCCACTTTAGATACCCTTGACCTATTCCTAATGACTAATTCGTAGGTGACCTATTAACTATAATATAACCACCATTACATAATCATTATATAAAACTTGCCTATATTTAGCAAATTTTATGAGAGATGGGTAATTTTATGACTTTTATTAAAATTTATGCAATCTGACATATCGGTAGTAGTGTTGTTTCAATATCGATAGTTCAAAATTGCTATCGATATTAGGTCATCGATCTTTGTACGTCCACTACAAAGTATGGGCCGTACTGCTACAATGAAAGTTAGTATTGCTATAATTTCCAAAATATAAGTAATATTGTGCGATTGAGGAGGCCTATGCCCAGCAGTGGACTGCTATAGGCTGATGATGATAATGAAATATTAAGTCATGATGAGGCTGGCATGTTTCTGGGGATAAAATCCAAAAAAAAATTAGTATTAAAAAATACCACGCTTATCTCGTTGATCCTTTTAGGTTTTCATTATTAGGCTTCCTTTTGTGCATATATTCTAAATGAATTCCATGCTAACATGGTGATGTTTTCGAAAGTTAAATCAAGTCTGTGAAAAAAATAATCGAATAATAAAGTCTAGAATGTCGTGTTGACTGGTAGCATATATTGTGACAGTTGATGATAATTTGAATTAGAATTGTTTAATAATGTGTGATATTAATACTAGTATTTCCTTTTTTCTTTCGATGTTTGTATCAAAATAGTATTTGCACGCCGGTGACGGCTTGACATAGTGTTCATTAATTATCACAACATCTGTAACTAACCTTCCTATGTTTAACAAATAAAAATATTTGTATTTGAGG
The DNA here is from genome assembly GCA_950005105.1 of Lycophotia porphyrea. Taxonomy (NCBI): domain Eukaryota; kingdom Metazoa; phylum Arthropoda; class Insecta; order Lepidoptera; family Noctuidae; genus Lycophotia; species Lycophotia porphyrea. The sequence goes on along the minus strand of OX465410.1, from coordinate 1,211,729 downwards.
CATTGCAAAAACTATCGATAAACTCAACTATCGATATTCAAATTATCGATACTTTACCACCACTGCTACATACATATAGCCTATATTTGTATGTTAATTAATATAAGAACATTTCAGATGAGTTGCACCACAGTATCTCTTGGCAAAAGTCAAGGACTGACAAATATTGCTTAAACTTTAGCAGAAATGCCAAGATTTGCATTACATAAATAGTAAAATATTTTGCGCTTATATGGGATTTTTTATAAAATATCAATGATATGGCTGTTATAAACCTGATGATTCATTTAAGAAACTTTTAAATTTCCTTTGTTCATTTAAACACATATCTTTTACATCTTTATATATTCTTATATAAAATAATATTAAAAAGTAGTAGCCCAATAGCATCGGGAACAGAGTCTGAGCTACCGATGGTCAGGGCTCTTGAGAGAGGAACCTAATAAAGATACGCGCCGTGTCCAGAAGTACACTGTGTAGTCTTCGGTTCGATACCGAAGACTTTACGAGACAGATAAACCTATTTTAAACAGACGCCCGAAACTGACAAATTTTCTCAATCAACCTTGAACCTAATGATTTTATAGCTATACAGTTGATAGTCCGCCAGATTGCAGTAGTTAGATATGCTGGCGTCTTCTTTAAAAGTATAAAAATGGGAAAAAAATTAGTAGGCGTCAAAAATATCGCTGTCAACAGGAAAAGTGTCCAGAAGTCTGGCAGCATTACCACGTTGGATGGCAGTGTTACTTAGTTTGAATACCTTGGTTGACACGTGATGGTTCCTTTTCAGGTTTCCGTACCCCGAAGGGTAACCAATGGAACCCAACTACTAAGCCTCCGCTGTCCGTCAGTCCGTCCGTCTGTCTGTCAGCGGGCTGTATCTCATGATCCGTAATAGTTGGATAGATAAAACAAAAACTTTCACAGAATGTGTATTTCTGTTGCCGCTACAACAACAAAAAATAATAAAAATAAATTAAAAATTAAAGGGAAATAATGAAGGGTTCCGTACCATCTTAGTAGGGGAGCCGCCCCTACTACGATAGTACGAAACCCTTCATGCGCAAGTCCGACTTGCACTCGGCTGGTTTTTACACCATAAAAACATATAAAACAAAAAATATATATATATTATATATATATAAATCTAATTGAGCAACTACCAGTGTAGGTACCCACTTGTTTAATATTCTAAAAAAAAACACTCGCACATATCTCATCATCAGTAATTTATTACCTTTCTTGTTATTTACTAAACCGCAGGCCACACCAGGTAAAAAAAAATATTCTCAGAAACATAACATTGGTCTTTAACTTTGAGGATAATTTAAAAAAAAAACTTGCGAAGGACGTGTGTGTTGTAAGCCGTAGCTGGCATTCATTAGTGAAACACACGAAATAACTAAATTCTCAATAATCTGGCTATCTGTAAGCCGTCTACCAAGTATCATGTACAACATCAAACTAATTAACTTTACGTAAAATATATTGCTGGGAAACGACTTCTTTTTTAGGGTGAAATATCATGTTTTACGGTAGGATTCAATGTAACACATTCAAAACTTGTGCTGATGGATTGATTGAATAGTATATGGGTCGTGAATGTGTCGTAATTAACAACATGTATTTAAAAAAAAATAACTTGTGAAATAGTTGGAACTTTGACCCCCAATATCTCCGTATATAGAAGGTCCCAGGTATGGTCTAGAACAAAAAAATATATCGCAATAACGGGAAGAACGAGTACCTTTTGGCTTCGTTAAGAGTCTTTTTACACCCTTGAGATTACTAATGAATAGCGTTAACAACAACCTGGGTACGCCAGGCGTGTTGGTTCTCCACAATTTTGTTGAACCGGCTCTTCTTCTCATTCCAGGTATTTCCCTCACCCTCCTGGCCGTCGAGTTACCCACCACGTCCGCAGCAAAGGCCACGTCACTCATCTTGCGCAAGAGTTCCACCACAGCAGCGCCTGAACAAGCACCCGAAGATGCAGGAACTGAGGTTCGTAGAAGTTCTTTACCGTCAATTTCCCGTCATTTTAAATTGACGGCACGTTTTGCGCAGTGGTATGAGCGATTGACTACTGCGCTGCGTGTCGCGGGTTCGATCCCCACACGGAACAAATATTTGTATGGCCTACATATAGTTGTTCCGGGTCTGGCTGTTTGTGTATGTGAGTTTAAATGTTTGTGAACGCACCCACGATACAGGAGAAATTCCTTCCTAAAACTTTGATAACTTATATCTCGGAAATGTGACACTTTAGAACATTTTGTCTCATACAAAATTTGTAAGTGTTGATACCAGCTATAGAACAATATAGATTGTATGCCTGACCGCGACTTTGAACAAAAAAAATGGCGGCATTTAGGCCGGCCAGGCTCCATACAAAAATCTTCCAAGCCCTTTTTTCGGATCGGAAGTCATCAAATGACTTCTCCCGCTCTTGGCAGAGCTGAAGGGAGAGTCAGACTTGTACTGACTAAAACCCGACAATGTTCCTTCCTCGCCCTTTGTGTTCCAGGGCCGCGGTATCTCTTTCGAACAGTCCCGCAGCCCTGAAAATCTTCCAAGCATTACTTTCACATTTATAATATTAGTTAGAATCCTTTGCAACTATTTATACGACTATAAATCCACGATTAAACAATAAACCCGGATACAAATAAAATCTAAACGTCTAGAAATACCCAAAAGCCTTCAAGGTTGTAAACTTTTATATTTGAAAAATGATTTATTACGTTATGAAATATTAATAAGTTTTATCTAAGCCGTGTCAAAGCGAAAGTTATGCGAGGGCACGGTGGCTTAATGTGTTAACATAACATTTCACGCCTAGGTTGGTCTGTGGATGGGTGACCACCCATTACATACCGAGTTTCCTCCGTGCCTCGAAAAGCACGTTTAGCCGTTGTTCCCGGCTCTCATATATTGATCTTTGACATACATGTGCGTATTGTGTATTATAAGCAAAATAATAATCGTGGTATTCAACCCATAATAATGTATGTATAAAGGGTGTAAACTCTTAACGAAGCCGAAAGGCACTTGTTCTCCTCGTCATTGCGATAATTTTTTTGTTCTAGACCATAGCTTGGAACCTTCTAGTTACGGAGATATTGGGGGTCAAAGTTCCAACTTTTTCACAAGTTTTTATTTAAATACATGTTTTTAAAGTAGGATTTTTACTTTAAACACCTCCAGGACCCCCTTACTATTAAATCCATCCATCAGCACAATGTTTTGAGTGCGGTAAATTGAGACCTACCGTAAAACGTGATTTTTCAGCCCAAAAAAAAAAGTTGTTTCCCAGCACTAATTTTTGCGTAAAGTTACTTAGTTTGATGTACATAATGCTTGGTTAACGGCTTCGTGAAGAGTCTGTTTACACCCTGTATATTTGATACGTGTTGATCAATTTTGATATGTGTACCTTTAACCATTTACCTTAAACAGATATTTCGTGGGTGTATTTTAAGTAAAGATAAAATATTAAAACCATGTATTTAAAACAAAAAAAACTTGTGCAAAAGTTGGTACTTTGACCCCCAATATCTCCGTAACTAGAAGGTTCCCAGGCATGGTATAGAATAAAAAAATGATTGCAATGACGGGGAGAACAAGTGCATTTCGGTTTCTTTAAGGCTACTTTTACACCTAGTCTGCTAACATATTACCCTTCTCAACCGGCTAAAGATACTGCTATTTTACATCCGGCCTGGTTAGACTTGAAACCGACCTCGACCTACTTAAGAAAAGAGGCTAAGATGTTAAAACCTAGATCTTTAAAACAATAGCTCATCACAATAAATCTATTTGGCAGTAAACTGTAATTTGACTTAGATGACCTATCACGCTATGCCTGAGTTAAGAAACTAGATTTCTTTACAGACAGGTAACGTATGTGTAATCTGTAATGCCAAGGATGAGCCAATCAAATGTTGAGCAATTACTTACCTGTCTACACAAATTAAATGGCAGAAACAATAATATTTAAGTATGATAAAACGGTAACAGCCGCTCGGTTCGATCTTTACGCTAAGCTGCGCTTGCCTGGGTTGGTCCATGGATGGGTAAACACCCATTACATACCGAGTTTCCTCGGAAAACACGTTAAGCCGTTGGTCCCGGCTGTCGTTTGTAGATCTTTGACAGTCGTTGCAAGTAGTCAGTGGCCCGAAAGTCTGACAACAAGTCTTACCAAGGGGTACCGTATTACCCAGTACTGACTGGGCTGTGGAGGTCAGATAGGCAGTCGCTCCATGTGAAATACTGGTATTCAGCTTCATCCGGTGAGACTGGAAGCCGACCTAAAAATACTTAGAAAACGGCTAGGCGGATGATAAGTACGGGAACGGCTAACCTCAAATGAGTACTTGGTTATTTAAGTAAAGGCTTACCCGTATTACATAGAATTTGAATATTACTGGAGAAACAGGGGTTTGAAATAGGGTTTTATGTTACATTTCTAATGTTTTACGGTTATGGTGGCAAAAGTTAATGGAGCCTGGGTATCGATGCAGGAAATATAATATTACACACGTGTTGGCAAATACACCGCGACTCACTCTATTTGACAATTTGAAATTTGCGTTTTGTAATTTGCCATTTGTAATTTGACATAACTATAATTTGTAATTTGACATAATTATATAATTGGGTGTATTGTATTTTAACTATGGCGGGACATAGCAGAGTAACCTGTATTTAACACAACATCAGATTAACCTATGTTCCACAATAAATTATTTGAATTTGAATAAACTCATTTTACAATTTTTTTTTTATTTCTACTACTTCCAACTTCCAACAAGGTTGCGTTAAACGTTCAACGCTCCTGGGGAGGGGGAATAGAAAGAGGCAGAGCGAGAGTGAATGCGTGGCACTCGAACGCATGCGCGTAGTATACCTGTTTTCATTTCCACATTACGAAGTTTCACTTCTTCCGCGCGGAGGGACGCCACGCACTATTTTTTTTATATTATAATTTTTTTTTACTAACTGCTCACTCACACCATCATTTTCACAGACGGAAACAACAGCAGAAGGTGAGGATACAAACACCACCAGCAAATATACAGGCAACCCCCAGTTGGACTACATCTACGACCCCAACCTGCCCAGGGAACTGAACGGGTACAACCTGTCAGAATACCCATTCCTCGGGCTTGTGCCCAAGCCGGAGACCATTGACTTCAAGTGTGATGGACTACATGATGGGTTCTATGCTTCGATTCCTCATAAGTGTCAAGTAAGATACTATAATTTAACTATTTTTTTTATGGACTGCCTCGTTGTCCTAATGGCCGTAAGTCGCGACTGCGGAACATGAGGTCCTGGGTTCAATTCCCAGGTTGGGCAGTGTTATTGGGTTTTTTCCATTAGGAATTTCTCTGTAGCTGCCATGGAGTCTTTTCTTTGCTTTCTTTCTTTCTTTTCCTTCTTTCTTTCTTTTCCTCTTTTCTTTCTTTCTTTCTTTTCCTTCTTTCTTTCTTTTCTTTCTTTTCATTCCTTCTTTATTTCTTTTCTTTCTTTATTTATTTATTTCTATCTCTCTTTCTTTTATTTCCTTTCTTTGCTTTCTTTCTTTTCCTTCTTTTTTCTTTTCTTTTCTTTTCTTTTCTTTCTTTCTTTATTATCTTTTCTTTCTTTCTTTCTTTATTTTCTTTTCTTTCCTTTCTTTCTTTCTTTTTTTTATTTTCTTTCTTTCTTTTCAAGTTTGGCATTGTACCGTCATTCCCCTTGGTTTAGTAATTGCGCGGTCAAGTCTAAATTTATAATACATTTGTCAAACCAAAGTAAAAATCACCCTCCATTTACTGATAACTACCTCTCCATCTTCCAGTTATACCACCACTGCCTGTACGGCACCCGTTACGACTTCCTCTGCGCCAACTACACCGCCTTCGACCAGAAGACCTTCATCTGCCAGTTCGTGTCTGAAGTAGACTGCAAGAATTCGAAGAATTTCTTCAACAGGTTAGTACTATCGACTACAGTTTGATCTTGTGCCGAGCCTATTCCCAACTATGTTGGGGTCGGCTTCCAGTCTAACTGGAAGCAGCTGAATACCAGTTTTTTACATGTAGCGATTGCCAATCCGACTTCTAGAACCGTACTGGTTTGTGGAGGTCAGATCAGCAGTTAGACAAAAGTCCAATGAATGCGCATATCCTTTTAAACCTAGAATTAGAAGACATTGCGAAATTTAAATAAAAGGCTGTTATGCTTGCGTAAGGTTAGTTCTGAGTATGAATGTAGATGGGTATAAGAGTAGAGGAAGACCAAAGAAACGTTGGATGGACTGTGTGAAGGATGATATGGCAAGAAAGGAGGTGTCTGATGAGATGACGAGTAATAGAGAAGTATGGAAGAAGAAGACATGCTGCACCGACCTCAAATGAATTGGGATAAGGGGAGGAGAATGATGATTCGTTCTTGGACCAGAGAATGGAAGAAAACAAAGTACTCTACTGACCCCAAGTAACATGGGATAAAGGCAGGAAAATGGTTATTAAGAAATAGCTTTGGTTTGGAAAAAAAATTACACGCGTCAACGATGTTTGTTAGTTTACTAGTGATGCTGATTACGCTGGATACGCCAAACATTATTTTGGAAGCCACTTTTACGGTGGAAGCGGCAAGGTAGCCCGCGAAATTCAAATCAGTCAATAACTTTTTCAAAAAACGTCATAGTATTAAATGAACTTAGAAGTTGATGATTTTGATGAATAATACATTTTATAATTCTGTAAATACGTGTTACGGTTGCGAATCATAAAGGGTGGAAAAAAACTCGTAACGAAGCTGAAAGGCACTTGTTCTCCTCATCATTGCGATATTTTTTTGCTGTATACTATACCTGGGAACCTTCTAGTTACGGAGATATTGGGGGTCAAAGTTCCAATTTTCACAAGTATTTTTTTTTAATACAGGTTTCAAATTTTTTTTTTTCCTTACGCCTCCTTCACGAACCACGTACTTTCAATCCATCCATCAGCACAATGTTTTGAATGCGTTACATTGAGTCCTACCGTAAAACGTGATTTTTCACCCCAAAAAAAAAGTCGTTTCCCAGCAATAATTTTTGCGTAAAGTTACTTAGTTTGATATACAGACGCCAGCAGGTCAAGCTACCCGTAACTGTCAGATTTTCCCAAGCAACCTTGAACCTAATACTTCGAAAATAAAGTTGAAGTCCATTCAAAAGAACTTCAAGATTTCATTTTATAGAACTTATTTTCAAAAGTTACATTAGGTATTTATTTATTCACATCTTGATTTGCAAACCCAAGCACATCTAAGTCACGATGCAGCTGAATTGAAAGTACCATTCCCTTTTGCCAAGGTTTGATTGTGCATAAGTTTATTACGTTCTGACTCAGTTCATGTGGTTTTATTTACAAGGTGTAAACGGATTCAGTAGTACGAGGGCCGTGGAGGTATTTAAAGTAAGAATTTCACGTGATAACGTCATAAGAAAACATTGATGAAAAATTGCATACTTTTTATGAATTGAATTATTATCACTGAATTATCATTATTTTGTATACATACGCCACAAACAGAACGCTTAGGCCAATCGTGTCTCTCTATCGCTTGTTCCGCGCTCTCGCTTGCACGCTCGGCTCAGGCGGAACGTGACACTTTTTCGAGCGTGCAGCCGGCGTTCATCGATTTATAAGACGTTATCACGTCAAAAAAATTGTTATGAATTGTATGTTTATTTTTTTTTTGTCATTTTGTTTGCACGTCATGTCCAAGCAAATAAAAACATTTTCTTTTTCCATAATATCTTCTCTATTTCCAGGAACGACGCCCTCTACCAAGCCACGACGACCACCACGCCAGTGCCCCCGCCCACCACCACAACCACGACCACCACCACACAGCGACCACCGCGCCCCGGCCGCCGGCGACCAGCCTACAGATATGATTATGAAGATGATGATTATTACTCTGCTCGGGATGACTATGATTATGAGGACAGGTTTGTATCTTTTTAGTATATTTGTTTCAGTCAAACACTGCCTCGTTGGTCTGGTGGTTGCAAGCGCGACTGCTGAGCATGAGATCTTGGGTTCGATTCCCGTGTCGGGCAAAGTGTTATTGAGTTTTTCCATTAGGAATTTCGAAGAAGCAGCCACGGAGTCTGGATTTGTTCCCGGTTGATGGCAATAGGCTCGCCTACTATTACATGGGACTTTAACTTATCTTGCGGAATGTGGGTGACTGTAATATTAGGTACACCTCTGCCTTACCCTTCGGGGATTATAGGCGTGATGTTATGTTATTTTAAATATACAGGGTGTAACAAGACCCTTTGCCCATGTCTCTGAAGCGAAAGCTAATGGACATGTGTATTCTACCCCATCTTGACCTATGGTGCACAGACTTGGTCTTTGACTAACATCCAAAAGTTCAAACACAAGGTTTGCCAACGTGCTCTGGAGCGTAATATCTTAGGTGTAAAATTAACAGACCAGGTTTGCACTACACTGCGCTTTAAATCGCAAATCGTTGATGTGGCTCAAAAAGCTGCCCAACTTAAATGGGACTGGGCGGGACATGTCAGTCGCATGCCGAACGAACTGTGAGCCCGTAAAGCTCAGGATCGGTACCCTGAAACAGTGACACGGGGTCGCGGCAGACCACGTAGGAAATGGCGGGATGAACTGGATGTCTTCCTTGAGAATTGGAAAGAAGTAGCTCAGAATCGCGCCCGTTGGTAGGAATGGAGGGAGGCCTTTGCCCAGCAGTGGGACAATATGGGCTAGCTATAATAATAATAATAACAAGACCGTTAACGAAGACGTTACTCGCAACCAAGCATTCTTTATATCAAACTAAGTAACTTTACGCAAAAAATATTGCTGGGAAACGACTTTTTGCTCACGACTGATTGCTACAAGCTTTGTTGTTGTTGTTTTGTTGTTGTTATCATTAGAAAACTAGTGAAAATAATTGTACACTTCAATGTTTGCAGAAGGAGAGCCAGACCACGTAGGCCTGGCAAGAAGAAGAGGCCAGCAGTAGACGACTACGAAGACGATAGGTCTGTATCATCATTATCATCATCATCCACGGCCTGACATCACCCACTGCTGGGTATAGGCCTCTCTTTGCTCGTGCCAAACTCCACGCTCTTGTGCCAGTCTCATCCAGGATAGTCACGCAATGGCAACAACGTCGTCTGTCAACATTCCTCTTTCCATTCCTTGGACGCCACTCGGTCAATATTAGCAAAAGTGACAGCAAGAACTTTACAAACTTTATTGTTACTAACCTCTACTTTACAAAAATCAACGCATTTCGCTTCTTTTTTATTACCATGCGTCATGTTCGTGAACGGACGCTGTCAGTTGGGACTGGTCATCTTTTTTTTTTTATCTTTTATTAATCAAAACATACAGTTACAAAATTTAGAAGACGTAAAACATACCACACAAACCATCGTGTTTGTTTTGATATAATCTTTTACTCTGGACGCTCTTAACGTGCACATATTTCTACATCGTTCTCCCATATATGTATAATCTCAACATGAATGATGTAAGCAAGATATTGTAACAATATTAAAGAATGTCCATGGAGTTTCTTTCCCATTCTTCTCCATAGAGATCTACGTTTTGGAATGGGCAAATACAGTAATTTCACAAGTTATTATTATGCCTTGTGTCTGTGACTGTAGTTTAGCCTTTTTTGTTTTTCTGACATTCAAAAGTGCCTGTAATGGTCTAATTGAAATAAATGCTTTTGAGTTTGAGTTTCGTTCGTTGGTAACTGGCACTTTTGAAATGTCGAAACAAAGACAACAACATGCAGCTACAATCCCAGTGACAACTGTGAAAGTACTGTAATTACCCATTCCAAAGCGTGGAGAAGCATAAGCAAGAATCTCTATGGAAACTCTTTTAAATCAGAATATTGTTACAAAACCTTGGTTACATCATTCATGTTGAGATGGTACATTATATGAGAGAACGATGTAACAAGACGTGCACGTTAAAAGTGTCCAAAGTAAAGACAGAAAAGGCAATAAAATAATTAATTCAAATAAACCGTGGCAACTAAGACATTCTGTACATGAAACTAAGAAGAGAACCTACCCATTTCTGTCACTTCTCTCTTGGTTGCTCCTCTTCTCGAAACTTTTTGAAGATCGATGGCATCTCGTAACCTACTCGACAGATTGTCACATTGACATAAACATACAAATCAAATAGCGGCAACAGTTGTAATAGTTTAGACTGTCATTGCGTTCGCATGAGAAACTCCAGCAGAAGTATTTATGAGTTATAATAACCTTTTAAAACTTTTTGTGAAACAGCAGTATAATTGCATCGACACTCACCACTTTTATTAATATTTCCAGATACGAACGTCGTCCAAGACCAAGAGACGAAGAACCGGAAGACGATTACGAAGAGCGAAGACCTTACGACAGAAGACCAGCGAAAAGACCAACCTACCCTGAAAGAAGGCCATACGATGATGAGGAAGACAGACGCCCTGCAACCAGGAGACCTAGACCAAGGCCTCGGGATGAAGAGGAAGAAAGATACAGACCTGATGATGAAGAGAAACCTCGGATGGGACAGAGGGATCAGAACAGGGACGATAGGCCGAAACGGCCGAGACCGAGGGATGAATATAGGCCAAGGGATGAGGTAAGGCCTAGGGATGAGGTAAGGTCTAGGGATGAGGTACGGCCTAGGGATGAGGTAAGGTCTAGGGATGAAGTACGGCCTAGGGATGAAGTTAGAACTAGGGATGAAGTCAGACCTAGGGATGAAGTTGCCAGACCAAGGGATGAGGTCATCAGGGCCAGAGATGAACCAAAAAATCAAGAGGAGGTCATTAGGCCAAGAGATGAACCAAGAGTTCAAGATGAGGTAGGACCTCGTGATGAAATCAGTCCCCGTGATGAGGTAAGGTCCCGTGATGAAATTAGACCAATAAGACCTAGAGAAAAGTATAAGTCACGTAGCGATATTAAGCCGCGAGACGAAGTTAGGCCGCAAGATGAAATTAAACCCAGAGATGAAATAAGACCACGTGATGAAATCAGGCCCCGTGATGAAATAAGACCTCGGGATGAGATCAAACCAAGAGAGGAACCTTCCCGTGAAAGACCTGAAAGGCGACCTGTGAGAGAAGAAGCAGAAGTGGAAGAAAAACCTGTCAGACCATCCAGACCAAGAGAGGACAGGTTCTCTGAAGGTCGAAGATATAGAGGAGGGACACCTTTTAAAACTAGGGACGAAAGACCGTATACAAAAACTGACTTTGTCCAAAGGCCATACGACGAAAGGAATGAGGAAAAGAAAGAATGGTCGACGGGTCCAGAAACTCCAGCTACTCCAGGTACTCTCGTCAAGCCAAATGGACATGGTATTTTCGGCCAGCCACGAATGCCTCCGAAGATCAAAAGACCAGTCCCAATCACCGAAAAGGATAAATATGATTATGTACCAGTAGTCACTTCAAAGGCTCCCCCGAAATTAGACGATGACGAGTACTATGATTATGAGGAAGATGATACCAGTAGACCATCGTCTTCTGGAAAGACCAGCACTGTACAGCAAAGACCAAAACTTGAGCCGGTTGAAAAGGAAAGATTTAAACCGACGAGACCTCATTATCCAGGTAAGGGTAGAAAGACTAAAACACCAATTGATTACGAAGAGGAGGTTTATGATGAACCAGTGAAATCACAAAAGTATACCAACAATCAGAGGGTTAAAGACGAAAGGGTGAAACCTAAACCTGTACCAGCAGATGATGAATACTACGATTATGAGGAGGAAAGGAAAGAGAAAGAAAGATTTAGAGCAGGAGAAGACATTACGAGCAAAATTAAAGACTTGCGACCCAATGTGAAGGTAGTTAAACGTCCTTTTTTACCCTCTAGGGGTGGAAGCCCGTACCTTCCCCGCGGACTACAACCCGTAGCGGGAAGGGATGTCTCAGCACCACTTAATACCACCCCGAAACCTACCACCACTTCTCCTAAACCTACAACTACGCCTATCCCCACGACTACCACTCCTACCGCTACCACTACTACACCTAGCACTACTATTACTACAACCACAACTACAGAAAAACCTACAACAACAGTCACAACAACAACAACAACAGAAGACCCAAAAGAAGAATATGACGAAGAATATTACGACGAAGAAGACCTAGATTACGACAAAAACAGCAAGAAAGAAACTACAACAGTGGTTGTTACACAGCCAACAACAACAAAAGCTACGACTACAAGAACGACCACAACTGTAGCCTCGACAACTGAAGAACCTACCACACCTGAACAGAAAGCTAAAAACTTAGCTTCAAAAGTTTTACGAGTTTACAACGATAATTACGAAGCAATTCGTGGTAAACTAGAATCTACATTATCACCTGGTGATTATATAAAACCTTATCTAGCTACAGTTACACCCCTAATAGCAGACAATCCATACAGACAGTCAGATTACAAGAAAGATATAAAACCTAGGCCAGAAATATCAAAACCTTACACAGCAACAGGAAAACCTTTGTTACCAGAAAATATTTCAATTAAACAAAATCTTGCAGATAGTATAGAAAATGATTACGATGTCAGGCTCAATGAAGCTTTAAATCCTACTCTGCCTGTAAGCCGAGTTCCGTCAGGTTTTGTCATACCATCAGATAGGGATTATACTTTTTCTAGATTTAGAAATAATCTGCAACCTGCGGAACCACAGTACGCAGCTTCAGATAATTACCAAGTTAGGAAACGACCTCAGGTGTCTGGGGTCAGTATAAGAACACCGTCTTCATACTATTTACATCCACAAAGGTTGGTGTACCAAGAAGATCCTTCCCATAGGTATCCGAGACAGCTTTTTTATAGATCTGTAGATTTTTATTAGATATACTGGGCATATGAAAACTTGTAGGGTAGTTGAGGGTCTGATGGGAGAGGCAATGTTTTTGAAATTCACGCATCTGGATCTCGACATATTGGCACTTGGATTCAATATTTAAAATTGAAATCTTAATTAATTCGGTCCAAATTATTTCACAAAATAACTTTTTGATTTTGTAAAAAGGTGAGATTTTCGATTCGGCTGTATTGTAATGTATATTATTTGATCAAGAATACTTAACAATTTTTTGTAAAATATGAAGGATCTCATGGGCTATACGGGGTGAAAGAAAAAAAAACAGCTGTATCATAAAAAAGTTTTTACCACCTTGGAAAATGTATGGAACAGCAGATTTTGTTTTTCTCATAATGAATAGGTGGTAACAGTTTTCGCGTTGGTGTCACTTCCACTGCATATAATATTTTGCAATAAAAAATTGCGGAAATTAGTAAAAATTATTTTATAACCTACCTGAAAAGCAAGATGTTATGCATTCAATTTTTTAAGTGTTGCACAGTCGGACAATTTTGTTGAAAAAATATTCTAATACCCTACAGGTTTTCGTATAATAAAGTACATTAAATGATAAGTCAATAAAAAAAAAAATGATGTAAAAAAACATTTAATAATTTCGAAACATTGAGAGACCACTGCCAATTTTTTAATTTATAAAAATTAAAAGAAAAATATTTGTGTAAAAAAAATACTCTTAGTTACCTGTAGTTTTAAGAAAAATTCACGTGTGTTTGTGGTTGAGAGAAAAATGACATGATATAATATTATAGTATGTTGGTTTTGAGTCCTGGATCGGACATATTGTTTTTGGACATTGTCAACTTTCGACAAACAGAGAATTTGTAATTTTTTTGAAGTGAAAACTTCTTTAGCATCTTCGTGATTTGAAAGTCGATGAAACGGAAAAGCGACAGTAAAAAGAGATAGTCACATAAATTCATAAGATTTAACGTGGGAGAAAATGAGATAGGAAGCATTTATCTTGAAGCCAACATTTTTGAAGGTTTCACTTCTACCACGTGTGAATTGCACACATGTTTTTTTTCTGATAATGGCATCTCGCAGTTCAGCCTATGAGGCTGGCTACTGCTTAACCGGTCTAATCCTGTGGATGCCTTAAGTTAAGGCCTCCAGCCAGGGGCAAGAAAATTTGTAAAAAAACGCACAAATATTTATTAGAAAGTGCAAAGTGAAGAATTACCCAAATTACAATAAAAAAAGTTATTCTCTTGTAATTTTTCTCAACTTTGACGAAACAAAACGAGGTAATGTTTTAATAAAATGTGACCAAGCCTTGTCGTGGATGGAAACTTTTCTTCCAATATTTTTTTCTCGATTACACACACACTCAAAACATTTGTACATTTTATAAATACGAACAACATTTTTTTTTTATTTTGTACACAATAGTTTTAAGGAGACTTTCCTGTAATAAAAAACTATGTAAAATACTTTTGTGTTTTATTTTCATTGCCTATTTCACAACTCTAGATTATCTGTGACCTAGATCTATGCTGGCCGTAGTGGAAATAGCGACGCCCCCGTTAGGGGACGTGGCGAGCGGTACCAGAGCCTTCAGCCCTCTGGCCGCGGGAGCAAACCTGGGCCCGTTAAAACGGGACCCGACCTCGCGGTGGCCATATAGGCCAAGGAGGTGAGCGCAAGTTGAGTAACGTGCGCTCTGTGTGTGGTTGTCATGTGTGCTGTAGGCGTGCCTACAGCACACATATGCGCTGCGCGCAGCGCCGTTTGTTTCACGACACCTCGGCGCCCCCCCCCCGCCCTGGCGGTGAGACCTCCGGTAACCCGGAGGAGGCCCGGCGGGGGACAACCAGCGACAACCAGCGAGGTGCCGACTCCGACGTACCTACAGTGCGTGTGTGGCTCCCGCCCGTCCCACCACCAGAGCTAGCCAGTGTTGGTCCGGACTGAGGGGCCGACGTGTGTGGTATTGTATGTGTAACACCGCCCATGTCTGCGTGGTGCGCCAGCTAGCGCCGCGCGCCGCGCGTGTGTCTACATGAGTGTAGAGAGGCGCATGACTGATTTAGCTACGCAACACGCCTATATTAACTTAGAACGCGTCACGTAGCAGGTGCGTGTAGTGTGTGTGGAGTCTCTATTGTACAGGTAAGCTGCGTGTATCCGGGAAGCAACTTACCCGAGCGTCAGTCCGGTAGTGAAGGGTCGGTGTCCGCGTCCAAGCACGCGAGCACTGAGTCCCGAGGAAGCGACGGAATCTATGCTGGGGGCCGTAACTGGCCGCTTTGGAAGAATCACTATATGATAATAATATGGGAGATATGGGTAAACGTATATTGTGCATGTTTGAGTTTTTGAGAGAAGATGAACGAAAGAGATCTTGTCTGGTGCTTGTTCTGTGTAGATGCACGAAAGATGAGTTTTTATTGTTTATTGAATATTTTTATCATTCGTCATTGTAAATGTTTCTTTTAATCTGTGTTTTGGTCTCAGGAGCTTGGATTTGTCTATTATTATTGTAAATGTTTTCTCAAATAAATTAAAAAATTACGTTACAGTTCGTAAGTTGACGAAACGTGATCAAATAGTTACAAAAGTGCACTTTTGTGATGGTATTTTGTTAAGTTGGCGAAACGGGAAAGTTACGAAACGGGATGTACCCCGTAAAATGTGAAAATTCATAATATTAACTGCGCCTGCGTCTGTGACCATTTTAAGAATTTTAACGTAATTCATATTATTATTCCATTATGATTCTGCAAAATCGGCCAGTTGCTGGACCTAGGAGGCTTACCCCTGGGTTCGATTCGTAGGTCCAGCAAGGTCTATTGGCTTTTTCCATCAGGTATTTCTAAGTAGCAGCCTTTTTTTTCGGAAGGGAAATCATCAAATGACTCCCCCGCTTTGGGCGGAACGGAAGCGAGTGTCAAACTTGTACTGACTAAAACCCATTCATGTTCCTTCCTTGCTTTGTGTTCCAGGGCCGCGGTATCTCTTTCGAACAGTCCTGCAGCCAAGAGTCCCGCAGCCCTGTCTAAGTAGCAGCCTGAGGTCCAGATTTGTAACTAAGCCCTATGACGCCTTTAAAAGCGTGCCTCTCTAGAAAACAGTTTTATTGTCAATATTTGCCCGAAGGATAAGGAGCTCGTGATTAAATAATAACAGCCGCTTGGGTCTATCTTCAGGTTAAGCCGCTTGCCTAGGTTGGTCCGTGGATGGGTACATACCGAGTTTCTTCTGTGCCTCGGAAAGCACATTAAGCCGTTGGTCCCGGCTGTAATTTGTAGATCTTCGACAGTTGTTACAGGTGGTCGCCCGAAAGTCTGACAACCAGTCTTACCAAGGGGTATCGTATTACCCAGTACTAACTGGGTTGTGGAGGTCAGATGGGCAGTTGCTCCATGAAAATACTGGTTTCAGCTGCACCTGGTTAGACTGGAAGCCGACCCCAACAAAGTTGGGAAATAGCTAGTCAAATGATGGAGATAGTGTTGCCCAAAATTGGTCTTGCGAAAATGCAAGAAAAAGACCAAGACTGCAAAACCAAGACCGATTGTAGGCTTTAAACTCGCTAAATCTTTACATTACGTGTTTTGTGTGCGTTTTTATATTTACAGAATAAAGTAATTACAGACTGGCGGGAACTGCTAAGGGAAATATCTGTCTTGGTCTTGCAATCTTGGTCTTGTTCTTGCATTTTCGCATGACCAAGACCAAGACTGATTTTGGGCAACACTAGATGGAGAATAAAAATAAAACTACGGTTAGTAAAATAATAAATTCTTTTAAATATATTTTGATCTAACTTACAATAATTACAAATACATACAAAAAACTCTTAATAAAATTTCTGTAGACACAGGATTTTCGTAAGGCAATGCCAATTATACACCTTTGTTTGTTACCTTTTCACGCCTAAACCACTGAACCGATCATCCAGATTTTGCATATACGTTGTCAGGTGTACAGAAACGGACATAGACTACCTTTCATCCCGAAAAAAAGCACTGTTCCCGAGGAAAACAACAATAACGTTCGTATGCTCATAGATGGCGCCACGTGTCTTTGAATTACAAGCAGAGTACAACCCAAATTTATTGCCGAATTCTAAATTAACACGAGCGGGCAATAGCTAGTAAAATATCTAGTGTAATAAAAGTAATTACACTATTAATGTCATTTATTATAGAGAGCTACAATTTAAAAAAAAGGCAATATTTTTTTCTCTGCATTATAATAAGCACGCCAGCCTGGCCCGTGAAATTAAAATTTTCTATGTTTTTTTGTTAATTGCCGGCCAGTGCAAGGCTGTGTGTTGAACAAAATATGATTCGAGTCTGTACAGAATTGTGGTCATCAAAATTATCAATGGATGACTATTATTCATGAAAAAGTCATTCAATTGGATTAAATGAACTGGGAGATTTGTATTAATGATTTTACTGATTATAACTCAGTATAACCACATTGGATCGCCAACCCGCCTGCCAAGCGTGGTGATTATGGCAAAACCCCCCTTTGGGGGAGGCTTATATCCAAATGATGATGATAATGATAACCATATTTGTTACGGTCGCAAATCATATTTTAATTACCATATAACCTGGCACTGACCTGCAAATTGCAAATAACGTAAGAAATATGTAATTTCGCAAAAACTTTGTCGACTCTGAAAAAAACTTTGTCTTATCATAATTTGCCACTTCTTCTTTTGGATTGAAATTGCCTTTCAAAAATCTTTGCGAGCTTAACTTACATATTCAATAAAACTTAATTTATATGAGGCACAAATCTTACATTATTTTACAAAAATACAAAATTGGAATATTATTAGTATCTCAACAGACCACAAAATTACAAAATGGAATCAATGTGAACATCAATTGGTCATATTTCACTACAGGTAGGTTTTTTTTCTCCGTATCCCGAGATTTTAACTACAAATTTTATCTATGATTTTCATACAATTTTTGATTTGAAAGTCTATACAAATAACAATCGCTTTTAAAGAATTTGGTATTTCTACAACAAATTGTAATGAGACTTTTTTTTTACGGTTGGGAAATCATCAAATGACTTCTCCCGCTCCGGGCAGAGCGGAAGGGAGTGTCACACTTGTACTGACTAAAACCCATCCATGTTCCTTCCTTGCCCTTTGTGTTCCAGGGCCGCGGTATCTCTTTCGAACAGCCCGTAGCCCATTGTAACGAGACTGACATAAGCTTTTCACCAAGCTTTTTGATTATTATAATACCGCCGATAGAAGCCATTTTATGTGTCAAATTTTCCCAATCTACCTTGAACCTTATGCTTTAGCGATAAAGTTGGAAGTCTTTTAGAGAAAATTAACTGGCAAAAGAAAAAAACAATTGAATGTGAACTTGTACTGACTATTTTAAGCGATTTGACTATAGGCTTACATGACCTAGAAATACATATTTTACACCAGTTTTTTTTTAACCACCGGTTACTAAAAACTAAACAAAAATGTCATTAATTGTCAAAAAGACTTATTTAAGATTAAAATATCACCGATTCTTAAACTATTATGTTGTGCTGTATTGTATTTGAAGAAATCACAGCCATTGGTAGATTTTGGACTGATTTATAGAGCAATGCCTTGAGGATTTAAGAACCCGCTTTTAAACAAAGATTTAATCGTCAGATATAATATCCGATTTGGTAACCAAACTTGATTTTAAAGTTTGAATGTCCATGGAGTTTCTTGTCCATTTTCCTCCATAGAGATCTGCGCTTTGAAATGACCAACTATAGTTTTTACGCAGTTATTATGCCTTGTGACCGTAGTACTTGTTTTTGCAGAATCAAGTGCAAGAGAGGGACACAATGCAATTCAAAAGTCATTGTCAACGAATCAGAAACGTCAACATCTTCGACGGCGTGGGGCGATCTAACTATTAAAATCTTCGTTTTTTAAGCAAATAATTTTGAGTTCAAACCTGACTTGATTGTGACTTTTTCAACGTCCTAATGTACTTTCAAAGATAGTTTAAGACAACTTTAAATGTCAAAGAAAAACATTTTGAGGAAACTTGCAGGGATACCAACCATCTCATAAAGAAGCATTATGTTAATATCACTTAAGGGTGCGAAAGAGATGCAGCGATACAGGACGTCGAGCTCCATCCCTCTCGTACACTCAAATGAGATAAAACAATATTGCTTTAGAGGACATGGTAGGTCACCTGGACTGGGCAAGCAAACCTGATGATCAATGCTGGTGCCTTCCCTATATGAGAAGGTATCTTTGCTATGCAGTGGAACATCAGACTGATATTTTATAGGAGCCATTTAATTCTCCACTTTATTCTGCTGGTGTTAGACTTCATATCAGATCGAGAAGCCTATGTCCAGCAACCTAGGTAGGCAACCAAATACACTAAATCCAGTTACTTTAAAACCTCAACCATTAACCAGCCAATCAGAAGCTAGAATTTTCAACCTGATTCTTAGATCTATCCTTCAACCGGTTTTCAGGAATTCCACTGGACTCTTCGCCATATGCTCCATTCTGTATTCCAGTCTTCGTTTCTTGGACTTCCTTCTGGTCTATGGGTTTTTCGCGATGGAACAGCCTGTTGATGGGGAACTGGATGAAGTAGAAGACGAAGGTGGAAGTCCAGATAAGGATCTGGAAGAGGCAGACCTGCCACCAAGTCATGACGCCAAATACTCCGTAAAGCCAGCGGTGGGCGAAGAAATAGATTGAGTAGTAGCTGAAAAAGAAATTAAAGAAATATTATTTGACTACACTAAGACTTTTGATAACTTTTACTTTTAGGTGTTAACGCAAGGCAGGATTTACCTTTTCTCATTGAGTTTAAGACCGTTAATCTTACTTATATAATAATATTATTTTATAATAAAATAAAATAATGGAGTAGAGGTGGACATCATATATGAAGTATAGACGTGAATGTCAAGGTCTCTCAATTTACAACACGACATCACGCCTGTAATCCGCTAAGAGTTAGTCAGAGGTGTACATATTAATACACCCACATTTCACCAGTAATAGGGAGCAAGCCTATTAACTGGTCACAATTCCAGACTCCGGGCAACATATAAATGCACCTAATAAAACTTTACCCGACTTGGAAATCGAACCCATAACCTTATACCCAGCGGAACCTCTTTCGATTACAAAAAAAATAACGGGTTGCACTCCGGGAGTGCCGGTAGAAGTGAAAACTTGAAACTACGCCATCTAGCTTAAACTAAACGCACACTCGCGCAAGTGCCCTGCGCCGCCGATTCAATCTGACGATTAAACGATCAGACGCGAGTTTAATAGATTTTACCCAACCCAAAAACTGCACAACGCCGCTAAAGAAGTTTTTACTTCAAAAATATACTCACACAATAGCATACAACACGCCAGTCCCACCAATCAACCACAGCTCCATCTTGAAGTTCAGGGGATGTCTCCTAGCCAGCAGAACGGTTTCCACCAGCACTACAATGGTGATGTTGGTATGGACGCAGTGGTTGAACCACCACGGCACCAGCTCGTCGTATACTTTAGGGAAGACCAGCTCGCGGTCGATCCAGTAAACGGTCCAGAACATTGAGGTTATGAACTGGAAGAGAAAGTGATTTGGACGTTATAAAATAGTTAAATTCTGGAAGTAGAATTAATATAAAATGGCCGACCAATCTGCGGATGAAACGGATCTATGCTTTTTTTTCGGTTGGGAAATCATCAAATGACTTCTCTCGCTCTGGGCAGAGCGGAAGGGAATGTCAGACTTGTACTGACTAAAACCCATCCATGTTCCTTCCTTGCCCTTTGTGTTCCAGGGCCGTTGTATCTCTTTCGAACAGTCCGGCAGCCCTGGCAGGCATCAGCCCTTGCGGGCCCCTCCCTGTTTGCTGACATCTCTTTGAGGCGCACGTGGAACTCGAACGCGCCGTCAACACGGCCTGTCGTCAAAAGACGGACGGACGGCGAGCTAACCCATTACTCACCGTCCACGGGTCCGCGTCTAAAACGAATCTGTGCTGTATTTGATTTGATGTGCTCAGCCTATGGTGTATTTTGGTGACCCATCATTTATACGGGGTGTAAACGGACTCCTCACGAAGCCGTTAACCAACTATTTTGTACACGTAACCAACTGACTTTACGCTTTTTTTTTTGCTGGGAATGACTTTTTTTTCTGGGGTGAAAAATCACCTTTTACGGTAGGACTCAATGTAACGTATTCAAAACATGCTGATGGATGGATTGAATAGTATGGGAGTCGTGGAGGTGTTTAAAGTAAAAATATTACATTAAAAAACATGTGAAAAGGTTGGAACTTTGACCCCCAATAACTGCGTAACTAGAAGATTCCCAGGTATGGTCTAAAATAAAAAAATTACCGCAATGACAGGGAGAACAAGCGCCTTTCGGATTCGTTTAACGTTGCATATGTTAAGCTTCTGCTAAACTTACCAGGGTCATAGGCAGCACCAGCCCTTGGAACAAGATGTCCCTAAAATACTTCAGCTTCCTCCCCAAAGGAGACTCGTGGCGGTCCAGCCACTCCATGATATCGTACACCAAGGACATCGTTAGGAACACGGTCTGCCCCAGCTGTTGGAAAGAAAAAGAAGATGTTAATCATCAGGTGAGGCAAGGGTCACCAAAACTCTTCGTATTGTTCCTGTAAAATTTATGAGACCAAGACTTTAGGTAAAGGGTTCTCTGACACTCAAAAGTGCCTGTAGTGGTCTTATTTATTATTATTTTTTTTTTTTTAAATTGCCTCACACTAGGAATTTGTCCTGGATCGTGGGTTTACAAACATTTCAACTCACATACACAAACAGCCAAACCCGGAACAATTATCTGTAGGCCATACAAATATTTGTTCCGTGCGGGGATCGAACCCGCGACACGCAGGGCAGCAGTCAATCGCTCAGCCACTGCGCCAACCGTGCCGTCGTTATTGAAATTCTTGATAGAAAAACCCAATCACACTTTGCCCGACCTGAGAATCGAACCCTCATGCTCAACAGTCGCATTTGCGACCACTAGTCGCACAACGATATTTTATAAGATCTCGGTAAAACAAACAGACAATTGTTCTACTAATAAATAACTCAAACACTAATTACTCTGATTAATCAGTTAGAGTTAATTATCAAAGGTGAAGATAAGGTCAAATCATGTCTGGGCGCTATCGGGCAGACAGACAAAGTTCAGTTGTATGGAGGACAGACGTGTCTGTCATAGGATGTCGACGTGATTGGGGTTAGGTCGCACTGAAAGCGGATACGTAAAGGGTTTCGTACTGAAAATCTTTACTACCTATGCATCAACATACTCAAACTCAAAAGCATTTTAATTTCAATTAGACCATAACAGGCACTTTTGAATGTCAGAAAAACAAATACAGCTAAGCTTCAATCAGACATAAGGCATAATAACTTGTGAAAGTACTGTAATTGCCCATTCCAAAGCGTAGATCTCTTTGGAGAAGAATGGGCAAGAAACTCCATGGACACACTTTTCAATCAAAATATTGTTACAAAATCTTGGTTACATCATTCATGTTGAGATTATACATATGTGAGAACGATGTAGAAATACGTGCACGTTAAGAGCGTCCAAAGTAAAAGATTATATCAACAATTTAAAAGCAAAGTAAGTAGTTAAAATAAACCATGGCAGCCTAGAGATGACCAGACCCAACTGACAGCGCCTGTTCACGAACATGACACATGGATCAGCCCCATTCAGCTCAACCATATTTAAGGGAACTAAAAGACCGGACACACCCGCCACCATCAGCGAGACATTTGAGTGAGCATGACATTCTCTCATCCACCAGGGCAAATTCACTAAATGTAAATGGTAGCTTTACAGTACATAGTACTCACACATGTGCTATGCAACATTCTCCTTATCCCAAATTATTTGGTGTCGGCGCAGCATGTCTTCTTCTTCCATACTTCTCTGTTACTCGTCATCTCATCAGACACCTCCTTTCTTGCCATATCATCCTTCACACAGTCCATCCATCGTTTCTTTGGTCTTCCTCTACTCTTATAGCCATCCACATTCATACTCAACATTATCCTCACTACATTTTCCACATTCTTAAAAATGTGTACTACCCCTGAACGAGAATTACAGTGCCCACTACGAAAAACTATGAACATAAAATAAAATAATGGGTTTTGAAGAACCTGGTGTAAAGTTCTTAATCCTCCAAACGAAAGGACGACTGTCCCGACTTTTTTCTTTATGGTCTTAAGTCGCAGAGAACTTTAACATCGCCATTTTGGAATTTGTTAGTTCGTCATTTCTGACATAGATGGCGCTGTAATGCTTTTTAGGGTTCCGCTGTCTGTCCGTCTGTCACCAGGCTGTATCGCATGAATCGTGATTTTTCTTTGCAAGTTTCTTTTACGTTCTATATACCTAATTTTTTTCAGAATTTTCCTCCTCTTATTTTAGATTTTTAAATATTTAAAATTCATAAAAAAGACACAATTTTGACGGCTTTGGAAGCGAATATCTATCTAATCATATGATTAAGAAAAAATATATATAAACCAAAAAAACCGTTTTTAGGCCTAGCTAAAAGGAGAAACACAAAAACCGTTATAAACTATCACAAAACGAAAGTGATTTCTCTGTATTCAAATTTATTTAAAACTCCTAAACTCTCAATCAACTTAGAAGGGCTGACCTTGGAAATTACTTGTACTGCTTAATGGGTAGAAACTTCGAATAATATATTGTATTGTTTTGTCTCATTAGCCTATGTAAATAGACGAAAAGTCATATATAAATTGCAACTTAATTTTTAAAATTTCGAAAGTGGATTCTTTTAGAAAACTAGCTTTCTTTTGTTTAACTATAAAGAAACATTATTTAGAAAACACTGTCTAAGTACACTGATTTTACCAATACTGACAGCCCCTTTTTTTTGTCAACCTAAGAGGTTGTCGTCTGCTTGGCCGGACTATCATGTGGGTGCCTTGAGTGTAAGGCCTCCAGCCACGGCACTTACAAACTAAGCAACTTCACGCTAAAGGCACTCCCTCAGGGTATCGCTGGGGGAGGACAGCAAAGGGACAGGAAGGATCTGAATGGACCAACAGCACCAACCAGCATGAAATATGAACACCAGCGCTGCGACATCTATTTTTTGAAGTTATACTTCTTTTGGCGCGTTAGGGAAAAATGATGAGAGTAAATTTTTACGATGCGCGCGCACTCCGTCACGAAAAACCGACACCCTGAAGTTAGCTAGTCAACATATACACTGAAGTTAGCTTAGTGTCAGATATTGACAAGCCTAGGTTATTATTTTTAATCTACTGCTGGAGCTAGGAGGTTAGGTTGTATAGATAATTGATATTAGACCTTGTTTCTACAAACGTAGGATAAGGCGAAAGATATTTTTTTTAAAAAGTTTTACATATTTTTACGCCAAAGAAGTATAACTTCTAACGCGTGTACATAAGTACACACACACTTTTTTTAAACCAATAGCCAAGTTATTCGGTTTCGATGATGGAGCTGCCCGACTTTTAAAAAAGACTTATGTGAATACGATCAACAAACTCAGAAGATTTTGCAATAAATCGCGATGGATAAATGATTAATCAGTAATTTGACAGTACTGTAGTTATAGATTATTTTGTATTGAAAGTGAAAACGGTTACCCTATCGCGTTTGTAGGTAACAACTGTTTTTTTGTAACATAACATAACATCACGCCTGTAATCCCCGAAGGGTAAGGTAGAAGTGTACCTAATAGTACACCCACAGCTTCACCAGTTATGTTTTTAAGTCCCATCTAATAGGGGGCGAGCCTATTGCCATCAACCGGGCACAAATCCAGGCTCCGTAGCTGCTGTCGAGAAATTCCGGATGGAAAAACCCAATAGCATTTTGCCAGACCCGGGAATCGAACTCAGGACCTCATACTCAGCAGTCGCGCTTGCGACCACTAGACCAACGAGGCAGTCAAAGTTTTTTAATAACCTGTTAAAAAAATTTATGAATAATAATATTTATCTATATTTATCTCAAATTATTGGGGGGGTTCAAAATGATGTACTGAGTAAATGCCCTTCCACCTTGTATTTAAAAAAAGAACGCTGACTTTCTTTTAAAATTTAAATCGAATGAACACGCATGGGCTTGAGTTTCGACAATCGAATGAGGTCAATAGTAGAATAATTCTAGGCGTGACTCGTGCTGTATGTTGTCATTACTAAGACCTCTATGTTTCCAAGATAATACAAACGATCTTGTTTCCGGGTCCCGCTGTCAATACGCTTCCCGCTGGCATTAGCTACAGCCCTTATCTTAGAAGGAAGACTAATAATTAAAGTATGATTTTATGATGATTTTCAACTCAGTAAAATGACATTTAAGAAGATTTTACACAAAACAAAACATCCATTAGGTCCCATGTAATAGTGGGCGAGCCTATTGCCATCAAATTCCTGATGGATATTAATAACACTTTGGTTCGATGCCCGATCCCGGAATCGAACCCCGGACTTTATGCTCAACAGTCGCGTTTGCGCCCAACTCTATTGGGGTCGACTTCCAGTCTAACCGGATCCAGCTGTATACCAGTATATTACATAAAGCGACTGCCTATCTGATCCCCGCAACCGGTATAATACGATACCCCTTTTTATTTTATTCCTTTATTTATTTATATACATACTCATTACATTTTTTAATATAAAACAATATAAAAAAAAAAAATTTAAATATAAAAAATAGTAGCCCACCAGCATTGGGAACAGGGTCCGAGCTACCGGTGGTCAGGGCTCCTGAGAGGGGAACCTCCTGACAATACGCGCCGTGTCCAGAAGTACTGCGTTCTCAATCAAGCCCTTGATCCAGCTGCCAAGCGAGAGCCTCCTTAGAAGTTGATCGAGGGTACTGGCTATTAAGCCATTGGCTGACACGACTATCGGCACAATGACTGCTGTACTCACATCCCACATGTCGACAACCTCGCGAGCCAGATCTAGATACTTGAACTGCTTATCTTTTTCTGCTTTCACGAGGTTCTCGTCATGCGGGACTGTTATATCAACAATCATTGCGCGGCGCTCCAATCGATCTATCACCACAATGTCAGGTTTATTGGCAACAATAGTCCTGTCAGTGGTGATAGATCGATCCCAATACAACGTGATATTACCATTATCGAGAACTGGGTCGGGCGCATACTTATTTTATTAATTTTTATTCCAATTAGAAGAATGAATTTACGCAACGGCTGATAACCGCTTCGCTTATCGCTCCGCTGGCCGCTTGCAGTGGCACCTTATCAAATCGAGGCCGCCCTAGATAAGTAGTCAAATTGTATCCGTAGGTCCGATAGTACAGATAATGGGGCACGCACGTGAACGAACTTTGGTCGCACGATAGTTGGGTTTGATATCCGGTTTATGCAACTGGTGTTTTAGGGTTGCGGGACTGTTCGAAAGACATACTGCGGCCCTGGAACACAAAGAAGTTGGACAATCCCTTCCGCTCTGCCCAGAGTGCGAGGAGTCATTTGATGATTTCCCATACGAAAAAAAAAGCCCGCTAAATTCAAATTTTCTTACGTTTTTTGCAATTTGCAGGTCACTGTCAGGTTGTATGTTGATGAAAAATGAGTTGCGCCAGTAACACGTATGTAGTTACAGAATCACAATCATGAAAATCATCAATATAACCCATAAAAAGTAATTCAATAGGATTAAATGGACTTACACCATTTAATCCAATTGAATGAGTTTTTCATGAAATATCCATTGACAGGTACGGAAAAGACATAGGGTACCTTTCATCCCGAAAAAAGTACTTTTCCCGAGGAAAACCACAATAACGTTCTTATGATAACAGATTCTTCAGACGTATTTTTCGAATCATGATTGAATTAAACTATTACAAGCAGAGTACAACCCGAATTGTTACTGATATTTGTCTGCATCCGGTTACACTGGCAGCCGAACCCAACAAGTTTGAGAAGACCGAGATATAAAGCTATCAGATAATAATAAACTGTAACCAACAGACAATTACAAGAATTAGCATTGCCATTTAACGTGGCAATGCTGCCAGTCTTCTGGACACGTTTCCGGATGACAGCGATGCGGAGGAGTACGTTGACGCCTAAGTATCCTATTGTTGTCGTTGTTGTCAATATGTAGGTACTTAATTTAACCCTAATTTTTTTTGCATTATTTTTGTTCTATTTGTAGTCTGTATATAATGAACGTAAAATGTAATTAATATTTGAACAACAAATAAAGCGACAATTACTTAATTAGTGATAGCACAGAATTAATTAAAGTGTCATCATCCGTTTCGTAAATGATGTCGCGGATTGGCTAATTACTATGGTTCGACTTCTTAATTAACTGTCCCTAATCATGTATTGGACCTCTCAACCCGTATTGTAAGCATACAAACCACGTGTAATTTAACCCACTATGCTTAGACTATTCCCAACTATCTTGGGGTCGGCTTCCAGTCTAACCGGATGCAGCTGAATACCAGTATTTTACATGGAGCGACTGCCTATCTGAACTCCACAACCCAGTTAGTACTGGGTAATACAATACCTCTTGGTAAGACTGGTTTTCAGACTTTTTGGGCCACTGACTACCTGTAACGACTGTCAAAGATGTACAAATGACAGCCGAGACCAACGTTTACTCTGTGCTTTCCGAGGCACGGAGGAAACTCGGTATGTAATGGGTGGTTACCCATCCACAGTCCAACGTAGGCTAGCAAGGCTTAACCTAAAGATCGACCCGAGCAGCAGTTATTACTTAGCCACGAGCTCCTCTAAGTTAACCCATTCACTGCCCAGTACTTCGCGAAAACTTCGTGAATTTCGTTCGCGTGCCCACAACCCGAATCCGAGTCGTCGTTATAATGAACTATAGATGACTTGTATTCATGCCCAGAACCCGACTAGCGAGTCCATAGCTACGGATACGGATTTTCGCGAACAAACAAATTATTGTTCGACTCATATGCTGGGTTCTGGGCACTGAAATGGGTTAACCCACTATTCAGTGGGTTAACCCATTCTCTTCTGAATCATCATCATCTTCCTGCCTATATCCCATGTTACTTGAGGTCGGCGCAACACGTTTGTTTCTTCCATTCTCCTCTGTCAACTGTCACGCTATTATTTACTCCTTTATCTTTCATATCACTCCTAACACAAACCATCCATCGTTTCCTTCGTCTTCCTCTCCCTCTCCATCCATCAACATTTATATTCATCACTCTTTTAGTCACATGCGATTCGTCCCTCCTCATCACATGTCCATACCAAGACAGTCGATTCCCTTTCAACTTTTCAACAACCGACGCAACCAGGTTTTCGGAATCTTTCTGTACATAAAAATGCTTCATAGCTAATTAAAATAAAAATCCGCTGTTTCTTACAAAAGTGCAATACTGCCAAAATTTGTGTCACATTTTTTTTTTCTTAATGTTTCTTAAAAAAACTTAGGAAAACCATTTGATAATTTACATTATCAAATGGTTTTCCTAAGTTTTTTTAAGAAACATTAAATTTATTTACATAAATAGTAGCCTACTGGTATCCGGAACAGGTTCCAAGCCAATAGGTAGTTTTATTTCATTATTTTGTATTTTTTTTTTAATTATGTAAATAAAACCTTAACGCCAAACGAATGACTCAATAGACAATCATTTATTTTAAAGAAAATAAGCATAACCAACATAACAATGTAATTTTTTTTTTAACATTATTTTTGTTCTATTTGTAGTCTGTGTATAATGTACAGTCAACAAAATATATAAGTATGCATGGTCGTTAGATATAGTTTTAGTTTTTTTAGAAACTGTTGCACATTTTCAAATGTAATTGAATTAATTTAACCAATTGATTATTTTTCTTCGTTTAATTTTAATTTCATTCGAAAACATCGATCGGTTTTTAAGAAAAAAACAATTATGTCTTTCGACTCTGCATACTTATCTGTTTTGTTGACTGTGCATAAAATGTAATTGATATTACTAAACCCAAAAAAGAGAAAAAATTAAACAGTAAACAATGTAAGACAAAATAGGCATGCCCAAAACAGGCAAAATATGGTTTGTGCACACATCACGAATTTTTATACCTGGTAACACCTGTATTTTATGCAAATATTCTTAATTTGTTTACCAATCGAGTTCATCTATTTATCTCAATCATCTTGGTCGCACGTACGACACACGTAGCTAAGTATGACATATTTGAATTTACACATAATGTATCTTTGTGAGATTATGACACGCATCACACTTCAGACACGTATTACGTGATCATCACAAGTGTAACATGAAGTGACGCCTGGTAATCCCCGGTTATGCAGGGGTCAGAAGTGTATTCCATATTATAATACACCAATTTTTCGTATCCGTGGGTCTAAAAGGTGTAAAGGTACCCATAATGAAGCCGAAAGGCACTTGTTCTCCCAGTAGTCAATGCGATACATTTTTTGATCTAGAATACAAAAGTGCTGTACTTACACGGTCAAAATGTATGTTACAGCTGATTTTTATTTTTCGCACACTCAGGGGTTCCTGTAACGACTGTCAAAGATCTGCAAATGTCAGTCGGGACCAAACGACAAAACTATTTAGACCATTCTGTTTATGAAATAAAATATTTTCATTTTTAAAAAAATCCCATGAGATGATTACTGACCTAAGCAGGCGCAAAGTCGGGGGCCAAACTACTTATTGATAACCACACCACAACAAAAATAAAGAAACAACACAGGTACATGCTTATCAGTACCTAATTCCAATAAATAATACCAATCATAACACAACTGATATTCTGAAAACAAATGACAGTCGTTCTTTCAGAATTATGTGTCTCAAAGATTATGAAGAAAGTCGATGTGACCCTATTTGACATATGATCGGCGCTTGGGTCGATTATCGAGATTATTGTAAACTTAGTTCATATTATTATCTATAGCTGGGTACGGTACTGATAGAGTCACGATGGTGTGATCGTGTGTGAAGGAAAGTGAGGTTAGTTGATCCCTAGTTTTACATATTCATATCGTATGCACTGGATAGGAAAACAATAATTTGTGTAGCATACATAAGGTCCCATTAAAATAGATGGACAAACTTTTAGAAATCATTCAGACCACCAAAATAAGGACAATGGTAAAAAAGAAAAAACGCATTGGATACTACAAGAAAAAAAATCAGCTAACGATAATACACTAAAAATCGGTGGCAATTTATTGTTTTAGGTCAAAATAAAATCACTTTAATCAGTGTTTTTATTTGCTTGGATATCTTTGGTTAGACGTACTGAACGCTGTGTTAAGATTTGTCCATCTATTTTAATGGACCATATACTACAACTAAAACAAGATGACTACTGAAAATCACGATTTAATTAAATTCAGGGTTTACAAGTAAAATCGACTCCTCCTATACAAGGTGTAAACAGACTCTTCACGAAGCCGTCAACCAAGCATTATGTACATCAAACTAAGTAACTTTACGCAAAAATTAGTGCTGGGAAACGACTTCTTTTTTTGGGCTGAAAAATCTCGTTTTACGGTAGGACTCAATGAAACACATTCAAAACATTGTGCTGATGGATGGATTGAATAGTACGGGGGTCGTGAAGGTGTCTTAAGTAAAAAGTACATTAAAAACTTGTGAAAAAGTTTAAGAAACTTTGACCCCTAATATCTCCGTAACTAGAAGGTATGATCTAGAACAAAAAATAATCGCAACGACGGGGAGAACAAGTGCCTTTCGGCTTCGTGGGTCTTTTTACACCAATCATGAAAATTTATACAACAATTCGACGTTATTTTCGTAATACCCACTTACAGTTTACATATTATTTTTTTTGTGAATAAAATTCTAACATGATCGTCAAAAAAAACCTGTATCAAAGTTATTGAAGAAATTGCAGGAACTACGTCAATAATTTGACACAGTTTAACTCTGACAATCTTCCATTACATTCTTTATGCAATGAAAATTATAGCAAATGCTTTATTTAAATGTAGGATTAAAATATACTCACGAAATTCCATCCAGTCAGATATCCAGGTTTATATCTATACAGGTTATCTAGTTCTACATTAGGACTAGGTTTAATATCTAGGGTTCCGGCAAAAATAGTGATATAGACATTATGGAGAACCCCAAACATATGGTATACGGTGATCCAGTACAATTTAGAATCACTTCTGTCAAATAACTTCTCATTTTCAGTTATTAAAAAGCACAAAACGTTATAAAAAATATTTTTATCTTTCCAAATATATTCTTCCATTTTTTTTTAAATAATAATTGAACTATAACTTCTATTTTCAAAAACGATTTTGAATATAGAACACTACACCGTTACGCTTTTTTTTTTAAATAATAATCACTATTTTTCTGATTTTTAAATAATTATGTTTTTTTATTATTATTTTATGTTAATTATTAATAATGGACTTATGTTAATAGACACCCGTGTCCCGTGACGGTTTTGGGCGACTACTGATAATTAACGTTACTGTAATGATATCGACGGTATCTCATTATTTGTTGTTAATTAGTTATCGTAATCTTGTCTATTTTACCCTCAATTAGATTCATTTTTATCTTAAAAGTGTGAAAAATATTAATTATTTGGAATAACTTCGGGAAAATATTTCTTTTTAGGGTTCCGTACTCGAATGGTAACCAACGGGACCCTTATTAGTAAGCCTCCGCTGTCCGTCTGTCCGTCCGTCGGTCAGCGGGCTGTATCTCATGATCTTTAATAGGTAGACAGTTGAAATTTTCACAGAATGTGTATTTCTGTTGCTGCTATAACAACAAATAATAAAAATAAAATAAAAAATAAAGGGGCTCCCCTACAACGATGTTTCGTAACCGTTCATGCGCGAGTCCGACATTAGACATACACTTTTATTATTTTACCGGTTTTATTATTAAAGATTCAAATGATTCATTCGATTTGATTTAAAGATTCATCCAAAAGATACCTAGTATATGACGAGTGTAAAGTCCCAATTTGAGTGAGCCCAAGCGTGACGCCTGCTCAATTACAATAGCAAAATCAACTGCCCAAACTAATTTGCTTGTTACTTCTTGTAATGTAATCTTTTCGGTCGTAAGTTGTATCCGTCCGAATCCTGATCAGTACTTACCTTTGTATAAATAACTAGTTTTTGCCCATTAGAATAGAATTAGCCCATATAATTTGACAATCAATTCGGGCTGTACTCTGCTTGTAATAATATAATTCAATCATGATTCGAAAGACGCGTGGCGCCATCTATTATCTTAAGAATGTTATTGTTGTTTTCCTCGGGAACAGTACTTTTTTTTAGGATGAAAGGTACCCTATGTCCGTTTCTGTTCAGGTATATGCCAAATTTCAGAACGATCGGTTGGTGGTTGGTTCGGTGGTTTAGGCGTGAAACGGTAACAAACAAACAAACTTACTTTTGAAAACGGTCTTGAAATCATCTTGGGGAAAACATGTTTTAGAACGACATCTGCCATCCACCAACTGGAATGGGGGTCTACTCTCTGACACCGTCAACGAAGATAAGGAACCATCAGAAAATAGCTGATACGCTCCGTATCAGCTATTTTCTGATGGTTCCTTATCTTCGGAAAGGACCTCATAGCAATATCAGCCTATAATATTCCCACTGCTGGGACACACGGCCTCCTCTATGAGAGGGAATGGGCTATAATCCACCACGCGGGCCCAGTGCAGGTTGGTAGATGTCACATGTCTTCGAATTTTTGGTTCTAGGACATGCCAGTTTCCTCACGATGTTTTCCTTCACGGTTTTGAGAGCAGTGGTGATGAAATAAATTACACAAAGTAATGCGCCTGCTGGGGTTCTAACCCACGGCTTACTGTGCGTAAGTCGGGGCCGCCACCACTGGGCCACCGCTGCTCTCCAGGGGCGTGCCGTCCATAGAGGCAATTAGGCCTAGCCTACTCTACCAACAACACCAAATGCATTTATTATAACTATTGTAAAGAAATCAAACACTAGAATATTCAAAACTAATATGTTTAATCATTTAAACAACAATCACCAATATATAATTAAAAATAGTACAACAGCAATACGGATTCACCAACTATGCTCACTCTTCACCGCCTCTAGATAGATTGACTCTCTCCAAAATGTCAGCCACAAGCCGACTGTTCCCCACTCTTAACAGCAGGCGAACACCAAGCATGCTACTCGACCAATCAGAGCAAAGTACACAGTACGTATGCTCAATAGATTGACTAAAATACATTTAGGCTTAATATTAACAGGAAATAAATGATTTAACTTAAGTAATAATTATTCAGTAATTTTAAAACACAAACAAACTTAAAAACCTAATTCTAACTATAACAAATAAATAAAATGAATGTATTTAATTCATGCACTCACTACCGCCACCTATTGTTTGTGGAAAGAAGTATAATTATTTTACAAAATCATTACATTCGGCCATCCGACATCGTGCGATCTCCTGACGCACGATTTTACAATTCTTATGATAGTTAAAAATTAACCTGTCACACAAATCATTACATTCGGCTATTCATTGATCTCAGGTTCGCTTGGGCATGATTTATCGTTATCGTTGTTGCTTTCAGCACTAGAAGATGAACTACTAATATCATTGGATGATATTTTATGGTCAGGGGAATGTACATTTATCCAGGGCCTAATACGGTCAGCAGAGACTACGCTTTTAAATGTATTTTTCCGTTTGCTGAAACCCGGAATTTCGGCAATTTGATATCGGTCATTACCCAAAACTTTTGTTATTTTATATGGACCTATGAACTTAGAAAGAAGTTTAGTGCTATTACCTTTGTTATTGAAATTAGTTCTAGTAATCTTAATCAAATCATCTTCCTTATAGGTATTAGCAGGGGTCCGACCGGCATCATAATTAGCTTTTTGTTTTTCTTGACTAACTCGAATATTGGTGCTGACCTCATGTCTTAAGCTTTGTAACGTATCTGGTATGGCATCAGCTCCAATATCCAACCTATTATTTAAACTATCTCTGAATCTGATACCAAATAGAGCCTCCGTGGCAGTCTTTTTAGTGGAAGTGTTAACAGAATTATTAACTCCCCACTGAATTCTACCCAGATGCATGTCCCAGTTCCGTTCGTCATTACCATCACTATGTTTTGCCAAAGCATTCAAGATAGTTTGGTTATATCTTTCGGCTTGACCATTCGCCCTGGGACATGCAACAGCGTTAAGAATATGTTTAATACCATGACTGTCGCAAAAGCTCTTGAAAGTTGATGAAGTAAACGAAGTACCGCGATCAGATACAATTCGAGATGGTAAACCAAAGTCATAAAATATGCTTTCAAGGACCTTTAGCGCAGTTCTGGTTTTTGTGTCTTTTACCGCTTTAACAAATAGGTATTTTGTAAAGCCGTCAACTATAGTGAGGATGTAGGCATTGCCGTTTTTACTCTTTACGAATGGGCCAAGGTGGTCTATGTGGATTGTGTGAAACGGAATGCCTGCTTTCTCTATAGGATATAATTGACCCGTCTTTTGTCTAGAAGTATCATCTTTATTGTAAGCGCACTGAATACAAGACTTTACGTATTTTTTTATAAATCGCCGCATCTTCGGAAACCAAAAGACAGATTGAATACGCTCAGTCGTTTTAGAAATACCTAGATGCCCTACATCATCATGATTATAACGGCATATTTGCCAACGAGCATTTCGAGGGACAAGCAAACGTATACCGTCGCCAACTCGTTTATGTACTCTATGATTTTTGATAACATAATTTTTCTTAATGTCTTTAGCTTCGGCGTCAGATTCAGGTTTGAGAATTTTGAAAATGCGCGATATATCTGGATCAGACATTTGTAGTGTTAATAACCAATTATCAGTCTCTATATTATAAACGGTAACTGAGGATTCATCGTTAATATCGGATGGCAATATGGTATTACGGCTTAATGCATCGACATGTGCCATACGTGTCCCGGGTCTATATTCAATACTAAAAGTGAACTCGCTAATTTGGAGCCACCATCTGGCTATACGTGGTATAAGGTCTCGTTTAGTCAGTGTGGTTCGGAGTGCATTACAGTCAGTTATTATTTTGAATTCTAACCCCAATAGATAAACACGAAACTTTTTAAGTGAGCAAACAATAGCCAATGTTTCAAGTTCGTACGAATGCAAGTGACGCTCTTCAGGCGTCGTCTGTCTGCTAAAGTAAGCAACAGGCTTGAGTACTCGATGGCTAGTTTGCCATTGTAATAATATTCCCCCTACACCTAGGGCACTAGCGTCTGTGTGCAGCTCAGTATCGAGATAAGCGTTGTATAGTGCTAGTATCGGCCTTTTTATCAAAGCGTTTTTTAAAGTAGAGAATGCTTGGAATTGATCTTCGGCCCAAATGAAATCATTTCCCTTTTTCAATAAATTAGTGAGGGGTCTTGCAATTTCACCGAAGCCCTTTACAAATTTTCTAAAGTAGCCTGCTAGCCCTAAGAATTGACGAACCTCGTGGACATTGTGAGGGATAGGGAATTCTTTTACCGCTAGAATCTTATTCTCATTCGGCCGAATCCCATCGGTGGATATTTCATAGCCTAGATAATTAATCTTGGTGTCAAAGAAACGGCATTTTGATAATTTGAGGGTGAGACCATTTTCGCGTATTAGCTTTAAGATTTCCTCAAGCCTAAGGAAACCTTCCTCTATATTTTTTGAAGGTAGGAGAATATCGTCTAGATACGCCAAGGCAGATTCGTATCGTTTTGCACCGAGCATTTGATTTATAACTCGTTGAAACGCGGCCGGTGCATTAACCAAACCGAATGGCATTCTTTTAAATTCATAATGCCCATCCGGCGTTACAAATGCGGTAAGCGAACGACTTTCTTTGGCTAAAGGGACCTGGTAATACCCTGAAGCAAGGTCCAATGCGGTGAAAAATCGATTACCGCTGAGATTAGTTATCTGGTCGTCGATTAATGGCAAGGGAAAACAATCTTTTCTGGTTTTGTTATTTAAGGATCGGTAATCAACACAAAGGCGTCGCTCCCCCGTTTTCTTTTTTACAATTACGATAGGACTCGCATAGTTAGAATCAGACTCCTGTATTATATCATTTTGCAAAAGATCATCAATGATTTCCCGTACCTGTCCTCTTTCGAAATGCGATAAACGATAGGGTCTGTAGACCACAGGCCTATCGTCAAGCAAATCTATTTTCATTTCAACCGAGTTACAACAACCTATCTCACTCAAATTAAATGCAAAACAATCACGATACGATTGCAATAAGTCAAAGCTTATTCATTGTTTTATCGTCGACTTGTGGACCGACTTTGATTTCAGTTTTAACAAGAGGAGCTAAACTGGTCATGTCTTTTGTGATTTTGTTGCTATATAGAATTCTCTTCTCTTTGAAAGGTATTGCTCTGGCAATTAAAGTATTTTTAGGCAAATTTAAGGTATGGTCTGAAAGATTTGACAGGACAAGGTGACATTTACCTGCGTTTATACTATAGATACCTTGATGTAAAGTATATTCTTCACCAGGTTTATTACTATTGTAACCCTCTACAAAGCCATCGCCAGAATAGCACGAGTCTAATGCAGAAACTTCGACTAATTCGGATTTGTTTCTAGATAACTGAATGTGGTTTGGCAAGGTAAGTTTTAGGGAATTCAAATTATTAGCGCTGTCGTGGAGTCCAGGACTTTTATAAAAGAATAACGTACTATCATCCTTATAAACCGCTATGGTAGGTAATTCCGTAAAATTTTGGCCAATCAGCAAAGCAGTCTGCATGAACTCATCATTTACAACAAGTACTTCAACGTTCGATTCGATTTCATCAATCTTAAGGTTGACAAAAGTGCTATACAAGGGTGTAACCGCGGAGTTACCAAAACCCTTGATTATTGGTAATTTAGAGACAGTTTTTGAAGGGTTTAAACTATTAGCGTCAGATTCACGCATAAGACTACATTCACTACCAAAATCAATGTACCCAATAAAGACTTGATTATTTGCTTCAACTTGTTTAAAAAACTTTTTGTTACTGTTACTGCGTATAGAAATTGTTAGAGTTTTACGTTCTGTGCTATTGTTTGATTTAGGTTCTATTCGCGGAGTCAGCGGTGTAAGATTACAATTTTCGTTATTATGCCCTACCCTGTGACACTTTAGACACTTTACAAGAGGTTTAGGACACTTGAAGTAAGGGTGTCCTTTACTACGACAGTTAAAACAAATTATTGTGCTATCGTTTGAAGTCGATGCTGAAACATGGTCATGACGCTTTTTATTTGCAGGAACAGTTTCTGGGGAGGTACGCTGGGAACTGAGAAAATGCAATAAATCTTCCGGCTCATGACAATTTAAAGCTTGGGCTCCATTTCTAATGGATTTATCATAAATACCATGAGTTATGCAATCTACGGCTCTTTTGCCACTTATGTCACATCTGTGTAGAAGCATTAATTTGTCATAAAAATATTCAGTTAAGTTTTCATTATTCCGAGTCGTACGAGCTAACATTTCTTCCAGAAGCCGACCATAATTTTGCTCACTTGGAAAAGCTCTTTTAAGTTTGGCTTGCCACTGCGTCCAATTAAATACTACACTCGGTAGGGCTTCAAACCATTTTTTGGCAAGCCCAGAAAGTTT
Source organism: Lycophotia porphyrea (assembly GCA_950005105.1). Taxonomy (NCBI): domain Eukaryota; kingdom Metazoa; phylum Arthropoda; class Insecta; order Lepidoptera; family Noctuidae; genus Lycophotia; species Lycophotia porphyrea. Next base: position 1,174,094 of record OX465410.1, on the reverse strand, counting down.
TTGTAGGGCAAAATGTATGGTCTGCTTCTCGTCCCATTCGTATATTACAGCGCATTCATTAACCTTCCTAACCCAACTTTCAATACTCTGAGATTTACTAGAAGGGTCGAATTCTGGTATCACATTATTCAAATTGTTGTTATTTAAGCTACAAGATCTTCTACGAGTTCCTTCTTGAAAAACATCCAAAAGATTCAGTACCTGTCTTTTTGTCCAACCCGACGTCCTTTTCTGCTTTTTACGTCTTGGTGATGCAATCGGAGTAACAGTTGCGGAGCTAGAAGACGAGGAGGTCAAATCAGACCTCCTGCGTTTCCTTCTCGATCGGTTCCTTGCACGTTTCGTCCTTTTCTCTTCATTGTTCAACACAGGAGCTACCCCTTTTCCTCTTGATGTCCCGCTTGGCTGAACTGGCGGCTCTTCGTCTGGAGTATTACCTCCATCAGATTCCATAACCTCAAAAATATGATAATACAAATGGTTAAGAATATTAACTATCAACTTCATCTAACAACAACACGGTGTCATTACAAAAAACCAAAACTTCAAGCTCATTCTATATTATTTCTACATTTTCCTAACTTCGGGATATTTACAGAATATTTAATCAGAATAAATAAGTCCCCTATGGGAAAAAAAATCAAATGTATCCTACATATTTATTTAATCTTGCATTTCAAAGCAAACATGGCCTGATATTATTTTATTTAAATCTGTGACGTACTTAGTCACGCTATTTTCATTAAAAGTTAAATTCATGCTCTACTTACACGCTTGATGTTCACTATATTTGCACTTGGCACACCTGGCCAAGGTTTCTATTGGCTCACTTGGCCAAAAAAAATTAATTCCTTAAAGCACACTTGGCTTTATCTTTAGCTAAATTATCATAAGCACACTTGGCTTAAACTCATTAGCAAACTTGGTTAAATTCATAAGCACACTTGGCTTAAATTCATTAGCACACTTGTCTTAAATTCATTAGCACACTTGGCTTAAATTCATTAGCACACTTGGCTTAAATTCATTAGCACACTTGGCTTAAATTCATTAGCACACTTGGCTTAAATTCATTAGCACACTTGGCTTAAATTCATTAGCACACTTGGCTTAAATTCATTAGCACACTTGGCTTAAATTCATTAGCACACTTGGTTTAAATTCATTAGCACACTTGGTTTAAATTCATTAGCACACTTGGTTTAAATTCATTAGCACACTTGGTTTAAATTCATTAGCACACTTGGCTTAAATTCATTAGCACACTTGGCTAAATTCATAAATACGCTTGGCTAAATTCATAACCACACTTGTTTTTATCATATGCACAGTTAGCTTCACTCTAGGCACACATGGCCTAATAATTTATACACACCTCACTCACTCAATGAACACTGTATATTTGTAGGCAAATCCCACTTCTGAAATGTAAAGAAATCAAACACTAGAATATTCAAAACTAATATGTTTAATCATTTAAACAACAATCACCAATATATAATTAAAAATAGTACAACAGCAATACGGATTCACCAACTATGCTCACTCTTCACCGCCTCTAGATAGATTGACTCTCTCCAAAATGTCAGCCACAAGCCGACTGTTCCCCACTCTTAACAGCAGGCGAACACCAAGCATGCTACTCGACCAATCAGAGCAAAGTACACAGTACGTATGCTCAATAGATTGACTAAAATACATTTAGGCTTAATATTAACAGGAAATAAATGATTTAACTTAAGTAATAATTATTCAGTAATTTTAAAACACAAACAAACTTAAAAACCTAATTCTAACTATAACAAATAAATAAAATGAATGTATTTAATTCATGCACTCACTACCGCCACCTATTGTTTGTGGAAAGAAGTATAATTATTTTACAAAATCATTACACTATGAAATAAAATAATACAAATTATAAAAAAAAAGTTAAAACGCCTGTAAAATACTTATAGCAACTTGTCGCGCCCGTATGACGTAACGCACGACGCTCCAAGCGTGCCTACAGGCAAGAAGGCGGACGGCCTAAATTTCATTCATAAGTTTACGCACACTGGTGCATATTTTCGTGTGTATAAACGGCACACATGCACAGATTATGGACGCGTCTCCTGCTACAGGAGCTGTGTTGTCATTGGCTAACTAAATTTTGAATGAATCAGGGTTCCCTTTCCCGGGGTTTGTGTCTGTGGTACTCATGCGTGCCTGGTATGATCCGTGCAAAATTATCTGTTTCTCTCTAATACGCGATGTTTTATATCCTTTTTCTCTTTTCCACGTGAACCATAATGAATTTCTTCATGCTTAAAATACGACAATCATTCTCGAAACGCTCATTCAGATTTAAAAAAAAGTCAAAGTTAATCTGTGGTCTTGGTCGCGAATGTTTACTTTGATTAATAATTTAACTTTTCGGTAGTGGGTGAGTGTTTTTGAGTAAATTAGTGATTTAATGGCTAATCAGAATATACTTTACGTGTGTGCAAACGGATTTTAACCTGAAGTAAGTATATTTCTATTTCTGTGTGGTTTTCAGTGCACGCGTACCGGTACTAGAATTCTGTCGGAATGCTGTCGCAAATATCGTATTTTATTTTATTGTGAGACCAATTCTGTGTAAAAAGTAATAACTATCGCATTGCATGTTTACTCGGTAATAGTTTTCAAGCAAAACATACACAAAAACGACTAAATAATAGTTAAGATAATAATTTTTGTTCAACTTGGTCGGCAAAAAACTAAATGTAAACAAACAAAATGGCTGGTCCTATCTGCCGATTTGCGATATTCTTTTAATTGTATTTTTCTTCGATGGCTATTGAATAACATGTGTGATACCTCATTGGAAAGGGCCTTTCTTGTAGAAAATATTTAATTAAAACATCTTTAAACCTCACAGAACAAAAAACAGAAAAAAATACGTGCGTTTTTACGTAAGTGGGAATTCCTTCAATCAATCCCATGTATTCTGTATTGGATAAACCTACAACAAACATATTACACTACTATAGAGTAAGAGTCATTGAAAGAGTCATTCAATAGCTTTAAAAAAAACATCACTTGAGATGACTTACGTTACCAACGAGTCAACAAAAAAACATTTTGTGAGCGTGGCCGTAAGTCGTGCATGGCCTACTTGGAGAACCACTGCACGCCACTGCTGCTCTTAACATGACCATTTTTAACTTCGGCCGAAGCTACGGGTGTCGTACTTAGAGAGTAGACCCCCTCCTGGGCCACGTGGTGGAATGCGGCCCACTCTCTCCAACAGAGAGCAGGTCTGTGTGACACCGCTAGGGTCATCATGCTAAAGCCTGTATGATGAAGTGGAAATAAAGTAAAAAAAAAAACCGGCCAAGTGCGAGTTGGAGTCGCTTACTGAAGATTCTATTTCAACGGGAACTACCATATAGGTTTGCGACACAAAAGCTATAGGGTACTTCCGGTTGACCTAGAATTTTGCTTAAAAGCAAGGTCTTAGAGCACAAGTAAAGGGAAAATTCCGAAAAATAAAAATAAAAGTTGAAAATTAAGGTAAAATTGGTACTTGCAAGTTTTCGGGAAATCTAAATTTGCCCATACCTTTTTATCGTGTTGACTCAGGGCCTTCATTTCTACTCATCTAATAGGGACTATAGACCTCAGTATCTAATATAAATTTCAACTTGCTAGGTCCACCTGTTCCTGAGAAAACCGGTGGTGATACACGGACAAACAAACAGACGGATTCGCGGACAAGAGAGTGATCTTATAAGGGTTCCTTTTTTTACCTTTTGAGGTACGGAACCCTAAAAATTAATTGTTCTCCATAACATCACGCCGGTAATCCCTGAAGAGTAAGGCAGAAGTGTACATTAAGTACACCCACATTTACCCAGTTATGTTGAACACGCATGTCTTAGAGGTGGAGCCTATTACCATCAATTCGACACGAATTCAACCTGAAAGCTGGTACTGAGAAATTCCTGATGGAAAAACTTAATATATATCTTTGCCCAAACTAGCTATCGAACTCAGGATCAGGAAATACAACAACGGGAAAAACATGAATATTGCCTCGTGTCTCAAAATTGTTTTGGGAGTAATCTAGCCAATTTGTAATACTGTAGCTTAATAATTTTCAAGGTAAGCGAACCAAACTATCATGCGTTCATAATGTAGTAAATAATATATTCTTATTCGATGACCCGCGCAACACACACACTGCGTCACATAATACAATTAAATAATATTGCGACTATAAATTGAGATGTAAGCTATCCTATCTTCCAAGTTGGATCAAACTACACACAGTGTGCAAATTTGATTCAAATCGGTTAAGTAGTTTAGGAATTCATCGCGGACAAACAACGTGACGCGTAATTTATATACAATTAAGATTTATAACTAGCTTATAGCTTTTAGCAGGAAACGACAACGCGGCGGGCCCAGAAGGAGATGGTGGGATCAGCTGGATGGACTCTTTCGCAAAGGATTGGCCTACAATCGCACTGGATCGCGAATTGTGGAAGGGGGGAAGGGAGGCCTTTGCCCTGCAGTGGGACATTATAGGCTAATAATAAATAATAAGTGCCGGTAGTCGTATCAGCCCATGGCTTAATTGCCAAAAGCCTCGATCAATACCTGAGGAGGCTCTCGTTAGGCAGCTGGATCAAGGGCTTGATTCAGAAAGCGGTACTCCTGGATACGGCTCGTATTGTTAGGAGGTTCCTCTCTCTGGAGCCCTGACCCTGTTCCCAATACCGGTGGTCTACTATTTTTTATATTTTTTAATGTTATTTTATACTTTTTTTTTTTTTTACGGAAGGGAAATCATCAAATGACTGCTCCCGCTCTGGGCAGAGCGGAAGGGAGTGTCAGACTTGTACAGACTAAAACCCATCCATGTTCCTTCCTTGCCCTTTGTGTTCCAGGGCCGCGGTATCTCTTTCGAACAGTCCCGCAGATGTTTTTTATATACTTGTGTTTTTTTTTAATATTTAAAATGTAATAAGCATGTTATAAAAATGTATAAAGGATAATAATAACTAGCTTGCGCCCGCGGCTTCGCTCTGTCTAAAGCTTTCACGGTTTACAAGTAAATGCCAATGACTGTAGAACCTGACGCTTATAAAAGCGTCGAAATATCGGGAGGTCAAAATAAATAAAAATCACGGAACATACCCTGTAAGTGACAATATAAATCCCAGGGGAAGATTTTTCCCGAGTATATTGCCTATCTAAACTCCGAAACCCAGTTAGTACTGGGTAATACGATACCCTGGATAAGACTGGTTGTCAGACTTTCGAGCCACTGACTGCCTTTAATGACAGCCGGAACCAACCGTTAAACGTGCTTTCCGAGGCCCGGAGGAAACATGGTTACATGTACCCACCCATCCACAGACAGACCTTGGCAAGCGCGGCTTAACCTTGAAGATCGATTATTTAGCCACGAGCTTCTCTAGTAACAACAACTATGAAGGCTAAATATTGGAAAACACGTTACTATGACGCTAGCTTACTATCCATTATTTTATCCATTATTTTTCTGCACGCAAGAAACTTGAAATTTTGAGATTGATTTAGCAACTACCTATAGTGTCTTAAAGCTACAAGGAGCTCGTGGCTAAATAATAATAGCCACTCGGGTCGGTCTTTAGGTTAAGCGCAGGGTAGCCCGCGAAATTCAATTTATTTATTTATTTATTTATTTATTTATTAGATTTAGTACAGCATAAGCCATTAACACTAAATTAAATAATCCTTTTACTCGGTCTTCTCACAAAACCTCAAACATTCTAACATTATCGTCTTCCATTCATCAGCAAACAAGTCCAATCCTGGATTGGTCTCCACGAGCGCGTTGAGCATCGTAAGCATACGCGGTATAGGGGAGGCGGATCGAGCTACAGTGCGACAAAATGGGACATTAAACAATTTATGCTTTCTAGAGCGATTATAATTATTTGGAACAAAGAATTGACACAGCTCCGCATGTAAATCCGAGGCGTCGGTATAACCATGTATAATTTTATACGCTGTAGTTATTTGGTCTACAGAACGCCTTACCTTGAGCGAGTTAAAATTTAAACATCCTAAGATAAACTTAGTAGGATACATATATGGATAATATCCAAACAAATGTTTGTACAGGTATCTGAGAAAAGCTTTTTGCACTTTTTCCAGCATGAGTGTATAGGTAACCTCGTGAGGATTCCACACACAAGCGCTGGTTTCGAGTTTGCACCGAACTAAAGCGTTGAACAAGAGCCTGATAACTGCCTGGTTCTTAAAACCTTGGCAGTTTCGTAAAACAAAACCTAAGCGTCTGAAAGATTCTTTAGCCAAGCTTATAATGTGTGTATGAAAGGTCAGTTTGCTATCAAACAGTACACCGAGGTCTTTTACTGTCGACACTATGGCTATTGACTCGTTGTTCACACTGTAGTCGTACTGTATAGGACTCCGCATGCGGCCAAAGCTCATAATTTGGCATTTAGATGTATTAAAGTCCATTTTGTTTGTCGCGGCCCATTCACTCAAGGCATCGACATCACGCTGGAGAGCTATACAGTCAGACACTGAGTTCACAGTTGCATATATTTTCAGGTCGTCGGCGTAAAGTAAACATTTCGCGTGTTTTATTATTTGTGGCAGATCGTTAATCATAATCAAGAAGAGTAAGGGACCTAAAATGGAACCCTGACTAACGCCTGATCGTGTATGATATGCATGTGAGTTGTATGCGCCAAGGCGAACAAATTGCTGACGATCCCGGAGATAGTCAGCAATCAGATGAAGAAGACTGGGTGTAAATCCTATGGCACTTAACTTGCGTAACAAGATGTCGTTATTAATTCTATCGAAGGCCTTACGGAAATCGAAATACAGGACATCCACTTGCTGCCCGCGGTCCATTTCAGAAGAAATAAATTCAACTAATGTTAACAAATTAGTGTTAACTGACTTTTTGTTGCGAAAACCATGTTGTTCATTGCACATATAAATATCGACTTGTCTTTGAATTTCTTTATATAAAATGTGTTCAAATACTTTAGCAGGGGCTGACAATATAGCAATAGGCCTGTAGTCTTCAACTGAAGATTTCACTGCTGTCTTCGGTATAGGCGTAACCCTAGAGAGCTTCCATTGAGTCGGATATTTTCCGGTGCTTAGTGACAAGTTAAATATATGACAAAGAGGTTTGGCTATGGAAGCTTTAGAAAGTTTAAGAATATTAGCTGGAATGTTATCCGGTCCAACAGAACTACTGAGTTTTAATTTACTGATACCACGTTCTACATCGTTAGTGGAAAATTTAGTTAAACTGACGGAGTTACTATTGCTGTAGGTATCAAGAGCACATATTTGGGAGACGTTCAAGTCAGGTGTTTCGGGTAAGAAAACACTGGCAAAGAAATCAGCAAAAGCATTAGCGGCATCGATTCCCGACAATGATTGACCCTGATAGTTGATTGTAGGCTCAAAGCCTCCTTTGCATCGAAGGGTGGATATGTGCTGCCAAAACTGTCGCGGGTTGACTCTGATATTACGCTCAACATGACATAAATGTGAATCATATGCGATCATAATGCGGTGCTTAAGGTTTGCTCTTAAATCAGAAAATGCCTTGTATACCGTTAAGCAAGTAGACTTTTTCCAAATATAATGGAGTTTGTGTTTATGTCGGAGATCTGTTATGATATCACGGGTGTACCAAATTGGATAACGTTTGCGACTAGCTCTATTACGTAGTTTTTTTGGCATACATTCGTTAAAAATATTATAAATAATTTCATAAAAAGTTTTCGTGCAAAAAGTAATATCTGTTGACTCCACTACGGTACTCCAAGATTCCTCATTAAGTAGGGTATAAAGACATTCATAATCACACTTATTAAAATTCCAGTCCTTAGACCGATCACTATTACTAGCTGGCATAGGACGAACATGAGAAGCTGTGTCAAACTTTAATGTGATATCCAGGGGCGGGTGGTAATTATCGGGTGGTACCATACCTTCTGACTCGCTAAGAGATACCTCGACGCTCTCGTGGACCAACACTACATCTAGCATACCTCCATGCAGATTCTTCACAACATTCTTCTCAGTCAAGCCACAAAAAGACAAAAAATAACAAAAATAGTTATTAATATTAACCGAAGCACTATTTAAATTTAAATCACCACAAATGAATACAGTGCCCTTTATGGTTTGTATGAAACTTTCAATTTTACAAAACCATGACATATAGTCGTTATCACTTGCACTGGGCTTTATGTACACAACACAAACAAATATCGAGCGACCATCTATATCAAATGATACCCATAGATCTTCACCACTATCTGTCTCAAGATCCTGGCGTCGATTCATGAGTAGCCCAGCTCGTGACAGGAGCATAACCCCGCCGCACGGAGTACCACGATCTCGTCGTATAACGTTGTAGCCATTACACGTAACTTCTGAGTCTTCAACGGAATGATCGAGAAATGATTCCGTTACAGCAATAATATCAAATTCTAGTAAAAGTAAACTAGTTCTCCACATTATGAGTTTTGTCTTTAATCCGCGAACATTTTGATAATAGATGTCGATTGTTGTTGTTGCGATAGGTTTACTGTGGGTGGCCTGAGCCACGAAAAGTATGCTGAGTTTGCGTTAATTCCCGCTTCTTAAATTTATAACGACGTATATAGGGAAACCAGAGTTTAATTTGGGCATTTACTGGCCAAACGTCGACCGAAAAAATTTTCTCAAAGAAGGGAACCGGAATTCCAATTTTATAAGACTTGTAGTGTCCTTTAGGCGTGAGTTCGTCGACTGTACAGGTTGCAGTGGGACATAGCTGACGCAAATAATCACGAACATCCTCGACATTCGATTCCATATTCCATACATGGATATACTTTCGTGTTTCAGCGGCTTTCAGCGTCGTTACATTTGTGCCCGCCGTGCCAGATAATGATTTGTGTCCATTGTAGGATTCTGAACTGGAACTGTAGGGGTTATTCTTAGACTGTAGGTGTTGGCTTTGAGTAGATTCGCCATTATTGCTGAAGGAACTTGACACTGCCTCCACATTTCCCAAAGGAGCCTGTTCATCGGTTGTTTGCTGTTGTTGTAGTTGTTCAGAGTGGTTTATTGTCAGTTGTTTATCAACGAATATCGGGTTGGTAGGAGTCACAGGTCACAGTCAATATAACCCAGTAAGTCCATTTCACCCTATTGAATGACTTTTTCATGAAATATTCATTGAATAGGGTTTCATGAACTCAGAGACTTGTGATTCTGTAACTACATACGTGTTACTGGCGCGACTCAATTTTCATCAACATACAACCTTACAATGAATTGCAAAAACGTAAGAAAATTTGAATTTCGCGGGCTACCCTGACGCAACCACCTTAAGCCGTACTTGTCCAGGTTGGTCTGTGCATAGGTGACCCATTACATACGGAGGATTATAGCCCATTCCCTCTCATAGAGAGGGAATGGGCTATAATCCTCCGTACCACCACGCGGGCCCAGTGCGGATTGGTAGATGTCACATATCTTCGAATCTTTTTTAATAACCGAAGAAAAATTTCTGTATTCTCAGAATGATGTACTGGTAACCGTTTTCACGACGGTGGCTCTTCCACCCTGTATTCTAGTAATCTAAAGGGTGTAAGCAGACTCTTAACGAAGCCGAAAGGCACTTGTTCTCTCCGTCATTGCGATAATTTTTTTGTTCTAGACCATACCTGGAATCCTTCTAGTTATAGAGATATTGGGGGTCAAAGTTCCTACTATTTCACAATTTTTTTTTAAATACATATTTTTAATGTAAGATGATTACTTTAAACACCTCCAGGACCCCCTTACTATTTAATCCATCCATCAGCACAACATTTTCAGTGCGTTACATTGAGTCGTACTGTAAAACGTGATTTTCAGCCCAAAAAAGAATGGTTTCCCAGCACTATTTTTTGCGTAAAGTAACTTAGTTTGATGTACATAATGCTTGGTTGACGGCTTCGTGAAGAGTCTGTTTACACCCTGTATTTATAGCAAAACCAACACAAATGAGTTGATATTTTGCAAATAGCTACAAGAAGGCCAGAATAAATAGCCTTGATGTAAGGAAGTATATATTCAATTATGCTTAAGATTACGTCCATTTTTATTTATTTGACCTCAGCATTGACAGAATAAAATGATCTTATAACATTTACTTATTATATAACAGCTAGGTCATAACTATGTCTGAAGTGAATTTCCGCTCATAATCTCGATTTATGACACGCGGGCGTCGGTCGGTTCAGTGGTTTAGACATAAAAAGGTAACAAACAAACTTACTTTCGCATTTATAATATTAGTTAGGATTAGGATAACTGTCTTCTCTACACATGACAGTCAACATCTAAAGCCTTTAACCATAAAGGCTTTAGATGTTTTCCGAGACACGGAGTCTCAGTTTCAAAGGGCCAAACAGCCGTGGATGACTCAAAGCATGGTGCTGATGGATGTATTGAATAGTAGGTACAGCGGTCGTGGAGATATTTAAAGTTAATTTATAATATAAAAAGACTTCTCCCGCTCCGGGTAGAGCGGAAGGGAGTGTCAGACTTGTACTGACTAAAACCCACCCATGTTCCTTCCTTGACCTTTGTGTTCCAGGGCCGCGGTATCTCTTTCGAACAGTCCCGCAGCCCTGAAAATATGGCATTGAATTGTACGCACGACGGCTGATCAGGCTATACAAAACCAGTTTATGCGGATCTCTCATTGTGCAGAAAATATATACAAAGTGGGGCCACGTTATACTGGAAATGTAAAGCTTGATGTGCCGCCGTGTGTACGAGGGTCGTGGAGGCATTTAAAGTAAATTTATAACATTAAAAACTTGTTTAAAAAAAAAACTTGTAAATAAGTTGGAACTACGATTCTTCAGGTATGGTCTAGAACAAAAAAAAACATGTGTGCAATTCACACGTGGTAGAAGTGAAACCTTCAAAAATGTTGGCTTCAAGAAAAACACTGTATAATGCTTCCTATCTCATTTTCTCCCACGTTAAATCTTATGAATTTATTATTATGTGTCTGTCTCTTTTTACTGTCGCTTTTTCGATGCTAAAGAAGTTTTCACTTCAAAAAATATCGCAATGACGGGGAGAACAAGCGCCTTTCGGTTTCATTAAGGGTAGTTTTACACCAATTATACTTATTGAAAAAAAGACTCACCAGATTCCAATTAGTAAACATAAAGAAAGAATATTTCGATATATATTCCAAATTTGGATCATTTCTCTGGTGTTTAGTTAAATTCGATTTAATGGCCGATCCATAAACCACTGTGAAATAAAATATAAAACAATTTAAAGCATGAAACACCGTTCTTATAAAAAGATGGAAACAAACGTCTTTTTCAACTGTAACCTTCGCCATTTTTAAATAAAATATGACTGAAACTGGTGAATTTTCGAAGCAAAATGACTTTTCAGTGAATGATTTTGAAGATAATTATGTTTTTGTAAGAAATGGCTAATGTTAGTTTCAGGTTAAAAAAATGAGGAAACGCAAAAAGGTGCAATATTTTAAAACTAAGAAAATATTACACAGTTAATGGATTTTTACTCAGTTGAGTTTGAACCGAGGTCAGGGTTGATAGGAAGCGTCTGTCTGTAACGCTTATTGTATAGTTTTAGGGTTCCGTGGCGATGTCACTGTTCACGAAGCCGACCTCAACATAGTTTGGAATAGACTAACAGGTGATGATGATGGTTGTACGGAACCCTTCGTGTGTGACTCCAACTCGCACTTGGCCGGTTTTTTAATGATGCGTGATTTGTTTGTTTAGATTTTGTTCAGTAATATATTGAAACAAAGGGTTTTTTTTAATGTATAGACGCCAGCAGCAAATCAAGCTACAACAATCTGTCAAATTTCTTTAATAGATTTTCAATTTTATCACCAGGTTTAAGGTTGATTGGGCAGTTTCAGGGGAGTATTCCCATTTGAGCACCGATTTCAAGAGCACCAATGCTTAGCACTAAAGATATTCCTTTTTAAAGGGAAAATCTTTGGTGCTCTTGAAATCGGTGCTCAAATGGGAATACTCCGTTTTGGGTAGTTTGATGTGCACCTACTTGAAACCAATTATTTAATCATTTTGTATATTGTTTACGTGATTCATCAAATTCAATATAAGCCGTTGGTCTCGGCTGTCATTGAAGATTTTTGACAGTCTTTACGGGTAGTCAGTGGCCCGAAAATCTGACAGCCAGTCTTACCAAGGGTTCGGCATTGTAATACTGCCAGTAACAGGGTTGTGGAGGTCAGATAGGCAGTCAAGTCAGCAAAATACTGGTATTCAGCTGCGACAAAAGAAATGTTTGTAATGTTAGCTGTTAGCCCCCCAAACATCATCATTTGCTTACCCTTTTCCCAACTATGTTGGGGTCGGCTGCCAGTCTAACCGGATGCAGCTGAATACCAGTATTTTATATGGAGCAACTGCCTATCTAACCTCCACCCCCCAGTTATTACTGGGTAATACGATACCCCTCGGTTAGACTGGTTGTCAGACTTTTTTTTGGACCACTGACTACCTAACTAGTGTCAAAGATCTACAAATGACAGCCGGGACCAACGGCTTAACGTGCTTTCCGAGGCACGGAGGAAACTCGGTATGTAGTGGGTGGTCACCCATCCACAGACCAACCTAGGTAAGCACGGCTTAACCTAAAGATCGACCCGAGCGGCTATTATTAATTATCCACGAGCTCCTTAAGCCCCCCAAACACAATAAAAATAAAATGCAAAAATAAATAGTCATCATTATATGTTATCCCACGTACGCACTGTGGATTTTATTGAATAAATTATCTAGTTAGACGTAAATAAAAACACATTGCATTAACAATCAGTATTAAATGGAGAATTAAAATATTTTTAGGGTTCTGTACACAAAGGGTAACCTACAAACAGAACCCGGTTGTGGTCCCCACCGCGCCGTCCGTCCGTCCGTCTGTCCGTGATCCGTATTAAAGGGTGTAAAAAGACTCTTAACGAAGCCGAAAGGCACTTGTTCTCCCCGTCATTGCGATCCCTTTTTTGTTCTAGACCATACCTGGGAACCTTCTAGTTACGGAGATATTGGGGGTCAAAGTTCCAACTTTTTCACAAGTTTTTTTTCAAATACCTGTTTTTCTTGTATTTTTTTTTACTTAAGACACCTCCACGACCCGCATGCTATTCAATCCATCCATCAGCACAATGTTTTGAATGCGTTACATTGAGTCCTACCGTAAAACGCGATTTTTCACCCCAAAAAAAAGGTTTTGCGTAAAATTAACGTAAAGGTAACTAGTACTTAGTTTGATGTACATTAATGCTTGGTTGACGGCTTCGTGAAGAGTCTGTATACACCCTGTAGGTAGGCAGTTGAAAATTACACAGAATGTGTATTTCTGTTGCCGCAAAAATGAAAGTACTACCTACTGTGATGGTACGGAACCCTACATGCGCGAGTCACACTTGAGTAAACGGTGATGCAATTATTTATCAGATGTAAGGAATTATATACCACACCAGTTTGGTAAACCGCAGATTAAATGAATTATGTACTATTTCCATGTAACTAAGAAAAATACTATATAAGGCCAACTCTTGGCTCATGGCTTAATAATAACTTACCGTGGTTAAGCAACGTTTACCGAGATCAGTCCGTGGATTGGTGACCAGTCGAGACCACTTAATGTCCTGGCTGTCATGACACTCAGCTAAACAAGTCTTATTAAACAACTTAAACCCTAGATTTTGTACATAGTACTAACTGGGTTGTGGAGGTCAGATAGGCAGTCGCTCCATGTTAAATGGTATTCTGCTGCATCCGGTTAGACTGGAGGAAAAGACTAGGCAGTTAATAATGGTATATTTTCATATATTTCTCAATGTAGGTACATCTATGGTAAACTATCACGGTTCATAATAATTATGTATACCTGGCGTAAACGGCCACTTCAGAAATCAATCAACCAAGCATTCTGTGCATCATACTAAGTCATCATCATCTGCCTAGCCTTTTCCCAACTATGTTGGGGTCGGCTTCCAGTCTAACCAGATGCAGCTGAATACCAGTATTTTACATGGAGCGAATGCCTGTCGGACCTCCACAACCCAGTTAGTACTGGGTAATACGATACCCCTTGGTAAGACTGGTTGTCAGATTTTCTTGGGCCACTGACTACCTAACGACTGCATCAGCTAAGTAAGCATCAAACTGCATCATACTAAGTAACTCAACGCAAAAAGCTGGGAAACTTTTTTTTTGGGATGAAAAATCACGTTCTGTAGGATTCAATGTAACTCACTCAAAACATTGTGCTGATTGATGGATTGAATTATACAGGAGTCATGGAGGTATTTAAAGAAAAGTTATAACATTATTATACATAACATTATTATTATACATTGTTATTGTAAATGTGCTCCTTCTTTATGAATAAACGATTTATTATTATTTATTATATTTCCTTTATTTATTTATATACATATTTTTACATTTTTAAATATTTAAATATAAAACGACATAAAAAAACATTTAAAAATATAAAAAATAGTAGCCCACCGGTATCGGGAACAGGGTCCAAGCTACCGGCGGTCAGGGCTCCAGAGAGAGGAACCTCCTAACAATACGAGCCGTGTCTAGGAGTACCGCTTTCTGAATCAAGCCCTTGATCCAGCTGCCTAACGAGAGCCTTCTCAGGTGTTGGTCGAGGCTCTTGGCAATTAAGCCATGGGCTGATACGACTACCGGCACAATGATCGCTGAGTCCACATCCCACATGTCGACAACCTCGCGAGCTAAGTCAAGATACTTGATTTGTTTATCTTTCTCGGCTTTCACGAGGTTCTCGTCATGCGGGACCGTAATGTCAACAATCATTGCCGCTCTGATCGATCCACCACCACTATATCAGGCTTATTGGCTAGAATAGTCCTGTCAGTGATGATGGATTGATCCCAGTACAGTTTGATATTGCCATTATCGAGAACTGGATCGGACACATACCTATAGTACGGCACTTCCGATTCCACAAGGCTGTATTTTAGAGCAAGTTGCTGATGGATAATCCTGGCTACAAGATTGTGTCTATGCAAGTACTCTCCGTTAGCCAGACGATAATGTGACTGATTGATTCGCCTGGACGGTGGCATGCCCGACATATGTCAACCGTGCCGTCCTCCACAATATTATTATATTATTTATTATTATTATTAAAAACTTGAATTTAAAAAAACATATCTCCGTAACTAGAAGGTTCCCAGACATGGTCTAAAAGAAAAAAAATATCGCAATGACGGGGAGAACGAGTGCCTTTTGGCTTTGTTTAAGATATTTATACACCTATTATAGATACCGAAGAAAAACGATGTCATAGTTCAGTTTCTAACATCGCGTGTCTAGATATATATAACAACACTTATTCATAATGATAGGTTGGCGTTATAATTAGATACAAGAGTATCAAGTCAAAAGTTACAGGTTGCTGGCTAAGTAATAACGGGTCGTTCTTCAAGGTTAAGCCGTGCTTGCCAAGGTCGGTCCGTGGATGGGTGGCCATGCATTACATCTTCTTAATATATCGTGTGGTTAGAGCCTAACCAGGTGTCAGAGTTTTTATGCCGCCCATGGGGGTCTGACTTGGGTTTACATGCCGTCGAGAAATATCTCTCAGGCATGCTGGTTTCCTCACGATGTTTTCCTTTACCGAAGCAAGTGATAATTATAGAATACGATTCCATGAATTAGATTTGCCTATATATAATGTTACTTCCTGATAATTTAGCATTCTATTAGTAAAAATATGGTTAATATCGTTCCAGTAGTTTCGGAGTTTATTCGTTACAAACATACAAAATTACAAATCTTTCCTCTTTATATAATAGAAACATAAAAACTACAAACAACTTCGAAAAATAAAACTTTTTGAGTTATGTCATACTTGTCGCAAATGTGCGAAATGTGAGTAATTGTTTCTCTGAGCCCTCACAATGCTAAATCCATATTTATAATATTATTATTATTAAAAATGCGCAAGAAAGTTTGTTTGTTTGTTACCTTTTCACGCCTAAACCACTGAACCGATCATCCTGAAATTTTGCATATACGTTGTCAGGTTTACAGAAACGGACATAGGGTAACTTTCATTCCGAATAAAAGTATTGTTCCCGAGGAAAACCGCAATAACGTTCTTATGATAATAGATGGCGCCACGTGTCTTTCGAATCATTGAGTCATATTATTACAAGCAGAGTACTACCCGAATTGATTGTCAAATTCTAATTAACGCAAGCAAAAGCGGGCAAACGCTGGTTGTTTAATATATTCATTGAAAATAATACGGAAAAAAAATGCTAAAATTTTTTTTTTTTAACTGCAGCCATAATTAGCCTATGTTAAATAAGTTTATGTTAATGATTCATTAACCTAAACTCGGAGGTTGCGGCTATAACAATAAGAATAGAACATAATTGTCAGCTAATAGGTACAATTTTAAATATATTCAACAGGATATAATGGAAAAATACTTCATGAGTATTATGTAAAAAAGACCAATTATCTATTATTAAAAGATAATTGAGAAACCTTTAGTTTATTTCAATTCATACTCTTGTTGTAAACACGTTGACTTGATTTTTTCTAAAATATACAACGTGTAACGGAAAGGGGGTCATCTAAACCTGAATCTACTATTGTAAGCCGAAAGGGGGTCACAAAGCTCTTCATTCTCAACAACTTCTGTTCTACGACTTTAGGAAATTTGTGAAAAAAAAAAGAATTTTACTCCCTATAAAAGTCACGTGACCAACAAAGTTTGTATGGAGAAACAATTTTTTTTTCGCGTTTTTTTCAGGGTCATAGAGCAAACGCTGATCAGAATGACAGTGTGAATAATTGTATTCTTTTTGAGCGAAATAAATTTCTTAAACCGTAAGTTGTGTGACCCCCTTTCGGCTTACTATACCCTTTCCGTTACACGTTGTATAATGTTTTTATTATTTTTTATTAAATTATTAGCCTGCTCTTGTCCTCGATCCCGCCTGATGGAAAGCGATTAATGAGGTCTATGATGGAACGAGTGCGCCCAGAAGATGCCTGTTCACTCTTACTTTGAAGGCAGACGGGTTAAGTATAGAATTAATTAATACATTCCATTATATGCAGTGGAACATAGAACCTTCTTCTGTTTTTAAGTCGGATAAAAACAGAAGTGACAAGAATAGATAAAGCAAAGAATGAGTATATTAGAGGAAGTTTGAAAGTGGCGCCTGTTACAGAAAAAATAGAAGGAAGTCATTTGTCTAGGTATGGACATGTAATGAGGAGGGATGAAACACATGTGACTAAAACAGTGATGGACGTGAATGCTGATGGATGGAGAGGGAGAGGAAAGCCAAAGAAAAGATGGAAGGATTGTGTGAAGAATGATATGCAAGAGAAAGGAGTAAATGATGCTGTGACTGAATGGAAGAAGAAAACGTGTTGCGCCGACCCTAAGTAGAATGGAAGAAGGGCAGAAGATGAGGATGAGATGATTCCCAAGGGGTGAGCAGAGGTGCTACTATACTATCCACATTTCGCTAGTAACCTTTTGAAGTGAAAACTTCTTTAGCATCGTTGTGATTTGAAAGTCGATAAAACGATAAAGCGACAGTAAAAAGAGACAGACACATAAATTCATAAGATTTAACGTGGGAGAAAATGAGATAGGAAGGATTATACAGTGTTTATCTTGAAGCGAAAATTTTTGAAAGTTTCACTTTTTTTTTCGGCTGTGAAATCATCAAATGATCACCACCAATGATGATGATTGTATTATCTTGATGTGTACCTTTGTGTTGAAACTTAAGAATAAAACAATAAGTAATTATAAATGTCTTTCTTTAAGTCATATTTAAGAAATAAAATGGAAAAGTCACTAAAATCAAATGCATGGATAATTATCCAATAATTGTCAAAGAAAATAATTATCTTGATAATTACGAAACTGGTTGATAAAATGACCCATTAATTTTGTCCGCCGAGTAGCTAGAATATCGTTAGGGCTATGCAATTTTACTCTTAGCAATACTATCGATGATAGTGGGGCTGGGGGTCTTACACTCAAGCGACCCACAGGATAGTCCGGTTAAGCAGACGACAACCTCTCTAGGTTGTACTGCGAGATGCCATTCAAAGAAAGATTTGATCTCGTCACAAATAATTTTAACAAAAATCGTGAACAAAAAATATCAATAGCCTTCATAAACGAATAAAAAACATTTGAAATATAATAATAATGCTGGTGTGCTACTATTTTTTATATTTTTAAATGTTTATTTTATATTGTTTTATATTTAAATAATCTGTGTAAAAATAAATAAAGGAAATATAAAATATAATTGCGGCAAGAAACTTGAAAATGACACTGAGCAAAAACCAGTTTTGATAATGAATATTTTTGATAACGACACTTATAAGGTCATTTTAGTACAGAAATAGAAGCAAAAATCTAAAATATTTCCACATACAAAGTTGTTTTGTTTGAGCAACAAATTATATTTGTTTTTTCTAAATTGTTATAATATTCGTAATCCATGCCACGTGCTAATGAAGACTGGCAAAATAAACTCATATGTTTATCATAATATTTATTTTAATGAAATTAACAATGTACAATTTTAATATTTTCTCACATAACAAGCTTGGACTATCATAAAACAAACGGCAATGGAAACTGTTATGTAAATACCTAAATAAAATAAGGTTTTTATAAAAATCTAGTCGGCCTGTCATGCAGCCGAAGTGCTGGCCGTTTTGCACGGCACGCGAACATAAACGACATCATCCGACGAGCTCTTGTCACCGTCGGCGTCCCAGCTGTTTTAGAACCCAATGGCTTGGCACGCGACGATGGCAAGAGACCGGACGGCATGTCTTTGTTTCCTTGGAAGATGGGTAGGCCTTTAGTGTGGGACGCAATATGCGTCAATACTCTTGCGCCATCCCATCTTCCAAGCTCATCGTGCTGTGCTGATGCTGCGAACCTCAAGCGGCATAAATATAGAAACCTTTGTCGTAACTATATTTTTTTAATATCTTGAGCCGTTTGAGGTTGAAACTCTGGGGCCGTGGGATCCGAGTGCTCATAGCCTATTTAAGGAAATTTAGAAACGCCTAGATGACGCTTCCCGTGACAAAAGGGCGGGCTTTTAACTTGGCCAGAGGCTAAGTGTTGCCATACAACGTGGCAACGCCGCTAGTCTCTTGGGCACATTACCAGCTGACAGCGTTGAGGAGGAGTTTTTCGATGCCCTTTTATAGTTTGTTGTTAGTTTATTTATTTTAGTTTAATCGTTTTTAATTATAAATGTATATAGTTAGTTTATCTTATGTCTAGAATCTATTTTCTTGTTTTGTAAATCACAATTTAATATCGTGCCAAAATTTTTGAAAAAAAAAATCGTCACCGTAGGGATAGGCATCTGCCTAGCTTTTACCCAACTATGTTGGGGTCAGCCACTGCCTATCCGACCTCCACAACCCATTTACTACTGGGTAATACGATACTCCATGGTAAGACTGGTTGTCAGACTTTCGGGCCACTGACTACCTGTAACGTCTGTCAAAGATCTACAAATAACCGCTGGGACCAACGGCTAAACGTGCTTTGCAGCGCGGAGAAAACTCAGTATTTAATGGATGGTCACCCATCCACGTAGCAACCTTGGCAAACGTTGCTTACCCTAGAAGATTGACCCATGCGGTAGTTATTTAGCCAGGTACCTAACTCTGAGAATATTTCCATAGATGCGATATGGCCGCCATTTTGTTTTGCCGCCATCTTGTTTTGTTAATTAAAGTTAGGTACAGGAAGTGTAACATATGTTGCGTTTTTAGGGTTCCGTAGCCAAATGGCAAAAAACGGAACCCTTATGGATTCGTCATGTCTGTCTGTTTGTCTGTCCGTCCGTATGTCACAGCCACTTTTTTCCGAAACTATAAGAACTATACGGTTGAAACTTGGTAAGTAGATGTAGGTATTCTGTGAACCGCATTAAGATTTTCACACAAAAATAGAAAAAAAAAAACAATAAATTTTAGACACTTCCAAAGGGGTAAAACGTCCCCCCCCCCTGTAACTTCTAAAATAAGAGAATGATGAAACTAAAAAAAAAACATATATGATGTACATTACCATGCAAACTTCCAGGAGCTCGTGGCTAAACAATAACAGCCGCTCGGGTCGATCTTTAGGTTAAGCCGTGCTTGCCTAGGTTGGTCTGTGGATGGGTGACCACCCATTACCGAGTTTCCTCCGTGCCTCGGAAAGCACGTTAAGCCGTTGGTCCCGGCTGTCATTTGAAGATCTTTGACAGTCGTTAAAGTAGTCAGTGGCCCAAAAAGTCTGACAACCAGTCTTACCAAGGGGTATCGTATTTCCCAGTAGTAACTGGGTTGTGGAGGTCAGATAGGCAGTCGCTCCATGTAAAATACTGATATTCAGCTGCATCCGGTTAGACTGGAAGCCGACCCCAACATAGTTGGGAAAAGGCTAGGCAGATGATGATTACCATGCAAACTTCCACCGAAAATAGGTTTGAACGCGATCTAGTAGCAGATTTTTTTTTAATACGTCATAAATCGTAAACCGCAATTTAGTCTAATGTTGTATAGATAATGGTACGGAACCCTTCGTGCGCGAGTCCGACTCGCACTTGGCCAGTTTTTTAGTACATAGTTTTTTGAACTCCCAACAAAGTAGGTAAGTACATGATCATGCACCGTGAAGGCTGGTTTTTTATTTTACTTATTCTTATATAATTATTATAGATAATCTTTATGTTTATAGTCTTGGATACATCCGAGACACGACGAAATGAAATACCTACTAAATATAGATACCTACTATACTCAGTATTGAACCAAGTTCATCCTTATAAGTTACTAGCTGACCCGCGCAACTTCGTCTGCATCACAAAATGCAATAAAATAATATTGGGACTATAAATTGAGATGTAAGCTATCCTATCTTTCAAGTTGGATCAAACTACACATGGTGCGTAATTTTATTGAAATCGGTTAAGTAGTTTAGGAGTCCATCGCGGACAAACAACGTGACACGTAATTTATATATATTAAGATTAAGATAATGGGTTTAAAAATTCCCTTAACGAAGCCGAAGAGCATTTTGTTCGACCCATCATTGCGATATTCCTACTTTTCGCTTTTTTTTTAAGACTTTAAATAATCTTATGACCCCGGTACGACTTAATTAATTCATCAGCACAATGTTTTGTTTCAAAAAATACAATTCAAAACATAACATTTTTTGCGTCGAGTTACTTTGTACAGAAACAGAATGCTTGGTTGACGGCTTCGTGAAGAGTCAGCTTACACCCTGTATATCTCAAGAGCGAACCTAAAGCACGCACCTCGGGTTTTTCGGATTAATTTTCGTATTGTATAATTATCACTAACTTCGGTGAAGGAAAACTTCGTGAAGAAACCAAACTGGCCTGAGAGATATTTCTCGACGGCATGTAAAGCCAAGTCAGAGGCCCATGGGTGGCATGAACTGTGGGTGTGTAAATTTGGATGTACTATAGGATACGCCATTGCCAAACCCTTCGGGAATTACAGGCGTGATGTTAAGTTATCACTCTATCGAGTACTATCAGAGTCACACACACTTACACACACAAACATACACACACACAACACACACACACACGCGCACGCACACGCACTCACATATTTATTAACTTCCTAATAGTTTTGCTCATTAGTATTTTAATTATGTTTGCAATGAAAAGACGATATATTTTGATCAACCTGTTTTATTACTAGCTGTTGCGCGCGACCTTCTTTCGCGTGAAATTATTATTAAAAAATCCCCATTATTATAAGCACTTCCGTATTTGAATCGAATTTTGTTACCAATTTCAAACGTTTTTTTTTTTGCACGGAACCATAATTATTTTTCTGAAATAAAAGTAGCCTAAGTTACTCCTAGTTACTTCAGCTATCTACCAGTGAAAGTCTCGTCAAAATTGGTCCCGCCATTTCTGAGATTAGCCGGAATAAACAGATAAACAGACTCACAGACAAAAAATGTTAAAAATGTTGTTTTGGCATATGTACCGTGTATACATCCATATGCACTTAGTAAAAAGCGGTAATTTTAATAATACAAACGGACACTCCAATTTTATTTATCTGTATGTATACATAGATAAATAGATTAATTTATTTTAAAATATAATAAGTTTACGTTTGAGCACTATATCGTTGGGCTGCGGGCTGTTCGAAAGAGATACCCCGGCCCTGGAACACAAAGAGCAAGGGAGGAACATGGATGGGTTTTAGTCAGTACAAGTCTGACACTCCCTTCCGCTCTACCCCGAGCGGGAGAAGTCATTTGATGATTTCGCATCCGTAAAAGAAAAGCACTATATCGTTTCGTGTAAAAGCAGTAGAAGCAATGATATTGTGCACAAGTTAAGTCACACGGTATACAGAGTGTCACAAGATCCTTAACGAAGCCGTCAACCAAGCATTATGTACATTATGTTCCTTTACGGAAAAAATATTGCTGGGAAACGACTTATATTTAGAAAAAATCGCGCTTTACGGTGGAATGGTAGGTATAGTGCGTGCACACATGTTGACAAGTTCCACAAATGAATAGTATAAAAGATAGGATAATCACGTAAGTAAAAGAGATAGCTACCATTTTAACGATTGCGCTTCAAATGTTTTGTCGAAAGTATATACGGTATTTAAAATAAGTAATTAAATATATAAATAAAAATAAATAAAAAATAACAAATAATATAATAATATTAAATAAAATATAATAAATAATACAACAATACAACACAACAACAACAATACATATATAATACAACACAAACAACAACTCAATACAATACATAACATACAATACACAACAACAATATATAATACACACAATATAAAATACAATACAATACACCAACACACAATACAACAACAATACATACAATACAATACAACAACACACACATACATACAATTTATAATATTTTTATTTTTATTTGTATTGCGGTTTTTTAAATAAGTAATTGTATTGTTTTACTAACACTATGGATCGTTGTTGTCTGAAAAATAAAGAATATTATTATTATTATTATTTATTTTTTCGTTTTTGTCTTTTTGTCTGTCTGTTTGTTCCGGCTAATCTCCGAAATGACTGGACCGACTTTCACCGGACTTTACTGGCAGCTGGATAGCTGATTTTTATAAGGAGTTACATAAGCTACTTTTATTTTTTTCAAAGGAAGGCTTCCGTGCAGTAAAAATATTCTGTATTCAAAATATTCTGTATTCTGTATTATAATAATCTCAAGAAATGGCGGAGGAAGGTCACCAGAAACAGCTAGTAAAATCAATAAGAAAAAAACTCTCACCAAGTTCCAAACTGTAGCGAAGCATGCCCCATACTTGGCCATCGTCAGTGCCTCTGGGCTTACTTTTCCCTTTATCATCAGGTCAACCGAATTAATTAAAAAAACTAGACTGGAGTAATGATACAAAGCAAGAAATAGAACATGAAAGAAAATTCTTAAATGCAAACGGCGAAAAGATTTCTTTTCTAACTCTTCAGGCACTGTTACTTTCACTTCTGTCATTTTTTTGCTTTTCTTTATTGAACTATGATTTTGTTTCTTTATTTCACTGGATTTTTTGCTTGAATTTACTGGATTTTTTTTTCAAATCTTGCTGTATTTTTAAAAACTTTGTTTTAATAAAAATAATTGTAGCAGTAACGTCTTTTCTGAGGGAGGTCACTTCAACTAGTGAAACTTGTTTAATGTAGGAATAGATATACTGACATAATATTAGAATAAATACAATTGTAATTATTATATCTGGTTCTCATCGTCATTAATTTATCATTATGTTTTTACGGCAATCTTATTTTAATTTTTAATATAATAATAAGAAATAATAATTGATAATAATAATAATTGATAATAAGGTTTCTTACATGGATTTTTAAACTTTTGTTTTTAAAAATATTTAAAAATGTATAATATAAGAGAAATGATGAATAAAGGAAATGATAATATAAAATTTGGTGCTATAATGTTAGAATAGTCAGTATACAGAGTGTACAGTGGAAGACACCGACGCGAAAACGGTTACCACGTACTCTGTAGTAAATGCAGATACAGGTTTTAGTCAATACAAGTCTGACACTCCCTTCCGCTGTGCCCAGAGCGGGAGAAGGCATTTGAGGATTTACCATCCGAAAAAAAAGGGTGGACGAAATAACACACGCAGAGTCACTTGAATAATAAGGTATATTCAAATTAACAAGGCCTGTGTCCTAGTAGTGGGAACATTATAGGCTGATGATAATTATGAAATTCACAATTATGACAAACAATATATCTAACACACACTCACACGCACGCACACACATACACACACACAGACGCACGCACGCTCACACCTATTTATTAACTTCCTTATAGTTTTGCTCATTAGTATTTTATGAATTTTTGCGTTGAAAAGACGATATAATTTTAGTCCTATATCGTTTTGTGTAAAAGCAGTAGAAGCAATGATATTGTGCACAAGTTAAGTCACATGGTATACAGAGTGTAACAAGATCCTTAACGAAGCCGTCAACCAAGCATTATGTACATCAATTTTGTTACTTTACGGAATAAATATAGCTGGGAAACGACTGTTTTTGAGGTGAAATATCACGTTTTACGGTAGAACTCAATGTAACGCTCGTTCAAAACATTGTGCTGATGGATGGATTAATAAGTAAGGCGGTCTTGGAGGTGTTTTAAGTAAAAATCTTACATTAAAAATATGGATTTAAAAAAAAAAACTTGTAAAAAAGTTGGAACTTTGACCCCCAATATCTCCGTAACTAGATGGTCCCAGGTATAGTCTAGAACAAAAAAAATATCGCAATGACAGCGGGACAACAAGTACCTTACGAGTCTTGTTACATCCTTTATTTGTTTATTGATTTCGGTTAACCAATAATTGTTTATTTATTTAAAATAGGTACCCCAAAAGTACAAACATTTTACATTTTGACACTAAAAGTACTTATACAGTACAATAAAGCTACATCATAATTAGGTTATACAAATACAATGTAACATTAAATAGAATACATAAAAGCTTGTAAAAACATCTTTGACTTAAACTAAAAAAGAGATCAAATAACTGACTTGCACTTATAACAAAATATCCAAATAACACAAAAAAATTACAGTCAATTCCTTATTAAACTTTTATAAGTGCAACAATCATTGAAAAAAAAGTAGGGTTACGCGCAAAAAAAAATCTGATTCAATTAGGGAGATTACAACAACACAAACAAACACAAACAGCTAGTAAAATCAAAAAAAAAAACACTCACAAGGTTCCAAACTGTAGCGAAGCATGGCCCATACTTGACCATCGCCAGTGTCTCTGGACTTACTTTTCTATTTATTAACAGGCCAACCGCATCAATTAAAAAAACTAGATTGGAGTGATAGTACATAGCAAGAAATAGAACATGAAAGAAAATCCTTAAATGCAAACGGCGAAAAGATTTCTTTTCTAACTCTTCAGGCACTGTTACTTTCACTTCTGTCATTGTTTTGCTTTTCTTTATTGAACTATGATTTTGTTTCTTTATTTCACTGGATGTTTTGCTTTAATTTATTGGATTTTTTATATTATTTGTTTTTTTTTTTTAATTTTGCTGTATTTTTAAAAGCTTTGTTTTAATAATAAAATTAGTAGCAGTAACGTCTTTTCTGACGGAGGTCACTTCAACTAGTGTAACTTGTTCAATATAGGAATAGATTTAATAACGTACCAAATCAAGCTCAAAAACCAGATTTAATAATTACAAATGCCCAAATGTCAAATGTATCTGGTTCTCATTGTCATTAAATTATGTTTTTACGGCATCGTTATTCTATATTTAATGTAAGAATTATTATGATATTGATGATTACCCATCCAAAAAAAAAGGCTCATTATTGGTATTGACTGACCAATATCAACATGCAAAAATATGCAGTATAATCTGTCATTCGATTAATGTTCTTACATGGATTGGCCTTGCTTCTAATTGAAATGCTAGGTTGAAATGCTACTCTAGTTTGGATCGAACTATATACGATTTAGCGGAGTGTTTAATGCAAATCAAGTATTCTGTACCTCAGTATGAAAAAGTAAAATAAATCGGCTAGGATGTACGAGATAATCTTTGTGACAACACATTATCTGCCTGTTCCCAATGATATTGGGATTGAATACCAGTATTTTACATGGAGCGACTGACTATCTGACCTCCACACTTCAGTCAGTACTGGTTAATACGATACCCTCTGCTAAGATTGGTTGTCAGACTTTCGGGCCACTGACTACCTGTAACAAGTGTCAAAGATCTACATATCCACGGCAGCAAAGAACAAACGGCTATCTACAAAATCACTAGTTTCCAGGAGAGCGTTTTTAACGCAAACATGTAATAACTTCTACAAGATCAAAGCTAGCGTCTTCAATTTGTAATAGTTAATCATAAAAGCAGCATTCAAAAAACATATACCTGGATAGAATAAAGAATTCTGAATTCATTTAACTTAAGAAGTGAATTTTGCAAAAAATGCAGTTGTCTTTTTGTTCTTTGCTGCCGTCGATATGACCGCCGGGACCAACGGCATAACCAGCTTTTCGAGGCACGGAGGAAACTCGGTATGTAATAGGTGGTCACTCACCTATGGAGCAACCCACGCAAGATCGACCCGAGCGGTTTTTATTATTTAGCCACAAGCTCCTCTATTATACAGGGTGTAAAAAGACTCTTAACGAAGCCGAAAGGCACTTGTTCTCCCCGTCATTGCGATCATTTTTTTGTTCTAGACCATACCTGGGAATCTTCTAGTTACGGAGATATTGGGTGTAAAAGTTCCAACTTTTTCACAAGTTTTCTTTTAAATACGTGTTTTTAATGTAAGATTTTTACTTTAAACACCTCCAGGACCCCCTTGCTATTCAATGCATCCATCAGCACTGTGTTACATTGAGTCCTACTGTAAAACGTGATTTTTCAGCCCAAAAAAAAAGTCGTTTCCCAGCACTAATTTTTGCGTAAAGTTAATTAGTTCGATGTACATAATGCTTGGTTGACGGCTTCGTGAAGAGTTGGTGTACACTGTAGATCACTTGAGCCAATGAAGAAAAAATCCTTTTTTTTCATTAGGTAGTCTAATTCTTGAAGAGCCTTCTTTTCGACCACCAGAACATAAACGCATGCGCGTGGTCCACGCCAAGCCACAATTTTACCTACCATATTGTCACATATTTGTGTCGTTTGGCGTACAGGGCACGCGCTTGCTTGTCATGTATATGTGACTATGGCAGTCAAAAGGAGACGAGAACAAAAAATAAGTCGGAAAAACCAATGAATTCAATAACATTATATGTCAGATGTCAGAAAATATAACGTCTAACGTCGATTATACCACGTCATTAAGCATTTGAATACTGGTTTTGTTTCCAATTGGTATGTGAACGACGACCACAACATAATTCTAAAAATATTCATCATAGTTTAAAAGGCAAGGCTAAAAAGATTCAAGATTTTAAAGATTTTTATTCGTACAGTATTAAAGTCGTATAGTATTAAGTATTAAATTCGTATATAGATATTATAAAACGATGGTAATGATAATTTGTATTTTATCACTGAGTTAATTAGTAACTGTCTCGTTGATCTATCCATAACTGGCGAAATGTTGGTGTACTACTAGCTACACTTTCTGCATATAAATAATAGATACATACATACATACATAAACTCACGCCCTTTTCCCATGGGGGTAGGCAGAAACCACAGAACGCCACCTGCTACGATCCTTACATACTCCTTTTGCCTCGTCCACTTTCATACATCTGGTCATACACGCACGCCGGTTGCGAGTACTACGCACCTGACCTTTCTGAAGAACCTCACCAATGAGGTCAGCGTATGTTCTTCTAAGGCGTCCCCCCTCCCGGCGTTGCCACTCACATCTGCCTTGTAAATACCTTTTGTTAGTCGCCTTTCACTCATCCTCTCCACATGACCAAACCATCTAAGCATACTTTTTTCAATTTTTGTCAGTACATCTTCTTTTAAGCCGCAACGTTTCCGTATAACCTCATTCCTCACTTTATCATTCAGAGTTACACCACACATGCTTCGCAAGGAACGCATTTCCACAGCATTAATTCTACTTTCATGCCTCGTCTGCCATACCCAACACTCACTTCCATACATAAGTGTAGGCACCAGCACACCATTGTGAACAGCCAGACGAGCCTTATTTGACATCGACTGGTTGGTCACAATCGTATGTATAGCACCATTCACTTTATTTCCCGCATTTACTCTCCTTTCCACGTCTTCGTCAATCTTTCCATCTCTTGTAAACATACTGCCCAAATATACAAACTCATTCACTTGCTCCACACTCTTATCATTTATTTTCACATCACACACCGATACATCCTCTTTTCTTTCAAACACCATAACCTTGGTCTTATTCACATTTACATTCATCCCTTTTCTCTTAAATGCTTCACTCATTACAGTTACCATATCTTGCAACTGTTCCGCTGAAGATGCAAGAATAACTTGATCATCTGCGTACAGAAGGCATTTGACAGGCAACTCATTCATCCTCAATCCACACTCACTTTCTCTTAAATCTGTCAAACAACTATCCATGTATAGGTTGAACAGCCAAGGAGACGCTACACAGCCCTGTCTAACACCTCTTGAGATGCAGAACCAGTCAGTGTATGCCCCATTTATCCTAACACAAGCACTAGAATCTTTGTATAAAGATTTCAGTGCTCGTACCAAGCAACTGTTCACACCATACATGGATAGAGTCGACCACAGTTCTTCCCTCCACACACTGTCATAGGCCTTCTCCAAGTCTACGAAAGCACAGTAGACGCTCTTGTGCTTTGCCAGATGTTTTTCAGCTATGCACCTTAAGGAGAAGATCTGATCCATACAACCCATTCCCTCTCTAAATCCTGCTTGCACATCCCAAATTTTCTCATCTGTCATTCTTATCACCCTGTTAATCAACACCTTTGCATACAGTTTGCCAACAACGCTCAAAAGACTAATGCCGCGGTAGTTTTTACACTCCTGCTGTGACCCTTTTCCCTTATATAGTGGAACAATTACAGCCTTGCACCAGTCATCCGGCACGCGACCATATTTCCAACACATATTAAAGATCCGGCACAACAAAAAATAAATAAAAGTAAATAATATATGTTATGTTATTATGGGGTTAAAAGATTTATGATTTAGTACCATGTGATAGAAGTAGAACCTTCGGCCTTCACCTGAAACAAATCCGGATTCCGTGGCTGCTACAGCGAAAGTCCTGATAGAAAAACCTAATACCACTTTGCCCGACCTGGGAATCGATTCCAGGAGGTTATGCTCAGCAGTCGCGCTTGCGACCACCAGGCCAACGAGGCAGAATCTGTAAATTAGTTTAAAAAACACTTTTACACGTCAACTGACAAATTGTGGGTGTATCTATTAGGTATATACACCTTTTTCCAACCCTTCGGGGATTACAGGCGTGATGTTATGTCATGTAAATAATAGATAGCGATGATTATAAATGATAATTTTTATGTAATCACTAAGTTAATCAGTAATAAAACGAAACATCGAAGGTTAGAATGTTTTTCTATCGATGCAAAATCACGTAGTTATTTCATAAACACTTTTTATCACGTACAGCCTAATGTACATAACATCACGCCTGTAATCCCCGAAAGGTTGGGCAGAGGTATATTTTTTAATAATACTTGCGCTTCGCTAGTAAGTTTAAGTTCCATGACATTCCTGCCTGTTTGTAGCCTGTCCCCAACTGTGTTGGGGTCGGCCTCCAGTCTAACCGAATGCAGCTATTTTACATGGAGTGACTGCCTGTCTGACCTCCACAATGTAGTAAGGGTACTGGGTAATACAATACCTTGGCAAAACTGGTTATCAGACTTTCGGGCCACTAGGCTACCTGTAACGACTGTCAAAGATCTACAAATTATCTTTGACAGTAGGTAAGCCATGTTTTCGAGGTACTGAAGGAACTCGATATGTAATGAATGGTTACCATGTCAGTCATCTACAGATCGACCTTGGCAAGTGCTTCTTAGCCTTGAACATCGACCTCGACCCGTGCCGTACGGCTTTTATTATTCAGTCAAGACTAAGAGGTACGGAGGCAGGTGTTTAATTATTAACATAAAAACTTTGATAAAAAATATATACATACAGGGTGTAAACATACTTCATGAAGCCGTGAACCAAGCATCGTGTTCATCAAACTAAGTAACTTTACGCAAAGATTATTGCTGGGAAACGACTTCATCACGTTTTACGGTAGGACTCGGAGTAACTCACTCAAAACATTGTGCGGATGGATGGATCGAATAGGGATCGTGGAAATGTTTTTAATTTACATTAAAAACATGTCCGCTCAACCTCATAGCGAGTGAAATGGATGTATTTCTCTGTTGTTCTCTGAGTGAGTTCACAAGAAATGCTTTGTTTGTTATTAGACAATTATAAATATTAGTTTTAAGTAACAATTTAGTTAAGTTATGGATTAATTAAAGTGCATTTACCACATTGGTTAGCTGTAATGGTAGATGTAGTTGATAATAAATGTATTTTAAAAAATAATTGTGAAAAAGTTGGAACTTTGACCCCCAATATGTCCGTATCTATAAGGTTCCCAGGTATGGTCTAGAACAAAAAAAATATCGCAATGACGGGGAGAACAAGTAGCTTTCGGTTTCGTTAAGGGGCTCGTGACACCCTTTATATTAAGATTTATCAGGAACTTAGTGGATGTCCCTTGGGGTTTGTGCCATGAAAAGAACATTACTATTAATGGTATCATCTATTAATGGTAAAATCTCCTTCCATATGAATTGACAAGAATGTACCCATACATTCTTGTCAATTCATATGGAAGGAGATTTTGGCAGGAGATCTGGCTGACCGATTGGTGCCCAAGGTTAGGTCAAAGAAACCAGAGAAGCCGAACAGCTCGTTGGGTTAACGTTACCACAAAAGTCGTGGAAAACACCCGCACGAGGCACGCAGAAGTGTGGTAGAAGAAATGGGGGACTGTACCCAGCTTTAGGTGATTCTGGGCTGATATGATGATGATAATGGAGGACTATGAATCAGGCATTAAGCCATGTATTCTATAACGTCAGACAGAGATCAGATTTCGTCTGTTATGTGCAAGTCCCATGTAATAGCGGGCGAACCTTTTGCCATCAACTGGGCACAAATCCAGGCTTTTTGTTGCTACTGAGCTATTCCTCATGCCTCTGCCTAGTCTTTAGGGCTACGAGTCAGTGGATGCCACTGAATACCAGTATTTTACATGGAGCGACTGCCTTTCTGACCTCCACAAGTAAGGTAAAGTAAGACTGGTTTTCAGAATTTCAAAGTCAAAGGTCTACAAATGCCAGCTGGGACCAACGGCTTAACGTGTTTTCCAAGGCACGGAAGAAACTTGGTTTGTAATGGGTGGTCACCCATCCACGGAACAACCTAGGTAAGCACGGCTTAACCTTAGGATCAATCGAAAATAATTCCTGATGGGAAAACCCAATAACATTTTTCCCGGAAAATACTTGTACAGCTGCATCCGGTTAGACTAGAAGGTGACCTCAACATAGTTGAGAAATGGCTAAGCAGATGAAGATGAATTTACCTGAGCGGGGAATCTAACCGAGGACTTCATACTCAGGAGAAGCACTTTGCTAACACTAGACCAACGACGCAGTTGAAACTAGATTCAAGTTAAGATAAATAGCAAATCCGTTTTAAATCTAGATTCATGACTGACCATCGTCCTGGTTTATTTCTAAGGTCTGATAAGCCAATAAACTAATGGTTGCAAGAATGTCGGTCCGTACTCTATAACAAGTCATTATAAATACTAGCTGTGCCCCGCGACTTTCGTCCTTGTGAAGTTATTCTAAAAATATTACTTCTCTTTTTGAATCGGACTTTGTTAATAATAGGGATTTTTTTTGCGCGGAGCCCTTATTTTTAGCTATAGCAGTAAAAGTTCCAATAAAATCGATCGAGCCGTTTCATCGATTAGCCGGAACAGACAGATGGATAAAAAATTAAAATTTTTAACAGTAAAATTCTGTTATTTTGAAATTACAAATAGACACTTCAATTTTATTTATTTGTAGATGTCTTACATAGATAATTTTCGGCCGTGGCTTCGTTAGTCAAGTGGTCGGAAGTTATCCCACGCGAGCGCACTACTGGGACAAGAAGTATCCTTCATCCTAACTCAGGCATATCTGTATATTAGTTAGGATTCCTGCTTCGACTAGCTGTAACAACTTGACAAACAATTTAGATTTGTATTATTTTTTACTGGACTTTTTACTAGATTAATATTGTATGTACATTATATACAGACTACAAATAGAACAAAAATAATGCTAAAAAAACTGGCCAAGTTAGAGCCGGACTCGCGCACGAAGGGTTCCGTACCATAAACCGAACAAAACACGTTTATTGTTTCTTTCTTCCCTTTAAATATTAAATAATTTATATTTTTATTTATCTATTTGTTGTTATAGCGGCAACTGAAATACATCATCTGTGAAAATTTCAACTGTCTAGCTATCACGGTTCATGAGATACAGCCTGGTGACAGACAGACGGACGGACAGACAGCGAAGTCTTAGTAATAGGGTCTCGTTTTTACCCTTTGGGTACTGAACCCTAAAAAGGACACTAAAGGAATACAAAGGAAGTTTTCAACTTTTAAGAGATTACTATACGCTACTTCATACAAAACAAACAAAGAGTATTTAATTGACTCACACAGGACAAACAATAAAAAAAATATGAAAAAGAAATAAAACTAAAATTAAACTAATTATAGATCCCGTACAAAGCTAAAAGGATCTCAGCACAAGATACATTTACTCGTGCAAATGCAAGAATCATCCATCCCGAATGGAAGATTCAGCAATACCAAGGAGTGCAAGGTTAAGTTGTTAGTACAGTATCAACCAGCGATAAACCTGTTTTGTGCTAGTACAACTAAGTTGGACGAGTTAACAAACGAATAGTATGTAGTCACCCCACATTTTTAGTCATCTATAAACAAGGTAAGTTATAAAATTACTCCGCATTGGGCGTAGTGGAAAACATCACTACCTCTCATGAAGAGGTGGCCTGTGTCCCAGAAGTGGGAATGATGTAGACAATTTATTTTTTGATTTAAAAGAGTGTCCACGGAGTTTTTCGTGGCCCCACTGGTGGGGACAGTGAGAATTAATTAAAATACTTTAAAATTGTTCCCGTTGGCCACGCCGTATTTTTGAGTAATTACATAAAAACAACTGCATGGGATTGATTAGTGTTAGTACAGTTGTGCTAGTTATGGGCAGTAACCTTACGAACAACAACTTGGCGGGCATGAATTCCAAGAAGGTATTTATTACTAGAAAACCGTACGTATACCCAGAATTATTAAAATGCATACCAACTTGCACATGCACCTTGCACCTTGCTCATGCTAGCCTGATACTTTTTGGGGAACATATGTATCATAATTATGTGCCAATTACGGACAATGGAGCTGTCGTACTCTATAAATCGGAATGTTTATTAATTTAATTCCTTCATTTTTCTGATCTCAAGGTAGTGGGGCAAGATAGTGGGGCCAACGAAACGAAGGTTTCGATTTTTCCGGTTCGCCCCACCAGTGGGGCCATTGCAGTGGGGCCAACGGGAATACACCTTATTGTTTCATACTTTTGTTTATGACAGTTCAAAAATACCTGTAACTGGTCTATTTGAAATAAATGCTGTGAGTGTACTTACGAAGTTCCAATTGGTGAGATAGCATGGTGTAAACCACCTTGCTGTAACAACCATTTCATCCGTAATGTCTGTCCTTATTATCAATTGGTACCACAAGTAAAAAGAGTATAAAACAACAGAATTAAATACACAATAAGCTACTACATGCCAAAAGAAACTTAAACACCACCAAACAGAACGTCTTTTCTCAAATTCTTCACTCACTGTTATTTTCACTTCTGTCATTTTGATAATTGCTTTATTTAATTGGAATAGTTTAAATGTCAATTTATTTTTTACTGGATCATTGCTTGTTTTTATTGGAATATTTCGTTTTTTATTGGTATTTGAAAACGTGCAGACCGTTTGAGGTCACTGTATATTATGTGATCGCCTAGTATGTGTAGCAGTGTCTTTAGGGTTCCTTAGTCGTGATGAGAAGTCGTTGCGTTGTGATTAAGTTAATGTGTTCTTATTAATTGTTCGTAATTAGAACACAATTATTCAGAAATATCATGACTATGTCCGTTTCTGTACACCTGACAACATATTGTTATGGTACTTTGGTCCATATATAGGGTTGCCTATTGGGATAGCAATGAAAGGCTCGAGAGTCACATACCAACTGGTTTATATTTTTGAATCTTACATTTATATAATATGTGTCCGTGTGGTGTGCGCGTATGCGAGTATGTGTGTGTCCCCACAGTATATTATGCAAAATTTCAGGATGCTCGGTTCAGTGGTTTAGGCGTGAAAGGTAGCAAACAAACATAATTTCGCATTTATAATATTAGTTAAGATACACAAGCAGCCTATGACCTAGTTAAGGACAAAGCATGCTTTTTATTTATTTATTATAAATCCTTTAAGTTGTTGTTTATATTCTTCCTAAATAAAAAATAAAAAAAATATTAAAGTTTTTTTTAATGTGATTTATTTATTTAGTACATGGAGGACTTACAACAAATAAAAACAAACAAAAAAGGAAACCATAGTCATTATAAAGAAGTAAAGTTTGGGTGTGGGTGTGATCTTCGGAACTAATAATCCGATTTCGAAAATTCTTTCACTAATGTCAAGTTACAACAGTCCCGAGTGTCAAACGATATTTTTACGAACAAAGCCGCGGGCATTAGCATATGAAATATATGTAAATTTAGGACTTTTTCGAGGGATAATTTCCCGACCTTAAGGCATATATTATGAATGTGGATGGGTATAAGAGTAGAGGAAGACCAAAGAAACGATGGATGGACTGTGTGAAGGATGATATGGCTAGAAAGGAGGTGTCTGATGAGATGACGAGTAATAGAGAAGTATGGAAGAAGAAGACATGCTGCGCCAACCACAAATGAATTGGGATAAGGGCATGAGAATGATGATGAAGGCGATCGAGGCCGCGGGCCAAATGTAGTTTTATTCTAAAGTCCGGGCAAAGTGAAAAATAATTGTGCGGAACCCACTAACTAAATCATATACACTTGCAAATAAAACCTGCTTTGATTATACCTGACTCAATGACGACTTCAACCTCGCTATGCTACTAAGTAATACTAATTTTAACAAACTGGTTATTGATATAATTACACTTGATCAGTGTGCATGGCATCTAGCTATAGTAGACATGTATTGTCGATTGAAGTATTATTGTTTGTAACATAACATAACATCATGATTGTATTCCCGTATGGGTTAGGCAGAGGAGTGGTTTGTACGGTATTGCAACGTCAAATTTTAGGCGTTTGTGGTGTGAGTGCCAATGTGTTACTACATCTCGTCTTGGAAGAGGATTTTTGGCCGCAGTTAGTGATGTTCCGTCGCGTCCACGGCTTTTACATGAATGCACGGTATTATAGTGCAGTGAAGTGCTACAAATGTATCCACTAAAACGCTTACCCGCCATTGGGTACTCGAGGCCCCAGGTTTCTTAAATTGACATTACTGTCAATGACATAAGTGACACTTGACAGTTCAAACAAGGTTTAACTGTGGCTGGCCACTGGATAGGTTAAGTTTCTATTTATTGACACGATCTGTTTTTTACGTTACGCTAAAAAAAAATCAGCTGTTCCATACATTTTGACCGTGTAGTTCTTGCACTTTTGTAAGAAACAGCAGATTTATTTTTTAATAACCGATGAAATTTTCTATGGGCTCAGAATGATGTAATGAATACATGGTAACCATTTTCGCGTTGGTGTCCCTTCCACCCGTACGTTATGTTAGTATCATCATCATCATTTCAGCCGAAAGACGTCCACTGCTGGACATAAACCTCCCCCAAGTGTCGCCACGTTGACCGGTCCCGTGCGAATCGCGTCCCGCAACCTTCACCAGTTCATCGGTTCACCTAGTGGGAGACCTTCCAATGCAACGTCTTCCGGTTCGCGGTCGCCACTCCGGAACTCTTCAACCCCATCGGCCATCCGTTCTGCGAGCAATGTGCCCTGCCCACTGCCACTTAAGTTTGGTAATTCTTCGGGCTACGTCGGTAAATTTGGTTCTCTTGCGGATGTCCGCATTTCTGATTTCATGTTAGTCTGTAAGGTATTTATATAAGGGCCATAGTTGCCTGAAAATAAATGTATGTTATGTTATAGTACACCCATATTTATGTTTAAGTCCCATATAATAGCGGTAGAGCCATCAAGCCTTTTGCCATCAACCAGGTACAAATCCAGCTTGTTGGTCTAGTGCTCGCAAGCGCGACAGGCTGAGCATGAGTTCTTGGGTTCATTTCCTGGTTCGGGCAAAGTGTTGTTGGGTTTTCCCATCAGGAATTTCTCAATAGCAGCTACGGAGTCAGGATTTGTGCCCGGTTGATGGCAATAGGCTCGCCCCCTATTACATGGGACTTATTTATTTATTATTTATTTATTTATTGTTTAAACAGTTACTTTGGACTGTTTCTTTGTGGGACTTAAACATAACTGGCGAAATGTGGATGTACTAATAGGTACACCTCTGCCTAACCCTTCGGGGATTACAGGCGTGATGTTATGTTATGTGAATCAGTAGTTCCGAATTAAATTACTCCCTACATCTTAACTAACCAACTTTCAAACTTTACCTGTTTACAATAGTAGATGTTTAACTACGACCAAGTCCATGGTACGGTCTGTAAACCTTTTGGTAACCTCAACATTGACACTCGGCAAAGTGAGAGTCGTACTCAAACGCACACTGGGTTCCGTAGCACCAAACGGTATAATAAAACGACCAAGATGTTTTGAAGACTCATTCATATGTTGTATTGTATTAAATTTACCACAAAAACTAAATTGAATTGAATGTGCCCTTAATCTTTTATTTTTGTATAAAAATAGTAAAGCGGTTCACGGAATACATCTGCCTACCAAGTTTCAACTGTGTAATCCTAATAGTTCTTGAATAAAGTGGCTGTCACATACGGACGGACAGACAGAAATAACGAATCTATAAGGGTTCCGTTTTTTGCAATACGACTACGGACTACCCTAAGAGCCACCGCACATTGAGCCACTAGTCACCGCTACTAAACGCGACCACCAGTGGTTCAGTCAGACCACTACAAGCCGCCACCACTGGCAGCCACTGGTGGCTGGAAGCGGCCTTCAGTGGCTGCCACTTGCGGCAGTTGTTCAAGTGGTACTCGACAGAGGCGGACGGGAAGAAGCCGGCGACTGTGGCCGTGTGTGCGCGCGAGTCGAATGATAAAACGCGGCCACAAGTAGCGAGCGCGGTCGACTCCCGCAGCTTGTGGCTTGGACGCGGCCACTCAAACGCTCGGTGTGTGCCGATGCTATACAAAATGTATGGAGAAACGCGGTCGCAACTTGTGGCGGCCACTAGTCGTCGCCACTAGTGGCTCAATGTGCGGGGGCTCTAAAAAGTGCCATCTTGCGAAAGATGTTTTTGATTCCTCTGAACACTCACAGTGCAAGGTTTGCAAGCCAGGGTACCGGTTCTAGATCTAACCGGTCTTTAATGACGTATAGTCTGGGACCTTTTCATATTAACGTCTTTGCATCTTTTCTTTATGCCAATAAGATGTTTTAAATCGTTTTTATTATAATCAAGATCATAATTCATCATCATCTTCCTGCCCTTATTCCATTTTATTTGGGGTCGGCGCAACATGTTTTCTTCTTCCATTCTCCCCTCTCAGACGTCACGGCATCGTTGACTCCTTTCTCTTTCATATCAGTCTTCACACAATCCATCCATCTTTTCTTTGACCTGCCTCTCCCTCTCCATCCATCAACATTCATGTTCATCACTCTTTTAGTCACATGCGTTTCATCCCTCCTCATTACATGTCCATACCAAGACAAACGACTTCCTTTCAATTTTTCTGTAACAGGCGCCACTTTCAAACTTCCTCTAATATACTCATTTCTTACTTTATCCATTCTTGTCACTCCACACATCCAATCAAGATCATAATTCACAGGCATTTAAACATTCCACTTCCTCGTTACGAGTAGCTTAGTATTTAGCATGTGTTACTGATGAGCCGGACGTTCCAAGTTTGATACCTAGATCGGACAGTGTTAGTGGTTTTTTTTCACCAGGATTACAGGGCTTAAGATGCGGGGCTTTATGTGGTGTTGCCGCAGGCAGTGGTGTTCCGTCGCTTCCACGGGCAAGTGCCACGACGAAATGAACGCGCAGTGACATAGTGCGCAAGTGAAGTGTTACTAACATGGTTTTAGGTTTTATTTACTAACACAATTTGTATTATATCATATGTATGTTAGTCTGTAAGGTATATATCTATGGGCCAAAGTAGCCTGAAAATAAATGTATGTTGTTGTTGTAAAGATTAAGATACATCCAAACCCGTCGTCGCTTGCTAAAATAAAGTCAGATGTTTCTTACAAAAACGCAATGTGGCAAAATGTACAGAAGCCAGCACTGCCAGCTACACGAAACTGTAAATTTTTCCTAATCAACCTTGAACCTAATGCTTGGGCTATAGGGGATAAAGTTAGAAATCTATTAAAGAAAGATAGATTGTAGAAACTTAATGAGCTGGCAACTGTACAGCCAGCTGATTTGCTCCTTTCAAACGATGAAAAGTTTATTTTGTTGGGGATTAGAATCAAATGCTGTATTAATGGGAACAGTTCTTACCCTGTTACAGAGTATCATCGTCATAATGATGTCTAGCCTTTTATTCTTATTCTTTATTGCACACAAATTAAAATATATACATACAAATTGCAATGGTATAACTTATGTACAATGGCGAGCTTAACCCAGAATTGGATTTCTTTTCTCAACTATGTTGGGGTCGGCTTCCAGTCTAACCAGATGCAGCTGAATACAAGTATTTCACATGGAGCGACTGCTTATCTGACCTCTACACCCAGTTAGTACTGGGTAATACCCTTTGGTAAGACTGGTTGTCAGACTTTCGGGCCACTGACTACCTAACGACTGTCAAAAAATTTACAAATGAC
Source organism: Lycophotia porphyrea (assembly GCA_950005105.1). NCBI lineage: Eukaryota > Metazoa > Arthropoda > Insecta > Lepidoptera > Noctuidae > Lycophotia > Lycophotia porphyrea. Next base: position 1,134,684 of record OX465410.1, on the reverse strand, counting down.
AGCCGGGACCGACGGCTTACCGTGCTTTCCGAGGTTTGGAGGAGTCACGATATGTAAAAACCGGCTAAGTGCGAGTTGGATTCGCGCACCGAGGGTTCCTTATAAAATTGTAGGTATTTTGTTATTAAACTGCATATTTACGGTTTTCAGATTGCTTTACATGTATTCTTAGACATTGCTTTTTACCAAATTTCATGATTCTAGGTCAACGAGAAGTACTATAGGTTTTAATACCATTCATCATCATCATCATCATCAGCCTATAATGTTCCCACTGCTGGGACGCAGGCCTCCTCTCTGTGAGAGGGAATGGGCTATAATCCACCACGCGGGCCCAGTGCGGATTGGTAGATGTCACATGTCTTTGAATTTTTGGTTCTAGGACATGCCGGTTTCCTCACGATGTTTTCCCTGATCGTTTTTGAGAGCAGTGGTGATGAAATAAATTACACAAAGTAATGCGCCTGCCTGGGTTCGAACCCACGACTTACTGTTCGTAAGTCGAGGTCACTACCACTGGGGCACCGCTGCTCTCAATAATACCATTACCATTCTGAATTCGTACAACATGCCACATAAACGGTCATGTCTTTTGACGTACAAATTTGATTTTGCTATTTTTTAAGTCACAAAATGGAATCATCATCTGCCTAGCCTTTTCCCAACTATGTTGGGGTCGGCTTCTGGTCTAACCGGATGCAGCTGAATACCAGTATTTTACATGGAGCGACTGCCTATCTGACCTCCACAACCCAGTTAGTACTGGGTAATACGATACCTCTTGGTAAGACTGGTTGTCAGACTTTTTTGGCCACTGACTACCTGTAACGACTGTCAAAGATGTGCAAATGACAGCCGGGACCAACGGCTTAACGTGCTTTCCGAGGCACGGAGGAAACTTGGTATGTATTGAGTGGTCGCCCATCCACAGACCAACCTAGGCAAGCACGGCTTAACCTAAAGATCGACCCGAGCGGCAGTTCAAAAAATGGAATCTGTTCTTCAAAAATAACTGAATTGATATTGGTTTGTCAAAATCTTTGTTCACTGTATATTTCACTTCTTTCATTTTGATGTTACTTATTTATTGTATTCTTTTAATTGAATAAAATAAAATTACTTTTAGGTTATTTTTTCATTTACTGATAATCCAGTTCTCTGTTTAAAAAATAATTTTGTTTGAAATTACTGGGTATCTAGTTAAATAAAGAAATATTGCCTCTCTATCTTATTGATTAGTGGTGGCAGATGCAACAAATAGTTGCAACTGCCACCAGTGGGGACAGACTGGTGGGGGTAAACGGGAATAAAGGATTTTTGTTGGTATAATCCAAGAATTTCATTTGTTTTATTACTTTACAGAATCGGTTCTATTAGTGAACCTCGTACTTAAAGGAAGATGAATAAAATTATGCATATTTGAAAGTTTTTGTACATCCTTATTTATTACTTATTGCAAAAGATCCGGTTTTAAACCAACCTGTCTGAACGCAGGTTTCGAGTCTTTATTTAATGCATAACAAAAATAATAATTCTCGACTTGGCAGACGAGGTTGTCCACATATGGAATGTGAACTCAGCTATCATTATGCCGATTGTCGTAACGGCCAATGGCCTTATGGCTTAGAGCCTCGACGACCATTTTTCGAAGCTCTCCTTAGGCGGTTGGATCAAAGGCTTGATTCAGAAGGCAGTAGGTACTCCTCGATACGGCTCGCATTGTGAGGAGGTTCCTGTCTCTGGAGCCCTAACCATCAGCAGCTTGGACCCTGTTCCCGACACCGGCGGACCGCTATTTTTTATATTTTAAAATGTTTTTTTTTATGGATTTTTTTAAGAAATATTTAAAAATGTGTATATAAAATGAATAAACGGAACAATTATAACTTGGCACACGAAGTTGTGTGGAATATGAACTAGGCTATCATTGTGGCGATTGTCGTCACCAAATCGGACTAATAATCACGGAGAAATCTGTCATCATCTGCTTAGCCTTTTCCCAAGTATGTTGGGGTCGGCTTCCAGCCTAACAGGATGCAGCTGAATATCAGGATTTTACATGGAGCGACTGCCTATCTGACCTCCACAACCCAGTTAATACTGGGTAATACGATACCTCTTGGTAAGACTGTTTGTCAGACATTTTGGATCAATCACGGAAAAATCAATAAACATAAAAAAAGGTTCTAGTGGAATACATAACCTCCTCCTTTTTTGAAGTCGGTTAAAAAGCACTACATTGTTCCCAGCCTACACTGCTTCTATAACGTATTCTTAATAAAAAGAAAATAAATTTAACCAATCCCTGATGCGGATAATGAAATCAGTTGTTTCTTACAAAAATGCAATACAAACCAAATTAAGCTGATCACTCATTTTACGAGATGCTCATTCAAAGCGAGGTCAGGTTATACTGGATACGTATATGTAAGTGGCCAAACTTTACTACGATTATCTTTACTAACGGTTGTGAGTTATTATTATTTTTATATTACTAGAAAAAAACAACGAAAATGTGATTAAAACCATCATTATGTTTTTGTACATACACATTACTAGCTGATGCCTCCGGCTTCGCCCGCGTGGATGTCGGTTATCGCGACCAAAAGTAACATGAAATTTTGATCCAATTCCCGCATCAAAAACAACAAATTATATACTAAAACTTTCCGAGAACCACTCTATCCATTGGTGAAAACAGCATAAAAATCGGTGCAGTAGTTATTGAGTTTATCGCGAACAGACAGACAGACGCGGCGGAGGACTTTGTTTTATTATAAGAAGTAATTTAGTGATTGTTTCTTGAACCTGCTCAGGGGTCCTAAAATGGGTTTGGCCGCTTTAGCAGAACCACAATTGAATAATAATATGAATTACGATACAATCCGTAAAATGGTCACAAAAAGACAATTCATAATATATCTGTGTCTAAGTATATTTTAAAGAATTTACTCTCTCTACTTGATCTATGCTGTACCCGACCGGGTCCATATTTGTGACTAGTATACAGGGTGTAAACAGACTCTTCACGAAGCCGTCAACCAAGCATTATGTACATCAAAATAAGTAACTTAGCAAAAATTAGTGCTGGGAAACGACTTTTTTTGGGCTGAAAAATCACGTTTTACGGTAGGACTCAAAATTTAGGTAACGCACTCAAAACATTGTGCTGATGGATGGATTGAATAGTAAGGGGGTCCTGGGGCCGTATTATGACCTCTTAAAACCATCATGTTTTCGGTGTGAAAAAGAGACGGAGCTATACAGGACGAATAGCACTATCCTTTTCTCACACAGAAAACATAATGGTTTTAAGTTGTCATAATACGGCCGCTGGAGGTTTTAAAGTAAAAATCTTACATTAAAAACATGTATTTAAAAAAAAACTTGTGAAAAAGTTGGAACTTTGACCCGCAATATCTCCGTAACTAGAAGGTTCCCAGGTATAGTCTAGAACAAAAAAATAATCACAATGACGGGAAGAACAAGTGCCTTTCGGCTTCGTTAAGAGTCTGTTTACACCCTTTATTTTAAAGAATTTACTCTCTCTACTTGATCTATGCTGTGCCCGACCGGGTCCATATTTGTGACTAGTATACTTATTTCCCTACCACCTATAAACATTATGGTACGCAATAAAGGATTGAGAATTGATTCTTCTAAGGCGGCCATTTTAGATGGAGATTCATTAATGACTATCTGCTCTTTTTTTTCGGATGGGAAATAATCAAATGACTTCTCCGGCTCTGGGCAGAGCGGAAGGGAGTGTCATACTTGTACTGAACCCATCCATGTTCCTTCTTTGCCCTTTGCGTTCCAGGGCCGCGGTATCTCTTACGAACAGTCTCGCAGCAATGACTCTGCCCTGGAGTGTAAATGTGGTGCTGTTCCACAAATGATGAGGCACTTAATATCGTGTCCTGTTGTTTGGATACAGGAACTGATTGATGGACACTACCGAAAGCGCCCAACTAGTAGCTCATAATTTAGATTGCCATCGACACGCTAAGAAAAAGATGGTTTCTTATATAACATTGTTCATTTTATTACTCAGTAAATATTGCGCTTGGTCGGTCCAAAGTCAAAGCGTAATAAAAATGCAAAAAAATGACAGTCTTGTCAACTAGGAAATAGCTAAAATTACCAACATTAAGTCAATCTAAATGACTTTATTATTATAATTTGAACTTTATGACTACTTGTTAGCCTTCGTACAGTACAAAATAGTTGATTCATTTGATCTTTAAAGGTGATCAAGGCTTTGGGACTGCATGTATAGTCACCAGCGCATCAAGACAAGTTACTACAACTACCAACAAACTGTCAAATTGTCTCATTCAATTTTAAACTTAATATTCAACAATTTATGGTTTAAAATCATTTGGAGAAATCTGACAGTTTGTGGTAAATTGATGTGCTGGCCATTTTATTACCAAGTTCACTGACAGTCGACCAGTTTACAAACTTATTACTTACGGTATAAGGGTGAAAAGTAGTTCTCAGTGAATTCCGTAGTACCTAGTACACACGCCAGCACATCATACCCGAACTGTCAATTTTTCCCAATCAAACTTGAACCGAATTTCTTAGCGATAAAGTTGAAAATCTATTAGAGAAATTTGACAGATTGTAGTAGCTTGATGTGCAGTACTAACGTCTGTACATACATCTGTTTTTTTTTTAGGATTAGAAATCATCAAACGACTTCTCCCGCTCTGGGCAGAGCGGAATGTCAGACTTGTACTGACTAAAACCCATCCATGTTCCTTTTTTGCCCTTTGTGTTCCAGGGCCGCGGTATCTCTTTCGACCAGTCCCGCAGCCCACATACATCTGTGCTTGCTTATCGTTTGGAAAAACAAGCGATACTGTCTATGATCACATTCTTGATTTAAACAAAAATATTGAGGTTCACTTGTTTATTATTTTAGTTTCTATTTCACAAGTCGTAGGCCTATTGTGTTAATATACTCGTTTTTAGTAAACTCGACTGACAACTTAGTTCGTGCTTCGATTCGTTACAACAATCAAATGATTAGAGACGCGAGTTTAGTTTTTTGTTGTGTTATAGAAATGTGTTGAGAAGTTTCACTACATAAGAAATGGTATAAAAGGACTCCTAACGAAGCTGAAAGGCACCCCTCCCCGACCCTTGCTCGAGCCAGCCCGCGCAGCTGAGCCCTAAATAATATCACTCAGATCCAGCCTGTCCCTTTGCTGTCCTCTCCCAGCGACGCCCTGAGCCGAGGTCCGTACCCCACAGGGGGTGCCCTTAGTGCGTAGTCGCTTAGTTTGTAAGTTGCTCTGGCTGGAGGCCTTAATTTCGAGGCATCCACAGAAAAGCCCGGTTAAGCAGTCGACAACCTCCCTATGTTGAACTGCGAGATGCCCTTCATAAAAAAAAAACAAAGCTGAAAGGCACTTATTCTCCCCGTCATTGCGATATTGTTTTTGTTCTAGACCATACCTTCTAGTTACGGAGATATTGGGTGTCAAAGTTCCCACTTTATCACAAGTTTTTTTTTTTTAATACATGTTTTTAATGTATTTTTTTTTTACTTAAGACACCTTCACGACTCCCGTACTATTCAATCCATCCATCAGCACAATGTTTAAATCAAATCAAATCATTTATTTCAGATATCACTATCCATAACTTTGTTAATAGGCACACTTAAAAATAAAAACAAAACAGAGACAAATAAAGATAAAACTTAAAATAATAGATATATAAATTAACTTAATACAATAGTTTTCCTATCAAATAACTGTCTATACTCCAAATTAAAAAAATTAATTAAAATACATGTTTTAAAAATTATGGTCATTTGAGATGTACATTATAAATTAATAAACAAAATAATACATTAGATACACAATATTCCCTACAAATTAAAAATTCTAAAAAATAAATTGGTAAAGTCACATTAAATTACAAATTAAATTAAATTGGCAAAGTCAAAAAGAAATAATATAAATACAAATTTAAAAAAATAAAATAATAATACTAATAACTGATATAAAAATTATTAAATAAACTAACATTTATGCTTAAATGTCACTACATTAAGCATACAACAATGGTTAATGTAATGACAGTCGAACCTCTCAGCCATCATCTTCAAGATGGAATCTCTGGAATTTCTGTTTAGAATGCGTTACATTGAGTCCTGCCGTAAAACGTGATTTTTCACCCCAAAAAAAAAAAGTCGTTTTTCCGCCATAATTTTTGCGTAAAGTAACTTAGTTTGATGTACATAATGCTTGGTTGACGGCTTCGTGAAGAGTCTGTTTACACCCTGTATACACGTGATCACTCACAATGGGCCTCATCAGAAAATTTAAAGTCACCCAAAGGGCCATGGAGATGGCTATGCCCGGAGTTTCCTCGCGTCCTTCCTTTCTTGAATCAGAAATGAAGACATCCGCAAGAGAAGCAAAGTTACCGGCGTAGCTCGAAGAATTGCCAAACTTAAATGGCAGTGGATAGGGCACAATGCTTGCAGAACGGACGGCTGATGAGGCCGAAAAGTCTGGAGTGGCGACTACGAACCGGAAGACGTTGCGTTGGAAGGCCTCCCACTAGGTGGACCGATGACCTGGTGAAGGTTGAGAGAGAAAAATACTGGCATTCAGCTGCGTCCGGTTAGACTGGAAGCCGACCCCAACATAGTTGGGAAAAGGCTTTGCAGATAATGACAAACAAGTGGCTATACAAAAAACACTACGTTTTTGTTCTTTGAATACCTAAAACTCGGGTAACGTTGGTGTTTTAAACAAATTGCCTTGCTGCAACCAGTAGCCACGTTAAGCTTAAGGTGAAAGCACCAGAATAGCCCGCGGACCTCAAATTTTCTTACGTTTTTGCAATTTGCAGGTCACTCTCGGGCTCTACGAGTATGTTGATGAAAATATAATTCGCACAAGTAACACTTACGTGGTTACAGTATTATAATCATTAATATCATCAGAACAAGAAGTACTTACCTGGGTTACTAGCCCACTCGTAGGTTAGGACGCTCTCAGGCTCGGTGAAACGGTGATCTTCGCAGGGAGGCTGGGTGAGAGGTGCTGATGATCGCGTTGAATGGCGTGCGATGGGAGAGGCCTATCTCCAGCAGTGGACTGCTATTGGCTGATGACAATGATGTCTGTTTCGATATGGGTGTTTTACACCCTTTATAAGTAGTACCTGGATGACCGAGCTTTGCTCGTTTTTTTTTTTTTGACGTTTTCTAAAAATTAAACCTATCTAGATCAATTTATCGCCCCCCTACTTACGAAACCCCCTACATACTAAATTCATGAAAATCGTTGGAGCCGTTTCCGAGATTCAGAAAATATATATATAGGTACATATATACAAGAATTGCTCGTTTAAAGTATTAGATAAATAGATTCTATTATGGCGAGAAACATTAAAACTTCTGTAGATTATCTTTTGTGTGGTATAAAATCGACTATTACGAATAATTGTTACAACTATTATTACTTTCCTATCAGATTACATACGTACGCACGCATTTTACTTTTTATGACCCACAAATGCACCTGACCTGATGAAGATCGCTGGAATCCGGTAGACGCGAGAAGCACAGAACAGGTCCATGTGATAACGTTTGATGGGGTGCATCTGTCCAGCGGTACGGCTTTCGTCTGCTATGACAATGATGATAATAATGATGGCCGCCAAAATATATCGTTGGTACCTATTTAAATATTTCAGGATACTGATACTGATACTGTTAGCCTGCGTCATCCCACTGTTGGGCAAAGGGCTCTCCCCATGACTTCCAGTTGTTTCGATCCAGGACGAATGTGGGCCACTGGTCGTTGGTTTTATAATAATTCAGGAATTTCTCAATATTCCATGTAAATGGAAAATCAACTACCTCAGTGGTCTAGTGGTCGCAAGCGAGGCAGCTGAGTATGAGGTCCTGGGTACGATTCCCAGGTCATTCATAGTGTTATTGGGTTTTCCATCAGAAACTCAATTGCAGCCACGGAGTCTGGATTTGTGCGCGGTTGATGCCAATAGTCTCGCCCCCTATTACATGGGACTTAAACATAACTGGCGAAATGTGGGTGTCATATTAGGTACACTTCTGCCTTACCGCGGCCCTGGAACACAAAATGCAAGGAAGGAACATGGATGGGTTTTAGTCAGTACAAGTCTCACACTCCCTTCCCCTCCGACCAGAGCGGGAGAAGTCTTTGATGCGTGATGTTATGTTATATTATGTAAATAACTTCAGTCTGTAACTACTCGACAAAGTACTTTTCTTATAATTTACAAAACTATTGTCACCGCCCGCAACGCAGTCTAGCGGCGAATCAGTAAAACTATTAGGTTTGCAGTTTATACTAAACTCAATAGATGGCGCTATGAGACAATTAAGGAAGTCACTACACTATGTATTTATTGAGGACTTAGCAAAGAGCATTGACAGCGTACATTACAGCCTATAATGTTCCCACAGCTGGGACACAGGCCTCCTCTCTATGGACGGGAATGGGTTATAATCCACCACGAGGGCCCAGTGTGGATTGGTAGTCACAGGTTTTCGAATTTTGGGTTCTAGGACGGGCCGCCGGTTTTCTCACGATGTTTTCGTTCACCATTTTGAGAGAGGTGATGAAATAAATTACACATGTAAGTAATGCGCATGCCTAGGTTCGAACCCACGACTTACTGCTCGCAAGTCTAGCAAGCTCTGAAAACTGAAAAATGATCTCGAAACACGAATTGTGGAAGAGATATTCATTATTTTGCATTCCTTGACAGGTTATGCAGTCTTGGGTGTGTATACAGTCACAAAGGTCACATACCTCCACAAATAGCCTGACCCAGAACAGAAAAATTTACAAATAAGACGCGTTTACTTTGAAAAAGCAAAGCAAAGGGTGTAAACAGACTTAACGAAGCCGAAAGATACTTGTTCTCCCCGTCATTGCGATCATTTTTTTGCTCTAGACCATACCTGGGAACCTTCAAGTTACGGAGATATTGGGGGTCAAAGTTACAAGTTTTTTTTTTTATACATGTTTTTAATGTAAGATTTTTACTTTAAACACCTCCACGGCCCCCCTACTATTCAATCGATCCATCAACACAATGTTTTGAGTGCGTTACATTGAGTCTTACCGTAAAACGTGATTGTTCAGCCCAAAAAAAAAGTGTTTCCCAGCACTAATTTTTGCGTAAAGTTACTTAGTTTGATGTACGAGTACATAATGTTTGATTGACGGCTTCTTGAAGAGTCTGTTTACACCCTGTATTGTGTTCGTTCCCTTAATCATTTCAGTTTTAAAATTGTATATCTTGAATCTCTGCGTCTATGGCATAGATATGTGAACGTCGACGAGGCGAAAGTAGTTTGTAAGGTTCGAAGCAGGTAGCAGTAATGAAGGGTCAGTTTTTGTAAGAGGTAAGCCGGAGTACATATCTTTAATGTGATTATAATATTGGTCTATAGAATACTGACTGTGTCATTTTTCAAAGGGAAGCCGGTAGGAATCGAGTTGTTAGAAACCTTCGCCACTGGCAGGAACCCTTTTTTTTTCGGATGGGAAATCATCAAATGACTTCTCCCGCTCTGGGCGGAGCGGAAGGGAGTGTCTGACTTGTACTGACTAAAACCCATCCATGTTCCTTCCTTGACCTTTGTGTTTCAGGGCCGCGGTATCTCTTTCGAACAGTCCCGCAGCCCAACCTCCGCCACTGGCAAGTAGAACACTGCTATAAACCTTAGTAATCAAAGGATCGTAGCAGGGTTCTCGTCCTTGGGAGAAAGACGTGAACTTTTATTTATGAGTAAAATCTTCTGTTCACAAAACAGATTGGTATTAGTTCACCATGCAATCAACTTTGACCAAACCCACCCATCAAATTCCAGTCCTCACCACCTGCCGCTTAACCTGCCCCTCTTCAAAAAGAAAGTACCCACAGTCCATAAAACCAGCAACACGCATCCGCGCTTCTCAGTATAACCTTGGACGCGAGTGAAAGTAGCCATATGTAAAAAAAACGAAAAAAAAAAACAAGATGGCGCCGAAATTTTTTCTAGTTTTTCTTTTACTGTTTTGTTCGCAAGTTCAAAGTGCATCGTATTTGGAGCAGGGCTATGCATATTTTGTGAATTTGGGGAAGAGTTTAGGACCTCATTTCATGGCTATGTTAGAATGTGTGGGCCAGAATGAGGCCTGGGAGTGCGCGAGGGAGAAGGCAGGCAAGATGCTGGATGGGTGGGAAGATGAGGTGGAGAAGGAACGGAGAAGCTGGGAAGGTAAATGGAGAATTTTGATTATTTTTTAGGATTACGATTTCTTTTTTATTCTATCTCTTTTCTTTGAATTTCCTGTAGGAAATAATTACATTAGAAAATAAAATAAATATTTATCTATACTTAATATTATAAAGAGGAGCTCGTGGCTAAACAATAACAGCCGCTCGGGTCGATCTTTAGGTTAAGCCGTGCTTGCCTAGGTTGGTCTGTGGATGGGTGACCACCCATTACATACCGAGTTTCCTCCGTGCCTCGGAAAGCACGTTAAGCCGTTGGTCCCGGCTGTCATTTGAAGATCTTTGACAGTCGTTAAAGTAGTCAGTGTCCCAAAAAGTCTGACAACCAGTCTTACCAAGGGGTATCGTATTTCCCAGTAGTAACTGGGTTGTGGAGGTCAGATAGGCAGTCGCTCCATGTAAAATACTGGTATTCAGCTGCATCCGGTTAGACTGGAAGCCGACCCCAACATAGTTGGGAAAAGGCTAGGCAGATGATGACTTAATATTATAAAGAGGTGTTTGTTTGTAAGTTTGTATGTAAGGGGTGATCTTCGAAACTGCTGATCAGATTCCGAAAATTCTTTCACTAACGGGAAGCTGCATTATTCCCGAGTGTCATAGGCTACATTTAAAACGTTCCCGTGGGTACATTCCATACATAAGGGGAGCGAAACCTCGCAAAAGCTCGTTAAAAATTATTTGTAAAATAAATACCGGAGTACCTAGAGAGTCTAAGTATAATTAGTCGTTTTTCTATTTGAATAATATAATATAAAATATTTTTTTTTAAGTATTCATTAATCATTGTTTAGTTATGATGAAAAAACTTTAGGTGTGATATCATATCACATTACCCTGTGTATTTGATAAACAAAAGACAACATTAAAAAAAAAACCTAATACCTCACTGTGACTTAACTTTGAAATAACTAGTGATACATTTCGCTCTTTATTCCAACAATAACATACAGCCTTAAGGTTTAATCGTGACCTTTCCTGCTTTGACTGTCTCGTTGGTTTTGTGGTCACCAGCACGACTGCTCAGCATGAGGTCCTAGGTTCGATAAATATTTACAAAGTATAAAACAAAGTCGCTCCCGCTGCCTGTACGCTTAGATCTTTTAAACTACGCAACGGATTTTAATACAGTTTTCAACTATAGATAGAGTGATTCAAAAGAAAGGTGTATATGTATATGTTTAACATTGCACCCGTGCGAAACCAGGGCGGGTCGCTAGTTTAAAATATTTGAAAACACATATGTATAAACATCCAGTCCTTCACATATCTATAAACATTCGTCCTATAATTGTGTGAAGTAAGTTCTTCTTACGAGAAGCTCATATGAAAACAGCGTTTAATTTTTAGTACAATACTTGCAGTAAAAAAATATTATTATTCCATATCTGGTACTGCCTTACCGCCTGCTAATGCCTTAAGGGATTAAGTTTAGCATATCTGATTCATAGGAGAAATTACACAGCATATTAATTAGGAGAGAACTGGCCAGCTTATGTACTGGGTGGAAACTTTACATAAGTGTCAACGGGCATATAATTATGTTAGTTGATGTCATAATCAGAAAAACGAAACAATAATTTTCGTTTTGCGGTTTCTAAATTGAGATTTAAAAAATATATTGAAAAGAACATTATTTTGGCAGCATTTTAAAGGGAAATAAAGAAAGGTAAATATATTTATTTGACTCGAACAGGACAAACAATAAATCTAAATTAAATAAAAAGAATAACCCAATTAAAGAAAGAAAAAACATTTATTTGGCACAAGCGACAAGTGCACACAAAATAAAAAACAAATATAATTTAAAACAAATTTTATTGAAAAAGGCAAAAAATCACGCAGTCGTTCACCAACAAGATGGACCGACCAAATTAGACTCGTCGTCCAACACACGATTCTACACGGTTGTAACTGTAAGAGACACGCTGGATAGAAACCGGTGGAGGCAGATCATCCGCTCCAGTTGCAACTCTGATGCTGACCACTAGTTTCAGACGTAAGGGACCGATCCCAGAGGAGAGATAACAAAAAATAAGACATAGGCACTTTAAACTAAATTGGTCCTGAACGAGCCCTAAAGGCCCCTACCCCAGCATTGTGCTACAACACTTAAAAATAATGTGACAGCAATGGTGGACTGGAAAATAGACTCCTTCAATGTAGCCCAGTACCTCTTTAAGATTTTACTTTGGTTTTCTAGGGTTTCGTACCTGAAGGGTAACCAACAGGACACTATTACTAAGCCTCCGCTGTCTGTCCGTCTGTCTGTCACACAGCGGGCTGTATCTCATGATCCATAATAGGTAGACAGTTGACATTTTCATAGAATGTGTATTTCTGTTGCCGCTATAACAACAAATAATAAATTAAAAATTAAAGGGGGCTCCCCCCTACTACGATGGTATGGAGTCCGACTCCGAGCTGTTTCGGAGATCTGCTGGAACAAACAGACAGAAATATCGGCCAGTTAAAAGTAAAAATCCTGGTAAAATCTGTCCAGCCTTTTCAGAGATAAGCCGGAACATACAAACAGACAAAATTTTGAAATATGATTTTGGTACAAGTACCGTATATACTTTGGTACGCATTCAGTAAAAAAAACTGTTATTTTGACATTATGAACAGATTCTTCAATTTTATTTATTTGTGTAGTACTTATTCTGTTTCATAAGAAAGTGCTAATATTGCCTCTTATTTGTGACACAAGTGTGGAAAGAAAAAGTGCTAAATAAATTATAACAAGAAGTACAAGAGAAATAGACGTAATTCTTGGCAAGTCCATGAAAATTATTGCAGAATTTCTATGTACAGTCAACAAAACAGATAGGTATGCAGGGTCGAAAGATATAGTTTTAGTTTTTTTAGAAACTGTTGCACATCTTCAAATGAAATTTTGAATTAATTTAACCAATTGATTATTTTTCTTCATTTAATTTTAATTTCATTCGAAAACATAGATCGGTTTTTAAGAAAAAAACAATTATATCTTTCGACCCTGCATACCTATCTGTTTTGTTGACTTACGTACACTTTCTCTGAGTACATAATGTGAGGCAGTTCCGTGACTCCTCCAAACATCGCACCAACACAACCTAAAATAATTCAAAGGTTTAAAAATCAGAGAGATTCTGGCTGCAGCATCTCCACACTACAGCATAAATGACAAATACCAGCTTAAAAATGGCAAAAGTTTTAGAAGATTTTAAGGGTCCCCATATATATAATTCATTACTAATAAGCCAAAAAAGCTATTGAAAAACCTGATGTTTCGTGCTTACGTAAAAACGTATGTTTGATTTTTATTTATTTTTTATTTATGTTGAGTGGTTATCAAATTTAAATTCGTACAGTTACTAGATTGTATAGGTGATATATAACTGTGCATTAAAAAAAATACCAGATACCTTATGGTTATTGAGAAATTTGAGCTGAAAAAAGTAGTATTTTCTGTTTTTAGACCGCGAAATTGATAGGGGGACTTAAGTCAAAGAATGACCAAGGATAAACAGTATTTTATTGTAAACTTTAAGAAATAAACCAAATGATATTTGGTTTTTTTACTGCGATATAATTATGTATGCATGTTAAAACCAAAATATCACATTCGTACTTGCCATAGACAAAGAATGAGTATATTAGAGGAAGTTTAAAAATTGGCGCCTGCTACAGAAAAATTGAAAGGATCTCGTTTGTCTTGGTATGGACATGTAATGAGGAGTGATGGACATGAATGTTGAGGGATGGAGAGGGAAACGAAGGCCAAAGAAAAAATGGAAGGATTGTGTGAGGAATGATATGCAAGAGAAAGGAGTAAATGATGCCGTGACGTCTGACAGGGAAGAATGGAAGAAGAAAACGTTTTGCGCCGATCCGAAGTAGAATGGGACAAGGGCAGGAATAGATGATGACTTGCCATAGATTTTGAGAAAAACCTCTGTGACAAAAAAAAACATGTGTGCAATTCACACGTGGTAGAAGTGAAACCTTCAAAAATGTTGGCTTCAAGATAAACACTGTATAATGCTTCCTATCTCATTTTCTCCCACGTTAAATCTTATGAATTTATGTATCTGTCTCTTTTTACTGTCGATTTTTTGTTTCATCGACTTTCAAATCACAACGAGTTTTCAAAGAAGTTTTCACTTCAAAGATTCCAATTTTTCTTTTGGGGTACGGAACCTTCAAAAACAACAAAAAACTTATAAATTAAGCTTCTACATCAACAAAACACCTAATTTGCCCCGGAAGTATCATCAGCTAACACGACTTCAACCTTTCTACCCGCAACCTTGATGTTTACGCGATAATTTAGCTCACCGATTTAGCGTTTAGCGCCGACTCGCGCGCACTCGCGTCACAGTTACTTGCGCGCGCGCCGTTCAACTTTTATACGACAATTATAGGGCTGTGAGTCGTAGATATATTTATGTACTTACTGTATATAGTTGAATTAAAGCTACTTCTAGAAATAACTGGGTTGTGGAGGTCAGATAGTCAGTCTCTCCATGTAAAATGCAGGTATTCAGCTGCATCCGGTTAGACTGGAAGCCGATCCCAACATAGTTAGGAAAAGGCTAGGCAGATGATGATGATATACAAAAAAAAGGGGACTAAATTATAGAACTAACTAAATAAACGACAGGACTCTTAGGCGTCTAAGTACTTCTCCACATACTCTTTCCACGTTGAATGGCAATGCTAAAGAATGAGTCAACCCTCTAGTCACGCGAAGTGTCGACCAGTTGGCGAGATATTTCCTTAAAAAGGAGACGCGCACTTGGGTCCCACTTACTGGTGGAGGACCTAAAGCCTGTGTCCTCGTCCGAAGAATCACTACCATCATACTTATGTCGTTGTTGATCCATGCGTCATGTTCATGGACGGGCGCTGTCAGTTGGGACTGGTCATCTTTAGGCTGCCACGGTTTATTTTAATTAAGTACTTACTTTATTTTTAAATTGTTGATATAATCTTTTACTCTGGACGCTCTTAACGTGCACGTATTTCTAGATCGTTCCGCATATGTATAACCTCAACATGAATGATGTAACCAAGATTTTGTACAATATTTTGATTGAAAAGAGTGTCCATGGAGTTTCTTGCCCATTTATTTATTTATTTATTTAACACTTCAAGCACAAAGTACAGAGGCGGACTTAATGCCATAGGCATTTTCTACCAGTCAACCTTTCACCATTTTTACCATTCTTCTCCATAGAGTTCTACGCTTTGGAATAGGCAACTACAGTTCTTTCACAAGTTATTATGCCTTGTGTCTGTCACTGTAGCTTAGACTTATTTGTTTTTCTGACATTCAAAAGTGCCTGTAATGGTCTAATTGAAATAAATGCTTTTGAGTTTGAGTTCATCAGCCAACGTTGCCATGTTTCCATCAGGTACCAGTGTTCTTACAAGTGAATTATGTTCTTGAATGGGCACCATATCTTACGTTTAAAGGTCTTCACACAGATGTCCATCTTACTGAATGAATCAAATGTAACAGCTAACAACTTAGGACTCATTAATGATAATATTTATGCGTGATGCTAAGCAACTATACTTATCCCGGTTGCAAACGTCCCTTTGTGCCTATTTGTTTCGTTCTGTCTCATGCAGAGGGAAGTGGAAATTATCGTTTTCCTACTGCTCCGCTATACTTTTCTGATTAATTTCGTTGCGGGATCCAAGACAGTTAAATTCTTTCTCTGGGACTTCGTCGAGCTTCATAGTATTCCACATTAATTAATGATTATTACAATATATCTGCATCTAGCAGCCTGGGCATGTGATGCGGAGGAATGAGGAAAATGTCGTGAGGAAAGTTTTAAGTATGAATGTGGATGGGTATAAGAGTAGAGGAAGATCAAAGAAACGATGGATGGACTGTGTAGAAAATGATATGATAAGAAAGGAGGTGTCTGATGAGATGACGAGTAATAGAGAAGTATGGAAGAAGAAGACATGCTGCGCCGACCGCAAAAAAATGGGATAAGGACAGGAGAATCTTGATGATGAACTGCATCTAACAGCCACTAACTCACTGTGCACTGTTCATCTACGCAAATTCACATTAGGTATATCACCTTCTACAGAATCTACCTTTTGCTATCCACACTCATATTTCTGCGGAGCTTCCAGGGATGAATTAAAAAAAAACCACCTTTAACCTTTTGACCGCCAGAATTTAACATACCAGTTTGTTTGTCACATATTTGTGTCTTTTTTCGTAAAGGGCACTTGCTTGTCACGTACATAAAGGGTGTAAAAAGACTCTTAACGAAGCCGAAAGGCACTTGTTCTCTTGTTTCCCATCATTGCGATATTTTTTTTGTTCTAGACCATACCTGGGTGCCTTCTAATTACGGAGATATTGGAAGTCAAAGTTCCAATTTTTTCACAAGTTTTTTTTAAATAAATGTTTTAATGTATTTTTTTTACTATTCAATCCATCCATCAGCATAATGTTTTGAATACGTCACATTGAGTCCTACTGTAAAACGTGATTTTATAACCCAAAAAAAAAATCGTTTCCCAGCAATAAATATTTTTTTGCGTAATGTTACTTAGTTTGATGTACATAATGCTTGGTTGACGGCTTCGTGAAGAGTCTGTTTTCACCCTGTATGTATATGTGACAATGGTGGTTCAAACGTTAAAAATTATATTATTTTTTTATGGAAGTTATCGTCTCGGCAATTTTGTAATGTATGTACTGGTACGTTTTCATAGGTATCAATCAGTCCAATAACAAAACCTAGATTTTTGCTAACCCTAGCATAAGTAAGAGCCATCTAACAGTAGTGACTAACCACAAGCTTATGGTATCAGTTTCCGTGCCAGCCCCAACCGGGTTCGAACCCACTGCCATAATAGTAACGATATGATACTACTAACCGATTTACTAGACTTTTTATGAGTTTTATGGCATTGCACTTGACTTCAACTTAGGATAAGTAACTGAGCTCTGAAGATCTGCGTCCGGTAAGACTAGAACACAACACATTCTGACTAGCGGTTTCCAGTCAAAACGGATGCTCTGATTACCAGTATTTTACATGGAGCGACTGCCTATCTGACCTCCACAACCCAGTTAACACTGGGTGATACGATACCCCTTTGGTAAGACTTACGAGCCACTGACTACCTATATCGATTGTCAAAGATCTACAAATGATCGCCGGGAGCAACTGCTTAACGTATTTTTTCTTTTTTTTTAATGGGTGGCCACCCATCCACGTCCCAACCTAGGCACGCACGGCTTAACCCGCCCCGAGCATCTGTTTAAATTTCAGTTCAGATGAGAGCGCAACAGGCTTTTAACTTTAAGATTTAGCCCAAAATGTATCTCGAACAAGCCCCCTGCCCACACAAATATGGAAAACAAGCATTTAAGTTTTCAGTAATAAGAAAATAATACGTTGAAATTGGCCAGTTGGACACCTCTGCCAGAGAATAACACCAATTACCCAGAGATGAGCGAGTATGCGTACCGAAGGATGTGTTTGGAACTAACCAATCACGTAGCTAGAATAGTCCAAGCTGTCAAAAAGAAGTGATATTATTGATTAGTTCCACATACATCCGACTGCCTCGTTGGTCGAGTGGTCGCAAGCGCGAATGCTGAGCATGAGGTCCGGGTTCAATTCCCAGCTCGGGCAAAGTGCTATTGCGTTTTTCCATCAGGAATTTCTCAGTAGCAGCCACGGAGTCTGGATTTGTGCCCGGTTGATAGCAATAGGCTCGCCCCCTATTACATGGGACTTAAACATAACTGGCGAAATGGGTGTACTATCAGGTACACTTCTGCCTAACCCTACGGGGATTACAGGCGTGATGTTATGTTATGATTCACAAACATTCTTTGCTACGCTTCCTCGTTTGTCTCTGGTGGAAACTCAGTCTTACGTCTTGGTCTTAAGGCTGTTCTTACAAACCACTAATTCTCGTGACTACAAACTGTCAGGCGCTTTCTATAATCGTCTAATTACATATAATTTATATCTTCTGCCCACCTTATTACTAGATAATATGCTACGATTACCATAATTAACAGAACAGACTATTCGCTCTACTTACGGTTTAAATTCGCATGAAAATAACACGCAGTCAAATAATAATATGTTAATGTCACGTAATGAGAAAAAAAAAAGATACTGGCCAGATAAAATAAACTTAAAAAAACGAGTGTGCACACGACTGAAGTAAAACTTAAACAAATGCCGAACATTCGTCCAATGGGGGCTATCGTTTTTAAGCTCACCAGATGGCGCCACTGTCGAGAAAGGTCCTGTCATTCATTCTATTTTATACTTTAAAGTACAAATAACTTCATAAAAAGTTTATTTCATTTCGTATATCAACATAGTTTAAAATTCAGATACATATTTACAAATATTCTCTCTAACATTAACAAGCATGAAACATTTAAAAATCATTCTACCTCCAAGTACTAACAAATAGGATTCTAAGTTGCTACTTAAAATCTTCAAGTCATAATTTATCAGGAATGTCTCTCTAGACCAGAATCATGAATATTCGTTAAAATACGTGATAAAAAGCACACAACGCGCGAAAACTCTATGACATCTGACATTTCGGAAGACCTTACTCTACACGAACGCCTCTAGCGGTGAATTCATGCACGATAGCCCCCATTCAAAACCTAATTCTAAGGCAGATTGATAGATCCTATCATCTTAAATTACACTGGAAAAGACTTTTCTGTCCCCGTCTTTCAACAAACTACTTTAATTAATTCTCGCTCCCTATTACATAGGATATGAATATAACTGGTGAAATGTGGGTGTACAGTCAACAAAACAGATAGGTATGCAGGGTCGAAAGATATAATTGTATTTTTCTTAAAAACCGCTGGATGTTTTCGAATGAAATTAAAATTAAATGAAGAACAATAATCAATTGGTTAAATTAATTCAAATTTCATTTGTAGATGTGCAACAGTTTCTAGAAAAACTAAAACTATATCTTTCGACCCTGCATACCTATCTGTTTTGTTGACTGTACCATTAGCTACACCTCTGCCTAAGCCTTCGGGGATTACAGGCGTGATGTTATGTTATCCCTTTTTTTTCTGATGGGAAATCATCAACTGACTTCTCCCGCTCCGGGCAGAGCGGAAGGGAGTGTCAGACTTGTACTGACTGAAACCCATCCATGTTCCTTCCTTGCCCTTTGTGTTCCAGGGCCGCGGTATCTCTTTCGAACAGTACCGCAGCACGTTATGTTATCCCTTCAGTTCAGAAAATATGAGCGTGCTATTTTTTAGCTTTAGCCGTATCCAATAATTATTCTTAGTGATGGCCGGCCAAGATATCTGCCATGACCAGCATTTATACAAACTGACCTAAGTTTAACTTTCACGGTAGATATTTGAACTCGTTTTTGAATCGTTGATTAATCTCAAATACATGCGTATGGGCCTATTCGACTTTTACTTTTTTTTATTTGATTTTAGGGAAATTTCACTTTTTTTTTTACGTTAACTTATGTCACGTATTTAATATAACTTTTTTATCGATAACTGCTATGAATATGAATGTGGTGTTGTTAAAAAACTAGTTTTTTAACTTTCGATTTCTTAAGATTTTTAGGTTTTTAACTTTCTCATAATTCGAGTTTGAAAAGATTGATTTGATTGCTGTGAATTTTTTACATAATTTGAAGTATTAATCGCAACTTACCTTAATTTTTTTTGATAGCTTGTTCATCATAAGTTGCTTAAATTAAATCTGTTTTCGTAGGATTCATTTAAAGATATAATATACCAGTTTTATTCTCACATATTTAGAAGCCATCTAACATCTGTTTCTGTTTAATTTTTGTCTTTCTGTATGTCTGTTTGTTCCTGCTAATCTCCGAAACAGCTGAACCTATTTTGACGAGTCTTTTACTGGCAGACAGCTGATGTTATAAGGAGAAATTAAGGCTATTTAGTTCAGAAAAATAATTAGGGTTCCGTGCAAAAAAATAAAACCCTGGAAATGGTTAACAAAATCTGATTCAAATAGGAAAGTAATATTTTTATAATATTTCACGCGAACAAAGGTTGCGGGTAATAGCTAGTATTATTATAAATACATAGGCATGTAGGCCCCACATCAAATAAAAATACTTTACATGAAAGAATAAACAAATACAATTCTTTCACTAACACATTCCCACGGAGTTAGCGAAAGTCAAAATGGTTGTTTGCAGACATAATTTCAATGCCAAAAAAACTAAAATCTCCCATATACAACAATATACCACAACTTTCGATAGATTCTCGGTGATTTTCTACGCTTCATCAAAATATTTTCCCATAGTTTTGTCTTAAAGATCATTCTTTGACAGTTGGCAATATAATGCGGCACGTAATTTCATTTTAACACAGTCCTTTCATTTTTTATCGTGTGGTCAGTGCCTAACCTGGTCAGTCAGAGTTTCTATGCCGCCCATGGGCCTCTGACTTGGCATTACATGCCGTCGAGAAATATCTCTCAGACATGCTGGTTTCCTCACGATGTTTTCCTTCACCGAAGTAAGTGATAATTTTACAATACGCACATGAATCCGAGAAATCGGAGCGTGTCCTGGGTTCCAACTTGAGACCTATGTCTTGGCAGTCTGACGGTCACATCACTCGGTTATCACTTCTTGATCAGTTAATCTGCTGTCAATCAGATGTTAGGTATTGTCACTGGGTGATAGAATAACAAGCTAATATGGTTCTATAAGTGATTTGACAACATAAAGTTAATATTTTTTATGAATCCTCACAGTTAGATCAAATACTTGAATTTCTTGATTTTGTAGAGCTTCTTCAATATAAATATATTCGATAAATGGGTTATCGAACATTAGAAGAATTTCGCAATTCGAACCAGTAGTTCCTGAGATTAGCGCGTTCAACCTAACAAACTCTTCAGTTTTATAATATTAGCATAGATTAAGTTTTGAGCTGAATGAACACAGACATTATTAAATTATAGATGTAGAACAAGGATCTCGAATCATCAATTCGATAAAATTTGTGCTAATACGCCCCTGACTTATCGTGGTCAAGACATCAATCGATATAACGTATCACATAGAATAGACGATCAAAGCAAATAAATAGCAAGCTGGAAGCAATAAGCTCAACTGATTAATATGTATAGATATTGATTACTCTTTAGTCTGAAAGTGTTGCTGATGGCTGAAGAGTTGTGTGGTAATCGGTTGTCGTGGCATGGGCATGTGATGCGGAGGAATGAGGAAAATGTCGTGAGGAAAGTTTTGAGTATGAATGTGGATGGATAAAAGAGTAAAGGAAGATCAAAGAAACGATGGATGGACTGTGTGAAGGACGATATGGCAAGAAAGGAGGTGTCTGATGAGACGACGAGTAATAGAGAAGTATGGAAGAAGAAGATATACTGCGCCGAGCACAAATGAATTGGAACAAGGGCAAGACAATGAAGATTGACTACTTTTTAAATTCTTACATCCGAACGCAATACACACCGCCGTGGACGTGGAGTCGCGGACAGTAGCACTGCTAGTTTATAATAAACTAGCTGATGCCCGCGGCTTCGCCCGCGAAATACTGTTGATGGAAGAAAGATATGATGGTAGTACCTGCTTTCCTAGACGACTATTGCCAAAATAAAAGCTAATATTTGTTAGAGCAAGCTTTTTTCATTAGTTCTGGACTCCCAATTCTGCGCCACTTTTTATCAATTGAAAAACGAAAAACTTCCTTACTAATATATTACATACTAGCTGATAACCGCGGCTTCGCCCGCGTGGATGTTGGTTATCGCGACTAAAAGTAATCATGAAATTTTGATCCCGTTCCCGAAACAATAACTTGACAAATTATATGCCAAAACCTTCCTCGACAACCACTCTATCCATTGGTGAAAACAACATAAAAATCGGTGCAGTCGTTTTTGAGTTGAGTTTATCGCGAACAAACAGACAGACGCGGTGGAGGGCTTTGTTTTATAATATGTAGTGATACATTACTAACTCTTAACCGTTTGTCTTTCACAGAGGAAGCTGACGCCGAGATCAGGTCGTCAGGCCGGTCTTTAGAAGAGATGCCGTCCAAGATAGGCCGAGAGATCACTGATTCCCTGGGCTCCTTGACTGAAGTGCTGGAACAAGGGATGGCCAGGTAAATATGGATTTTCTTCTTCTGCTTCAGTGCAGGCTTAAAAAACCTAGCATCTAACTGTTACTTGAGGTCGACGCAACACGTTTTTTTCTTCCATTCTCCTCTGTCAACTGTCACGCTATCATTTACTCCTTCATCTGTCATATCATTCCTCACACAATTCATCCATCGTTTCCTTGGTCTTCCTCTTCTTCTCCATATATCAACATTTATATTCATCACTCTTTTAGTCACATGCGATTCATCCCTCTTCATCACATGTCCATACCAAGACAGTCGATTCCCTTTCAACTTTTCTGTATTTAGCGCAACTTTTAAACTTCCTCTAGTATACTCGTTTCTTATCTTATTCAAATTAGATTACCTAGCGAAACTCTAAAAATGGGTATCGATACCTATCTTATCATCATTTTCTGCCTAGCCTTTTCCCAATTATGTTGGAGTCGGCTTCCAGTCTAACCGCAGCTGAATACCAGTATTTACATGAAGTGACTGTCAATGAAAGTGAATGTCAACCTCTACAACCCAGTGACTGCGATGTACCAAAAACGGAGCAGCAGTTTTTGAGTTTATCGCAAACAGACAAACAGACGCGGCGGAGGACTTTGTTTTTATAACATGTAGTGATAGTGATATCCTTACTTAATATAATAATATTATAAATAAGTAAGTTTGTCTGTTTGTTTGTTACCTGTTTACGCGTAAACCACTGAACCGATCATCCAGAATTTTTGCATATATGTTGTCAGGTGTACAGAAACGAGACACAACGCCATAGAGTACCTTTCATCCCGGAAAAAGGTACTGTTCCCGGGAAAAACAACAATGACGTTCATAAGATAATAGATGGCGCCACGTATCTTTCTAATCGTGATTGAATTATATTATTACAAGCAGAGTACACCCCGAATTGATTGCAAAATTCTAAATTAACGCGAGGGAAGCCGCGGGTAAAAGCTAGTTTTGTATATTTTCATAAGATCTCTCTTTTAATATCTTCTATAACTTAGTCGTAACTAACTTTCATAATTTAATGTTATTCAATAAACATAATAATTTAATCAGAAAATCTTTGCGTCGTTAGAGAAACTATCTTGTGGTTACCAGTCAATAATAAACTTAGGTATATGTACCTATTATCGGAGCTCTCTCTTAACTGTCTAATATGAAAAGAATTAATGAATAAATTACAAATCCAGTTGAGATGCCAAAAAAAGGTGAGGTAGCTAGTAAGGATGTTGATGCGAGAGGCATCAAGCATGACAAAAAGCAACCTCTTGACCGATTTCAAAAAAAGTAAAATTACGTTTTTTACACAGCGATATAACTAAGTACTCAAATCAACTAGAGAATAAGTTTTTATGTACTCTTTTTACACGATGCTAAACTAGGTTAAGTTTAATATTAATAATTATTTAGGCAAGTTTTTGCTACACAATAGCAAAAAGAGATGGCATTAAAGAACTTATTTTAATTTTTTGTGTGAGTCATCAAAATAAAACGTCAAGTCGTGAAGACGTTTATGGATAGTGGCAATAACTTTATCACTTCAGACAAAGAATGCCACTAAGTAAATTAAAATTTCATTTAGGATGAAACTATTGTCTCATTATCGCACACCAGAAACGGAATATCGGGATAACTTACCCCAAGAACTCACCTTTCAGTGCTCAGCACCCAGCATATAAGTCGAACAATAATTCGTTCGTTCGCACAACCCGTACCCGTAGCTATGGACTCGCTAGTCGGGTTGTGGGTATGAATACAAGTCACCTATAGTTAATTATAACGACGACTTGGATACGGGTTGTGGGCACGCAGCACGAAGTACGCGAAGTGTGCGCGAAGTACTGGGCAGTGACGTAAATGAGTAGAATACGGAATTTCGACGGACAAAATATCGATAAATGCTAATACGATCCTACAATTGCGATGCACGTTACTGCGATAGACCGTGGCTGCGAAGCCACGACACTTCGACATTTAATTACTTTTGATTTCATTGGATGTTGGAGTAAATGATTTCTCAGTTTTGTTTACGTCACTTGGAATATGAGACAAAACTTCGGATCGATCGAAGAATAAATAAAAAAACATGTGTGCAATTCACACGTGGTAAAAATGAAACCTTCAAAATTTTTGGCTTCAAGATAAACACTGTATAACGCTTCCTATCTCATTTTCTCCCGCGTTAAATCTTATGAATTTATGTGTCTGTCTCTTTTTACTGTCGCTTTTTCGTTTCATCGACTTTCAAATCACAACGATGCTAAAGAAGCACTTCACTTTAATAACCCACAAAAACAAAAAAAAAACACAAAAAAGTCAAAAATAACTTTACTTCTATACGTCTTTGGAAAAAAAAATGAAACAGTCTTAACAAGTAGTATCGTATCACCCAGTACTAACTGAGTTGTGGAGGTCAGATAGGCAGTCGCTCCATGTAAAATACTGCTATTCAGCTGCACAGTATCCGGTTACACTGGAAGCCGACCCCAACATAGTTGGGAAAAGACTAGACGGATAATGATGTACTTTCCTCGATTGAGCTATCAAATGCTAAAACATTTCTGTTCTGTAATCTGAGTGGCAGTTCCAGAGATTAGCACTTGCAAACAAACACTATAGCTTTACACATAGATATTTAATTTTAATTTTTCCAGGACCTCTGTAAGACATGTAAGTGACATTCAATTAAAATAAAGAGACTACACAGTGGCGAGCGCCAGTTAAAGCTTGTTTGAACTGTCAGTGTCACTGTTATGTCATTATCAATAATGTCAATTTAAGGAACACGGGGCCTCGAGTACCCAATGGCGGTTAAGCGGATTTTATTGCCGGGTCCCGCAGTACCCGCTGGCGTTTAAGTGGCTACGAGGTCGAGCTATTAAAACCGGTTTTTCAATTTAAGATCAACGTGTAGACATACACACAAACATCGTAAAACGCATTACCCTCGTTTGGACCTCGCCAATGTCGGTTAAAACTATTAGGTCATATTAGTATGTAAATGGGAGATCTATCTTTATCGGTAGGTAGCGGTACCAGTACCAGTTTATGCGGGTCCCTCATTGTACAGAAAATATATACAAAGCGAGGCCACGTTATACTGGAAATGTAAAGGTTAATGTGCCGCCGTGTGTACAGTCACGACCTCAAATGTTTTAAAAGTGATTTTTCTCTGATGGTAATTTTAAGTGGTTACAAAAATTATTCCCATAATTATTTAGAATTCATATTATTATAAAATAGGTCTTATCTCGATCTAGCTTGTTGTTTTAGTGGTTGTAAGCGTGGCTGCTGGACATGAGGCCCTGGGTTAGATTTTTTCGTCAGGAATTTCTCAGTAGAAGCCGCGCAGTCTATTGATGCCCGGTTGATGGCAATAAGCTCACACCCTATTAAATGGGACTTAAACGTAACTGCGACTATTAGGTACACCTCTGCCCAACTCTTTGAAGATAACAGGCGTGATATAATGTTATGTTATGTTTCCACGAGCCTCACACTTTAGAAACTTGCTATCTGCAAACATATTGGTGATCATGACTGTACCTACATTGTTTTAAGCAAAGTGTATCATTGATGTAGGTGAGTGAAAGTGCCCAGGTTTGATGTCCGGTCGCGCACACGTTTGGGTTGAATGATTTCACCTTTAAGTTAATCGAGTTTTGAGGTATGCGTGTTCTTGGATTCACGCTAATTTAAGGTATTAGTAGATATGTCTGGCTATTTCAGATTCTTGAATATTAATTGCTTTATTAATGAACTAGGTTTTGCCCGTGATTTCACTTGCGTTAAATTGGAATTTGACAGTCAATTCGGGTTGTACTCTGCTTGAAATAATATAATTAAACCATGATTAAAAAGACACGTGGCGCCATCTATTATCATAAGAACGTTATTGTTGTTTTCCTCGGGTTACAGTACTTTTTTTCGGGATGAAAGGTATCTTATGTCCGTTTCTGTACACCTGACAACGTATAAGCAAGATTTCTGCATGATCGGTTCAGTGGTTTAGGCGTGAAAAGGTAACAAACAAACAAACTTACTTTCGCATTTATAATATTATTACTAGCGACCCGCCCCGGCTTCGCACGGGTTCAATGTAGATATAAACCTTCCTCTTGTATCACTCTATCTAATAAAAAACGCACATCAAAATCCGTTGCGTAGTTTTAAAGATCTAAGCACACATAGGGACAGACAGCGGGGAGCGACTTTGTTTTATACTATGTAGTGATAGTATTTATTAAAGTTGTTGAGTTATTGTCTAACTAAATGATAAAGAAAGTTATATTTCAAAATATCTAAACTCTCTCACAAAATCCAGTCTAGGTGGTAGTGGTGCTGGCAACTGCTGAGCATACCCGGGTCTTGGGTTCGATCTCCGAGTCATGCAGAGCATTATTGGGTTTTTCCAGAAAGAAAATTTTAGTAGAATTAGGATATGTGCCTACTTCGTTGATGGCACTAGGCTCGTCCCTTGATAAATAGGACTTAACCTTAACTGGTAAAAGGCGAGTTTACCATTAGGTAACGCACGCTTATGGACATGTGTAGGTATTCTCCCAGTTGACGTTTTTACCTATGGTGCACAGACTTGGTGTTTGACTAAAATGCAGAAGTCCAAACTCAAGATTTGCCAACGAGCAATGGAGCGCAGTATACTAGGTGTTAAATAAACGGATCGTGTTCAAAACACAATACTGCGCTCCAAAAAAAATATAGCTGACGTGGCTCAATAGGCTGCCCAACTCAAATGGGATTGGGCAGGACATGTCTGCCGCATGCCGGACAATCTGAGGGCCAAAATAGCAGGAAAATGGTGCCCGGAGACAGTGAGCCGGGGTCGCGGTAGGCCACGAAGGAGATGGTGGGATAAACTGGACAGGTTCCGTCAGAACTGGAAAGAGGACGCGCGGGTATGCAAGGAGAGGCAGGAAGCTAGGAAACAAAATGTAGTTCTTCCTCTGTCTACCTCTTCAGGTAACACAGGCGTGATGTTCTGTAGAGTGTAGGCTAATGTTTAAGATAACTGAATATCTACGAAAGAAATCAGTCTACACATCTGTCGGGAAACCCAACACTTTCTCGCTAACCATACTATGTTGCTTAGTTTTCTCTCGACAAATATTAGCACACACTTCGCAGTATGGCCACAAGTTATCTTTTACTAAGTGATAGATAAAATAGCTTATGTAAACAAACTGATAGTGTAATAGTTAGTACTATTGTGACTATGTATTGTGAATAAGTTGCTTTTGTAGCAAAGGAATCTGGGGAATTTCTACCAGCACACCTATTTCAGCCATCAAAAGTTGTTGTATTGAGTGTTGGGTAATACAGAAATATTCGCTGATGTTCGATTCCGAACCAACGACCAGTGGCCCACATTAGCCCTAGATCGAAACAACTGGAAGTCATGGGGGCCTTTGCCCAGCAGTGGGATGACGCAGGCTAACAGTATCAGTTCGATTCCTAGGTCAGACATAGTGATTTTGGATTTTCAAACACATCGTAATTTCTCAGGAACATTATGCTGAACGTGGCTGCTGTCCCAGCAAGCTAATTGGTTTAAAATGACTACGTTGCAAACTCAAGAACCTAATTCTAGACATTTAAAGAGCAAAAACGAAGTCTATTTTATATAGTAGCTTGTTTGTATAACAAAATAGTGTTTATGACGTCATAGTTGGTAATCCAAAAATGGCGGCATGCTTGGTTTTCATACGCATCGGGATACTTGCGTAATCTAGGTATCATCATCATCATCATCATCATCAGCCTATAGCAGTCCACTGCTGGACATAGGCCTCCTCAATCGCACGCCACTCAACTCGATTCTCAGCAACTCTCTTCCAGTTGCTACCAGCCACCCTGCGGAAATCGTCACTCCACGCTCGCCTGAGGGCGTCCCACCTTACGTTTGCCAATTCGCGGTCTCCACTCAAGAACACGTCTACCCCAACGGTCATCAGTTCTACGGCTAATATAACCGGCCCATTGCCACTTCAGCTTACTTATTCTGTGAGCTGTTGTGTGGTATATCGAAGTATATCTGTTACTTACTGACGCACACCTTTGCCTGATCCTTCTTGGTGTGATTTGCAAAATAAAAACCATTTAAATAATTCAAAAGATACTACTTGAGCTGAATGGGGCTGATCCGTGCGTCATGTTCATGAACGCTGAATCTCTAGGCTGCCACGGTTTATTTTAAATAATTACTTTTGTTTTCAAATTTTTGATATAATCTTTTACTCTGGACGCTCTTAACGTGCAAGTATTTATACATCGTTCTCAAATATATGTATAATCTCAACACGAATGATGTAACCAAGATTTTGTACAATATTTTGATTGAAAAGAGTATCCATGGAGTTTCTTGCCCATTCTTCTCCATAGAGATCTACACTTTGAAATGGGCAACTACAGTACTTTCACAAGTTATTATGCCTTGTGTCTGTGACTGTAGCTTAGCCTTCTTTGTTTTTCTGACATTCAAAAGTACCTGTAATGGTCTAATTGAAATGCTTTTGAGTTTTGAGTTTTTGACTACGTCGAGAAACAGTACTGTTAACAACAAAAGTGCTGTATAAAGTGCCTGTACCTGCCAGCTCTCTCTTACTGAATCCATTTCTATCTCCCACAGAACCCTCGGCAAAAAACACGACAGCGGCGGCGGAATTGACAGCATAACCATCAGCGCTGGAGGAGACAAAAAGAAGATGAAGAAGAAGAAGACCAAGCCCCCCAAGATCCACCTCATCCACCCAGTCATGATGCCTTTACGGAAAGCCCCCAAGGAAGAGAAAGGTCGCTCCTTTGGCAATGGCGTCCAGTCCTGGGTGATAGGAGAAAGGGCTCTGCCTGCCCCGGAGAATGCGACTGAGGTTTCCAGGGGCATCGTCACGGACTTCTGGGCTATGGGCAAAGATTCCCTGGATACGTTAGCTGAGAATGTAGTGGAGAAGGAGGATCTAGAGAATGGGATTAAGGATCGGAGCTCGATTGAAGGTTGGTGGTTGGGTGTAGTTAGTTGTAGTTGGAGAGAAAAGTCTAGAACATCATTTACTTAGCATTTAAAAAACTAGAAATCAGAAACTAAGTTAGGAGGTATTGGTACTTCATCGTCGGAAGAGCTCGTGGCTAAATAACTACAGCAGCTCGGATCGCCGCACTTGCCTAGGTTGGTCTGTGGATGAGTTACCGCCCATTACGAACCGAGTTTCCTCCGTGCCTCGAAAAGCACGTTTAGACGTTGATCTCGGCTGTCATTTATAGATCTTTGACAGTCGTTACAAGTAGTCAATGGCACGAAAGTCTGACAACCAGTTTTACGGGTATCGTATAGCCTAGTTCTAAATGGGTTGTGCTGGGCAGATAGACAGTCGCTCTATGTAAAATTCTGGTATTCAACTGCATCCGATTATACTGGAAGCTGACCCCAAAATAGTTGGGAATAGGCAGGCAGCTGATGGATCTTCATAGTCGATTCACAGGCACTTTTGAAGTGACAAAGTAAGTTTAAGTCAATACAAAAGTATGAAGCTACAGTCTAAATCACTAGACATACTTTGCAAAGTAAATAATAATAATAGATGTAGTTGTAAATTAAATTTACATACCGAGTTTCCTCCGTGCCTCGGAAAGCACGTTAAGCCGTTGGTCCCGGCTGTCATTTAAAGATCTTTGACAGTCGTTAGGTAGTCAGTGGCCCAAAAAAGTCTGACAACCAATCTAACCAAGGGGTATCATATTACCCAGTACTAACTGGGTTGTGGAGGTCAGATAGGCAGTCGCTCCATGTAAAATACTGGTATTCAGCTGCATCCGGTTAGACTGGAAGCCGACCCCAACATAGTTGGGAAAAGGCTAGGCAGATGATATATTTGAAGCGAGAGAACTTTTCGTGAGGTGTGCTAGGCCCACTGACTGCTTAACCAGATGCTGGTTACACGATATCTTTACAAGAGACCAAAATGGGTTCTTTATGAGGTAACTCAGCATCTCATCAATCAGTTTCTATAATTTCTATGTGAACGATCGCACATTTCATGGTGAGTTTCAAAAACCGCAACATTTTCGATTCGTCACGATACTGTCCATGTTAGGAATACTGGTTTTCGCGAAATTACCTTAACTTGATGTTGATAAACTTTCTCGAATTGCTTTCTCCGGATTCTGGTTCCTTTATTGCAGATGACCATACAGGGTGTAAACAGACTCTTCACGAAGCCGTCAACCAAGCATTCTGTACATCAAACTCAGTAACTTTACGCAAAATGATTACTAGGAAACGACTTTCATTTCTGGGGTGAAAAATTACGTTTTACGGTAGGACTCAATGTTACGTACTCAGAACATTGTGCTGATGAATGGATTGATTAGTAAGGGGGTCCTGGAGGTGATTAATGTAAAAACGTAACATTAAAAACACGTATGTAAAAAAAAAAAAAACTTGTGAAAACATTGGAACTTTGACCCCCAATATCTCCGTAACTAGAAGGTTCCCACTGGTTTAGAACAAAAAAATTACAATGACGGAGAAGTCTTTTTACACCCTTTATTAGGGTGTCCTACAAACTAGAATTGAAAGCTATATAGCGTGGGGAGGAACAGACGCACGAACGGTTACCATGTAGGTATTCAGTGCATCATTTTGAACTTTTTTATCGCTAATTTAAAAAAAACAATCTGCTGCTTGCTCCACACGTTTTGATCGTGTAATTATTAATAATAATAATTATATGATTATAAAAGTTTGGAAGTATGGATTTACGTAACAAATTCAATGGAAAATTGTTCCTAAAACCAGTTGAATACTAAAAACTTATTGTTAATTTTACAGGATATTTAATTAGTGTCAGCATTTTGGTAAAAACATTTTAAAATTATAAGCATTTTGAATGCATGGAATGTCTTTATGTTATTTTATAGTTTTTATTTTGTTATGAAATGAGCACGAGCAAGTAAGCATTTATGAGCATGGAGAAAATGATTTAAGCATGATTCCCCGTATCCACGAATAAGTACACAATAATACTTTCTTTTAGACATAAAAAAGGAAGCGTCAGTCCCGCGAAATTTAAATTTTCTTACGATTTTGCAATTTGCAGAACCCTTTAAGTTTATTTAACCCTATTGAATGACTTTTTCATGAAATATGTAGATATTGAATAGGGTTACATGAACTTAAAGGGTTGTATTAATAATTTTAATGATTACAATCCTGTAACTACGTAATGAATCGCGCTAGTAACACGTATGTTACTAGCGCGATTCATTTTTCATCAACATACAACTTTACACTGACCTGCACGTTTGAAACTTGAATTTCGTAGGCTTGGCCTTCTTATCTTAAACATTATAAGTAGATCTAAAATAAATGCAAGTAAGCATGTCTTCTTATATTTTAAATTACTTCTGAATTTTAACGTATTTCTCACAATTTCTAGAACAAAGAGGCAAGAAAAAGAAGAAAAAGAAGGCTATCCTTAAACTCTTGATCCTGGGAGCTGTCATCAAGGCCAAGATTGGAACTCTGCTGCAGGTCCTAACCTATAAACTACAGGTAAAAGACCTTTTTAGGGATCCATACCCATGGGTTTCTTGTATGGGAGCCCCCTTTTATAATAAAATAATTTATGTTTTTATTATTTGTTGTTATAGCGGCAATGAAATACATCATCTATGAAAAATGATTTCATCTGTCTAGCTATTACGGTTCATGAGATACAGCCTGCTGACAGACAGCTAGAAACGTGTTTTTTTTCGGTTTGTGGTACGGAACCCTTTGTGCGCGAATCGCACTAGGCCAGTTTTCTCATTTTGTTGTATTGTCTCACACTAAATAAGTTCCAGCAGAGCTTCTTGGGCCATGTTCTGGAAGCGAACTGTAATGAATGGTGCCGCGTGTGGAGGAGTCACTTAGAGGACCCTTTCGTCCTCTCGTAGGGCTTTGACTAGTGAATATAGGGGAGGAAATAGTCTCAATGAGATATTCTCATCCTATGCTATCCTTTGAGAAGTCTAGACCTTGGTCCAGCAATCAGACTCAAACTCGAAAGTCAAACTCAAGCTCAAAATCATTTATTTCAATTAGACCATTACAGGCACTTTTGAATATCAGAAAAACAAAGTAGGCTAAGCTACAGTCACAGACACAAGGCATAATAACTTGTGAAAGTACTGTACCGCATTCCAAAGCGTGGAGAAGAATGGGCAATGCTGCTGATGATGATATGCTTTTGCCAGAGATGTATCGGAAATTACCTTTTTTCTTTAGCCTATACTGTCCAACTGCTGGGCAAAAGCCTTCCCTATAACGTTCCACTCTTGCGGTTCTCTCAGGCCAATGTCTCACAAACGCCTCAAAGGACGTCACGCCAGAGTTTTCTAGGCCTCCCTCGGCGACAACGCCCGTCTTCTGGCACCCACTGCATGACGACTCTGGTCCCTCCTCCTGATGCGTTCACATGGCAATTACAAAGAAATTGCTTCCTATGTGATATCTCTTTTAAAACACTGAACCCTTAATAACTACCTAAATTGACTTCATACGATATTTCCCTTCCTAATTTGTAGTTTGATTTATAATTTCAGATCAAATTCTTCATCGTCGCTGTCCTTGGCTTGGCGATCAACTTGGCTAGACTCTGGATTGACTTGAAGAATAAACACAGTCAGCAACCGCAGAAGGTAAGCAGAACTTATTTTTTGATATATATAGGATGCAAACGGACTCTTCACGAAGCCGTCAACCAAGTATTCTGTAAACTAAGTAACTTTAAGCAAAAATTATTGTTGGGAAACGACTTTTTTTTGTTGGGTCGAAAATCACGTTTTATAGTAAGGACTTAATGTAACGCACTCAAAACATTTTGCTGGTGGATGCATTGAATAGTACGGAGGTCCAATCATATAGCTAGAATCCTTTTTTTTTTCGGATGTGAAATCATCGAATGACTTCTCCCGCTCTAGGCAGAGCGGAAGGGAGTGTCAGACTTGTACTGACTAAAGCCCATCCATGTTCCTTCCT
The DNA here is from genome assembly GCA_950005105.1 of Lycophotia porphyrea. Taxonomy (NCBI): domain Eukaryota; kingdom Metazoa; phylum Arthropoda; class Insecta; order Lepidoptera; family Noctuidae; genus Lycophotia; species Lycophotia porphyrea. The sequence continues at coordinate 1,101,175 of OX465410.1, read as the reverse complement.
TGCCTTTTGTGTTCCAGGGCCGCGGTATCTCTTTCGAACAGTCCCGCAGCCCTAGCTAGAATACCTTAAGCTGGAAAAAATAAGCGATATTATTAGTTACACACACATCTCAATACGCATACTCGCTCATGTCTGGTGGAAACGCAACCTTAGACACAGTTGTGGAGCCTGTAAAAGTGCGATTCCATGCGGCCAGATGAGGTGAAATCCCTTTGGTAGATTGTATTCGTCATAACTACCGCATGATGAGCAGATGAGCGGCAGTAATAACCTATAGTGTGACCGTCGCACCGCCACATAGGTCTTAAGTTCGAACCGAAGACACGCACCTCAGATATTTCGGATTCATGAGCTTATTCTATAATTATCACTTGCTTCGGTGAAGGAAAACTTCGTGAGAAAACCAGCACGCCTGAGAGATATTTCTCGACGGCATGTAAAGCCAAGTCAGAGGCCCATGGGTGGCATAAAAACACCAGGTTAGGCACTAACCACACGATAAAGAAGAAAAAACTACCGCAAAACACACTGTATAACATCCATCTTGATACCTATATGTCTTCCAAACTCTTAAAACAAGTAAATCACTTACGATCTCATTAATTCAGCTATGCATCACAAAAAGCCTCACTTTTATGGATTACACCTCATAAACAGTCAACACTTTCTCTTAGATTATCACCGTACATACATAAACTCACGCCTTTTGCCCAGTAGAGTAGGCAGAAACAAAGAAACGTATCATTACGTCACGTCCTTTTCCCCGAATGGTAATTGGTAAGACCGAAATATTCCTCAACCGAAACCATTTTTGTTACGGCCGCGAATCATATTTTAATCTACATACATCTTGACACTGTCCTTCAAATTGCAAAAAACTTAAGAATTTCGCGGGCTACCCTGGCCTGGTTAAAATGAAGAAAACCAATGTCATGTTGAATGCCCATGTTACACCCACTCCTATCAAGATCGGAGACTCTACAATCGAAGTTATAGACGATTATGTCTACCTGAAACAAACGGTCCAGTTAGGTAGGTCTAACTTCGAGATAGAGGTCAATCGTCGAATCCGACTCAGCTGGGCAGCGTTCAGGAAATTGCGTGATATCTTCTCGTCCAACTTACCGCAGTGTCTCAAGACGAAAGTCTATGACCAGTGTGTGTTGCACTGATAGACTTTCGTCTATAACCAGTGATTACATACGGGACCGAAACGTGGTGGCTCAAAATGGGCCTCATCAGGAGGCTTAAAGTCACTCAAAGTTCGGAGTTTCTTTGCGTGATCAAAGCAGAAATGACAGACATCCGCAAGAGAACCAAGGTTACCGACGTAGCCCGAAGAATTGCCAAACTTAAGTGGCAGTGGGCAGGGCACATTGCTCGCAAAACGGATGGGGCCGAAAAGTTCTGGAGTGGCGAGCGCGAAGCAGGAGACGTAGCGTCGAAAGGCCACCCACTAGGTAGACCAATGACCTGTTGAAGGTTGCGGGGATCCGCTGGATGCGAGTCGCACAGGACCGGTCAATGTGGCGACACTTGGGGTCTTTCGGCTGAAATGATGATGATGACCCAGGCGGTTAACTGTACGTTATGCGAACTAAGCATTATTATGAAGCTACCCGCAATGTATGATAATCATCATCTTCCTTTTTAATAAAAACAAATCGTAAGGTAATTACCTTAATTTAATTATAATTTAATTAAATTTCCCACCAGCATTTACACAAGAATATGAATACAAATAAAAGTACTTCATCTAAGGTTCAGAATGATGTACTGGTATACGAAATAACAGTTTTAGCGTCAATGTCCCTTGCCGGTGAATCACTCTGTATAATTATGAGTGGTGCAAATGTTTGCAATCTAATAATAAAATTATTTAATTAGAAACTTCAGTCATAAAAGCTATCATTCAGTTAAAATTATCTCATTTTTTAATTAGGTAATTAGTGCCTACTTAGCTAAGAGATTACAATCAAGCATACCCAAAGCCTATTCATTCATTCATGAATAAATTCATTCATTCAGTGAATGAAAGTAAACGTTTTTCGCTTTCGTTTGGAACAATGACAGGATTTTAGTAAATCTTTTGAATTCCCACATAACATTTAATCATGCCGCTTAACTTAATAAGAACCTCATTAGAAGTTACATAGAGAAATTAATAGCCATACCGTAATCTCTCATAATCTCAAATCTAATCTCTCATATTTGTAACACATCATACAGGGTGTAAACAGACTCTTCACGAAGCCGCCAACCAAGCATTATGTACATCAAACTAAATAACTTTACGCAAAAATTAATGCTGGGAAACGACTTTTTTTTTCGAGCTGAAAAATCACGTTTTGCGGTAGCACTCAATGTAACGCACTCAAAACATTATGCTGATGGATGGATTGAGTAGTAATGGGGCCCTGGAAGTGTTAAAGTAAAAATCTTACATAAAAAACATGTATTTAAAAAAAAACTTGTGAAAAAGTTGGAACTTTGACCCCCAATATCTTCGTAACTAGAAGGTTCCCAGGTATGGTCTAGAACAAAAAAATGATCGCAATGACGGGGGGAACAAGTGCTTTTCGGCTTCGTTAAGAGTCTGTTTACACCGTAAGGCAGACATACACGCACATTGTGTCGGCTTCGCGCAAACGGGCCACTTTCCAAAGCCACAGGTGGCTGGCGACAAGCTGTTTACATTATTTTTAAAACGTTTTGTATGGAATCGCCGCACGTGTAGCAAGTGACGTCCACTCGCGACTCAGTGTCCGCGACACGCCATCGGTGGCGAATTATAAGGAGCACGATCAAACCTTCTGTCTCGGAATCTATCGTAAGACTTTAAAGCAGGAGAGTGTTACAAATTTTAGTGGCCACCGACTACTAGTGGCGGCCACCGACCACTTGTGGCAGCCACTGATCTTTGTTTGTGCGGTACCAAAAGCATGGTGCGCAACAGCCACCAGTGGCACCAGTGGCCCGTTTGCGCGAAGCCTTAGGCCTATTTTAGAACGGGTCCGAGCGGGTTGCGTTCGTCGGGAAAATCAATTATAATTCGCTTGTCATCTGCCGAAACCTATACTCGACACGCTGACGGGAGGGCGGTTCTGCATTCTACATCGAGGGCTGAATCATTTACTAGGAATTAAAACTAAATATTTTGCATATCTTATATAGGGTGTTATTACAATAACACAGCAGCCGTATGAAATACGCGCGTGTGCACCTGTGACCTATAATTACTATCGTACCCCGCAACAGTAGGTAAGCAGAGCACCTTTGCAACTAGTTAGCTAGATAACGGTGTACATAAGCTGTGTAGATACCTACATGTTTAGATTGTTACTAAATTTAAAAAAGTATGTTTGTTTGGAAAAGTTGTTTGTTGTCGTGAGTACAGTCACGTGTATAAGTATCAGTCACTATTACCAGTCACCCTATTTATTGTCATGGATTTCCGCAAAGTAAATGCCTGATTCTGTAATTAAGAAATTTCTTTGTTGATCTGTCAGTTTGAAGGGCATTGCTGTTAGTAAGTTGCGCATTCTGGAGTGAGTCACTTTCCCTCAGATTGGCCACCTGTCCATTTATAATCTTCTTGCTATGGTCCCATGTTACTTATTCTCCTCTGCCAACCGTCACGCATAACATTTACTCCTTTATCTTTCATATCATTCCTCACACAATCCATCCATCGTTTCCTTGGTCTTCCTCTCCCTCTCCATCCATCAACATTTATATTCATCAATCTTTTAGTCACATGCCATTCGTCCCTTCTCATCACATGTTCACCATGGGTCACCTGTCCATTGACCGACCTTAATCTAATTTCTTATAATTTTTCCTCATACCATTTCGTATGATTATATACTACTTTTTTAATGCGTTCGAAAGTGCAAACCAGTTCAAATAACCGACTTCTTAAGTGTGTGGTGTGTGATTTCACATTTTTTACGACCAAGTAAAAGTTATGAATGTATTTTTTGTCATATTATTAACAAAAACTAAGTATCATACTCATCAGAATCAGCATATTCACGCTGGTCATCTCTTAGAGGAGGGCAAAGATGAATTGAGGCCATGAGAACCATAGTGGCCTAATTCAATGGACAAGCCTTTTTTTGTACCATAGAAAACAAAAACAGTATTTTTTTAGTCAACTAGCACTCTGCAGAATACATACTTTTTATTACTTCCGTTGTATCACTTTTAGGCCACCCTGGTTCTATCAAAGTGTTCAATTTTAACACGAAAAAATCATAGACTCATAACATAACATAACATCATGCCTGTAATCCCCGTAGGGTTAGGCAGAGGTGTACCTAATAGTACACCCACATTTCGCCAGTTATATTTAAGTCCCATGTAATAGGGGGAGAGCCTATTGCCATCAACCGGGCACAAATCCAGACTCCGTGGCTGCTACTAAGAAATTCCTGTTGGAAAAACCCAATAGCACTTTGCCCGACCTGGGAATCGAACCCAGGACCTCATGCTCAGCAGTCGCGCTTGCGACCACTCGACCAACGAGGCAGTCTAGACATACATAGACGACTAAACACGAAAAAAATACGAAAAATGGAGTATAGACTCAATATTGTAAAAAAAAATAGTTAGACCACTATGGTTCTCATAGCCTCAATTGGACACTCATTTCGCCAGGTCTGTTTAAGCGCCATCTAAAAGGAAGTTACTGTCTCGTTTGTCAAGTCCTGGGTTCGATTCTCAGGCCGGCGGGATGTTATTGGGTTTTTCTATAAGGAATTGTTTAGTAACTGCCTTTATTTTTGAAGATACTGGTGTTTGGTTTACAATTACGAGAACCAATACGTGTAATTATTTAACAACTTTTAAAAGTGTTATTCTCCTACTGTTCTGATTAAAATTTCATGTTGTTACGTACTTACGAGGGGTATTACAAAAATTAACGCGAAATTGCAAGGATTCCTCGTTGAAATTGTATGTTTTTCGTTCGTTGCTTGAAATAACAATTACTTGTTAAGAATAGTTCGTTTCCTCTACTACAATAATAATAAAGCGAATTTTAGATAACTTATTTATTTAGTTAGTAATAATCATTTTCCCAGTGCCAGTTTAGACAAAAACGCACGATGGCAAAATTAGTGGTCTTAGCTATGTGTCATTCTTACATTATACAGGGTTTTTCTTATTTCTAGTTGGTATAGTAGTTGGTTAGTTAACTTGGATTAATTGTTAGTTTTATTAATTCCTATCTAGTATCCTAGTGAAGGCCTCTTCCAAAGATGCCCACTTGTCTCTGTCCTTTGCAATTTGTTTCCAGTTTGGGCCAGCTCTTCTTATCTCATCTTCCCATCGTGTCAGCGGTCTCCCTCTGCCTCTTTTGCCTTGTGGTCCTCTCCATTGGATTACTTTTACGGTCCATCTCTGGTCTGTAAGCCGCACGACGTGATCTGCCCATTTCCATTTTTGTTTTTGTGCATAGCTCAAGGCATTATAGTTGCTTTTGTTTTCTTTCTTATTCTCGTGTGCGTTTTATTATATTATCAGACTCAAATTCACCGTTCTGCTTCTAAGAAAGTAACTCACGTCTATAAATCTCAATTTCTTTTCCTCTACCGTAAAAGATTGATCCTTTACGAATTAAGGCAATAGTCTCATTAATATTGGATACGCAGCTCACACATACACATAGCGGCACGAACACGATACCTCAATACATCTGATTGAATTGGAAACTAAATGTGTCTGATCTATTGCGGCGTTAGTAAGATGAGGACAGAAGATCAACTATAGCTTATGCCCGCCACTTCGCCCGCGTGCAGTTCGGTAACTGTCCCACGAGATCACACTACAGGGATAAAAAGTATTCTATACGTTAATCCAGGTTATAAACTATCTTTGTGCCAAATTTCATCCAAATCCGATTTGTAGCTTTCACGTGAAAGGGTAGCAAACATCCATCCATCAATCCATCCGTCTTTTCGCATTTATTTGTGACGTAATAACAAAAGAAATAATAATCAGCGTCCGTAGCCTGGCTACGTTCCGGGGACCTCTTTGGAGAAACCGAAGGTTTTGTCTGTGCAATTATGGATGAAGTTATGATGACGAATAACTACCAGGGGATTTATTGTGAAGGACGGCACGGTTGACACATGTCGGGCATGCCACCGTCCAGGCGAATCAATCCGTCACATTATCTCCGGGTGTTCTCGTCTGGCTAACGGAGAGTACTTGCATAGACACAACCTTGTAGCCAGGATTATCCATCAGCAACTTGCTCTAAAATACAGCCTTGTGGAATCGGAAGTGCTGTACTATAGGTATGTGTCCGATCCAGTTCTCGATAATGGCAATATCACACTGTACTGGGATCGATCCATCATCACTGACAGGACTATTGTAGCCAATAAGCCTGATATAGTGGTGGTGGATCGATCAGAGCGGCGCGCAATGATTGTTGACATTACGGTCCCGCAAGACGAGAACCTCGTGAAAGCCGAGAAAGATAAACAAATCAAGTATCTTGACTTAGCTCGCGAGGTTGTCGACATGTGGGATGTGGACTCAGCGATCATTGTGCCGGTAGTCGTATCAGCCCATGGCTTAATTGCCAAGAGCCTCGACCAACACCTGAGGAGGCTCTCGTTAGGCAGCTGCATCAAGGGCTTGATTCAGAAAGCGGTACTCCTGGACACGGCTGGTATTGTTAGGAGGTTCCTCTCTCTGGAGCCCTGACCGCCGGTAGCTTGGACCCTATTCCCGATACAGGTGGGCTAATATTTTTTATATTTTTAAATGTTTTTTTATGTCGTTTTATATTTAAATATTTAAAAATGAAAAAAATATGTATATAAATAAATAAAGGAAATAATAAAGAAATAAAATGGCTAAACAGCGTGCGGCAATGCAATTTTCCCCCAAGAGAAATGTATTAAACTGATGTTTTTAAAGTGAAAACTTCTTTAACATCGTTGTGATTTGAAAATCGATGAAACGTAAAAACGACAGTAAAAAGAGACAGACACATAAATTCATAAGATTTAACGTGGGAGAAAATGAGATAGGAAGCATTAAACTGTGTTTATCTTGAAGGTTTCACTTCTACGACGTGTGAATTGCACACATGTTTTTTTTGTTTATTCAACACATGCTTTTAAGCATACTCATGCTTAAGGTGGAAGCATCAGTAGCCTGCGAAATTCAAATTTTCTTCAATTTTTTGCAATTAATAGCCAGTTTCTGTCAAGTTTTATGTTGGACAAAATATGATTCGAGGCCATAAAACAATACATGTATTTACAGAATTGTAGTCATTAAAATCATAAACCCCTTTCAGTTCATTTCATCATCATCATTTCTGCCGAAAGACGTCCACTGCTGGACATAGGTCTTCCCCAAGTGTCACCACATTGACCGGTCCGTGCGACTCGCATCCGTAGTAAGTTAATTTTATCCCATTTAATGGCTATTTCATAAAAAAGCCATTCAATGAGATCAAATGAACTTGGGGTTGTATTGATTATTTTAATGATTGTAATTTAGCAGAGCCATATTTGTAACAGCGGCGAATCATATTTCAATCAACATACAACCTGACACTTACCTGCAAATTGCAAATTTGTCGAATACGCCTATGAGTATTTTTTTTAGGTGAGAAATCATCAAATGACTTCTTCTCCCACTCTGGGCAGATCGGAAGGGAGTGTCAGACTTGTACTGACTAATACCCATCCATGTCTCTTCCTTGCCCTTTGTGTTCCAGGGCTGCGGTATCTCTTCCAAACAGTCCCGCAGCCCTATCTAGTATATTAAAATTAATTTAATTTAATTTTTGGCAAGCCTATCTAGTATATTAAAATTTTTGGAAATAATAAAACCGACTTAAAAAAACACCAAAAAGTGAAAAATTACTTTAGCTTCAGAAGTCGGTGACTTTTGTTTGTTTGATTCAGTTTTTTTTGCCACCGATTTCCGAAGTGGATCTTCTGAACTTTTTTGTTGAGTGCCAGTAAATTGTCACATGAGACATGTAGTACAAAGTGTCCAAATGACACAGATTCTTTTGTTTATGACAACCGGAATGGTGTTCGATTCCCACGTCGAGAGTTTGTGGCAAATACTTGTTTAAGTGTACCTATTTGTTTTGTCTTGATAGTTTCTATGTCATTTCAGTCATGTGAAATGGATGGGTATTGGGAAGTATAACATTATGAGAAACCATACTAAGGGCCGGTTTTTCAATCGCCAAACAACTTTTATCCGACGACTAAGTTTGTCATTTTGACAGTTTTTGTATAGACAATCTGTCAAAATGACAAACTTATTCGTCGGATAAAAATGACAGTTTTTATATAGACAATCTGTCAAAATGGCAAACTTATTCGTCGGATAAAAGTGACAGTTTTTATATAGACAATCTGTCAAAATGACAAACTTTTTGGTCGGGTAAAAATTAACAGGCGATTGAAAAACCGGCCCTTAGTGTGATTGCACTAATCTGCATAGTTCTCATGTGAGTTGACCAAGATTATGTCTGGACTTTAAAAGAGACTATGACCTCTGAGTTTGTTTCGGCTGTTTCTTCTCAGAGTAGTCAGGTACGAAACACAGTCCATCTAGTTAAAAAAAAGTGTTTTTAAAAACCTACTTACAAAATAAACATCAAGTTTCAATTTTCTTCTGAGCTGGTCAATGGCCATCTAAATTGGGTCGGCCCCAAACTGCGCTACAAGTTGAGCACCTTCAGTAGCGGTCCTGCAATGAACAAACATCAACACACGCAATACAATATAGCAGTAGCGAAGGTTCCATACAACTCGATTCCTACCGGATTCCCTTTGAAAAATGGTACAGTCAGTATTTTAGAGACAAATAATAGGATCACATTAAAGCCCTAAAGATATGTTCTCCGGCTTACCTCTTACAAAAATTGACCCTTACAAAGATGTTACAAAGATTCGCAATCCGCATACCCACGGTTCTGTAAATAAAAAACCGGTCAAGTGCCAGTCGGTCTCGCACATGAAGGGTTCCGTACCATCATAGTAGGGGAGCCCCATTTCATTTTTAATTTATTATTGGCAACAGAAATACACATTCTGTGAAAATTTCAACTGTCTCCCTATTACAGATCATGAAATACAGCCCGCTGAGGCGCTGACAGACAGACGGGCGGACAGTGGAGGCTTAGTAATAGGGTCCCGTTAGTTACCCTTAGGTACCGTATGATGTCGGACGTAAAGAATAGCACCATCCCATATCTTCCCGTGGGTGTCGTAAGAGGCGACTAAGGGACTTACCAGAGAATGGGCAGCAGCGTTCTCTGTGCCTTTGTAACAACCGTACTGCGATCGCCAACCCGCCTGTCAAGTGTAGCGATTATGGTAAAACCCCCATTTGGGGGAGGCTTATGTCCAGTAGTGGACGCCATTCGGTTGAAATGATGATGAGTTACCCTTCTGGAATGGAACCCTAGAAAACAACACAACAACATTAATCTATTGCGTAATACATATAATAATAATTCATCTATTGCGTAACGTGAAAGTAAATAAATATCACATCAAATAAAACATATTCAAGAATCTAGGCCGTCTCAAAAGTGCTAAAACTAATATCTTTGACTTCAATACATGTTAATCACGCATTAATTAGCTTAAACTATCTTAACAATTAAGCTAATCTGTTAGAGACATAATGTCGACAACGATGTTGATCTTGAAAACATATTTGTTTGTCTTTAGACGCTTTCTCGGCACTTTATCTAGTCATTAGGTATTTAGGGTTGTCGAGAGTGGCGATGTTTGTTCTTAAGGTGTAAGCGCCAGGGTAGCCTGCGAAATTCAAATTTTGTTACATTTTTACATCATTCACATCTATAATAAAATTATAAAGAGGAAAAAGTGTTTTTGTAAGTATGTAACGAATAAACTTAGAAACTACGATTTGAATAATTCTTTCAGCAATGGATAGCTACGTTATCAGCGAGTAAGATAGGCTATATTTTATCCCCGTACTCCCACGGGAACGGGAACTGCGCGGATGAAACCGCTTGACGTCCGCTAGCTTTTTATAATAAAAACAAAACCAAGTAAAACCGCGGTCTAAAAAAACATACCTAAATCAATTCTGTGAAGTGCCAACCCTACCTAAGTAATGAATACTCATCTCTCGGGTGGGAAATACCACGATTAAGGTCGTTGGCATCCGTGTGGGTCGTAGTGAAAGTGACCCCCGGCTGCAGGCAACGGGTTAGCACGGTGCGCGAACAAGGGGCGCGGTGAAGAGGTGCGGGTTTAAAACAAAGGGCTTAGGTACCTATACCTTAGATATGTATACAGACGGTACGGTTAGCGCAGTGGCTGAGCGGTTGCTGCGCTGCGTGTCGCAGGTTCGATCCGCGCACGGAACAAATATTTGTATGGGCTACAGATAGTTGTTCCGGGTCTGGCTGTTTGTGTATGTGAGTTTAAATGTTTGTGAACGCACCCACGATACAGGAGAAATTCCTAGTGTGGGGCAACGTTTTAAAAAAAAACAAAACATTTGATTAGCAGACATAGCCATGAGAGTTCGCTTTGAAAAATAATGACAAATTAAAATACAAGTACTCCCCTTCACAATTCATTGTGTGTTCATGTCCTCTGACGGCAGTAAGTCAACAGCGACCTTAAGTAAACGAGAATAAAGATTAATGTTATTTTGATACTACATGTTGCCCGCGACCTTCGTTCGCGTAAAGTTATTACAAACAAATATTAAGTACCTACTTCCATTTTTGAATCGGATTTTGTTACCATTTTCAAGGGTTTTAATTGTTTTGCACGGAAACCTAATTATTTTTCTAAAATAAAAGTAGCCTATCTTAGACCTTATAACATCAGCTATCAGCCGGTAAAAGTCCCATCAAAATCAGCAACACACAGAAAGACAGACAAAAATTGAAATTAATGTATTTTTCTTATAATTACCGTATATACTTTCAAATGCGTTCAGTATAAAGCTGTTATTTTGATGTTACAAACAGACACTTCAATTTTATTTATTTCTAGTATAGAGTATAGATGTTTTCGTTTTTTTTTTGTTTGAGCTGTAGCTGTGCCTACGCAATCAACGGCGGCAATAGTTTCTTCAAATACGTACATCGCAGACCCTGTTCCCCATTAATGAATTATCAATTTAAACCACATCTTCTATTCAGAAAACACATAATTTGCAAACCTAGACACCCATTGTTCAAACCTATAATTTACAAATACCACGGAGTTGGTACCGGTATCGGTATTGCTACGGGTAGCGACATCCGTGTGGGTCAAAGTGAAAGTGACCCCGCAAGCTTGGGGCACAGCGGTGTAGGGTTAAGTTATTTAAATGGGTGACAAGACACCTGTGCTACTGTTACATTTAGCTTACATCGTCCCACTGCTGCGCAAAGGTATGTATTTGGGTCTTAGGCACACAAAAAGTAGTATAGCAACATAGTACAAAAACCAGTCAAGCGCGTGTCGGAGTCGCGCATGAAGGGTTACGTACCATCGCATCGTAGTAGGGGAGCCCCCTTTAATTTTTAATTTATTTCCATTTTTATCATTGTGTTGTTATAGCGGCAACAGAAATACACATTCTGTGAAAAATTCAACTGTCTACCTATTCCGGATCATGAGATACAGCCCGCTGACAGACAGACCGAGGGACAACGGAGGCTTTAATAATAGGGTCCCGTTGGTTAACCTCGGGTACGGAACCCTAAAAAGTACTACAGCGCTACCAATGACATAAATAAAGAACTAACATCAAAATTCTAAATAGCGCTATTTTTATCCGCAACTAAACAAAATTGAAATTAAACTTCATAGCTGATTAGGACTATGATAGGGCTGTGATTCTCTGCCTAACATTTGCGGCAGACCTGGCGAAATGTCGAAAAGGGGCGAATCAATAATAATTCATACCCTGGCACAAGTCTACATTCTGTGCTGCTGTTAAGAAATTCTTGGTGAATATACAAAAATAACACACGACCTGGAAATCAAACTGTTGAGGATATGAATTAAAATGTGACTCGCTTGGATTTCACTTAGATTAACGAAGCATTAAAAATAAACTAAAGTACATAAAGTGTGTAAAAATAATCTTAACGAAAGGCACTTATTCTCCCCGTCATTGCGATCGTTTTTTTTTGTCTAGACCATACCTAGGAACCTTTTAATTACGAAGATATTGGGGGTCAAAGTTCCAACGTTTTCACAAGTTTTTTTTTTTTTAATCATAGTTTTTAATGGTATAACTGTACTTTAAACACCTCCAAGCCCCCCGTTCTATTCAATGCACCAATCAGCACAATGTTTTTAATGCGTTACATTGAGTCCTACCGTAAAACGTGATTTTTCACCCCAAAAAAACTAGTTCACCCTTGCTTTTGCAAATTGATAGTCTAAGGCTTGAATTCCATATTTATATATGGTACGATGTTTTTCACCTATTGACTGATGATTCCCTCTTATCCTCAGATAATCTACTACGAGCATGCTCAACACCAGCACCACTACGACCACGAGGAAGAGGAGCAGCATGGCTGGGGACCCTGGTCTAGGAGTATACTGCCTAGTGATGTAAGTATAGATGGAAACACCAAGGAATCACGTTATCCAGTAACTGAGTTGTAGAGGTCAGATAGGTATCATCCATCATGGTTGTCATTTTCGTCAAAATCAAAGATGGCTGCTAAGCAATGATATTGAGCTGCTGGCAAGACTGTCAGCAACTGTTTGATTATTTTCAAACAAAATGTATGGGAAAAGTTTTTTGCAATTTCAGATATTTTTAGTATTCCAACCTGAGTTGGTCCCATAGAAGTTTTTGATAAGTATTAGAAACAGGATCGATTGGCATAAAAAAAATGTTTTGTGTTTCTTCCAAATCTGTGAATGGGGATCAAAATTTCACGAAAAGTTATCCAGTTTCGTGTAGCTGCAACAGTTAATTCCCCTTACTGCTCCGTTGAAAGTTCCCACTTCCATACGCATTTAACACGTACTGCCATAGATCAACCATTTATGACGGGGATCGACCTGTTTCTCCAAAACTCAGGGTATTTCGTATCTAGGAGAGCAGTACGGCACCCACTAACTAGATTATGAAGCTATTTGCTTGTGCTTTATCTTATAGTGCTTCTAGTCCTAGCTCAACAATAAATCTTTATTTATTTATTTATCTCCATCCTATCAACACTGAATGGAGAAGAAATATGAATGATGAGTAAGAATGAGAATGGGCAGCAGCGTTCTCTGTGCTTTTGTAACAACCGCACTGCGATCGCCAACCCGCCTACCAAGCGTGGCGATTATTGCAAAACCCCCCTGTAGGGGAGGCTTATGTCCAGCAGTGGACGTCTTTCGGCTGAAATGATGGTGATGATCAACACTGACTGCCTCGTTGGTCTAGTGGTCCTGGGTTCGATTCCCGGGTCGGGCTAAGTGCCACTGGGTTTTACCATCATGAATTTTCTGAATAGCACCGAGTCTGGATTTGCGCCCGGTTGAAGGCAATAGGCTCGCCCCCTATTACATGGGACTTAAACATAACTGGCAAACTGTGGGTGTACTATTAGGTATACTCTGCCTAACCCTTCGGGGATTACAGGCGTGATGTTATGTTATGTATCAACACCGTATCCAATACTGATATCTTAAGCAGTGGCGCGCCACAGTTTAACCTTATTTGAACTGTCAAGTGTCACTGTTATGTCATTGTCAATAATGTCAATTGAAGGAACCCGGGGCCTCGAGTACCCAATGGCGGTTAAGCGTTTTTTATTGCCGGGTCCCGCAGTACCCGCTGGCATTTTAGTGGGTAAATAACTAACCCGAGTTTCTAACAAACCTGTCTTTCTCCACAGGACACCGAAGTGGACGCTAGTGAAGTCTCGCCCTACAGAGCCCAAGAAAGAAGCCCTCTGGTGTATAGCCATCCTTATCTAACGCGAGTGTAAAGTAGTTCTGTCTCTTCCACTCAAGTCATAGTGTAATAACGGACTTGCTTTTGGAAACTTTGTCAAACCTACCATGTATAGAAAATCGTCTTTAGAAATAGTTTTAAGTCACATTTTTATTTTATTGTGTACTATAGTTTTCACTTTTGCGCGGCTCGACGGCATCGAGGTTAGAAAGTATCCTAAAGAATCGTACTATGAGGATAAAATGTATCCTATCTTCTAACCCAGGTCATGGTCTGTCCGTGTGCCAAATTGTATCCAAATCCGTGCAGCCGTTAAGACACGAAGACAGACAAGCTGAGAGTTGCTTTCACATTTGTAATATTAGTAGGTATGGCATGACAGTCAAATGAAGGTATACTTACAGCTTTGTCTACGCCTTCAGATACCAGGCGTGATGTTATGTTGTTGTTAGTAAGTGGTGAAAACAGCATACCTATTGGAAAAGTTTTATCTCACGATAAATCACGAGATTGAAACTAAATTAGTAGACAGCAAGATTGATCGTTTTTTTCTCGCATTTTCTCAGGCGGAGATCTTACTCAAACTAAGTACAGTAGTGTTACATGCCAAAATTAACCTTATTTGTATTAAACTAATGTGCATCATTCCTGAAAGCGACTGCGTTCAAGCATTTCATACGATTGTTAATGTTAACTTAGTCCGTTTATGGTTCATTTTGCATGAAACGAAACTTCACTCGATAGATTTTTGTCTGTGTGTGTGAGACAAACTGTGTTTTCTGACGATAAATTTTGTATGGTAGGTTTTTCACTATATTGTATTTAATGGTAGATTATGGTGTTTGTAAAATACTACTTGTGGTTTTGCGATCTTAGAAATAATGAGAAAGAAAAATAGTAGCGTAATTTTATACTATAAAATAATTTACATAATTGAAAAAATAAAAACATGTGTGCAATTCACACGTGTTAGAAGTGAAACCTTCAAAAATTTGGCTTCAAGATGAACACTGTATAATGCTTCCTATCTCATTTTCTCCCACGTTAAATCTTATGAATTTATGTGTCTCTTTTTAGTTTCATCGACTTTCAAATCACAACGATGCTAAAGAAGTTTTCACTTCAAAAACTTGACAACTTACCCAGTGACAAGACTGGCTTCTACAATAAGATTCAGAGGATTCGCTCATGTAACACATATTTAGTTATGTTTAACACCAAATCAAAAAACTATCTTTCAATCAAAAAGATATCAGCAATTTCGAACATACTGTCAGACGGACAGACAAAATCTATTTTGCATTAATAAATCCATGATCGCACCCAAGTAGTCTTAGTGTTGCCAACAAAAGGATCAGAGTGTTGCAAGGATAAAATACGATAATACCTAAGATTTAAGTGTAATAATTAAATAAGGCATTATTAGTTAAGATGAGGCCATAGTGTGACTGTTATTTATTGAATGACTGAGTGAGTATGCCTTTATTTATTTGAATTAAATTATTTTTGCAAAATTTTATTTGTGTTACTTGATAATAAATCAATAAATAAATCCTTCATATTCAGATTCTTGAAAGCGTCAGGATAACCCGCGAAATTAAATATTTCTTACGTTTTTTGCAATTTGCAGGTTAGTGTCAGGTTGAATGTTAATTCAAATATGATTTCCGGCCTTTATACGCATGTATTTACAGAATTACTACTGACTTGCTATTTCATGAAAAGTCATTCAATGGGAAATGAACTTACATTGTTAACATTGGTTAAATTGATATTTATGACTCTGTAGTCATATTTTTTACGGCTGCGAATCATATTCTAATCAACATAAAACTTGACACTGACCTGCTAATTGCAAAAAAACGCAAGACAATTTGAATTTCGCGGGCTACCCTGACGCTTCCCCCAAGTTATCCTAACTGTGCGCTATCAAATATACACATAACATGTGATCGGATGTCATAAGAGATTACAACTAAGAGGAGAGAGATGGAGATATAGAAACAGACATTTTAACACGTTATATGTGAATGTATCGTTAGTGGGAAGTGACGGAAACGCACTGAAAGATCTGTAGAGGGAGGTTATCACATTTCATCCGTAATTTTTGCGTTAAATTACCAACTTAGGCCTAATCACACTGGCGATTTGCAAGCGAGTCTAAATGCATAAAATCCTTCCATTTCTTAACCTTTCATGTGTCCCACTGCCAAGCAAAGACCTCCCCTTTCTCCTTCCAAACCTCTCTATCCCGTGCAATAACTGGCCATATCCGTCCCGCAAAGAAGATCAGATCGTCACAGCACCTTCGTCATGGTCTACCTCGACGGCAATTTCCTCCGTCAGGCGTCCAGTGAGTGACGATATAGTTGCGCACCATATAAGAGGCGTTGGTACCTCTGGTTAGAATAACACAATGACTTGTAGTCTTTTATGGGGTGGGCATAAAGAGTCGTAAGCTCACAGCTCACCAATAGATACCTAGATAGCTCACAAAATAAGGTACGTATTACAAGGAATCTCTTTGACCACCTCACAAGGAAATCGCTTCGTAAAGAACCAAAGAGTTTCGCTAGTACACAAATAGCTCATAAGTACCTAGTAGTGAGGAAAAGTATTCCAGATAGATGGCGCTAAATGTTTGTGACTTTATTTCAACTGCCATGATGTTCCTTGCTAACATTATGCCACGAGATGGCGCTAAGTGTTTTGTCTGGTCTTCAATTCAGAAAGACGCTCTCCGGCGGCGAAACTTCCAACAAACAACCTCATTATGTCAAAGGGGTTCGGTGTAGCCACATTCAACCAATTTTTTTTTTTTTTAAAGACGGGTTACACTCCGGGAGTGCCGGCAGCAGTGAAATAACGCCATCTAGCATAAATATCAGAACTTTAAATAGCTTTCTGCAAGAACGAAAGATGTTGCTGCCGTAGAAAAAAAACTTGAAACAACGCCATCTAGCTTAAACTTCACACACACTCGCGCAAGCGACCTGCGCCGCCGATTCGATCTGACGCGAGTTTAATAGTTTTCCATCGTTCAATAGTTACTTCAATAGTTACCCATCCCAAAAATTGCACAACATCGCTAAAGAAGTTTTCACTTAAAAAAAAAAACAATTTTATAAAACCAAAAATATATTTTCTCATTAATACATACTGTTAAACAAACAATCATTACATACAGGCACTAAAAACAAAAACCGACGACCGCCGATACTACTCTCAACTAGCCACGGAAACACACGATCAGTTCCGATCACGCCCGAACTATCGCGGCGAATACTTCGGGTTATCCGGAGCGTAAGTAAAACTCCTCAATTCATATGAAACGCCATTTTGATTATCATAACCGATTTCTTTTTTGAAATCTTCGAATTCGGAACAACCGCCAAACACGCGGTTCGGTTTCCGGTTGGGCGAGTTCGGGTCGCGTTCGGCAGTCTTCGGGTCGGATGGCGCGCTGTGATTGGTCGGCAGCGGTCGGAATAAGGCGGAATGGGCGGTCGCCGTGTCGAGATCGGCTTTCCTTGATACGATTATACGTATGTCGGTGTGCAGGTACAGTTTACCAGACTTCGATGTCATAAACCTGGAAAAGAGAAAACATATGATTATTTTCAAGATTCATGATTTTGACCGAATGCAGAATTAAATACAGGCAATAAGGACCGTCAGATAAGTAAAGCTAGGGACAGGAGTAAAGTATATAAAAGAACGGAACCCTAAAAATCGGTTTAATACGAATTCAAAATCGAACATCCATCCGTACGGACTCATTCGCGTGTAAAGGTCGAAACAAATCCATTTGTTCCCAACGAGTAACACCCTCAAATGTCACACTGTTACTCGATGGGAATGTTTTTAAGAAAAAAATCCCAACCAGTCACACTGTTACTCGATGGGAACTTTTTATTACTAATTTCCCAACCAGTCACACTGTTACTCGATGGGAACTTCTTATTAGTAATTTCCCAACCAGTCACAATATTACAGTAGTTAATGAAAAGAAGAATTAAATCGGTTTTTACTTTAAAAACATTTATTCGTCATATTGCTGGTGATTCTCCTTTGAACGTTTTATTCTTAAATAATTAAATAAAATTACAATACCTAAATACATACATACATACATAGACTCACGCCTGTATCCCCGAAGGGGTAGGCAGAGGTGTAATATTACACCCACATCTCGCCATCTATATTTAAGTCCCACGTAATAAGGGGGGGGGAGGTACCTAAATACAATCAGCTTTATATAATATATCAGAGTAAATCATCACATTTTACAACAATTATCAGTTCTAATTTCTAATGTTAATTTGAACTTTAAACAATTTTCCAAATACATATAATTAGCCATAAGTATGTTGTGACAATTAAAATTATGTATAGCAAAATAAAGTTATGATAAGCCGGCAACATCAGTTATCGCGAGTGTGTAATGGCGGTTATTTTCCATGCACATTTAATGTAAAAATACTTTTGCATTAATTTTTTTTTTGCCGATTGTGTTTAGATATTGTTACTATGACTAAAACATTAAAATGAGAATTACTAGCAATATGACGAATGTTAACGTGTAACGTCCGTAATTAAGTAACTGTATTTACCAATGTTGTTATTTTGTTGATTTTAATAAAAATTTAAAAAACCGATTTAATTCTTATTTTCATTAAGTTCTGTAACAGTGTGTTCCCATCGAGTAACAGTGTGACTGGTTGGGATTTTTTTCTGAAGAAATTCCCATCGAGTAACAGTGTGACTGGTAGTGTGACCGGTTGGGAATTTTTTCAGAAAAAAATCCCATCGAGTAACAGTGTGACATTTGAGGGTGTTACTCGTTGGGAACAAATGAACAAATCCCTTTACCTGGACGTGACCGGCAGGAAGATAGGAATCAAATTCTAGCCGGGTAACGCACACCTCATTCAATGTTTCACATTAAAAAACTAAGCTATGAAAGGCAGTCAACATACCTCTACTATTTATGTACCAGGAGATTAGAAATTACAAAGAAATCTTTGTCTAAAATCTACCAGGTGCCTTAGACCTCCCATTCTTACCTTTGAAGACCAGAAACGCCCCCTAAAAGTTGCATCAACTACAACCAAAAGTACTAGGAGCACAGACTCACCTAAGATGTATGAGATACCGCAGCCACTTGTGCGCGAGATGGCGCGCGGGCGGGTCGGCTCCGGCCGGCATGTACAGCGTCCTCTGACGCAAGAACGTGCGCGCACTGGCCGGCATGCGCGTCAGGTCGTACAGCACCACGAACATCTTCACCAGGGTCCCATGAGGGTTGAAGAGTGAGACTTGGACGGTGCCGGAACGTGCGACGCGGTAGCCAGATGAGCCGAGGTTTATGTGGCCCTGGAATAGAAGCAGGCACTTGTGAAGATTTGCTGGGGAGAAGTAGGTTTTTGTATCTTGGGGTCGGTGTAACACGTTTATATCTTGCATTTTCCCTCCTATCAACCGTCACACTATCATTTACTCCTATTTATTTCATAAAGGGTGTATAAAGACTCTTAACGAAGCCGAAAGGCACTTGTTCTCCCCGTCATTACGATAATTTTTTTGTTCTAGAGCATACCTGGGAACCTTCTAGTTACGGAGATATTGGGGGTTAAAGTTCCAACTCTTTCACAAGTTTCTTTTTTTAAATACATGTTTTTGATGTATTTTTGAAGTAAAACTTCTTTAGGCGCGACTAGGGAGTAACTCAGATTTTTTTTCTGACGGAAGTAACGCTTACTATATTTAAAAATGGAACGATCTTATACTCAAAAGCATGGCAACCAAGGAGCCAACTTATCAAAGGTTTTATTTAAATATCGAATTGGCTTGCAAATAGAAAGCAGTTTATTGAAAAAAAAACAAATGAACTCATCAACGCGAGAAAAAATATTGTTGTTTGTGTGCATCATTGATTTTGAAAATTTTAATTCATTTCCTCGCATTATTTGCATGCCGTTTTTAGTAGGCGAAAGAACTATGTTTGTGTTATAAAATCTGTAAAACACCATATTTCAGGCAAATAAAGTCAAAGTCAAAGTTTTTGAAGTAAAACTTCTTTAGGCGCGACTAGGGAGTAACTCAGATTTTTTTGAAAATCTCTAAATATACTTGTTTATTTATTACTTTTAAAATAAGCAAATTAAAAGAAAGAGAAGTTTTACTTCAATCGCGCGTAAAGGTTACACGCACACATTTGTTTTTTTTTTTTTACTTAAGACACCTTGAGGACCCCCTTACTATTCAATCCATCCATCAGCACAATGTTTTGAATAAGTCACACTGAGTCCTACCGTAACACGTGATTTTAAACCCCAAAGAATTTTTGTTGAGTTACTTTGATATACATAATGCTTGGTTAACGGCTTCGTGAAGAGTCTGTTTACACCCTGTATTATTTCTCCCAAAATCCGGGGAAACCGACCTTTTAAAGTGAAAGCACCAAGGAACCAATATTTAACCAATAGCGTCCTATTTAGTTTATAGTTTATGCTATTTAGTTTGTTTGAAGAAATCATTTTTAATTTCGATGTTAGGATTTATTTGTTAGTTTAAACATTTACCTGAGTTAATATTGCCCATATTTTAATTTATGTCGTATTGTCATGTCCACCTTCTATAGCTTAACCTAATTATAAAGCGCGTAGAAAACACACAGTGACTGGTAGTCACTTGTGTGGTGAGCAGAAAGAGACACAAACTTACAGCTTCACAATAGATAGATAAGATAGCTCACCATGTAAGGCGCATTGGTCCCTCCGGGCGCATAGAAGAACACAGTGACTGGTAGTCGTTTGTGGGGTGGGCAGAAGGACCCGTAGGCGCCCAGTTCGGCTGTGAAGCCGTGGACGGTCGCTACAGGTTCCAGGCGTCCTTTTAGAGCTGATTCCTCAAAACTACCTGGAAATATGACGACAGAACATTAATAAATAAATAATGTCAGTGCTAAATCTACTGGCAGTTGTTTTCAAATCGTAACTTCACCTTTTGAATGTCATTGTCACATATTGGTGACAAGCAAGCGCGTGCCCTGTATGCCAAACGACACAAATATGTGACAAAGTGGTAGGTGAATTGTGGCTTGGCCTTTCCAAGCCACAATTCACCTACCAGCGCATACACGCATATACGCCAGAGCATAAACGCACGCGCTTGTTTCCACAAGCGCGTGCGTTTATTCTCTGGCGTTCAAAAGGATAATTAAATTGAAAATATATTTTTCTTTTTTTGCTTGTTGATCCTTAAATGTATGTTTAGCAATACACAAGAAGAAAGAATCTTTTGAAGTAACTGTTAACAGATGTCATCATCATCTGCTTAGCCTTTTCCCAACTTTATTGGGGTCGGCTTCCAGTCTAACCAGATGCAGCTGAATACCAGTATTTTGCATGGAGCAACTGCCCATCTATCCTCCACAACCCAGTCAGTACCGGGTAATACGGTCCCCCTCGGGCCACTAACTTCCTGTCAAAAATCTACAAATGACAGCCGGGACCAACGGCTTAACGTGCTTTCCGAGGCACGGAGGAAACTCGGTATGTAATGTTGGTCATCCAAAAACGGACCAGTTGCATGTTTAGCAGACATTTATAATATTTAAGACGGTGTTAGGTATATCGTGACGGATTAGTACACGGGTTCAGTACATGAAGGAGCAATAAAAATCAGCAGTTACATTTGACCTAAAGAGGCAGTATGAAATGGCAGATTTTTCTAATAACCGGCAAAATAAAGGGTGTAAAAAGACTCTTAACGAAGCCGAAAGCCACTTGTTCTCCCCGTCATTGAGATCATTTTTTTTTGTTTTAGACCATACCTGGGAACCTTCTAGTTACGGAGATACATATTTGGGGTCTAAGTTGCAACCTTTTCACAATTCTTTTTTTAAATACATGTTTTTAATGTATTTTTTTACTTTGACACCTTCACGACCCCGTACTATTCAATGCATCCATCAGCACAATGTTTTGAATGCGTTACATCGAGTCCTACCGTAAAACATGATTTTTCACCCCAAAAAAAAAAGTCATTTCCCATAAATATTTTTTGCGTAAAGTTACTTAGTTTCATGTACATAATGCTTGGTTGACGACTTCGTAAAGAGTCTGTTTACACCCTGTATAATCATATAAAATGTTATGTCATTTCATGACGTCACTAACACAGCGTATACAGGGTAAATTTTAAAAATAAGTGTTGTTTTGTAAAAAAAAGTGTGTGTGTACTTATGTACACGCGTTAGAAGGTATACTTCTTTGGCGTAACAAGATAAAAATCTTTTTAAAAATTTTATCTTTCGCCTTATCCTACGCTTGTAAACAAGGTCTAATATCAATTACCTATACAACCTAACCTCCTAGCTCCAGCAGTAGATTAAAAATAATAACCTAGGCTTGTCAATATCTGACAATAAGCTAACTTCAGGGTGTATGTTGACTAGCTAACTTCAGGGTATCGGCTTTTCGTGGCGGTGTGCGCACGCCTCGTAAAAATTTACTCTCATCACTTTTTCTAACGCGCCAAAAGAAGTATAACTTCAAAAATTAAGAAAAAGAGTTTTTCTATAAAATTGAACTTACCCAGTAGCCCAGTGCTAGGCCTCATGCGTATCTTGCCGGCAGGGGGCGCCGGCGCGGGCGGCGGGGGCGCGGCGCGGGGCGCGGGCGGGGGGGACGCCGGGGAGGGCGGCGCCGGGGGGACGGGGGGCACGGGGTGGAACAGAGCGCTGTGGAACACAAACATGTCAAGTTAATGAAGTAGTGGCAGAGGTTCACACTGCACTCATATTTTGCGTGTTAAATGATAGCTTCCTTCATAGTGAGCCTCTTGCCATCCTTTCTGCTACTGAGTTAAATAAAAAAAAGCAACAGGTTGCACTCCGGGAGTACCGGCAGAAGTGAAAACTTGAAACAACGCCATCTAGCTTAAACTACACGCACACTCGCGCAAGCGCCTTGCGCCACCGATTCAATCTAACGCGAGTTTAACAGTTTTCACCCATCCCAAAAAGTGCAAACTACAGAAATTTTCACTTTAAAAATCTCAATGTGCCCTTTCTAATAATGCTACTGAGCCCCACTCAGTAAATCAAAAATAGTAGATTAAACAAGAAGTTAATAAAAAGGGAATTTAATTCGAAGGACTTCTTCTTCTTCGGTCCCGAGAGCAGCGAAGGATATATAATCCTAAGCGGAGCGAGGGATACTAAGGCCGAGATGTTTTTTTTTTTCACGAGTTGTGTACGCTACTTTTTACCATTGACTGCGAGAAAATATATAGTAGTATAGTATTTATTTTATTTTATTAAATAATCGGTAATAAGAGAGCGAAAGATTAATATAAATATTAACAATTTATACTTAGTAGAATTCGTTTTAGAAATTCAGTGTTATATTCTTGTTAGCACGTTTTATTTATGTTTTGTACATAATTGCTGCTTTTTTCCAAATTCAAAATGTTTTATTCATTTAGGAGTTTTATTCACTGTTATCGATTAATCGAAATGGCCTTTCGAGTGGCAATGGTAAAAAGTAATTACTATTAGACTGTAATTCCTTCACCGCAAATCAAAATTCACTTCTACGTCATAGGAATCCAATAAATTTGATTGATTTTATTTCCTGTAGTGTCAACGCACGTAGCGAACGGCAAGCGCGACGACGCGTTCGATGAACTGATGAAATAAATTAAAAACATGTAGCTAGGCAGGAAGTGAACAGCTGATTTCACGCGTCGTTCGTTAGAGTATTTTAACATTCATTTACGGTTTTTCTGTGTACAGAGAATGTAATTTTACATTGAAATAAAGAAATAATAACTAAAAAAATGATAAAAAGTAAAAAAGGCCAGAGAAAAATTCCGGTAGAATATGATTCAAAATAAAGAGCTGAATGCATCCTGTCAGTTTGCGGACGGCTGTGCCTTACACCCTGTATTTAAAAAAACTCACCTCTTTATCCCGGAAATCCCATTAATCGAATCATCAAAATCAAAACAGTTATTCCCCCTCCTCAGCGGTGCAGGACTGGAAGTCAGCGGCAGGCCGGTCTTCGTGTGAAACACCATGGAGGCTGCGGAGTCGAAGCGCCATCGGAAGCGGTCCATCTCGCTGGGAGACGGAACCTGGGTCTCTGGGCGACGGGGGTCGGGGAATTTGAAGCCCTGGGGGTGAAACGGGGTTTTGAGAGTTCTGAGATTATACAAAATATTAAAAAAACATGTGTGCAATTCACACGTGGTAGAAATGAAACCTTCGAAAATTTTTGCTTCAAGATAAACACTGTATAATGCTTTCTCTCATTTTCTGCCACATTAAATCATCATCATCATTTCAGCCAAAAGACGGCCACTGCTGGACATAGGCCTCCCCCAAGTGTCGCCACATTGACCGGTCCCGTACGGATCGCATCCAGCGGATCCCCGCAACCTTCACCAGGTCATCGGTCCACCTAGTGGGAGGCCTTCCAACGCAACGTCTTCCGGACGGCCGATGGGGCCGTAAAGTTCTGGAGTGGCGACCGCGAACCGGAAGACGTTGCGTTGGAAGGCCACGTTAAATCTTATGAATATTATGTGTCTGTCTCTTTTTACTGTCTTTTTTCCGTTTCATCAACTTTCTAATCACAACGATGCTAAAGAAGTTTTCAATTCAAAACCCTGGGTATTATTAGGTAGCGAGATAAGATTCTTTTTATATAGTCCTTTTCGGCTAGCAAATAAAAAAAATATCCTGATATAAATTATATAAAATGTACTAACATGAGGAAACTTACAGGGGTGTGCCGTGTGGACGGCGAAACTGCGGTAGCTTCTCTGGTTGTGACGTCATAAACAAACAATTGACGATCGAACATACTAATCTCAATAAAAACAACGTGTAAGTTCCACTCACCTTGTCATCCTTAGGAGATTCCTCAGCATTCTCCAAAAAACGGTCAAAAGTCCCATAGTCACACTTTTCATACAACACATAGTCATCATCACTTATAGAGAAAGTCTTCTGCCGTTTAGATTCCCGCGGTCTTGAGAACACCGTATCTTCCTTCTCCAGCTGCAATTCTTCTATATCCTTGTCCCTCTGCGCAAATCTATCACTGACAATCTTCTCAATTTTATCCACTATAGGGAAAAACCTCCGCAGTTTAGGTCTTTTTATAATGTCATTATTATCACTAATACTATGATTATTATCACAATATGTATCACATTTATGCTTCTTTATCTTCTTTTCTTCTTCTTCAATTCTTCTAGATTCTTCCTGCGTCTTCTGGACCGATGCAAGGTTGTAGTTGCCCTCTGATCTGACCATTCCTCTGTCGCTACAAGAGTCACACGTCATTTGGAGAAGATTCCCACAGTCACACGATAATTCTTCTGTTTGGGTGGCGACAGTGTTTGTTTTTTTGAACTCAGCTGGTGGTTGTATATTGTGAATATCTGTGTCAACAAATGGGGATTTTGTCTCAATTCTGCTTGCTGGTAAAGTCAGATATGTCTGGTTTCTATAGCACCCGATAGCTCTGAATCTATCGAACCTCGAAGCTTGCAAAATCGGTATAGAAGTGTGTGTTTCTTTAAGTTTCACTAGACCGTCTCCTTCAGAAGATGTACTGTCATGATGTTTCTTAACCTTACACTCTTTGCGAAGCCGCCTTTTGTATTTAGCTATTTCTTTCAATCTCTGATCGTCAAGTTTCTTCGGTCTCTCCTTCCCATCTGATTCGTCATCACAATTACATTTATGCTTTCCGCTTTCGCTACAAGGAGTCAGCATTCGGTCATCAACCACGTTTGCATTATCAAACTTATTTCCTATACTGAGATCATTGAGTTTGCCGACAATTTCTTCGTGTACGTTAGGCGGAATATCCTTGCTTGATTTTCGTTTTTGGCAGGAGCATTTTATATGTGGTATGTCGTCAAGTCGTGGTAGACTTTCGAGTATGACATTGAGGTATAAGTTATTGCCGATGTCGGTGACTGGGAACTTGTGGTCGTTTGGGGGTCGGGCGAAGTCGGACTTTTTGTAGCTGTCTCTTGATATCTGTATGGAGTAAACGACGTTCAGTTTGCGATCAATCTCCTGGTCATCGCAGTTGGCTTCTATTTTTTTGAAGTTGCATGTCTCGCGGCTTAGCTTGCGTCTGGAAAGAGAAAGTTTGTGAGCAAGTGTTTTAATGTAAGAAGATGTTTTCTGACCAATCATTTGAAAAACGGAATTAGTGTGTGATTTTTTACAGTCGAGGGATCGACTGATAAAAAATGGTTACCCATTGACAAATAAGAAAGAAGAGAGGCTTTTACATTATTTCTAACTTTTTAAAACTAACTTGAAAAGACTCAAGTTGTTTTCATTGATCGGCAGCCAAATCCTTAAGCCTGGGAAGAAGTAGGTAACAACAACAAACCAGAAACTTATGTTTTAGACGATATTATAGATATACTATGACTTCACGTTTCCACTAAATTACAATCTCAAAAGAATTATATTTTAGATGTCAGAACGGACATTAATTGTACATCAACGATAGTCACTTAACATTTGGTGATCATCAGCTAACAGATGTCCAATAAGGAAGTTCTGCCTTCCGCGGAGACCCTCAAGAAACAAAAATATTTAAAACTATCAATCCAGTAGGTATAGACGTTTATAAAATGCTAGCCAATCTCGCTACACAAAGTTAGAAACCTGAAAGTCTGACAACCTGTCTCACCAAGAGCGTGTTCCACAATAAGTGGTAATGCAGTTGCTAATGATGGTCCTGTACTGGTACTTTAACCAGCAGTTTTTGTTGGTTACCTGTGTTCGATGGTACTGTCATCGGAGTCGCGGGCGGGCCACGCAGACAATAACTGCAGTTTGCTGAAATCTCCTAACGTTTTCTAGTCGCCTGGTAATTGACCAAAAGTATTTACATGCGTTCGATTGGACTACGGCGCTGGTTTCCTTGCCGAGCTGGAGCTACGTCAACACATGCAAGAAATTTAGCCATAACCGTATCATGACAATTCTTAGAATCTTAGTCTGTAGA
Source organism: Lycophotia porphyrea (assembly GCA_950005105.1). NCBI lineage: Eukaryota > Metazoa > Arthropoda > Insecta > Lepidoptera > Noctuidae > Lycophotia > Lycophotia porphyrea. The sequence continues at coordinate 1,074,185 of OX465410.1, read as the reverse complement.
CCTGCAGAATCTTAGTCTACCTGACCACTGCTCGATGAGGCCAAAATAGCCACTGGTTTGCTTCAGTTTATCCTTGATACCTCCTATTGTATAAACTACGAGTATGATACCTGCGTTTTGGAGGATTGTCATCGGAAAGCTGCAAGTTTTATTGAACACCTCCTGATGTTTCCTGTTCGCCTATTACTCACAGCTTCAAGTGATGAGTTTGTAATACTTGCGTTCGGTGGGACTATCATCGTCGCTGGTCTCCTTGACGCGGACGAGCCAGAAGCAAGTCCAGCTGCGACCGCACGGCATTCAGCAACCATTGAAATGTGCTGAACGCTGACGTTCTTTCACGATACCTCCTGCGTTTACCTAGTAGCCTGGTACTTAAACCTGCAGAATCATAGTTTATGATACTTGTTTAATGAAACTGTCATCAGTGCGGTGGTCACTGGTGTCCCTGAACTTGTATTTGATAGCTCCCGCTGTCTCCAAATCTCCTACTACTCAAAACTACATCTGTTTGTGTGTCACCTGTGTTCGGTGGTGCTGTCATCAAAGTTTTAGTCTGCCTGCGGTGAACCCTTTTTTTTTGTTTTTTTTTACGGATGGGAAATCCAGGTACTTTTAAAAAAAATCCAATCGTTTCCTAGTTGCCTAGTACAGTCTGATAAGTTAGTTACCTGCGTTCGGTGGGACTATCATCAATGCTGGTCTCCTTGAGGCGGGCGAGCCAGGCGGACAGCTGCGAGAAGTGCAGCTGCGACCGCACAGCATTCAGCAGCCATTGAGATGTGCTGAAAGCTGGGCTCTGGTCTCCCCTGAAAGACAGAAATAACTGTTATATGGGAGGAGAAAACAGACCGGTATGACGACTGCATAAGACAAGCCCAGCTGATTTTATAAATAGTGAGATAATCTGCATAGTGTTCCCACTTCTGGGGCACAGGGCTTTTACAGGGTTGTAACACGCGAGCGACTGCAGACTGGTAGATGTAGCATATCTTCCAATCTTTGGTTTAGAACACACGATTCGATTTCCTTCACAATTTTCGCGAGCAGAGCGGATGAAGTAAAATCTATTGTCTACCTGTGTTGGAACCTCTTTAGCTGGACGTATCTTTCTGGCGATTATTGGGACCAATTTGCCTTTCCGCTGATGCTGCTGATGTTGGACTTACTTCTTAACCTGCGCCCTCATGGTCCACCTCTCCATCAGCAGGGATCGGTGTGCATGCTTATCGAACGAGCCTCCTTCACGGCACAGAGAGTTGTAGCAGTCTTGGCAGTCGGGGGCTAACAGCACCTGAAATGTGGAGAAGACAGAAATTGAAGACTGACTTGGGAGTAAATGGGTTATTAATAGCGCCAATTGATGATGATACAAAAAAGACATAAATTATAACGAATAATCCGATGCGGTGTCAAGTCGTTTTGACGCAGAAGACTGATCTGTTCCGCTTGTATGGAAATAGGAGTTCTTCTGACCGGCTAAGCCTCGAAGCCTCACGTCGAAGTGTGATCACTCCAAAATAAGACTCGGTCACCTAGGTGGTGACCGAGTCTTATTTTGGAGTGATCACACTAAACTTGGATGTTATGTTTTGTAGTAATTTAAATTGAAGCACTTCAGTTATCCAGACTGACTGAAAGACTAGGGAAAATGTTCAGGTTGTCATGATAACCAACCTCAATGCAGACAGGGATCTGTTCGTCCCAAAGCGCCTGCACGCGGGTGTTGAGCTGAGCCACCACACCTGGCATCGGCTCCTCAGTCTCCGCTGGCTTCGGCTGGGTTTGAACCTGAAATCAATACAGCAGACCTAAGTTTTACTAAGGGCCCAAATTATTGACGGCTGTCCGAATGTTTTTCATAAAAAGTACCAGGGCACCAATTTTGAGAAAAATACTTCAGTTCCTTGGTTCGTCATCATTCTTTTGTTGCAGCACAGGACGTATGCTGTTGAAAGGTTTAGCAGCCAACATTTTAACGTATATCAGGCGGTCGTGAGAGGGGGGGGGGGGCAAAGCCACGGGGCTAGAACTGATGTTGAGCTATCCTAACAACAAAAGTACCAGGGCGTCATACCTGTGTGCTGGTGGAAGGTTTAGCAGCGATAATCTTGGCGTGTATCAGTCGGTCGTGGGGCGGGGCGCGAGCCGCGGGGCTAGAACTTCGCGACCTGATGATGAGACGGCCTAGTTGCAGGAGAAGGTTGGGCCCGGACGCCGGTGGCGCCGCCGCCGGCACGGGATCGCAACTATGCATCTGGAAAAATATAAAGTGACTATTAGTACAAAGAAACTTACGTTATGCTCCCCAAGAATATAAGCAGGAATGGCAGAACGCCATCAGCTCCTGAATCTTTCGACACTGCTTTTACTTTGTATCAGTTGCTTCTTGACTGCGAAAATTACTGCAAAATTGAAACTTTTTCTAAGGTCGATATAACGCAGTGTTAATCCAACCCAGTTTTTTTGGCAGAAGTATTTCGCGACTTGTTGCAAAACGACTCCAATCATTTAGTACCCGGAAGATCTGTCATACGAAAGCGCGAACGCCTAAAAGGTTATGGGTCGAAAACCTATATGGTAGTTCCCGTTGACCTAGAATCACGTTTGGCAAGAAGCAATATCTTACAGCACATGTAACGGAAAAAATCTGAAAACCGCAAATATGTAGTTTAATAACAAAATACCTACAAGTTTATACGGAACCCTCAGTGCGCGAGTCCAACTCGCACTTGGCGGGTTTTTTGGCGCACTTAAAAGGTACAAAGGACGACGTAAATTATTGGTGAGATGCACCAGTTTTCTCCTACGTCATTATGTTTACAGAATTGGGTCATGTTCCCTATAAAAAATAGGTCACGATTATCATAATTCCCTTACATGGTAAACCGACTCTTTGTTTCCAATTCCATAAAGGAGAATGGGCGTTTTGGTCTATCAGCGGCCAACAACGAAATAGGTTTTAAATAAAAGTACTATTACTAACGACCAACTTTTATTATGGACGTGACATTGTAGCTCAATTAGAAAAAAAATGTAGTATATAGAAGATTATATATGGGCCCGCGTGGTGGATTATAGCCCATTCCCTCTCATAGAGAGGAGGCCTGTGTCCCAGCAGTGGGAACATTAAAAGGCTGATGATGATGATATAGAAGATTAAGTAGATATTAAATACAAGAAAATGGCTTTGTACGGAGTAATATTAGACGTCTATGATGATTTGACGCGATTCAATTACTCTACCTATATGCCCGAAATCAAAGATTGCAGTGCAGACCAGCTCACTACTGAACAAGCTAATAGAAGTAGGCTGGTCACACTATGCCGATGGGTGGTGGAAGTCATAAATGGGAGATTCAAACGTGATTTCAAGTTGTTCCGGCAAGATTATTTTAATCGCGCTTTGAGCCATATGTACAAATAGCAGCAGCACTCATCAATGCTTTCCAGGTTCTCCAATTCATGATAGTATTCATGCAGCCTCGTTTGTAGATATTATTAATGAACGCTTCGGAAGACCGAACCTCTTAGCGGACTATGTTGTCCGTCATAACGTAAATAGGCAAAGAGCAACGTTCTCAAGAATCAGCAGTGACCTTTTCGAAGACTTCCCGGTCATGTCTGAAGAAGATCTAATTCTGTTTGCTCTCGGTTCATATCAAATCAAGTTAGCTCGCAGCTACTACGCTGAGCACTTAGTAGAAGGATTATACAATATTGAAGTATACCGGGAGCAACAAATAAGGCAACTTAGAAACTTCATTGAGGAAGGAGACATTTGGTCGTTACGTATCCGTCATACAATCTAGACACGTAAGATCCAGAATATATTATTCATATTATATTGTAATTGACCGGCAAAAGAACGGACGGGAAGCAATTGCTCATTATTATTACACTTGCCTAAGTGGAAGGCGCACAATCGGTTGCTGCGCACACGTTATGTGTGTAGTGTGGTTTTTGGCATGGGCTAGACATAAAGATGGGGACATATTATTACCGGCATTAGAACTAAGTGCTATTATTGTACATGAGTAGGTTTTTTTTTGTAATAATGGCTGTTTTATCGTGTAATTATTATATTTCATAAGTCATTTCATTTTATTTCCTCATTTTAAGGCTGAAAATAATAAGTTAGATTATATAAAAAGGCAGGTAAACAGTAAAACTAAAAATGAATATAATTCAGTTCATAATTACACCACAGAGATAAAACTTCTCCAAAGTGATTGTAGGACTAAGCCAAACCAAAAAATAATAGTTTTGGTCTTGGCCGCTGATAGACCAAACGCCATACAATTTTGCCCATCCTCCTTTAACAATCAAAAGTACCAAGTTCATCAAAAAAAAAAAAAACATTGCACACATGTTTTTTTTTGATGAATTTGGCACTTTTGAATTCACACGTGGTAGTAGTGAAACCTTCAAAAATGTTGCCTCCTATCTCATTTTCTTTCACGTTAAATCTTATGAATTTATGTGTCTGTCTCTTTTTACTGTCGCTTTTTCGTTTCATCGACTTTCAAATCACAACGATGCTCAAGAAGTTTTCACTTCAAAAAAAATCGTTACATTGCAACAGACAAAGAACTGAACCGACAAAACATTTCCAACCCCGATGCTAGTAACAAAGAGCTTCGAAACCAGGGCACCGGGAAATCGGGTCACTGTGGGGGAGAGGTTGCATCATACAATGTAGGCCAAGGATAGTACCAGCGATGTTGCCAGATATATGGGATGGGTGGGCAATGACGGAAAATTTAATTTAAAAGGGACTGTTTTTATTTTGGCTTTTGTCATTTTGTGGATGTATTTTTTGATGTTGGAAATTTTCCGACGATCCCGAACAAAGAAACATAATTGTGGCGCAAAACTAATCTGATGATGACCTGTACCAACAACAGAAACACCAGGGCGACATACCAATTTAATGATGGAAACCGCATCAAAATTCATTGTCAAGCTTATTATGACTCAAACCCTGAGAGAAGACCCAATGAATAGGATCATGATTCTCTTGCCCTTGACCCAATTCATTTGGGGTCGGCGCAGTATGTCTTTTTCTTCCTTACTTCTCTAATACTCGTCATCTCGTCAGACACCTCCTTTCTTGCCATATCATCCTTCACACAGTCCAGCCAACGTTTCTTTGGTCTTCCTCTACTCTTATATATCCATCCACAGTCATACTCAAAACTTTCCTCACGACGTTTTTCTCATTCCTCCGCATCACATGCCCATACCACGACCACCGATTACCACACAACTTTTCAGAAGAGCAATCCAATGAATAGGATGAATTTTTATTAAAAGGGAGGATATTATTTATAGCGGTTATTAAGTAGTTTATTTGTGATCCGCAAAGCGTAGACCGGTCAAATTTGAAAGTAGGTCAAAGCTAACTTCTAAAGGAAGAACACTTCTTGGTAAAGCTGAGAGTTCACAAGATCAATACTGGAAAAACCCTTATATATATGCAAGGGGTATCGTGTTTCCAGGAACTGGGTTTGCTGAGGTCAGATAGGCAGTCGCTCCATGTTAAAAACTGGTCTTCTGCCATCTCCCAAACCTTTTCCCAAATAAAGGTCGTGTCCCAGTCTATCCAGATGCAGCTGAATACCAGAATTGACCAACTCTAAAACCCTTTCATAATAAAAATCGTGTTTAAAACGACAAACATTTTGAAAATCAAATTGCATTACTATACGAACATGACTGCAATAAAATTTAAAACGTGACCATTACCACACAATATTATGAAGTCGAGTATTGCACTTGGCAACAGGGCGATAATGCGTATTGGTAAGCAACAATGTGACACGGTACATCCGTCACTATTTGTACCTTACACATGGTATTAGTGTATTACGTAATATGCTAAATTTTATTATAATTATTTTAGTCACACTAGGACCAAATGAAGCATTTTCCATGACGGATGCGAAATGTCTGAATATGGATGGCGATGACAGTGGGGGAAGACCGAAGAAACGATGGATGGTCTGTGTAGATGATATGGCTAGAAAACCGACTCGTGATCCGCTAGGCAAGTCTCAACACGATGAGCGATCTGGACGCGTACCGCAGGGGCTGGTTCGAGGAGACACGGGTAAAGAGCTCATGGACGGAATGGGGGAGGCCTTTGCACAGCACTGGGACAGTACAGGATAAAAGATAAAAGCAGCGTTAGGCGATAATTGTCCGGCATTTTGCCGAATTGGGCCTAAAGAAGTTTTCCCAACTTTGGTTGTAGGCGATGTAATCTTGGGAACTATTTATCCGATTCCGATAATTCTTCACTAATAGGTACTCCCCGAGTGTTATTTGCTATATTGACAACGTTCATATTCATAACGTGAGCGAAACCGCGGGCAAAAACTAGTTAAACATATTTTCTTTCCTCAATTTCATTTAATCTGAATTCCATCAGTTACCTAACCCATCCGCGTGTTAACCTCGCACGGTTAACCTCTATTCTTAACCGCGAATGAATATAAACAGATTTTAACTATAAGAATACAGTTCCTACTGCTCACACACATATTTGGAACCTCTCCAGAAACGTGGACCGAAGTATGTGTATTTTAGTTTATTTATTTATTTATACGAGATGTCGGAAGAACTGTTGATATATTTTTTACTATGTAGCTTCAAAACTGGTACACAAGAAAGCAACTCTTCCCGAAGTCGGTCTGTGGGTCCATTTCATGTCGAGATCTCTTCGGGCCTCAGAGAGCACCGTAGGTATTTGCCAGTCGTTACGGTTAGTCAGAAACCTAACAGTCTAACAACCAGACTTACCAAGGGCGACCGTGTCACCTGTACTGGTTGTAGAGGTCAGAGCAGTCGCTGTATGTAAAATGCTGGTATTGAGCAGCATCCCGTGAGACTGGAAACCAACTCCACGCAAATGATGATAGTAAAATACAAAGGAGCTCTATAATCGATAGCTGTAATCTGAGTCTTCACGTTTACAGTTAAGAGTATACTTCTAGCTAAGTGTGCACCATCGACGACCCATCATCGCTTGCCATTCGATGAGATAGTAGATTGTATGTTGTCGTTGTTGTCAGCTAGTGCTGATGCCCGCGGCTTCGCCCGCGTGGATGTAGGTTATCGCGACCAAAAGTAATCCTGAAATTTTGATCCCGTTTCCGCAACAAAAACTTAACAAATTATATACTAAAACCTTCTTCAAGAACCACTCTATCCATTGGTGAAACCAGCATAAAAATCGTTTACAGAGGACTTTGTTTAATAATATGTAGTGATAAAGGCCTTGCAATCAAAATAACATCTATACCAAAACGAAAACCTTTTCTCATACAGAAAAATGATCAAGCGTTGATGACCAAGTTTGCTCACTGCGTGTTGACAATCTCCCACCGGTCGTGTCGGATTGCCGTCTAGTCTCACGGGATGCAGTTCAATACTATCAGCGACTGCCTATCTGACCTCCACAACCCAGTAACAGGTGTCACGATAACCCTTGGTAAGTCTGGTTGTTAGACTGTCAGGTTTCTGGCAACCCGACGAGTCGGTCGACGGGTCGAGAGATCTCGACATGAAATGGATGTTACTCCATCCACAAACCGACTTCGGTAAGAGTTGGTTGTTTGTGTACAAGTTCTAAAGCTAGACGGAACTATGAGAGTGAGAGAGGAGAGTCCACCTGTGTTTGCACACTGCATCGATGGGTTTCTCTTTTCCGAGATTTGACCAAAATCGGTAAGGACTGTTGGCAATTACATCCATTGTCTCTTTTCCGCATAAGAATTGCTGATAGCTAACCTATTTAGAAATCGATAGCTTATCAAAATTTTATCACAAAACGATGGTATCGCAAGGACGTCTGTGGTTGAATGTTTGATAATAATGTTATTTCATACCAGTGCCATTTTAACAGCTGTGTTCTTCACTTACATCTGCCTATGAGCTTACGAAATACAGACGTGGTCATTATCATTGTCTTGACCTGATTGCAATTTATTCCACATTGCATTTTTTTTTGCGGTCGCCACAGTTTGTCTTCTTCTTCCATACTTCTCTTTCGTCATCTTTGCAGTCACCTCCTTCCTAGCCACACGATCTTTCACATAATCCATCGATCGTTTCTTAGGTCTTCCCCTACTCTTATAGCCATTCACGATCATACTTGAAACTTTCCAGATATATTATATGGACGTCGTCGTAACGACTGTCAGATTGTCGAAATTTTATTGATGTTGCATTGAAATTGACGTCATCTGAATTGCAAATCTTTGGCATGGAAAATTGGGAACGTTGCAAAAAAAAAACCAGATTAAAAATACCACGATATGACCAAATCTGGGAAAACAAGAAATCCAGTTTCGGTGACTCTGGTAAAACAGAAGTTCTGATAGTATGAAAGAGTACAAATCTTAGCAAAATCTCCGAACCCCATTTTCTTACCAAAACTAGTTTACCAGCAAAATCTGAGTCATCAATTCGAGAAGAAGATTTTATTTCATACAAGTACTTGGGAGGAAGAAGTACTGCAGAGGTTTGCTGTCAATGAATGCATGTTAACATTCCTCCAATCAATGATAGCCAATAGATAGGCACACTTTAGGTGACTATGAATTCTACCATGTTCATACCATTTCCTGTAAGTACTAGGCGACCAGAAGTATCCAAGATATTCCGATAAACAAGGCATGCAACACATGGCATGCCAACAGCTGATTAACACGAGTTCTGCCATCGTTTATCTACAAATTGAATTGTATTCTCCCCTTATCTTTAAGAGGTGAGCAGAGAGAATGGTATCTTTAACATGATGGCACGTTTGCAAATCATGCATTTTATGCGATAAGACTATACTACTATTTGTTGAATAGATGCAAGCCATTTTGTCTAATAATATCAGCCAGTTATTGTTTCACCGCAGAACAAAGGGCTCTTCTCATGCAGAATAGGCACGAACATTGATCACCCACGTTTGCTCACTGCGTGTCGGCGATTTTAGACCATAGATTTCCATGCTATGTTTTTTCTTTTAGAAACACAATTTTTAACCTTTTCAACCTCTCAAAATACTAGGATAACACAAAATGTAACAAGTAGCATTGACCAGCAACCAACTTATAAGCTGGACCGTCCTGCTTGCTACCAGGATATCAGTGAAACATGTGTTTCTTTGTCAACAACATCCATTGCGTACATACTACGCAGTTCGTGCACGCGCACATTTTGCGTAACATTTTAATGATGACTATAAACTTGATGTTCTGTATGATAGTTATCATCTGCCTAACCGTTTCCTAACTATGTTGGGGTCGGCTTCCAGTCTAACCGGGTGCAGCTGAATATCAGTATTTCATGAAGCGCCTGCCTATCTGAAATAAGATTGATTGTCATACTACCCTTCGATGTTCTGTATATCAACAATGTTCGTCTATAGGATAGGCAGCATCCTCCTTCCGACTGTTTATAACATACTGCAATCGCCAATCCATATACCTACTAGGTGTTTTAGTTTCGAAAACCAATCGGCAGTCATTGGGAGAGCTCATTTTGTTAGAAAATGGTAACTGATATAATGATGTTACAGCAAGAATAGAGGTGAATGATCAAAATAATGTCTTCATTTTTGTTTAGAAGTGGAATCAAAATCTATATTTCGTTATAAACACAGCAGGTCCCAAAACAGTTCCCTGAAGAAGTCTAAAAAAGATACAGATTTCCAAAGAAAAAAATCTGGGTGATAATTTTCAAAAATTACACTAACACTTAATCATATTTGTTGATAATAAAATAAGTTATTTTTAATCCCGAAACTAATTAATAAGGTACCTACAGACTCCGAAACATACTAACCTATAAACGATAGAAGCGTTGATATACTAATTCACGTCACTTATCTAAATTCTGCTCACGGAAACATATCTAAAAATACACTTCTGTATGTTGACAAACATTCGTTTATCTCTTTCTATCTCGTGTGCTTCTATGTTCTATCTCTTTTTCACCGAGTCACAACATATGGTAACGATACTTGACTATTCTTTAGTAGGGGGGGTACTTGTTATGATTATACGATTTTGGTTAGCAACACGTTTTTTTATAGTTACTCTTTCCTCTGCGAAAAATTGTGACGATATGGTAGCTGATTTGTCATACATTTTGTTGATGAAAGGTTCATTATCTTTAATACCGAGGTCATAATGTCACTTACTATAGACTACACAATTCTTATTAAGATTTAGGTCCTATAAGCCATGACTTTTGTCAACTACGCTTTGGTCGGCATCCAGTCTATCCGAATGCTGCGGAATATCATTATTTTACATGAAGCGTCTGTCTTTTGAACTCCATAACCCAATTACAAGGTTATTCATGTTATCCTGCCTTTTGCCAAATTTATTTGTGATCAGTCCAGATCCATGTCTTCTTCTTCCATATCTATCAGAAGTCATTTCAGTGTTAAACTCTTTTCTATCCATATCGTCTTTTACACAATTTTGATATCACAAAGTTAGATCAGATTTTAAACCAGGTCTATTCCTACTATTTTCAGACTGGAGACGTATAGCAAAGGACTGAATACTGTGACATTTTCGGAGGAGCTTAGGAGGAGTCTATGTCCAGCAGTGGGAGTGCTATGGTAGCCGCGAAATTAAAATTTTCTTAATTGACAAATGGCAGGTCAATGCCATGTTGTATGTTGAACCAAATATGATTCGCGATGCATAGTTTAATCATCGCACCTTAAAAGCGAGACAAAGATCAGATGCGAAGGACTCGTAACAGGTGTTCGCGTATGACCAGATGTATTAATGTGGACAGAGAAAAAGGAGTATGGAAGGATCGTAGCAGACGGCGTTCTTTAGATTCTACCAGCCCTTATGGGGATAGCACGTGATTATATTTTGGAACTGTTTCTATGGCAGATTACGAGAAAGATTTCTCAGAAATTGACGACCAAATTAGTACATTAAGTCATTAAAAAGTACTCCTCGAGCCAAGATAAACAGGGTTGCTAAGGTGAAACTGGGCTGGAGCCAGGTAACTGTCACTTTTAGTTGATTATGCTCTGGTTGTCACGTTACCAAGGGTACGGCACGAGATTTGAGCACCATTGATTGGCTATATTTAGGGTATCGTAATTATAGATACTTTATTGAAGTCTTGTTAAGGGTTTTTTTTTTGGATGAATAACCAATATTTGCTTGGAAAAATACATTCAATATACATAACATAACATCACGCCTGTAATCCCCGATGGGTTAGGCAGAGGAGTACCTATTAGTAGACCCACATTTCGCCAGTTATTTATACCCATGTAATAGGGGGCGAGTCTTTTGCTATCAACCGGGCACAATTCCAGTCTCCGTGGCTGCTACTGAGAAAATTCCTGATGAAAAGTCTAATAACACTTTGCTTGACCAGGGAATCGATCTCAGGACCTCATGCTCAGCAGTCGGACTTGCGAACACTTGACCAATGAGGCAGTCAATTTGTAAAAATCATTTTGTTTTAGTCATTGAAAATGCAGATTTTACTTAATGTAATACATGGAAGATATCTCCAAAAGGACTAGGATACCAAATTAGCTAGAAGGTTTCTCATGTGGAGCAACGGTTTTCTTGGTCGAAAAGGATTAAAGGACCTTTGCACTGGTTACATTTTTCCTGTCAATTGCTTATCCACGAAGACACAAAATATTACAAGTGGTCATCATTTCAGCCGACAGACTTCCACTGCTGGACATAGGCCTCGCCCAAGTGTCACCACATTAACCGGTTCCGTGCGTCTAGCATCCAGCGGATACCCGCCACCTTCACCAGGTCATCGGTCCATCTAGTGGGCGGCCTGCCAACGCAACGTCTTCCGGTTCGCGGTCGCCACTCCAGGACTTTTCGGCCCCATCGGCCATCCGTTCTGGGTGCTCTGCCGACCTGACTTACAAGTGGTATTAAATTGTAATTCAACCAGTAATTCTGGCTACCCCCACCAGAAAAAATACACGTGCCATTAGCGTGATAATATAGCCACAGGTGTTAAGAAGTCGAGCATTACATTATGATGTAACTGCGCAGAATAGTACTAGGCGATCAGGAAGTTAAGAAGTTGTACTAAACTCATTTGAATAAACCTTCAGACGACATGGCAGAGGAAAACTAACTTTACGCTGTAGGATTAAAGTTTATATTTGAGTGTACAGGTGTCGATTACCGAAATAGTAGGAGGATTGTTTTTGTTTTTAATTCTTGAATCGTTGGATTCACTCTGATATACATATTTGTAGCTTGTCTATATGTATGTTTCCTTACCCACAAAATTTTGTTGAATGCAGTAATTTGTGTGAGAAATGTATTTAAGATGGGTACTTACTACTAGATGCTAGAGGAAGCAATAGGCATGTTTCCTGAGTAAAAAATATATAATTCTAGGTATTTAGTCCGTCAGTTAGATTATTGAAAAATATTGGATACGTATTTTTTTGTTTTATCAAATCAATAAAATATAACGAAGATAAAACTCATGAAAGTTCATGAGTGGGGGCTTGTGACGTCACTTTCCGCTAAAAAGTGTACCGAAATGTGACGTCACACGAGTTTTCGACGCACTGCATCGTCCTCATTTTTAGTTTTCGAGAAGCAAAAATAGGACGTGTCTAATATTTTTTGGAAATCTATCTGACGGACTAATTAGATTTTTTTGGTCAACTACCCTGTTGCATAGAAAAATGATTGTATTTTACACTCGTAATATTTGTATAGATAGCACCCTGTTTCACCAATAAATTATCTTCTTAGCGTGTCGATGACAATTTAAATTGAGTCAGGCCGAAATTTGGCGACAAGTTTGGCACTTTCAGTAGCGTCCATCAGCTCTAGATTATGACAGTGTCATATTTGCGTTGCCCTATCTATCGTAGGTAAGTATATTTAAGTAAATGTTTTTGGGAAGATCGGAAAGCAACGAGGGGGGCCTTTTACCATCGGTGGGGTAACACAAAAAAACTAGCCAAGTGCGACTCGGACTCGCGCACGAACTGTTTTGTACCTTGATACCCCCTTAAATATTTATTTGATTTTAATTTAACTATTTATTTTTAAAGTGATCATACAACTAAAGGCTTATTATTCCCAGGAGCTCTAAATCTATTGTTCTCCAAACAATTTCCCTCCATACATTGATTCCCAACAGCTCCAAAATAATGGAGCTGTTGCATTAGTTAAATAATAAAATACTACATTTTTTTTTTAAATTGGAGCCGAATAATATTATGGAGCGCCTGGGAATAAGCCCAACTAAATATTCAGTTCAGGGGAGCAGCGGTGGCCCAGTGGTAGCGACCCCGACTTACGAACAGTAAGTCGTGGGTTCGAATCCAGGCAGGCGCATTACTTTGTGTAATTTATTTCATCACCACTGCTCTCAAAACGGTGAAGGAAAACATCGTGAGGAAACCGACATGAACCAAAAAATCGAAGACATGTGACATCTACCAATCCGCACTGGACCCGCGTGGTGGATTATAGCCCAATCCTTTTCATAAAGAGAGGAGGCCTGTGTCCCAGCAGTGGGAACATTATAGGCTGATGATGATGATGATGAAATATTCAGTGAATATTTCAAGCGGCTATCTGTTGCCGTTAAACAACGTTGTTGACGTTATCAATATCGAGCAAACCCGAGCAAGACAAAAACAAGTTTGTTGTATGGGAGCCCCTCTTAAGTATTTAATTTATTCTGTTTTTTAGTATTTTTTGTTATAGCGGCAACAGAAATAAATCATCTGTGAAAATTTCAACTGTCTAACTATCACCATTCATAAGATACAGCCTGGTGACAAACAGCCAGACAGACGGACAACGGAGTCTTAGTAATAGAGTCCCGTTTTACACTTTGGGTACGGAACGCTAAAAAGCAGCACCCTTTTCTATGTCAAATTACTGTAATGACATCATCAAAACTTACAAAAGATGTCAAATGCAGCGTTTCCGAGTTATTTACAAATATTAAAACTTTGTAAGCTCGATGCCTGTTTCATGGGCCTTGAACGTAAATAGTGAAGTGTGGGCGAACCATAGGTACACACCTGCCTAACCCTTAGGGGATTGCAGGCATGATGTTATATGAAGATTTAGCTTTTTTTTCTTTTTCGGATGGGAAATCATCAAATGACTTATTCCGCTCTGGGCAGAGCGGAAGGGAGTGTCAGACTTGTACTGACTAAAAACCGATCCATTTTCCTTCCTTGCCCTTTGTTCCAGGGCCGCGGTATCTCTCTCGAACAGTCCCGCAGCCCTGGCAGGCATCGGCCCTTGCGGGTTCCTCCCTGTTTGCTGACATCTCTTTGAGGCGCGCGTGGAACTCGAACGTGCCGTCAACACGGCCGGTCGTCAAATTAAAAGACGAACGGACGGCGAGCTAGCTCATTACTCACCATCCACAGGTCCGAGAATTGGCTTAATTTGCAAGCTGCAAGACGAAAGTTTTGAAAGTATATAAAATGCATTGAAACACGCCTATATCAAGCGACCTGCTGACCTATTTACCTAGATACTATGATGAAAACTACACTTTCCGTGCATACATTGAGTTTCTTGCCTAGATGAAATTTACATAACATCAAGCCTGTATCCCCGAAGAAAACAGTTACATTCGAGTCCCATATAATAGGGACGAGCCTATTGCCGTCAACCGGGCATAAATCTAGACTACGCTGTTGAGAAATTCCGGATGGATAAATATAAGAATTCAGCCGATCTGGGAATCTAACACAGAGCCACATGATCAGGACTTCAGAGGTAGGACTTGGGCTGCGGGACTGTTCGAAAGAGATACCGCGGCCCTGGAACACAAAGGGCAAGGAAGGAACATGGATGGGTTTAGTCAGCACAAGTCTGACACTCCCTTCAACTCCGCCCAGAGCGGGAGAAGTCATTTGATGATTTCCCATCCGAAAGAGATAGGACGGACAAAGAGGTAGGACTTGCATGCAGCAAATGACATTTGGTGTTAGTTACCAAAGGGTATCGTTTCAGTTCATAGGTTGTGGTAGGCAGTCGCTCCATATAAAATACTGGTATTCAGCTGGATCCGCTTAGACTGGAAACCGACCCCAACATGGTTAGGAAAAGCCTACGCTTAGACTGGAAACCGACCCCAACATGGTTGGGAAAAGCCTAGCCTTTTCCCAACCATGTTGGGGTCGGTTTCCAGCAGGGCTCGGAACCGGTTTAAAAAGAGCGGTTAATTTCGATTAAATACCGGTAAATATATCGTTCCTTTATTTACCGGTTAAACAAGTGAACTGTTTTTATGTAACCCAAATGGTAAAGGTTACCGGTAACATAAGCACAAATGGTTTTGACACCCAAATTAACCGGTTAATTTCATAATTCGTACCTAATTTGTTTTCGTCTATTTTTTTAACACTTTCTAGAAGTTATAGTTACATTACCCCAGAAAATATTATGAAAAAAATAAATGGTTCATCTGAGGACGACAAAACAACCGAAGAACTTAAATGTTGCGGGTAGATTCATGTTTCGACTTGCTTAGTTGCGCACCCGCAATCGTCGAGCATACCTACGCCAGTCGTCACCCACTCCTCGTTCATTGCGTTTGGATTTTGGACAATTCGTAAACTCACAACGGAGATATAATTATTTTTATTCTTGTGGTGAATGTGACAGACCAGTATTTATTATGGGGAGAAAAAAAGTGAATAGAATCTATTCCATGTTTACGTACGACGAAGAAACCAAAAAATCCAAGTGTCTAATGGAAGGCTGTAATGCAACTATCAAAGTAAGTCGTTTTCTCTATTCTAATCTTTATTATCATGATTGCTGCGTACCTATTTTGTTATACTTTATGTTACATATTTACACAGCTATGGTAAACGAATAGTCATAAACCAAGTACCTAATTAAGTACTTTTTGACTGGCCACGGACCTACCGATTTCGAACCGAACCGACAGAAAAGAATTGAAATCGGATGTCTAGAATGTTACACAAAATCCGTCACATGCCTACCGATCCGACGGTAGGTATGAGGACGGTATCGTATCGGTAGGTATGTAACGTATGGTAGGTACATTTTGTATTGCATTCTAACCTTCCGATTTCTCGGGCCTAGGGTCAGTGGCCAGTCGAAACGAAAATACCTACTCATTGTTAATTTTTTTTTTAATGCGATTTCAATCCTATGCAAATCCTATGAAATTTCATATTCATTGACAATCGCGTAGGTACCTACAGTACGACACAACTTAGATGTAGCATGGGCAAAATTAAAAAAAAACGTAAAACTAATCACATCCGTACTGAGTGCGCCTTCAAAATCACTAATCTTTAGGTAAGTAGGTAGGTACTATTGCTTTAGAAGAAAATGATCTTTATGCAAACTCAATATCTTGTAAAGTTGTTGTAGTGTAAGTTGTTTATTTTTGTTCGAATTGTTGTACACCGATGCTACATCTAAGTTGTGTCGTACTGTAATTGGACGTGAAAAAAACATTATAATAATATTATAATATTAATGCGCATTTTGTTCATAGTGTTTATGTTTGTAGGGAAACCATGGTGCAAACTTGTTGCGACATTTTTATTCTCAACATAGAGCAAAATACGAGGAAATTCACAATATAAATTTGGCAGCTAAAGAAAACATGCCGCCGCAACCGTCTAAAGCCACCAAAAGTGTAATGCAGTGCTGCACGAGACTTGTAACAGATCATGGACGTCCATTTAGCTTAATTGAAGACAAAGCATTCAAAGACCTTCTTATGTTAATACCAGGGGTGACACAAAATCAGCAGCAAGCAATTAATATAAAAAATGTACGATCCAGTATACAAGATATGGCTCACGAAATTCGTGGAAAGATTTGTAACGAAATCAAAAATAATCTACTTGCACTTAAAGTAGACGTTGCATCTATTAAGTTGCGAAGATTTCTGGGACTAAATATACAGTATGTTGTGGGTAGGTATGATTTTCAGATCTTTTTGCTTTTTTTAGAAACGTCGCCCCACTAGCAATTTCTCCTGTATCGTGGGTGCGTTTCAAAAACATGAAATATCACATACACATACACAAACACCCAGGCTCGGGACAAACATCTGTTGAGAACACTTTTTTTGTCTCGTGCGGGAATCGAACCCGCATAACCCGTAGTTAGTCCAATTGCTTAGCCACTGTGCTAATCAGGTCGTCAACTACTAATTAAAATATTTTTTTTCAGATGGAAAGATTGTCCTTCGAAATATAAGTATCATAGAATTGCACGATAGAAATACAGGACAGTATTTAAAGGACAATGTAGCCGATTGTCTTAGCAGGTACGGCATAGATCTAAACCAAATACAAACTATCACTACTGACAATGGAGCAAATATGATAAGTATGACTAACCAAATAAACGAGGCAGCCAGGGAGTCAATAAGCCAGTCACTAACTGAATCATTTAGTGAATCGGACATCGAAATGGACGGCGAATACAACGAGGAGGACTCTGCTTTTTTTCAACAGAGTGACTTAGAGATTGGTTCAGGTAGCACATCTGGTACAGTTCGCACGGTTACAAGCGTACGATGTGCTGCGCACTGTCTACAGCTCGCCATCAAAGATGCCTGCCAAGAAATAGAGGAATTTCTTGGGCATTGCCGAAGAATCGCTCGTAATTTACGTACGCCAAATATGGCAATGCGTCTAAAATTACTAAAACTGCAAAATGCAGTGATTGATACTCCCATTCGATGGGATTCTACCGCAGATATGCTAGAAAGACTGCATAAACTAAAAGATTTTTGCATCGCTAACTTAAATTCCGAACCAGAAGTCATTTGGGATTCTATTGAAAATTATTTAAACGTCTTACGGCCGTGCAGGGTTTTATCAAAAAAATTGCAAAAGGAACAACTAACTTTTGGCGATTTCTACATTGCTTGGATGAAGTGTCGTCTCGAAGTCGAACAACTACATAGCTCTTTTGCCCGGCGTTTGCTGTCCTGTTTAAGAAGTCGTCAAGAAGTGCTTTTCAGCAATAAATACTTTCTCGCAGCTATTTACCTCGACCCGAGAGTAAATGCTACACTTACGACTACACAACAAAACTGCGCAAGGGCTGTGTTAGTTGAAACATATAAAAGGTTGACTAACTTAAAAAGAAGAACGACTGCAGAAGCGACTTCAGAACCTTCCATTCCAGGAGTTAACGATAGCGTTGTTCCAGGAACTTCTGCAGAACTTGATTCATTTAATGAAGATATAAATTTTGACAGCTACCTTCGCCAACATTTTGTTACCAACAGAGATATAAATATAGATCAACAAAATTTACAATCATTAGAAAGAGAAATTCATTTTAAGTTAGTTGCTTTTTTACAAGAACCAGTATTACCGTCGAAAAACAGCATTTTAGAGTATTGGGAGCAGAAGAAAATGACGGATCCATATTTATACAACCTGGCAAAAGTAGTTTTGGCGACACCACCGACAAGTGTTAGTGTTGAGAGGCTCTTTTCGTCTTTGAAATTTGTCCTTAACAATTTACGTATGTCATTGAATGACTTAATAATTGATGATGTTTTGGTAGTCAGAAATAATCATTTATTTTCGTTGGAGTAATATTTTAATAGTATGTCAAAATGTTGGACCTCCCTTACTAATTTTGAACAGCTGATGATAACTTTATATGGTAAGGCCAATTTTTTTCTTGGGAATAGACTATAACTTTCTTGGAAAAAGTTGTTCATTTCTATTGGCAGAAGCAGTAGGTATTTCAAAGCAAATCTCATGGGTCTTATCGTATCCATCCTGTATAAATAATAATACAGGCTCTGCCTAGATATTAGGCCGTGTGTGAGTTGTACCAAAATATTGTTATTTTTATTTTCTTGATTGTGAATCGTTGGTAATTCAAATTCAATAAAAGTTTTTTTTTTTTCATCTCTAAAAATTACATTTTTGTGTACAAAATGAATAGTACCTACCTAACCTAGTAATAAGTGGGAGATCTGTGATTTGTGGAGTCTAAACTAATCCTAGGCCTAGGCCCTCCCTATAACATCAAGATTATTATGAGTAGGTACTTACGGAATTATTTATTGATCATTATTTTTTTGTTATAAAAAAATTTTGAAAAATACTATTTTCAGTGTGATTCATATTAAGCAGATAATAAGAAGTTGTTGCATTGTTTACTAATTGAGTACAGAAATAAAACAATTTTATTAATTATTATATATTTTATTTATAACAAAAACCCTATTGACTTAATTTTTTTCCGTATCAGTCACTTCAATTTCGTCTGTATGATGACCTTTTACAATGTTTAAAAAGTTTAATATTTTTACGTAACACCTTGTACGCATACACGGTGAGATATGCTTTAATTCCTCTTTAAGGAGGTCTGCAAAATGGTCATTCCTTTTGTCTTCTTCTATTCTTGAATGTTGTGAACAAGACAAACATATTTTATTTAAGTTTGGCTCGTTTACTTCTACTTTTTTTTTTTTCGACGTCATGTTTGATTTTAACAAAGACGGAGATGAAGGGCGCTCCAAATCGTCATCTGAGTCAAGAGGATGTGGAGATTTGCTCCGCTTTAATCCTGGTAAGAATAAATTTAATAAATTAACTTAAGACGGAAGCTAGTTAAAATGAAGTCAACATAATTAATTCGAATAAAACTCACCTCTATTATTCATTCTTCGTTGCCTATTAGTAATTAAAGTCCTTGTATCGTGTGGCGGCGACGTTGCGAACTTGCATGCGACTTGATACGACTAAAATTTTGTAAGTAAATGACATCGCAACTTCCAGAACGTGCGAGCGAGAGTGGCGGAGGCCGGGGGCCCTATCAAACTTGGTTTTAACCGGTTAATTTTCAGTATCAAAACCAAAATTCATGGAAAACCGATAAATCGCATAAACCGGTAAAAACCGGTAAAGTGCAACCTTTAACCTAAATCGATTTCGGTTTGGCGTCAATGACCGTTACCGGTTAAGAATTTCAACCGGTTTCCGAGCCCTGGTTTCCAGAACAGAATGGTAATGATAATACAATAGTTAGTTATGAATGACGTACAAACGTAAACGTAATCAAAGATCACGCTTCACCGCTCACACGATGACAAAGTACTAGGCACCCATAATGCTAAAAGAGCTTTTGTATGTTAATAAGACCTTCATAACATGCCAACATAACGCAATAGACAAACCTCAATCAAATCCCAACCTAATCGTTAGCAGACAAGATTCAATTTAAGCAAACGACTTATACGACCTTTGGTTTATAAAATAGAAGCAAGGTAATTTGTATTTAAAATGGAAAATTTAATTTTCATCTCTATTTATAGGGTGTAGGGTTAATTTTACGATAAACGACGTTGGTTTATACGACCTTTTTAGGAATGGGGGCCGGTGTTCGAACTTCGAATGCAGTATGACGTCAAAGCTCCCCGAGCCCTTCTGACCTAGTTAAGTTGTCGTCAAGCGGAAAATATCATGCGAATAAAGCGAAAAGCGCTTTGATTTAATAAAGCTTCTAATGGAACGAAAATAAAAGCGGCTGAATTTAGCTGTTTGTAAAGTACTGACTATTAAATGTGATTTGGATACGGTAGGTAAGCGTTATTTAAAGTAATATTTACATTTTGCATGATAAAAAGGATAGTGCTAAAGACGTCATCATCATCATTCTCCAATTCATTTGTGCTCGGCGCAGCATGTCTTCTTCTGCCATACTTCTCTATTACTCGTCATCTCATCGAGAAACCGCCATTCTTGCCATTATTATCTTTTACACAGTCCATCCATCGTTTCTTTGGACTTCTTCAACTCTTTTACCCATCGATTCAAAACTTTCCTCAAGACGTAGTACCTATTCCGATTAAATTAAAATATCTACATAGCTCAGTGGGATGTGATGAACAGTCAGGCAGACCTAAAGAGGTCTGTTTCCCAGCAGTGGGAACTTTAAAGGCCGAGAAAGAAGTATGGGATCCCGAAAAGGTCCACCAAATCTGGCAGTAAATAAAGCGATTGACGCTAGCAAAAGTTCAATTATAGAACATAGAATGACGCGCTGTATTCGCTGAATGGTCAGCTGTTTGAAAAGATGGCGTCGTTCGGTCTAGACTTGATACTAGTGATGGGAGTTCTTCGAAACTATTTTTTCAATCGATTGTAACCGTTTTAGTTTCGATTACGTTAAAAGTGATCTATTTTTATTGGTTTCTTTGTTCGAAAAGAAATACGGTGTTAACTTTAAGTGTATGTCTTGTAATGTTATTAGTTAGATTTACAAAAAAATCATAGCGTTAACTTGAACATTTTATACTTACATGAAACCTTGTAGCAAAAATTATTGCCGGCAAACTACTTTTATTTTGGTGTCCATAACCACTTTTCACATTAGTGCGAGATGTAACGCGCACAAACATTGCGTTTATGGATGCAAGCAATAGTACAGGAGCCTTATATTCAAAGTTAAGTAAGTATTAAGATTTTAGACTTTCGTAAAAAAACGTGGGAAAAGTTGACCTTCAATATCTCCGTAACCAGAAGTTTACCAGACCAAAAAATTGGAGAACAAGTGATTTCCGGCTTCGTAAAGTGTCTTTATACAGTAAAGTTATACCGAAGTTATTAAGCTAGCCAAGTGTAAATATCCCCATTAATATGCCGAGAAATGATTCTGCCCATTGATCCGCAAACGACACAAGCGCCTTTGACACCCCCAAGTTAAGAACAGTCTATTTCCAGCCCGGAAACCTCTCTCTATATCGTCCCACACTTTCATAATACCCCCGCAAAAGAGTACGATAATAGATTTCTATTTTTAACTTCTTTATGAGCTCTTTTGATCCATTGATCAAAAGATGAATTGATGTTATTTCTCAAACTGTTACGAGATATTTTTTTATCTATGAGTGTGGGTAAAAGAAAACATAAGAAATATTGTATCAATCGGCTGGGTTTCTATTATATGGGGCTTGAAACAGAACTGGCGAAACTTACCTGAATGGGTCTGGGATACGCAGGCGTGATGTTATGTTATGTAGCCATCAGTAGCGAAGGACCAATTATTATAAGGGATAAGCCGGAGTATATATCTTAAATGTGATTATATTATTTGTCTATAGAATACTGACACTGCCATTTTTCAAAAGGAAGCCGGTAGGAATCGAGTTCTATGGAACCGTCGCCACACCCACAGGTAGCCATTAGTCAAGAGGATTGGAACCACGACCACCTATCTAGCACTTTCCCAACTATATTGTAATCCAGTCTATCCGGATTTATGGACCCACTCCCTCTTACAGATGGTGACAGTGTCCCAGCAGTGGGAACATGATAGGCCCATTATGCTTACAGCCTTCAAACCGGAACATAGTTACGCTGCTTGGCGACTAGAACCGTTATTACCGTCACGGGCGAGCTTCAGCATGAACTCTATTACTATCACAGTTAGGGCCATAGTGACCACAACTACTAGAGGTCAAAGGAAGCGGTTACTTAAACAATTGGGTCAAGATTCAAGTCTAAACATTGCGATAAAAATAAACATGTCTCATTGGATTGGGGACTACCGCTTTACCGATTCATTGAACTGACGTAACGGCCGAGAAAACAGCTGTCCAGATGTTTTAATTAAACTAATATACTGGTGTTTTTCGACGAAAATGTTCAGTAAGTACTGATTTTTTATATTCCGCAGTATGTGATGTAGGCTCTCTTTAGTCTTAAGAAACAAGGTTCAGTAGGACTTTAAACAGATTTTAACACGGTCATCTTCCACAGAAAAGGGAGGATCCTCCAACCACGATTAGACGGGTGTTGTGTCTGGCGGGCTACTGCCCAGCAGTTCTTGTAGGGCTGTTGTATGAGTGGTATCCCAATTGAGAGATAAGGCGATGGAGGATTTGCATGACATCAGGTACGATACGTAATTCGTGGCATTGTAAATCGCAAAGTGTCTTAACCCATTCACTGCCCAGTACTTCGCGTATTTTGTTCGCGTGCCCACAACCCGTATCAGAGTCGTCGTTATAATGAACTATAGACGAATTGTATTCATACCCACAACCCGACTAGCGAGTCCATAGCTACGGGTACGGGTTGTGCGAACGAACGAATTATTGTTCGACTCATATGCTGGGCGCTGGGCACGAAAAGGGGTTTTAACCCTTTCAGTGCATTTTTCACCAGCTAATTCTAGAATTATATATAGCCGCCTGTCAAGTAGGTTGCCTGTGTGATAGCATTTTATTGAAAAGAACGACAAGTATCCGACCTGTTAAAACGTTAGAAAACGACAGATTGGATACCGGAGACCAAGGACAGGTCCACGTCCAGCAGTGGACTGCAATGGGCTGCGTTAATGGTTAAAACAATCTAAAACTCGATATACGAGTTCAAAAGAGACAGGTAAAGAAATAAATAGATTGAATACTCTTCATTATGTACACCACAAAGAGAAGCTCGTGGCTAAGTAATAACCGCCGCTCGGGTCGATCTATAGGTTAAGCCGTGCTTGCCTAGGTTGGTCTGTGGATGGGTGACCACCCATTACATACCGAGTTTCCTCCGTGCCTCGGAAAGCACGTTAAGCCGTTGGTCCCGGCTGTCATTTGTAAATCTATGACAGTCGTTACAGGTAGTCAGTGGCCCTAAAAAAGTCTGACCACAATTCTTACCAAGGGGTATCGTATTACCAAGCACTAACTGGGTTGTGGAAGTCAGATCGGCTGTCCCTCCATGTAAAATACTGGTATTCACCTGCATCAGGTAAAACTGGAAGCCGACCCCAACATAGTTGGGAAAAGGCTAGGCAGATGATGTTGTACACCACAAAAATTATAAATATGAAAAAAGTGACAAGAAGGGCGGTTTTATCGCTAAGGCCGCTGCCTCGAATTTTGCGGGCAGCGGGGCGGCGGCGGCGGCGGCGCCGCTTGACTGGAGTGCACCGCTCGTTGCCCGCTCCCGCGCCGCTGTTTTCGAGAACCGGTCCATTTAAATGTACGCATAAGATCCTGCCGCTCCCGCCGCCGCCGCCCCGCTGCCCGCAAGATTCGAGGCAGACCCCTTAAGGCGATCTTTTCAAGACAACCTTTGGATTACAGGAAGAAAAAGCAAGACAACAAGACACAATAACTGAGACTGCAAGTATTAAAGTATATACAGACTACAATACCAACAGACATGTCGTAACGTATTCACAAGAATCGTACACCATTAAGAATCGATTCTCAACAAAAAATTATCGATAAAAACAAATCGATTCACACACAACACTATAACGCGTGCGTAAAAGGAACTGACGCAACACTAGGTTCGAACCTTGGCACCGATTATTATATGATCACGACTTTAAAATCGAGATAGACATTATAATTTTGATTAATAATGTTGCTATTTTACAGAACAATAGATAAGATATAGGAACTTAATAAAAAAAAGATATATTTTCCGTTGGGGGTATCATCATTATAATTCTCCTTTCCTTATCCCAATTCATTTGTGCTCGCCGCAGGATGTCTCCTTCTTCCATACTTCTCTATTACTCGTCATCTCATCAGACACCTCCTTTCTTGCCATATCATCCTTCACACAGTCCATCCATCGTTTCTTTGGTCTTCCTCTACTCTTATACTCACCCAAATTCATACTCAAAGAGTAAATATTATAAACTAGCTAGTAAAGAGTAAGTGTCCCCTTGGTTACCCTTTGATTACGGAACTCTAAAAAGTATAGTTTAATATATAAATCAATTTATATTACTAATTAATAGCATTTTTTTTTTCGGATGGGAAATCATCATATGACTTCTCCCGCTCTGGGAGTGTCAGACTTGTACTGACTAAAACCCATCCATGTTCCTTCTTTGCTCTTTGTGTTCCAGGGCCGTGGTATCTCTTTCGAACAGTCTCGCAGCCCTGGATTAACAGTATCTGCCTAGAATTTTCCAATAAATATGGGTGATTAACACTTATGCGCGGTCTCGGTTGCCGTTATGGGCAGTCCGCAAATCTGACAACCACGAGTTATGGAGTTAGTTTACGTAGATTCTGAAACTATCTTATATGAAAATAAAGAATCACTCCATGCAATATTTAACCTACACAATCACTGGTATATCTAACTAAGCACATGCCATTTACTAGGAAATATCGATTCCGCAATCCTATTGAAATTCATGAATTAAATGATTGATTACAACTTGATTACAACGCCTGATGATTACCTATGGTATAATTATTGCACTTCTTACAATAGATTATTCACATCTCTATAAAGTGATGTACCTAAGCTCTTATACGATTCTGCTAGCCTAGTACTTGACCGCTGACTCATAGGTGAAATGTCAGCTTGTAAATATCCCATTACATACGGTGTAGGTTTGAAATGTTCGAACCAAGCAGGTTTGTTTTTAAGCTTATTTCGCACCACTGCTGGGCAAGGTAGGCATTTTGTGTAAAGTGTATTTTCTCACCACTGCTCTCAAAACGGTGAAGCAAAATATCGTTAGGAAACCGGCACGTCCCAGAATCAAAAGTCCTTGGTTTTGGTAGAGTGATCTTTCAGAGACATCCAGAGGTTGATCTCATCCAATGGGCTTTTCGAGGGCTTTCCCCAAATTCATTGCAAAATATTTCAGCAATGTTTATTCGCAGTTTTCGAAGGTTTAGTTAGTATCAAACTTGGAAAGCAAATATTCATTATTCTCAAGAATTGAGAAGCAAATTAACCTATGGCACTCTCTGGCCTTTACCTGACAACACCCAAAATGCAAGCCTGGAAAAAAAGAATAAAGAATTTTCTAACCATACAAAAATCCGAAATCTCCTGTAGATTGGAACAAAGAAACTCACGCTTGATTCATGATTGCCAGTAGTTCCGACTTTTGTTGGACCAAGTCAGGCAATGAGCTTCGTACACCCGAACAAACCCGATCAAACCCGAAGCAGGTTTCTAGTAGCGTACAAAAGTACAAATGACGTCATCTCTCAACAGTTATGGTAGCCTAGTACCCAGCGCGCAACGGTGAGTCAGTAACGGTCAATTAATATGTTTTTTAATGCTGAGCGGAGTGATGCGTAGTTATTGAGAACCATGTGTTTATAAGTTTATGTGATGGGAAAACATCATTATTATAATGAAAATATTTTTTATGATATTTTTCCTTTAGAAAAATGGTAGCGATTATTTTGGTACCGATTCTACATTTCATATCCATCTCTTTTAAAACGTTTCTTATTTCTACAACGACTCAAGATTTACATTATGTGTCTAAAGTTATGATTTGATTTTACCAATAGGCCAATCAACATTATGTATGTTGGCAAATTAAACACTAAATTTAAAAATTTAATGGGTCGTTGTTCCGGCAATTGTTATAATATTATCTGTTGTGTTGTGGTTTGACAAACAGTTAATATTACGACTCGTGTGCGATTAAATTACAATTGTCTAACCGCTATGTTATCTTGGTACAATTTAATTACCTATATTAAAAACTAGCGATATTAATACGACCCTCAGGTCCGGTCCTGTTATTTTGCATTAGGAACGTGTCAGTAGCAGCCCGGCTTCTGAATTTGTGGTTGAAGGCAATAGGCTCGTCCCTTATCACATGAGACTTCAAAATCATCACACTTTTGCCCTTATCTTAATCAATTGGGGTCGGCGAAGCATGTCTTCTTCTTCTGCAAACTTGAACATATTTAACGAAAGCCAATCCCACCAGGAGTACAAGAGTTATATGTATTATGTCTCCGGTAGATTTCTTTGCATGTACTTGTGCCATTTACAAAGTATTATATACTTTCACTCAGAGACTGGTCCGAACTTCTTTTGGCCTTGTTTCGCGAAAGGCAGAAACAATTATATTTTGCAACTCACGATTATATTACAAAATCTGTTGGTTATTAATAACTTTACATACATAACATCACGCTTGTAATATTCGAAGGGTTAGGCAGAGGTGTACCCAAATGTACATCCACATTTCTCCAAGCAGGTGGAGTCACTTGCCAATATTGCCATCAACCGAGCACAAATCCAGGCTCCGTGTCAGCTATTAAGAAATTCCTGATGGAAAAACCCAATAACACCATACCCGAGCTGAGAGTCGAACCGAATCCAATAAATAAGGTCAAAATAGTAGAAAAAGAAATAAAAACACCATAGAAATTCCTCAAAAGGAGATAGTAATTGGCACCAAGGAACCAGGGTCTTATAAACTAGTAGGAGGTACAGAAACTCACAATTTCCAATTTCTCATCGTTACTCGAATCGAACACGTTGACACACTCACCTGTAAAGAATAAATTAAATCATTAAATATTTGTCGCACGAAGCCTGGTAGCAAATTCAGCTGAAGGTTATGTTTTAATGAATAAATTATCGACTACTTCAAAGTTAAAATAACTAAAAATATATGACTTTGACGACAAAATCAGAATATACATCAAGTTAAAATTAAAATATTTGAACGGTTTATTATTCACTGCGGGTAATATTTTTTTAAAGATTTTTAAATCATTAGCATAATTTAGTTTTGTGATACAATAATGCAGATACCCCGAATGTTAACTATAATTTATTGTGTGGTTTTATCAATTAACTAGTTAAGTGTTTCATACTTTCTTAATTATAAACACACCAGAAAACTGCATACTTTCTGAAATTTCATTTTTTTTAATTTCAATAAAAGAAATTGGTTTAGAAATAAATTCAAAAGCTACTTTATTCTTTATTTTTCTTTCTTGTTAGGGTTCCGTACCCAAAGGATAAAAACGAGACTATTACTAAGGCTCCGCTGTCCGTCTGTCTGTCTGTCTCATACAAGAAACTCGTAACATAAACCGTTTCTTGTATCCCTTTAATTATAAAATAATTTATATAATATATATATTTTTTTTATTTGTTGTTATAGCGGCAACAGAAATACATCATCTGTGAAAATTTCAACTGTCTAGCTATTACGGTTTATGAGATATAGCCTGGTGACAGACAGCCAGAGAAACGGGTTTTCTTCGGTTTATGGTACGGAACCCTTCGTGCGCGAGTCCGACTCGCACTTGGCCAGATGTTTTTTTTTTCTTGTTTTTTTTTTTTCTCTTCTTAAACTCATTTTATTTTGCCCTTAGTCAGTCTATATTCTGCTCGATTGGTAGCAACAGGCTTACCTTCTAATACATGGAACTTAAACTGGCAAAATACGAGTGTACTTTATAGATACACATCTGCATAACCCTTTGAAAATCACAGGTTGATGGATTATACTCAATAAAAAAAAATTGGTTGCCTGTAAAGTTGGTTTACGGACGATAGTTTAACGTGACAACGTCATAAAATCGAGTGGACGATAGATGCAGCGCAAGCGTACTATGAGCGTAACGGGACACTTTTTCGAGCATGCAGCCAGCGTTCATCGATTTATTAGACGTTGTCACGTCAAAAATCATGTGTGCAATTCACACGTGGTAGAAGTGAAAACTTCAAAAAATTTGGCATCAAGATAATCACTGTATAATGCTTCCTATCTCATTTTCTCCCACGTTAAATCTTATGAATTTATGTGTCTGTCTCTTTTTACTGTCGCTTATTCGTTTCATCGACTTTCAAATCACAACGATGCTAAAGAAGTTTTGACTTCAAAATAATTACATCGTAACATCACATGCATCAAAAACGGATGTACCAAAGTAGTAAGAAGTACACCTATACATTTACTATTATGTAGATTTGAGCCATGTAACCATTAAGCGGGTTGCAGACCGAAAACTAAGCTATTTCGAAGCTATACTAAGCCAGATTAGCTAAACTAAGCTCAGATAAACTAAAAATATGTCCCGTACACACCAAAAACTAAGCGAAAGCTCAGTCAGTGTTGCGAAGCACTGGTGAAGGAAATGCGAAGGGGTGCGGGGTGAGCGGGAGGGGCATACACAACTAACTTAGCTGCGCATATTTTAGTTAGCTCACATCTTAGTTTGTGGTTTGCACACAAGTATGAAAAACTGCATCAGCTATGCGAGCTAAGCTAAGCTGACTTAGCTTAGCTCTTGGTCTGCAACCCGTATTAGGGTGCTTTTCCACCAGAGATGTGCTATGCATCTATGCTGTGAGGATGTAATAGCTAAGCTGTGAAACTATGTGACCGTTTCCACTGATACTAAGCTATGTAGCGGTGCGAGTAAGATGTGCAGCTCGAGCTATGCGATGTATCGATAGTAGGGAAGCGGCGAGGCCGCACATAGCTTATAGACCATCCATAGCACGCATGCATAGCTCGCATCCTTCCATATAAAACATATCTTAGTTGAATCCGTTTCCACCAGTGCTAAGCTATGTGCACCAATGAATATGATTGGTGGATATCAAACGCTTCCATAGAAACGTAGCATAGCACATCTCTGGTGGAAAAGCACCCTTTGGGCCTTGAGCCACGACTGCGCTCAAGGGCCTGGCTCACCACGCCAGTTTGAGCATGTAATGAGCCGAAGCGAGCCAATTAGACTGATAACTGAATTTTTGCGTGGTTTTTTTTAACGTAATAAACCCAAATGTGATGTCGTTCATGAGTTGTTTGCGATTTTAATTATAACACAACATCACGCCTGTAATCCCCAAAGGGTTCGGCAGATAAATAAAATAATAATCTCTTTAATTCAGAATAAAATTCCATAAAAACACCTACATTTCGCCAGTTATTTTTAAGTCCCACGTAATAGGGGGCGAGTCTATTGTCATCAACCGAGCTCTAATCCAGACTCCGTGGCTGCTACTAAGAAATTCCTGATGGAAAAACCCAATAACAATTTGCCCGACCCGGGAATCGAACCCGGTACCTCGTGCACAGCAGTCGATTTATGCAGGTTTGCCTGTTTTTTATTTTTATAAATGTTGAGTCTGTATAAAAGAAATGTATAAAATTGGCATAAACATTTAAAATTCCGCATTTTAATTAAACCGCTGACATAATGCCTTATACGTATATATATCTTTGTTTATATATTGTTTTTTTTTTTCTAATATTAGAGACGGTTGGCGCAGTGGCTGAGCGATTGACTGCTGCGTTGCGTGTCGCGGGTTCGATCCCCGCACGGAACAAATATTTGTATGGCCTACAGATAGTTGTCTGGGACCGTGTCTGGCTGTTTGTGTATGTGAGTTTAAATGTTTGTAAACGCAGTCACGATGCACGAGAAATTCCTAGTATGGGGCAACAAAAATACTCACTTAACTTACACATACATAACATAACATCACGCCTGTAATCCCCGTTGGGTTTGGCAGAGGTGTACACCCACATTTCGCAGTTATGTTTAAGTCCCATCTAATAGGGGGCGAGTCTATTGCCATCAACCGGGCACAAATCCTGACTCCGTGACCGCTACTGAGAAATTCCTGATAGAAAAACCCAATAGCACTTTGCCCGACCTAGGAATCGAACCCAGGACCTCATGCTCAGCAGTCGCGTTTGCGTCCACTGGACCAACGAGGCAGTCAACTTACGTCACTAGATAAACAGATTAACAAATTAAAAAAAAAAACAATAAATGAAATGTCGTTGTTGGTAAACCAATGGTATCGTTGTTGGGAGCAGCGGTGGCCCAGTGGTAGCGACACCGACTTACGAACTGTAAGTCGTGGGTTCGAACCCAGGCAGGTGCATTACTTTCTGTAATTTATTTCATCACCACTGCTCTCAAAAACGGTGAAGGAAAACATCGTGAGGAAACCGGCATGTCCTAGAACCAAAAAATTTAAGACATGTGACATCTACCAATCCGCACTGGGCCCGCGTGGTAGATTATAGCCCATTCCCTCTCCTAGAGAGGAGGCCTGTGTCCCAGCAGTGGGAACATTATAGGCTGATAATGTGTGATGTGAAACCAAAATCAAAGCCCTCAGTAATAGTCAAGAGATCGCAAACATTTTTCCTACAAAACTTCATACCAAAGATGGAACTTTCTCCTCTCCGGAATCAAAATTTCAATTCTCCTTAAAATGAATTCCGCTAGGTACAGCGCGTGTCTAGACGGAGGCTAGACGGTTCAGACCTAACCTAGGTCAATGATCAGACGACAAAGGGTCCCTGTGGCGTTCACCTGCCAGACAGGGTCCTATGTATGTTTGTGTGTGAGTTATTATCTAGGAAATGGCTGTGTTTTGGGAAGGAAAGAATTTTGTAATTTTTTTTCGGGCAGATTCTTTTCGATTTTTGTGATGTTACTTCAAAATAGCCCATTTCCTCTCAGAGAGAGGAGGCCTGTGTCCCAGCAGTGGGAACATTATAGGCTGATGATGATGATGATGATGATGACTTCAAAATATGCTACAATTCAAAAAGCTTCTTTGAACTTTGCAAAAATGGCGATTACTTTTTCCAACCAAATAAATAACAACTCAAAATTCTATAAATACATAATCCTTTAATCCTGCAAGTCTTCTCATCTTCATTCGGGTTCTTCAAACTTCATAAATCAATCATGGAGTCTTCTAGACTCCACGTGGTTTTAAAATATTGACCAAAAAAAAGTACGCCTAAGATATATTTAATTTCGTGGACGAGCAGAATGTTAAGAATCCTGGGAGGCGGGCTGCGAGACTGTTCGAAAGAGATACCGCGGCCCTGGAACACAAAGGGCAAGGAAGGAACATGGATGGGTTTTAGTCAGTACAAGTCTGACACTCCCTTCCGCTCTGCCCAGAGTGGGAGAAGTCATTTGATGATTTCCCATCCGAAAAAAAAAGGATCCTGGTAGGTGGCGTTTTAAAGTTTCTGCCCTAAGAGAAATAGGCTTGAATTTATGTGTTTATTATGTATAGCTGTTGCCGGCGACCTTCGTCCGCGTCAAATTATTATATAAGTACTACAATCCCCGTTTCTAAAATATTTTTCATTGATGCTCCCCCCTATTAGTCGTAGCGTGATGTTATAGCCTTTAGCTTTCCTCGATAAATAGACTACCTAACACAAAAAGATTTTTTCAATTCGAACCGGTACTTCCTGAGATTAGCGCGTTCAACCAAACACTCTTCAGCTTAATATATATATTAAGTATAGATTTAAGAAATATTAAAAAAAAGTTCCCTTAAAAAAAAAGTACTTAAAACAATGCGGACTGACACTGATACCGAAATACGCCTAAGTATCTTGCAAGGTAAAACCACGAAGGACAGAAAATGTCTCCGTTTACATAATGTACTCAACAAACAGGTGTAAGTATATTATGTATAACACAACTCAGGGCCCTGACCTTTCGTATCATTTGCTACTTGAGATTAAATTACTTTAAGTCTATTTTGGTCCAACCTTAGGCTGTGTTTCCACCAGAGATAAACGAGGATACGTAACGAGGGACGTGTGAATCTAACCAATCACATGGCTAGAATACCTCAAGCTGTCAAAATGAACCGATATTATTGGTTACTTTCACACACATCCATCGCTACGCATCCTCGTGGAAACGTCACCTTACGGTAGAGTAAAACTTTGTTAACCAGGCAGTGGCGCGCCCCAGTTAAACCTTGTTTGAACTGTCAGTGTCACTGTTATGTCATTGTTAATAACGTCAATTTCAAAATTACGACATTAAAAAAGGAACCCGGGTTCTCGAGTACCCAATGGCGGTTAAGCGTTTTTTATTGCCGGGTCCCACAGCACCCGCCGTTTTAGTGGTTCTCAGTCATTTTCTCTCGTAGCAACACAAGATATGAGAATGTGTTGCTTCGCTTAAGGTGGGCATTATTTATGGCTAAAAGAGTTTCACTTTTTGTTTTAAGTGTACTTGACCACCCTCGAGGTAAACTTTTTAAAATAGATGTCATTTGTTTCGCGAATCGACATAGGGGAATTGACATAGCAGGAATCGACGTATAGGGAATCGATATAGAGGGAATTGACATAGGGGAATCGACATAGCAGGAATCGACGTAGAGGGAATCGATATAGAGGGAATTGACATAGGGGAATCAACATAGCAGGAATCGACGTAGAGGGAATCGACATAGAGGTAATCGAGATAGGGGAATCGACAGAGCAGATATCGACGTAGAGGGAATCGACATAGCAGGAATCGACGTACAGGGAATCGATATAGAGGGAAACGACATAGGGGAATCGACAGAGCAGGAATCGACGTAGAGGGAATCGACATTGCAGGAATCGACGTAGAGAAAATTGACATAGAAAGATGTCGCTCCATGTAAAATACAGGTATTCAGCTGCATCCGGTTAGACTGGAAGCGGACCCCAACATAGTTGGGAAAAGGCTAGGCTGACGACTAATATTATAAAGCTGAAGAGTTTGTTGGGTTGAACGCATTAATCTTAGGAAATACTAGTTTGAACTGAAAAATAATTTCAGTGTTGCATAGCCCATTTATCGAGGAACGTTATACGTATAACATCACGCTACGACCAATAGGAGCGGAGCATCAATGAAAATAGTTGCAAAAACGGGGAAAATTGTATTTTTATAATATTGTCACGCGGACAAAGGACGCGGGTAACATCAAGAACCACGGTACTATCATAAGTCAAGTCGAAAAATCTGAAAATCTGATCATAGCTCAGTACATCTGCTGTCAAGATGTCAGCTGAGGCGATTCGATGTTATGACACGACATGGCGATCGAAGGTCGTTCCTTCTTTGTACGAGATGAAGACATTGTCCTGTTGTGGAACCATGACAGGCCGATATTAAAAAAAACAATCAATATTTGACTGCTTCGTTGGTGGTGGCGATAGGCTCTTGTTCTCCCCGTCATTGCGATATTTTTTTTTGTTCTACACCATATCTGGGAAGCGTTTAGTTGCGGAGATATTGGGGGTCAAAGTTTCAACTTTTTCACACCGTTTACCATAAAATGTGAAATTTCACCCCAAAAAAAAAGTCGTTTCACAGCAATAATTTTTGCATAGAGTTACTTATTTTGATGCAACTTCAACCGTCTACCAAGCTTTCTGTGCTTGGTAGACGGTTTCGCAGTAGAACTAAAAAAATAGTGAAGGATGATTTAAAAGGAATTTTTAAATTACTATCAATTTTACTATTATTTACGCGATTATAGACGACGTTAAAGTCAC
Organism: Lycophotia porphyrea; assembly: GCA_950005105.1. Lineage (NCBI taxonomy): Eukaryota > Metazoa > Arthropoda > Insecta > Lepidoptera > Noctuidae > Lycophotia > Lycophotia porphyrea. The sequence continues at coordinate 1,040,085 of OX465410.1, read as the reverse complement.
GCGTCTAATTAAATAAATATACATTACTTATGTACTATGTACACAGGTGCGCGAAAAGGTCGAAACACTTTGTTCCAAAACAAAAAGCAAGGCCCTATATAATGAAACAAAGAAATAACAATATTAATACAATGTATAATTATGTACATATAATATACATGATCGTTATAATTTGATTCAATCAATAATGACACATTTAAAAAAGACAAATGCGATTTAATTCTGAATAATTTACTTGGCACGGTTGCTTACCTAAACATACCTAACTGGCGTTTAGGAGTAAAGTACATTTCTGCCTGATGCTTCGGGGATTACAGGCGTGATGTCAGGTCATGTTGATTTACTATCGGTCAGGTGTAAAGTTTCAGAAGTTTCAGAAAACAAAGAGTGTAAAAAGACTCTTAACGACCCCGAAAGGCACTTGTTATCGCCGTCATTGCGATATTTTTTTTAATTCTAGACAATACCTGGGAACCGTCTAGTTACGGAGATATTGGGAGTCAAAGTTCCAACATATTCACAAGGTTTTTTTTTTAATACATGATTTAATGTATTTTTTTTACTTAAGACACCTTCACGACCCCCGTACTATTCAATCCATCCATCAGCACAATGTTTTGAATGCGTTACATTGAGTCCTACCGTAAAACGTGATTTTCCATCCCTTTATACGTAAAGGTACTTAGTTTGATGTACAGAATGCTTGGCTGACGTCTTCGTGAGGAGTATGTTTACACCCTGTATTTCGGCCACACCAGATGACACGAACACGCAAAGATTTTCCGACCGTAAAAACAAAAGAATCTATTCATAACGGAAATAAGAAATAATGCTGAATGGCAGGCTTATGTCAATATTAATTGTTATTTAAGAAAATAAATATCATTTTCCGGCTGTGCTCTCTCTCATAATGGGATTCACTTAAAAGATTTTCCGGGTTTTGTAAAACTACCTGAATAAGCAGAATCTACACAGATAAATAAATTTGGAGTGAACTACACAGATAAATGAATTTTCTGTTTGTAATATTAAATAATCGCTTTACACGGTACATATACCAAAATAACATTTTTTACAATTTTTGTCTGTCTGTCTGTTTGTTCCGGTTAATTGCTGGACCGATTTTGACGGGACTTTCACTGGCAGATAGCTGATGTAACAAGGAGTAACTTAGGCTACTTTTATTTTAGATAAATAATTAGGGTTCCGTGCAAATAAAATAAAACCCTTGAAATTGGTAACAAAATTCGATTCAAATAGGGAAATGATTATAATAATGGGGATATTTTGATAATAATTTCACGCGAAAGAAGGTGCGGGCAACAGCTAGTTTGTATTTAAAATATGGCTAACATACAGTGATAGCTTAGTGATTTGACCGTCGGGCTGCCAAATCATAGATCTCGAGTTCGAACTCAAGACACGCACCTCTGATTTTTCGGATTCATGTGCGTCTAGTGTAATTAGCACTTGTACTGTGAAGGAAAACATCGTAAGGAAACCAGCATGCCTGAGAGATATTTCTCGACGGCATGTAAGGCCAATTCAGAGGCCCATGGACTGTATAAAAACTCTTGACACCAGTGTTAGGCACTAACTACACAATAAAGTTCACAATTTAAAATATACTATTCCATGTTTATAAAACACCCAAGCCCAGTTGCTAGCCTGCCAGGGCTGCGGGACTGTTCGAAAGAGATACCGCGGCCCTGGAACACAAAGGGCAAGGAAGGAACATGGATGGGTCTTAGTCAGTACAAGTCTGACACTCTCTTCCGCTCTGCCCGGAGCCGGAGAAGTCATTTGATTATTTCCCATCCGAAATAAAAAAAAAACCCAGTTGCTAAAGGTCAAAAGCCCACAAAACCAAAGGCAAAACCACATCCATAACAATGCAACAGTTCCCGAGAAAAATGACAAAGAAAGTTTAGACGCCATGTTTATTTTTATTTCAACATGAATCAGCCTACTCTTGTATAGAGTTCCACGAAAAAGACAGAAATGTTTAATAAACTTTCAAAGCACGCGCTAATTCTATCAGCTGATCCAATTAAAAATAGTAATACCAGCCTTTTAACTGTTCCATGCCAGTCCACTGCGAGGCAAGGACCTCTTCTCATACAGAGAAAGCACTGGTCACCCTAGTACTTGCACGGATTTGAATCCATAACCGCGTGTTTGATAGGCGAGACCTTAACCTCTGGGCCATCAGGACAATAAAAATATTATAAGCCCTATTTTGTAAGTGTCACATCGTCATCAATTTAAATCTCATCTACCATTCTTTTTTCAAGTAAACTATTGACATAAACGAATTTATTCAAGTCTGTTTTAAATAATCAAAAACATACTTACTAGCACTGAACAGACAAAACATATCTAAACACTAACTATCACAGTTCAATACAATACTATAAAAAATCTATCACAGTCCACGCGTATACGTAAAAACTTTCGAAAATCGAAAGCGAGCAACGCGACCGCACCGCGCGGCGTCTCGATGCAAACTGACAATATTGTTGCACATTTTTCCGACTACCTACAGGTCGTCTAGACAGAGAGGGGTGTGGGGGGTGAAGGGGGTGTGTATTTTATCAGTTCATGCACTTTTGGAAAAGAATCTCGTTCAATCAACGTGAACAAAGAGCGGTCAAACACCTTCCGTGATTCAGATCAGATGGTAATAAAATGGATGTAAAAATAAGCCCTTAACGAAGCCAAAAGGTGATTGAAGGTGATGATTGTTTGCGACCGCAGTAATTATTGCTTTTGCGGGTGGATGTAAAAAAAAAAAAAAAAATTACTAGCTTTGTGTTTCGTAAATGTTATTTACGTATGAAATGTTATTCTATTTAGAAATTAGTGAATTGTTATACTTAAAGATAAATATCTACCTAGTCTGTATGTCAAAGTGCATATATATATAATATTTTAAGTTCTAAAAATGTTCTCAAGTAAGTGAAATCCTTGTAATTTCTTATTGAGAAATAAAATTCTTTAACCTTAAAAGGCACTTGTTCTCCCCGTTATTGCAATATTTTTGAAGTTATACTTTTTTTGGCGCGTTAGTGAAAAATGATGAGTGTAATTTTTTACGATGCGCGCGCACTATGGTACCTTCAGGGTGCTAGCTAACTTCAGGGTGTCGGTTTTTCGTGACGGTCTCACATAAAACCGACACCCTGAAGTTAACTAGCCAATATACGCCCTGAAGTTAGCTAGTCAACATTTTAGTTTTATACGCCAAAGAAGTATAACTTCTTACGTGCGTAATAAGTACACACATTTTTTTTTTCTGGACCGTACCTGGGAACCTGGTTACGGAGATATTGGGGGTTAAAGTTACAACTTTATCACAAGTTTTTTATGATAAACCTTAACTTTAAATACCTCTACTCGTACTATTCAATGCATCCATATGCACAGTAGGACTCAATATAACGCTCTCAAAAAGTGCGAAATATTGAATCCTATCGTAAAATATGATTTTTCACCCCAAAACCTTATTTTTTACGTACAATTATAACTTCCTTTGAAGTACAAAATGCTTGGTTAACGGTATCGTGAAGGGTCAGTTTACACCAGAAAAAAATGATCGCAATGACGGGGAAAACAAAAATGCCCTTCGGCTCCGTTATTGGTATTTTTACATCCAATATATAGAGTGTTCAAATCGTTTCTATAGCTTAAAAAGATAAAAAAAATCTATGAAGCCGCTCAGAATGATGAGCTAAATACGTGGTAATCGTTTCCGGGTCGGTGTCCCTTTCACGCTGTACAGGAACCCGGCTGAAAACCAGCTTCATCATCATTGTTAAAAGATAGCGGTACATTCACGAGAAGCCAATGTTACTATAAAGGGTGTAAACAGACTCTTAACGAAGCCAAAAGGCACTTGTTCTCCCCGTCGTTGCAATCATTTTTTTGTTCTAGACATACCTGGGAACCTTCTAGTTACGGAGATATTGGGGGTCAAAGTTCCAACTTTTTCACAAGTTTTTTTTTAGTTCATGTTTTTAATGTATTTTTTTACTTAAGACACTTTCATGACTACTACTATTCAATCCATCCATCAGCACAATTTTTTGAATGCGTTACCTTGAGTCCTACCGTAAAACGTGATTATTCACCCCAAAAAAAAAGTCGTTTCCCAGCACAAATTTTTGCGTAAAGTTACTTAGTTTTATGTACATAATGCTTGGTTGACGGCTTCGTGAAGAGTCTGTTTACACCCTGTATATCTCGAGCCTTAAATAAGAAAAACAGGTTATTTTAACTCGAAACTGAATGGTGCGAACGACTTTGGTACAGTAAATTTGTGAGGCTGATTTTTCTTAGATAATCAAAGACGTCGCCACTCCAGAACTTTTCGGCCCATTGGCCATCCGTTCTGCAAGCAATGCTGCTGCCCACTGCCACTTAAGATTGGCAATTCTTCGGGCTACGTCGGTAACTTTGGTTCTCTTGCGGATGTCTTCATTTCTGATTCGATCACGCAAGGACACTCCGAGCATAACCCTCTTTATTGCCGAGTGACTTTAAGTTTTCTGATGAGGCCCATTGTGAGCACAAATCTCAGATCAGGGCAAAGGTAGTTCTTGCACATCGGAACGAGCATTTAACACTGTGTTACCGATCTCAGGTGGTCAGAAAGTTTTCTTGCGATATTTTCACTTGACTACCTCGTTCGTCTAGCGGTCTGCTGAGCATGAGGTCCTGGGTTCGATTCTCAGGTCAGGCTAAGTGTTATTGAGTTTTTCCATCTTCTCGTTGTTTATAATTTTAAAATAACAGCTTTTTGACTGAATTCATATTTTTTTTTTTAGTTTTGGTCTGTTTGTTGCGGCTAATCTTCGAAACGGCTATACCGTTTTTGACGGGACTTTCACTGGCAAATAGCTGATGTTGTGCAAATTTTAATTTAGAATTTGATCGGAGGGTTAGGGTTTCGTGCAAAAAAATTAAAAACCCATTATCACAAACCCTTTATCGTATCGCGTAATTTATCACATCAGTAATAGTATCACATGGAAATGACACGGACTTCTGATCATAACTAGCGAAATATAACTGTAAGAACCTCTGCATATCCCTTCGGGGACTCCAATCATGATGTTTTCCATATTAATTAACCCAATGTCAATCAATTTCTCATTTGACTGCATCCTGACCCGGCGTAACCCCAATTATATTAAGAGACACTGGGGTCCTTTGGTCTTTAGCTTTTATAGTTACACGTACATTTCAATATGGTTGAGCTGAATGGGGCTGATTCATGCGTCATGCTCGTGAACGGGCGCTGTCGGTTGGGACTGGTCATCTCAAAGCTGCCACGGTTTATTTTAACTACTTACTTTGTTTTTAAATTGTTGATATAATATTTTACTCTGGACGCTCTTAACGTGCACGTATTTCTACATCGTTCTCACATATATGTATAATCTCAATATGAATGATGTAACCAAGATTTTGTAACAATATTTTGATTGAAAAGAGTGTCCATGGAGTTTCTTGCCCATTCTTCTCCATAGAGATCTACACTTTGGAATGGGCAACTACAGTACTTTCACAAGTTATTATGCCTTGTGTCTGTGACTGTAGCTTAGCCTAATTTGTTATTCTGACATTCAAAAGTGCCTGTAATGGTCTAATTGAAATAAATGCTTTTGAGTTTGAGTTTTGAGTTTTTTGAGTTTTTTGTAGTTTTTAATTTAATACGAAATAAACCGGCCAAGTGCGAATTGGACTCGCGCATCGACGGTTCTGTATAATCCAGGGCTGCGGGACTGTTCGAAAGAGATACCGCGGCCCTGGAACACAAAGGGCACGGAAGGAACATGGATGGGTTTTAATCAGTACAAGTCTGACACTCCGTTCCGCTCTGCCCAGAGTGGGAGAAGTCATTTAATGAATTCCCATCCAAAAAAAAAAAGGGTTCCGTATAATCTTGTAGGTATTTTGTTACTAAAGTATATATTTACGGTATTTCCTATAAATGTGCTGAAAGATATTGCTTCTTGCCAAATTTAATGATTCTAAGTCAATAGGAAGTACCCTGTAGGTTTTGATTCCCTTGCGAAATCGCATAATACGTGCGTTGACTTAAACATTTGGTTTTTTTAACAGCTCTAAGGGTTAGTAGACCTAAGTACCTATTTGATATTAATATCAGCTGATATTTTCACGCGTTCTTGAGAAAAAAGGGTATTGACAGATGGACAACCAAATGATCCTATAAGGGTTCCGCCGTTTTTGTCGACTGAGCTACAAAACCCTAAAAACCCCTCCCTCTTTAATTAAAGCCGACACTGCAATGTTTCATTTTAAAGTCGTAAAAAAACGGCTGAGAATCTTTGGTAGTTCAACCTTAGGTTTAGAACTTTGAGGTTAAAATAAACGGTCATGTGGTTTCTGTTTACCCCCATAGGTGATAGACGTGGGTTTATGTGTGTTTAATTTATCGGCCACTCATTTTTTATCGGGCTTTTATTATTTATCGGTCACTAATTACCAGTCATCAACAAACTATATAACTTATCACTATTCAGACAGCTTAAATTTTTATCGAATTATCTAATATAATTTATAACGCATTTGCTCGTAGAGGGTTTCTTATTTCACCAATTTCAATATCGTATTGTATCTCATTACGTAGGTACTTGTGCGATAATGTAATGTAAAACGCACAGTTTCAAGATGCTCCGTCAAAAACGAACGGTACTGTTTTAAATCTTAGCAAAATGTTTTTACGTCAGAAAAGTGGTCAACATTTATGTATGAAATTAACTTTGGGAGATAAAATATAATAAATAAACATGAAATTCTTTAATTTCATTAATTTTGACAATAAATTACAACCATTTATCTGTAACAAAAACACAAAAACATTAATTTACTGTATTAGTAATACTGGCTGTTTTGTGTGCCTTTGCCTTAAAAAAAGCGCTGATGCGCGCGCCTCGCTAATTAGTGAACAAGTAAAAATTAACCGCGCGCTTTTTCTTTTCGCCGTATTGTTTTTATTTGAAAATGTCGTCAAGTAATGATAAATTTATTCATTCGACACCGCCTGAAGTCTCAGAGGCAGCGAAAAAGGCTACTCTAAGCCTCTTGCCCGAAAAATCGACCGATAAGATACTAACTTATTAAAAAGCTTATCAAAATTTCGTTTAAGAAAGTTCGAGTTTTACCATTTCGTCGCAAATATGTTATAAAACGTCGTATGACAAACGTGCGCTTTAATAATTATAGCCTCTGCTTTCTTGTAGCCCTCGCCTACGGCTCGGGCTAGCCTCGACTGTAATTTTCCGCTTACCGCACTCATATCATAATGTACTATTAATTATCTAATATTATATTACTTGGGTTAGAACTCGAGACCTGTGAACCTTTGGAAGTCCAACGGTCACAACAGGGTATCACTGCATGTCATGGTTTGTTACGGTTAATTTGTTTCCTGCTAACCATGGCCTTGGAGGACCCCGTCTACATCTGAAGGTGGAACCGTCAGCTGCGGGCTCTTCGAAAGAGATACCGCGACCCTGGAACACAAATGGCAAGGAAGGAACATGGATGGGTTTTAGTCAGTACAAGTCTGACACTCCCTTCCGCTCCGCCCAGAGCGGGAGAAGTCATTTGATGATTTCTTAGCCGTAAAAAAAAAAGGTGGAACCGTCAGGGTAGCTCGCGAAATTCGAATTTTCTTATGTTTTTTGCCCTTTATTAAGCTCATTTAACCCCATTTATTCACTATTTCATGAAAAATTCATTCAATGGGGTAAATTTAAAGACGCCAGCAGGTCAACCTACCCGAAACTGTCAGATTTTCCCAATCAACCTTGAACCTAATACTTCAGAGATAAAGTTAATAATCTATTAAATAAATTTGACAGATTGTAGTAGCTTGAAGTGCTGGCGTCTGTACTTAAAGGATTGTTTTGATGATTTTCATGATTATAATTCTGTAACTACACACGTGTTACAGGCGCGACTCATTTTTCATCAACATACAACCTGACACTGACCTGCAAATAGCAAAAAACATAAGAAATTTAAAATTTCGCGGGATACCCTGACTCTTTCACCTTTTTTTTTTCGGATGGGAAATCATCAAATGCCTCCTCCCGCTCTGGGCGGAGCGGAAGGGAGTGTCAGACTTGTACTGACTAAAACCCATCCATGTTCCTTGGCCTTTCTGTTCCAGGGCCGCGGTATCTCTTTCGAACAGTCCCGCAGCCCTTCCACCTTAAAACACGTGCGTAGCCACCTGACCTTAAAACCAACGAGGCAGTAGCAAGACTAAGTCAAATCAATCAGGGCAAAAACATCGTGGCAGGAAAAGAAATTATTAAATTATGATTTTATAAGGCTTCACTCACGTTTTGGGCAAACAGAAAAGCGGAAAAACCGGCCACGTGCCAGTCGGACTCACGAAGGGTTCCGACTTCCGTACTATCGAAGTAGAAGAGCCCTTCAATTTTATTTTTTTAGTTGTTATAGCGGGAACAGAAATACACATTCTGGGAAAAATTCAACTGTCTAACTATAACTGGTCATGAGATACAGCCTCGTTGGTCGAGTGGTCGCAAGCGCGACTGCTGAGCTTGAGGTTCTGGGTTCCATTCCCAGGTCGGGCAAAGTGCTATTGGGTTTTTCCATCAGGAATTTCTCAGTGGCGGCCACGGAGTCTGGATTTGTGCCCGGTTGATGGCAATAGGCTCGCCCGCTATTACATGATACTTAAAACATAACTGGCGAAATGTGGGTGTACTATTAGGTACACCCACCCATGCCTAACCCTACGGGGATTACAGGCGTGATGTAATGTATGAGATACAGCCCGCTAACAGACAGATAGATGGTCGGACAGCGGGGGTTCAGTAATAGCGTCCCGTTGGTTGCCCTTCGTGTACGGAACCTTTATAAACTTATGATCCAATATTATCACGTGGCAAAGTCGCCGCAAAGACTTCGGTTCGGAAGTACCTATTCGGTTATTTTATTAACGAAGACTGTTCATTAGGAGCTCGTTGCTAAATAATAACAGCCGCTCGGGTTGATTAAAATAATTAAAAATCGTTCCCGTTAACCCCACCATATTGTGAGTAATAAAATATTACTCAAAAACATTGCATGGGATCGAGTAGTGTTTGTACAATTGTGCTAGTTATGGGCAGTTACCATACGAACAGTACTAGGCGGGCATGAATCCAGGTAGGTATTTATTACTAGAAGACCGTACCTATACCCAGAATTATTAAAATACATACCACCTTGAGCTCATGCACGCCTGGTACTTTTTGGGGAAAATATATGTCAAAATACTATGTAGTTACTGGAATGTTTATCTGCACAAATAAAGAACATTGAAGCCAGCATGCCTGAGAGATATTTCTCGACGGCATGTAAAATGTAAAGCCAAGTCAGATGCCCCATCGACGCCATAAAATCTCTGACACCAGGTTAGGCACTAACCACACGATAAAGAAAGAAGAATAATATTGAAGTGTACCTTTGTAATTTCAAAATAACAGCCTTTTCCTGAATGCATATGAAAGTGTAAAAAATATACGCTACTTAAAACAATAAGAAACCACTTAAAATTTTTGGTTATTCGTCTGTTTGTTGCGGCTATGCTCCGAAACGGCTGGACTTGATGTTATAAAGAGAAACTAAGGCTAAGGATTAGTATTCCGTCTAAAAATAATGAAAACCATTGAAATTGCTAACAAAATCCGATTCAATTACGGCTGTAATATTTTTACAATACATTCACGCGGGCGAGGGTAATGGGCAACAGCGGATAAAAATGATCTACTAGTCCCACGTCGCAATTCGACCGCTTTCGTCCTAAGCCAAGTTCATGGTCGTGCGTCAATTTTTGCTCAGCTTTTTAGATCAAAACTAATTGTGGGTTTGAACGTCGGACATGTCCGTATGCCGCCTACGCTGGTAAATATTATGATGAAAATACGCGGTAGGTAAGTACGTCTCAAGTGGATATGGATACGAAAAATAAGAAATGTTTATTTTCTTGTTATGGAGTGAACTTCGGTTGACGACTTCGTTGAATCATGAGCAAGGGTCCGGTAATTAGGGCTGCGGGACTGTTAGAAAGAGATACCGCGGCCCTGGGACACAAAGGGCAAGGAAGGATGGGTTTTAGTCAGTACAAGTCTGTCACTCCCTTCCGCTCAACCCAGAGCGGGAGAAGTCATTTGATGATTTCCCATCCGAAAGGGTCCTGTAATTCACTGGTCCTGGGGGGGGGGTCCTGTTTTAAGGGTCCTGTTGTCAGTGCTTACTAACATAGTTTTAAGTTTTACTAACAGTTTTTGAGTCTTGGATACTCGAATAAAGAAATTTTCTATTCTATTCTAATTATCAGGTATGCCCAAGAAGATGCACACGCCATCATCATCATCTTCCTGCCCTCATCCCATTCTACTTGAGGTCGGCGCAACACGTTTTCTTCTTCCATTCTCCCCTGTCAGACGTCACGGCATCATTTACTCCTTTCTCTTTCATATCATTCCTCCATCTTTTCTTTGGCCTCCCTCTCCATCGTGATTTCGTCAGTAAAAGAGGTCCTTCTCTTTGGACTCCAGACCGTTATGTTGTGTTCTAATAGCTAACTTTTGTCCGCGGCTTTGCTTACGTGGAGTTCGGAAATTATCGAATGGGACCATGATCTACCTATTTGCAAAATCCGTTCAGTAGAAGGGGAAAGAAAAAGACATGGAGGCCGCGAATATCTTTTGTATTCAACAACCTTGAAAATCACAGAAAAAAAAACTATCTACCCTGCTATTACCTTTACCAATAACAAGCGTGACACTACTCACGGAAACTCAAAAAAAGTCATTGCCTCGCTCAAGGCGTAAGGTAGCAGAACCCAGGATCGGTTGTCGGAGTCACCAACCGCTGCAAGGTCGCCGAGGGCAACGTACCTTGTGCCAATCCCCTGTACGAATTAATGCGCGTGCGCATATGCTGTCAGCTATTATTAGGTTGGTGTTTTTTGTCCTGTGAGGAGTTTTGGTGGATCACCAGGTGGAGAGCAGTGGTAATGGGTCTTTGACAAGGGTAGTCAGATAATCAGTCTTGAATAGGAGTTCTGGTTGAATTATCTGGTTTCTTGATTGATTTATAAGCAGCAGAGTCTAGAATAAGCTTGTAAGTAGGCCTGTCATAAGTGTTCAAACCGAAATTGGCAAAATTTTGTACAAAATCCGAAAAAAAAAATAGTGCTGACGTAATCACCATCTAGATCCCTCCATCCCTCATGTCATCAAAAATAAGCAATGCAAAGACCCCCGCCCCACTGTAGTGCTTACGTAATACTTAAATACGGGGTGTAAACAGACTCTTCACGAAGCCGTCAACCAAACATTATGTACATCGAACTAAGTAACTTTATACGCAAAAATTAGTGCTGAGAAACAACTTTTTTTTTTGGGCTGCAAATCACGTTTTACAGTAGATCGCGTAACGTAACGCACTTAAAACATTGTGCTGATGGATGGATTGAATAGTAAGGGGGTCCTGGAGGTGTTTAAAGTAAAAATCTTACATTAAAAACATGTATTTAGAAAAAAAACTTGTGAAAAAGTTGGAACTTTGACCCCCAATATCTCCGTACCTAGAAGGTTCCCAGGTATGGTCTAGAAGAAAAAAATGATCGCAATGACGGGGAGAACAAGTGCCTTTCGGCTTCGTTAAGAGTCTGTTTACACCCTTTAGTGGTCAATAGTGGTAATAGTGGTGGGGGTAGTGTGGTCAGACAGTCGGTCACTCCATGTGTAATACTAGTAATCAGCAGAATCCCGTTAGACTGGAAGCCGACTCCAACATAGGAAAATGCAAGGCTGATGCAGATGTATGAACTCCGACTCAGCGAAAGGAGCATGTAAGGATACTAAGGATCGTTAATAGCCCTGGCAGGGCTATTAACGATCCTTAGTTAATAGCCCTGCCAGGGCTGCGGGACTGTTCGAAAGAGATACCGCGGCCCTGGAACACAAAGGACAAGGAAGGAACATGGATGGGTTTTAGTCAGTACAAGTCTGACACTCCCTATCGCTCTGCCCGTAACGGGAGAAGTCATTTGATGATTTCCCATCCGAAAACAAAAAAAAAGATCGTTAATAGGTGTGTTCTGTGGTTTCTGCTTACCCCATTGGATAAGGGTGTATGGTGCTACTGCCTACCCAGAAAGACGTAATCACCTCAAGCTACCCCAGAAATAGTAGAGAGTTTTTACGTAAAACCTATGTACAAACGCCAGCATGTCAAGCTACCCGAAACTGTCAGATTTTCCCAACCAACCTTGAACCTGTATTAGGTTCAAGGTTGGTTGGGAAAATCTGACAGTTTCAGAAATAAAGTTGAAAATCTATTAAAGAAATTTGACAGATTGTAGTAGCTTGATGTGCAGGCGTCTGTACATGCCACACGAGAGAAACCAGACAGAAATAACACATAAGTCAATTATGTAAAACAGATTATATAACTACGTCATTATTTTGACGACATCGCCGAGTAAAGTAATTATGTAAGAGAATAGCGACAGCGAGCTGAGGAATTAATAAAGAAACATGGGTAATCCAGTTTATAAACTATCCGTGTGCCAAATTTCATGCAAATCTGGTATGTAGTTTTTGCGTAAAAAAGTAACAAACATTTATACATCCTCACAAATTTTCGCATTTATAATAGGATTATGGATGTATCGGAAAGCACGCTAAGCCATCGGTCCCGGCTATCATATATAGATCTTCTGAAAGTCGTACAGGTAGTCTGTAGCTCGAAACTCAGACAGCCACTCTTTCCGTACCTCTTAACGTATTTCCCAGTACTAACTGAGTTGTGGAGATCAGATAGGCAGTCGCTCTATGTAAAATACTGGTATTCAGGTGCATCCGGTTAGACTAGAAGCCGACACCAACATAGTTGGTAAAGGCTAGGCAGATTATGATGAGGCCAGTGGGACTATGCCTCCTATAGATTTGAATCCCCAATTGGTAAGCGTGGGGATCCTGGGCTCAATACCTGATACCAAGGCCAAAGCAAAATGTTATTGGGTTTTTCCTTTGGAAACTTCTGTTGAAGTTAGTGATGTAACACACACATGTTTCAGTATCAAGGTCAAATTATCCAAAGAACTACTGTAGATACTAACATAGCTTGCAGAATAAGCAAGCCGAAGCAGCAAGAGCTGGTCATGCTTTTGGAAAGACCGAATGTCAATGGAGCAAACATGGAATGGAATCAGATTGTGGCCGGCAGAACGTTTGTGACGTAGTAGAGCCTATGCCCAGCAGTGGACTACGGTGGGCGTAGTTAGTTAAGTTAATACGCTAAGCAAGTATCCAGTATCATCACAACTTCTCCTGCCAGGGCTGCGGGACTGTTCGAAAGAGATACCGCGGCCCTGGAACACAAAGGGCAAGGAAGGAACATGGATGGGTTTTAGTCAGTACAAGTCTGACACTCCCTTCCGCTCTGCCCAGAGCGGGAGAAGTCATTTGATGAAAAAAAAAAAATTCATCATGCCATCAAGTCTGTGACTGTATGCCATCAAGTCCTCCACAATTCATTGACTATCCAACAGAGTTTCAATAAAATGGCGTCAGTATGCGTATACGCACACATTCTATGTCTGGAACGTCGCTGTTTACTAACAGTTAGTCATCTGAGGCGGTTAGAATGTGGATGACGTGTTACTAAATCGTATTGTCTCTCTGTTTGTGTTTAGGTGTGAATGTAATTGAGATGGTGGAAGAGTTTTCTACCCATGGGAATGCTTTGAAGCTTGAGATAGCATTCATTTAAAGATTTCTCAGTAGCAGCCACGTAATCTGGTCCGGTTGATAGCAAAAGGCTCGTCCCCTAGGCCTTAACATAACAGGCGAAATGTAGGTAGGTACTACAGACTAACAGTTCGGAGATTACTGGCATGGTTTTATGCGTTTAATTAATTGATCATAACTGAGGCCGCTATTAACGTTTTGAATGCCAGAGCATATACGCACGCGCGTGTCCCCACGCCAAGTCACAAATTCACCTACTATTTACGTTTGGCGTACAGGGCACGCGCTTGCTTGTCACGTATGTATATGTGGCAATGGCAGTCAAAAGGTAAACGCGGTCAACTAGTGATACCAATTCGGATCGTATAAGAAATTGTACATTTATGCCCATTTTCATAAAACCAGATGACATTTACATGAACGACTAAGCCAGTTACAATTAGCCTAGAACAGGAACACCCCGAATTACAACAAAAAAAGAGTCACGCTTGCCGAAACACGTTTTTATTTTCGAACAAAAAACCAGAGCAACATGATTTTCAGAAGGTTACGTGGCAAAAAATACATACAAAGGCGGACCAGTATATTTGATCCATGTGCTTGGACTGTTTTATCATCTGCCTAGCCTTTTCCCACCTAAATATGTCAGGTTCGGCTTCCAGTCTAACCGGGTGCAACAGAATACCAGTATTTTACTGTTCGCGATAATCTCAAAAACTACTGCACCGATTTTTATGCTGTTTTCACCAATGGACAGAGTGGTTCTCGATGGAAGTTTTAGTATAATTATAATTTGTCAAGTTTTTGTTGCGGGAACGGGATCAAAATTTCATGATTATTATTGGTCGCGATAACCGACATCCACGCGGGCATAAGTTAGTACATTACATTTTAAGTTCTCCAGTACACTGTGTATCAAGAACCACTGGCCACACTCAATAGGACATTCGCCCGGTCAATTTAGCAAAAAAATCCGGATTACGTCATCGTCAATTTTTATCTATACTTTACTCAATATTCATTGCATTGAACTATGTAGCTGTCGAAAGACATGTATAATATAAAAAGTTTCGTCCCTTTCCGGATGGGAAATCATCAAATTAATCCTCCGGGCAGAGCGGAAGGGAGTGTCAGACTTGTACTGACTAAAACCCATCCATGTTCCTTCCTTGCCCTTTGTGTTCCAGAGCCGCGGTATCTCTTTCAAACAGTCCCGCAGCCACGGCAGGAAAAAAAAACAACGTTGCTCAAAAAGCCGCTAAGCTAAAGTGGGACTGGGTTAGCCATGTCTCCCCGAGGAGCTGTGGGCCAAAATAACCACGATGTGGAGTCTTGACACAGCCAGAAGGCGACGCGGTAGAACTCGCAAGAGATGGCGGAACGAGCTGGACAGAACCAACGACCAACAATAACTACCACCTTCACGCTTGAAAAGCCGTAATAGCTTCGTGAGACACACGATTTCCTCAAAAGACATTGCGTCAGATGAAAGATGCGAATTGTGGAGGAATAAACATCCCACCCCTCCTCACTTCATCAATCCAGCAGAACATCTTCCTCCTGGACAGGAACTGCAGTGGCCAATCTGGAAATCTCTTAACCATCTGCGGGCCCAGGTTGGCCGCTGTAGAAATAATCTAGTCAAATGGGGTATCATCGACCAGTCCCAAAGACAATGTCAGTGTGGAGCCCCTCTGCAAGATATCCCCCACCTCCTTTCTTGCCCATCCTGCACAGCCACCTGCACCTTCCAGGATTTAAATGAAGACAATGACAGAGCTGTGCAAGAGGCAATATACTGGTCGGGTATTATTTGAGTCTATCGACACGCAAAGGAGAAGAAGCATCCCATGACTGAAAAATTACAGGACTTTACTCTTATTCATTCAACTTCCCCGCTACGTTCGTCTACGTGAAATTAAAAAAAAAATTATCTACTTCCCCATTTGAATCGGCTTTGTCAATTTCCAGGGTATTCATTTTATGGCACGGAACACATATTATTTTTCTAAAACAAAAGTAGCCTGTCACTCACTTCTTATAACATCAGCTAACTGCCTGTAAAAGTCCCACTCAAAATCTGTCCAGCCGTTTCGGAGATTAGAAGAAATCGTATCAGAAGAATCGTATCCCATATCTTCCCGTGGGTGTCCTAAGAGGCGACTAAGGGACTTACCAGAGAATGGGCAGCAGCGTTCTCTCTGCCTTTGTAACAAACGTACTACGATCGCCAATCCGCTTGCCAAGCGTGGTGATTATGGCAAAACCCCCCTTAGAGGGAGGAATATGTCCAGCAGTGGACGTCTTTCGGCTGAAATGATGATGTGATGATGCATTGGAAGAAACAGACAAACATACCAACAGAACATAAAAATTAAAAAATTGTTTTAAGTAGTTACATACCGTTATTATATTTCCATAAGTATTTAGTAAAAAGCAGTTATTTTAAAATTACAAACAGACAATTCAATTTTTTTGTAGGGGATATTGAAAACTAAATAATCTGATCCTTCATCTCCAAAATTGCGGTGGAAGGAATCGCAAGCAAAATCTAATTACAATAATTGACAAACCAAAAGCTAGGTTATTAAATTCTCGATACGAGTTCCTAGTGTTCACTAGGAACTCAGAAACTAGGTTCCCATAGACGTATAGTGATAATCCATACACGTGGGCCTAGGTGACATACTTGTAGTTCGTTACGTACACAATAAATATATAATAATATATATCTTGGGATAACCAACACACTGCCATCTGATTCCAAACTAGGCAGAGCCTGTACTATGGCAACCAGAAAACTGATAAACATACTTAATATATATTTCTAAATACATACATATTATAGATAAATTACACACCCAGATACAGAACAAATAATCGTACTCATCGCACAAAGATTTGTCCTGTGTGGGAATCGAACCCACGACCTCCGTCCTAGCAGTCAGGGTCACTAACCACTAGACCAACAGGTCATCAATGACGTCAGTATTGATAACAAAGCAGCCAGATTAGCTAAGCTTTGGTCAGGGCACGAAATACACGAAATTAAGGAGTTTCCTACTTGAAATCGAATGACGTGAGATCGAATAACACTTGCCCGAAAACGTTAACTCGATAGTACTTGAAATCGATAAATTACGAGCGCGACAGTTCACTACCTCGATGCATCAAAATCTCGAATAACTATAAGCGCGAAGGCTCATTAAGTATCTTGAAACATCATTTCTTGATCGACCACCTAATCGACTTACAGAATAGTTTTAAGGATTTTTGTTTGAGTACCTACAATACAATGAAACAATATATGCGTAGAAATATAAATCAACTATACCCAATCATAAAGTAGTCTGAAGGCCTTAAATGGGACAGTAATAGAAATTACGCATCACATAGTGACAATTCAGAATAATAACAGACGACTATGACCATTTTAAGAATTTTACCGTGATTCATATTAGAATTCTGCAAAAGTGGCCATTTCAGGCACTGCTCTCGAGACAATGAAGGAAACATCGTGAGAATGCCGGAATGTCCTAGAACCAAAAATTCAAAGACATGTGATATCTACCAACTCACACTGGGCCCGCGTGGTGAATTACAGTTATTTCCCAGAAAGAGGACACCTGTGTCCCAGCCGTGGGCACAATATAGGCTTATTATACAGCAAGATTGTAGCTAAAGACTAGACTGCCTCACTGCCTGACTGGTTTAATGATCGCAAGCCCGACTGCTGAGTATGAGGTCTGGGGTTCGAATACCAAGAGAAAAAAAAAAAAAAAGACATTGTTTTTGGGTTTTCCATCAGAGATTTCTTCAGGTTGATGGCAATAGGCTCGAATCCCTATTACATGGGACTTAAACTTATGTTTCAGTACCTACCTAATAGTACACCCACATTTCGCTAGTTATCTAGCGAAATGTGGGTGTACTATTAGGTATCTGCCTAACGCTTCGGGGATTACAGGCGTGATGTTATTTTATGGTAAGGTAGCTAAACTACCGCGGGACTGTTCGAAAGAGATACCGCGGCCCTGGAACACAAAGGGCAAGGAAGGAACATAGAGGGGTTTTAGTCAGTACAAGAATGACACTCCCTTCCACTCTGCCCAGAGTGGGAGAAGTCATTTGATGATATCCCATGAGAAAAAAAAAGTAGCTAAACTAACCTAAATCCGCCGGTCGTACAATTAAGCTTCGCCACATATGGATACAATTTTTACATACATTTGAATAAAATCCAGGAATAAAAATATCAAGCCTATTGCAAAAGAGCGACCTCCTTCCAAAGAGAAAATCGCGATGTAGAGTTGAAAAAACTGTGGACGGGGTCAGAGACCCACGTAGGGATGTGCCATGTGCAGTACGAATTACGGTAGGGACGCGCCGTGGTCGATAAATGTGCTCGTAAATTATCGATGATTGCGGTTAGTACCGGTTTTTAGTTTTATAGTCGTTTGCTTAATACAATACATACATTGTATGCAATCAAGTTTTTTATAACTTTACACACAGATGTATTGCTGGGGAGTTTGTTCCACTCTTGAGCTAAAAAAATAGGAAGTGGTAAAGACGAGCGAAATACTGATTCTGAGCCAAATTTTAATTTGGAAAATAACAAAATCTTAAGTCAAATTTATTTAAAACATTATTTACTATAACAATTCTAAGTGTTAATTAATACACAAATAGACTCGTAGGTGTGAGTAACCAGTATGATCCAGTGTTTCATATTTATAAACTATGTATCGTACACTATAAAAATAATAGCAATGTTGCATTATTATTTCATCATCTTAATCATAATAATAATTGATGTATGACACATTTACTATGGCAATTGTATTTCTATGATGAAATAGGTATCTACAATGGTACAAGGATCTTTTGGCGTTTGAGTGACATTGACAGATCTGATGAGCACTGACAGCCAGTAAAAAGAATAAAGATTATAAATTATAAATTTATTCCTATAATTCCATGCATGAGATCTTATTTAGTGTTTAATATTCTTTATTTTATTTGGTTAGAAGTGCACCTAACTGAAACGATAACTTTGTACGGATTTAAATTAAATATTTGCACATCATATGTAATGATAGAATGTAAAGGGGCCATTATAGTTTAAGATCATACTTTGTAAACCTACGTTCTGGCAAATAAATAGATTTTGTTTTTTTTTTAATTGTAATGTGTAAGTGAAACCACAAATAAAAAAACCAGAAATTAAGTCCATGAAAAATCTTTTAAACCAAAAACTTAGTGGACACACACTGAAAAGTCTTGGTATAATTACAATGAATACACTTCTAATTAATTCACCAACTAGATTTTGCATTAGAAAGCATGTAAACAGACACGATTTCATAAATTCTATACGCATGTTCAATGAAAAACAATTGTTCCGCAATTAATCAACAGTACTTATATAATAACAACTACAATGACGAGCGAATTACTATCTCAGATGAGAAATTAAGATAGCGCATAATAATAACAAAATATGAATAAGAATAATTGTAGGTAGTTCTACATCTGCCAAAAATACTGTGATCGGCCTCCAGTCTAACCGGATGCAGCTGAATATCAGTATTTTACATGGAGCGACTATCTGGCCTTAACATCACATTTATTGGGTACCTCTTGGTAAGACTGGTTGTCAGACTTTCGGGCCTCTGACTAACTGTAAAGACTGTCAAGAGATCTACATATGTCAGCCGGGACCAACGGCTTAGCGTGCAAACACACTGCACAGTGCACACCTAGCAATATAACTACCTAGCATTGATAGAAACGTAGAACTATGGAAAGACAGCTAGGATAAGCTGGTAGCGCATATCGAAGGGCAAATAACCGATTGTGAGACGTAACTTTGGTCAGGTATCTTTCTGAGAAATATTGTTGGTCGAATTAATCATCTTTTCAAGACAACGGAAAACCAGCAAAAATCAAAGAGCAGTCCTAGTCCAGCATAGCTATTCACAAACGCTTCGATTCGATTTCGATTCGACAAGCCGTATGTCTATTTTGATGAATTAACTACTGTATCCTCAAATCCCGTATCATTACACATGCAAAGAGTTCTTGCAGTCCTCAACATTTTCCAAACCGTTATGTATGTATGAGTCTCACTCATTCCAAGTCATGAAGTAGGAAACAAACTGGAACCTACAACACAATTGCCACGGACCGTTTGTTCCAAAGAAAAGTATCTCATTTGTATGATAATCTTGATATAAAATGCGGCTTATGCACTTTTGTGAGCTTTTAAATCCAAATACTTTATCCAAATGAGAGTTTCGAATGACAAAAGAAACAGGAAACATTGTTTTATTCAGTACTAAATCGTTTTTGGCTTGCAAAACAAAACAAGGAATTCGAAATTTGGCGTAACTAGGCGATTTTTACCGATGAGCTGGGGAAGGTCGTAAGAACCTGCTAAATACAAGAACCACAGGACAGGTCGACGTGGCGAAGTGAAACATGGGGAAGGTCGATGAGCTGGCTAAGGCCGTAAGAACCTGCTAAATACAAGAACCACAGGACAGGTCGACGTGGCGAAGCGACACTTGGGGAAGGTCTATAATATCCAGCAGTGGACGTTTTTTGCACCTGGCATGATGATGATGTTTCTTCTTCTTCGTTGGTCAAATTAACTTCGAACAGAACTCTGCCACCTTGGCAGCGTTGGTGGTGGTTTAGGACAGGTCCCTCAAAGTACAGGTGGAAATACACATTGAGCAGGACAGGGGTCGAACCATAGTCTGATGCTTATGTCAATGCAATCTAACCTTCGTAAAAATGCAGAACAAACAAAAGATATTTTTGTTTCTAAATTCTCTAAAAGCACTCATGGTCAATTTTGATAACGTTCAAATATATTTTTCTACTTCCTCAGATAAGCAGTCCCAGGTTAAATACTGGTATTCAGCTACATCCGAGTTAACTGGAATGCGACCAGAAAATAGTTGGGCAAAAGGTTAGGCAGATACATGACTTCAGATATACTGGATCACAGTGACTCATACTAACGCTACTAAAATTCCCAAAATCCAGGAAGGAAATGAGTCATTGGAGATAAGTCAATATTATCGCGTATGCTAAATAAAGTAATTTAAATGACGAGTGTATTGTCGGAAGGATTCTTTCGTTTTGTGACGTTGCATCCGGCCTGACTGATGCAATATTGTAACATGTATTAGTTTGTCTGATGTTTCTGTTTGTCTTGATAAAATGGCACACGTGGTCGACCTTAGCCTAAAATAGAGGCTTCTCAATGATCACCAACCTTTTTTTTTCGAACGGTGACAAATGCCTACGCATACCACACCATCCGGGGAGATGGCTTCGTTATGTGGGGCTTGCACCCACTAAAAACACCACCGTGAGTCTACTGTCCCTTTGGCGGATAAGCCACGAGAATTGTCTGCTACGCATGACGTTCGCGACCCATCCAGTGCAGCCTACCTCCGGGCACACTGTACAAATAGATGTGATGTAAAGACCTCCCTTTGGACGAGGTTTTTCTTAGGGATCTCTAGTTATGATCACCATTTCATTTAAACATTTAGTTTTTAAACTAACACACTTTATTCATGAAAAAACTGCCTGACCGCCTGAATACCAAGGTTCTTGAACCAGGTATCCTTTCCGCATCAAATAACTCCGCGACGTTTAAGGCAGAGTGTAATATGGTGCGTGCCATGTATGGTGCAGAACGTGAAGCTATTCCAAACAAAAGGACACCAGGTCGAAGACATTGTTAAGGGCAGAGATTTTTTGAGCAGATGAAGGAAATAACCTTGAATTTGGCAGGAAACAACCTTGGGCAACCTTTAGGAGAAGTGGACCCCGGGATTTAGCCAGACGAACTCTGACATTACCTACTGGATTTTGTTCAAACTTTCTTGCATCCGATGTACGACGTTACCCTCTATAAGTGCGGCTGCTAAGTATGAGCTCTCTGGTTTAATTTCCAAATTGAGCAAAGTGTTATTGGGTTTTTCTGACAGAATTTTCTCTGTGACAGCCCGTGTCTGGATTTGTCCCCAGTTGATGGCGACTGGGTCGCTACTTATTACGTGATTTAATGTGGGGGTACCCCCAGGTACTATTAGGTACACCTCTGCCAAAACCAGGCTAAAGACGTTATGTTACATTTTTTCTTTTTCATTGTCTGATCAGTTATTTGATCTCCCGTTCGAAAAATGACACAGAAAATCTTCATAACGTGCAACAGTGTTGTTTCTCGTGATTTGAGATAACGGATTATTTACTGTAATTTTGCGTAACCTCGACTCTCGGGGTGTGGCAGAGTTGAATTATTTCGTCTTATATAAAATAACGAGTTTATTCACCCGTTTATTTTAATTTTATTCGGATTTACCGACCTCTAGGGCGCAATAAAAGGAGTATTCCCATTTGAGCACCGATTTCAAGAGCACCAAAGATTTTCCCTTTTGAGCAAAGGGAATTTCGGAAATCGGTGCTCAAATGGGAATACTCCCAATAAAATCCATAATTTTTGTTTTACATACTAAGAAAAAAATAGCAACACAAGCCCACCCTTATCTGCCAAAACCCCGACACTGAAGTGTGTCAGTGCTGTCAAGTTATTGTTATTGATAAGCTACCGATTGTGCCAGACCAAACCTTCTCATCATCATCATCAGCCTATAATGTTCCCACTGCTGGGACACAGGCCTCCTCTCTATGAGAGATAATGGGCTATAATCCACCACGCGGGCCCAGTGCGGATTGGTAGATGTCACATGTCTTCGAATTTTTGGTTCTAGGACATGCCGGTTTCCTCACGATGTTTTCCTTCACCGTTTTTGAGAGCAGTGGTAATGAAATAAATTACACAAAGTAATGCGCCTGCCTGGGACCCACGACTTACTGTTCGTAAGTCGGGATCGCTACCACTGGGTCACCGCTGCTCTCTACCAAACAATCTAATCTAAAGTAATTAACAATTTGCTCTATTAGCTTTAAGTTGGAGGTAAGTTGCACGTAAGTGTTTCACATTTGGTGCGAGTAATCAAAGGTTTTGAAGGTATGACGTCATTTCACGACCTTATCCCATGACATTAGTTTTTCGATCCAGTTGAACTGAAATAGACAGTCGCTCCATGTAAAATACTGGTATCCAGCTGCATCCAATTCAACTGGAAAGCGACTACAGCTGGATGCAAGCAGATGACACAATACTCTTTCTCACTCGCTATACTTCCACAAATCTTAATCTGGATTCTTATCCGTACAGCTGGTGATAGTAGACCGGCTTATCAGGCCACGCGTGTTTTAAGGTCAGCTGTAGGAGAAGGCATGTTGTCGTCTCGAAATTTTGTCTATACTTGAGTAATTCTGCTATTGACGGAGACGTCAACTTTTGCATAATGTTATTATAATGTGTCTTGATGCATTGTGTAACCGCGACCACCGCCGCTCCGCTGCCCGCAAAATTCGAGGCAGCGGCCTTAGGCATGATGGCTTCACGTGTGTGAAAAAAACAAGAAAATTTGAATTTGGAAGGCTACCCTGGCGCTTCCATCTTAAGGTGGTTGCGTCTGGGAAGCCCGCGAAATTCAAATTTTCTTATGTTTTTTGTAATTTGCAGGTCATTCTCTGGTTGTATATTGATGAAAAATGAGTTACGCCAGTAACACGTATGTAGAATTACAATCATGAAAATCATCAATATAACCCTGCAAGTCCATTTAATCCTTTTGAGTGACTTTTTCATGAAATATTAATTGAATAGGATTACATGAACT
The DNA here is from genome assembly GCA_950005105.1 of Lycophotia porphyrea. Taxonomy (NCBI): domain Eukaryota; kingdom Metazoa; phylum Arthropoda; class Insecta; order Lepidoptera; family Noctuidae; genus Lycophotia; species Lycophotia porphyrea. The sequence goes on along the minus strand of OX465410.1, from coordinate 1,016,498 downwards.
TAGAGGGTTGTATTGATGATTTTCACGACTGTAATTCTGTAACTACATACGTGTTAGTGGCGCGACTCATTTGTCATCAGCATACAACCTAACACTGATCTGCAAATTGCAAAAAACGTAAGAAAATTTGAATTTCGCTGGCTACCCTGATGGAACCACCTTAAAATTATTTTTTTGAAAAAAAAAAACCAAGAGCTACTCCACAAATCTAGATACTACTAAGAGTTGACATGATCTATTAATAACTTTCTTTTATCAATAAGTCCTACTGAGTGACCATACGATATCTGTACGACGCAGAACCAAGACTTATTAACGATTGTAAAACTAATGACTTGTTTATTGACAGACGCGGTTTCTACCTGATAGTTAGGGATGTCGGAAATGTTAAAAAAGTATCGGTTTTTTTGTAAATATCGATATCTTCCAATAAATAGTAGGTATCGATATGACGGCAAAATTTTGTTACCGAATTTAACAAAGTAATTTATGATTTTAGAAAGTATGCCTAACTTGCTAGTCAAACAGTTTCTAAAATTAGATTTGCATTATACACTAACTATGTTGTAGAGGTCAGATACGTTGCTCCACCTAAAATATTATTGCTATTTGCTATCGATGTAAATAATTATAAAATATCGACATCTATAAATCGATGTATTTCGACCAGCCTACTGATATAGCAGTTGGCTGATTGTCTTTTAAGAGTCAAGGCAAGGAAAGTGCATTCGCACGTCTTGAATCAGAGATAGTGTATCTGCGTGTTGTTCTTCAAGTTGAATAGACAGAGATATTCAAAGGCGTAGAGAATAGGAATTGTTTTGTTATATAATCAGTTGCTTACACGAGTAATGACGATGTTAGTTGAGTACGTGTGTAGCTTAGTTAGTAACACAGCTATCAATCTTTAGCCACTAACCTGGTTAAGCATTTGACTTTTTTTTTGGAAAATACATCTCGTAGCTCAACAGAGGTGGTCGTCTGCTTTACCGGGCTATCCTGTAGGCGACTTGAGTGTAACGCCTCCAAGCAGAAATACTAAGCGACTACACGCTAACGGACTGTGGGGTACGAGCCTTGACTTAGGGCGTCGCTGTGAGAAGATAGCAAGAGATAGACTGGATCGGATCAAAGTCTTTTGACACGCTATTACCTATTCTAGAAAACCTCATGCCAACACGAATGAACTTCACAATTCTGTAGGTTATTTGTTTTCATGCAAAGCTACTTCTGGGATAAGCTCATCTTTTTACAAAAAATGCAATATTTTAACAGTGTTTATGTAATTTGCTGTACAATAAAGTATAAGAATAAAAGACAATTGCGGGGATCCGCTGCATGCGAGTCGCACGGGACCGTTCAATGTGGCAACACTTGGGGCAGGTCTGTGTCCAGCAGTGGACGTCTTTCGGCTGAAATGATGATGATGATGATGATGATGAAAGGACCATTTTGCGGCATTTTACAAGATAGTTCCTTGGGGCAGTTCAACTGTTCAAGTGATTATCTGATCCAAGCTAATAAGTAATCTATCTGTGGGGAAAAGGCCTCGATAGGGCAAAACATGGTCTGAAATCAACAGCAAAAGACAGCAAGCATGGTATAATGGTGATAAACAGTAGTTTTTCTCATCTTCCGACAACACTTTTAATCTGTTGGAAAATTACCAGCTGACAATTTAACTAACAGATAACGCTAGCTAAGTACCCATAAGAGGATGGAAACAATAATGCAAATTAGATGTTAATTTATAAACGACGCAATGTGGGCGTAAGGCGTAGTGACTGAGAACAAAAGATCTTTGTCCCTTCTGCAGTCCCTAGGAGTACCAATCGTCAGGATGTCATAATGTCTTTAATTATGGAGATAAATGTTTTTCTTAGTGGCACGAGGCGCTTGCTGCTTTCTTGTACCATTGTTAGAACTTTATAAGTCTGCATTTTCCCACTGCATGCATTTTTACTCTCTTCCCTCTTTTTGGTCTTTATAGAGGACTCTAGCTCAGTCTGCCATCTAAACCTTGACCTGTCTAGGTGATGTTTTTTTATTAGCCTGTATACTGTCCCACAGCCTCCTCGACCCAGCCCTCACGGTACGCATCCCGATTATCTCGCCACCTTTTTCTGGGCCTGCCCTGGCGGCGCCGCCGAAGTTTAACTAATTAATGATAATGTTCTCATCATCTGCCTAGCGTTTTCTTTGCAAACTATGTTGGGGTCCGGCATCCAGTTCAATCAAATAAAGGTTTTTCACGGAGTGACTCTGACTACCTATCTGACCTGGAAGACACAGTTACTGGGTAACACGATACCCCTTTGCAAGATTGGTTCTCAGTTGTTCGGGCTTCTGGTTCTGACCAACAACCACTGTCAAAGATCTGTTAACGACAGCCGAACAACTAAACGTGCTTTCTAAGGCACGGAATGATGATAAAAATATGAAAATTAAGATACTATTTCTGTGATAAATCATTTTGGATTAACACGGCCTTGTCTGGCCTAAAGATTGAGCCCAGAATCCCCTGCTCAACAATCGTACTCGAGACAAGACCAACGAGCCTGTTTTCCCAAGTAACTGAAGCTGTTATGTCAATTGTATTCAATCTAATGGCGTTTGGCTAGGACAAAGGAAATTAGATGACTCACAAAGGAATTTTATGACGGAAAATACTTGTTTTCTCTTGAATACCGGCTGTTTGGAATGTTTAGATAATGAACATATTATATTAGGATGAAAGGAAATAGTAGCCATATTATTTGATGAAATATTCTTTTATTCAAGAAATCTTCATTAATAATGACTGACTAGCTAGTGGCTAAATAATAGCAGCCGCTCGGAACAATCTTCAGATGGGTGACCACACATTACATACCGAGTTTCCTCCGTGCCTCGAATAGCACGTAAAGCCATTGCCGTTGGTCCCGGCTGTTATTCGTGTAGATCTTTGACACTCATTACAGATAGTCAATGATCCGCAAGTCTGACAACCAGTCTTACCAAAGGGTATCGTATTACCCAGTACAAACTGGGTTGTGGAGGTCAGATAGGCAGTCAGTCGCTCCATGTCTCTCACTGACTAGCTTCTACACGCGAATTTGCCCGTGAGGTCGGAAATCAACCCACTGGCACGTACTACCACCGGAATTATGTATGCTATGTCTTGAACTAGGTCAAGATGTAGCCTTATACCACATCCAATTCTGTGCAGCCGTTAAGGCGTGAAAAGGTGACAAACATGCAGATGGAGCTGCTTTCGCGTTTATACTGCCAATCAAGTACCTACGAGTATAGCCCTAATTACAAGCATCGCTAAAAGTTTGAAGAGAATCGACTGTCTTGGTAAGGGCATGTGATAAGGAGGGATGAATCGCATACGCCTAAAAGAGTAATGAATAAATGTTGATGGATCGAGAGAAAGAGAAAGACCAAAGAAAAGATGAATGGATTGTGTGAGGAATGTTATGAAGGAAAAAGGAGTAAAATGATAGCGATGAATGATAAGGGAGAATGGAAGAAAAAACGTGTTGCGCCGACTCCAAATAACTTGGGACAAAAGCAGGAAGATGGTGATGGACTACTCCTGAACGCAGCAATTTAACTTTTTTAATAAAATGTACTATGTAATTAACTGTAGCAGGTCAGGACTCCACAAAAAATGCAAATTTTCAAGCCGTCAAGTAATTACAAAGAATAAATTTCCCCCAGTTGAGTCACAATTCCGCACGAAATTCAACCAATTACAAATGGAGAATTGAAAAAATAACGAGTTTAACTTTAAATGTTAAACTAAGGTTCAGCTACTCAGACAGCTGTTATTTAGAAAATAGCCACGCCATTTGTAGATTAAGTATGCCACTTCCATATATTTTCGCAAAACTAAGCCAAGGTGAACGCTATACTAACTTGTAAAGGCTTTAGTGTGTGTTAAACCGATTTTAAAATGCTTCGATGTGCATCCAAATTGATTTTAAGTCCTCAATTCCTCCGCTTAAGTACAATGGCAGTAGTGTGTGTTGGTTTTAATTTTTATTAAAATAAGGTTTGTTGTTGAATTTGCTTACAATGAACAAGTTATGCATTATTTCAATGTTTTCTTTTGTTTAATTTAACAATACTCATTGATTACCAAAACTGGTATGAAAAACATATGTTTAAAAAAACCGGTAAATACCGACAAAATATGTCACTCATCGATAATTTCACCGTTACATTTTCCGGTAAAGTGTGATTCACTACAATTACAGTTTGCAAAAGTAGGTCAGTCAGTAAAAGTGAATTGTGCTTCTATTTTTCTCGTTAATGGCATGGCTCGATTAAATACTTATTCAATTTTACGACGACGGACTCGTTTAGAGACTATTAATGTCGTCTAAGTAATAGAGACGTGTCCATAGGCATTATCCCAACATGTGCCTAGCTTTTTCCCCAACTACGGCTTTTAAGCCGGAAGGCTTGGTAAAATCAAGTCCTTATTGGGCTGAATAACAGCACTTACTGCATGACAAAATTATTACAGTACCTACACTCTGTTTCTTTCTATAAGACTCTAAATACAGAATTTAACCCACGGGTACGTTTTAAATGTAGCTTATGGCACTCGGAGATAATGTAGCTTCTCGTTAGTAAGAGAATTTTCGGAATCGGAACAGTAGTTCTTTCCAGTTCCTTAGTAGCTTCTATACTAACGAGGTGCAACATAATTTAACACGATTTTTCGATAACCTAAGAACGGTTTACAGACATTAAATCAGTAATCTATATTACTCATAACATAACGTGTTTTGGTCTACATCATTCTCCTGCCATTATCCCAATTTATTTGTCGTCGGCGCAGCATGTCTTCTTCTTCCATACTTCTCTATATTTACTCGTCTTCTCATCCGACATCCTTCAGACATTGTATTGTCTACTTATTGGTAGGTACAATAAGTTTCCTACATTGGGTGTCCTGTTCATAGGAAAATTATGGCGAAATAGGTTCATAAGCAGGACTCGGGACAAGATGCCATTATACCTATTTAAGGCTGCGTTTCCACCAGAAACGAGCGAGGATGCGTATCAAAGGATGTGTGTGATACTAACCAATAATATCGATTCTTTTTGACTGCTTGAGGTCTTCTATGTGATTGGTTAGTTGCATACACATCCCGCTACACATCCCCGCTCATCTCTGGTAGAAACGGAGCATAATACATACTCACATAATCAGCCAGAGAAGGGTTGTGTGGCATTCAGAAGATCGTGAGTAGGACCTAGTTGAGACTCGCGCAGACCAGGGAAGCATGGTACAATAGGGATAAGGCCTTTACTCAGCAGTGAGAGGAACAAGCCTGCCGATGATGACGATAATGATGAATCTCATACAAAAAAAAAACAGTAAGTACATTCGCGAAACAACATCACATAAAATATGTTAACTGAGCGTCGCCTTTGAATGTAGACATTAAGTATTTTATCCTATGCAACGCACAAAAAGTAGAAAGTATAGAACGCTGTGTTTAAACACGCAAACACAGCGTGAAAGTGTTTTTTTTTATGCGGCAACACGCCGTACTGTTTTCCGTTACGTTCAAAATTATTTAGAACTAGAAATTATAAAACACAATGTAAATTTGTCTCAGGTAGTGTGGCCTCTTTGGCTGGATATAAGCCAGGAACATAGGGACAATTATTTTATTATGTACAGGTAGCAGCAATCATCTTTGTACTCATGTCATTATTGAATTCTGTAATCCATTTAACAAACGTGGTATTTTTCGTCACAAGTCAAGCATCTGGTCGAGCTTATGGTGCTTGTTTTAAGGGTATAAAATTGCAAATGACATGTCTTTTTCAAGAGAGGAGGTCTGTGTCCCAGCAGTGGGAACATTATAGGCTGATGATGATGATGATGTCCTTTTCAATAACACAATATTAAATCTCAATAATTAAGAATTATTTGTCATTATGTAGGTACTTACCTAAATATCAAAGCCATTATTTATTTCCAAAGAAATTCATTTGAATTAAGGAACTACTTATCAAATTGTTTTTATTTAAGAATTGGTACGTTTTATAGGTATCATTAAAGCTCTTTAATCATTATGGCTTCCAATTAAAAACCCCGTTACAAAAACAGTCAAAATAATCTCTTAATGACGTCATTAGTTAAGAACATACAGCACGCAATTAGGCGTACAAAAAGTAATCAAATTTTATTACCTATATTTTTATATAAAAACAACTAAAAATAAAGAACAAAGAAAAACTTACTAAACCCGCATCGATATGCGAACATCGATAACTGCACATCACTAACGGGGCACTGGCTGGACCCGAAACGACCTGAGCCCCGACGGAACTTGTTTATTTAAAAAAAAGGAACCAATGGCCCTTTTGTGCTTAACAAAATGGAACAGCTGACTTTTATTATTATTTTCTTTTTTAATCACTTAACCACACAATGTAGATGTAAATTGAAACACTAAATTGCTTTCGTGAACTTATTTACGCAATAATAAGAACTTCTGTTGAGTTTACACCACCGATTTGAAAAACCACTTTCCACTTTGTAAAATGGAGTAATACGGATAACACCATGACAGAATCGCATTATAATATGAAACTACATGTCAATTAACTTTCTAAACCTAAGGATTGCGATACGTATTTACGAAACAGGAAAAAAGAAATAACCAAACATATGTTAGCGGATTTTAAAATAGAGTTACCTTGTTCAGCCGCAAACTATGTCGTTAAACTCCGCTCCTAAACACCTGGGCTATAATATAACACTCCGGTAATCGTTTCTTTTTCTCTTAAAATACATTATTACACTGTTTAGACAATGTCCGGACGCGAAAACGCAGTCCAAAATTCAGATTTTTATTGCAAATTCGGTAGTCGCAAGAGCGAACGTCCAATGTTCGCTCGCGTCAGTGGCACAACTACCACACTAAGATGTCAGGAGTGTCAGCTGGGTTTGGTTCGTTCTCATTGGTAAATCGATTGAAAATCTGTGTAGCACACTTTAATTTGTCTCTCCGTCTCTTTCTGTCATCCGCCCTCTCGCTCTGAGGCTAACGACCTTGATAAGATTTTACGCCAATCCAAGTGATATTTTTGAGCAATTTCTTGACTAACAGTCATTTTTTGTACATATCTTTATATGTGTCAGGTTTTTTTTATGAGAAGTATTAGGATTTTCTCAATCCAAATCATATGGGAAACAAAGCGATGTGTCAACAAGTACTTGTATGTGTGTGTATGTAACAAAGAAAACATATTGACAAACGGAGGACGTCGTGATTGGTTCGCGCACAGCTGTTTTTGACACGAGTAGTTCTTATTATAGTATCTACGCATCATCACTAGATGGCAGCATATGCTCATTAACGCCAGAAAACCAAGCAAAACAAAGCATTTATTTCATTTTGCAAATTGATTGCTTTTTAAAATAAGGGAAACCACATATATTACCATGTTACAGCGTTTATAAATATGGCTATTGGACTTAAAGAGTAATTGAGTTGAGTGCAATAAGGAAATAGTCAATCCTTCATTTGATTACAATGCTTCTCGTAACCATAGCAACCGAGTTTATTTGATGACGTTATAATCCGACCGTAAATAAAATACCTCATCATGTGCCGGAAACAAAATGGAGTGTGGACTTTTTAATTTTATCATACATTCAAAGGTTTAAATGTCATTGCTTGGCTTGGTGTTTCTTATCGTTCAAGTTAAAAATAAAGTCATAAAATGGACTCTTTGGACCTGTTAGCTCGCGAGGATGAGTTCAAGAAACTCAATAAACAACTCGAGAAGAAAACAGAAAGTTTGATGAAGGAAATTGAACATGCTATGGTTGGTTTTTATCAAGATTTTTACTCAAATCTTTGGTCGACTATCTGTTGAATATGATAAAATAAACTTAAAGGTTTTGAATGCAACTATAGGTTAACTTAAAAAAAAATAACTAAAAATAACAAAAAAAAAGGAAATATTCCTGTTAATTTTGAAGTAACCTCGGTTAAGTTTATTTTGTTTAGTACTGTATCAATATCATTGAAACAAGCAAGGACTCTTAAGAATGTGAACCTAACATCAACATTAAAGTATTTCAGGTGGTTGGCATCTATAAGCCATATAATTACTATGCCCACCAGTAGGATCGTGTGGGTTGTGGAAAGTGACAACTGACAATTATTGAAAGTATTTAAAGTCCTCTTTAAGTAAGTGAGCATGTCACCAAACAGTGCATGCTATTATCAACACATGCATCTGACTTGAAAAAACTGCATGGACCATTAACTGATCAAAACCATTTCTATGAACCTTTTAACAAACTTATAATATACTAGCAACTCATACCTGCTTGGTACGGTAGTCATTTCATCATCATCATCATCATCATCAGCCTATAAATGTTCCCACTGCTGGGACACAGGCCTCCTCTCTTTGAGTCATTTAGTAATGAAAAAAATGAGAAGTGCACAAACAGCATTAAATATCTATGTTTTCTCTCATGTAAATCTTAGCCTGACAATTATGACCACAAGAAGAAAAATCTGCCAAATCAGTTGAGCTTTTGCGTTTGGTTGGTTCTCAAATGATGATCCATCATGTGTGTGGTAATGGATTTTTATTTAAATTCAAATACCACTATTCATCATCCGTAATCATGCTTCCTTTTAATTTCAGCAAAAGCAAGATTTTTTCTCAGAATTCTCACCCAGCCTAACCCTATCACCTGCGCACACCTTAAAGAAACATAGCTGTGACTCCCATAGGCCTAAAACCCCACCGCCTCTGCCTCAATACCACAAACCAGTGCAAAAAAAGAAAAAAGCTCCTCCAAATTCCTCACCAGGGTCAACTTTGGGCGGCAAAATTGAAAATGGAACTCAAAGTTCTAATGTTGGCAATATGAACATTGAGGACGTTGAAACAAAGAGTTTGAATACATGTAACTGTTGTGCCAATGGGAAGGTTGGTAAAATTGGAGAAGATGAAGAGTTTTTATATGCATTTGTATCAGTTAATGTTAAGGATAATGTTTTGCCACAGTCGTTTTTGAAAGGTAACAACTATATCTTTAAAATAATATATTCTTGTATCAAGCTGTGCCCAGTCATTGAACCTAGCTCCTAAGCAGGACTAGCCCTAGACTAGACTAGCAGTCGCTCCAAATAAAATACAGCTTCTTCGCATGACTAGCAGTGGTATTCAGCTGCACCCGGTGAGACTGGAAGCCGACCCCAACATAGTTGGGACAAGGAAGGCAGATGATGATTAAATAGCATTGTCTTTGTCGTCCATACTTCTCTATTAGTTATCATCTCGGTAGGCACCCCTTTTTAGGGTTCTGTACCCAAAGGGTAAAACGGGACGTGATTTTTTGCCGTTTTTTGCTTGATATTAATAACGGCGACAGGTAGACGCTTGTAATATTCACAGAATATTTAGTTGTATATTCACTTTAAAAATAAATTAGAATTAAATAAATATTTAAGGGGGGGGCTCCCATACGACAGTCATGATTTTTTTTGCCCTTTTTTGTACGGAACCCTTGTTGCGCGAGTCCGACTCGCACTTGGCCAGTTTTTAACCATTTATCACTAGTTACCATAACTTATTTTTACATTTATACAATGTTAATATAAATATTACAATACTCTTTTTACTACATTTTCAGATAGACCTACAGTAGAGAATGTATGCAAGTTTCTAGCTTCCAAGGTAAAGTTGCTGCAAGAACAAATAGACAGACTACAGGGCACACTAGAGAAAAAGGTAAGGGACATAATTGTGTGCAATTCATGTCATCCTCACTGTTTTTAAAAACAGTAAAGGAAAACAACATGGGCGCACTGGCATGTCCTTAAATAAAACACTCGAAGACATGTTGAATCTATCAACCTTTACTGAGCATGTGTGGTGGATTTTAGCTCTCTCATACGTTTTGGCCCTCTGAGACATTTTAGCCTTCTCAGACATGTTAGCCCTCTCAGACATTTTAGCCCTCTCAGACATGTTAGCCCTTTTTTTTTTACGGATGGGAAGTCATCCTATGACTTCTCCCGCTCTGGGCAGAGCGGAAGGGAGTGTCAGACTTGTACTGACTAAAACCCATCCATGTTCCTTCCTTGCCCTTTGTGTTCCAGGGCCGCGGTATCTCTTTCGAACAGCCCGCAGCCCATAGTCATGTTAGCCCTCTCAGACATTTTAGCCCTCTCCGGTGTCAGTGCAGTGGAAACGCAAAACGCTGATTATGTTTTGCAAATGCTGGAATATTTTATAGAAGATTTACTTCAGAAATACAGCAGCAGTCGCAAGCGCGACTGCTGAGCATGAGATCCTGGGTTCAATTCCCAGCTTGGCAAAATGTTGTTGGGTGTTTCCAACAAGAATTCTTAAGTAGCAGCCACGATGACACAGTCACTGGCGAAATGTGGGTGTACTATTAGGTACACCTCTGCCTAATCCTTCGGGGATTACAGGCGTGATTTCCTCGTTCCAGGCGTCCCAATGTGAGGGTCACTTACGACAGCTAGCAGAGCTGGAGAGTGAACGAATGACTCTGCTCTCCAAGACTAACAGTATGAAAGCCAGCACGGCTGATATGAGGGCTAAGAATATGGTGCTGCTGGCAAAACTTAATGTGAGTATAACACATCCTATCCTAACGAATACAAGGTGTAAACAGACTCTTCACGAAGCCGTCAACCAAGCATTATGTATATCAAACAAAGTAACTTTACGCAAAAATTATTGCAGGGAAAGGATTTTTTTTTTGGCTGAAAAATAACGTTTTACAGTAGGAATCAATGTAACGCACTCAAAACATTGTACTGAGGGATGGATTGAATAGTAAGGGGGTCCTAGAGGTGTTAAAAGTAAAAAACTTACATTAAAAAATATGTATTTTAAAAAAAACTTGTGAAAAAGTTGGAACTTTGACCCCCAATATCTCCGTAACTATAAGGTTCCCAGGTATGGTCTAGAACAAAAAAATGATCGCAATGACGGAGAGAACAAGTGGCTTTCGGCTAGTTAAGAGTCTGTTTACACATCTTTATATATATAATTCTACTGTGCGTGTGTATGTCACTGAACTCCTCCTAAACGGCTGGACGATTTGAATGATTTTTTTTGTATGCGTTTGGGTGGCACCCTGGATGGTTTAGATTCACAAATTAGCCCGACAGATGGCGCTGCAGTCGTTATCTAGGTTTTAAGCAGACGAAGTTGCGCGGGACACCTAGTATATTATAAATGCGAAAGTAAGTTTGTTTGTTACCTTTTCACGCCTAAACCACTGAACCGATCATCCTGTTGCATCTACGTTGTCAGGTGTACAGAAACGGACATAGGGTATCTTTCATCCCGAAAAAAATTACTGTTTCCGTGAAAACAACAATAACGTTCAATTATGATAATAGATGGCGCCACGTGTCTTTCGAAGCATGATTGAATTTCATTATTACAAGCAGAATACTACCCGAATTGATTTTCAAATTCTAAATTAACGCGAGCGAATTCGCGAGCAAGAGCTAGCGTACTTATAATACAGGCTTATGTTAGTTCGCTGAATTTTGATATCTTGCTTTAGATGTAGGAAGGTAAAGTGCGTAGGGAGTTAAAACGGTTGGGATCTTAAATAGCCAATTAGATCGATTTAGCCGTCATAATATGACTACCTAACCGTATATAAAGCCTAGTTCGTTAATCTTCTGCTAAACATAAAACTTTGTGTTATTTGCCAAAATTAGCAAGGAAAATCTTTTATTTATTAAATATTTTGTCATTTATATCATTTATGTAGTAAGTTTTCTGGTGTCTGTGATACAATGATTTTTAATCATTAGTACAGGCACCAACGATTCACCTTGGTTTAAAATGCTCATTTTTATGGAAAATTGTTTTGTTTTTTGTGAAACCTAAATATGTTTTTTTTCTGAAATAAAAATTTATTATTATTATTAAAGCTCTACTCATTCTCATAACATCGGAGTTAAGGAATGTGGACCCAGTTTCGACAATGGTGGGTTGATTCAGGCTTTCGCTGTTTTTTCCACGAAGTCGATATATATCCTTCACATCCGATTTCTCAATTTTACATTCAATGTTTCGCGAAAGGCAGACAATCATGTCCACCAGGTCTTCCTTGGTTTCATTGATTTGTTTTGGAACATTTTTAATGACGAAATTAGTTTTGCGAGTTCCTATCTGAATTTCCTCCAATTTACACTCCAGCACCGCAATATATTGCTTGTCCTCCTTGTTCTGGCTTTCTAGCTGAGTAATTTTATTATTAAGAGCCTAATTTCGCACACAAAAGGAACCCTTATAAGATCACTCTCTTGTTCGTCTGTCCGTCTGTCTGTCCGTGTGTCACCCTCGTTTTGCTCAGGACGGAACGGGTAGACCTTGCAAGTTGAAATTTGTACCAGATACTGAGGTCTATAGTCCCTATTACTATGGACATACTATGGACAAATTTAGATTTTCGCGAAAACTTATAAATACCAAAATTTACCTTAATTTTTTTGCGCATTCACTTGTCATCTAGAAATGTATGATTATGTACTGTGTTGAGAAATATACATTTGAATTTGAATTGAATCTCCTTTTACAGGAAAAAGAACGCCTTCACAAGGAACAAAGAACCGAGACAGACAGACTGACATGTGAGCTGAAACGTTATAAGACGAAGTGCAACAGTGTGGAGGCCAAGAGCGCGACGCAACAAGAGACCATCGATAACTTGAGGCAACAGATCGAGACTGTGAAACGGGCTGAGAAGGTAAATAATACACGGTGTAAATAGACTCTTCACGAAGCCAACTGGGCAACTACAGTACTTTCACAAGTTATTATGCCTTGTGTCTGTGACTGTAGCTTAGCCTTCTTTGTTTTTCTGACTTTCAAAAGTGCCTGTAATGGTCTAATTGAGATAAATGCTTTTGAGTTTGAGTTTTGAGCCGTCAACCAAGCATTATGTACATCAAACTAAGTAACTTTACGCAAAAATTAGTGCTGGGAAACTACTTTTTTTTTGAGCTGGAAAATCACGTTTTACAATAGAACTCAATGTAACGCACTCAGAACATTGTGCTGATGGATAGAATAGTAAGAGGGTCCTGGAGGTGTTTAAAGTAGAAAACTTACATTAAAAAAGAAAAGAAAATTAACTTTTATGTAATAAAAAATATTGTGAAAAAGTTGGAACTTTGACCCCCAATATCTCCGTAACTAGAAGGTTCCCAGGTATGATCTAGAATAAAAAAAATTATAGCAATGACGGGGAGCACAAGTGCCTTTCGGCTTCGTTAAGAGTGTTTACACCCTTTATAATCGACCCAAAGGCTGGCCTTTACCTTGGACAGAGCAATGCCGACAATGTCTCTTGGGCACATTACCAGCTGACAGCGTTGAGGAGGAGTTTTTTATGCTCTTTTATTGTTCATTGTTTTCAGGAATTCCGTGAATCCTCCCGCAGTCTTTCAACGTCTCACCAGAATGCCATCTCCCGTCTAGAGGCCCACATTAAAGTGTTAAACACACGGAGCGACCGACAGATGGCGTTGATCGACAACTTGAGAAGACAAAACTTATTGTTGAGTACAGAGGGCGCTATGAAAGTTCTTGAAAAGGAGTATTGTGATTTTTTGAATCAGGAGTAGTGAATTAATCAATGAATTCATCCTTAAGCAGTCCATAATCTGTCTAGTGTTTTCCAAAATAGCAGCTAAATACCTGTATTGTACAAGTCCATGGAGAGACGACCTTCCACAACCCACTTGGGTAACACAATGATACCACTTGGCAAAAATGATTGTCACACTTTCTAGAGTTTCTGTCAACCTGTAACGACTGTCAAAGATCTAGAAATGACAGCGAAATCAATGGCTTAACATGCTTTCCGAAGAACTGACGGATGATCATGTGCCTAACCTTTTCCCAACTATGTTGGGGTCGGCTTCCAGTCTAATGGGATGCAGCTGAGTGCTAGTATTCTACATGGAGTGACTGCCTATCTGACCTCCACAACCTAGTTAGTACTGGGTATTACGATATCCCTTGGTTTGGACTGGTTGTCAGGCCCGAAAGGCCACTGACTACCTGTAAGGACTGTCAAAGATCTACAAATTACAGCGGAGCCAATGGCTTAAGGTGGTTGCGTCAGGGTAGCCCGCGAAATTCAAATTTTCTTACGTTTCTTGTAATTTGCAGGTCAGAGTCAGGTTGTATGTTGATAAAAAATGAGTCGCGCCAGTAACACGTGTGTAGTTACAGAATTACATTCATGAAAATCATCAATACAACCCTCTAAGTTCATGTAACAATATTCAATGAATATTTCATGAAAAAGTCATTCAATAGGATTAAATGGACTATATTTACGAGGTTATATTGATGATTTTCATAATAATAATAATTTATTCAGTTCGCATAACACGGTACAGTATTAGAAAGCTAGTAACAAAAATACAATGATCCTTAAGCGCTATAGTTTTACACATCCCCTGGACTCCACACTAGGATACCCTGTGTCGTGGGGTCCAGTCTCTTCCCAAGTAAGGGTAACATGCTAGCTGAACTAATAACAAAATAAATAGGAAAAATAGTGATTAAGATAACAACTAAAAACTATTATAATATAACAATATTTTTAAAGTAAAATTTGAGGATTAGAGGTTTGGTGTTTTTGGAAGTTTGTGTGTGTATGTGGGTGAAGTGTGAATAATAGAATGAGTGTCAGGGTGTGTATGGCGTATATGAGTGGGTGTGGTGTGTTTGGTGGGTGAGTGCGTGCATGTTTGTACAATATTACGACTGTACATGCAAAAGGTATTCTGTTTGGTCATAATTTTTGGGATTCAGCCATTTAAATAAAATATTTTTACAAGAGCTGTATGTTAGGGTGAGTATAGTTTTATTGTAGGAGTAGAATTTTGAATAAAGATAGGGCCCAAGAAATGCAAACGATCTGCGTGCAAAACATGAGCGTACTCTTGGTCGATCCCATTTTAATGTTCTGGATGAATGTTTGGCCAATTCTCTAGCATGCCTATGGAAACGCAGCAATGTGGAGACAATAAACAACTGCCTCACACGAAGTACACTACACTCTGAGTTCAAAGCATCAGTAGAGTAACGCCAGGTTTTTTTATAAGCTATTTTTAGAATAGCTCGTTGAGCTCGTTCCAGCCTTAACAGGGGGGTTTTGTGTGCTGCTCCCCAGATTGTGATTCTGTAACTATATAAGTTTTACTGGCGTGGATTCATAATTGTGATTCTGTAACTATATAAGTGTTACTGGCGTGACTCATTTTTTATCAACATACAACCTGACAATGACCTGCAAATTGCAAAAAACGTAAGAAAATTTGAATTCTCTGGGTGGCACGTGGCGCTTACCTATTCAACTCGTCTGTTTCTAAGTTTTAAGTAAATGTTTTGAAACTAATTTGTTTTATTTTGTTCATCAACCCGCACTAGGCTATCGTGGTGGATTGTGGTCCTGTCTCTTCCACAGAGAACAAGCTGTGTTGTGGCCCAGCAGAGCGAACGTTATAGATAGGCTGGTATTACTGATTAACCTTTTGAACGCCAGGGCATAAAGGCACGCGCGTGCCCTCCACGACAAGCCACAATTTCATCTACCATTTTGTAATGTTTGGAGTACAGGGCACGCGCTTGCTTTTCACGTATATTAAAAAAAGGGTTCAACGACCGTTTCATATCAATACGCATTGCTGCGGTGTCGTTTCTCTGGCTAATCCAATTTGATTATGTGGTGTCAGAGATGCTGGCCATAATGGGTGTAAAAATTAGTCGTGCTCCGCAGCAGAACCACTTTGATTATATTATTAAAAAAATAAAAAAAATATGTAAAAATTACAAGATAGAATGTAGACATTGGTGTCGATTCCCTTGTTTACAAACTAAACTAAATTTAAGTTCAGTGCATCTTTTTCTTTCTATTTCATTAAGAAAAGGACAAGATAAATTTTAGTTTAGTCCTGTCAAATTAACCAGCGCCTGACACAAGTTTAGACGTGATTAAAAAGTTGACTGCTAAAATTACATCAAATTACGTCAGGTGGTGACACGCACCTCTGATTTTTCAGATTCATGTGCGTATTGTATAAAGGGTGTAAACACTCTTAACGAAGCCGAAAGGCACTTGTTCTGCCCATCATTGCGATCATTTTTTTGTTTCAGACCATACCTGGGAACCTTCTAGTTACGGAGATATTGGGGGTCAAAGTTTCAACTTTTTCACAAGTTTTTTTTTTTTATAACGTTTTTAATGTAAGATTTTTACTTTAAACACCTCCAGGACCCTCTTACTATTCAATTCATCCATCAGCACAATGTTTTGAGTGCGTTACATTGAGTCCTACTGTAAAACGTGATTTTTCACCCCAAAAAAAAAGTACAAAAGAAAAGTACACTATTTTTTGCGTAAAGTTACTTAGTTTGATGTACATAATGCTTGGTTGACGGCTTCGTGAAGAGTCTGTTTACACCCTGTATTATCACTTGCTTCGGTGAAGGAAAACATCGTGAGCGAACCAGCATGCCTGAGAGATATTTCTCGACGGCATGTAAAGCCAAGTCAGAGGCCCATGAGTGGCATAAAAACTCTGACACCAGGTTAGGCACTAACCACACGATAAAGAATGAAAGACTGGTTGTTTAGCAGCACAAGAACAGGGTGTAAAGTTCTTCACCCCTCATAGGGAAAGGGATCGTCACCATATCAACTCAAGCCATTCAGTATTATTTGTATGAAACTCCTTATTGTAACGCACTAATCGGAATCGTAACGTAATCGCCTCGCCTCGGGACAAGCTCACGAACGGCGAGCCGAAGGCGCGGCGTCGCCTTGCCGTATAGCCGATTCGACGCATCGGAACTGCTGATCCGCTTTGCTTACGTGAGCTTACGTTAGGTTGACGCCTGTTTGACAGCGAGGCGAAAGGCGATACGGTGACAATCCCTTTACGATTTGATATGTGTGCTGTGACTGTGACCATAAAGCGCAGGCCACACCACTAGCTAGCGAGCGAGGTGCTACTAGCTACCGGGCGAAGCGAGGCGAGGGAAACTATGAAAAAACTAAGCGAAGATTTGGCGAGCCAAACTTTAGGGCTCACACCGAAAACTATGGACGGACGGGCGGGAGGAAGCACCGGGCGAGGTGTACCTACGCATTGCATCGCTGCCAGCATCGTCGGATATTTCGTTCCCTAGTAGCTTTAAGGCCGCTATCCCACTGGCGTTTCACGAGCGTTGGCGTTGCTCCAACGTCTGCGCAGCGCCAACGTTGCTCAGACGCGACGTTAACGTCGCGAGTTTCTAGTGGTAAAGCGCCAACGTTGCTCAGACGCGACGTTAACGTCGCGAGTTTCTAGTGGTAAAGCGCCAACGTTGCGCAGACGCGACGTTGACGTCGCGAGTTTCTAGTGGTAAAGCGCCAACGTTGCGCAGACGCGACGTTAACGTCGCGAGTTTCTAGTGGTAAAGCGCCAACGTTGCTCAGACGCGACGTTAACGTCGCGAGTTTCTAGTGGTAAAGCGCCAACGTTGCGCAGACGCGACGTTGACGTCGCGAGTTTCTTGCATTGTGTTTCTTGTGTGCGAGGTTAACGTTGCGTTCAGGGGATGTAACGCTTGCCACTATAAACTCGCCACGTTAATGTCGCGTCTGCACAACGTTGGCGCTGCGCAGACGTTGGAGAAGCGCCAACGCTCGTAAAACGCCAGTAGGATAGCGGCCTAAGCTTAGCTCTGTTGTACGCGGTGTGAACCAAAGTGGGTGAATCTTGGCGTACTCTGTTGATTCCCCTGGCGCAATTTATTTGAATAGATTTTTATAGGCAATAAATGAAATATAAAATTTAACTGAATTATAAACACATTAAACATTAGATGGCGGGAAGAACTGGACAGGTTCCGTCCGAGCTGGAGGGAGGACGCGCGGATTCGCGAGAGATGGAAGAAGTGGAGAGAGGCCTTTGCCCAGGAGTGGTACAGAGCAGGCTAGTAAAAAAAAAAAAACGGCGGACTGGTTCCGAAATAGAGTAATTTACATTTTTGTGGGCAGGGGAATCAAATAAATTGCGCCAATGAATTGCAAGATTCACCCAAGTAAATTGGGGAAACGATGGTCGCCCTGCAGCTCGCTAGCTGGCAGTGTGGCCTGCGCTTTATAGTTAGGTCTGAGGGACACCTGAGGGGCGATTTCAATAAAAATTCACCAAAATTCTTCCTAAGTTTTAATGATAAAAGTAATCCTGAATATAGATGCCTATATCGTAGGCCAGTCCTCTGCCCCTCTCGCTCTTGAGGCGGAAGTTCACGAAGGAGTAGCCCACTCCTCCCGCTGTGATGTTGATCGACGCCTTGCTGTGGAGTGTGTCAAGTGCTTGGATACCCTGGAAATAGAAATATAATTGTTTTAGTTTAGATTTATATATTTCAACATAACTGGCTAAATGACGGTGTACTATTTATAGGTACAGCTCTGCCTAACCCTTCGGTGATTACAGGCGTGATGTTATGTTAATTATTGTTCTACTTGAATCCTTATCTGAACTCTTCGCGTATACGAACAATCAAAGTTATTAACTGATTGTGGGGGTCAGGGGCGGGCTTCTTAAAACTAGTTCAATATCAAGAGACTCACTATTAAACACCTCTCGTAAGTTGATAATGTTCACAAAAATAACCGAATCCATACTAATATTGAAACGAGGAGCTCGTGGCAAAATAATAACAGCCGCTCGGGTCGATCCTTGCCTAGGTTGGTCTGTGGATGGGTAACCGCCCATTACATACCGAGTTTCCTCCGTGCCTCGGAAAGCACGGGCTCTCATGAACCACTTTGGGGCCATAGCGATGGCAGTTCGATTGTCGAGTGCGACTGAAGTGGTCCTTGAATGGCTGGTAATGATACCGGCTACCCTGCTACCTCTTACTGGAGGTCGAGGTTGATGTTGTTCCCGGCTGTCATTTGCATATCTTTGACAGTCGTTACAGGTAGTCAGTGGCCCAAAAAGTCTGACAACCAGTCTTACCAAAAGGTATCGTATTACCCAGTATTAACTGGGTTGTGGAGGTCAGATAGGCAGTCGCCCCATGCAAAATACTGGTATTCAGCTGCATCCGGTTAGACTGGAAGCCGACCCCAACATAGTTGGGAAAGGGCTACGCAGTTGATGAAGATACTATAATTATAAATACCCGCTAACCTTCGTGAAATTTCTAGGGTTTTTTTTTATGCACGGAACCTTAATCTACTCGCTCGAAAACCTTAGTTACTCCTTATAACATCAGTTATCTACTAGTAAAAGTCCCGTCAAAATCGAAACCAGATAATTAAGCCAGAACAAACAGACATCTTGATCATCCTGCCATTGTGTTCCGCCGACCCAAGTAACATGGGATCATGTTACTTGGGTCGGCGAAACACGTGTATTTCTTAAATTCTCGTCTGTTAACCGTCACGCTATCCCGAAACAAACAGACAGACATTAAAAAAAAATAGATTTTATTAAAGATTAGTAACGCCCCGCGGTTTTACCTGCGTAGTTCTTGTTCCCGTGAGAATACGGGGATAAAATATAACTTATGTTATTTGCTGATAATGTAGCTTTTCATTAGTGAAAGAATTTTTGAAATCGGTCCAGTAGATTTTGACTTAAATCGTAACAAACAAACAAAAACTCAATTTTTTTCTCTTTATAATATTAGTTAAGATTTAAAATGTGAAAGTGAATAAGTATCCGATCAGAGATGTTATGGATAAGATATTTCGGATCTGGATAGGGATATGGATATAGGAATAAAATTATATCGGTTTCGGATACGGTTACGGATATGTAATTATTTCAGATTATCCGCTAGTTTCGGATAGTTTCGGTTACGGATATAATAAAAAACTAACTAGTTATGAAAGAAGTTATGATATGAATAGTAATAACAAACAAACTGCAAGATTCACGTGGCCCGCGAGCGGTGAAGCAAAAACCTGTCGAAAGATTTCGTTTTATTTAGACTCCGCACTTCTACGAAACTATACGAAACTCTCCGAAACTTGTGAAACGGATACAGTTACGGTTACGGATATATTTTTATTTCGGATATCCGATAGTTTCGGTTACGGTTACGGAGCTCCATAACATCCCTGCTGTAAATAACGAGACAGTGACGAACAATAAAGGTCTATTCATAACTATGACGTAGGACCACATAGGACAAACCATACTGGTCACATAAAATGTGCGTAATACACATTTGCATAATCCTCCGTGAGTAAGTGGACGTGACGTCATGTTCCAAACAAACTTTGTATAGACACATCACTCGCTTACAATAGAGGAAAACATCACAAGGTAACATGGACTTATTATGTACAATAATAAATAAGTAAAGGGTGTAAACAGACTCCTACCGAAGCCCAAAGGCACTTATTCTCCCCGTCCTTGCGATGATTTTTTTGTTCTAGACCATACCTGGGAACCTTCTAGTTACGGAGATATTGGAGGTCAAAGTTCCAACTTTTTCATAAGTTTTTTTTCAAATACATGTTTTTAATGTATTTTTTTACGTAAGACACCCCCGTACTATTCAATCCATTCATCTGCACAATGTTTTGAATGATTTTTCACCCCAAAAAAAAGTCCTTTCCCAGCAATAATTTTTGCGTAAAGTTACATGAGGTATTCCTCGAAGCGCTATCATTTTGAGGCGCACCTAATGAGGCGCTCCTTTTTTATTCCTCAATGGTAGCGCTTCGAGGAATACCTCAGTTACATAGTTTGATGTACAGAATGCTTTGTTGACGGCTTCGTGAAGAGTCTGTTTACACCCTGTAATTGTTAAGTCTAAAATTGCCGACACACATGCTCGTTCCTTCTCTGTATGGCAAGATCCTATCCTTTCAAACTCAAAGTCAACGCATTTATTTCAATTAGACTAAAATCACGTTTGTTGTATGGGAGCCCCCCTTAAATATTTATTTTATTTTAATTTAACTATTTATTTTTAAAGTGAATATACAACTAAATATTCTGTGAATAGTTCAAGCGTCTACCTGTTTCAGCTCAATCGGTTGGGTCGAACTGGTTTGAAATTCAGTTGCAAGATTTGACCAATAGGTACTAACTAACTAACCAGCTTATAACAAGGCTAGTTAAATACAAGCTTATAAAAACCAGACATGCTATGCTGACCTCACATAAAATGGAATAAGAAGGGCAGGAGAATGAATCAACTAGAGATCTATTTCTGTGAGATTATAAAATAATAGAAAATTAAAACATCATACCTGAATCAATCGATTATCCTGTTGAGTGTAGAAAAAATACTTGACACGTTTTACAAAAGGTATCGCGTTATATTCCACCTTAGTATGATTTCCTAATACGACCTTATTGGAAACATTACCCACAATTAAATGGTCAGACCAAACACCCACTATGCAAATAACTGAGAGTAGTATAAGGTACTTCATTTTGATATTTTGTACTTGTTGAGAGCACGTCTTCCTTGATTGAGAGTGCGTATGATAATAACGCGGAGATCATAGAGTTATCGTGTTGTTGTTATTTGATTTGTGTTGGAGATAGAGTGGGGAATCGGATGAAGTATTAAATGTTATATCGTAAAGAATCGACGCGAACTAATTCAATATTTATTAATGACTATGCTTGGGAGGAAACCGGCATGTCCTAGAACCAAAAATTCGAATACATGTGACATCTACTAATTCGCACTGGGCCCGCGTGATGGATTATAGCCCATTCCCTCTCATAGAGAGGAGGCCTGTGTCCCAGCAGTGGGAACATTATAGGCGGATGATGATGATGATGATGCTCGGTCAACGGTTATAAGAATATGATACGGCGTATAAATATAAATGTCTGATCTAGTGAGCGCAGGCGCTATTGCTGAACAAAGTATTGGGTTCCAATCCCATCCCATATTGGACACGTATTTTTTTTCGTAAACTAAAAATGAGAACGATGCAGTGCGTCGAAAACTCGTGTGACGTCACAATCCGGTACACTTTTTAGCGGAAAGTGACGTCACAAGTGCCCACTGATGAACTTTGATGCGTTTTATCTTCGTTATTTTTTATTGATTTGATAAAACGTTAATAAAAATACGTATATTCAATATTTTTCGATAATCTAACTGACGGACTAAATAGAATTACATTTTTTTACCTAGGAAACATCCCTATTGCAGTATTGCATGGGAACTGGGGATCCACTGGATGCGAGTCGCACGGGACCGGTCAATGTGGCAGCACTTGAGGAGAGGGGAGGCCTATGCCCAGCAGTGGACGTCTTTCGGCTAAAATCATGATGATGATGATGGCGAAATGTCGGTTTACAGTAGTGGTGTGCACTGCCCTACCTTTTGGGAATTGGAAGTTGATGTTATGTATGCAAGCAGACGTGTTGCGCTGATCCTTACTTAGTGGAATGAGCCCAGTGGTGTTTAACAGGTTCCCACAGCTCTCAAAACTCTAAATGAAAACATACTGAGGAAACCGTTGTATCACCAAAAATTCAAAGATAAATAACGTCACTATCACTGAGGTGAGGTCTGTGTCTCATGCGTGAGAGGGAGAGAACCTCTCGTCCCAGCCGCCGCGGGAGACGTCCCGGGCGTCGGGGGTCACGTAGTGGCTTCCGGCCACCGTAGACGCGGACCTGTGGACGGTGAGTAATGGGCTAGCTCGCCGTTCGTCCGTCTTTTGACGACAGGCCGTGTTGACGGCGCGTTCGTGTTCCACGCGCGCCTCAAAGAGATGTCAGCAAACAGGGCGGGGCCCTCAAGGGCCGATGCCTGCCAGGGCTGCGGGACTGTTCGAAAGAGATACCGCGGCTTTGGAACACAAAGGGCAAGGAAGGAACATGGATGGGTTTTAGTCAGTACAAAAGTCTGACACTCCCTTCCGCTCTGCCTAGAGCGGGAGAAGTCATTTGATGATTTCCAATACGAAAAAAAAAGAAATGTCTGTGTCTCATTTAGTAGAGAAAATATTATGTTGTGCTATGCTATTCATGATTATTCACATGATCCTAAATCATGTAATATATTTTACCCCTCTTGGAATTACACAATAAGTCAACATTCAAAAACACCTACAACACATCCAAACAAATACAATATTATAAATTAAACAAAAACGAACCTTATCTACATGCCATACGTCACTGATACATCTTGCTATGATCTAATTATAACAATGATATTGTGTTGTTCGAGATATACCTACTTAGTGTCAAGTAATGTATGTTGTATAACTTCCTTACAAAAGAATGGAGGAAAATAAAAAACATCTTGAACGAGACTTGTCATCAAAGAGTGCACAAATCCAGAATTCGGGCCAATACTAAAAAAATCTTGATAGAATAACCTCATATTTTACTTTGCCTGCTCTGGAATCCAGGACAAATACGCTTAGTAGTCGCACTTGGCACCACTAGACAAACAACAATTTGTGTGGTTAAATACTACAACTAAAAAAAACGACTACTGAAAAATCACGCTCTAATTAAAGTCGGGGTTTACAAGGTAAAATTGAGTCCTACTATTGTTGAAGTCAGTTAAAATGTAGCCCATGTTACCCCGGGTCATAATAACGTATCGATTGACACCTTATTCATAATAATCGGATGAAAGTTTAGGCACTACGGAGGAACATACAAACATACTTAGACTGCTAAAATTATAATCTTAACAAAAATAAGCATCCGTTAACACTTCTTTAGTCTAGTGATCTAGTGCTCTATTTTACTAAGAATTATTTATTTATTTAACACTTCAAGCACAAAGTACAGAGGCGGACTTAAGGCCATGGGCATTTTCTACCAGTCAACCTTTGGGTGATGGAGAGACAAACAGTGGTAGTAGGTGTATAAATCGGCAATTAATATTTATAATTTTAAGCATTCTGATTAGGAATATTATTATCATTTCTTGCTAAGAGTTCAGAGGTCTGTCTGTTCATTAAATTAGTATTTATGAGTCATCTAGTCAATTATAGTGTTTACAAATCATCACTACATAATTATTATAAAACAAAGTCCTCCGCCGCGTCTGTCTGTCTGTTCGCGATAAACTCATAAACCACTGCACCGATTTTTATGCTGTTTTCACCAATGGATAGAGTGGTTCTCGAGGAAGGTTTTAGTATATAAGTTGTCAAGTTTTTGTTACGGGAACGGGATCAAAATTTCACGATTACTTTTGTAGCTATAACCGACATCCACGCGGGCGAAGCCGAGGGCATCAGCTAGTAATTTCTAAGAAGATCGGGCTTTAAGGAATTCCCTTGAATAGGGAAAAAGAAATAAACATGACGATTGAATAGAATAGAATAGAATATTTATTTATTTGCTCAGAATGTAGGTATTTAATACGGTGGTTACTATAATGCTATGGAATCCTAGTAC
The DNA here is from genome assembly GCA_950005105.1 of Lycophotia porphyrea. Taxonomy (NCBI): domain Eukaryota; kingdom Metazoa; phylum Arthropoda; class Insecta; order Lepidoptera; family Noctuidae; genus Lycophotia; species Lycophotia porphyrea. The sequence goes on along the minus strand of OX465410.1, from coordinate 992,031 downwards.
ATTCCAACATTTTAGCATGGAAACATTGATGCAGTTCATCATCAAACATATAAAACATTGGCACACAACTAAAATTTATCATTTAGAAAATCCGAAACGGAGTAATAGCATTTAATTAATAGAAGTTCAGTAAGCTTCTTTTTGAACTTTTTGAGCTTTTTTTTAGGTTGCGGGGGATCCGCTAGATGCGAGTCGCACGGGACCGGTCAATGTGGCGACGCTTCGGGGAGGCCTATGTCCAGCAGTGGACGTCTTTTGGCTGAAATGAATGAATGAATGATGAAGCTTCTTTTTGAACTTTTTTATCGGTTCCTCTTTTATAGAATTAGGAATGTGGTTAAAAATAGCCGGTGCCATACCAAAAATACTCTTCCTAAACAAAGCAGTTCTATAACCACCTGTGCGTAACAAATTTTGGTATTGAATCGATACAATCCTAATACAAGGTGTAAACAGACTCTTCACGAAGCCGTCAACCAAGCATTATGTACAGACGCCAGCAGGTCAACCTACCCGAAACTGTCTGATTTTCCCAACCAACTTTGAACCTAATGCTTCAGAGATAACGTTAAAAATCTTTTAAAGAAATTTGACAGATTGTAGTAGCTTGATGTGCTGGCGTCTGTACACCAAACTAAGTAACTATAAGCAAAAATTATTGCTGGGAAACGACTTTTTCTTTTGGGGTTAAGAATCACGTTTTACAGCAAGACTCAATGTAACGCATTTAAAACATTGTACTGATGGATGGATTGAATAGTACGAGGGTCGTGAAGGTATCTTAAGTAAAAAAAAATACATTAAAAACACGTATTTAAAAAAAAAACTAGTGAAAAAGTTAGAACTTTGACCCCCAATATCTCCGTAACTAGAAGGTTCCCAGGTATGGTCTAGAACAAAAAAATGATCGCAATGACGAAGAGAACAAGTTCCTTTCGGCTTCGTTAAGAGTCTGTTTACACCCTTTATGTAACGTGTTAAATTATTGAATGCGAGGAATCCCGCTTTTTGTTGCAATTATATAGGGTGACTGGTAATTAGTGACCGATACTTAAACACGTCATTGAACTCATCTTCTTCTTCTTCTTCAACCCTTGGCTACCCAATGCTGAGAGTAGGTCTCTTCCAAATCTCTCCACTTTTGGCGGTTTTGTGATATGGCTATCCAGTTTCTTCCGGCCACTTTAATGAGATCGTCTGTCCACCTAGTCGGTTGTCTTCCCACATTCCTCCGTCCCGTCCGTGGTCTCCACTCCAGCACTTTCTTCCCCATCTTCCATCCTATCTACAGCATATATGGCCCGCCCACTTCCACTTTCGTTTTGCTATCACTTCCGCTATGTCCGTGAGTCTCGTTCGTCTCCGTATTTCGGTAATTTTCACCCGGTCATAGAGGGAGATGCCCAACATGGCTCGTTCCATAGCTCTCTGAGTGACTTGCACGCGGCGCTTGATTGAACTCATGATAACAAATAACTTTTATAATGGAACTAAACCTGAAATCGCGAAAAAAAATCTGCTGTTCAGTAATTTATGTTCGCCTAACTGGTCAAAATGTACTAAACAGAATTTTTTTTTTTCGCGATTTCAGGTTTGGTCCTGTAGTAATAGTTGTTTGTTATCAAGAGTGCAATCACGTGTTTAGGTATCGGTCACTAATTACCAGTCACCCTATAAAGGGTGTAAACAGACTCTTAATGAAGCCGAAACGCACTTGTTCTCCTCGTCATTGCGATATTTTTTTTGTTCTAGACCATACCTGGGAACCTTCTAGTTACTGAGATATTGGGGGACAAAGTTCTAACTTTTTTTACAAGTTTTTTTTTTTAATACATATTTTTAATGTAAGATTTTTACGTTATACATCTCCAGAACCGCCTTACTATTCAAATCCATCCATCAGCACACTGGTTGAATGCGTTACATTGAGTCCTACCGTAAAACGTGATTTTTCAGCCCAAAAAAAAAGTCGTTTCCCAGCACTAATTTTTGCGTAAAGTTACTTAATTTGATGTACCTAATGCTTGGTTGACGGCTTCGTGAAGAGTCTGTTTACTCCCTGTATAGGCAGATGCAACAGGCGTGCGTGTATGACTAGATCTACGAATGTAAACGAGGCGTAGCATTTAAGGATCTCAGCAGGTGACGTTCTTTAGTTTCTGCCTGACCCCATTGGTAAAAAGCTTGAGGAGCACTCATGGCTCGATTTAAGATCCTTGGTGCGAACGCCAATAGGCAGGCTGTTTACTTTTTAGGGTTCCGTAATCAAAGTGCAAAAACGGGACGCTATTACTAAGACTCCACTGTCCGTCTGCCTGTCTCTGTCTGTCAGTTTGTCTGTCACCAGGCTGTATCTCATGAACCGTGATAGCTGGTTTTTTCGCCATTTTTTTGCTCGATATTAATAAAAGCGACTGGTAGAGGCTTGAAATATTAACAGAATATTTAGTTGTATAATCACTTTAAAAATAAATAGTTAAATTAAAATACAATAAATATTTAAGGGGGGTATAATGGTACGAAACCCTTCGTGCGCCAGTTTGAGTCGCACTTGGCCAGTTTTTAGGGTTCCGTACCCAAAGGGTAAAACGGGACACTATTATTATGACTCCGCTGTCCGTTCGTCAGTCTGTCGGTCCGTCTGTCACCAGGCTGTATCTCATTAATCGTGATAGCTAGTCAGTTGAAAATTTCACAGTTGATGTATTTCTGAAGTCGCTATAACAACAAATACTAAAAACAGAATAAAATATATATTTAAGAAGCAAAACGACAAACGTGATGTTTTTTTGCCGTTTTTTTGCTCGATATTAATAACGGCGACAGGTAGACGCTTGAAATATTCATAGAATATTTAGTTGTATAATCATTTTAAAAATAAATAATTAAACTAAAATAAAATAAATATTGAAGGGGGGTATAATGGCCCTGCCAGGGCTGCGGGACTGTTCGAAAGAGATACCGCGGCCCTGGAACACAAAGGGCAAGGAAGGAACATGGATGGGTTTTAGTCAGTGCAAGTCTGACACTCCCTTCCGCTCTGCCCAGAGCGGGAGGAGTCATTTGATGATTATAAAACCGAAAAAAGGGGCGTACGGAATCCTACGAGCGCGAGTTCGACTCGCACTTAGCCAGTTTTTAGGGTTCCGTACCCAAAGGGTAAAACGGGTTATTAATAAGAATCCGCTGTCCTTCCGCCTGTCTGTGTGTTTGTCTGTCCGTCTGTCAACAGGCTGTATATCATGAACCGTGATAGTTAGATAGTTAGACAGTTTAAATTTTCACAGTTGAAGTATTTCTGTTGCCGCTTTAACAAAAAATAAAAACAGAATAAAATAAATATATAAATATACCCATGCAATAAACGTGGTTTCTTTGCCGTTTTTGTTTAATCCACAGAATGTTCAGTTGTATATTCACTTTAAAAATAAGTTCATCATCATCATCTGTCTAGCCTTTTCCCAACTATGTTGGGAAAAATAAATTATTAAATTAAAATAAAATAAATATTTAAGGGGGGTATAAAGGTACGGAATCCTTCGTGCGTGAGTCCGGCTCGCACTTGACAAGTTTTCTACACATATTTTATCACCACCCCTCTGAAAACAATGACGAAATATTTTGCGGGGGAAACCACGAGTCCTAGATTAGGCCCAAAGATTCTAAAACATGTAACACCCACCAACCGCTTCCTATTCTTCGTCTCGGACAAGCATCGTTTGTTCAGTAGTTCGTGAAGGGTATTTACACCCTGTTTTATGAGACTTTAACGGGCATAACCACAGCCAGGATCCTGTGATGGTCAAGACCTTCAAAGAGAAAACCAATAAGAACTCCTTCCCGCCATAGGCAAAGAAAAGCTTCAGATGAAAAATCTTCAAATTGACAAATTAGAATGACAGAAAGAAAAACAATAGAGTATCGTTGTGCGATCTTGGCTGTTATATATTGGTTATATTGAAGATTTTATTTGTTAGGTTATCGATATTTACATGGTATCATGCAAGGAGCGAATTCTATAATTAGTAGCCAATGTTATTTATCAATTTTCTATGGTGAGTCACTTGTAATATTTTCTTGCCTTAGACGGTCGAATGACTTGGGCTCTCGAGCCATTAGACTCAAGCTGCCCGCATTTTTGCGAGCAACCAACCAAGCAAAAAGGAAAGCAACCATCAAATTCAGAGCATTTTTATGGCTGATTTGAAAATGTGTGATGATAGATTTGGATCCATGATTATGCAGCAAAGAAGGTTCTTTAAGTATGGACAAAACGAGAATAAAGGTACGTAGCAAAAATTGGTTATTAAAGGTGTCTGATGTAAAGTCTACCGGTCTACATAAGGTCATCAGGCAGGATTGCTCTTCAGCAATCCTGCATGTCAAACATGCAATGCATGTCAAATTGACAATCTTTTGGCAGTTTGGTATTGTAGTATATATTATCAAGTCATCATCTCAACTGTTCCTAAGTGCACGAAGATACATTTATCTCTTGGTCTCCAATCTTCTCCTTAGCGTGTCGATGGCATTCTAAATAGTATCGGCCTAGAACCGAGCTACTAGTTTGGTGCTCTCGGTAGCGTCCATCACTTCCCGTAGTGAACAAACAACAGGACACGCAGGACTTGGTCTTCGAGACAGTTCTTGAATAGTATTTTAGCAAAGGTGGTAATGTCATCTGCGGAAGTGTTTTCATAAAGTTACCTGTAAGCAAGTCGCATCGCTGTGATCCGTCGGCTGCTGCAGTTTACGATTGTGCACGTCTTTGGGATTTCCAGCCGAGTTTCGAGTGTCAACGGGTCCTGGCTAGTTCGGTGTAGTGTTGGTTCTTATCTGCTTCGCGTCTTTAGGGATTAAATTTAAGACTGCCGCCGCTGGTACAGGTAAGTAAGCAAATTGTTTAAATTTTGCTGCAGCATCAGTAAAGTTTTATCGAGTTCTGTTTCTAAGAGTTAATGTTATTTTTCTACTTGCAACATTTGTTTTCTTGCAACACACATGGTCGTGTCAGTAAAGCCAAGAGGCTGACTTCTAAAAAGGAGGTGTATTCCAACATTGTCTTTTTTTATTTAATTCTGACACCGATTACACTATGATTACAGGGCCGATTAACGTGGTTTTTTGGATGGTCCCTTAGTTTTCTTAACTTTGCTTGAGGAGTTTGAGTTAACTCCCATTACAGAAACATGTATCATCCTCATCAATCTTGGCTTGTTGAAAGATGTTGGTTCCATAATAACTTTTAGTTACGATACAAAATTAATTCTTGATAAGAAATCGTGTTTGATACTATAAGTAGAACTAAAAAGTTAAACTTTTTTGCAAAAAATAACCGACTTCCAAAGAAAACACTAAAATAACTTTACTTTCGGAAGTCGGCGGCAAAAAAGTCAATGAAACAAACAAGACACAGACTCACCGAATTTAGTTTTTCTCTAATTATACACGGTGGATGCACAGAGTCAGTACAAAAAGCGACACTCAGGTGGTTGCGTCAGGATAGCCCGCCAAATTCAAATTTTCTTACGTTTTTTTTTGCAAGTCATTATCAGGTTGTATGTTGATGAAAAATGAGTCGCGCTAGTAACACCTATCACAATCACAATCATGAAAATCATCAATATAACCCTGTAAGTTCATTTAACCTATAGAAAAAATATAACGAAGGCGTTCAACTTTACAACAGTCTACCAGCAGATATCAGGAACACAACTAAACCTATTTAAAGCCAAACTCAGGCAGTACGTCACTAGCAAAACAAAACTATTAACTTACTCACAATAATATGTCGACATCGTACCTACCTGTTTTAGAGCCTGTTTTACAACAATCAGTAGACGTTAACCAATAGATGACAAAACAACAAAACAACAAAACAACCAATGAACAGGAACGGACATTTCTATCGGGTGGACAAAAGTCCGTCGTCTGCGCAAGCTCTTAAGCTAACAAAACTGTTAACTACTACACTTTACCTTAGTTTTGTATTTATTCTATGTTCTTTTAGAATAATTGTATTTATTCTATGTTCTTTTAGAATAATTAAAGAATCTTTAAACCGAATGACTTTTTCATGAAATATTCATTGAATAGGGTTACGTGAACTTAGAAATTACAAAAAACGTAAGGAAATTTGAATTTGGCGGGCTACCCTGACGCAACCACCTTAATTATACACAACTTTATTTGACATATCGCAGGAAAGAGACTCACATTTGACGTTGACAACTATCCCTAGCCAGTGGCTGAGTAACATAACTTAATTTCGTCGGATAATTTATCAAACCAGGTTTTACCTTACTGCGACCTTACCCTACTTAGATATCTTATTTCTTTAAAACCAACTTCAGAGGCTAAAGTTATTTTTATTTTTTTTGTGTTTTTGAAGTCAGTTTGTTTTTTGCAAAGAAGTTTTTACCATACATATTGATCAGCTGATCGCGTTAATTGCTATAGAAAGTTCAAGTTTGTTTTGCGAAATTCTAGATCTTGTATATCAAAAGTTTTTCAGATTCGTGGTCCTCCGAGACACAAGAGAGGTCTTGCATTTATTATGTGATACCACGTATGTTTCGTAAATGCTATCTTGGATTTTATTTGACCTTATTTTCGTTATCAGCGACCCCGAAAATCACGGAAATAACATATATATAATATAATAACACCCTTGACACAAAACCTAAAATGAGAATGTCCAATTTACAGCTATTTTCTTTGTACTTAATTCAAGAACTTACATAATTTCAATCGATCATTTAATTTTTACCAACCTTGCAGTATTAAATTTCGCAAAACATTCCACTTTTCGAAAAGGTAGACTATAGTCAAAAATTTTCTACTTGATAAAATTATGAAATAACTTAGATTTTTAGATTTTTGAGATTTTTTTTTTTTATAAAACAAATTACTTACCATTAGAAAGGTCACACACTAGGGATGTTTTGCTAGAATTGGAACTCCTCAATCGTTTTTTGTTTTCTTTTTTAATGCTAGTTGAAATTAACATTTAAGATTTTTTTACATCTTTCTGTAAGTTTGAGGACTCATTACTTTTTTTCTGCTAACATCTGAATAAAACAATAGTTTTATAAGAATATTCTTTGTTCACATTATATTTTCAATAATCCGTAATGTGTCTTTACTGTGATGTGATACCCACAGATGTGTATACAAAATTATTTGCCCACAATCGACACTAAGCAGAGTGGTTGTTTCCAGGGAAGCCGGTAGGAATCGTGTTCGGGCCTTCGGGCCTGATACACATTTCTAACATTATTTCGTCTATTTTTATAAGCGGAAGTTTAGCAGGCGCCCACCAAGGCTCGAATACCGGTTAAATTTTCAAACCGTTATCATACACTTTAACGCAAAACATTTACATTCGGTTTTGTTCGCACAAAGCGATTTTTTTAAACCGGTATTGTGAAGAGTATTTACATGAAGGTTTTTTCAGACTCAACGGCATTTAGAACAAAAAAAAACGGGTAATACGGACACACGGTAAACAAACGTCGCGCGATGTTCAGTTTTTATTCAGAAGTAAGAGTTTTTTAGTTAGTGGCAACGGCACAACGCGTCTTCACGGACTGTGGTGACGGCTGAAGATCCCTTACAGCAGTGGTAGGCTTCGGCCGCCTGGTGCGCGACCACCCTCCTGCCGGGCGCGATTCAGCTTGCATATGTTACGTTGGTGTGCGGGGGAGTGCCAGTGCCATTGGAGGATGGAAATAGTCAGTTGCGCGGCTTCGGACCAGTCTGGGTTTCTATGTAACTCTGTACCGGGTGACTCATAGTAGAGGGTAGCGGGATCCGAGGCACGACCTCTACGCCAGCTAAGAAAGGCTGCCCCACCAACTCGCAGAAAATCCCGAAATGCTCCATTGTGCCCATTGGCGACTGGGCGGGAAGACCCAGTGGCCATTTTGGTGGGCCCGGCGGTTCACGTAGTCTCCAGATGAGTCTCCCACAGGTCGGATGAGCTGAAGATTTCCTTGGGGTAACCGAGCCGCGTCTCGATCATCCTTCTGTTTCCCCACAAAAATATCCCACATCATGAAAATCTTAATGTTTGGAAGCGGTGGCACTTCCTCCCACGTAAAGTGCATCTCACCCATATCAGCGGGTTGCACTCAAATCTCGATCCAGTCTACCATCACCGCGAGACCGAGAAGCCGCGCCTAATCTTTTTAACGGAGACGTAGATAGCGACTCCGTCAGACGTGGCGTACCTCGACTACCCAGGCTACTCGCTTGAACATAAGTTTATAAAACGAGCTGGACTCTGTGTGTCTGTCCGCAATGACATAATTATGTTTTCGGCGTCTCCATTGCTTTGAAGATTCCGGGTTATCTACTATCTGGATACTGATGGATACCGGGGTCGAGAAATTACTCTTTATCGGGGTCTACCGATCGCACAGCGGTGACCAAAAGACGACCAAGCTCTTTTAGCACCTGATGAAGAAGGCGGATTGTGATTTGTGCTCAGCGACGATACCCAACGGCGAAGCTTCTTTTTCTGGAGAACTTTAATGCCTATCACGATGAGTGGTTGTTCCCGTTCCAGAAAACTGACCATGCTGGGAGAGATGCGCGCAGATTTAAATTATGGCTAGATCTCAACTAGCTGGTGAGTGAAGTTACGCGGGTACAGTCAACAGCAAAAGTAGATGATCAAAATCAGAAATTCAATACTAATGAACGGAGTTTGCGTCAGAACTGTGTGGCGTCGAAGTGATTCAAAAGTATGTGATTGTAAATTATACCAAACATGAACTACTAGTACAGCTGCCATATATTCGTGATCAGTATTGACTCCAAAAGTTATAAACTCAATTCGCATCAGGCCTAAGAAGTGTTTTTTTTTTGTTTCAAAACTAGTGAACAGTTAAAATCAAAGATTAAATGATGAAATTGAGGCCACGTAATCATGAGGCAAATAATGCATCCATACTTATTTTTAAATTATTAGCTGAATTGGATAAAAAATTGCATATTTAATATATGAGAGCAGCGGTGGCCCAGTGGTAGCGACCCCGACTTACGAACAGTAAGTTGTGGGTTCGAACCCAGGCAGGCGCATTACTTTGTGTAATTTATTTCATCACCACTGCTCTCAAAAACGGTGAAGGAAAACATCGTGAGGAAACCGGCATGTCCTAGAACCAAAAATTCGAAGACGTGTGACATCTACCAATCCGCACTGGGCTCGCGTGGTGGATATAGCCCATTCCCTCTCATAGAGAGGAGGCCTGTGTCCCAGCAGTGGGAACATTAAAAGGCTGATGATGATGATGAATATATGCCAAATTTCATCCAATTGAACCCCGAAAAAAGCATATCGTTTATTATATATACACAAAACGATAATTCAATAAATATTATTGTTATCTTTGCATGTTTGTGAATTTATGTCAATGTTCAAAAGTAGCTGATGCGAAACAAAATCATAACTTAATGATTGCTTTTGCCCAGTCGGCTACAATATATTAAAACCGGAAGGTAGATTGATATTTTTATCTTTAGGGCATTATTTATATTGACTTGAGTTGCGCTTTTGTCGCACAGCAATTTGATTTCGCAAGCTTTTGCAGACAGTAATTACTTGGTAACGGTTTGGCACTGCTCCTGTCCATGGGCAGACAAATATATCTAAATATTACATCAATCGGTTTTAAACTAAGAAAAATAGTAATTCTAATTATAGGTTTAATCTAGACTAGTAGACTAAACTGACAGGTTTAAATTAAAAGTGTCTTCACTTTTTTCAATCACCAAATGTTAGGAGACATTCCAATAAAGAAGTAATGAATGCTTACTTACCGTGACACCTACTCTTATCATTATTTCACTAACACTCAATCTGTCTTCATGCAGTGTAAATTTATCTATAATATGTATGTATTTAGAAATATATAAGTATGTTTATCAGTTGTCTGGTTGCCATAGTACAGGCTCTGCCTAGTTTGGGATCAGATGGCGGTGTGTTGGTTGTCCCAAGATATTATTATTATTCCGTTTATTCATTTATATATACACATGTTATAACATTTTTAAATATTTCTTACAAAAATCCATATAAAAAACATTTAAGAATATAAAAAAATAGCGGTCCGCCGGTGTCGGGAACAGGGTCCAAGCTACCGGTGGTTAGGGCTCCAGAGACAGGAACCTCCTCACAATGCGAGCCGTATCGAGGAGTACTGCCTTCTGAATCAGGCCCTTGATCCAACCGCCTAAGGAGAGCTTCGAGAGATGGTCGTCGAGGCTCTTGGCCATAAGGCCATTGGCCGTTACGACAATCGGCACAATGACAGCCGAGTTCACATTCCACATGTCGACAACCTCGTGTGCCAAGTCGAGATATTTTATTTGTTTCTCTTTCTCAGCTTTCACGAGGTTCTCGTCATGCGGGATGGTGACATCGATTATCATTACGCGGCGCGCTGATCGGTCTATTACCACTATGTCAGGCTTATTGGCTACAATAGTCCTGTCAGTAATGATAGACCGATCCCAGTACAGCGTGACATGGTCTTTCTCGAGAACTGGGTCGGGCACATACTTGTAATACGGTACCTCAGATTCCACAAGTTTATATTTCAATGCAAGTTGCTGGTGAATAATCCTGGCTACTTGGTTGTGCCTGTGCAAGTACTTGCCGTTAGCCAAACGAGAACAACCAGAAATAATATGTCTGATGGACTCACCCGGACGGTGGCATGCCCGACACACGTCAACCGTCCCGTCCTTCATTTATTATTATTATTATTAATGATATAAATCTATGTCGTTCATGTTCGTTAAATGGTGCGTCATATTTGTAATCTATTAGTTCTTGGTTATAATAAATTAATGCAATAGATAATAGACGCACTCAACGCTAACAGTGCGACAAAAGCGCAACAAGTCAATATAAATAATTTCCTAAAGATAAAACTATCAATCTACCTTCCGGTTTTAGTATATTTTAGCCGACTGGGCAAAAGCAATCATTGAGTTTATGATTTTGTATCGCTTCAGCTACTTTTAAACATTGACATAAATTCACAAACATGGAAAGATAATAGTATTTATTGAATTATCGTTTTGTATCACATCAGCTACTTTTAAACATTTGACAGAAGTAACAAAAAAAAACAATTAAAAAAGTAAAGTTTTTCAATTATATGATTTTTAATGAACATACGAGTATGCTTTTTTCGGGGTTCGATTTAATGAAATTTGGCATATATTAAATATGCAATTTTTTATCCAATTCAGCTAGTAATTAAAAATAAGTATGGATGCATTATTTGACTCACGATTACGTGGCCTCAGTTTCATCATTTAATTTTTGATTTTAACTGTTCACTAGTCTTGAATTTTTTTTTTGACTTCTTCTTTTTTTGACTTCTTCTTTTTTTCTTCTTCTTCTTCTTTCTTCTTCTTCTTTTTTCCTCTTCTTCTTTTCTTTTTTCTTCTTCTTCTTCTTCTTCTTCTTCTTTCATCTTTCTTCTTCTTTTTCTTCTTCTTCTTCTCGAATTGAGTTTATAACTTTTGGAGTCAAAAATGATCACGAATATATGGCAGCTGTACTAGTAGTAAATGTTTGATATAATTTACAATCACATACCTACTTTTGAATCACTTCGACGCCACACAGTTCTGACGCGAACTCCGTTTATTAATATTGAATTTCTGATTTTGATCATCTACTTTTGCTGTTGACTGTACCAGATGTTGACGGTCACACACCCAACTGCTTGGACTTGCTGCTGCCCACTGACCCAGACAGCGACTCAGTATCAGTATGAGCCCCACTGGGAACAACTGACCACTGTCTGGTAAAGTCCGTGTCTATCAGCTCTCCTCCGGATGATAGCCCAAGGGGCGAGAAGCGAGCGAGAGAGAAGCGAGTTTGGACATACGAGTCAGTAGACTGGGATGACATGCGGCACTTCTTTGCGTCCTTCCCTTGGCATCCAGTGTGATTTTTCTTTGGGCGACCCTACTGTTCAGTTGAAGTGGTTGCAGACGTAACTATCGAACAATCGCCATCACCTTCATACTTTGTAAAGTCATTGAAAGGGTTCTCAATGGGAAGCTGCTGGCGCACCTAGAAGCAAACGAACTACTCAGTGATCGTCAGCATGGTTTTCGCTGGGGACGATTAACCGGGGATCTTCTGGTGTTTGCTACGCACTGTTGGGGCGTGGCAATCAAGAAACACGGTGAAACCCTTGCCGTGTCGCTTGACATCTCGAAGGCTTTCGACAGGGTATGGTATGCAAATCTGCTGAACCACTTCCTGCATAAAGCATTCCCGTTGACTTTTGCTGCTGGATATCTGACTTTCTGAGTGAGAACGGTCGATCCGAGTGGTTATTGATGGATGCTCCTCTGACCTATTGATGCCGGATTTCCTCAGGGGTCTGTTCTCTACACGACACTTTTCCTGCTGCCCATCAATGACCTTCTGGTTCCTGGTATTGTTGGGTATGCAGAGCACAGCGCTTTCATGGAGAGTTATGCATCCAGCGCAAAATCCAGCGGTGAAGAAGTGCGTTCATTAAGAGAGGCCATGGTGGAGCGAACGAATTTTTTCAATTTGCAGACAAGACTTAAGGTTGCTTAAGTCTTGTCTGCAAATTGGATGATAAAAATCTGGTTGTTTTTAACGCCACCAAAACAGTTGTCAGTTGACAAACGGAGTTCGTTCAATCTGGCTCTTACTTTCCAGGGTGCATCTGTATCATTCACCGACAACTTCGAGCTTCTTGGCACGAAGTTGAGTGTAAATCTGAACTTCGGTGCCTACATTGAGTCTTAGCTCAAACTGCGGCAAAAAAACTAAGGATGGCCGAGCCCCCCAAAATGGCTGACGGGTCCTCCCGCCCAGTCACCAACTGGCACAGTGGAGCATTTCGGGATTTTTCGTGAGTTGGCGGGACAGCCTTTCCCACGTGGCTGGCGCATTGCTTGAGCCCCCTTCTAACTGTGGTCGGCTAACGGTAGAGACCGTGCCTCGGATCCCGCTACTCTCCAGTATGAGCCACCCGGTACAGAGTTACATAAAAACCCAGACTGTTCCGAAGCCGCGTGCGGCGTGTCTGACCATTTCCATCCACCTATGGCACTGGCACCCGCACACCGACGTAACATAGGCAAGCTTTTTGGCGCCGGACTCCGGCAGGAGGGCCGGTCGCGCACCAGGCGGCCGAAGCCTACCACCGCTGTAAGGGATTTTCAGCCGTCACCACAGTCCGTGAAGACGCGTTGTGCCGTTGCCACTAACTAAAAAACTCTTACTACTGAATAAAAACTGAACAGCGCGCGACGTTTTTTTTATCGTGCGCGAGAGCAATAAAAATCGGTTGGTACGGCAACCGATTTTTATTGCTCTAAACCGTTTAATCCAACAAAACCTTTACGTGAATACTGTTCCAAATACCGGTAAAAAAAACGGTTTATGCGAACAAAACCGAATGTAATGGTTTTGCGTCAAAGTACATCATAACGGTTTGAAATTTTAACCGGTATCCGAGCCTTGGTCAGCTATTGTTTTTTTATTGAAAACTCTCGATATATCCTATCTTCACAAGTAGTCAGAAGTTGCAACGACATGCCGCTTGTCGAATAAACCGGTTAATTTAGGTTAAAATAAAGTTCTTAAAACGTTCAAGTTCATAAGAAAAGTTCGGAGGAAAACCGAAGTAACCGTATTAACTGGTATATTTTAAACCGGTACGAGCCTTAGTGCCCACTTCTACACTTGTACAGCTCAAGCAATGATTAGTCAATACTTTTATTGCACTTCACATGTAGGTATTAAAGTAGTAGGTGGTAAACTTATAATAAGATCATATTATTATGTCGGGCACAGCAAAATAAGTGAGTTGGGAGAATGGAAGCATTTGTAAATTATATAACATTACTCAGCAAACTATACAGGGTGTAAACAGACTCTTCACGAAGCCGTTAACCAAGCATTATGTACATCAAACTAAGTAACTTTACGCAAAAAGTAGTGCTAGAAAACGTTTTTTTTTGGGCTGAAAAATCACGGTAGGTCTCAATGTAACGCACTCAAAACATTGTGCTGATGGATGGGTTGAATAGTACGGGGGTCGTGGACGTGTTTAAAGATCAAAAATTTTATTTAAAAAGAAACTTGTGAAAAAGTTGGAACTTTGACCTCCAATATCTCCGTAACTAGAAGGTTCCCAAGTATGGTCTAGGACAAAAAATTGATCACAATGACGAGGAGATTAGGTGCCTTTCGGCTTCGTTAAGCGTCTTTTTACTCCCTTTATTATACATAATAATGATGTAGATAATTTCTGAAGTAAAATAATAGCTGAATAAAAAAACAATAACAGCTAATCTAATCGCTGAATATGTTAGCCACATTTTAGTGCCACATGCTTGATGATTTTTTGGCGAAGGACCTTCCTACTTCTTATATTTTAAATGCAAAACAGAATAAGAAGAAAATGCATTTGAAAAATTGCTTATCCTAGTTTTTCTTCATTTATTACTACTAGTGTTATATTTTCACAAATTAATATAAACTAAGTCCAACGCGATTCCTCCCAAATTGCTTTTATAAATAGACTATCATAAATAAACATATTATTAGTAAAATAATAATATTTTTTAACCTTTTTGAAAACTTCATAAAGATATTTCTGTTTCAGTTTATTATATCTGATGGTGCTTGCCGACAGCCATACTATATCTAAAAGTATTGATAACGACGAAAAAGTAGATGACATATTTGAGTCGATAAACGACGTAGACCGGCCCACAATCCCCAAGACGAGGAAAGACAGACAACACAAATATAAACTATATTACAGCAAGGACGATGACGTGCTACAAGGTATAAAAGAAACTAAACAATACTCTGAAGTGGAAAAAGTAACTGACAAAATAACTGTTAAACCGACTCTTAAACTTACAACAGAAAATGCGAAACGACACAAGTCACCTAAAAGAAAAGTCGGCAGTTTCTGGAAAAAACTTAGAGGTAAAGATAAAAAGAAAGAAACTGAAAAACATAATTCCAAAGATAGAAAAAGGAGAATATCTAATCATAAAAAAGAATCACATAAAATAGCTTATCTCACCACTAAACCTGGCCCTGGAAAAACCAAAGCAAAAAAGAAACATAGAAAAACATTGTTTCTGCGACAGCCTGAACATAAAGTTTCTAAGAGAGATGCCAGCGGGTTGTTTTCAACAAGACCATATTCTAACACACCACAAAGTTACAAATTGCAAATGGGAATTGCTCCACAAGTCGACAACATGCTTAAAAGTAAAAAATGCAAAATAAAACCTGTACACCACCATATAGTGGGGGTTGCTACACCCGATCCTCCGGAAGCATTAGAGAATTTGCAAGCACAATTAGAACGTATATACGCCAACCTATCTAAATTAAAAGAGAAGTATGAACTCATGGGAAATAAAGAGAAGTATGAACTCGTGGGACATAAGGTCGGAACGGGAACCAACAATAATCCTTCTGCCACCAGTTCTCGAGGAAATATTACGACGACTACTGAATCTGAATATCAAGGTACAGCACAGATAGATGTCATGCTTAGATCTATGAAAGCAAAGGCGGTTGATATGATGTCTTTTCAACCGACTTCAGTGACCGAACTTTCAAATAGCTCTACCACTGAAACCACTATTGATTCTAATCAGACCACTCCAGATTCTGCTTTTAGCGTGATAATGAAAAGCAAAAAAATTACAAAAGGAGAAAAGAGGACAGTGACCAGAACCAGCACATACTCACTGAATCCAAAATATTCCACAATCATTGCTAATACTCAATCTCATAACCTAAAAGCTAGGTCGATCAAAGAAGATGCTATGACTATTGCTATGAATGTCGAAGATTTACTGCAGAAGGAGTTAAAGAGCTTATACAATAAAGTTAAACATAAAGTATCTAACGATTTCCGTAAGGAAGTTCATACCGCCAAGTCTACGTTGAAGGATAGTTATGAAAAACTTTCTAGCAAAATTACTAAGTGCAAGGTTAATAAAATAACCAGCTCTTGCGGTCCTACTTCAACTACTAGTCCACCACATAGGACATGTCCATATAAATCGCCGCCAGTGAAAATTAAAGAAAAACCAGCCTCCATCATCTCTCCCATCACTGCCCATACTACCACCACCACCACCACCATCATCACCACCACCACCACCACCACGGCACCGAGAGTTAAGAAGAAAGATGAAAAAGAAGAAGACAAGGTAGAAGACAGCTTTACCCCGGAAGCTTACGGTAAGCAAACGTACGACGACTATGTGATGTTGACTCTATATGAGCAGATGCTAGCAAAGTCACATGAAGAAAACGCTAGAAAACTGCTTGCGACACCAGAGATTCCAACCTATGCCAAAAACAAAAGAGAGGCTCGCAGGCTATCTAAGAGAAACCCAGAAACCCTAACAGATGTCAAACTGACTGAAGTAGTTCGCAATATATATGATGATGGCGGTAATATGCCCGATTATGATTACATTGACCCTGCAGCTAACATATCTTCTGCTACGAGAACTACAGCTAATAGTCTTATTTACAAAGACGTCGATTACGTTATGCAACATTATAAGCACCAGGGCTCGGATCGGAAAATAGAGCAGAAACCCAAACTTAAGGGAACATCCCCAGCGCCTAAAGAAGACGTGAACGCTGCAGATGCGGATAACTCTGCTGCGGAAGCTGATAATTCTGTTGATGACGCTGAAAATTACGCTAGAGACTGTGACAATTCTGCAACAGTCTCCTATATTACTGGTACCGCATCCGGTAATCCTTCCTCTGAAACCAGCTTTGAAGGCCTGAGCAACAAAATCTCTTATAACCAGTTCGTGGATGGATACAAACACTATTTAAAATTCCAAAAAGAACTAAAAAACCAAAACTTTTCAAATTTTGTTAAATATCAAGCCCATAGACATCACAGTGTTGATGATATAGGTAAATATATACTTAATAAAATACCACCGCTTCCTACGTTTAATAGGAGGAAAAGAAATCTGAGATTTTCAGACGATTCGGATAACAATATGGACTACCAGGAGATTACAACTAAAAGTGACGATTCGTGGTTTAGAAAACACTTTTACCTTTTCATTGACAATGGACCTCCTAAAAAGTATCATACTTCAGAAACGGTTGAACTGAAGCCGGGAGCAGTCGACCTAAAACTATATCTTGCAGACACGACGC
The DNA here is from genome assembly GCA_950005105.1 of Lycophotia porphyrea. Taxonomy (NCBI): domain Eukaryota; kingdom Metazoa; phylum Arthropoda; class Insecta; order Lepidoptera; family Noctuidae; genus Lycophotia; species Lycophotia porphyrea. Next base: position 974,789 of record OX465410.1, on the reverse strand, counting down.
CCTCAAAAAAAAGTAAAGAGGACGTCTTTATTAGGATTGACTCTAAAAGCGTCCCTCGAAAGACTAAGAACACTCAAGAGATTTCTTTGGATGATCTGTCGAAAATATTGGATTCAATTAAGGTTAAAGGAACCAATAATCATTTAACAAAAGGTATTATTATTTTAAAATGAAAAGATATAATATAAAATGAAATGAACTGCTTTGTCTAACACTTTTTTTACGTTTTAGCTACACCACCACAGACACAAAAGGAGGATACATTTTTGGATACCTATAATGCTACGGACGACGCAACTACAAAGGACAGTAGTTTCATTGGCAAGTTTCTTGGTGGCAAACGCAGACACGCGGCCAAGAAAAGTACAGCTACCACAGTGTACTTCCCGACGACCAATTACATGTACGCTGATAATCAACAAGGTAAATTCAAAAGATCAAATACAAAAGAAAGCTTTGAAAATACTATAATGGCCGATTTTATGAATAAAGATGTTATAGAAGAAAAAGCTGCTACTACTGGTAGCAAAGAAGTGTTTGCAGATGCAGCACAAATCAGTAACAGAGAAATAAACAAATACGGTTATGTTGATATTGATCTAGTTCCGCGACAAACGGCTGTCGTCAAACTCCGAGATAATACCAAAAAGAGTAGAATCAAAAACTTTTTCAAGAAATTCCACTTCAAAAAGAATAAAACAATAAAACCGAAGCCGAAACGCGCGGCTTACTACAACTATTATTCAACAAATCCTAGAAAAGAGAGGTTCAATCCTATTAAGAAGCTGAAAAACATATTTAAGGGAGGGAAAGAGAAAGATGTGGTTCCACCATCATCTTACCATGGCGTGGATTACGACGTGCAGGATAATGAACATATGGCCTATAAACAAAAGTTTGAAAAGCCTATGTCAATTGCCGAGATGCAGAAACAGATACCGAATATCAGTGATACCTATTTTGAACCCATCTCTACTAAACGAACCACAAAACAAAAGGCAAACTACTATAAATTGGACCAGAAGGACCATGATCTGCTGTATAACTATCATCCTTCGGCTCATGGTTCAAAGCCGATAATCCCGCATGTAGAAACGAGTCGTAAGTTTGCATCATAAAGCCCCAAAATAAAGTTACCAGTTACAAATTCAAATTACCAATGGTAGAATGTCTCAGCGTTAGTATTTCTGTAGTGATCTTTACACGACGAACCACCTTCACAATACTCTTAGCGTGTCGATAACAGCCCATTGAGTTAGCCCAAAACTTGCCGACGAGTTTGGCACATTCAGTAGTATTGCATGATGCTAGAGCCATAGTATTTCATGAGAGCGGTTGTGGCCTAACAAGAGGGGCGGTTGCCCAGTACGAAAGGCACTGAATTACGAATTTGTGGGGCATGGGTTCGGACCCAGGCAGGTGCAGCATTACTGTGTAATTTATTTCATCGCCACTGCTGTCAAAATGGTAGAGGACATAACATCGTGGAGAAACATATGTGCTAAATCAAAACTTTTAACACACTAACCCGCACTGGGCCAGCGTGGTCAAGTACAGTCCATTTTCCCCCATAGAAATTGTTATATACTGATATAAACACTTCTATTTATTGAAGTTGTATTTATTTCAGCAGAGACTTATAATATAGGTTTACAACATGGCTGCTGATTGGTTGCGAGAGAGCGAGACAGACAATATCAATGAGCTGTTAGACATAGACAAATACAAACAGATTCATTTTAGATATCGCACGCCATCATTACATCTAAGACAATATTAAAATGAAATTACATCAGTTAACTATTACTAACGGGGTATCCTAGCTTGTATCATATCTTTTTTTGTTTTAGTCTTAATTGTTTTCCAGTCTAATTCATCCATTTTTGAGTTATTTACATAGTAGATATTACTTACATTAGCACAAATAGCAAATTTTATGTAATTTTTTGATTAATTCATGCACGTGTTAAGAAATCAGCTGGGTTTGATGTGATGCTGATCGGTCGCCAGAGAGCGAGACAGACAATATCAATGAGCAGTTAGACATACAAACACACGAACAGACATACAGTTGCGTTCAGATATCACAGAGAAGGTGCTGGTGTCCCAGAGTTAGGGGCATATTATAGGCTGTTAATGCATTGGTAATTTGAATTAGTAACTGGTCTTCTTCTTTAGAACCTAGTAACTGTAGTATTAGTACTCTAGTAATAATTAACTATTCAGTAGGCATAGGCTCTGGACATTGCCTGTAAATATTACTAAAATAATTGGTTAGTTCCATACAGAGTTTTAAATCTTTTAATTGAGTACATTTATTTTTACTTGTATACCACTTTTTTTAGGTAAGCATCTAATGTTAGCGCAACCAGTCACCGTCACCAAACCAAAGCAAGGATCGCTCTCGATAGCGACTACGAGTATATCACCAGCCAATTCCAAGTTGCCAAAACTACATAGATTACCACCGAGCAACGTGATGACGGTGAACGTAAGGACAATGGAACCAACAAAATCAACACCCCACAGAGATCACCCAAACACTTCTCCAATGCCAATTGAAGACATGAGTGTCATTCTCGAAAATGTGCAAAAAGAACTTAAATCATCTTCAGAATACTACCCTACAATAACTACAATGTATACAGTGTATGACCATGACCCCGCGTTCCGCGTACAAACAGAGAAATACGAATACAAGAAAAATGTGGCGCCTCCGTCGCAGGTTTTACCTGACGAACTTTCAATAAGAAGTAAACTCACAAGGTTCGTGAAGTTCCCAATTAGGCAACGACGGTATAAAATGAAAAAAGCCGATGATTCTGCACCAGATGATATTGGGAGAGATAATTTAGGCTTCGATGGTTCATCAGTATTACAGTATATACACGATTTGGGTAGCAGAAATGCTGATACTTCTGCAAAAAGAAAAGCTGCTCTTAATAATTATAAGAAACAACATCCTCATACATCTAGGCCTATCGACAGGCAGAAGAGTTTATACACCGACTATTTCAACGATCTACTGATGTGGCATAATGATATGTTGAACTTAGACTCAGTACCCAATTCTTTATGGCTGAACATATTGAAGACCTTACAGACAGAAACTGCCAACGCTTACACAACACCAGATATGAAACATCTGATGAAAGAGGTGAACGAAATGAATGAATTTTTAGGGAACACCCTTAACAATTCAGCAGTCACTCCCCCTACTCGTACAACGCAAGTTAAAGCAAAAGACCATGTCAGTGTAAGGGGTCTCAATGATCAGTTGGACGATGAAGAAGAAGAAGGGATAATAAGAAGCGTGGCCATGGACGATAACACTATAGTAACGAGTAAAGATATATTAATCAAGGGAGAAGCAAAATATTACCAGTATAATAAACCGAAGTCTCCTGATGCACTTGCTTCAAGTAATTTTGTTAGGAAACTGAATACCTTGACTAAGATTAGCGATGACAGAATAGAAGAGAGGGTTAAAAAGAAACGGAAAGGTAAAGGATATTCAAATACTTATTTTAATCAGGGAACAATATTTTCTGTCACCTAAGTTTAGATTTGTCACTAATCTGCAATACCTTAATTACAATATCTATTGCAAAGAAATTAAATAGTTATCATATTTATCAAAACGGTCTCTAAGTATTAATCATCAAATTAATGTAAATATGTATCTTAAACTTTAGCTTGATCACTTTTTTCTATCGCCTGAATATAAGCTCTGTCCTCCAAAAAGTAAGTCACGGGCAGAAATGATATATTTGTAATCGAAATGATAGATCTGTCACCTAATTAATAGATCAGTTTCTTAATTCTATGAAAAAATAACTATTAGGGGAGGAGTCAAATTGTCCCAAAAGTCTTGCTAGCTGGCTAAGGCCGGTGGAGCGACGACAACATTTGTGACAGAAAGTGGGTGTGTAATGTAAAAAGCGAGCGTAGCGAGCGCGCGCCATAGAGTCGTTGCAGCTAATTGAATTATTTTTTAAGTATACATTTTTACATAGTTTGGTGATTACATTTTGGTGACATTTCTATAATTTTGAAACCCTATACAATTATTTGATGATTGATATTATTTACAAGTAATTCTTAATTAATATTAAGGTAGTAAGCCTTTTGATATTATTTAGTGATTTAATGTAGATGATAGATCTACTATTTTAGGAACAAATATTATTTATTAGGACATTATAGGCTACTAGCTTATGCCCGCGGCATCGCCCGCGTGGCGTTCGATAATTGCCCACGGGAACATACTATCGTGATAAAAAGTATCCTATGTTTTAATTCAAGTTATAAACTATGTGTTCCAAATTTCATCCAAATCCGTTCAGTAGTTTTTGCGTGAAAGAGTAAGAAACATTCATACACCCGTACATACAAACTTTCGCGTTTATAATATTAAGTATAGTATGGAAGGATTGGTAGAATTATACCCTTTTAATTATACCTCTTATTTATTGTAGCTAGCCCATATTGTCCCACTGTTGGACAAAGGCCTCCCTCCATTCTTTCCAACGATCACGATTCTGTGCTACTTCTTTTCAATTCTCAAGGAAGATATCCAGTTCGTCCCGCCATCTCCTACGTGGTCTGCCGCGACCCCGTGTCACTGTTTCAGGACACCAATCCTGAGCTTTACGGGCCCACAGTTCGTTCGGCATGCGACAGACATGTCCCGCCTATTCCCATTTAAGTTGGGCAGCTTTTTGAGCCACATCAACGATTTGCGTTTTGGAGCGCAGTGTGGTGTTTCGATATACCACTTACTTAGGATGATCTCTGTCTGTTTCAGATTCCCGCAGGGAGTCCCGAACTTCTGCTGATATACCTGCAGCCACACCCATTGTAGTGGATACTACACTCATGGCGTATGATGATGACATGGATTCAGTTACCAAAGAATTGGAAGTCAAGAAGTCGTATAAAGGTATGCTAACTGACGTTCAATATTTCGGCGGTAGCTCCAGCAAATTCAATTCAATTCAAGTAATCATACTCATACTCATGTGTTAGTAACAATCTGTCTTATTCCTATGTTGGTAAACTAAATTCAACACAGATAAAGACAAGATAAAGAAAGGAAAGCAACATACAATATACAACACAAAGATGATTGCTGCAGGTCCAGCAGAAGTTTTGCAGCATCGGTTAACGATCGCACAGTCCAGCCGGCCTGCGATCATGTTTAGAACGCTGTTGGTGCTGCCCCGTACCCTGCGTACCAGGGATGCGCATCTCTTACGCATTACTGTATAAAAGCAATTCACGCGGGCTTCTGCAAACATCCCTGAAGCACTACAGAAACGCGGCAATCCCATCAGCACCCTGAACGCGTTGTTGTATTGGAATCGAAGGGCGCTGTACGCCTTTAGTGTAAAATGAGCCCACAGGACACGTGTAGAATGAAGTACAATAAGCACGGAACAATGCGACTTTGACATCACTCGAACAGGGTGGCAAACCTGGGAGCTATCATGTTAGCACGTACAGACAGCGCCCATCGCTCCCGTTCGATGTCATTATCATCCCTAAGGTCGGCAATCAGAATGTGTCCTAAATATTTAAATTGGTTTACTCTCTGTAGAGGAACAATCGTTCAGTTTAATGTTAGAAATCTCAATAGGCACACAACTGCTGCCGGCCTCAAAGACCATAACTTCACTCTTTTTCACATTGTACACATGTCCATGTTGTAATGCATACCTTTCACAAATCGTCAATAACTTGCTGAGACCACAGAGCGAAGCAAAGCATAGGCGAAGCAAAGGGTATCGAGACAAAAACTAAATAAAAACTGGCTAAACGCGAGTCTGACGCATACACGGGGTTTCGTAAAATACACCGAAAAAAAAAACGTTTCTTGTATGCGTTTATATTCCTTTTTTTATATATAACGGCCACAGCAACACATACTCTGTGAAAAGTTTAAGTGTCTACCTGTTAGGGTTCAGAAAATACAGCGCTGTGACATACGGACGGACAGTGTAGCGTTTAAGGGTCCCGTTGGCACCATTTCGGTACGAAACTTCAAATCGTTATATGCCTACCTAGCCTGTTGCTTCCAGTTCAACCTGATGCAGCTGAATAGTTATATTTTGCATGGGTTAACCAAGTTTTCCACCGACTATTTGTGTGTATGGCGACGAACACATCAAATTGGTGAAGAACTTCTACGACCAGGCACTTTACTTTCCTGCCAGGGCTGCATATGTTTTCTTTCTAAAAAACTTACATGTATAATGTGGTATAAAAAGCTAATTAAAATTACAAATATAAAATGTCAATATTGAATTAAAAGATTACAAAATATATAAAGTGTTAATTAAAATAAAAATACAAATAAGAATTGCCAATAAAATTAAAAATCATAAAAGAAAAAAAAAAATTAATCTAGGAATAAAAAAAAAAAACAGAATAAATCACAAAAAAAGTCATTTAAATATTCTCGTGAAACATTTTGATAATAGGTCGTTTTAGTAATAGGACCATTTGCTAATAGGACGCTTCGATACCGAGCTGTCTTAAGACTTCCACAACCCAGCCTAACTGAAGTTCAGCCGTTTCATACAAATGCTGACTGTGTGAGGGATTGCACTTTTGTATGGATAAATTTGGACCTAGTTGGTCTAGCGTTCGTGACTGCGGAGTGCGGAGCATTAGAAGGACCGTATGCATGGAATCAAACCCAGGAGAGTTCGATTTCTAGGTCGGGCCAAGTGTTATTGGGTTTTCCCATCAGGAACTTATCAGTAGCAGCCACGGAGTCTGAATTTCCGCCAGGTTGGTTGGACAATAGGCTCGGCACCTATTACAAGCCTTAAAAATAACTGTCGCATTAAGTTTGTATTTTTAGGTGCACCTCTGCCGAACCCTTCGAGGATTACAAGCATGATGCTTTGTTTCTAATATTGATATTTTTCATTACAGTAAGAAGTTTCAAGAAAAACGCTAAAGCGCCTAAACCAGTGGTGAAAGCAGAGGTAAGTTATAACTAAAATAAAAAAAGTAATACATGTGTGCAATTCACACGTGGTAGAAGTAACCTTCAAAAATGTTGGCTTCAAGATAATCACTGTATAATGCTTCCTATCTCATTTTCTCCCACGTTAAATCTTATGAATTTATGTGTCTATCTCTTTTTACTGTCACTTTTTCTTTTCATCGACTTTCAAATAAGAAGTTTTCACTTCAATTATAATCGATTTAACATGTGCATAATCGATTCTCTATGTAAGTCAAATTATCAATTTACTTGTTTATCTCTCATAACTTTATAAATTTTGTTTTATGTTTGTATGCAAGGATAGCGACTACAACCAGACAATGATTGAAACTATTAAATACATCCTAACACTTATTTCAACATTTTTTTTTGTTGAAGTAGCTAGCAACATGTGTTTAGTGTTTATACCGATACGGGGGTCGTTAGCCTGTCAGTACTAGCCTAATAATCCACCTACCACAAAAAAAATATTTCGCAATGACGGGGACAAGTGCTTTTCAGCTTCGTTAAGGATATTGTTACACCTATTATAATTATTATTCTCAGAACCATTCTGAAAAAATTAACAGTTTCAATTAAGCGTCTGATCGCCAGATTCTTCTAAAGCCGATCCTTAGATGTATACAAAATTTTTATTCCAGCATACTTCAGTTTTGAAAACAAACAAAGCACCGATTCAATACTACACAACACCGTTACCGATGAAACCTCAAGATTTTCACAGGTTCTTGAAGGACCATGATATGGGCGTAGACTTCGTCACTGCTCCAATACTCGAGCTACCTACCCTCATAGACAGTTGGGCCAAGAAAAAAGCGTCCATACAAAATGCTAAAATTCTTGCATCTACCGCTGAACCAATTACCCTCAATGCCCTCAATAGTAGGAATACACAATCCACCACCACTAGCACCGGAACTATCAAATCAACTACCGCAGGGTTAAAATCAACCATATCAACTTTGAACATGGCAGGTTTACCGTCTAAATTAAAAAATATTACAAAAACAGCGGGTAAGTTTGCCAAGACTTCCTCGGCAAAGCCGAGAAAGAATCCCAAAGGTGTTAATAATAGAAACCTTACCGGCAAGAACTCTTACTGGAGTAAAGACTTCGACAGATATAAAAGATTCAACGCGTTGAAGCTAACGACAAACGCACCGACAGTCAAAAGTAAGGTGACCCGTGAACCCAAATACTACGGTATTTTCAAAAAGAAAATGAAAGACAAACTCTTTGACAAGAAAGTGGCAGATCAGGCCGTAACAGATCGTTCGGTGACAGAAGCTGTTACTGTGGACCCACATAACAAAGAGGTAGAAATAACAATAATAAACTTTGATGATTTAGACAAAATGTCGACACCACAGGCTTTTGATACCTTCACTTTATCAAAGAAAGATGAATTACGTCCGTTTACAGACTTTACTGATCTAGATATTAATACAGATACTACGCTCAAAGTAAAAATGAAGACAGCTTCACAAAAAGAAGATAGTAATATGCATAATGAGTTATTATACAAAGATATATTTAACGAACGAACAACTAGTACGGCCCCAACAAGAGAGTACTCGAATACCGATCTAACTAAAAGAACAGAATACGTTGATCCCTTATCCGTGAAAGAAGTACAGACAGTAACAACTAATAATAACAAATTCAGGTATCCATTCGAAAAGTCTCCAATCTGTCCGAATATTTTTAACAAAATGCCGCATGGCAAGAATTTTAATTTGCCGAAAAGAGTCCATATAACAAGCCATCATTATAAATATGATATTTTTTATGATGATAACAAGAAATTGAAGAAGACTCATGAAGTTGACGGGTGTGGGTATTCGTTTAAAAATTGTTTTTTTGTAGAATAAATGAAGGATCTTTTGTTGTGAATGGCGTTGACGCGGCTTATTCCCAGGAGCTCCAAATCTATTGTTCTCCAAACAATTTCTCTCCATACATTGATTCCCAACAGCTCCATAATTTTATTAGTTAAATAATAAGAAACTATTTTTTTTTTAATTTGGAGCCGCCGGGAATAAAATTATGGAGCGCCTGGGAATAAGCAGTTGACGCAGGGAAGCTGCAGGAAACATTTTCATTAATGTTATTTTCGAATTTGGCCAGGCGCAAAAGATCCTTGTGTAATACAGGGTGGAATTAGAACATCTACTGTTCCATTCATTTTGACCGTATAAGTAATGCAATTTTGTAGGGAACATCATTTAAAAAAAACCCGATGAATAATGACTACATTTATGGGATGTTCACATGTATGTTCATGCTACATACGTGGTAGTCGTTTCGTCATGTCCCTTCCACCCTGTATAGCAAAAACTAGACCATATTTTAGCTCCCTCCGCGCCAAAGAAAGCAAGATAAACTGTTATCTCGGCTGTCACTCATAGATGTCACCAGTCGTGTCAGATTGCCGTCCTATTGGACTCTGAGAGTGACGGAACAGAGAGTGCACCTGTGTTTCCTCACACACTTGTGAACTTATAATATCTCCTGCGTACCTGACGAATAAATCTCCGTTGAGATTCTTCGCCATGTACGAAATCGATCTGAAGGAATTATTATTACTTTATGGCGACTGAGTGACAAACTTTGTAATAATTTTAAACATTATTTCTTCAGTGCAACCCAAATTCGGCCCAGTGACTTCGACCGTGATAAAATGGTCCCGCAAGCGAGCTCCCACTAGTGAGTACGTTATTTTTATCATTTATGTTAACTTTAGATTTCCAATGCCCAGGGGTTGGAAGATTTTTTCTATGAATTGTGGCCTGCCACCTCCCGCCCTTTTAATTTCAAAATACACGCATAAAGCCTGCATTAATTGATAGCTGGTAGGTTAGATTTTCAATTTCTTAATACACGGACAACTTTAGTCGTTTAAAAATTCACTTCCCTAACTTACATTTGGTTTTTATTTATAGTAACAAGTAGTTTTATCTTTATTTGAGTCCTTATATAACAATTGTGACGGATAAGTAACTCATGTAAAGTTTTTAGAGAAGGGTCGAACACCACAGCTGTCAAACGGCAAATAATCGCCAGAATTCACAGGAATCGGCACAGAAGAAGAGGTAAGTCTTATGGGCTCTATATATCAAACCCGCTCGCACATCAACGGCATGTTCATTCAGATCCAGCCTGTCCCCTTGCTGCCCTCCCCAGCGACGCCCTAAGCCGAGGCTCGTACCCCGCAGGGGGTGCCCTTAGCGTGTGTTCGCTTAGTTTATAGTTCATTGGCCCTGGCTGGAGGCCTTAACTTCAAGGCATCCACAGGAATAGACCGGTTAAGCAGTAGCCAGTCTCTTAGGCTGAACTGCGAGATCCAATATAAAAAAAAAAACACCACCAGTCACCTCGCTCAGTTGCGTGGTGACACCCGAGCTGTAACAGTGTAAAAAAAGTTACACGCCTCGTCCGCCGACAAAGTTTTTCGTCTTGTAATTTAGCCATTATGTAAGTTACCTAGGTTTTCCTATTTCACCTTGGCTTTTATTATTCCTTTTATCATGTTGCCGTGTTTTTTGTTATGGAATGCGACCATGGGTGCTTCGGAAAGTACCTGTGCCGTATACGTCGAAAATAATATATATGTAGAATTAGCAGTAGAAACTAAAAGTTATAGTTTACATTGACGACATAATAGTACAACTTCGACATCAGATATTTCAGCTCCAATATTATTTTCGGCAAAATTCTTTTATGTGTCATTGTTATTCTATATTTTACTATAAGTTAGCAACAATTATTTTAGTGGCCGCAGTACGAAATTACACAAATCCTTTTTACCTCTTTATTATATTCCTCTTCTTAGCGTTTAGCCCAAAACTCGGCCACGTGAACCCCGCTCACTGATGAATGTAAAATAAATTTAATTTTTTTCCATCTAGTTTGGGGGGCAGATGCACCACATAAAAAGCGAAAACATTTCACCTTTCGACCATTTAAACCAAAGACTACTGCCGGATCGACAGAACTTACAGGGTACTATGAAGAACCTGTACTAAAATCATCGTACTTCGAAGAACCTCTACTAACATCATCCCCGGGCATCTCCGCTGATGTCACCATGCCAAAGCTTGAGGAAGACTTCACGGAATTAGTGGAAAACACCGGTACAATCTCCTTGTCACGGAATATAGAACCTATACCTCTATATAGAGATCGTACGGTCCATCGCGCTCTACAAAGCGTCAGTATGGGTGGACAACCTGACGGCCCCAACACCGTAATTCAGTGACCGCAGAGAGCGATGGCCGTCAGGGTGGTTAGAAGATACCGTACCGGCTCCTTCAATGCGGCAAGCTTTTTGGCCGGATCACCACCTTGAGATCTTGACGAGTCCTGAGAGCACCTGATGCCTCGCCAGGTCGAGGTGTACAGGGCTTTGCTCTACTAGGACCTACTGATGGAATGCGGCCATGGGTGCTTCGGAAAGAACCTGTGCCGTATAGGTCGAAAATAATATTACCTCTTTATACTATTAGTTTGGATTACTAACGTAATTTTTTCCATTTAGTTTGGGCGACGGATGCACCACATAAAAAGCGAAAACATTTCACCTTTCGAGCATCTAAGCCAAAGTCTACTGGCAGATCGACAGAACTTACAGGGTACTATGAAGAACCTGTACTAAAATCATCGTACTTCGAAGAACCTCTACTAGAACCTGTACTAAAATCATCCTCGGGCTTCTCCGCTGCTACCAACAAGGCTGCTACCACCACGCCTGCTACCACAAAGCTTGAGAAACGCTTAATGAAAAGCACAGAATTAATGGAAAACACCGGTACAATCACCTTGGCACGGAATATAGAACCGTTGTCTGATATAGAAGACCTGGTGACTATGCTGGATGGACCAAATTTAGGGGTTACCAATTCTGATATTGATTCTGTGGTAACTTTGGCAGCTTTAAGGACGGATTTTTTTACGAGCATCACACTCAGAGGTACTATGAGAGATTTTTTCTTTTTTTAAAGAGACCTACCGCGCTATGCGGCTCTGACAGCCAGCACCTCCCGCGGTAGTGGCAGTGTCCAAGTTACTTTTACTTGGACGCTGCTTCTAATACGTGAGCCAATACGAATGCGCTATTCGTATTGGCTCACGCATTAAAAGCAGCGTCTTCTGGACCGCAACGACCGGCTGGTCTTAGGTGTGCCGCTCAACTGGTAGCGGACAATTTTTTTTTTTATGTGGAAGCTGGTCAGCACTTTTTGGAAATTTCTTGGAAGTTTTGGCACAAAATTAAACGATATAGTGCCCTAAATTGTCACATTACTGAGTTATTTAAAGGTAACGTCCTTATAAAGTGATATTCGCGAGGTTCCTAAGTTTTATCTTTACCAAGTTTATACTCCTGATACTCGACAGGGAATCCAAATGCGTCTTATTACCGCACAATTAAAAGGATTTTCTTTCTTCCAAAAGTTGTAGTTAATAATACGGCTAAATTTTCTTCTCTTTCTATCTCTCTCCTTTAATCTTTGACCACCCAATGCTGAGTGTAGTTTCCTTTCAAACCTCACCTTTTATGCAAAATTAAAGTGAATCTAAGTATCTTCACAGACAGTGAAACAAGAGAGTCGACAAGGTCAGAAGCTGCTACTGGACGTATGACTGAGGAGACTCCTGTCATTACGACTACTCCTGCAACTACTCCTGCAACTAAAGCTGCAACTACAGCTACAACTACAGCTGTAACTACAGCTGCAACTACAGCTGCAACTACGACTGCAAGTATAACATCAACAAAAGTCCCATCGTCAGTTCAGCCGAGCTCTCTAGCCTATGCCCAACTGAAGAAAACCTCATCCTCAAACAAATCAAGCAAAGATAAGGAGAAACAACAAGGCCCGCAAAGAGATAGACACAGGAGGCTATTTAAATTTTCTTGTAAGTTGGTTTTTCATGTATGAATGTGGACGTGGTTTGTAAGGATCGTAGCAGCCACTAGCAGGTGGCGTTCTCTAGTTACTGCTCACCCACCTTTTTAAGTGTGAGTTGTATGTAAAAGATAGACTTTTGAGGTGTTTTTACTAAAACCTTATTATTTGAGGTCGGCGTAACATGTCACGGCCTTTGCTTTTCTATCAATTGTCATAATATCTTGAGTCATCCCCTTTTTACTACTCTGGCAAAAAAGTACCGAGAAACGATCAATAATACACAAAATGTTAGTTATTCATCCAAAGTTATTTTATCCCCTTCAAATTATGCTCCTTCAGGAGCTCGTGGCTAAAACAATAACAGCCGCTCGGGTCGATCTTTAGGTTAAGCCGTGCTTGCCTAGGTTGGTCTGTGGATGGGTGACCACCCATTACATACCGAGTTTCCTCCGTGCCTCGGAAAGCACGTTAAGCCGTTGGTCCCGGCTGTCATTTCAAGATCTTTGACAGTCGTTAAAGTAGTCAGTGGCCTAAAAAGTCTGACAACCAGTCTTACCAAGGGGTATCGTATTTCCCAGTAGTAACTGGGTTGTGGAGGTCAGATAGGCAGTCGCTCCATGTAAAATACTGGTATTCAGCTGCATCCGGTTAGACTGGAAGCCGACCCCAACATAGTTGGGAAAAGGCTAGGCAGATGATGAAATTATGCTCCTTCAAAAACGATACACTTACGTCAACGAAAAATCCAATCATTAAAACATTTTAAACGCTTTTTCCGGAATTGCGTTCGGTTCTCGCCGCGAATTTCTCTTTACTCCTCTTTTCGGTTTCGGTTCAGTTGGAAGGCGCCACTCCGTAGATTGTTGACTAGTTGGCTTGTCAAACTTCTCGTCAACCCACGTCTCGTCACCAGAAACAATGTATTTCGTGAATGTTGGGTCGGAATTGACTCGTTCCATCATGTCCTCAGCGACTCTTATGTGATTGAGTTTTTGGGGAAAATTCAGGTCTCTTGGGCCGAGCGGCAACATGTTTCATACCCAAGTGATTATTTTTAAATGGTACGGATATTCTACACTATTTCCTTCACTTTTGCAATGTTAATTTCAGTTGAAGACTTTGATGGCCTACCAGAGCGAGGCAAATCTTCCATCACATCTCGACCGCTTTTGAACGCTTTGTACCACTCATACGTGTTTTTGATAAAGTCGATTCACCGTAAGCCTTCTGTACAGTTTTACGGACTTCGAACACGAAATTCCATTGGCGATGCAATATTTAAGAAACTGTTCGATGATTTTGGCCATTATTTTTGCCACATGCACACTAGATATGATCTAACTAAAAACGGCACTGTATTTAATCTAAATAACAGATGCAACTCAAACTCCGCGCCAAAATAGAAAAAAGTTTTACCACTCTAAAAAAAAAAAAAAAAAATTGGTTTTGGAACCATAAACAAATCATCCATTCCCGATACTTTTTTAACTGAATGTATAAGCCATATATGTAGGGAATTAAGGTGGGGACAATTTAAGAAGGCGACGATTTGCCCAAGACACATTTCCGCTCATGAATGGCATAATCAATAAGCTGCTATATTATCATAGTCATTACATAATCAGCCAAAAGATCGCTTGATTTGCTAGCTATTTTCCTGGACTTTTCTGCCTCATTCCTGCAAAGACCTCCCTCCAGTTCCAATTCCTCCTTCCAGTTCTGACGCAACCTGCCCATCTCCTTCGTAGCCTGTCGCGACCTCGCCTCATTGTCGCAGTGCACTAGATTAGTGTTAATTTTACCCACAGTGTGTCCTGCATGCGAAAAACATATCCAGCCCAGTTACTTATTAATTGTTAATTAATTTCAGTTCTGCAAAGCCGTCTGAAGAGTTTTATGAGAAACTTGACTATGACTACCAAACATGTGAATGTCACAACTCCAGAAACAACCACAACGACTCTGACCTCGAAGAGTCAATCAAAACGAACCTGTATTAAGTTTTTACCTAATTGTAAATGTAAAGAAAGTGAGTAGTGAGAACAAGTTTTCGATGACAATACGTCAATAAATGAAAACACTGGTCGTACTAGGAATATTTTTAAAGTATCCAATAAATCCTTACATTGAAATTAAAAACATATATTTTTGACGTGATAACGTCTTATAAATCGATGAACGCCGGTTGCACTCACGAAAAAGTGTCACATTCCGCCTGAGCCGAGCGTGCAAGCGAGAGCGCGGAACGAGCGATAGAGAGGCACGATCGGCCTAAGCGTTCGGCTTGTGACGCATCTATGTATTATACAAAATAATGATAATTCAGTTAAAATAATTCAATTCATAAAAGTATGCAATTTTTCGTCAATTTTTTCTTCTGACGTTATCACGTAAAATTATCGTCAGTAAACCGACTCACCAAAGAACATAAAACTGTTAAATAGCAACACCATTTATAAATTGTTTCACTAACCGTAGATATTATTTTCACTAATTCGCATCTGGAAATAATATTTAAGGAACGAATTTGGCAAAGGTTGTTGAAGTAGCAATTTTGCAACATGTGTTTATTGTTTACTAGCGACCCGCCCCGATTTCGCTCGGGTGCAATGAAGATATAAACCTTCCTTTTGAATAACTCTGATCTATTGCTGAAAACTGGATTAAAATCCGTTGCGAAGTTTAAAAGATCTCGACAAAAAACAAAATCTCAAAACAATTGTTTTATAATATGTAAAGATTAGGGATGTTACGGAGCTTCAACTCCGATTCCGATAGGTCGGAACTTCCGATTGATATTGCACCTCCGGTTCCGACTTCGGTTCCGACACTTTTAAATCGGAAGTTTTAATCGGATGTCGAAGCATATCAGATAGCGGCGGCAGAGCGTGGCAAACGCGGTCAACGTGTACAAACAGGTTTATGCATGTCGCGCGAGGAATGCCACCCCACGTGCTTTCTGTTGTTATTGCTGTACGTTCACTTGCTAAGCAATCTTGATGGAAGGTTTGTTTGTTTTTTGCTTTACAATTTAAGTGACCTGGTGTTGATTTACACAAAGAAGCCAAAATCAAGTGTTATTTGGAACTACTTCATTGAAGTATGTGCAAATACGGCGAAGTGTAAACTTTTTGAGAAGACATATTCACGAAAAGGAGGTATGACTACATCGTTAAAAAGTCTTTTATAGTCTGTGCATGCTACTGAATACGAAGAATTCATTAAATTAGAAACTCCGAAGAAAAATATAGTATAAGCCTTCAACTTCAACTCCGATTCCGACTCCGATTCCGGTTTCGACTCCGACAAACCAAATTTAAAAACTCCGATTCCGACTTCGGTTCCGATAAAACCACTCCGTAACATCCCTGGTAAAGATATCGAAGCTTGGTTAACTAATTGTCGGTGCAAGCCTATTAATCTAAATCATGTAGAAAATGCTGGCAATGAAAATAATGCCCTGTAACAAAACTACTGGATATATTCTTCTCCTTAGCGAGTCGATGGCCATCTAAGGGCTCGGACCAGAGTGACATGATAGCTGAATCCGGAATACTGTTTTGTGTGTGAACTCGCTCATACAACTACATACGCCATTAAATAACGGACCTGTAAAACGGATCGCTATGTGTGGGAGCTCTAAATTATGTCGGCCCAGAATTGAGCTACTAGTTTTTCTACTGGATATATTCAATTGAATTTTTGTATGCAGACTGGGAACCTCATGGTATAAGCAGTTTTTATTTTTTGTCGTATTGTCGTCGCAAACCTGTATAAAACGTTAGCTTTTGTCCGCAGCTTCTCTCGCGTTATGGTCGAAAGTTATCCCACGGGAATCGTGCCGATTCTCTTGTTCACAAACTAAACTAAATTTAAGTTGAGTGTATCTTTTTCTTTCTATTTTATTATGAAAAGGACAGAAGCTAAATATTAGTTCAGTCCTATCAAATTAGTCATTTGATGTAATTTTAGCAGTCAACTTTTTAATCACGTCTAAACTTGTGTCAGGCGCTGGTAATTTGACAGGACTAAACTAAAATTTATCTTCTGTCCTTTTCTTAATAAAATAGAAAGAAAAAGATGCACTGAACTTAAATTTGGTTTAGTTTGTAAACAAGGGAATCGGCACCACTGTCCTGATTTTTTTAAATCTACCTTAAATTAGGACACTTGGGAATAATATCTCGTTAGCGAAAGATTTTTGGGAATCAGACCCCTGATCTGATTCCCAAAAATCTTTCGCTATGACCTTAAAGCAGTTGTAATTCCTGTGTGGGAAAGAGAAAGAGCTATACAGTTCGTCTAGCGCCATCTCTTTCTAACATTGGAAAAAGAACTGCTTTAAGACGTCATGGTAGGGCCCCCAGTAGTTCCGAAGATTACGTCTACAACTACATCCCTAATTATAAATATTATCTTATCTCTAAAATATATACAGGCTGTAAACAGACTCCTCACGAAGCTGTCAACCAAGCATTATGTACATCAAACTAACTAATTTTACGCAAAAATTAGTGCTGGGAAACGACTTTTTTTTTTGGGCTGAAAAATCATATTTTACAGTAGGACTCAAAGTAACGCACTCAAAACATTGTGCTGATGGATGGATTGAATAGTAAGGGGGTCCTGGTGGTGTTTAAAGTAAAAATCTTACATTAAAAACATGTATTTAAAAAAAAAAACTTGTGAAAAATTTGGAACTTTGACCCCCAATATCTCCGTAACTAGAAGGTTCCCAGGTATGGTTTAGAACAAAAAAATGATCGCTATGATGGGGAGAACAAGAGCTTTTCGGCGTCGTTAAGAGTCTGTTTACACACTTTATGTATAGATTTAACTTGTATGAAAAGTTTAAAAAATCATAAAATTGTTTATGTAGTAGAAGTGCCCCAATGGTGAGGAAACCAGCATGTCCTAGAACCAAAAATTATCCAAAAAAAATCCTAGTATCCACCCGCACTGGGCACGCGTGGTGGATTATAACCCATTCCCTCTCATAGAGACGAGGCCGTATGTCCCAGCAGTGGGAACATTATAGGCTGATTATTGTTTAACAATAAATTAATTTGAATACAGTCATGTTATAATGTCCACAGTTCCAACACCAAGTACGCAGAAAACAGATGAAATTTCGGATGAGCGGGAGGGATTCTGCATAACACATCGTTGCCAAGAACAAGAGGTTTGATATGTATATAAATTAATAAAATTGAAGTGTCTGTTTGTAATTTTAAAATACCAGCTTTTAATTGAATGCATATGAAAGTATACAGGGTGTAAACAGACTCTTTACGAAGCCGTCAACCAAGTATTATGTACATCAAACTAAGTAACTTTACGCAAAAATTAGGGCTGGGAAACGCTTTTTTTTTGGGACGAAAATCACGTTTTTCAGTAAAACTCAATGTAACGCACTCAAAATATTGTGCTGATGGATGGATTGAATAGTAAGGGGGTCCCGGAGGTGTTTAAAGTAAAAATCTTATATTAAAAACATGTAATGAAAAAAAAACTTGTGAAAAAGTTGGAACTTTGACCCCCAATATCCCGTAACTAGAAGGTTCCCAGGTATAGTCTAGCTAGAACAAAAAAATGATCGCAATGACGGGGAGAACAAGTGCCTTTCGGTTTCGTTAAGAGTCTGTTTACACCCTTTACATATACCAAAAACACATTTTTCTTTTAAATTTTGGTTTTCTGTCTGTTTTTCGGCTAATCTCCGAAACGGCGGGACTGTTGTTGACATGACTTTTTGTTTTTATTTTCGAAAAAGAATTAGGTTTCCGTGAAAATAATTTAAACCTTTGAAATTGTTAAATCCGATTCAAATAGGCAAGTTTTATTTTTATAACAATTTCACGTTGACGTCATCTTTCTGCCCTTGTCCCATTCTACTTGGGGTCGGCTCAACACGTTTTCTTCTTCCATTCTCCCCTGTCAGACGTCACGGCATCATTTACACCTTTCTCTTTCACATTCTTCTTCACACAATCAACTATCTTTTCTTTGGCCTTCCTCTCCCTCTCCACCCATCAACATTCATGTCCATCTTGCTTGTGGTGTTGTTTACTAGTTCGTTTCCTTACCAGTGTGCGTAGGTACCCACAAGGGAGGGGCACGATGGGTTCGGTTCGGTCCCACTGCTACCATGCTCGATCCCCTTCTGGCAAGTTCGTCCGTTGCATCATTTCCACGGCAGTCGCTGTGTCCTTTGATCCATTGGATGGTTATATTATTGAGATTACGAACCTGGTTCAGGCGTTGATGACACTAGTATATTAACCCAGAGTTGACTGTGTGGTTGTTTAGTGCTAGCAGTACACCATTGCTGCGAATGGAGTGGTCCACAACCTCCCTGGCTAGGATGGCTGATGCCGTCAGGGAAATGCTCATGCATTCTGATGCAAATGCAATTTACTTCCTGGCCGACATTCTCTAGTCTTTGCCACCACACCTCCAATCTGCTCTGGACCTCTAAGCCACTCTCGGCAACCAACACAATGTCGTCAGCAAACATCATGCAGCAGGGAGTCTCTTCCTGGATGTCCGACGTAAGTGCGTCCATTATCTCCAGGAAGAGGTAAGGGCTTAGAGCCGACCCTTGGCGCAGGCCGACAGCCAGATTAAATGTGGCAGTACACGGTAGTGCCCGCTGTAGACCGGACTTGAGTACTACATCGACTGCACATCGCTCGGACAACAACTAAAGTGCGTTTTTTAATCCTAGAGACTAAATTGACACAAAATTAATGTCAAACTGTATGGATGTGACCTATACAGTTTAACATTAGCATGTGTCAATTTAGTCTGTAGGATTAAAAAACGCACTTTAGTCATAAATAAAGTTACTTTACCTATGACAGTACATGATTGTTTTAGCGCTTGAATGACATTGTTAGGAGGCACTTGGTAAACTATTCTGATATTGACTGTGGATTTTTTATAAAAAAAAACGAAATGGTGGCTTTCGTTCCACCTGTGGACATGCGCTAAAGAATGACATCAGATTGACACGCACAAATTAACATTTTATTGCATCTTTTTCCTTTTCTGTACCTTATAATTGCATAGCACTGTAGTGGGAGGTCCAATCGCACGTTCAAGTGCTTGATGCGAATAGATGCGGATGAGCAAACTTCTCGTTTTATCAAATGACGCCGTTACATGACATAATGAAATACAGATACTGGAAAACGCTGTTCCGTGCCTGTAAATGTGATTACGTACTAAAGAACCACGCCGCACTCTTAACGGCATTCAAGACCTGTGAGTGTCTATATGCCATAGCACTTGTCACTGACACCTCTGAAACGTTCAGTTTAGAATTAATTTGCCCTAATTTCGATTTCTGAATAGTCGTGTGCACCACAACCTACTACTACACTGACGACGGCCAGAACCTCGGTCGCATGCCCGCGCCCGGTGTGCGATCCTGAGGGATTTCACTACGAAGAAGAGCCCCCATGCTACTCAGCCGATTGCGTCCATAAGCAGCCACCACAACAAGCCGCAGTATCACAGACAACGCCACCTCGATGCCAGCATCATCATTGCACCCACCACGTCCAACCAAAACCCTGCGCACATAGAAAACCGTTCCCTAAGGATTATTCGGACAAAGTGTTGTATATGGAGCCTGATACTTATAATGATCAGGTAAGGTCATTTTTTTACTCATTAATTAGTATCTTATCTCGTGGTTAAATAATAACAGCCGTACGACACGTTCTTCAAGGTTCAGCCGCGCTAGTCTAGGTCAGTCTTACGTAATGATACTTAGTTCAAATTTTTGACACATCATGACTTGTCAAGTCGTGACTTTTAGTTGCCTCGTTGGTCTCGTGGTCGCAAACGCAAATGCTGACTGTGCGGCATAGGGTTAGATTCCCAGGCGGAGCGGAGGAGGTGGTTTTTCCATTAGAAATTTCTCAGTAGCAAACCTGAGTTTCCAAATTGGTAAAGTGACAAGCCGTGGAAAGCACGTTAAGGCATTAGCCTTGCGCCTGATCTCTGTGCCATGGTGTCACCATGACACCATGACACCATGACACAGGACAGGAACAGATAAGCCTATGTTTGCGCACACATTTGTGGACTGTGTATTTGGTCTCCTGCATTTTTGGCTAATCTCCGTTCAGATTAACCGAAATTCGATGAGCAGGATATTATTATTACTATAAATTAAAATTTCATATTAATACCTTTTAATTCCGTAGGTCTACGAGGAAACAGTAATGAGCCTTCCACCAACAACCCCACCCCCTTGTGAAGAAGAAGAAGAAACTACCTCACATTGTGACATCAAACGGGAGGCCCAGCTCAACACCTTCACAGCCAAAGACGTAGCCGCGCTAGAAGTCATCGTAGACCTTATGAAGAATACCCTCAATTATGAAGACAATAATATAGCAAGTAGCTTCCATCATAGCATGTTTCAGTCTTTAGCGACCAGGCCTATAAATTCTAACAACAATAGTACTAACGCTATACAAGTCCATATTGCAATACCATACGATTTCCAAAATGCGAAGAAGAGATCTCCCCCCTCAGTCCCCGGTCCCGTTAGAGTTCGGAAAGTCTTCTCCGCGAAGATGTCGACTCCAGTCAATTTGGAATACCAAGTCCATTCATTTGAAGGAACCATAACGTCCACGTCCACTAAAACAGGGGAAACCGGAAGTATCACCGATATCATCGACGCTGATACGCCTGGGATATATCTTCTAATAGATCAACCCAAAGAAGGGTTTGGAATAAAACCAGTATTGGGTCAGATTAATTTATCTGATATAAAGCAAAGACAGTTGGCTTCGGGAACCACGGTCAGTATGATGGAAGCTAAGCCAACGGACTCAAGAGACGAAACCACGAGCTTGAAGAGTTTGGCCAAAGTTACGCTGAGCAAGGATTTTGTGGCAGCAATTAATCAACAGTTGTTAGAATTTTATGAAAACAAATCTAGAGTCTACAAAGACGTTGATAGTAACAACACAAGAGTGGCTCGCTCTGTATGGAGGTCTCGGAAGCTTAAAGAGAAGAAGGAGAGGAGGATGAAGGGGGCAGAAAAATACATCGTTAAGAGACGCATAGATTGGGAAGCGGTCAAGAAGTATTTTGGCCACGATAGAGTGTGTAATTGCAAATGCAAAAGTAACACTGCAATGTGCAGGGCTTGTGCGGCTAGCGATGCTGTTATAGATGAACTCATATTCGAATTTGACAACATTGGTCGCTACATGGCAGATCATTGTACCGAAATACAAACATTCTTTTGGATGAATCCGATTGGGGGGCAAAAATTAAGAGATTCAGTCAACAAAATAGACAGAAGTTTATCTGATTATTGCAAAAGAGTTAAAGGGAAGTGCCAGGGAAGATTATGCAAGACGTTCTCAACTTATGTTGATAAAAGAAATTTTATTAAAACTGCCAAGATCAAAAAAGTACCAGATGTATCCTGTCTGGTTAATGATTTGGATACACTCGCACATGACTTGAATATGACGGTATCGTTGAATGTGTGCTACAAAGACAAGTTAAAAGAGAACGGTGAAAAGTTCATGAATCTGATGAATAACTGTATAAATTACAAAGCGTTGAGTAAGCGATCTAACCCGACCAGCACTCCGAAACAGATGATAAAGCAAGTGTATTCTCTCGATAATATTAATGTTAATATAATCTGCAATCCTGAATCACCGTCAACAGCGGATGAACAAATAATGGCTGCTACAATTGCACCTATGGCCAGTTCACAACAAATCCATGAATCAATGAAACCAATGAATCATCTACAAGATTTTGATCTCGAAGAAAACAGACACAAGAAACGTAAAGGATTCATACACCTTTTTCCAAGCAAAAACAGAAAGACAAAACTGTTTTCGTATTTCGATTTGAACAAAAAACATTATAAGCGTCAGGTTGACAACCAAGCATCAATGCCATTGATATCAGATGGCGGTGGTGCCTTTTGGTATGACTACCTAAAAGCTGGAACAAATGAACCTCGCTTAGCTAGAGGTTCCATCAAAGATATACCTACCATAACAGTAGATGTTGTCCAAAGAGCAGTAACAGCCGGAAACGTTTTAAAGGTAACTGCAACAGCAGACAATAATGATTTAGGAATAGACACGGTATACATGACAGAGTGCACCAGGCCTGACAGGAATCCACGGGACATAGAAACGACTACCGATAACTTGAGCCGGAATATAAATCAAATGATGCAATTGTTTGGAACTCTTCAGGACATTGAGTCAATGAATAACAATACCAACTCAAACCTAATAACAAATTTGTCAACAGAGGCAACAATCTTAAAAAAAGTACAAGAAAAACCAAAAAAAACCTCTCTCGTAGACAAAGTTAAACAAACAGTGGCTAGAGCTTGGTCGAAAAATAGAACAACAGCTACTACCACATCAAAAACAAATAAAAAGAGTCATACGATTAAGACGGCTCTTGAGAAAGAGATGGATGAGTTGTCGACTATAGAACATACGATCGAAGCAGTGACTCAACAATCTGTAACCACGAATGCTGTGTCTAGCGGTTCTAATAAGAAAGTCGAAGTAATCTCTTCAATGACGGCATGCAAAGTAACTGCCAATACACCGACTACGACTACGAATAACAGCTCAACTACTGTGAGTTTAGCTGCAAAGTCTACAACATCAAATATCACTGCTACATCAAATGTCACTGCTACATCAAATATCACTGCTACATCAAATATCACTGCTACATCAAATATCATTGCTACATCAACAACAGTAGCTATAACAACAACAACAGCAACAACAACAGCAGCAGCAGCTATAAAAGATATTGCACCAAAAGGTGATAAAAAATCAGAATCTACACCAGTTGTCAATGAAACAATGAAATTCGGTTTTAAAAACATGATTAAAGCAGCGACAGTAATGTTTAGAAAAGGACAGACACAGACAACACAGACTCCTAAACAAACAACGAAGATATCGACGACTACTACAGAATTGAATACAGAATTAACGCCAATGCAGACGTGTTTTATAGATTTGGTGACTGGTAGTCCAGACAATGACTATGTTGTTGATGAAAATATACAAAACACAACTGATAACCCTACTATACTAATCATCAATGACTATGGCAGTCAGGTCAGCAATGGCTCTATAAGTGATGATGTGAAGGAAAATTATAAGAATCTGTTACTGTCGATTATTCAATTCGAAACAAACAATCTAAATGATGAATGGGATAAGATCGCTTACGGGGGAGGCACTGGTGGCAGACTCAGAGATTACAGAGATGAGACTGATATCAAACGGAGTGTACCACTAACTCCCAAAATCGAAACCAAGTAAGTTATATTTTACGGTATTGTATTAGTAGAGGTTACCCATTAACTTTGCGTTGGAAGGCCTCCCACTAGGTGGACCAATGACCTGGTGAAGGTTGCTGGGATCCACTGGATGCGAGTCTCACGGGACTGATCAATGCGGCGACACATGGGGGAGGCCTATGTCCAGCAGTGGACGTCTTTCGGCTGAAATGATGATGATGTTCCATAGTTAATGGGGCTATATGGGGTTCGTGTAAGCCCTGCTTCATGTTAAATTCTAGTAGCAGCATAACATTAGCTTAAAACTTAAACGGTTCAAAATGTCAACACTTCAAATGAGCAACGAATGTGAATAACATTGATTTATAACATAAACAGTTCAAAATATCAACACTTCAGATGATCCACGAATCTGGATATCACTAATTTACAACGTAAATTGTTCACTTGATCAACATTTTGGATTGCATTACACAAATTGCATTTATAATTGCACAATAGGTAATTAATATTATAGGTTTATTTCCTTGTACTCGTATTTGCATCGCATAACAATTAACAGCCGTCTAAACGTCTCTGGAACAAGAAATCATATTTATATTGTTATGGGATACACATAGTTACGAGTACAATTAAATATTACCTATTGTTTAATTATAAATGCAATTTGTATAATGCAATGCAAAATGTTGATCAAGTGAACAATTTACGTTAAATTAAACTGTTGATTATATGGTGTTGATATTTTGATTTTTGAAGTTGAGTAATCCACCCTACAGGTACATACTGTACCAATGACAAGTACATACTGTACCTTTTTTCTTCGACTATTTTACGCGCACTGACTCTTATTATACTGGAAACCTGTATCTCTAAGCAAGCACCCTTGCCACGCTGATTCTAGAAGAAGCGAGTTCTTCAATACCTCATTTGTCTAAAGCTGCCTATTCATTTCATTCCTTGCTTCCAGAGCATCAATAATATTGGCGCCTAGATCGACGGCTATAACAGCATCTTCTGAAGACGATACATACTATGATCATGAATCTGTAAAGACTACCAAGGCACCGTCTGAGAGCCTACTGAATAAGATCGCCAACAAAATGGGCATAAGAGTTGTTAAACAGAGAAAGGTCAGTTTTTGCCAAAGCGTTTTTTTTATCAGCCTGTTTGGTAACACTGTATGTCACAGGCGTCCCTAACCGATGTTCCCTTGTTTAGCAGACAGAAATTTCCTAGAATTTCGTTTCACAGAAAATGTTTCGTATAATTTTGGTCCTTATATTTTTATTTCGAATATTATTGTTTTAACGACTTTTTACTTGAATGAAAAATATTTCACAGAAACACAATTCAATGAATTTTACAGTCACATTTTTTTATTTAACAAACTTATCAAACAGTAAAATTATATTTTAACAAATTTTGTTTGTTCGATGTATTTTTCCCTGGTATTTTATTTCGAAGAAAATGTAAATGTAGGCGTATTAGATTACTTTAAACCCTGCAGACAGAAATAGGAGCCCCGCCTAGCGGGGCTACGTCGACTACGACGTATTGAAATTGAAAAAATTTGATATTTGCCTTGATGTTGAAATGTTCCGTTCACTCCGACCACATAGGTTAGGTTAGATTAGGTTAGAACTGTGATCAACTACGCGCGAGCCGAGTAAACGAAGCGAGCGAGCGAGCTGTTAAAAACTACCGCACAATAAACCATAGGCATTCCTTCCGTCTACTTATCTAACGTCCGCATCTTGATCGGGTCTGCTTGACTAGTTTTGCACGCGTAGTGCGTGAGGGACCTTAAATGGGTTCTGGCAGAATCTTGATGCTCCGAAATTTATTTGGCATAACACAATTGGCATAATCTTCTTTGAACGAATATTTTTGAGGCATAAAAATTATTTAATATATGAAATGTATGCCGAAAGATGATTCTAACTGTAAATTTTCTGAGATATGATAGTTCTACTTTTCAATTCCTATGGATATGAAATGTATAAGATGCGTCTTACAAAATTAAGAGTTTTTAATGTATGGTAAATGAGTGTTTGCCAAACGATTTTGTGCGAAATTAAGTATATGCTATGCGTTGTTATGCGAAATAATATCATGAAATAAAAAGTTCTGCTCTAAAGGGTAGACCCCCCTTAAATGCCATATTTGACTGATTATCTACGAAAGCGAAACGGAGTTGAGACAGCTTAAATCGACTAATAGAAACCTAACATATCTCTAACCGCTTATCTTTACTTCTAAATGTGGCATAATACAGGCCTACCGGTTAACTGAAACGGTGCTTTAGGTAGCTGCGCGATACGGAACGACGTCCACTCCCGTCAGCAGGCGAATGACTGAGTTCTCACGTCACCACACCCCTGCGCACCCGTCAGCTACCACGGGCACCGTGTCAGCTAAGCAGTTGGCCTGTAGTCTGTATTTTTCCCCTGCAGGGCCTCCCTCTGCCTTTTCCAATCGCTGGTAAAATGGACGAGTCCTCCTGGAAGGAGCCGGTCGGCCCGCCATCTTGGACCGCGAAAACCACGTAAATAATTGCCGATTAAGTGTCTCTGCTCTTTTCTTCGCTTAGATAACCATTCACTACATGGCTACGAGCTCGAGCTCAAGCACCACGCGTCGTCCGGCAAGAACTGCAGCGAAAGCAAAGAGAAGTCATGCAGTGCATGCTACGCGGCGTCTCCGCGACCTGACTTGCGGAACAACGGTACTCACGTGAAATATATGACGTGTGCATGTCGTTTGACGCAAGTACACATATCAAAAGTGTCTGTATTTTCTTATTCACGTATTTAAACAAAACTATAAAGAGTTTCTAAACGCATCCAATTATATCAAAGTGTGAGTTTTATACTCTCACAGAAAATATTAGGGTTTTGAATTAAAAATGAAATAGTTAAAATTTTGCTAAAATAAGAGTTACTTATTTTGGTGATTAAAGCAGGAAACAAAATTAAATGGAAAAGTAAATTTTGTATAAAATAAAAATTAATAGACTGTAAGAGCACCTCGAATGTTTATGACACATCTGCAAAGGTTATTCAAGCTCAAAACAATGTTGTCAAGTTCACTTCGTGGTGTAAGGTACCAGATCCAACGAAAATGCACGAAAAGTGGACTGTTCGGCAGCAGATTCTCGGGAAAATTCGCAGAGGCCTTCGTTGCAGCATATTCCAGGCGTGCTTAACAGGATTTAAATCTGGGGATTGCGTGTGCTAGTCCAGGGCCACTACAATATGTGGCTGTAGTCGCTCAGTTACCGCTGGAGTTGTAGTTGGGCGGGCCTCATCATGCATACGCATAAAATCTTGTCCCATTTCCATCCGGTGTGGTTGGAATATAAGAGCGAGCACCTCATCACGGCCCATTTCCAGCCGTTAAATTGCATTTTATCTAAACGTGGTCAGTTCTCTCACTTAGATGTAGTCCGACCCATACCATGATTATTTCACTTTGATATGAGTAGACTTTCCGGGGATTTCGCTGGTCTCACGTCCATGTGTTCGCCAAACACGTATTCTTCGTGTATCTGGAAGGATGCCGAACCGGGATTCATCTGAGAGTAACATCTAGACCATTGGCGATCATACCAAGCCAAATGTTCGTTTGCCTATTCTAAACCTTGCCCGCGATTGCTTCGTCGTAGTGCTGGAAGCGGAAATGGTGTACTTGCATGAAAGTTGACTGCTTGTGGTCTCTTCCTGCCAATTTGGTCACTAAGGAAGCTCAGTCTTTTAACTGTAGGTACCTTTAAAACCAATTGTCAAGTCGTAGCGTACGGTTGTCTTCTCGTCTTAATTTGTAAAAATCGGTCTAGTCTGGCGGTGGCTTACCGAATATTCCCAATGTGCCGCTTAGCCACCTCACCAGTATCCCGTGCGTTATAGCGAAAACACAAACTGGATATGACACTTTAACAGGTGCCAATGGCATCAGCAATTGCACTGGCACTGGCCTGCTTCCAGCAAACCTATTGCTCTCAACATCTCTTACCTAGTTAAATTTCGATGTTCCATGGTTTAAATAAACTCAGCATTATTGATTTAATTCAAAAACGTACGAAAAAATCTTTGTTTTTGTAAAAACAGTAAAATCTTGAACACACGTAGGTAAAAAAAATATAATTATTATGAAGTATACTGAATTTTGCCTCATCTGAATTCTTTTTTTAATTATTATTTTTTAATATGGAAGATAAATGTACCAGGAACAAATTCGCGTTTAAATCTTTTTGAAATGTCCAATACTGTTAAAGTTATGCTAATATATGTACAATATACCTAGACACTTTTGATGTGTGTAGTATCACCCCCAGAGGCTATGAGAAGGCCTTGGGCCGGATGTACACATGAGAAACAAGCGCTTCTCTTCGTGTTTCTCCGGCCTTAGGTCAACGATAATAATTTCTTGATTGTCAGGTACACCGGCACTTAAACAAACAAACCCAACATCTCATCTATCTAACATATATAGATGTTTAGTAACTTTCGTTATCCAAAGGTAGTGAAGAAGCCAAGTATACGGGAAGCCAGGAAAGATAGCAAGAGGGCAAATTTTGTTAGAAACAGAAAGCTAAGAATTAATACCTACAGACAAGACACTCCAGCGCCAGATTCCGGCAAAGGTAAGAGAATAATACAATTTTAAGTACTAGACATTTTGACAGTACACCTACAGTTAACCCAGAAAAGCAATGCGCTTCAGCAATCTTTGTTCTTTGTTATTCGCGTTTGTTAATATTTTTACACAATCCTGTGTGTTGCAGGAAAAATCGTTCAGTAGTTTTAGCGTGAAAGAGTCATAAACATCTATCCATCCTTATACCATCACAAACTTTCGCATTTACGTGTATTATTTTTGTACATCTTTTGTGGTAGTGTCATATATCGGTATGCGTTTGTATGAAGTTTTTTTATCTGTCGGTTGCATCTCGTAAGCTGTCGTTCAAAAGTTGTGAAATTGCAGGAGTTTTTAATCTAAAATTATCTAGCCATGATAATACAAATGGCCGGAGGACTTAAATGGTTGTAAAAGCTTTATATCTGACTAGCTGTTGCCCGCGACCTTCGTTCGCGTAAAATTATTATTAAAAAATCCCCATTATTATAAGCAATTCCCTATTTGAATCGAATTTTGTTACCAATTTCAAGGGTTTTATTTTTTTGCACGGATCCCTAATTATTTATCTAAATAAAAGTAGCCTAAGTTACTCCTTGTTACATCAGCTATCTGTCAGTGAAAGTCCCGTCAAAATCGTTCCAACCATTTCAGAGATTAGCCGGTACAAACAGACAGACAGACAAAAATTGTAAAAAATATTGTTTTGGTATATGTACCGTGTGTACATCCATATGCACTTAGAAAAAGCGATTATTTTGATATTAGAAACAGACAGTCCAATATTATTTATTTGTAGTATGTAGTGTATGTAGTATGTATAGATGTATAGATGATCACATGTTTGTATTTCTGAAGATAGATGATGATTGCTGAAGCGCATACTTTTTCTGGGTGACCTGTATCTCCTTGAAGCTTTGCTTCTACGGGACAAATGCCTCTTCTTTTATAATTTAGATCAAATCCCCAGTTGTAGTTTAGTGACATGTTCATTGGAAACGAAGTTTAGAAACTAATGTTGTGGTACAGTACCAGGTTGCCAGCAATACTAAGACATTCTCTGTTACCAGATAGAAAGAGGTTTCTCACCTGCCCACAATATATTACAGAAATAATGTATAGCAACTTTGTTTCCCAATGAATATGGGACTTTAAAGCGCAGGCCACACCGCCAGCTAGCGAGCGAGCGAGCGAGCCGGACGAGGCATCGTTTGATCTCGTTTTATACTTTGGTTCACACCGCGGACAACTGAAAGAGCCGAAAAGTAGTATGAAAAGAGGCTCGCCAGGCTCGCTCGCTCGCTCGCTAAGCTGGCGGTGTGGTCTGCCCTTTAGTCTGCCCTCGAAAATGCTCATAACCTTCTAGAACTGAAACTAAAAACTAGACGCAAGTGACATTCTATTAACGATCAAGTTTACTTAAAATGTTAGTAAATGTATCCAATTGAAAAGCCAATTCTAACGAAAGTTTTTGTTGAAATTCGAACGCTTTGAGAGTTGGCAACGTCGCAAATTGCTGTTAAAGAATATTTTGTTGTTTTGATGAATCCATTATCACTACTTCAAAAATGGTGAGATATCGCTCGGTTTTGTGTTAAAATATTTTATTTTGAATTGCATAATCACTTTCTGGATTAGCTGCTGCATCGGTATTTGGTCCAAAAAAAGGCATTTGGAAAGTTTTCAAGCGCCCTTTTTGCACCTAAAACGGAATTTCATATTATTTAGTTACGATATAAGTAAATGCAATTCATGGTCAATACTTTAGTACAACTCGGGGTGAAATTCATAATTTCATTTAGTAATATTGATTAATTATTCAGGACAATGAAATATTTGAAAGTTTTTTGCTACGTTGCCAACTTACAGAATGCGAAAGTTTTTTGCTACATTGCCAACTTACAGAATGCACCTGCGGGGTGCATTCTGTAAGTTGCATTTTTGTAAAGAAGCATTTTCGACGGCTGTTCCTCTTCTCCTCAGTCGATTGCAAGGAGGAGAAGCAACTGAACGCATTGCATCTCACAACAGTTGTTTTTCTTCCCCAGATCATCCAAGAAAAGTAGTGGTTTTGTATTTCCCGAATCTAACACACGTACTTTGTTTCAAGAGGCCTGTCATACTCGTCGGACAACCCAACCAGCTCAAATATGTGACATCCAGGCCACTTTTAAACATATACAGTACTTACAGAAAGCGGTACCGACAAAAGTATTCGAGAACTTAATGAAAAATGTCAGTTGTTACAAATACAGAAATGCTGATGCCTCTTTTGTTATTCCTTATAAGAAAACTTATAAGAAGACATGGGACTGGATAAGGAACAAGAGATCTTTAAAACACTTCCATAATAAAGTCAAAGATGACCATGATTTTGATGACGAACCTTATGTCGAAGATGATTCTAATGATATCTTTGAGAGATTTGTTAAGGGAGACAATGGTATATATAAAATTGTTAAAAGAAAGAAAAGGAAAGTTAATTTAGTAGCTTCGGAACGTGGTTTAAGGAATATACCGACATTGATGTCTACTGAGGTAAGTTGGAGTCTTCTGAGTATAGACAACCTTTTTGGGGCCTCACTATTTATTCTTCGTTCAGTCGTACCAAAAGACTAAGGGCTGTCCTTCAAAAATCTCGTTCAGCAGTTGGTTCCCGCTGTCACTAGAAGAAGTAGTTACGAGTAGTCAAAAGGCCGAACGTCTTATAGCCAGACTTACCAAGGGGTACCGTGTTATCTAGACTGGGTTACGGAGGACAGATAGGCACTATATACTTAGACCGGAAGCC
This sequence comes from Lycophotia porphyrea, assembly GCA_950005105.1. Classification (NCBI taxonomy): domain Eukaryota; kingdom Metazoa; phylum Arthropoda; class Insecta; order Lepidoptera; family Noctuidae; genus Lycophotia; species Lycophotia porphyrea. The sequence continues at coordinate 943,101 of OX465410.1, read as the reverse complement.
AATCCCAATATAATTATCAAAGGCTAGGCAAATGATGATGATGGTCGTCGTTTTATTTTCCAGAATGAGCTTTATGTAATGGTAGGAGACTCGGTTACCCTGGACTGCGGTATCAATAGTCCTGTTAGAACTTGTGACGGGAAGTTCCAATGGAAGACTGACAGGAAGAGAATGTTGGAGCAAGACAATGTTGAGGTGGATGGTCTGACCGTCGCCATTCATAACGTGGAGCCCAAGAATAGTGGGACCTATACTTGTAGTCTGGTGAGAGATAACATTTCTCTCAATTCATAGACACCCACCCGCAACAGAGATCTTCGAACTTTGAAACCTTATTTCACCATCTTTTTATATCTTAGTGGAAGTCTATGTAATAATAACTATATACATACTACTCTGTCAAGAAAGTACCGGGAAACGAACAATAATACACAAAATGTTAGTTATTCATCCAAAGTTATTTTATCGACGTCAAAGTTTGCTCCTTCAGAAACGATACACTTACGCTAACGAATAATCCAGTCATCAATACATTTTTTAAACGCTTTTTCCTGAATTGAGTTCAGTTCTCGCCGCGAATTCACCTTTGACAGTACCACGAAGCCACGAACTGGTAATTTGAGTTTAGGGAAAAGAAAGTAGTCGCCTGGAGCCATATCTGGTGAATAAAGCGGTTGCTCGATGGTATTTGTTGAGTTTTTGGTCAAAAATTCGTTCACTATGATGGGATTCGTTCACGCCTGGTGCGAAGGCGCATTATCGTGGTGCAAAATTCAAGAATTTTCTTTCTACAAATCTGGCCAATTCCGTCAAAATTGCTCTCTTAAACGTCGCATAACGCTCAAATAAAATACTAACTGTTTGACCTTCCGGCAAGAATTCAGAGTGCAATACATCGCGATAGTCAAAGAAAACTGTCAACGTGACTGACTTTTGATCGACTTTGGCGCGGTTCTTTCCGTTTGAATTCGCAACCATAAACCAATCATCCATTGCCGATACTTTTTTGACTGAATGTATGTGCCAAAGTTTACCCCGATCCGTGCAGTGGTTTGAGCTGTGAATTGATAAGTCAGGATAATCTATTATAAAAGTATAATTGAATCTAAGGGCAAAGGCATTTACCAGCATTCTTGTACTAACGCTGAATCGCATTTGCAACGCCATGGTAGAGATTGTGATTGCGTGGGCCAAGATATGCAGCCAGCGACAGCATCGTGACTGTATCGCGGCCGTCATAGCGCAAAACGCAAAACGCAATAAATATTCTTGAAAATGGGGGATGTGAGTTTATTGCGTAGCTATCCCGCTGGCTTAAGTCTTCCAATCGAAGCCAGCAATCATGACATTTTGCAGGATCACACAGTCAGGAAGAATGTCATGCTGAACGTGATGGCCATTCCTTCTTTCGACGTGGTCTTCCTGCCAGTATACAAGACTGAAGCAAACTGCTCTTATGAGGTATGATGTTTCGTTTCCCTTTTTTACTCTCACAACACCACACTTGTTACGCCCGAAAGGTGAGTCAAAATGAAAATCAAAGCATTTATTTCAAGTAGGCCAGTTACAGGCACTTTTGAATTGTCGACAAGATAACAATGTAATAAAGCTACAGTCCCAGTCACAAGGCATATAAACTGTGAAAGTACTGTAGTTGCCCATTACCTAGCGTAGATCTCTATGGAGAAGAACGGCCAAAAAACTCCATGGAACCCTCATTTAAAACAAACAGTATATTTTTACAAAACCTTGGTTACATCATTCATGTTGAGATGGTACATCATGTGAGAACGATGTAGCGAGATGTACAGTGTGCACGTTAAGTGTCCATAGTAAAAACGAAAAAAATAAACAATTCAAAAATAAAATAATTAATTCAAGTAAGCCGTGGCAACCAAGAGATGACCAGTCACAACTGTCAGCGCCCGTTCATGAACATATCAGTACCGTTCAACTCAACCATTTTGAAGGGAACTAAATGATCCGAGTACCAATAGTACCTACACGTATTTAGCCATCATCATCTTAACAGTCACCTCCTTTTTACCCGACTTTCAAAAGCAGGAGGTTATCAATTCGTCGTCTGAATTATTTTGAACCGATTTTGATGATCCTTGTTTTGATTGGAAGTAAGTTATTCCGCGGTGGTCCCGTCTCAATTTGGATCTGTAGCTGATCTTCGGAGATAAACAAAGGAACTCTTCAATAATTGACAGCAAATCTGCCGCGATTGCTGCAATCGCTTGGATGTTTGTTGTTAACACAATATCGTAACATAACATAACATAACGCCTGTATGCTCTGTGAGTGTACACAGATGTGTACATTACACCCAGATTTTGACAGTTAGATATGTAAAGTTCAATTTTATTGAGGCTAAACCTAAACCATGAAATGTATTGTTAACAATGTAAAATAAATGCATAGCACATTTATTTGTATAGGATATTATAACTAAAAATGGAAAAATAAAAAAACTTTTTTGCAAAAAATAAAACCGACTTCAAAAACACAAAAAAGTGAAAAATAACTTTAGCTTCAGTCGGTGACTTTTTTTGATTGATTCAGTATTTTTGTCACCGACTTCTGAAGCTAAAGTTATTTTTCACTTTTTTGTGTTTTTGAAGTCGGTTTTATTTTTTTGTTTTTATGTTTTTGTTTTTATTTTTTTATTTTTATGTTTTGTTTTATTTTTCATATCATCTTGTACACAGTGTATCCATTTTCTTCATTCCTGTGCATATTTTACTAACTATGTTTAGATCTCATTATCCCATGTAATAAGGGGCGATCATATTGGCATCAAGCGTGGCTGCTACTGAGAAATCCTTGATTAGATGGAAACACCAAACTTTGCCCAACATGGGAATTGAAAACAGGCTCAGCAGTCGCGTTTCTGATCACTAGACCAACAAGGCAAATGCATTTCAATAAATTCTTATTTTTTTTGCAGGACCTCATAGCTATGCAGCGACTCGGCAGCCTGATGGCTAACGAGACTCACTGTGGAAAAACTTGCTCCGTAAGAATTGACGAACCAGTCTGCCAGAAGGACAGGGTGAGAATTTTTATTCTTAATTATACCAATGGATTAGGTAAGGAACGAGTATATTAAAGAAAGTTTAAAAGTTGCGGCAGTTACAGAACAATTCAAAGGGAATCGACTGTCATGGTATGGACATGTGATGAGGAGGGACGAATCGTATGTGACTAAAAGAGTGATGAATATAAATGTTGATATATGGAGAGGGAGAGGAAGACCAAGGAAACAATGGATGTATTGTGTGAGGATGGATATGAAAGAAAAAGGGTGATAATGATAGCGTGACGGTTGACAGAGGAAAATGGAAGAAAAAATCATGTTGCGGTGACCGGCAGGAAGATGATGATGAATTATGCTAATTTTATTCTAATCTAGGTTCCAAATCTCGGGTTCTATTGAACCAACAGTGCTACGGCAACGCTCAATTTTTTTTTTAAATTGTATACTTCAAAAATAATTAGTAGGTTGCACCTTTTAGAAGTCTAAAACCCCCCGTTAGCACTGACCTTTTGAAGCTGTAAACTTAGTTTTACATTATTGGTATAGATATCTTAACTGAACATCCCAAAAAAATCAGTATCTACATTGCATTTTTTGCAACCTCTCGCGATTTCTGTCTTCGATGACAGGCCTAGTAGAACCAAAAAAATTAATACATGTGACAGACACCTAACAACCCGCACTTGGACAGCGTGGTGTTTGACAGTCTCGTAGAGAAACCTGTGGTCCAACAGTGGGAACATCAACCTGCTTCCTATTCCAGAGCACCAATAACACCATGGTCAGGACCACGGCTGTCATATCTATGACGCCATGCGCAGTCAACTGTAGCATGCAATGTAAGAGAGACATTGTATCCTCTCTTGTCATGCTGTGCGCTGCTAATGCTGCTACCCTTTCGTCTATTCGTGGTATGTGCAGTTCCAATATATTTTGTTTCTTTACTGTATTGTTAAAACTTGTTTTTGTTTGGTTGGGTCATCATCAAGTGACTCCTCCCGCTCCGGGCAGAGCGGAAGGGAGTGTCAGACTTGTACTGACTAAAACCCATCCATGTTCCTTCCTTGCCCTTTGTGTTCCAGGGCCGCGGTATCTCTTTCGAACAGTCCCACAGCCCTGGGTATTGTTAACACTTACATGCCTTCCACAAGGTGCACCGATCTTCTTCTTAGCGTGTCGATGGCAATCTATATTGTGTCGGCCCAGAACTGAGCTACTAGTTTGGCGCTTTCGGTAGCATCCATCAGTTCCTGTAGTGAACAAGTGACAGGAGAAGCAGGACACGATATTAAGTGGCCCATCGTTTGTGGAACAGCACCACATTTACACTCTAGGGCAGAGTCATCAATGAATCTCCACCTGAGCAGGTTTTCCTTGCTGCGTCCAACCTGGGTCCGGAGTCTGTTTAAAGACTTCCAGGTCAGCCATGGCAACTCATGTCCAGGTGGGAGATTTTCAGCTGGACGATTACCGGGAGAAAGCCTCGTGAAACCGTGTGCATGGGAACCACACAGCTAAGTCCAGGAGTGCTTTCAGCTAGAATAATGATGTTAATAATTGCTTCACTCAGGGGATTGGCAACACTTTTGACGTGAATTCGTATGAACGTCTATTTAAAATCACTCGCAGTCTGGGTTTGTGCCCCGGTTGATTGCAGACTTTGCCCCTTCACACATAGGTCTTGAAACATAGTTAGCAAAATGTGGCTGCATTAGACTGCCTGCCACCCAGTGAAATACAGAGATTTTTTGTGTTATTTAGTGGAGGTATCAACAGAAGAAGGGGTCAGTGAGACCTTGACGCCCTGGAAGGACTGCGTCAGGCCTATAGTGACACATACGCTCAGAAAGAAAGGTACGAATAATATCAATTTTTATTCTCTTATTTCGAATCATCGTTCGGATTAGTTCTTCCGATTTTCATATGGTTTCTTAAAAAATAAACGATAACAGCTGGTTCCGTTGAATATACATTACCCAATTCAGCATAAAAAACTTCGGAAATAGTCACGGTGGATTAAAGGATCCTCAGCGTAACGATAAATGTATACTTTACCTCTAGTATCATAAATTCATAATACATAATAAATGAAAAATATAGAGATATGATTATATTATATTTATGTCATACTTTTTGGAGAACAAGTAAAAAAAATTGCCTGATAAATTTTTTGTGAGAAAACTTATAATTATGGCAACACACGGGTGCGAGCGGGCACTTCTTGGGTAGTGACGTCATAAAAAAAAACAATTGACGATCGAACATTCTTATGTCAAAGATGGTGTTATCACGTTTTAAAACTTAGTGAATTAAGGGAAACGGGGGTAATTAGGGGCAAAAATTTATTAATAATTTTACTGTTCATGAATATTTTATGTTAGTTATTTTATTTGGCAATGTCATTGGTATACCTTTAAGCACCTTTTCTGATCCGAAAAGGTTATTTTTAACATATTGTATAAATTATAGGGGGATAAATATAATGATTACCAAAAAAAAACTTTGTGACCGTAACCTCTATCCGTTGAACTGATGATGATAATTGATAAATATATACACTAGTCAATCAAGTGGGCAGCACCAAGAATCCAATCCAATGCAATAACTCCAAAATACTACTGACCGTTGACATTCTTACAGACGCTAACGGCCACCAAGAATACCATCAGCTATCCTCCCTCTTGTCTCCTGGCAAGGTGGACGTGGTGCTCATCTGCCCTGCCGGCTATTACCTCCTACCCAAGTACAAGCTTTGCTGTGAGTATCAAAATGATTATTTACTAGATGACCTGACATACTTTACTCTGTCTTTTCTCTATATCGATAATAGTATCACCTACTGGGTCCAGTTAAGAACCACCTATTCGACCCCAAAAGAACATAAAGATGTTATAAAAACAGGTTATTTCGGGTTATTAAAAAAAAGCTGTTCCATATAATTTGACCGTGTATAACCTAACCTAACCCAGATGGTTCACCCACAAAAGGGGGGATCTGGCGCTAATGGTCCCTCTCAGATAGGTATTGCACTTTTGCAGGAACCAGCAGATTTTTTGTTTAATTACAAAAGTTTCTATGTGCTCAGAATGATGTACTGAATACTTATTTATTTTACTTATTATATTTATTTTATTTATTTATCGCAAACTGCAATTCGCATCGGTGTCCCTTCCATCCAATATGTATTTATTGTTATATTTTAGTTAAATATCTTCTGTGTCTCCTGTTATTGCAACTACTGTGTATTGTCTCACCTTAAGAAAACGCCCAATGCATTAAGTCTGCCTTTGTACAGTTTTTACTTGTGCATAAAGTTTTAATAAATATTTGTTTTGCCAGCTTCCTGCCCACCGAACACCTCATCAAAAGCGGGAGAAAACACTTGCCGGACCTGCCCGAGAGGGACCCGCGCAGAACCGGGCGCCGCCAAGTGCCATGTCGTCAAAACACGTCATCATCGCAGGTATGATGTACGTACTCTTATTTCATACTAGATTCTGCCCGTGCCTTGTGACACTCGATCTCGTTCTTAGCGTGTCGATGGCAATCTAAATTGAGTTTGAGTTGTCGCCCAGAACTGAGCAACGGGTTTGGTGATTCCAGTAGCTTCTATCAGTTCCTGTTATGAACTAAGCAACTTTCTATCTGTGAAAGATTTTTTATTCAGCCGAATAGTTGTGGAGTTTACCTCTTAGTTTCAAGCCAAGCTACCAGGGCCGAAGGCACCTAAAAAGCCGATTCCTGCTGGTAACAAGGCACTCTACGTAGTGTCTAGGCTCCTGCATCTAATTTAATAGTAAGAACATGCAGTCGTACACCGCACGCGTTGATTAGTAGTTGGGTTTTAGACATGGCGACTAATGCACTACAAAGTCGTTGCCTATAACATTCCAGCCGTCCCTCCCCTGGGACTATGAGAGAGGGAGAAGAGGAGTACACCTTTATCTTTGCCTATATTTGTACACTATACACGGTATAAACGCATGTACAGAATATCTGGCTGACGGCTTCGTGAAGAGTCCGTTTACACCTTGTATGTCTCCCACGTTGATGGCCAGTCTCGCTGAGATTGGCCGCCATGGCAGAAATTCGGTCTGGACAATACAGTTTAAGTCTCTTATTGATATTATCCGACAGAATGTTGTACGGAATACGTACTGTTTAGCGTCAGTCCCTTTCACCCTGTATAAACAACTTATCGAGATTTATGAAATTACAAAATTTATTGAAATTACTTAACTGTTCGCTGTTCCCCCATAGTTAAGTACCAATGCTGTAACATGATAATATTGTAATACCAGTAGTAACCATGGAGTTTCTTGCCGGTTCTTCTGTATAGGAAACGACCAACCCGAACCGTGAACCTTTTTGGCGACGTTTTATAAGTGCCCATCTGGGCCAATGTGAAATAAAATATTTTGATTTTGATAACTTGTCCCCGCACATTCGTAACAGTGCATTCAATTTTAGCGCTTGCCAAATCTCCGACTTTTGGCTATTTTTGTCGAAGGTTGTTTTTCTGGCCGAAGTTTGCCGAAGCCGTAGCATCAGTCGGACACCACTTATTGAAAACAACTCGGTGACATTCAAGCCATATGTACTGCAGCTAAGACTGAAAGATAAAACCTTCACCTGACTTCGCAGTGGTGGTGGTACCCTCCCTGCGGCTACGTGGTGGCTTGCTGCGGCGTGCTGTTTGGCTGCACGGCCTGTGTTCTTCTCTCCGTGATCGTGCATGTCGTGTCCAGAGACTCTGAGCTTCCGGGGCAAGATGGAGATGATGAGGAGCAGAAGATACGTGAGTAGTTTTTGAGGGGTATCAGGAACGGGGTGTAAAACACCATGTTCTCCTTATAAAGAGAGGGGGGTTGTGTCGTGGTCTGGCTGCTGTCTGACGGTTGTTCTTGCACAGCTCGTATCATAAAGGTGTGGTTATGCTTAACACGTTTTATGCCATGTCAGGCACCGGTGCCTGACGACACACTATCTGCTCGGGCATGTCAGGCACCGGTGACTGACACCGAAGCATCAAATTCAACTGACCGCAGTGCGCCGCCTGGCACGTATGTTTTTTTAACCGTTTTTTATCCATATAATGAAAAGGGAACACTTTTTATACATATCTTTTCAATATTAACCAAGAATCAATACGTAAGAAAGCAAATTTTGAGGGTGCAGACTTGCATTTGTAAGAATCATAGTACTGGTATCTTCCGATGGTAACCTCTCTGTCTACGACAGAAGTGTGTCAAAGGGGTATCCCTTTGAGGTCACGCAGCCACAGAGGAGGGTACACCCACATTTCATCACAATTTAAAGGACTGTTATCTCCAAATTGAGGCAATCCTGCTCGAGACATCAGCGAGCCTGGATTGTTTTAATGATTAGGAACTCGCGTGACTACTCGTGCCAGTTGGACACCTCGCTCTTAAGTCTCACGGCACAATTCAAATCCCTGATGGAAAATCCACACAACAGTTCCTGACCTGATAAGATAATCGAACAAAGAATTTCATGAACAGCTTCCACTCATCAGATGAGGACGTAGAAATTGTGGTGACTTGTAGTTTCCAGTAAGCTCTCGGCCTGGTAGATTCTACGGATCAATTAATCCACAAGGGCTTTCCCCCCCCCCCCCCCCCCGGTATTTCTTGCAGCCATGCAAACCAGGGATGTTATGGAGTTCCGTAACTGTAACCGAGTTTCGGTTACAGTTATCGGATATCCGAAATAAAAATATATCGGTAAACGTAACCATATCCGTTTCACAAGTTTCGGATAGTTTCGTCACGTTCTGTATAAGGGCGGAGTCTAAATAAATCGACATGTTTCGACAGGTTTTTGATTAACCGCTCGCGCGCCACGTGAATCTTGCAGTTTGTTTGTTATTTCTAGTTATAACATAACCTCTTTCATAACTAGTTAGTTTTTTTTATTATATCCGTAACCGAAACTAACGGATAATACGAAATAATTACATATCCGTAACCGTATCCGCAACCGATATAATTTTATTCCTATATCCATATTCGTATCCAGATCCGAAATATCATATCCATAACATCTCTGATGCAAACGAGGAACGGCAGCTGCTGACGCTAGCTGTGCACCTTTGCTCACGTAACCGCGATTCTTTATGCCTACTATCGCAATGCTGCCGCGCTTCGCTACAAAAAGTCGTCATAAGTGAAGGCTATAAGAAGCTTGAGTAGGCGGAGGTGTATAGTCATCCCTCATCCTCTCGTTTCCAGCTAAGCCGATGCCCAGTGTAACAGTAGCTTACGCGCACTTCCCCGGCGCGCGGCCGCTGTCCCCCTCGCGTGTTATCCTACCGCGGTTCTTCCGGCCGAGCCTCACCTCCTCCAGAGCTACTGGTAAGTGTTAACAGTGTGGTACATGCAATGCAACATGCAATGCAATATTTTCCTTAAGCCAGGTGGCGCGAAGCGTACGCGTTTTAAGCGTGTTTTTGAAAAAATCGACTAAACCCACCGTGTCGCCTCTGTACTTTATTATTCCGTGGCGCAGTATGACATTCCGCGTCAAATGGCAAAACAACTTAAAGAGAAAGTAAAGTTTAAAAAAAATACTTGGTACTGATTCCCTACTTTTTTGAGCAGTGAATAGGCTAAATGATGGATTTAATAGCTGAGCTAAACCACCTTAAACCACCTTATACCAAGATCGTCTACCACAGTACCACATAAGCTGCTGTCAAGAATGCCAAGTCATAAACACTATCTTCTCTCATTGCAGATTCACAAGAAACCAAGTTTGAACTTTGGAAAGAAAGAAACAGGCCGCCTCCGTTGCCGCCAATCGATTTTGACCCTTGAAACGTCCGCCATATTTAATGGTGGTTACGCATGACACTGACAGTTCGAAACGTCAGACCCGTTTCTCATGACGCCGAAGCCGATGAGGACAAGACGTAGATATTCTATAGTATTCTGTAGAATATAGGTAATTGATTGATTTATCAATCTATTTATTTATGATTATTATTGAAGAGTAATAGTGTGGCAAGCTTATTTTACTCGGTGTTTTTTTGTTAGTAATGAAAAGTGACAAGTTGTGTCGCTTCTTGTTACCGACAGTGGCACCGCAGGAGATGAGGTTGTGGACAAACTGGATTGTACCTCATACAGCCCATTTATTGATATTTTACCTCTGTTTTTGTCATTGTCAAAATCGCGATGACGTTTATTTTCGGTCTAATAGTTGCTGCTGTTGCAGCCACTGAAGAGTGTTAATATCACAGTGATTAATTCCTATTTCATTAAGATTGTTGTTAAGTTGCAGTCTCGGACTGACAAGTCTATCAAAATCACAATGATGGTTATTCCTGCTGCTATAAGATTCGTACTGGGTTGATTTTGACAGAGATAAAATATTTGTGAAATGACTGTAATTAACTGATTTGTCTGTCGTCTTGCAGATTGCTTGTACAAATACTCAGACTCAATATAACTTAATTTTCTTACCAGTGTAGTAAAAATTCTGTACTATTACTTTTAGAAAAATATGTTGTAGTTAGGAATATTCAACTTCCTCCAAGATTATTATTTTCTCCCTATAACTTTATACGTTCGTTGTACAAACCCTTTTGTATATAAGTGTATTGTTATATTAATACTTTTAGATATAGTATTATATAAGAAAGCGCTCTTAGTTAGCTATGATATATTTTATAAGTATTATTTTGTCGCCCGCACTAAGGCTTTTGGTAAGTTGTGTTGTAATAAAGTTCAGTGGTGTTAATATATTGTTTGAATTCACATTCCTAAAATGGAAACCAACATCTTATAAACTGGGATCTAAACTGCCTTCTCCAGATTTGAAAGTCGGCCCTAAATGAGATTACAAGTATTTAATTTTGAACAAAATTGCCCTTACATCATTTGATCTCAATGAATATCTTAGGAGATATCACAATTTTAAAACTCCACATCAAAATAATGATCAAGTACCGCGCATGCATTTTTGCTCTTATATGACGCACTCAGACCAAATAAAAAAAACTAAGACAGCACTGTCAACAGTGACGTGAAGCCGGTTTTGTAAACATGTGTGCACTGTGTTTTTGAGCGTAGTTTAATTGTAGTTTAATGTAAATGTGCGTGTGAGCGTGTATGCACAGCGCGTGGTTTTGCGCATGCTTCACGGAATTGTTCGTAGTGCTATGTCTTTGTTTTTTTATTTGGTCTGAGATGACGCAGACGCAGCTGCGCGGGTCGGTTTAATAGTTTAGCTTTTAGAGGCCCTCCCAACTCGGCAGCCAAGGACAGCAGCTCACAGCGGAGACGAGAAGAGTCGTGAGCAGCATGCGGTGGTCGCTAAGCTGGGCGGGAGTAGTCCGTACACACATCTGTTCCAGTCTAGGCAGTATGCATCTCCACATCGGTTCGGTGGATACACTAGTTCATGCATCCCTTTTTTTTTACCGATGGTAAGTCATCAAATGACTTGTCCCGCTCTGGGCAGAGCGGAAGGGAGTGTCAGACTTGTACTGACTAAAACCTATCCATGTTCCTTCCTTGCCTTTTGTGTTCCAGGGCCGTGGTATCTCTTTCGAACAGCCCGCAGCCCTTCATGCATCCCCTCGTCTCCGCTTTGCATATAACCGCTTTGATGGGGACCGGGCCTTGAGAAATAGAAGTAGGAATGGGCCGGTTATGTTTATCGAATGACTGACATTATGAGACTCCCAACCATCTCAAACTTAGCCTAATACTAGGAGGATTCAGGTGGACTTTAGTATCTGCTACAGTGGGAACTAGTCTTGAGACTCCTAATAAGTCTTGAGTTCTCGGGTAGTGACGCCAGCTAGACGAATTGACGCGGCGACGACTGAAGACAGAGATCCCGGTTTTGTGAGGCCGCGAAAGGTAGTGGAACGGCTCCGGGGATTGACGTACTCTGGAAAGAACCTGTGGGACTCACAGGCTCAGCTTTCTCAGTACGAATGTACAAACAACATGATGTAGTTCACATCATAGCAAACCGTTTCTTCGGTATACCGTGCTTCGTTATCAACTTAATTAGTATTAAATTAAATAACGTTCCCGTCCCGTAAAAGAAAGCAGTCCGTATGCTGCTACCTGGGTTTGATCTTTTTAGAGGAATTTTTCATTCATAGATTATAAAAAACTGTCGGTGAAAAAAATCAAAAGAACTTTATGCCTTAACGAGAATATCGGAAATCTACGTGGGGTCTCTCTTTCTAACCTTAAGGAACCTTTTTGGGCAGATAGGGCGACTTTAGGGGCGGTACGACGTAAATAGCTTCAAAGCCAGCGTTAAGTGGAAATTATGTTTTTCCTACTCCTCCGCTATTCTTTTTTGATTAATTTCGTTGCGGGATCCAATTTTTTCCGTGGGGACTTCGTCGAGCTTCACCCTAGCACCCAGCATATGAGTCGAACAATAATTCGTCCGTTCGCACAACCCGTACCCGTAGCTATGGACTCGCTAGTCGGGTTCTGGATATGAATACAAGTCGCCTATGGTTGATTATAACGACGACTCGGATACGGGTTGTGGGCACGCGAACGAAGTACGCGAAGTTTTCGCGATGTACTGGGCAGTGAATTGAGTGAATGGGTTCATTGTCTCGGCGCTTTTCTTGTGGTCGCCACTATTGATTTTGGCTTCCAGAAGTTGCAGCGGTTTGGGAATGGTGTGGAATAAATTTCAATCATCATCTGCCTAACCTTTTCCCAAATATGTTGGGGTCGGCTTCCAGTCTAACCGGATGCAGCTGAATACCAGTATTTTACATGGAGCGACTGCATATCTGACCTCCACAACCCAGTTAGTACTGGGTAAAACGATAACCCTTGGTAAGACTGGTTTCCGACCACTGACTATCTGTAACGACTATCAAAGATCTTCAATTGACAGCCGGGACCAACGGCATAATGTGCTAATTGAACACTGCAGAAATAAAGTCTGTCAATAGTATCCCATGTTTCCATACACAGTTATTTTTATGCCTAGCAGCTATTCAGTTGACTAATGTGCGATTTGAACACGTCCCCTGTTTATTTTTTTTCTCTTTCTAAAGAATTACGGCTAGTGTTTTATAATAGAGGGTGTAAACAGACTCTTCACGAAGCCGTCAACCAAGCATTATGTATATCAAACTAAGTAACTTTACGCAAAAATTTGTGCTGGGAAACGACTTTTTTTTTTGGCTGGAAAATCACGTTTTACAGTAGTACTCAATGTAACGCACTCAAAATATTGTGCTGATGGATGGATTGAATAGTAAGAGGGTCCTAGAGGTGTTTAAAGTAAAAATCGTATATTAAAAACATGTATTTTAAAAAAAAACTTGTGAAAAAGTTGGAACTTTGACCCCCAATATCTCCGTAACTAGAAGGTTCCCAGGTATGGTCTAGAACAAAAAAATGATCGCAATGACGGGGAGAACAAGTGCCTTTCGGCTTCGTTAAGAGTCTGCTTACATCCTTTATAAATGTAATTGTTTTATTGTCGCGTGAAATTATTATTAAAAATATGATATTTTTTAATCCCCTAAGACGACCCACTGACCGAAGTTGGTTACCAATTTCAAGGGTTTTAATTTTTTGCACGGAACCCTTATATTTTTCTAAATTATTAGACCTTATTTAGACCTTCTAACCTATCTACCAGTAAAAGTCCCGTCAATATCGGTGCAGCCGTTTCGGTGATAGACCGATATACAGACAGACAGACAGATAAAAATGTGTTTTTGTTATAAGTGCCGTATTTACTTTCAAGCAAGCATTCAGTAAAAAGCAGTTATTTTAAAATTACATACAGACAACATAACATAACGCCTGTAATCCCCGAAGGATTAGGCAGAGGTGTATAAGAATTAAAAAACTTAATAATGTTTACTTAAGCAGTCAGTGTTCTTTTTAGGTGACCAATAACTGGAGTATTAACAAATTCAGTGCCGGGAATCCACATGGTGGGTTCACTCAAGTTGCACTTGCGATGGCGGGTACCCACCTGGTGGGTTTACTTTTGTGCAACCGTAATGTCAGTGACCCACCTGGAGTGTACACTTGTAATATGTATGGTGAGATGGCCCATGAGTTCTATGAAACGGGGGTGGAATCGAATGGGTTAACTCTGTAAAACCTAAGTACAGATGCCAGCAGGTCAAGCTACCCGAAATAGTCAGATTTTCCCAACCAACCTTGAACCTTTTACTTTACAGATAAAGTTGAAAATCTAGTAAAGAAATTTGACAGATTGTAGTAGCTTGATGTGCTGGCGTCTGCACATTGAAATCGCGCTGCGCTTTTTTAAATTGAATGGAAATACGATGCGGCCATGGAAAGGGCTATGCTCGGCGTTTCTCTACGTGATTGAATCAGAAATGAGGAAATCCGTAGACGAACCAAGGTCGTCTACATAGCCCAGCGGGTAAGCAAGCTAAAGTGGCAATGGGCAGGCCACATAGCGCGAAGATCGGACGGCCGATGTGGCAAACAGATACTGGAGGCGAGACCACACATTGGAAAGCGCAGCATGGGACGGCCACCTGCCAGATGGACCGACGACCTTGTCAAAACTGCAGGGAGTCGCTGGATGCAGGTGGCATTGGACCGGACACGTTGGAAATCTATTGGGGAGGACTATGTTCAGCAGTGGACAGCAACGGGCTGATATGATGATGATGATGATGATGAAGATACTCTGTGGTTCAATGCGGATTTAGGTACCTATGTTTACCTGCCTTAACGTTGCACGCTTGCCCGTGAAAATTGCAAATTATACGGGGTGTAAACAGACTCTTCACGAAGCCGTTAACCAGGCATTATGTACATCAAACTAAGTAACTTTACGCAAAAATTATTGCTGGGAAACGACTTTTTTTTTTGGGGTGAAAAATCACGTTTTACGGTAGGACTCAATGTAACGCATTCAAAACATTGTGCTGATAGATGGATTCAATAGTACGGGGATCGTGAAGGTGTCTTAAGTAAAAAAAATACATTAAAAACATGTATTTAAAAAAAAACTTGTGTAAAAGTTGGAACTTTGAACCCCAATATCTCCGTAACTAGAAGGTTCCCAGGTATGGTCTAGATCAAAAAAAATATAGCAATGACGGGGACAACAAGTGCCTTTCGGCTTCGTTAAGAGTCTGTTTACACCCTTTATTTAGGTTTTAAAAACCCGCGGACAATTAAGACGCTTCTATTGTCGAATTATGATAAGTAGTTTAGAATTTATGCGGAAGCAGTTAAACATACAGACATTTATATACGTGCTGAAATCATAAACCTCCTTTTGGCTTCGCCGTAGTCGGGTAAAAATAAACTCACGTGGCCACGCTATAACAGAAAATCTTTAATCATGCAAACGAACATACAAGTCACTTACAATTCTCTTGATCTTTTGATTTCGATTTCGGTTTCGGAACAAACGTATGGGCAACATCCTTCCAAAGTTTATTTGGGTTACATCTTTCGAATATCGCAACACAAATATTGTCGAATGCTCGTTCGAAGAAAAACGTGCAAAGTGTGGCGACAAAGAAATAAGTCGAAGTCTTTTTGAAGACTTTTCGATTCAGTGGTGCCCATATCGACATTTTTTGAAATATTTATTGTGAACTGACACAAATAACTTTATGTCGTATTTAGAAGCGCGCCATAGACCAACTGTTTATTTTTTCAATTTGGTGCTGCTGTCAAAATATTTTGATAGCTATAGACAAGTTGAGCAAACAGTTTTTGACTTAATTCTGTTTATGGTGCTCGTTTTGAAAATAATTTCGCTATAAAATATTAATATTAGACGAGGCCTTCTTAGAGTTATTATTTTGTGTTTGAGTCAATGACAGAGCTGTGCAGGTGGCAACATACTGGTCGGGCATTATTTGAATTTATTATATTATTATTTGAGTCTATCGACACGCAAAGAAGAAAGAGTTATTATGTCATACATAACCAGCAACTAAAATTCCCATTACTTGGATAAAGCCTCCCGTCAGTGACAGGAAGTGGGCCGCCGTAATCCATCATGCGGCCTGACGCGGCCTCAGTACCTACGAGTTGGTGGATTGCTACATGTCTCCGAATTTTTGGTTCTAGAACATACCGATTCCTCACCATGTTCTCCTTCACCGTTTTATGAGCAGTAATGATGAAAATGAGAGCAGCGGTGGCCCAGTGGTAGCGACCCCGACTTACGAACAATAAGTCATGGGTTCGAACCCAGGCAGGCGCATTACTTTGTGTAATTTATTTCATCACCACTGCTCTCGAAAACGGTGAAGGAAAACATCGTGAGGAAACCGGCATGTCCTAGAACCGAAAATTCGAAGACATGCCAATCCGCACTGGGCCCGCGTGGTGGATTATAGCCCATTCGCTCTCTTACAGAGGAGGCCTGTGTCCCAGCAGTGGGAACATTTATAGGCTGATGATGATGATGAATGATGAAAAAACTATACTAAGTAAAGGCCTGGCTGGGTTCGATTCCATGCCTATTACGTAAGTCTTGTTCAAAGGCGCTTTTCCTGTGGAAGGGTTTCGGCGATGGTAAATAATAAGTCCAGTTTGATGACACAATGATTCCTCAATACAACGTGTAACGATCATACGATTTTCTGCAAAATATTTTAAGCAATATACAACGTGTAACGGAAAGGGTATATACAGGGTGTAAACAGACTCTTCACGAAGCCGTCAACCAAGCATCATGTACATCAAACTATAAGTAACTTTACGCAAAACATAGTGCTGGGAAACGACTTTTTTTTTTTGGGCTGAAAAATCACGTTTTACGGTAGGACTCAATGTAACGCACTCAAAACTTTGTGCTGATGGATGGATTGAATAGTAAGGGGGTCCTGGAGGTGTTTAAAGTAAAAATCTTACATTAAAAACATGGATTTACAAAAAAAAACTTGTGAAAAAGTTGGAACTTTTACCCCGAACATCTCCGTAACTAGAAGGTTCCCAGGTATGGTCTAGAACAAAAAAATGATCGCAATGACGGGGAGAACAATTGCCTTTTGGCTTCGTTAAGAGTCTGTTTACACCCTTTATAGCCGAAAGGGGGACAGACAACTCGTCATTCTAAACAACTTTTGTTCTACGACTTTGGAAAATTCGCGAAAAAATAATTTGCTTCTATAAACAAACTGTTGGTTACGTGACTTTTTAGTATGGGGAGTAGAATTTATTTTTCACGAATTTCCGAAAGTCGTAGAACAAAAGTGGTTCTGAATGACGATTTGTGTGACCCCCTTTCGGTTATATATACCCTTTCCGTTACACGTTGTATATTATTGCTTAAAATATTTTGCAGAAAATCGTATGATTGTCGAAATAAATACAAATTATAAAATCAGTACATTAAAAACACACGGTGAGCAAAAGGTGAGGTGATTATTGTATTATAGAACCGTCAATGTCTAAAAAACACATTGACAGTGTTGCAATACGTGAATAATTATAAACAAATATTCGAAATGTAATAATTAACAAGTCACAGCCGTTATTACTAGACAACTGCTGTTCTTCTTCGCGTCGCTGGCACGAAATTATAGCACCTAAAAAGGGGAGCACCGGCGGGGTGTCGGTGTGGAGCTGTGTCGCTAACTATGTGATACCCTCTGTCCTGCCCACTGAGCCGCAAAACATGCGGTCAGAGCGCCCGCTGGACATACGAAGCCGGGGAAGTGGCGAAGTTCTGAACTACTGGTCTAAAATATGTGCGAGTTGTTTTTTAACTTTTTGAACGCCAGAGCATAAACGCACGCGCGCCAAGCCAAGTCATAATTTTGCTTAGTATATTGTCACATATTTGTGTCGTTTGGCATACAGGGCGCTTATTTGTCACTTATATGTGATAATGGCGGTCAAAGGTTAAATATACTCAGCCTATTGCAGTCCACTGCTGGACGTAGGCCTCTCGTAAGCTCCGCCACAGCAACCTGTCCTCCACGTTGCGCATTCACTGTCTCAGAGCTCGACCTGGTTAGTGTACCTATCTAAGGGCGTTCCTCCCAAAGCTTATCGAGACGCGGTCTCCACTCCAGCACTCATTTATTCCATCAGCTATCGTCCTCCCACAAACGCGGCCAGCCTTATGCCACTTCATCTTGCTTATTCTGCAAGCTGTCGAGATCCAGTGGAGCTCTTGGCTAAGTAACACTGCCGCACAGGTCGAACCTCAAGGTTTACCTTCGGTATGCCTGGTGGCATAAACTTACACGGTATGCCTGGTGGGTCTCTCAGACCCGGATTTTTCACTTGTAATTTCTCAAATAATTTTTGATAAATAAGTTATTATAATGTATTATTATTTTTACTAGGGGTGTATATTAAAAAAAAATATAGCAAATCAACAACTTTTAATAATTATTTTTCCTATTAAACTGCCCGGGCCGAGCCCGGGCGGCGGCGGGCGTCTACCAATTCATAACGGCTAGCTACTAAGTGCGGTTAGGCACGAAATTCGAATTTGAATAAAAACAACCGTTCATGTGCAGAGGTGGGTCTGACAGACGCTCTACCAGGCATTAAGCAGCGCTTGCCAAGATCGGTCAGTGGATGGTATACCATCTATTACATACTAAGTTTCTTCCATCTATTACTTCTAAGGACAATAATTTGATTCCCAGGTCGGGCAGTTTTCTTAGGTGGTCCCATCAGGAATTTTTCAATAGCAGCCACGGAGCCTGGATTTGTGCGTGATTCATAGCAATAGGCTCGCCCCCTATTACATGGCACTTAAACAGAACTGGCCAATTATGGATTTGTTGTGTATTAGGTACACTTCTGCCTAACCCTTCGGGGATTAGAGGCGTGATGTTATCTTGCCTGCCGGGGCTGCGGGACTGTTCGAAAGAGATACCGCGGCCCTGGAACACAAAGGACAAGGAAGGAACATGGATGGGTTGTAGTCAGTACAAGTCTGACACTCCCTTCCGCTCCGCCCAGAGCGGGAGGAGTCATTTAATGATTTCCCATCCGGAAAAAAAAATGTCTTTCAAAATAAAACACCAATTTCAGCAGATATGTATAATTTTAATACAAAATCTAACATAAGTTCGTACAAATTATTTTCTAAGTATTTTATAAAATCTAAATACAGTAATAGTCTTACGAATAACAATCAATTCGTTAATTTTTATTCATTATATTGCATGTTTTATAGATTCACAAGTAAGTTAAGGGAACGAAAAAAGTACAGACTAGCTACTCCAATCTGTCAAATTTGTTTAATAGTAATAAATTTTTAACTTTATCGCAAAAGCATTAGGTTCAAGGTTGATTGTGAAAATTTGACAGTTTCGGGTAGCTAACATTTTGCAGGCAAATAGCGCCATTCACAGGGTGTATACAACCTTATAGCAAAAAAGAAAAACATTTCTTAAAACAAGCTTTTAAATAAGGGTTGTGCGTTTCGAATTCTTCTCCAATATATCCGTAACTGGAAGGTACCCATAAAAAAGATCACAATAACGGGGAGAACAAGTGCCTTTCGGGTTCGTAAAGGGTCTTTTGACACTCTTTCTGTAGTGTTAAATATTGCACGGTGGTATGGAACCCCCCGGTGAGGCGAATCAAATATAGTCGGTAAAGGGATTGTGCCATTGTGTTGACACTTTCGCATCCATCATCCTCACACGAGCGTTCGCCTGTAATGTAACAATCCAAGATTCGGATTTTTACAGAAACAAGAATAATCATAGCATAGTATAATCAGCTTATAATGTTCCCACTGCTGGGACACAGGCCTCCTCTCTATGAGAGGGAATGGGCTGTACTCCACCACGCGGGCCCAGCTTCGATTTTTTAGTTCGATTTGAGGGCAGTGGTGATGAAATAAATTACACAAAATAATGCACCTGTCTGGGTTCGAAGCCACGACTTAATGTTCGTAAGTCGGGGCTACCACCACTGGGCCACCGCTACTTTCAATTTCAGAAACCTGTGATTTCGGGATAAGTCTTCTTAGTTCCGGATGTAATGTTCGAAGCTGAATTGTAACAAGGCGAATGCTACCGTTGAAGGGCGCCTTGACGATATATTCCTAGGCTAAGCTGATGGCACTATTTGTCTGCACAATTGACATTTTTGCCGTATATACAGCGTGTAAAAGGCTTCTTGATACATGCTGTATATGCTGCTAAATAAACATGTAAATTTGAAATATTAATAACATTATTTTCACACAAGTGTAGAAAGTAACTTACACTGTCATGCAGGATAATTCGTTCACTTTTCTATAGGAATGTCTCAGTACGTTTTATAATAATTTTAAAATATAATCAACGTTTAATCTTGCACGACTGTGTGTTCTGGGTTTTAAGATTATTTTAGTGGACATTTTAGATAGCTTTTTCTAGCAAACTTAAGTTTCAGACATAACCATGGTATAGTCGAAGACATTGTAATGTGTTAACCAAAATTACACCACTTTAAACATTACTACAAATGTATCACTATAACTACATATTATAAAACAAAGTCCTCCGCCGCGTCTGTCTGTCTGTTCGCAATAAACTCAAAAACGAATGCACCGATTTTTATGCTGTTTTCACCAATGGATAGAGTGGTTCTCGAGGAAGATTTTAGTATATAATTTGTCAAGTTCTTGTTGCGGGAACGGGTTCAAAATTTCATGATTACTTTGGTCGCGATAACCGACATCTACGCGGGCGAAGCCGCGGGCATTAGCTAGTTGATTTATATTTTTAGGGTTCTGCACCCGAAGAGTAACCAACGGGACCCTATCACTAAGCCTCCGCTGTCCGTCCCTGTCTATCTGTCTGCCAGTGGGCTGTATCTCATGATTAGTAATAGGTAGGTAGTTGAAATTTTCAATAACAAAGTTAACGTTTGTTTGTCCCCTATTACGATGGTATGGAACCCTTCATGTGCGAGTCCTGACTCGCACTTGGCCGATTTTTATAAGCTTCTGTCTAAAAGTGGTGCAACATTTAACAACCTTTACATAGCTTTTCAGAGTTTGTCCATTTCACAAAAAGGCGAGTAAAGACATAGGTTAAAACTATATCATAAAATAAAAATGTTACAAGAAGTATATTTTGGTTAACTATGTATTTTTTAATATTTTCAAAAGACAGCATGTTCAGAAAGATGTGGTCTAATAGGGTTCAAAGCATGGATGTTATGGAGCTCCGTAACCGTAACCGAAACTATCGGATATCCGAAATAAAAATATAACCGTAACCGTATCCGTTTCACAAGGTTCGGATAGTTTTGTATAAGGTCTAAATAAAACGACTTGTTTCGACAGGTTTTTGTTTCAATGCTCACGCGGCACGTGAATCTTGCAGTTTGTTTGTTATTTCTAGTTATAACATAAACTCTTTCATAACTAGTTAGTTTTTTATTATATCCGTAACCGAAACTATCCGAAACTAACGGATAATCCGAAATAATTACATAACCGTATCCGAAACCGATATAAGTTTATTCCTACATCCATATCCAGATCCGAAATATCATATCCCTAACATCTCTGATAATTTTACAGTTCGGTTTGATTGTGTGCACTATAACATAACATCACGCCTGTAATCCCCTAAGGGTTCGGCAGATACCTAAGTACACTCACATTTCGCCAGTTATGTTTAAGTCCCATGTAAAAGGAGGCGAGCCTATTGCCATCAACCGGGCACTAATCCAGACTCCGTGGCTGCTACTGAGAAATTTATTTCTGATGGGAAAACTTAGTAACACTGCTCGGACTGGGAGTCCTACCCAAGACCTCTCGCAGTTGCCAAGGCTGCGGGACTGTTCGAAAGAGATACCGCGGCCCTGGAACACAAAGGGCAAGGAAGGAACATGGATGGGTTTTAGTCAGTACAAGTCCGACACTCCCTTCCGCTCCGCCAAGAGCGGGAGAAGTCATTTGATTTCCCATCCGTAAAAAAAATAAAAATGACCTTTCGCAGTAGTCGCCAACAATGCAAAAAGGCAAAAATGTTGCCACAACTTTCTGATACACGCAGTATAAAGAACATAGATGTGCATAAAAATAGGCCCACCACCATTTTTATCACAGAAACACTTTCCTTTTAATTTTGTAAGATTATTTATAAATATTTTTATTAATTCACCCTATTGAACACCATTGTCACATTATAAGGTCCTATTAAAATAGATGGACAAACTTTTAGAAATCATTCAGACCATCAAAGTAAGGACAATCGTAAAAAAAAAAAAAAAAAAAATACATTAGATAACTTACAAGAAAAAAAAACAGCTAGCGAAAATACACTAAAAATTTATTATTTTAGGTCAAAATAAAATCACTTTAATCAGTGTGTTTTTTTGCTTGGCTACCTTTGGTTAGACGTACTGAACGCTGTGTTAAAAGTCCATCTATTTTAATGGGACCTTATATACGTGACAAGCAAGCGCGTGCCTTGTACAGTCACGAGTAATCAGCATGTATACACTTATCTCGCTCTACTAAACTCTGCGGTAAATGCAGTAGGTGACAATCACTTTTAAAAGTTGCTTAGTGCATACATACAGGGTATAAACAGACTCTTCACGAAGCCGTCAACCAAGCATTATGTACATCAAACTAAGTACCTTGACGCACAAATTATTGCTGGAAAACCTTTTTTTGGGGTGAAAAATCACGTTTTACGGTAGGACTCAATGTAACGCATTCAAAACATTGTGCTAATGGATGGATTTAATAGTACGGGGATCGTGAAATTGTCCTAAGTAAAAAAATACATTAAAAACATGTATTAAAAAAAAAAACTTGTCAAAAAGTAACTTTGACCCCCAATATCTCCGTAACTAGAAGGTTCCAAGGTATGGTCTAAAACAAAAAAAATATCGCAATGACTGGGAGAACAAGTGCCTTTCGGCTTCGTTAAGAGTCTTTTTACACCCTTTATTGGTACTCGTGATTGTACGCCAACGACACAAATATGTGACAAAAAATACGGTGCACTATAGCGCGAAATATACAATTATAAATAGTTTTGGAATCCCTATTATTTTTGTAGGTATTTGCGGTCAAATTGTGATTTGGCCTGGAGGGCACGCGCGTGCGTTTATGCTCTGGTGTTCAAAAGATTAAGAAAAATGATAGTAATACGGCTTTAACTTATTAGGAAGTGACCACACTCAGTGACGTGGAATCCACTTGGACCGATCATCATTATCATCTGCCGGGGTCGGCTTCCAGTCTAACCGGATGCAGCTGAATACCAGTATTTTAACACGGAGCGATTGTCTATCTGACCTCCACAACCCAGTTAGTACTAGGTATTACGATACCCATTGGTAAGACTTGAGCCGATCATAGTTTGAAAAATGCTAGCAAAAATGACGTCATTCGCCTCAATTCGGGTCGGATGATGAGACTATTTCGGCACAAGCTCTAGAAAACTTGGTCACTCCCTAAAAAAATATTTTTTAAAAAGAAGGATCAAAAGCAAAGAGAAGTATCTCAAATAGAAAAGAAACCTTCAAACATTTTATCTTCAAGATAAACACTGTATAATGCTTCCTATCTCATTTTCTCCCACGTTAAAACTTATGAATTTGTGTCTGTCTCTTTTTACTGTCGCTTTTTCGTTTCATCGACTTTCAAATCACAACGATGCTAAAGTTTTCACTTCAAAGTTGATAAAAATAAGTTTAAAAATATTCATTGTAGATATCACTGCCCCTGAACGAATTATCATAGCAATTTTTTTATGTTAGATTGTAAGGATAGGAGTTCGTAGCTAAATAATAACAGCCGCTCGGATCGATCTTTAGGTTAAGCCATGCTTGCCTAGGTTGGTATGTGGATGGGTGACCACACCTACATACCGAGTTCAATCCGAGCCTCGGAAAGCACGTTAAGCCGTTGGTCCCGGCTGTCATTTGTACATCTTTGACAGTCGTTACAGGTAGTCAGTGGCCTTGAAAGTCTGACAACCAGTCTTACCAAGGGGTATCATATTACCCAGTACTAACTGGGTTGTGGAGGTCCGATAGGCAGTCACTCCAAGCAAATTACTGGTATTCAGCTGCATCCGGTTAGACTGGAAGCCGACCCCAACATAGTTGGGAAAATGCTAGGCAGATGATGATGAGACTGTAAGGAAAGAGTTAGGAAGTATACCATCTTTTTAACCGACTTTCTTCAAAAAGGAGGAGGTTCTCAATTCGGCTGTTTTTTTTTTTATTCTCATTTTTATAATTATTTGAAGATACTTCTCTTTGCTGTAGGACGCGGGTTAATTTTTATGGACCGCTTATTCGTTTTACATTCAAAGGAAAAACAAAATTAATTGAACAGACTTAACAACTTTCACATTTTGTTACACACAATAATAGTAGCAGAGTACTACAATCCGCCATAACATTGCCACAGCAATAATATTTTTAAGGCCATTTTTTCATAATTCGACTGACCAAATTTTCATACACGCCAGTGTTTACAACGACCTATTTTAATGCACTCCAGTGTATAAGCATATCGTAAGACATAATGTGCGTTATAATAAGTACATAGAGTTCATCTGGCACTTTCTTACATTTCTCCACTTTTTTTTTAAGACGTCTATGTGTGATTGGGACACCGGATGACACTTTTAGTACCAACTACCATGTGTAATGAATTGCAAGACGATGTGATTTTGAAATTCTTGCACACAGACTTCAAAGTGTACCAACCCGATTTTGCAATCATCGAATTTTCAATCAAAACCATTTGAAACCGTCTCGGAATTTAAAACACACCTTTTCAAAACCAAATTCGCATTTCAAAACCGACATTCCAAAACTCGATCCAAGTTCAAAACCGAACTGTCTTGTTCCATTTCTAAAGCACAGCATTTCAAAACTCCCAATCCAAATTTGAAAACTGAGCTGTCTTAATTCCTTTTTCAAAATCGAACCGTTATTTTCGAACCCCGTCACACAAAGACCAACTATCAGAGCCAGCAGAAAATACCTGTTAATAACTTGACGACCGCTCCCGAAGAGCGGTTTACCAATCACTGAGCTTCTTCCACTTCAGGTTCAACAACCACCTCCGGAACCTCTTCATCCCTGACTCTGTTCGCGTCCAACTCTATGACAGGATCCGCAGTTGCTTCCGCCAGATTCGTGACCGACTTAGACTTGAAGCATTGGAAGTCGACGTGACGAGATTTGGCCTCTTCTTTCTCCCAAGACATGTGTATGAATGGGCGTTGGACGTAGTTGTATATGACTTCGGCCCTCCCGCCGGGGCGTTTGCGCACTTTTTCCTTGTACGTAGGGTACCCTTCGACCCCTAGGCGAATTTTTTTGAGACCCCGCTCTTTCATTACTTGTTTGGCTACGTCTCTGGGGAGGGAGAAGAATTTTGGTCAGAAATGTTATAGATATACCTTCTTAGGCTTAGATAACATTCATAATATAAACTCACATGGTGTAGGCAGAAACCCCAGAAGACCGCCGGCTACGATCCTTACATACAACTTTTGCCTTGTCCACGTTCATATACAGGGTGTTAACAGACTCTTCACGAAGCCGTCAACCAAACATTATGTATGTACATCAAACTAAGTAACTTTATGCAAAAATTAGTGCGGGGAAACGATTTTTTTTTGGGATGATAAATCACGTTTTACGGTAGGATGCAATGTAACGCACTCAAAACATTATGCTGATGGATGGATTGAATAGTAAGAGGGTCCTGGAGGTGTTTAAAGTAAAAATCTTACATTAAAAAACTGTAAAAATGATCGCAATGACGTGGAGAACAAGTGCCTCTCGGCTTCGTTAAGAGTCTTTTTACACCCTTTATGTGGGCATACATGCACGCCGGTTGCAAGTAATTTATTTTACTTCTACTAATACTACTTCTTTTCGAGGTTACAGATAAAGCATTACTTACCTGCCCTTCCCCAAAAAGTACTAGGCTAGCATAAAACTCAAAGAGGCTCACCTATTCTCAATATACTTGAAGAACCTATACAGCGGTGTGGACAGCACAGTCTGCGAGTACTCGTCTCCCATCTGAGGAGGGTATTGCTCGTCCCACTCCACGGAGTCGTCGTCTAACAGGACGACCACGTGGCACTCTCTGTCTCCTCTCTGGGCTGATTCCACCATTAGAGGCAGGATTAATCTCTCGAGGAAGGACTCGAACTGACGGCGAGCGCCTTCGTTAGAGAGCTCGTGGAGGAGACCTCGGAGGTTCTGAACAGAGGAGAATTTGATGATTATTAACGGTTACACTGCGGAAATGACCATGAACTGTCACGGGACCCGCGTTCGTCATAATAGCCCGTTCACTCCCTTGCTACTTTGGACATTCGCAAAACAATGCTTATAAGTACTCTCATTTTACTAAAAAATCTATGCTAGATATTGCAAGGACTGTAGTTGATCATTAGAGGTCGCGGAATATACGTTTTATTTTATTTATTTATTAAAACTTTATGCACATAATGTACAAAGGCGGTCTTAATGCCTTGGGTATTTTCTACCAGTCTACCTTAGGGTGATGCAGAGACAAAACAGTAGGTGCAATAGCATAGAAAATTTTTAAGAATAAAATATAATAAAAAAATACATATACAACATGTAACGTAGAGGGTATAGTAAGCCGAAAGGGGGTCACACAACTCGTCATTCTGATCAACCTTTGATCTACGATTGTGGAAAACTCGCAAAAAAAAAATTTGCTTCTCCCTACAAACTTTGTTGGTCACGCGACATGGGGAGTAGATTGTTTTTTTAACGAATTTCCGAAAGTCACGGAACCAAAGATGTTCAGAATGAAGAGTTGTATGACCCCCTTTCGGCTTACTATACCCTTTCCGTTACAGGTTGTATATACGTATATACACACAAAATATACAAAGTAAAGAGAGATATAAAATTACATAGATGAAGAAGAATACGTTTTATCATTAGAACATTTTTGGTAGCAACACAGAATGTAGATTTGAACCAGGCAGTAAGATCCCCAATTCGGCATCATACTTTCGGTTAAATGTGGGTGTACTGTATACATTTCTGACATCCCTTCCGGGGAAAACAGGGATGGTCTTACCTGGCAGTGCAAACAGTGTTTTTTTTTCAGAAGTACCGATCAAGCCACACTTAGCACTAAAAAGTACCACTCGTGGCCCAGTGTACCAATATCTTGGCTCTTAAGGTGGTTGCGTCAGGGTAGCCCGCGAAATTCAAATTTTCTTACGTTTTTTGCAATTTGCAGGTCATTGTCAGATTGTATGTTGATGAAAAATGAGTCGCGCTCGTAACACGAATGTAGTTACAGAATCACAATCATGAAAATCATCAAAATAACCCTGTAAGTCCATTTAATCCTATTGAATGACTTTTTCATGAAATATTCATTGAATAGGATTACATAAACTTAGAGGGTTGTATTGATGATTTTCACGATTGTGAATTTCGCGGGCTACCCCGACGCAACCACCATATATCAGCATTGCTGGAACTAACCTACAAACCCCTCACGAAGGTACCATCCACGACGTATCTAGCCCAGAGATGTTATGGATATAATATTTCGGATCTGGATACGGATATGGATATAGGAATAAAATTATACCGGTTTCGGTTTCGGATACGGTTATGGATATGTAATTATTTCGGATTATCCGCTAGTTTTGGATAGTTTCGGTTACGGATATAATGAAAAAACGAACTGTTATGAAAGAGGTTATGTTATGACTATAAATAACAAACAAAGTTCAAGATTCACGTGGCGCGCGAGCGGTAAAGCAAAAATATGTCAGACTCCGCCTTTATACGAAACTTCTGAAACGGATACGGTTACGGTTACGGATATATTTTCGGATATCCGATAGTTTCGGATATCCGAAATAAAAATATATCCGTACACCTGCCACTAAAAAGTACCTCACCTGGCAGCGCACGGTGTTAGCGTCGAAAGGCACGAGCAGGTAGTCGCAGGCTTCTCTCAGCTCCTGCACGGACACTGTGGGTGGACAGCGGATGCTACCTAGCCGGTAGTACTCCAAGATGGCTCTGAAGACCGTTGCTGATATGCCTTCAGCCACCTCGTATTCGCCTCGTTCATTTGGATGGGTGAATTCGAGACCTGGAATAGAAGAAATTAGGTTATTGGTGTGTTTTTTAAAACAGGTGGGATGATCTTTGGTTATCTTTGGAATGAAGTAGATTTTTTTAAAAGGGGAGAGCGTTATTTGTAGCCCAGCAGTGCGATGGACCCTGACCAGACCATGGTCCATGGCTGAAGTGTCCAAAGTAGACTTAAATAAAAAACTGGCCAAGTGCGAGTCGAACTCGCGCACGTAGGGTTCCGGACCGGTTATCTATACAACATTAGACAAAAACGGCAAAAAAAACACGTTCGAAGTATGGTATATTTAAGCCCCCCCCCCCCCTTGTATATTTATTTTAATTTAATTATTTATTTTTAAAGCAAATACACAACTAAATATTTCAAGCGTCTGTCGTATCGCCGTTATTAATATCGAGCAAAAAATCACATTTGTTATATGGGAGCCCCCCTTTAAATATTTATTGTATTCTGTTTTTAGTATTTGTTGTTAAAGCGGGAACAGAAATACATCTGTCTAACTATCACGGTTCACGAGATACAGCCGGGTGATAGACGGACGGACTACGGAGTCTTAGTAATAGGGTCCCGTTTTACCCTTTGGCTACGGAACCTAATAACGTTACAGACGCGCGCTGCGATTAGTGTATTTGTTTTATATTATGTAAAGATTATGATAATGGTCTGAAATAAAGTTCAAAAGTTAAAAATAATATTAGTATAGATTTAAAAAGTCTATAAAGCCCAGCTATTCTAGTCATCACTAACATTTCCCATCATTAAACAACTTACATAACACAAATCATTATCGTTTTATGCGAGCACAAGGGTAGCAGACGAACTTTTCAAAAGTCTGCAATATTATAGTTCAAAGTTAATTCGTTCGACTCTCCAAGCTTTGCAAGTTGACCGTCTGGCGAGGGAGTGAACGACCTTTCATAAGAGACTAGACAGACGATCATATCGAGGAGAGCATCTGTTCTGCATCGTAAGTTCAAAGGGGGACAGTACATTTTATTATCAACCTTTTAAATTAAAAACTAGCTTCTGTGCTCGGCTTCGCTCGCGGTATGGTCGGAGATTATCCCTCAGAACGTCACTATCACTACTTATTATAAAACAAAGTTCTCCGCCGCGTCTGTCTGTCTGTTCGCGATAAACTCAAAAACTAGGGCACCGATTTTCATATTGTTTTCACCAATGGATAGATTGGTTCTCAAGGAAGGTTTTAGTACATAATTTCTCCCTGGAATAGGTTCCCATGGGTTGCGGGAACGGGATCAAAATTTCATAATTACTTTTGGGCGAAATAACCGACATCCACGCGGGCGAAGCCGCGGGCATCAGCTAGTTTTAAATATAACTTTTGCCTGCGGCTTGGCTCGCGTTAATTAAGAATTTGACAATCAATTCGGGTTGGCAAATCTAACTAAAATAACATAATTCAATCATGATTCGAAAGACACGTGGCGCCATCTACTATACGAACGTTGTCCTCGGGAACAGTACTTTTTTTCGGGACGAAAGGTACCCTATGTCCGTTTCTGTACATCTGACAACGTATATGCGTGAAAAGGTAACAAATAAACTTCCTTTCGCATTTATAATATTAATTAGGTTAGGGATGAGACTCGAGGATAATACAGGGTGTAAAAAGATCCTTCACGAAGCCGTCAACCAAGCATTCTGTACATCAAACTAAGTAACTTTACGCAAAAATGACTGCTGGGAAAAGACTTTTTTCTTGGGGTGAAAAATCACGTTTTACGGTTGGACTCAATGTAACGCACACAAAACATTGTGTTGATGGATGGATTGAATAGTACGTGGGTCGTGGAGGTGTTTAAAATAAAAATCTTACATTAAAAAAAAACTTGTGAAAAAGTTGTAACTTTGACCTCCTATATCTCCGTAACTAGAAGGTTCCCAGGTATGGTCTAGAACAAAGGAATGATCGCAATGACGGGGAGAACAAGGGTCGTTTTACACCTTTTACAGCTTAGCCCATTAGTGACGGAATTTTCGGTATGGGTATGGGATCCGCAGTTCCGATGATTACCCCCTGCATCGAAACGTACAAAACTTTACTTCTTTAATTAATTAGTGGAGACTACAAAAAGAGTCATTGAGTAGATGGCAGCTGTTCTGGGGATAGCAGCCATCAAAGTTTTTATGAGAAAATTCTATACAATTCTATTCTAGCGACCCGACCCAGCTAGCCGGTTTTTTCAGCTAACCTCAGAATCAGAACTTTATTTGTTACTTGCTGATGCCCGCGGCAGGTATGAAAAGAGGTGAAATGATGCCTCGTTCGTCTCGCTCGCCCGCCCGTCAGCTGGCGGTGTGGCCTGCGCTTAATTCCCTGGGATTTGCTCCCAAATTCCCCAGGTTTGCCCTATCCCTGAGGGCATTGACTAGCCACCTAGACGGACTATAAAGTTGAATGCCCAGCCCAAAATTCTGCACATAGTTCGAGAAGGGCTGGAGGGGTAAGTACACACTTTTTATAATGTATTGGTCAAATCTTGCAACTGGATTTCAAACCATTTCCCTCCAACCGATTGAGCTGAAATTTTGCACACACCTTTGGTTCTGGTGACAATACATTTTCATGACAGACATGACATAATCCTAATCCTGCAGCCATGGTCGTCTTCTCACAAGAGAACTCCTCAACGGTTAATAGCTCGGACACGAAACTTTGTATACGCGTTTAATGTTGATAGGTAAACCTAATTTTGTTTTTTTTTTTTTTTCATTTTATTTATCGCGTATAGTTCGAGAGTAGAACGTTCACATAATTATATCGATACTAGCTGCTGCCCGCGACTTTCGTCCACGTGAAATGATTAAAATATTATTTCTCTATTTGAAATGTTTTTTTTTAAATCAAGGGTTTTAATTTTTTTCAAACGGAACCCTAATTCTTTATCTAAAATAAAATTAGTCTAAGTTACTCCCGCTAAAACAGCACTAAAGCAGCTATCTGTCAGAAAAGTCAGTCAGAATAAGTTCAGCCATTTCGGAGATAAGCCAGAAGAAACCAACAACAGACAAAAATAAGAAAAAATTGTTGAAAAAATTTAGTAAAAAGCTGTTATTTAGGAATTACAAACAGACACTTCAATTTAATTATTTGTATAGATATCATCATTAGCAGCCTTTTAATGTTCCCACTGCTGGGACACAGGCCTCCTCTCTATGAGAGGAAATGGGCTATAATCCACCACGCGGGCCCAGTGCGGATTGGTAGATGTCACATGTCTTCGAAATATAGAGATGAGGGCTATAAATTGCATAGACAGCCTTTTAAGTTTATCGGTCGCGTTTAAGACTGCTGAGATTGAGGTCCTACGTTCAATTTTTTTTAAAGATTTATTTGGGTTTTTCCATCATTAATTTGCCATTTGCTAATTTGCAGCTCGACTCTGGACTAATATTTTGTGTGGTGATTGTCACGAGGAATTCTCTATTAAATGGTACTTACACATAACATAACATCACGCCTGTAATCCCCGTAGGGTGAGGCAGAGGTGTACCCATAGTACACCCACATTTCGACAGTTATGTTTAAGTCCCATGTAATAGGGGGCGAGCATATCGCCATCAACCGGGCACAAATCCAGACTTCATCGCTGCTACTGAGAAATTCCTGATGGAAACACCCAATAGCACTTTGCCGGACCTGGGAATCGAACCCAGGACTTCATGCTCAGAAGTCGCGCCTGCGACCATTCGACCAATGAGGCAGTCTACTGGTACTTATACTTTAGTCATGAAATGTGGATCCACTCAACACCTTTGCCTTCTCATTCGAAACAGGCGTAGATACATAATACAGAGTGTAAACAGACTCTTCACGAAGCCGTCAACCAAGCATTCTGTACATCAAACTAAGTAACTTTACGCAAAAATTATTGCTGGGAAACGACTTTTTTTTTGGGGTGAAAAATCACGTTTTACAGTAGGACTCAATGTAATGCACTCAAAACTAGGTGCTGCATTGAATAGCATGTTATGGGGGTCGTGGAGGTATTTACTAACATTAAAAATTGTATTTAAAAAAGAACTATAATTACAATATGTCCCAAGTTTGATTCCTATGCGTATTGTATAATTATCACTTGTTTTAGTGAAGGAAAACATCGTGAATCAATTAAACAAAACACACTCATAAAAACAAAACACACTGACACACGATAAAGAAGATTGCGTGTCAATGGGGGCTATAACGCATGAATGCCGCTAGAGGCGTTCGTGTAGAGTAAGGCCTTCCGAAATGTCAGATGTCATAGAGTTTTCGCGCGTTGCGTACTTTTTTATCACATATTTTAGCTAATATTCATGATTCTGGTCTAGATTGAGCCATTCCTGATTGATTATGTTATGACTTGAAGATTTTAAGTAGCAACTTAGGATCTTATTTGTTATTACTTGGAGGTAGAATGATTATGTTAGGGAGAATATTTGAAAATATGTAGTTTCCACTATGTTGATATACGAAATGAAATAAACTTTTCATGAAGTTATTTGTACTTTAAAGTATAAAATAGAATTAATGACAGACCTTACTCGAAAGTGGCGCCATCTGGTGAGTTTAAAAACGATAGCCCCCATTCAGTGAAGACAAAAAATAATAATTGGTTGTCTGTAAAGTTGGTTTACGGACGATAGTTGAACGTGACAATGTCATAAAATCGAGTGGAAGAGAGAAATTACCTATACAACCTAACCTCCTAGCTCCAGCAGTAGATTAAAAATAATATCCTAGGCTTGTCAGTATCTGACACTACGAAAGTGGCGCATGCGTACAATGAGCGTAACGGGACCGGGACTCTTTTTCATGCATGCAGCCGGCGTTCATCAATCCATCATCATCATCACCAACCGATAAAAAAAGGAGGTTCTCAAGACTTTCATTTAGAATCAGTCATTTTCAACAACAGCAGTAATGTGTCTGGACTAAAATAAAACTAAAAACTATATCGTACAACTCGTAGAAAAATTTTATACTGCAATTTGCCATTTGCCCCAGACAACCTAAGTGAACGAACTCGCGAACTTTAACATTGAACCCTGTGCAATTCGGGCTAAGGTCTGGAGCCGAATGCCCTTTAGAAGGCTTGTCTGAGACTCTCTCGATTTGACAGGACTTTAGAATTAATAGAGTTTGAGAAAATAATTGAAATTACATAAAATTAACATCACGCTAATATTATGGGTGTCCCTAATAGTACTCCCACATTTCGCCAGCTATGTATGATTAAGTCCCATATAAAAGGGGGCGAGCCTTTTGCCATTAACAGGCCGCAAATCCAGCTCCGTGGCTGCTACTGAGAAATGCCTATTAGAAAAACCCAATAACAAACATCAAACGCAGGAACTTATTCTCAGCAGTCGCGCTAGCGACCACTACACCATCTAATCGACATTAGATCAGTCCAGAGTTGTTCCGCTTGTTGTGCAGGGTAGAGGCTCTTATACAGAGTAGAACGAGTATTGGTCACCGCGATTCCTAACTGCGTGTCTGCTGACTTCAATCCATTAAAGCCAACGGAGAGCATTTTATCTTTGTCCAACATAAATTCTTACGAAGCTAGGTAACAAGATACATATCCCAATGTTCAATGCGAAGGGAAATCCCATTTGATGCCTTGCTTTCGATCTCTAAACATTGGGATCTTTATCTTGTTACCACAAGCTAAGATGGCCTAAATAAAGAGATATATCAGTGGAAAAGTACTGATGTGAAGTACTGAACAGCTTAACGTGGTTTCTGAGACATGTAGGTCCTCTGTATGTAATGGATGGTCACTCATCCACGAACCGGCAAGCCTAGCTTAACGTTCGATCGATCAGTGCGGCAGTTATTATTTTAGGCATAAGCCCTTTCCCTAGATTTGCAACTAATAACTCCTTAATCATTTTAAACACATGGGTTTTTTGAAGATATCCCGCTCCCGCTTATGTAGGTTTTTTTACACAAAATGTGTATCCACTTGGACTTTAGAATTGGGTCCAAAGGATATAAAGGGAGTAAAACGACTCTTAACGAAACCGAAAGGCACTTGTACTGCCCGTCATTGCGATATTTTTTTTGTTCTAGACCATACCTGGGAACCTTCTAGTTACGGAGATATTGGGGGTCAAACTTCCAACTTTTTCACAAGATTTTTTTTTAAATACATGTTTTTAATATATATTTATTTTACTAAAGATACCTTTACGACCCCATACTAATCAATCCATACATCAGCACAATGTTTTGAATGCGTTACATTGATTCCTATCGTAAAACGTGATGTTCCACCCCAAAAAAAAAAGTCGTTTCCCAGCAATAATTTTTGCGTAAAGTTACTTAGTTTGATGTACAGAATGCTTGGTTGACGGCTTCGTGAAGAGTCTGTTAACACCCTGTATAATTATGTTAATCAAGGTTTTAAACTATCACTATAGCTGTTTTTGCGTGATTGAGTAACAAACATCCAAGCTTTCGCGTTCATAATAGTAAGGATACAAGACACAGATATAATTCCATTACCACCTGAAACCCGACCCCCACCGCGCCTGCGTCCAGACCAGTGCCCTATAAATGGCAAGCTAACGACCTCGCACCCCATTTTGTGGCTGAACCACGTCAATGACCTGCAGGGACTGTACACCTTCACTGGGTAAGGGCTAATGGGTGTCTCTGTCTGTGTGACGTTACTTGTCAGATAGCTAATGAATTTCTAGCTAGACTTCTTTTCTGGCACTAACTTTATAATTGCTAATGCTGCAAAGATTAGCACATTAAGTATAACATAATCAGCATTTCATATTAGCCGTAGAAGGGCCGTTGGACCGATGACCGTTGGGGTAGACGTGTTCTTGAGTGGAGACCACGAATCGGCAAACGTAAGGTGGAACGCCCTCAGGCGAGCGTGGAGCGACGATCGTCGGAGGGTGGCTGGTAGCAACTGGATGAGAGTTGCTGAGAATCGAGTTGAGTGGCGTGCGATTGAGGAGGCTTAATGTCCAGCAGTGGACTGCTATAGGCTGATAATGATGATGAATTAGCCTATATCGTTCCCACAGCTGGGACACAGGCTTCCTCACCGTGAGGAGTGGGCTCTAATCCACCACACAGACTCTGTGCAGATTGCTGGATGTCAAGGTATGCCCGGTGAGAGCCAAGCTAACGATGGAAATATTTTTAAGGCCATGGAAAAAAATATTTGGCCAATTAGCATAGAAACGATCGCACATGTAGCGCCAGATATTTAATTATCGCATTTAAAGATCTATTGACAAATGAAATCAGATCATACCTACATGCAATAACAAACATAAGTCCATTACATAACAGCAAATCTAACAAAAATATTGACATTAAACAAAACAAACACGGTTTGTTTCCACTGTGACGTTTTTTACGTCAACGCAACTGTCATTGTGACAGTGCGTCATATTTCAATCGCATCATTGTCACATTGCTGACGAGACAACGAACGTCTATTTTCTCGCTCAAGTACAAAAGATTGCCGAACTATGTTCAGTATTTTACATGGAGCGACTGCCTATCTGACCTCCACAACCCAGTTGGAACTAATACGACACTTGGTGGTCAGACTTTCGAGCCACTTATTTAGCTATAACGACTGTCAAAAGTTTGCAAATGACAGCCGGGACCAACGGCTTAACGTGCTTTCCGAGGTAAGGAAGGAACTTGGTATAAAATGGATGGTCACACACGGACCAATCTCGGCAGGCGCGGTTTAACCTTGAAGATTGGACCGTGCAGCTGTCATTACTTAGCCACGAGCTCCTGATCTAGTAACAGAGAATATAACAAATCACATCACACCTGTGACCCCGAAGGCTTAAGCAGAGGTGTACCTAATTGTACATATCCAGGCTTCGTTGGCTGCTCCTGAGAATTCCCTGGAGGAAAAACCCAATAACGCCCCGCGCGGGAACCGGGCCTTATGGTCAGCAGTCACGCTTTTAACCATTAGACCAACGCAGAGACGTAGAGACAGAGGTGCATTATAAAATGATTAGAAAAGGTCATTGATCAGTGATTACATACGGGACCGAAACTTGGTCGCTCACAATGGGCCTCATCAGAAGGCTTAAAGTCTCCCAAAGGGCAATGGAGAGGCCTATGCTCGGACTGCTCGGAGTTTCCTCTTCCTCCCCATACAAGAGAACCAAGGTTACCGACGAAGCCCGAAGAATTGCCAAACCTAAGTGTCAGTGGGCAGGGCACATTGCTCGCCGAATGGATGGCCGATGGGGCTGCAAAGTTCTGGAGTGGCGACCGCGAACCGGAAGACGTTGCGTTGGAAGGCCTCCCACTAGGTGTACCGATGACCTGGTGAAGGTTGCGGGGATCCGCTGGATGCGAGTCGCACGGGACCGGTAAATGTGGCGACACTTGGGGGAGGCCTATGTCCAGCAGTGGACTGCTATAGGCTGATGATGATCTCTGACTGTTCACTTGGTCGGCTAGAACTCTGATTTTTTGTGGTGGCGTTACTTTCATACAAGCCTAAAGGTTTGGCTTGCCCTTACAACCTACTAGCTTTTGCCCGCGGCTTCGCTCGCGTTAATTTAAAATTTGACAAGCAATTCGGGTTGTACTCTACTTCATCATCATCATCATCAGCCTATAATGTTCCCACTGCTGGGACACAGGCCTCCTCTCTATGAGAGGGAATGGGCTATAATCCACCACGCGGGCCCAGTGCGGATTAGTAGATGTCACATGTTTTCGAATTTTTGGTTCTAGGACATGCCGGTTTCCTCATGATGTTTTCTTTCACCGTTTTTGAGAGCAGTGGTACTCTACTTGTAAGAAAATAATTCAATCATGATTCGAAAGACACGTGGCGCCATTTATTATCATAAGAACGTTATTGTTGTTTTCCTCGGGTTACAGTACTTTTTTTCGGGATGAAAGGTAGTCTATGTCTGTTTCTGTACACCTGACAACCTTTATACAAAATTTCAGGATGATCGGTTCAGTTTATTCTGCAAATAGGTTTTTACAAACACTTTTACACGTCATTTTTTTTAAAACTAGATGGTGTCGGTGTTTCGTACCTGACTACTCTGAGAAGAAACAGCCGAAACAAACTCAGAGGTCATAGTCTCGTTTTAAGTCCAGACATAATCTTGATCAACTCACATGAGGACTATGCAGATTAGTGCCTGAGATGGTCTTTTGAAGAAAGAACCATACAGATTTGAGTGGACCTGTCCGGTCAGTGAAAGCATTTGAGGAGATCTGCATTCAGGTCATAGAAACACACATCGCAATAGTCAAGTATGGGGAAGATAAGGGCCTGAACCAGCATTACCTTTATGTGTGATGGGAGAATATTTTTCAATCTATAAAGCGACCGCAACGTCCCGGTGACTTATTCCCGGCTTATCTCCGGCGATGGGATCTGACGTGCTTATGTGACGCGTTTAGTACGTCATTTGTGCATTGTGCATGCCTCGTGCAGGGTTATAGGTTGCGTAAGCAAGTATTTTGATTAAGTCTTATCTGACATATAGTTACGTTATTACATGGATGACGCTGGTAGATTATATTATTGTGCTCAGTGACCAAGTAGCTTACTTTCTGGATTTAAATTGGTCTAGAAGTCTTTGACAGCAAGTTCTGAGTAGTAGATCCTAAGTTTGATTCTCAGATTGGCCATGTATGAAAGCAAAGATTCTCCACGTCTATGAAGAATTACAAATTAGTATCTAGCGGATCCTGGGAATTCAGACCACCAACCTGCTGGCAAATATTTTTGCGATAGACTCTTCACGAAGCCGTCAACCAAGCATTATGTACATCAAACTAAGTAAGTTAACGCAAAAATTAGTGCTGGGAAACGACTTTTTTTTGGGGTGAAAAATCACGTTTTTCAGTAGGACTCAATGTAACGCACTCAAAACATTGTGCTGATGGATGGATTGAATAGTAAGAGGTATAAAAATCTCAGATTAAAAACCTGTATTAAAAAAAAAACTTGTGAAAAAGTTGGAACTTTGACCCCCAACATCGCCGTAACTAGAAGATTCCCAGGTATGGTCTCAGAACAAAAAAATGATCGCAATGACAGGGAGAACAAGTGCCTGTCGGCTTCGTTAAGAGTCTGTTTACACGATCTATTATTAAAAAAAAAAAATGCTGCTTTCAGTTCTGGAAGCCGACCCTCCGCTGATAACGGTATCATCTTTTCCTGAACTAAATCTGTGTCAGTGATTAGAGAGAGTTACTGATAAGAGATACCAGATTATAATGATCGATCAGTTGGTATTAGCAGAGTAATGATGCTGTTCACTTTCAGATTAGCTGATATTGTAGGCGAAGATGTAGTGATAAAAATGCTAGCTCTTGGCTAAATAATAACAGCAGCTCGAGGCGATCATTAGGTTAAGCCGTGCTTGCCTAGGTTGGTCTATGGATGGGTGACCACCCAATACATACCGAGTTTCCTCCGTGCCTCGGAAAGCACGTTAAGCCGTTGGTCCCGGCTGTCATTTGAAGATCTTTGACAGTCGTTAGGTAGTCAGTGGCCCAAAAAAAAGTCTGACAACCAGTCTTACCAAGGGGTATCGTATTACCCAGTACTAGGGAATGCAATCCGGACTATCCGTAATCCGAAAAATTCGGATATCCGCACATTTTTATTCGACTTCCAAATCCGGATTCGATAATCGAATCCGGATTTACTGTATAAGTATTACAAAATAATTAATGAATAAACGAAATAATAATAATAACAGGCCCAATAAACAACCACAAAACTTGATTGACCATCTATTCACGTGGGGGGCGGACACACGAATGAGAAATTACTGGCGTGGCTAGCGTGGCTCTGGAAAACCCACTTAAAAATGGAGACTCAATCAAAAAGAAAACGTATAGGACTACTGCCCGGGGGCGATAAATGGGGCGCACCTAGTGCTGATGCTGGGTGTCTCAGCATGCGAACCGTCAGCGGTGAGAAGTTGAACAGTCTGGCTCCCACCGACAAAGTTACTACAGCCGAAATCAGTGACGATGGTGACAGACTGGTGGACAGGACAGACATCCCTGTAGAACCGTATAGTCCAAGCATAGTATCATACACACCTTCTAGGCGATCATCACCATCCATACCATCGACACCTACACATTTATCACCCCCATTATTAGTTTAAATACTGTTTCACCCACTCCAACCTTACGTTACTCAGCTCAAGAGTCTCAGACTAATTATTTTAATAATAAGAATTTAAAAAGACCAAAATTATGGTTGTTAATTTGAATAATTTCATATAACAAAAATTAATAAAATCATATGATTTGGTTTTCCTGTGTTATTATTCTAACCCATTTACACAAATATAAGAAACATCATATTAATAAACTAATATGGGTAGATTTCTTTATTTTCATGAAAAATCCGGATAATCCGGATTGGACTGAAAATCCGTTCTTAAAAATCCGGATTTTAAAACAGAACGGATTTGCATTCCCTACCCAGTACTAACTGGGTTGTGGAGGTCTGATAGGCAGTCGCTCCATGTAAAATACTAGTATTCAGCTGCATCCGGTTAGACTGGAAGTCGACCCCAACATAGTTGGGAAAAGGTTAGGCAGATGATGATGATGTAGTGATAAAAATTTAAAAGAGTACGCTTAGATGGTTTGATCATGTGTAGAGGATGAGTGAAAGGCGTCTATTAAAAGGTATTTACAAGAAAGATGTGAGTGGTAACGCAGGTAGGGGACACCCTAGAAGGACATACACTGACCTCATTGGTGAGGTTCTTCAGAAAGGTCAGGTGCGTACTGCGTAGTACTCGCAACCGGCGTGCATGTATGAACAAATGTATGAAAGTGGACGAGGCAAAATGAGTATGTAAGGATCGTAGCAGTTGGCGTTCTGTGGTTTCTGCCTACCATCACGGGAAAAAGGCATGAGTGTATGTTTGTATGAAGGCGTTATGAATCTAAGTGGGTGGAAAATTATGTGGATCAGCATTACTACAGATTACACAGAATGTACTTTCGAAATTGAACTTGAGGGTAGCAGTAAGTGGGGCCCGCAAGGGCCGATGCCTGGAAAGAAGGAAGGAACATGGATACCCATCAATGTTCCTTCCTTGACTAAAACCCTTTAGTCTGTACAAGTCTGACACTCCCTAACGCTCCGCCAAGAGCGGGAGGAGTCATTTGATGATTACCCATCCGAAAAAAAAAGGGGTAGCAGTAAGTCGTAGATTCGAACCCAGGCAGGCGCATTGCTTTTTGTAATGTATTCACTGCTCTCAAAAACTGCCCGCGCACTGGGCCCGCGTGGTGGATTATAGCCCATTCTCTCTCATAGAGAGGAGGCTTATGTCCCAGCAGTGGGAACATTATAGGCTGAGAAAGATTTCAGCAAAGTGCATCCACCTTATAACAACGATTAAAAATGACTGCCGCATTGGTTCACAAGCGCGGCTGCTGAGCATGAAGTCCTGTTCGATTCCTAGGTCAGGCAGTGTTATTGTATATTTCCTTCAAGAATTACTCAGTAGCAGCAACGTAGTATGGATTAGTGCCCGGTTGATGGCAAAAGGCTCGCCCCTATTCCATGGG
This sequence comes from Lycophotia porphyrea, assembly GCA_950005105.1. Taxonomy (NCBI): domain Eukaryota; kingdom Metazoa; phylum Arthropoda; class Insecta; order Lepidoptera; family Noctuidae; genus Lycophotia; species Lycophotia porphyrea. The sequence goes on along the minus strand of OX465410.1, from coordinate 902,371 downwards.
GCTTACGTAACTGGCGAAATGCGGTTGTACTATTTGGTACACCTCTGCCTATTCACCGTACATTAAAAGCGTGAATATAAATGTTAAAATGACATTGATAGACTAAATGATCGATTCGTTCACGAGTTCAACTATGCGCGTGATTTATAGAACAGATTTAGCTATTTTTAACCAACAATGTCAAAAAGTACAGTATTGTTTGTTCGTTCATGTTTGTTTAGCGTTTTGTATGTGAATCTTTCGCTCGCGGCTAAATAATAACAGACGCTCGGGTCGAACTTTAGGTTAAGCCGTGCTTGCCTAGGTTGGTCTGTGGATGGGTGACCACTCATTACATACAAAGTTTCCTCGTGCCTCGGAAAGCACGTTAAGCCGTTGGTCCCGGCTGTCATTTGAAGATCTTTGACAATCGTTAGGTAGGGCGTGCAAAACCGGAAACCGGACGAAATTTATCGATTTTTCAAAACCGGGTTTGAGAGACAAAACCGGTGTTAGCTCCGATTTTGGCGTTATTAAATTACATTTTGAATTTTTGATTGTATCAACTATTTCCGAACGCATTCAAGAAATATTTAATTTTGAGCCATCAAATATATCCGAACGCAACCTACACCCCCACTTACACTCATCCCTCAGATGCCACTGACTAGCAATGAACTTGATAAGTCGTATCAAGCAAAGGCGTCTCCTTTTAGCAGGTGTCTTGCACGATTGAGAAGAATTTTCCACACAAGATGACGATGATACTTTTCCCAAACCCAATGGTACCGACATATCTGATACTATAATTAACTTATTGCAGCAGCTAAAATATAAGCCCAACCCCAAGGACTCTGATACCCCATAGTTCTCTCCGAGTAGTCCGTGCTATCGTTATCGTCATCATCTGACGCTGAAGTTGGAGCTGATGAGTTAACTCTTCAAGAGCAGCTTGATAAGGAATTAGATAAATGCAGGAAAACTCCCAAGAATTGTCTGTTGAATTCGACCTTGCAGGATTTGTCAAAGTAGAGCAGGCGATGTATGAAAGCGGAGGGCATCGAGGTGTGTATATGACAGAAGCCTACAATTATTTGATGTGTGTGATACCAACGAGTGTCGAGAGTGAGAGAGCGTTTTTAAGTGCAGGGTACTTCTGTAACAAAATCAGAAATACTCTGTCTGATAAAATGTTAGATGCACTTCTATTCCTAAGATCACATTATCAATATGATAATTGTTTATTTTAATTAGTGTTCGGAACACAGTTGATTTGATCTCATTTGAAAGTTATTTATTTTATGAATCCTTTATTTAATAATGTTATAAGTAGGTAGTATGTAATTAAAAAGCTCTTATGTTGATTTGATCTCAGTTAGTTAATCTTTATATTATTTTATGTTCATAATCATGTTATCTAAACTATTGATGTGATTTATTGGTATTGGTAGGTATAAATCGTTGATTAAAAAGGTATATAATGCAATTTGTTTTATTTGTAAATTTTGTGTATCTGGGAATGATTTTTGCTTGTTAAAATTCTACGATATAAAAAATGTTGCCAAAACCGGGGCTGAAACCGGTTTCCGGTTTTGCGCACTCAAAACCGTAATACAAAACCGGTTTTGAGAACTTTCCGGTTTTGCACGCCCTATTAGGTAGTCAGTGACCCAAAAAAGTGACAACCAGTCTTACCAAGGGGTATCGTATTACCCAGTACTAACTGGATTGTGGAGGTCAGATAGGCAGTCGTTCCATGTAAAATACTAGTGTTCAGCTGCATCCGGTCAGAATGGAAGCCGACCCTTTTTTTTTTTACGGATGGGAAATCATCATGTGACTTCTCCCGCTCTGGGCAGAGCGGAAGGGAGTCGCAGACTTATACTGACTAAAACCCATCCATGTTCTTTCCTTGCCCTTTGTGTTGCAGGGTGAAATGTATACCAGATCGCGAAAACTCATCACTTAGCAAACTATAAATATTTGCAGTACAGCAGTTTAAGAAAACACTCCCAAGTAAAAATAAAACAAAAACATTTCTTTATGGTCTAAACAAAATAAAGTTTTTAAACAAATTAGGTCAATGTAAAGTCAACAGTTTGTTGACTGCCTCGTTGGTCTAGTGGTCGCAAAAGTGATGCTGAACATGATGTCCTGGGTTCGATTCACGGGTCGAGCAAAGTGTTATTGGGTTTTTCCATCAGCAATTTCTCTGTAGCAGCCACGGAGTGGCGGCGTGATGTTATGTGAAATTGATATTGGCTTTCTCATCAGGAATTTCTGTTTAAGTCTGAATTTATGCCTGGTTGATGGCAATAGCCTCGCCCCTATTACACAGGACTTAAACATAACTGGCGAAATATGGGTGTACTATTAGATACACTTCTGCCTAACCCTTTTAAGATTACAGGCGTGATGTTACGCAGGTCAACGTAGTCACACGTTTTGCCATGATCATTGACCTGTTAGTAAACACAAGTGACCTAGAAATGACTACCCGAGTCATCAGTGATGACTAACTTCCTAGAGAAATTGAGCAATAAACGTGTTTTGGGAATTTTAACCTTATGTCCCCTGTTATTTAGTTTCCTTTGGTAGTTGGATTGAGTTGTGATTTTTTGACATTGATGATTGAGGTTCGCTGTTATTTGCAGAGTTTCGTGGCTTGTGGAATTGCAAGATCCAAAGCAGGGATGTTATGGAGCTCCTTAACCGTAACCGAAACTATCAGATATCCGAAATAAAAATATATCCGTAACCGTATCCGTTTCACAAGTTTAGGATAGTTTCGTATAAGGACGAGGTCTAAATAAAACGACATGTTTCGACAGGTTTTTGTTTCATCGCTCGCGCGCCTCATGAATCTTGCAGTTAGTTAGTTATAACGCACTGCTCTTTCATAACTAGTTAGTTTTTTATTATACCCGTATCCGAAACTAACGGATAATCCGAAATAATTACATATCCGTAACCGTATCCGAAACCGATATAATTTTATTTCTATATCCATATCCGTATCCAGATCTGAAATATCGTATCCATAACATCTCTGATCCAAAGTTGGAAAAGGCCAGCTTTGAAAAGGCTTTAGGCAGCTTTAGAAACCACATAAATAAATATTAAGTATTTTTTGCAATTAATCAGAGATCAAATGATAAGGTTACGAGTTCGAACCCAATGCCATCTCTGAAGCCTGCCAGGGCCGCGGGACTGTTCCAAAGAGATACCGCGGCCCTGGAACACAAAGGGCAAGGAAGGAACATGGATGGGTTTTAGTCAGTACAAGTCTGCCACTCCCTTCCGCTCCGCCGAGCGGGAGAAGTCATTCGATGATTTCCCACCCGAAAAAAAAAGGCCATCTCTGATTTTTGGAGTCATCTGCGTATTGTATAATTATCACTTGCTTCGGTAAACCAGAAAAAGAAAGACAAAAAAGGTCACATTGATTTCCACTATCCTACTTCCTACTAATGTGATAAATGGGATGAACATGGACCTATTCAATATTGAACAGGATAGAGAAGATTTGCCCAGAAGTGGGACACGATATAGGCTAGTCATCTGCCTAGCCTTTTCCCAACTATGTTGGGGTCGGCTTCCAGTCTAACCGGATGCAGCTGAATACCAGTATTTTACATGGAGCGACTGCCTATCTGACCTCCACAACCCAGTTAGTACTGGGTAACACGATACCCCTTGGTAAGACTGATTGTCAGACTTTTTGGGCCACTGACTACCTGTAACGACAATCAAAGATCTACAAATGACAACCGGGACCAACGGCTTAACGTGCTTTCTTCGCGCTTGTACGTGGAGTTGCGGACACCAGCCCGTTATACAATACAATAACGTGCTTTCCGAGGCACGGAGGAACTCGGTACGTAATGGGTGGCACCCATCCACAGACCAACCTAGGCAAGCACGGCTTAACCTAAAGATCGACCTATATACACGATATAAAATAAAATGGTACTCAATAATACTCAAATAAGTGTTAGTTTTGCAAGTGACCATCAAATCAACTTAATTTGAAAAACTGTTAATTGTTTAATTGATTAAATGAATGTAAGCATTATAGCTGTCCGTTAAAATTTAAGAATTTAATACATATATGCTGTTTACTCATGTTGTTTTAATAAGAAAATTCTTCGTAAAATCGTGACTAATTATTTGAGAAAGTACTTTGCATATTTCAAAAGTAACTCATCAACTTCTCAGTATTGAGAATAACATAATATCATGCCTGAGTCGTCTATTAGAGGATAAGCAAAGGTGTATAGTACAAACACATTTTGCCAATTATGTTAAACCCCATATGATAGGGGTAACTGTTTTGCCATGTTCTGATGATAACTACCTCATTAGTCTAGTGATCGCAAGCGCGACTACTGTGCATGAGGTCCTGGGTTCGATTCCCGGGTCAGGCAAAGCATTATTTGGTTTTTTGTTTCGGAAATTTCACAGTAGCAAAAGTAAAAAAAAAATATTAGTGATGTTTTTTTTTTAAATCCACCACCACCATCTACCAGTTTTATTGCAGTATCAGGTACATCTAGTTCATAGAAACCATTTATGTTCTGAGAAGCATGGCCCTATGGTTTTTGTACAGTACCCGTACAGGTCCTATGATGATATATCGTTCTGGCATCCGATTGATCATAATCAGTCTATAATGTACCCACTGCTGGGACACAGGCCTCCTCTCTATGAGAGGGAATGGGCTATAATCCACCACGCAAGCCCAGTGGGGGTTTGTAGATGTCACAAGTAGTCGAAAGTTTGGTTCTAGGACATGCTGGTTTCCTCACAATGTTTGCCTTCACCGTTTTGAGAGCAGTGGTGATGAAATAAATTACACAAAGTATTGCGCATGCCTGGGTTCGACCCAACGACTTACTGTTTGTAAGTCGGGGCTGCCACTACTGGGCCACCACTGCTCTAGCCGATTGATACTGGCAGCTTAATAAAGCAAATACATTTTACAGTACACTTCAAACGAGTATCCAAACCAGGATTTCACGCTCCACAATCATTCTTGTAGCTACTACACTAATGAAGTATTTCTCATTAAAACTATTAGTAATAGTTAGTGAAAGTAATTTGCATATTTGTCAAAAAGCCAAGGGACTTCCCAGTATTCGACTCATTACAAAATTAGTTGTAAATGGACTTTGGTAAGTGGTGATTTGTAATAAGTTTCCAATTGTGATTTAACAAAAAAGGTTAATTTAATACTTTTAAAATGGTTAAACAATTTAATACTGAGTACATGGAATAGTTTTGAATATGTTGTTTGTCCTATGGACAGACCTCAAAATACCTATGTTTTACGGGATCACCAGTTATTTTTAAACTTTATTTTATTAGACATTCATGACATGAACCCACCCAGGGCCCGCAGTAAATTTGATTTCCTGATAAGAAAGAACTGAACAAAAAGAAAAGAAAAATGGCTTAAAAGATTTATTTACTTGAACTACAAATAGATAAAATCAAGTAAAAACAGATAATATTCTAAAATTGTTTAAGATTCTTTGTTAGATATTGTCAAAAATTATCTGATTGGGAAACTGGGTCAGTGTTCACAAAATATAAGAAACACTATCTCTTTAAAAAAAAATCTTGAAATAACACAATATTATGAAACTTGTCCTGACATAATTTTTCCAAAATGTCATATTTATTTCTTAATTTGTGTTAAATTAAAGAGAGTTGCGAATGGAATTGGTGTGATATTGTTATCACCAATCAACTATCAAAATTCAACTTATTCCAGTTAGAAATGCATTGTTGGAAAACTTTTAAATCAACTTCATTCAAAGTCCAGTTTCTAATTTACAAAGTTTCAACTTTCAAGAACTTTCCAGTTCATTACAATGAATACAATGTGTCACCATAAAACCTTATCACAGTCCATCACCAAAGACAATAAAAAAACTGACCTGAACTAAACATCCTTCCTAACATTGTGTTAGGATGAGCTGTGAACTGCGCAGGGTCCACGACGAACCTCGTATTGTCCACCACCAGCGTTATACGGTCTTCTCCAAGCTGGTTCGTCGTCTTCTGCCCATTTCTAGTCGGTTCCTGAGCCGTTGACGTCGAAGGAGTCGGAGTATTCGCGGTCAAATTTTTCGGCGGCATCGTAGGACGCGTTCGGATATTAGGGCCAGTACGCTTCGATAGCCGCTTGCGACGCTCCTCGTCCCTTCTATACTCCTCCGTATCGCTACTACTGTCTGGATAGAAGAAGGGACGTCTTTCGGTCATGGCCTCAGGCCCCTGATTCTGCGAGTCTGACATAGGCGTGTGCTCGTCCCCGCGAGCCCTTACATCACGGTCGACGCTCCTTTGTCCACGCGACGGCGATCCGTTAGTGGAGGCCGTTTTAGATTATATTACAATTATTCTAGTAAAATAAAGAAAGGATTTTCGCAAAAACGTCAACGTAACAAGTTTGACAGTTGTTAGCGGTGTTGCAAGCAAGTAAAATGATTTTCGAGACATCTGTGTTGCTAGTTATTCTGCTCATAAAATAACTAAACTCATTACAAAAAAAACAATAAAAGAACATAATTTTGTTGCGTTATCAGCCACTTAAAAACTGTTTTATTTTAGAATAAGATTGTTCAACTAGTATAAATAAACATAAATTTCTTATCTTTTCGCGGAAAATTCCGCACGTGTGAATGCCATGTGCGACCTTTTATTGGCCAACGGAATATATCTGGAATTCAGGTCCATAATCCATTGTTATGTTTATGTTAATTTCGTGAACTCAAAGATACACGTTCAAGTTCAGTTAATTCCAAACAAAAATAAAAATAACATCACAAAAAGAGTATCACGTCTGCTTAAGACAGTAGGTACGACCTACGTCTGTCTCGATGAATGCGTTTAAAAAAAAGTTAAAAACTTGAATGAATCGGCTGTTGACCTTTCCACTGTCAAATGCGGAAATTGGTTAACTACAATAGTTTTTTACTAAATAGTGTTAGTATACACATCCCACCTAATCGAGCTGTGAATAAATGTGATAATCAACCAAAAACTCAAGTGCCGTGACTATAAGAATAGTGTAAAAAAGTGTAATTATAAGAAGACGCTCCTAGGGCGTTCCTCATTTTTAACTGTAAAAATCGCAAGAAATGGAACCAAAGGAGGAATATCATGACCCTGATTACCCGGAGGCTCTAGTCTGCGTCAAGGAGGAGCCCCCAAGCTTCTCAGAAGAGGAGAAAGTTGAGAAAATCAAAGAAATTATCAGGCGGGAATTTTTGAATGAGTTAGAAATCCGTGAAAATGAAGTCATGCTCATAGATCAACGGTTTGTTGTGTTATTCTAGCTTTTTTTCTATTTGTGAAACCTTTTTGAGGTTAATTTATGAGTATAATATAAATAGCTTATTTTTAAACACCATGTGGTGTTTTCTTGATCAGATTTTTCCCTTTATTCTTTGTTCTGTCATTTTTGTTTATTATTATTATTTTGTTTGCCTGTAGCTCTAAACTTGATGAAATATTTAATTACCTGAGCCAAGCCATTTAAAGTAAACTTTATCTCTCTCAAACTTCAAATACTTGAATTTCTTGTTTTTTATGAACTACCTTAGAATTTCTGAAGAAAACATTTTTTTCCCAATCAAACATACTTCATAAACTTAAGTAACTCCTAATTTGGGATGGGCTAGTTTATTTCTTATTATTTTGAAACACAAATGTTCTTAGAACTTAGTCATAGAGACAGAGCCCTTCCATACTTGTAACTATAGATATATGGCTTCTTTGCAACCTTACTTTCACACCTGTCATTTGAAAAGCCCTTTATAACTCAATATTTTCTTGGAATAGTACTGGTTTTGTAATGTTAGTGATTAAAACACCCACTAAACTTCATCATCATCATCATCATATCAGCCCGGAATCACCCACTGCTGGCTCCCCTTTTTTCTGCTACACTTCCCGTTCTGTGCATCCCTCATCCAGGTGATTCCCGCGACTTTGACGATGTTGTCAACCCAACGAGCTTTACGTTTAACTTTAGCTTTTTACACTAAACTTGACTAAGGTGATATTACAAAAAAAAAAAGTGAAAAATCACATTTTTCGGTAGGATTCAACGTAACACATTCAAAACATTGTGCTTGTGGATGGATTGAATAGTAAAGAGATCATGAAGGTGTCTTAAGTAAAAAAAATACATAAAAAACACGTATTAAAAAAAAAAACTCGTTAAAAAGTTGTAACTGTGACCCCCAATATCTCCGTAATTAGAAGGTTCCCAGGTATGGTCTAGAACAAAAAATGATCCCAATGACGTGGAGAATCAGTGCCTTTCGGCTTCGTTAAGAGTCTTTTTATACCCTTTATATTTTTGTACTGAATACTTTCATATATGCATTCAGTAAAAAAAAATATTTTGAACTAACAAACAGACACTTCAATTTGATTTTTTTGAATAGATAGATTGATAAATTTTGGACAACTCTCACAACTAGAACCACTAACTACTCACTCCTACCTCGCCTCAAATAAATGTACATAGATACATAAACTCATGACCTTTTCCCATGGGGGTAGGCAGAAACCACAGAACGCCACCTGCTTCGATCCTTACATACTCCTTTTGCCTCGTCCACGTTCATACATCTGGTCATACACGCACGCCAGTTGCGAGTACTATGGACCTGACCTTTCTGAAAAACCTCACCAATGAGGTCAACGTATGTTCTTCTAGGGCGTCCCCTACCGGCGTTGCCACTCACATCTGCCCTGTAAATATCTTTTGTTAGTTGCCTTTCAAGAATAAATATAATGTATTCATTTCCAGGATGTCCATATCACGACGTCTACTCCATCGTCTCCGGTACGCGTTAGTGAACAGTTACTACAAGGATCAGAAGCTGCTGATCTCTAATGGCCAGATGCAGGATGAGATCGCTGCACAGCATGAGCCCAGGGCGAGGGCTGAGGTGAGGAGTTTATCTAATTGAATGTAGAACATCCTCTCACAAAGCAACTTTAAAGTTACAAAGCACAGTAGCAACAGACTGCCGGCAAGGTAAAATAGGACCTATAACCTTGTATATGGTAATACTATAAAAACATGTGTGCAATTCACACATGGTAGAAATGAAAAAAAAAAACGTGTGCAATTCACACGTGGTAGAAGTGAAAAATTTCAATCTTCAAAAATTTTGGCTTCACGATAAACACTTTATAATGCTTCCTATCTCATTTTCTTCCACGAATTTGTATCTGTCTCTTTTTACTGTCGCTTTTTCGTTTCATCGACTTTCAAATCACAACGATGCTAAAGAATTTTTCACTTCAATAATATCGGCAATCAAGACTCATTTTCCCTGCAAAGGATGGGTTGTTGTAGTGAATCATTGCGGTAATTATGAGAGTGACTGCCGCGAGTAACTGCAGTAGCAAACTTTGGTAGAACAGCATTGCCTCCTGTTGCCATTTTAAAGAACCACTAGCTGATGCCCACGGCTTCGCCCGCGTGTATGTTGGTTATCGCGACTAAAAGTAATTTTTAGATCTTTGACAGTTGTTACAGGTAGTCAGTAGCCCAAAAGTCTGACAACCAGTCTTACCAAGGGGTATCGTATTACCTAGTACTAACTGGATTGTGGAGGTCAGATAAGTAGTCGCTCCATGTGAAATACTGGTATTCAGCTGCATACGGTTAGACTGAAAGCCGACCCATCATAGTTGGGAAAAGGCCGACACATGAGAAACCATCCCTTTTGCTTTTACAGTGAAGGTGGCCATCGCAATTGTATTTTAAAGCAGTTTTTATTTTGGCTGAAATGAAGGAGTTAAGTTCTTTTTTCTTTACCGTGTGGTTAGTGCCTAACCTGGTGTCAGAGATTTCATACCGCCCATGGGCCTCTAACTGGCTTGACATGCCGTCAAGAAATATTGCTCAGTCATGTTGGTTTCCTCTAAAAAAAATGTTGGAAGACCAATGAGACGGTGGGCTGATAATTTTATTCAAGTAGTAGGAAACGATTGGATAATTCCTGGAAAAGACAGAGAGTTATGGAAGAAGATGGAGAAGGCCTTTGCCCTTACAGGGGTCCATATTTCAATCACAGATACTAATACTATTAACATAATTTAAGCGAACTTACTAACAAACTACTTGCAAAATATGAAATGTACAGTAGAAATATGGAATAAATGGCTTTATTATTATGTTGGTTTCCTCACGATTTTTTCCTTCACCGAAGCAAGTGATAATTATACAATACGCACATGAATCCGAAAAATTAGAGGTGTCTCGGGTTCGAACTCGAGACCTGTGACTGCTGTGGGATTTTAGATATGAAGATAACTTTTTAGCAGCTTTTGTTAAGTAGTTTGTGGGCTAAATTCCCATACCGAAAAACTACGTTATTTCGACCATCTCATCTCAACTAACATCAGAATCCGGAATTTCTACTGATCTGATTTTTAAAATTCTTTTACTAATGAGAAGCTACATTAGGGGCCGTTAAGTATTATGTAAGCAGATTTAATGCAATTATTAACCCCCCCCCCCTCCCCCTCGTCAGTAAAAGTAAGCAAACATCTTACCGACCCCTCCCATGCTTACGTAAACATTGGCACGTGCATTTTTTATGTGTTCTGGTTTAGAAAGGAGTGGGTTGATATCCTCCAGGTGTTGTGAGGAAAACACGTTGTGACTTATCTTAGTGGACTGTATTGCAAGATTTAACAAGGAGAAACAAACGGTTGAATAAATTCGAAAAGAGAAAGATATAGGTAAATATGTTGTCAATCGCTCGGTGGACGATGACGCAGTGCTGTGCCGGCCGGTGCGCGCTCGCAGCTCGAGCACCCCCTCCGCGTCCTCAGCTACCCGCCCGCAGTCGCCTGGCGGCGCCGGCGCGGCGTGATATTCTCGACAGGTTTCTTGACCGATTCATGAGCAGCAGAGTCTAGAATTAAGGAATATACCTGGAAGTAGGTTTGTCATGTGCTCAAACCGAGATCGGCTAAATTTTGTAGAAAATCTGAAAAAGTAAAAAAATAGTTCTGGAGTAATCACCATCCAGACCCCTCCATCCCCCATGTCATCAAAAATAAGCAATGCAAAGACCGCCCGCCCCACTGTACTGCTTACGTAATACTTGAATGGCCCCTTATACCCGATTGTCACAGGCTTTAAAACGTTCCTCTGGGATAATTTTCGACCATAACGCGGGCAAAAGCTAGTATTCTAATAACCATTCTATGTCCCCAGGTATCCACAATACTCCGCGAGGGTCAGCGTCGCCTGCATCCATCAGTACGCAAACTGCTGGGCAAGCAGACTGTCGACCTGGATGAGATATTCAAGACCAGAGCCCCGAGGAATAAGAGTAGGAAGGATTATTCGGTGAGTCCATTAATTTATTATATTGTCAAAAACTACTTAAGCTGTGGCGAGGTAGTGCATCCTTGCCTGCCAGGGCTGCGGGACTTCGAAAGAGATACCGCGGCCCTGGAACACAAAGGGCAAGGAAGGAACATGGATGGGTCTTTGTCAGTACAAGCCTGACACTCCCTTCCGCTCTGCCCAGAGCGGGAGCAGTCATTTGATGATTTCCCATCCGAAAAAAAAAAAAAAAAAGTTAGTGCATATTTACCTAACCCATTCGTTCCACCTGCTGAAGATCTCCCACCTGGACATGAGTTGCCATGGCTGACCTGGAAGTCTTTAGACTCCGGACCCAGGTTGGTCGCAACAAGGAAAACTTGATTCATTAACGACTGCCCTGGAGTGTAAATGTGGTGCTGTTCCACAAACAACGTGTCCTGTGTGTCCTATTGTTCTTTCACTATAAGAGCTGATGGACGCAACTGAAAGCGCCAAACGCGCGTGGCTCAGTTCTGGGCCAACACAATTTAGACCGAGGATGTTGCGGATATACGCAAATGCGGAGCGCAATAATCGATGCGGATGTTCATGCGGATGCAGATGTAGCGCAGCTCTTTTGTCTGTACTCTTTAACACAATAACACGTGTAATTTCAAGTAATTTGTTAGTTCAATATAAACAGTGTATCGCACCTAGTGTATTTTCATTGCACGAAACCCATCGTCTGCCCACATGATGTACGAGCCTAACAGAAAAAATCCTGACACTCCGACACATATATTTTCCCCCCTTTTTTTTCATTTGCGGGAGCCAAAATGTATATAGCCTATGTCACTACCACAATTCTGGCGACTTCAACGACACCTCACATGCCAAAAACCGTCCAGCCGTTTGGGCTGTAGGGCGTGCCAAAGAAATGGACATACATACGCTCGAAAAACATTACCCTCCTTCTGGCGCAGTCGGGTAAAAACGTTGTCAAATAACTTTTGAATTATCAAAATGTATGCACAAATATACTGCCAGTCTTGCTACAGTTCAATTCGCGACACAAATATAATCTTGTCCCAGTAGCTGTTTCGCGGATCCCTCTCAATTATTATAAGTGTCCTATTGTGTACCAATTTGGCTAGGTCGAGCGGAGATTTATGGGTATTTTCCTTTAGCAAATTTTTAGCAGCGAGGAGACTTGCAACCTAAGCCTACTGGCTTATTCTTTTTACTTTTTGAAAACCAGTTCATCGTATTTCAGCTGTTTCCTGGCTTCGATTCCCGAATCAGTCAGTAAAAAGGGTACAAAGCTTTTTGAAGTGAAAACTTCTTTAGCGGCATTGTGCACTTTTTGGGATGGGTAAAAACTGTCAAACTGGCGTCAGATCGTCAGATCCTCAGATCGAATCGGCAGCGCAGGGCGCTTGCGTGAGTCTGCGTATAGTTTATGCTAGATGGCGTCGTTTCAAGTTTTTTTTTCTACGGCAGCGACATCTTTCTTCTTGCAGAAAGCTATTGAAATTTCTGATATCTAAGCTAGATGGCGTTGTTCCAAGTTTTCACTTCTGCCGGCACTCCCGGAGTGCAACCCGTTGTTTTTTTATAAATGACTCTTCATTTTAGTACACCTTATGTTAGCCTTAAATTGACTTTATTTTCCACAGGCAATGCTCCAAAAACGCAACTACACTATCTCAGCGGACACGACAAAGACTCTCCGCCCGGACAGGAAGCCGGACGAGATGATCCTCGAGCTGAATGAGGAGCCTTGCACCAGCCGTCCTAAAAAGATACCGAGACATCTGGACCCCAAGATCACGAATGTGGTGACGTTAGACGAGGTGACGAGGAATAAGATGAAGTATCGGTATAGGATTGTGATTGGTGAGTGATAGCTACAACTAAAAAACCCGACTACTGACAAATCACGCTGTAATTAAATTCGGGGTTTACAAGGTAAAATCGACTCCTCCTGTTATTGAAATCGATTAAAAAAATGGTTGTCTGTAAAGTCGGTTAACGGACGATATTTTACGTGATAACGTCATAAGAAAATATTTATGAAAATTCCATACTTTCATGATTTTGAATTATTATCACTGAAATATCATTATTTTGTATAATACGTAGTTGCGTCACAAGCCAAACGCTTAAGCCAATCGTGCCTCTATATCTCTTGTTCCGTGCTCTCGCTTGCACGCTTGGCTCAGGCGGAACGTGACACTTTTTCGTGCGTGCAGCCGGCGTTCATCGATTTATAAGACGTTATCACGTCAAATTGGGCGAGTTCTCCTGTGGTTTTAACAGCTACATATTAGATCTAAACATCACGCATTCTATGTTGTCTCCAGGCAACACCTCAAAGTACGCTCCCCCCGCGTCCCGCGCGGACCGCAGCACACACAAGTGGCTGCTGTACATCCGCGGGCCGCCGGGCGCGCCCGACCTGTCGCGGCTGGTCACGGCCGTCAGCGTGCGCCTGCATCACTCCTACGCCCCACACCATCAAGTGCACATAGAGTGAGTAGTCTATGACACTTTACTAATAAAAGATATGTGGTGAAAGATCGACCCGTGCAGCTTATAACAATGCTTGCCGAGGTCGGTCTGTAGATGGGTGACCGTCTAAAAGGTGTACCATCAGTTATGCAAGAATTGAATTAAATAGAAAACACAGTTTTTTTTTTAAATTACAATTGATATTATTGAATATCGGGAAAATGGCTTCCAAAGCTTTGCTGGCATATAACGCACTACAAGTATTTAATTTTGGGCTGCGGGCTGTTCGAAAGAGATACCGCGGCCCTGGAACACAAAGGGCAAGGAAGGAACATGGATGGGTTTTAGTCAGTACAAGTCTGACACTTACTTCCGCTCTGCCCAGAGCGGGACAAGTCATTTGATGATTTCCTATCCGTAAAAAAAAAACCATTTGATTTCAATGAATATCTTAGGAGATATCACAGTTTTACAATAATAAATTACTTACTAATTTACTTATTTGTGTGTGTTATCAGCAAACCCCCCTACCACATATCGCGTCGCGGCTGGGGCGAGTTTCCCGCTAAAATAGAGTTGCACTTCGCCCTGCCCGAGCGGAACCGACCGGCCACCGTCGAGCACACCATCAAACTGGACAGGAACTACACTGGGATGCAGATGCTAGGTAACTGGTTAAGGCTTGTTTCACACGAACCACAACCACACGACGCAAGCGGGCACATTTTTGTATTGAAAATGACAACAAACACAACAACAACCATCCTCCTACCATATTTAATAGATTACCGAAAAGTTGGAGAGAACTACCCTTGTCACTTTTCAAAAATAAGCTGATTTTTTTTTAAATGAAAAGGACTTTTCTATTCCTAATTCTAATATACATACCTAGTTAAGAATAACAATTGAATAATGTAATCTTAAATTAATTGACTTTTGAATGATTCTATTTGACTGCATAATAATGAATATTGTGGACATAATTTAATCTATTTTGACTATAATATAATTTTACTATAATATCTTGACATCACTTACTATTTATTTGTTTTGTATTTTGTAATGAATTGTATAATGACTATTATGTAAAATGCAATTGAATGTAATTTTTAATACCTACCAAATTTGTACGCCATTATTGGCAAAACATGGACGCACACGTCATCTATTAAAATAATACCTTGCATGTCTGATTAGTCAGTTTATGTAAACGCATGTTTGACAAATAAACTATCTTTATCTTTAACAATACACACAACAAACACAACAACAATACACACAACAAACACAACAACAATACACACAACAAACACACACACTACAATACAAAAATGTGTATTTTTTGTACAATTCACACAGACCACATTTTGCGGTCATTATGGACCACATGGGTGATACCGACCACAACGCAACCACCTTTTGTCGCTGCGATGTGGAGTGGTTGTGGTATGTGTGAAACAACCCTTAAGCAACATCTATGACGTATGATTAGAACTAATAATCCTGCATAGAGCAATTTAAGTTATTCCCGAGATAATGATCCAGCTAATCTCTGAAACGGCTGCACCGATTTTGACGAGACTTTTACTGGCAGATAGCTGATGTTATAAGGTCTTACTTAGGTTATTTATAATTAGAATTAAATGCAAAAAAATTAAAACCCTTTAAATTGTTTACAAAATCCGATTCAAATAGGGAAGCAATAGTATAATAATCCACGCGGACGAAAGTCGCGGGCCACAGCTATTTTGTGTGTAAAATTACTGTCAAAATATCAATATTCTGTACCTCAGCTAACCTCTTAAGAATGCTTTATTATATCTCGTTAGAGTGTACTTATATACACGCGTTAGAAGATATACTTCTTTTGGCGTAACAAAACAAAAAATCATTTTAAATTCTTTTATTTTTTTTTTTATCTTTCGCCTTATCCTACGTTTTTAGAAACAAGGTCTAATATCAATTACCTATACAACATATCCTCCTAGCTCCAGCAGTAGATTAAAAATAATAACCTAGGCTTGTCAATATCTGACACTAAGCTAACTTCAGGGTGTATGTTGACTAGCTAACTTCAACCTGTTACTTTTGTGATACAGTGATGCGCGCGCATCTTAAAATTTCACTCTCATATTTTTTTCATAACGCGCCTAAAGAAGTATAACTTCAAAAAGACGTCCACTGCTGAACTTAGCCGTCCCCAAAATTATACCTTAACAAAAAATATATATATATATTTACAAAAAATCTCCCCTTTCAGGCGCCGAAACCCTAATAGATGTATGGCTATACAGTACCCCAGAAATGTTAGAATTCGAATACAAGGAGGACCCACAAACGGAAAGACTAGCTGAAACAGTAATAGAACAGAAAGAGACAGAAACAGTGCCTCAAACTGAACCGGTAGAAAGCTCTGAGCCACATACCGATAACTGGATGGAATTCTTCTCGAAAGGACCCACTGAGGTCGATGTTGATGAAATGATTATTAAACCCATTAAAAAAGAGCCTGTTGACCAAAAACCAGATGGAGAAGAAGTTAATAATCATGTATCTGAAGAAGTTAATAAAGAATGTAGCAACGAAGTTGATATCAAAACGGAGAAGGAATGGGACAAAAACTACAAGCCTGATGTTGATCTACCTAATGAGATTTTAAGTCAACCCGCATCCCCTAAAAAACGTATTATGAAATACATAGATCCTACCACAGGCAAAATTTATTATTTAGAAATGGATAGAGCCTTAGATTTAAGCAAAGTTCAAGAAATAGTCATTAATAATACTAAAACAGCTAAAATTAGTCCTATCAAATCAAACGGGCTGAAAACTTTTAGAAAGAAAAAAGGCGTTTCTTTATTGAAACCTGAAGTTAAGAATATGTTGAAAAATACTGAAAATGTTGCTAAAATCCAACCTAATTTTGCTCATATAGAAAATGACCACTGTTATCTAGCAACACCGAGGAGGTATGATAATGTTGCCAGTGTGGAAATCAAAAAAGAAAAGAGTTTGTTTGATGTGTTGTGTACTAGTGTTGCTAGGTTGAATAATGTCCGAAGTGGAGTAAATTATTTGATAAAGAAAATTCCTATAATAACGGATCAAGCAAGGGATCCTGATTTTGTGAAACATTTTCCTTTTGTTGTTGAGACTGAAGAGAAGTATTGGAAATTGGATTTTGCTAAAAGAAGAAATATTGAAGTAAGTTTTTAATTTTAATTTTGACTGCCTCGTTGGTCTAGTGGTCGCAAGTGCGACTGCTGAGCATGAGGTTCTGGGTTCCCGGGTCGGGCAAAGTGCTATTGGGTTTTTCCATCAGGAATTTCTCAATAGCAGCTATGTAGTCTGGATTTGTGCCCGGTTGATGGCAATAGGCTCGCCCCCTATTACATGGGACTTAAAACATAACTGGCGAAATGTGGGTGTACTGTTAGGTACACTGCTGCCTAACACTTTGGGGATTACAGGCGTGATGTTATGTTATGTGTAATGTTAATTCGTCTTCTTAGTTTTAAATAAAATTAAATGGCGGAAGTTAGGTGGGCCACGCCTCATACAAAAAAATTGGCTGTCACGGAACGCCCAGCAGTTGTGAAACATTTATGTTAATATTAGAATTCATAATTATAAGTTAAAAGTATTCAATTCAATTCACACGTGGTAGAAATGAAAACTTAAAAAAATTTGGCTTCAAGATAAACAGAAACACTGTATAATGCTTCCTATCTCATTTTCTCCCATGTTACATCTTATGAATTTATGTGTCTGTCTCTTTTTACTGTCGCTCTTTCGTTTCATCGACTTTCAAATCACAACGATGCTGAAGAAGTTTTCACTTTAACAAACAACAAAGAAAAAATAGTTACGTAACTAAAATCAATTTATTTATTTTTTTAGAAAGAAATATTAAAAATGTAATAAATGTGTTGTTACATTTTCAATATTTCTTTCTAAAATAATATAAAAATATAGATATTTCACCAGCGAATCTAATTTGACCCTGTAGCAGACAAAATACCAGTTGCGAAGGTTCCATACAACTCGATTCCCGGATTCCCTTTGAAAAAGGCACTGTCAGTATTTTATAGACAAATAATTGAATATTATTAAAAATATGTACTCCGGCTTACCTCTTACAAAAATTGACTCTTTTTTGTCGGATGGGAAATCATCAAATGACTTCTCCCGCTCTGCGACATCGTTACTGCAAAATACTAACTGCTCTTTCTTAATTACAGTGGTCCCGAGCAAAACTAATCAACAGGATTTTGACAGACCACAGCGCGGCCATAGAACCAATATGGCGGACGAAACAAATCCTAACTTACGCCCGCCTCCACGGCTATTATCCCATCCGTTCAGAAACTATGCGAATCAAGACAGACCCAGATGAATGGACGTCCTGGAATGACCTGGATACTCTTCGGAAGATGGAGTCCAGTATCAAGGAGTTGTATCCAAACCCAGATGATATTAATACTCTGTCTGTTTTCGAAGAGGGGGACTTTGCTGTGAGGAGTAGGAATTCGGACTCCGTGTGTGAGGTGGCCGTGTCTGATGATGAGGAGGTTGATGTTTTGAGTTTAGGTAAAGTGTTTGTTATGTTTTAAACTTAGTTTAAAGTTGTAAACGGTCCCTTCACGAAGCCACCAACCAAGCATTCTGTACATCAAACTAAGTAACTCAACGAAAAAAACAACGGGTTGCACTCCGGTAGTGCCGGCAAAAGTGAAAACTTGAAACAACGACATCTAGCTTAAATATCAGAAATTTCAATAGCTTTCTGCAAGAACGAAAGATGTCGCTGCCGTAGAAAAAAACTTGAAACAACGCCATCTAGCTTAAACTACACGCACACTCGCGCAAGCGCCCTACGCCGCCGATTCGATCTGACGCGAGTTTAACAGCTTTTTCAAAAAATATTGCTGGGAATCGACTTTTTTTGACACATAACGTTTTACGGTAGGACTCAATGTAACGCACTCAAAACATTGTGCTGATGGATGGATTGAATAGTATCAGGGTCGTGGAGGAATTTAAAGTAAACCTATAACATTAAAAACATATATTTAAAAAAAAAAGTTGGAACTTTGTCCCCCAATATCTCCGTAACTAGAAGGTTCCCAGGTTACTAGATGGTTTCGGTTTCGTTAAGGGTTCTTTTACACCAATTATTTTAAAGTTAGTTTATAGTTGTGGGACTCGAGCCTAAATAATAACAGTCACATACAGGGTGTAAACAGACTCTTCACGAAGCCGTCAACCAAGCATTATGTACATCAAACTAAGTAACTTTACGCAAAAATTAGTGCTGGGAAACGACATTTTTTTTGGGCTGTAAAATCACGTTTTATAGTAGGACTCAATGTAACGCACTCAACACATTGTGCTGATGGATGGATTGAATAGTAAAAGGGTCCTGGAGGCGTTTAAAGTAAAAATCTTTCATTAAAAACATGTATTTTAAAAAAAACTTGTGAAAAAGTTGGAACTTTGACCCCCAATATCTCCGTAACTAGAAGGTTCCCAGGTATGGTCTAGAACAAAAAAATTATCGCAATGACGGGGAGAACAAGTGCCTTTCGGCTTCGTTAAGAGTCTGTTTACACCCTTTAGGTCTATCTTCAAGGTAAAGCCACAATTATCGAGGTCTATCCGTGGATGGGTAGATCGAGTATGATTGATGCTTCGGAAAGCACGTTAGGGTGGTTGCGTATCCCGCGAAATTCAAATTTTCTTAAGTTTTTTGTAATTTTCAGGTCGGTATCAGGTTGTATCAGGTTGTATTCCCAAAGGAACATTTTTTTTGAGGTGGTTGCGTCAGGGTATCCCGCGGCTTTCAAATTTTCTTACGTTTTTTGCAATTTGCGGGTCATTGTAAGGTTGTATGTTGCTGAAAAATGAGTCACGCCAGTAACGCGTATGTAGTTACAATCATGAAAATCATCAATATAACCCTGGTCCATTTAACCCTATTAAATGAATATTTCGTGAAAAAGTCATTCAATAGGGTTAAATGGACTTACAGGGTTATATTGATGATTTATATGATTGTGATTCTGTAACTACATACGTGTTACTGGCGTGACTCATTTTTCAGCAACATACAACCTTACAATGACCCGCAAATTGCAAAAAACGTAAGAAAATTTGAAAGCCGCGGGATACCCTGACGCAACCACCTCAAAAAAAATGTTCCTTTGGGAAAGTTGTTTGTTATAATGAGTACAATCACGTGTTTAAATAATTATCGGTCACTAATTCCGAGTCGCCCTATAAAGGGTGTAAACAGACTCTTAACGAAGCCGAACAGACTCTTAACGAGCCGCTCTTTATATTCAATCCATCCATCAGCACAATGTTTTGAGTGCGTTACATTGAGTCCTACTGTAAAACTGATTTTTCAGCCCAAAAAGAAGTCGTTTCCTTGCACAAATTTTTGCGTAAAGTTACTTAGTTTGATGTACAGAATGCTTGGTTGACGGCTTCGTGAAGAATCTGTTTACACACCGTATAGCATCTACGAAGTTTAGATTTGTGCCCCGTTGATGGCAATAGGCTCTCTAAACATAACTTCGGGGATTACAGACTTGGTGTTATGAAAGTAATATATTTGCAAAATAATTAGCAATTATCTCTTCTAGGTTCCAGGACGCGTGTTAAAACGGAAGTAGGTGGCGACAGCGGCGGGCTGACGGTACTTCCGGTGGCCGACGAAGACGATAGGCTGCGGTACATGTTCATTGAGCGGAAATGCGCTGATATCGGGATCGAGCTGAAGAACGAGGATGTCGGGAACGGGTATTCTTATAGGTGGGTGTCCCAAAATATTGAAAAATGAAAGTAAAGTAGTTTATAACAAGATCTAATATCAATTACCTATACAACCTAACCTCCTAGCTCCAGCAGTAGATTAAAAATAATAATCTAGGCTTGTCAATATTTGACACTACGAACGTAAACAAACATTGGGAGGATACAAGAATCAATAGAAGAACCTTAATAAAACAAATTACAGAGGTCTAGGAATGCTTAACCGTCAATGACCATTCAGTTACCTGGAGAGAACGTACGATAAAAATCTACATTATATTAGCCAAAACGTAAGTAAAACTAGCTAACTTCAGGGTGTATTTATTTATTTAACACTTCAAGCACAAAGTACAGAGGCGGACTTAATGCCATAGGCATTTTCTACCAGTCAACCTTTGGGTGATGGAGAGACATCAGTGGTAGGTGTATAAATCAGTAAATATTTTTAATTTTATACTAAGATAGACTACAAGGATATATAAAATACTATAAATATATATTAACATACTATAAATATACATCAAAGTACATCTTTATGTAGATAGACAATTACACGGGTATACTAACATAAAAAGATAAAAAATGGAGAATACATTAACGTTGTGACGAAACTGCCAGCTTCTTTCGAATTTACTCGCGAACTTTAAATTTAAAAGATAGACGATTGGTGGCCATCCTGATTTCCTGGGGAAGCGAATTCCACAGAGAAATAGACTGGACGAAGAAAGATCGGTGAATGAAGTCAGTGCGGTGAGAGGGACATTGAAGAACTCGGTTTTGCGATGAGCGCAGACTCCTATTATGGTTGGCACAAATGTACTGAAAGTGGGGAGCAAGGTAACTAGGGGAAGAGGGAGAAACAAGGAAAGAAAACAAGGTGGTTAGCGCCCTTTGCTCTCTACGCTGACGTATGGGCAACCACTTAAGAAGAGACCGGTGCTCTGAAACATGATCGTATTTACGTAGATTGAAAACGAATCGAATGCAGTAATTTAGAAGACGGTCAAGCTTGTCGAGGAGATCCGCATTCAGGTCAAAGTAGCACACATCACCATAATCGATGATAGGAAAAATTTAAGACTGTACAAGCATTGCTTTCGTATTTGACGGTAAAAAGTTTTTCAAACGGTACAGAGCCCGCAGCGTACCAGTAACCTTCTGGCTGACACGAGCGACTTGTGTATGGCATTTCATAGTGCTATCAATGTGCAAGCCTAGATTCTTTACGTCAGCGCTAAAAGAAACGACTGTACCGTCAAAAAGAACTGGTGGCAAGGTTGTACCATCCAACTTATTGAGACTGCGAGAACTCCCAATGATGATTGCCTGGCATTTATTGGGGTTAACTGCCACACCAAATTTATCAGACCAGGTTTTTATTGCCATCAGGACCTTATTTAAACTGGCTATCAGATCTGGGATATCGTCAACCCTCCCCTGACAGTACAACTGCAAGTCATCGGCATACAGATGATACGCACATTGAAGCTCAGAAGTTAAGAGATTAATAAAGATAGAAAATAGAAGAGGAGATAGAATGCCGCCTTGAGGAACACCAGCTGCCAAATCACACCAACAAGATGCGGAATCCCCGACATGAACTGACTGCTGACGTTCCTGAAGGTAAGTGGAGAACCATTCTAGTGCTCCGGGAGAGACCATAATATGGGATAAAATGGCTAAAAGGATGTCGTGACTAACGGTATTAAAGGCATTCGAGAAATCGACCAGCACTAGCACCGTTACCTTGGTGTCTTCCAGTCCTACCCTTATATCGCCAGTCACTTTAAGGAGGGCGGAAACAGTGCTGTGCCCGGGCCTGAAACCAGACTGAAGAGGGTTGAGTTCCGATGGACAAAATTGGAGAATTGTTTGTGCACACAGGCCTCAAGCACTTTGGATAGAAAGGGAAGGATCGAAATGGGACGGAAATGGTTACGAAGAGAGAGATTAGGGACCTTGGGTAGTGGACAGACATAGGCTTTGCGCCAGAGGGAAGGAAATACTCCGGAAAACAGGGAAAAATTCACAATATGCGTAATCGCAGGCAGAAGATTATCCAGAAGAGTAGTGATCATACCACGGGTGATATTATCACAACCCACTGCTTTGGATTTGATGGAGAGAATGATCTTTTTGATCTCTCTCAAAGTTTGTTGTTTGGTTAAGCGATCCATGGTGGTAGTAGATGAAAAATGACGGTTAAGCTCGTCCAGATCGATAGAGTTTGGAAGGTCTAAAGGTCGTGGTTTGCCGATACCCAATTTCTAAGAAATTTCCAAATATCGGCAGAAGAGCAAGAAATAATATTATCCAGAATGATGTGTATGTTGACTAGCTAACTTCAGGGTGTCGGTTTTTCGTGAAAGTGTGCGCGCGCATCGTAAAAATTTACTCTCATCATTTTTCCTTAACGCGCCAAAAGAAGTATAACTTTAATAAACTATCTGGGTGCAAAATTTCATCCAAATCCGTCCATTAGTTTTTACGTGAAAGAGTAACAAACATCGATTCTCATAAAGTTTCGCATTTATAATATTAGTAGGATTGTTTCTTTTTTGTTGTTGAAAAATATCGAATTAAAACTATAAATAATTCTAACTTTCATTACTTTCATTTGTATTATGATGAACACATAATTATTTATTACTTTTTAGGGTTCCGTACCCAAACGTTAAACGGGACCCTTTAAAAAAAAAAAACGGGACCCTATTAAGACTTTGTTGTCTGTCTGTCAGCCTATCACCAGGCTGTATCTTATGTACTGTGATAGCTAGACAGTTGAAATTTTCACAGATGATGTATTTCTGTTGCCGCTATAACAACAAACACTAAAAACAGAATAAAATAAATATTAAATATTTATTTTATTCTGTTTTTAGTGTTTGCGGGGGGCTCCCGTACAACAAACATGATTTTTTGCCGTTTTTTTGCTCGATATAAATAACGGCGACAGGTAGACGCTTGAAATATTCACAGAATATTTAGTTGTATATTCAATTTAATGATAAATAATTAAATTAAAATAAAATAAATATATAAGGGGGCTCCCATCATGGCTGCGGGACTGTTCCAAAGAGATACCGCGGCCCTGGAACACAAAGGGCAAGGAAGGAACATGAATGGGTTTTAGTCAGTACAAGTCTGACACTCCCTTCTGCTCTGCCCAGAGCGGGATGAGTCATTTCATGATTTCCCATCCGAAAAAAAAGGGGGGCTCCCATACAACAGACATGATTTGTTTGCCGTTTTTATAGCTAATGGTATGAAGCCCTTCGTGCGCGAGTCCGACGCGCACATTTTCTGTTTTTGGGTTTAAACTAGGTCAGAAAATTGTAATTGAATAAGTCCCCCCCCCCCCCAGCGCCCCGCACGCCGTGCTGCTGTCGGCGCTGCGCAGCTTCGCGGCCGAGCTGCTGCGGAGCGCGCGCGCCGTCAAGCTGGCGGAGGACTGCAGCGACACCACGCAGACTGTTTGGGCTGGGTAACTACACTTATATATTTCTAGTAGCCGTACCCGGTTGTATGTGTTGCAATGCGACATAAAAAAGTTCTAGACTTGCTATAGTTGCTCACACAAAATGGGCAAATTTCTGGCTTGAAAAGTTATTTTTTTGTGGTAAAAGAACAGTAATAAAAATATGATTCTATTTAGTTAGATTATAGAAAAATGTTGGATACGTATTTTTTGTTTAACAAATCAATAAAAACTGACGAAGATAAAACGTATCAGAGATCATGACTAGGGGCTTGTGACGTCACTTCGCGAGTAAAAGTGTACTAACATTGTGATGTCACACGATGTTTTCGACTTCTTCATTTTTATTTCGTGATATATGAAAAAATACGTGTGCAATATTTTTTGGAAATCTATCTGACAGACTAATTAGATTTTTTTGGTAAACTATCCTATTAAGAATTTTGTAGAAAACTTACAACATTGCGGTATCAGTGTAGGTGCTTATATTGACCCTTGTGGTACTCCTCGAGTGTTACTTACATTTCCTCGCTGTACCTATCTGCATGAAGGCATATTCAAGCTAATATGTCATGACTTATTAAAATTATAATAAGTCGAGTAGTCTCTATAACAAACACTGCTATTTTATTGAGAATAACTTGTGGTTCGCTCTGTCAAATGCCTTCGTACAGTCGTTTTACAGGTTATTATTACCTTTAATTGCGTAACTATAAAAATCGAAGTGACTGACTGCAACAAGCAGTGTACGTTACCCCAGCAGGAAAGTAGCTACTAGAATGATATAAGTGGAACAAATGGTTAGTGTATAACCTCCTGGGGATGTGCACCACATAAAAAGTTTGTGCGTTTTGGAAAAAAACGGTTCCTGCTGGAGTAACGTTTTTCTAGCAGGAAAATTGAGTAGCTCTTTGTGCGTATTTTTGACTGAATTAAATTTAAGAAAATATTTATAATTTTCAAGTAACCGCGGTTTTTTAAAAACCCGAAAAAATATTGTAGCGCCTAAATGGGAAAACGTATAAGCTCGCTGAAAACTGTATTCGGTCCTTCTTGACGCTTATAATAACCATAAAAAGTTTCGAAAGTGTACATGGCCACCTAAGCTTACACCGTACGCATGTTCCAGCTCGTCGTCAGTAGCGGTCCCGGTGTGCGCGCGCCACGTGTACGTGAGCGCCACACACAACACTCGCACGCGCGCGCTCTCCGCGGCCGACACGGGCGTCGCCAAGCGCACCAAGAGGGACAAGCTCTAATATACATAAGAGAAAACAACCCATGCTGTTTTATTGTACTCAATTCCACCTGTTCACTATTAACCTATACATACGTCATTTTACCCCTTTTTTTCGGATTGGAAATCATCAAATGACTTCTCCCGCTCTGGGCAGAGCTGAAGGGAGTCTCAGACTTGTACTGACTAAAACCCATCCATGTTCCTTCCTTGCCCTTTGTGTTCCAGGGCCGTGGTATCTCTTTCGAACAGTCCCGCCCTGGCAGGCGGGGAATGGGTTCAGGCGAAGTATTTGATAAGCGAACGTGAGTAGTTAGGTTGTAAAGCAGCGAACGTTCAGTCTGTGTTTCTGTCGGCAATGTGCTGGTGGAAGTGACTTAGGTAAGTGGTTCGGCTTTGTCTTGCCTGTGGGATC
Source organism: Lycophotia porphyrea (assembly GCA_950005105.1). Taxonomy (NCBI): domain Eukaryota; kingdom Metazoa; phylum Arthropoda; class Insecta; order Lepidoptera; family Noctuidae; genus Lycophotia; species Lycophotia porphyrea. The sequence continues at coordinate 876,579 of OX465410.1, read as the reverse complement.
TTCTAACCTAACATAAATGCCCATTTTCACCAACACTTAGGGATACCTAACTAAATACCTAATTCTTCTTTTCACCATCACTAACTGACACCTAACTGAATGCCTAAAGCCCGTTTTCACTAACACTAAGTGTCACCTATCTAAATACCTAATGTCATGAAACGTAGCTCGTAGCTAGTCAAACTATAAACATTTCTACAGTGCAAGTCAAATGCTGAAGTAAGTTTTACAATATGAAAAGACTTCCTGAGTCTCCCTTGTGACGTGTGAACGGTGTCCCCACACGGGATATGTAAACAAGCCGATGTTCTGACTTATGCTAATATTATTGGTCGTCGCCATATAAATTGTAATCTGTGTCTGCTATTTCAAGGACATTCTGATTTGTTCGAATTTCCTCGTTTTAAAATAAAATCTATAGGCTATTTTGAACATTAAACCTCAAGTTTTGATTTTGTTAATACTGACCCTGTCGCTGGGATAAAAAAATTGTGTTGTCTCGTATACATTGCGCATTCGCATACATTGTGCTTCCTTGCCAACATAAAAAAAAGTGTGTGTAGAGTTTTTTAAATTACCAGCTTCCACTAACAGTAAGCTAAAAATCTTTTCCCTGACAAAGTTTGGGTGCAAAAAACAGGTACAGGATTGGTTGCTTGGGCTTTTTTATGTTGAAACTGAAAACCTTTTAACGTTCAACCATTAAAGTATTAACATCACATACACACACTCATAACAAACATACTTACACGCATCACATACACACACACACATGGTTACCTTTTAGTTCTAAGTTTAGTTAATTATATTGTAAACGTTGCATTTTTTTTTTCCACTTTATAATACATATTTGTATGTCGAAAGAGACTGGATCCTGCGACACAGGGTATCCTAGTGCGGGATCCAGTGTCATACCTAAATATTGTAACACTTTTATGAATCAATAAACTTTATTATTACTTATTACTAAAAAACGATAGATGGCGCTGTACGCGACTCAGTGTAAAAATATCGGTGTCCGGTCGCAGCCAAATCAAGTTTTTACGTGCAGCGATATCAGTGTCCAAATATTGGTCCACGTTATATTTTATAGAAAGTATAGCCAAAATGAATAAGTTGCAGTGCAACAAAAACGCAAACAGAACGAAGAAAGACGAACGCACACAAACTAAGAAGGAACACTTTTGAATGGCAACGAACGTCAGCTCCATACAGTCAAACATTTTTTTTTTACATTGAATCAAGTACAGTGCCATCTATCATTTTTTAGTGGAAGCTGGCCTAAGCGTGTTACCACACCAATCGATCAATCGTCGGCCGATGTCATCAATCGATGGTAAAATAGATTAGTCGACTTCGATCGATAGTTGCTCTGTTCCGACCAATCCAATCAATTCCACCATTCAATCCATTCAATTCTACTATCGATCGAAATCATCGATCAACGATCGATCGATTAGTGTGATAACACCCTAAGAAAAACCATTACCTTCAACGTAACCTCGATAAGGTGCAAGAGCATGGGTATTGACACGGGCAAAGAGAGGCCTATGTTTACTTATCCATCTGGGGGTAAAGTCAGGCTATGTATGATGATGGGAAAGCCGATATAGTTCCACTATATCATCATCATCATATCAACCGAAGGACGTCTAGTCCCGGACCTACCCTCTGTTCCTCTCACAAACTACCAAATTTCGGTCATCAATAAACGACACTTACTAATTCCATGAAAAACTGACTTGGTGCCATGTGACTGTCATTGATCTGACATTGGCAGTTGACTTTCTTACACACTCTTTGTCAGCGAATACAGCTCTCTGTCCTCTGTCAGAGAGAGCTGTTTTCGAAATTCAAGTCACCTGTTTTGTTTATTTTATATATTTCTTAAATCTCTTCAGTAAAAATAGGATTCCCATAGTTTTCCACTTACCAAAATACTCAACATAGATTTTTCACGCAATTTGATTTCAAGATGCAGCCTCCCGAAAAAGGTGGTTTTATCGTGTTAGAATGTAAAAAAGCACCATTTAAAAACAACAATCGTATTTGTCTTCCAAAATCTTGGATAATGTGTAAAATGCGAGAGAAAAAGGTGGCTTTCGCGTATCCTGGTGGAAATGAGGCTATTATTGCCAAAAAAATTAAGAATCAAGAACCAGCGGACAACACCTGGCGGCATTACATCGGAAAAATAAAATTTGAAGCAGGTAAAATGTTTTTTTTTCAAGAATTCACACCTTTCTCCCATGTCCCACATGTAGAAAAACCTGAACGCCGCTTGCTACGATCCTCACATACTCCTTGTGTTTCGTTAAAGGCGCATACCCACCGCGGCGCACGGATAGGCCACGCAGGTGTGTTAAGCTTCGCTTTGCAAGAAAATGTAGCTATGTGATTGTGTCCACTGCAAACCACGGACATTGCTATGCATCAATTGACGTCATTAGTACATGCGTGGCTTGCTCGAATAAGGCGCTCAAATAGCTCAACGCTGTCAATGCCATGGACGCTGTGCATGCAGTATCCACTACACGAATATATACCTATGACTATGCCGCGGTGTGCCACGCACGCTACAGTTGTACATAGTTGTGGGTGTGTAGTGTGTACTGCAGTGGAAACGTAGACCTACGTTGTTAAACAAATGAATCCACGCAGCTAAAATGCGTCGTGTGCCCGTGCACAGCATGCGCCGCGGTGGGTTTGCTCCTTTACGTCTACACATCTTGTCATAGCTGCACGCCAGTTTTTATTTACTTTCAAAATAATGTATCTGATTGCTTTGTTATGTTATGGATAGTAAAGGCAAATGGAGAAGTCAGGATGTGGATAATCATAATTTGTAGTTCACAAAAGATAGTTTAAGCGCCTCACAAACATTTAGCGACGCATAGCGATCGCGATCGTTTTTAAGCTTTTGAACGAGGTTCACATATACTTGACAAGCAAGCGCGTGCCCTGTACGCCAAACGATACAAATATGTGACAAAATGGTAGGTGAAATTGTAGCTTGGCGTGGAGGGCACGCGCGTGCGTTTTTGCTCTGGCGTTCAAAAGTGGGTGTACTATTAGGTACACCTCTGCCTAACCCTACGGGTATTACAGGCGTGATGTTATGTATGTTATGTTCAAAAGGTTAATGAGTTTGCATCACGAAAATTAAATATAAGGAAGCTTAAATATTCATTCTTAAACTAAAGTGAATAACAATTTTCATGACAATACATACAGGGTGTAAACAGACTCTTCACGAAGCCGTTAACTAAGCATTCTGTACATCAAACTAAGTAACTTTACGCAAAAATTAGTGCTGGGAAACGACATTTTTTTTTGGGCTGAAAAATCACGTTTTACAGTAGGGCTCAATGTAACGCACTCAAAACATTGTGCGGATGGATGGAGTGAATAGTAAGGAGGTCTTGGAGGTGTTTGAAGTAAAAATCTTACATTAAAAACATGTATTTAAAAAAAACAACTATGTGAAAAAGTTAGAACTTTGACCCCCAATATCTCCGTAACTACAAGGTTCCCAGGTATGGTCTAGAACAAAAAAATGATCGCAATGATGGGGAGAATGAGTACCTTTCGGCTTCGTTAAGAGTCTGTTTACAGCCTTTATAACATATCATCACACAGGTAGAGGTTTAACTAATAGTACACCCTCATTCCCCAGTTTAACGATGATACCCCATGTAGGGCTGCCATATTTAGCTGGACATTTTGCTTTGAAAGTCTGTCACACTTGTTTTTAAAAGAAACAATAATTTTGATGCTTTTATTTCTGTATTTATTACTGTTATTCATATGAGACTTAAAGTCAAAGTCAAAGTCAAAGTATTTTATTTGTTGAACATAGGTAATATGGTACATGGTATAAAATTTGTGTTGTATCACTATGTTTTGCCTTGCAAGGCGTACAAATTAGGCGTAAAAAAACTACAAACTAAATAAAACTGTTTCAAACAAGTAACATCATAAACGAGACAGAATAACAAGTGGATCGGACATTTTTTTTTTTTTTTTTTACTTTATGCTTCTATCATCTAAAAACTCATTGATAGAGTAGTAAGCCTTTTCAATCAGGAATTTCTTAAGTTTGAAATAGAATTTAAAATAGTTTAAGTTGGTCATGCTTTTTAAAGTTTTTGGTAGTTTATTGTAAATCTTTGGACCCATGCCGAGACAACTCTTTGAGAAAAGTGCAGTATTGTGTTTATTTGATTTTAGTGTGCTTTGGTGACGTCTAGTTTTAAGTTTTTCAAATTTAGACAGATTCTCCTTAACAAATATTGAAATTTCATAAATATAGAGGGATGGAAGCGTAAGTATTTTTAGACTAACGAAAACTTACTCTTCTTAATCATATGTTACTATTATTTCCCTGCGCCGCCCGGCTGCGACTCTTGCAAGATCGCGAGTACTGTTCGCGTGTCGTTTGGCATCTTTTGGCGGCGCGGAGTTGCAAAAGCTCCGAACAGGCCAGACTGTTATAATTTGGCCGGACTCTATTGTGAAAAACCTGGAAACCTGGCAACCCTAGTCCTATATCATAGAGGGTGAGCCTGTTGCCAGTAAGCGGGCTCAAATCGGACTTCGTGACTGCAACATAGAAAGAAATGGAAAAACCCATGAATACTTAACAACATGCGAATCAAACCCAGGGCATGCAGTCTCGACATTCGAAACGACGCTGTCGCAAACTACCGATCGCTAAATAATAACGAAAGAATTCGGTTGCCGTAACGATGCTTGCAAGACCCGAAGTCTACATCCAAGATACCAATTACCCATACGTCGTTAAGTATTTTACTATATTTCTTTTATTTTTTTTTATTATTGTGACATTTAATGATTTTTTTTATGTTTTTTTATTGACATTTATTTTGTGAAGTATTATTAATTTATTTTATTTAATTTCTGTGTATGTGAGGACCATGTGGGTAATATTTTAATTTTATTTTTAATTTTTCCCACGATTGTCTGGCAGTTTGTGCACTACAAGCGACCTACCCAAATGTCCTTTCTTTGGCATTGTTCGTCGTGTCGTTGAGCTCCTTGAGTTATAAGTCGAGCTCGCGATAACTGACAAATGCTTGCACTGACTGGACAGGTCCGCTCAAATCTGTGTGGTTCTTTCTTCCAAAGGCCATCTCAGACACTAATCTGCATAGTCCTCATGTGAGTAAACCAAGATTATGTCTGGACTTTAAAAGAGACTATGACCTCTGAGTTTGTTTCGGCTGTTTCTTCTCAGAGTAGTCAGGTACGAAACACCGGCCCCATCTAGCTTTAAAAAACATGACGTGTAAAAGTGTTTGTAAAAACCTACTTGCAAAATAAACATCATTTATCATTTACCAAGCAAAATCGTACATTATTTTGACATAACTATCAGTCGCTCCATGTAAAATACTGGTATTCAACTGCATCCGGTTAGACTGGATGCCGACCCCAATATAGTTGGAAAAAGGCTAGACAGATGGTGATCTTGACATAACCATGTCGGTACGCTAACGAAAAACGTAAACATAGTTCAGGTTTTTCATAGATAATTTTTTTAATTTACAAAATCTCGCTCTTGCTAGTATGGCTTGCAACCACTAAAACAACAAAAGTTATGAAAAAATAAAAAAAATATTAAACCTTTTCCGTGGCTTATATTTTAGTATACAAATTCGTTTTCAGAATCTTATGCGGATGCTATTGCTTATCTCCAATCGATCTGTAGAGGGAACAGTAAAAAAATTGAGGACAAGAGCTATCACAGTAAGTTCCCATATGGATATTATTACAACTCTTATTCAACTCAATTTTACAAAAAAAATAGTGTGTGTGTACTTATGTATATGCGTTAGAAGTTATACTTCTTTGGCGTAACAAGATAAAAATCTTTTTAAAAATTTTATCTTTTCGCCTTATCCTACGTTTGTAGAAACAAGGTCTAATATCAATTACAACCTAACCTAAACCTAAGCAGTAAATTAAAAATAATAACCTAGGCTTGTCAATATCTGACACTAAGCTAACTTCAGGGTGTATGTTGACTAGCTAACTTCAGGGTGCCGGTTTTTCGTGACGATGTGCGCGCACTTCGTGAAAATCTACTCTCATCATTTTCCCCTAACGCGCCAAAAGAAGTATAACTTCTTAAATTCTTAAACTGTATTTAGTCACTGACAAGTTCCTTCCTTATAAAGGATAGTACCTGGATGACCGAGCTTCGCTCCGTTTTTTTCTTTCACGGAATAAACGACGTTTTCTATAAATGAAACCTAGCTAGATCGATTTATCGCCCCCGAAACCCCCTGCATACTAAATTTCATGAAAATCGTTGGAGCCGTTTCAGAGATTCAGATAACAAGAATTGATCGTTTAAATTATTAGATTAGTTAGATAAATAAAAACACTCTTAGGGGCCGTCTACACGAGCGAGAGCATCGCGGCGATATTATCGTCGTGCCACATATTTCTATACACCCTCTTATGAGCCGCCTACACGAGCGAGAGAATCGGATCTATAGTATCGAATATTCGACGATTCTCTCGCTCGTGGAGACGGCCCCTTAACGAATCCGAGAATGCGCGTTTTCACGTTAGCCGATAACGATAACGTAACGACATGATATCGTGGGACTGGTAGTTTCATAAATTTTTCATACTAGCTGTTGGTTAATGTCGTCTCGACATCGTCGGATAAATGAAACTACTAGTCCCACGATATGGTATCGGTATCGTTATCGCCTAATGTGAAAACGCCCAATTACTTGTTCTGCCCGTCACACAGTGGAACGAATGTATGGGAGCGGTTGGACGTAGACATGTCCGAAAAATAAGAGTAAAATTATGACAAACTAATGATGCCATCTTATTCGATTACTTAATGCCTTCATAAATTGTGGTGATGAATTTCTTCATAACTCCCATATTTCGGGAGTAATTTGAGAAAATGTGAAATTTTACTATGAAAATGAGTGTATCGAGCTCTCTCCCTCCTGATTCCGGGCTTGTTTCAAGTACCGGTCTCTAATATCGTAATGCTATTACTAAGAGCTATATTTAATACTAAGACACATAGTGCGCCAAATGTGCACTTTCTGGGATAAAAGGAAATGAAAATTTAAAAAAAAAAACGTTTTTTCCCCATTTGTATTTACTTTAAACCGCAGACAGACTTATTAAGAGGTCTATAAATATATTATATATATACAGAAATATATATTAACAAAAATATTCACAAGAACTGATGAGAGTATGACTTTTAAGTAAGTTGATAATAAATTACCTAGTTTCATTAAAAGTACAATAAATAATTAAGATGTAAGCTCTAATTTACTAAGTTACACATTTTAAAACAATAACATCATTTAATTATCTTCGTCATCATCATCATCATCAATTAATTCAAATTCAGAATCGATGTCCGCTAAATCATTTATGTTAACAAATTCGATATCACTTTTCTCAGAATCCGTAAGCTCATAAAATTCCTTAAAAGAAGATTTTTTTACAAACTTATTTCCTTTTGGACGGATACTTGTAACAAGTGGATCAGAAGACAGTAAAAGATTGTGCATAATATCTTCATTGCATGAGATACTGCTATGCTTTCGAGAATGCCCCTCTCTATATTTTCTAAAATCTTTATTTCTAGCCTCAGATGCCTCTTCGGATAGAAAACCAATGGGCACAATTGACATGTTCTGAACTATGTCTGGCCCATGCATTAAAATTTTATGAAGTGAAGAAGGCATATAATACCATGGGTATAACTCCACGTAAAGCTTAGCAGTATCAAAGCAGAACTCTCGGAATTTAGTTACGTTGATCTTCTCTCCTGATGAAATACACTGCAAGATCACACAGATTTTTCTTAAAAGCATAGCATCTATTCCGGTCAGTTCAGCAGATTTAGTGTAGTTTTCAAAAAATCTCCTTGCCGAGTTGCCATTGTTGGTGGATCCACTGCCTTGTTTCACAACATCGAGAAGTAAGCCCGTTTCTCTTCTTACAGCCTCTTGAACTCTTTTCTTCCTGTCATCAACTTGCCTTTTTGCTATATCACCCCTTACTTGCCATGATTTTATGTCTAATTTGTAGGAAATGTGTAATAAGCATTCCATTGAGCGAATCCAAGCGTGAAGGGTGCTTAAGCTATATTTATACATGTCCTCGTTTGCGTGTTTATCTTTGATTAACTCTAAATTATTCATTTCTTTAGGACAAGCCTTGCATATGTCACACACTGAAGCTGCTGTATCGGATATAATGGAATGAATTTTACCATCAATCATTGTCAACAGCAGTTGGTGTTTGACACTAATTCCATCAGTGATGGTGGATGGAGTTAAGGCTTCAATCTCTGCTTCGATTTCAGCCATCTCTCTCTGCACATTTTCTTTGGTTTCCTTTATAAACTTAAACAATATTGGCCGGCAAAATGAAGTGGAAGATGGTCGCTCGTTTTCCCAAATTGTTACACCTTTTGAGACGAGCCGCAGTGGTACAAGACTAATCATAAAATTACTAGCAAGATCGATTTGCTCATCTTCACTCGTCCTTTGATGATAAATGCTTTGGCTAGATGATCCGTCAAAACCCCATTTGCTGGTCAATACGAGCTGTTGATTGGGATCAACAGGGGTTTCTAACGACCTAATAAGTCTTCTTGAGGTTAAATCCATCAAGGCTTGTAATTTGATTTTTGCAGAGCTCTCTGTAACTGTGAGATCTTCTTTGGCCGGATAGCACTTAATTTTTTCTTTAACCAACATGTAGTAACTCGGGTATTGAAGAGCTCCTTCTTGAGTGTTGAAATCCCGAAGAGTGTTATAGCGCCATTTCGATAAGTTCATCGATACATAAAGAGCCAATGCCTTCAAAGGGGATATTTCCCGTACCTGAATTGATTTACCTTCAATGAAGGCTTTGATTTTTGAGGCCTCTTCTGGATTCTCCGTCAAGTATTTCATAACATAAGCTGTATCGCTTTGTCCTGCCTTTTGAAGCGCCCTTTCGGCCGAAAACATAATTTCAGCGCTGCTACTGCTGCATGAAAGACTATCTTCAGTGCGTCTTCTTTTTTGCCGGTTACTAAGGTCCTCAAAAGATTTACGAGGACTAGGATGTGTACAAGTTGAAGCATCAGATTTAGCAGGAGAAATTATGGGCTCGATGACGTCACTTATATTTTCTGTAGAAGGTTCCATATTTTCATTCTGTAATTCCGGCCATTGAATTGCAGCCTGTAGCCAAATCTCATGTTTCTTCCGAAACTTATCTGTGCTTCTTCCAGACTGTGTCCATTTTGCATAAATGCGGTAGCAAAATCGACGACACCAGTCTTTTAAACTTGTTTCAGCACTTTCACATAACTGAACACAACTGTTATCTTTTAAAACACTGAACAAATAGTTAAAGTCGCGTAAATCTTTATGTGCGCGTGCGCATAAAGCAACGTGAATATCAAGATTTGTATTAAAATTTGGAAAATACATTGCGAGATTAGCTTGGATACAACGAGGTGTAAATCAACACTGATTTTAAAGTTACTAATAGTGACCTATTTATATAAAATCCAGGTATCCCAGGTATCCTTTGTTAAATATTGCAAGGTAATTAGTTATTGTGATAATTAGTAAATGATGCATGCTAAATTAGTGTATTAAGAGCCATTTAGTAATTAAATAATAGCAATGTTCTTATCAGTAATCATTAGTGCATCAGTTTTATATGTAAACCTTAAGTCCCTAATTATATATCCTAATTAGCTTATATCTTCTCTAATTGGCTGCTCAGAAATGTTATTGTAATAAGGTAAACCTTCAGAAAAACGGTTTTAATCAACAAAATAAACAAAAAATAAAAAAATTGTGTTATAAAATAAACATCACTCTTTATCCCAGAAAGTGCACATTTGGCGCACTATGTGTCTTAGTATTAAATATAGCTCTTAGTATTAGCATTATGATATTAGAGACCGCTACTTGAAACAAGCCCGGAATCAGGAGGGAGAGAGCTCGATACACTCATTTTCATAGTAAAATTTCACATTTTCTCAAATTACTCCCGAAATATGGGAGTTATGAAGAAATTCATCACCACAAGTTATGAAGGCATTAAGTAATCGAATAAGATGGCATCATTAGTTTGGCATAATTTTACTCTTTTTTTTCGGACATGTCTACGTCCAACCGCTCCCATACATTCGTTCCACTGTGCGTCATTGCTATATTTTTTTTTACAGGACCATTCCTGGGAACCTTCTGGTTACACAGATATTGAAGGTCAAAATACCAATTATTTTACTCGTTTTTTTTTAATCTTGCTATCTTATTTGAAAAGCCCTCATGATCCCTGCACTCATCCATAAGCACAATCTTTTGAGTGCTTTATGTTGCATGCTACCATAAACCGTGATGTTTCACATCAGAAATAAAAAGTAGATTCCCAGCCAATTTTTTGTGCAGTTTTACTTACTTTGATGTACAGAATGTTTAGTTAACCGCTTTGTGCTGGTGGTTCCATTTACTTGCACCCTGTATACACCGTGTTTTTTAGTCGTCTGACAACGGCAGCCCACTAGATGTATCCAATGACTACTATACATTCATAACAAAAAAAAAATTTAAAGAGAAGATTTTTTTTTTAATTCAGCCACTAGATGGGATGAGAGTTTGAATGGAAGTTCATCATTTATGGCATAAATTACTCATAAAGAAATATGTTTTTTCATAATTTCAATTTAGATATTCACTTATGCACCTGTTATTTTCTTACAGTTGTACCAGTCACCGAACCAAAACATCCGCTGAAACTTCGCCACCCAAAAATTAGGTGTATTCCCGCTGACCCCACTGCCCGTGGCCCCACTGATGTGGTCAACGGGAATTTATTAAAATAATTAAAAATTATTCCCGTTGGCCCCACCATACTTTTGAGTTCTATTAAATTACTCAAAAACATTGCATGGGATCGAGTAGTGCTAATACAGTTGTGCTAATTATCGGCAATAACCTTACCAACAGTACCAGGTGGGCATGAATCCTAGAAGGTATTTATTACTAGAAGACCGTATGTATGTACCCAGAATCATTAAAATGCATACCACCTTGAGCTCATGCCAGCCTGGTACTTTTTGGGGAACATATGTGTCATATTATATGCCTCACTGGCAACATACAAGACCGTGATCAGAGCTGTCGTACTGTATGGATCGGAATGTATATTAATTCCAACTGACATCATTAAGGTTGGTTTCGTTACCAAACCAACGAAACGACGGTTTTGATTTTTCCCGTTGGCCCCACCGGTGGGGCCATGGGAGTGATGTCAACGGGAATACACCAAAAATTAGAGAAGATGAAAAAATCTGAGAAAAAGCATCACAAAGAACATTCAAAAGACAAAGTTCATAAATCTAAACGCAGGTATATGGAACATATTACTGAAAGAAGTTCTCCGAATTCTATGGACACTCGGGTAGGCACCGAATCATGTATGTCTTGTCAATCGAATTGCCAAAGTTCAGGGAGCTCGCCAAAAAGTCTGGAATCGGAAATCAGTAACTCAGGTCATTCTGTACCAGAAACACATTTTAAAAACAATATTACTTATTCCTCAAAGAGAATAATAATAGAAAGCTTTGACGCTGGAAAAGAAAATAATGACGGTATGTTGTCTGAAAACATCTGTCTTTATATGAACACAACGGCGTTGGAAATGAAAAAGTCTCATCTGATGGTAATGGAACATAAGGAAATTTTAAATAAAATAGCTGCGAAGTATAAAAATCCATTACCCCCTGTCACAGATCCTATAGAAAGCGAGAATGAACTAAATGGTGATCTGTTAGAAAAAGAAAGCGTGCACGATGATGAGATAGAAACCCAAAGAGATGATGGAAAGAGAAATGAACAAAACGAAAACCCGTATGAAGAATACTTGCAGGATAATGAAATTAAAACCGAAGATATTACAGAAAATGAAGCACAAGCTACCAAAGAAAATGACAATACATCAGAGTAAAACCTGCTAGAAGAAAGGAAACATGCCGAAATACTGCTAGAAAACGATTCAGACAACCAGATATACTGATCTACCGAAGATAATTAACCGTCTTCGCAAGAAGTTGTTAAATATAAACAAAAAGACATTACCAAAGCGAACGATATATGGACTCTAAAGCATCCGCGCCCAGGCAAAGGATTAATACAGATAGGACGAAATTCTCACTTTTATACAGGGTGACTGGTAATTAGTGACCGATACACATGATTTTACTCATGATAGCAAACAACTTTCCCAAAGAAACTTTTTTTTCATGCATGAATATGTGTAGGAGAAAACTGTACAGTAATCCTTGGAATGGGAGTATTCCCATTTGAGCACCGATTTCAAGAACACCATAGATATTCCCTTTTGAGCAAAGGGAATATCTTTGGTGCTCTAAGCATTGGTGCTCGAATGGGAATACTCCTTGGAATGGAACTCGGTTTTGCATGAAGGCTTTTCATGCACATTTAAAACTGGCATGCATAACCTAGCGTGTATGGCTACCCTAACATCTGATAGGTCGCAAGCGCGCACGAGAATTTCGTACAGCTGTTGTGTTTGATAAAAGTTATAAAAAGAACATTCATTTAAAAAAAAATGTTTCTTTGGGAAAGTCGTTTGTTATCATGAGTACAATAACGTGTATAAGTATTGGTCACTCTATAGCCAGTCACCCTATATAAGCGTTAAAGGGTTAGAAAAAGCTAAACGTACTTGTACAGATGTAAAACAATTTGCGCGCCAACTTTACAGGGAAACTTTTAATCCGAAAGCATTGCGCACATGTTCGTTGACTGGTTTTACTAAACCAGCATTGCATTAGGAAGCTAATATCATACTTAATTTTTTTTTACTGGTTTTGGGTAACACAATACCTTTATAAGGTGTTGATCTTTCGGACTTCTGTCAAAAACGTTTATTACATTTTACTTTGTATTTTACTATATCCAGTTTACTTTTAAAAATATGAGTTAAACTGATTTTAAATGAGAATGTTTTTTACACTTTTTACATAATGCTGGAAAAGTTTTCGATGAATTTCTATACAAGATGTAATAATTGAAGTAACAGGAAACCTCTTGTGGGGGGGTAATTGTGTAGTATTATATGGTTTTTACGCGTGGCCGATAGCGGCCATCTTGTTTATTCAAGACAGTCTCATTAATGCTTACGAACAGCTCTCTCCTGACAATGTCATTCATGCCCCAAGAATGTTATGCTGCGATACGCATCCTTACGAGCAACTAGACTATGGAATCAAACCTGCTATTCTTGATTTCAGATTTAGTCTAGTTTTGTGTACTTTAAGATTGATTATAAAACACGAAGATTAATTTTACTTAGCGGCAAATTTTCGGTGGGCCTGGGCGGCAAAAAGTCACGCTACCCCACTGAATATAGGTCTGGTAAATATTTTTAAGGAAGTCGTAATAATGTTTTTAAATCAACGTTTCATCATGTTTATTTTTAACTTGAAACGGATTAAAATTGTTAAAAGTAGACATTCGTTTTATTTGTGATTCCTGTAAGCTTCTACAGTGCCATCAGAAAGGTGTGTGGTCCTATTTAAGGTTGGCAAATGGCAAGGGTTATATGAAAGAAAACATCACAATATTTCTACATTAGTGCGAGGGGGGAAATATCTATCTCTACAAGGTAGCTCAAATTGTATTGGTAACACCAGTTACTGAAGCAAGTGTCGAAAGATTATTACCCGACTTGCCCATCCTGCACAGCCACCTGAACCTTCCAGGATTTAAACGAAGCCAACGACAGAGCTGTGTAGGTGGCTATATTATACTGTTCGGGTGTCGATAACATTATTTTTAACAGACTTCAACAATAGGAGGAGCCGATTTTACCTTGTAAACCCCGAATTATTCCGATTATTCAGTAGTCTGATTTTTAGGTGTAGTATACCACACAAATTTTTGTTTTCATCGATTTATTCCAGAAATCCCCACCGACAAATCCCCACCAGTGGGGATTGTTTTTTTTTTCCAGAAATCCCCACTAGTTAAATAAGCTCAGCCTAGTGGGGATTTTAAGAAAAAATTGTAACAATCCCCACCAGGTGTTGTTGTTTCTAAATTATTAAACAAAAAATGCGTTAATCAATTTAATTATTTCAGAATTACACAGAAATATTTCATCAGTTATAAAAAAAAATATTTACTTAAAAATGGTTAATCAATTATTTCGGAACGGTAACTCAATTTGTCCTGTGTAGTTTATAACCCAGCAAAAGTACTAGGCTATAGCATAGGTTCAAGGTGGTATGCATTTTATGAATCGGTCTACTAGTAATGAATACTAATACCATCTTGAATTCATGCCAGCCTAGTACTTTTACACCCAACAATTATTATGAATCGGTCTACTAGTAATGAATGAGCTTAGTACTTTTCGTGAGGTTAGCCCAGAACCAAAAATACTACCAAAGGATATTGTAGTTCGAAAGTAGTAAAGCGAATCTGTCCTAAAGCGAACAACTGGATAAATTCACAATCGCGATTTACGTGATCCCATAATCTTCGAACTGATAGGTACATAATGAAAGTTGGTTATAATAGTGATATAATTACTTAATTACCTAATTAAATGTTAACGCATTTTTATTTAATAATTTAGAAACAACAACACCTGGTGGGGATCGTTATATTTTTTTCATAAAATCCCCACTAGGCTGCGTTTATTTAACTAGTGGGGATTTCTGGAAAAAAAAAACAATCCCCACTGGTGGGCTTTTGTCAGTGGGGATTTCTGGAATAAACCTTTTCATCATGTATAATAATTATAAATTTGACAATATCACTCACCCGAAGAGGCGGTAAGTATGGCTAAGAGTCAGTATACCTATCATATGCCTTGATTGGCCTGTTGGTCTAGTGGTTAGTGACCCTGACTGCTAGGACGGAGGTCGTGGGTTCGATTCCCACACAGGACAAATCTTTGTGCGATGAGTACGATTATTTGTTCTGTATCTGGGTGTATAATTTATCTATAATATGTATGTATTTAGAAATATATAAGTATGTTTATCAGTTGTCTGGTTGCCATAGTACAGGCTCTGCCTAGTTTGGGATCAGATGGCGGTGTGTTGGTTGTCCCAAGATATTATTATTATTATTATTATTCCGTTTATTCATTTATATATACACATTTTTTAACATTTTTAAATATTTCTTAAAAATTCCATATAAAAACATTTAAAAATATAAAAAAATAGCGGTCCGCCGGTGTCGGGAACAGGGTCCAAGCTACCGGTGGTTAGGGCTCCAGAGACAGGAACCTCCTCACAATGCGAGCCGTATCGAGGAGTACTGCCTTCTGAATCAGGCCCTTGATCCAACTGCCTAAGGAGAGCCTCGAAAGATGGTCGTCGAGGCTCTTAGCCATAAGGCCATTGGCCGTTACGACAATCGGCACAATGATAGCCGAGCTCACATTCCACATGTCGACAACCTCATGTGCCAAGTCGAGATATTTTATTTGTTTCTCTTTCTCAGCTTTCACGAGGTTCTCGTCATGCGGGATGGTGACATCGATTATCATTACGCGGCGCGCTGATCGGTCTATCACCACTATGTCAGGTTTATTGGCGACAATAGTCCTGTCTGTAATGATAGACCGATCCCAGTACAGTGTGACATGGTCTTTCTCGAGAACTGGGTCGGGCACATACTTGTAGTACGGTACCTCAGATTCCACAAGTTTATATTTCAAGGCAAGTTGCTGGTGAATAATCCTGGCTACTTGGTTGTGCCTGTGCAAGTACTCGCCGTTAGCCAGACGAGAACAACCAGAAATAATATGTCTAATGGACTCACCCGGACGGTGGCATGCCCGACACACGTCAACCGTCCCGTCCTTCATAATATATTTCCGGTAGTTGTTCGTCAACATAACTTCGTCCATAATCGCACAGACAAAACCTTCAGTTTCCCCAAAGAGGTCACCGAAACGTAGCCAGGACACGGACGCTAGAAAATCTACATCGGGCCCATGAAGAGCCCGGTAGAAGCGCCCGTGAAGCTCCTTGCCTTGCCATACTTCCTTGCGGTCATCAGTAGTAAGTACTACAGGTTTGCGCCAGTTCTCTTTAGCCATGGACAGCGGGGTCAGTCCCTTGTCCACTGCGACCACATCTCGGTGCATACCCACATCGGTTTCTAAAAAATATTCTCTGAGACTGCACACCTCGCGGTTGTGGAGGGTCTTCGCATTTAAAAAGCCTCGACCTCCGCACTTCCGCGGGATGTACAGTCTCATCACTGATGATCGTGGGTGATGCATCCGGTTTGCCGTCAGCAGTGTACGGACTCTCCTGTCCAGGGTATCGAGTTCCGTCTGAGTCCATTTGAGTATGCCGAAAGAGTACATTAAAACCGGCATGACCCAACCGTTGAAGGCGCGCACCTTGTTCCCACCTGAAAGAAGGCTATTTAATACCTTCTTCAGGCGTCCAAAGAAGCGCTCCCTCAACGATTGCTTCATGTCAGTCACATTAATGCCCAACGCTTCCGACATACCCAAATACTTATAGCTTTCGGCTGAGGAGAGGGATCTCAGGTGTATGGAATCCGAGAGCTGAATTCCCTCGGATGCCATAATCTCCCCCCGCTTTACATACATGACTGCACATTTGTCCACACCAAATTCCATCCTGATGGCGCTACTAAAAGTTTCAGTAACTCCATCAGACGCAATTTGTTGGGGGCAAAGAGTTTCAGATCATCCATGTAAAGCAGGTGAGATATGACCTGACCATCTCTTCTCAACCGGTAGCCTAGACCTGAATCCTCCAGCAATGTGCTTAGAGGATTCAGGGCTAGACAGAACCAAAGTGGACTCAGACTGTCGCCCTGGAATATTCCCCGTTTAATCCATACAGGCTCATCGTTCCCCTGGATCTGTCGACATCCTGGATATCGAAGGACCGTCCTCCATTGCCCCATACACGACTCAAGGAAGGCGCGTAGAGTTGCATCTATCTTGTACAACTCCAGCACCCTCATGAGCCATGTATGTGGCACCGAGTCGTAGGCCTTCTTATAATCTATCCAGCATGTCGCCAGATCCTTGCGAGAGCGACGAACCTGTTGGCTAATGGCCATGTCGATGAGGAGTAGCTCCTTAGTACCGCGGGATCCATTCCTACATCCATTTTGAGAAGCAGACATAATGAAGTTTTTGTCAATGTGTGTATTAATTTTCGCTCTCAAAATGGATGTAAGAAGTTTATAGACCGTCGACAAACACGTGATCGGTCTATAATTCTTGGGTTCCGCGGGACTACCTGACTTATGGAGCAGGTGGGTAACGCCTGTTGTTAGAAACTGTGGTAGTAACCCAGACTCTAAGGATGACTGGAATTGGGATGCCAGGCAAGTGTGTGAACTACTAAGCCATTTGAGCCAGAAGTTATGCAGTCCGTCCGGTCCCGGTGACTTCCAGTTCGGTAACGGACGAACTGCTCTGGCTACATCTAATGGTGTAACCAAAACTGGCTCCATTTCTGGTATAGGTTCACACACTCGCTCGACATCACGCATCCAGTCAGCCTCAGTATGACAGACGGGCACCGACCAGATGCTGCGCCAGAAAGAACTCGTGGCGGCATCATCAGGGCGGCACACGTCTGTCATATTTTGCTCGGTTCGCTCCCAAGCTCTGTATACCCACCTTTCATCGCTCTGGAACATGCGATTCTGCGAGTACCGATCAACCCGCCGCTTATACCGCCGAATACGGTTCGCCCATGCATAAACTTTCTGCTTCAGGAAGTCAATGCGCTCTGTGACACGGGACATGTATTCTTGAGGGCTGAGTCCAGTCCCCGAGAATGCCCGCCTCACAAAGCGCATCACACGTGGTCGAGTATTGCCCTCCCTGAAGCAGTATAGTTTGCCGATGAGTACCCTGGCCCCGTCGATACGGCGCTCGATCCTGCGCTGCCAGGCTGGTACGGCTGGTCTTGGTCGAGTAGCTACGTTACAATTTGGAAACCTGACATTAGCTAAACGACATGCCGCAACAGCCCCACAGTACAGGATCGAGTGTGTATCAACGAGGTCCTCGCTACTCTCGAATATACTCTTGAGTTGCGAGTCCAAGGCACACACCAGCGCCCTATTTTTCTTATGCATGGGTAACCGTGGTAATCGGGGCCTAAGTTCGGTAGGATCGAATCGATATTCGCGAAGCGCATCTTCCAGAGCGCTCCTCAATCGGTCGTTGCACTGGCTACTTACCGTGGCAACCCTATCATCTTGCTCTTCAACTGCAGGACTAAAACGCAGTGGGATTGGAATAGCTGGCGCTGTAAGCGTTGGTGGTTGAGTCAAGATGATACGGTTGCTCAGTACCTCTGAGCGCAGCCTATCAAGTGCGGCATCGTCCAACATGTGATTGCGTTGGATGACCCGCACCTGATCCGACAGTCGTTGGGCCGAGACGTTGACGGTTGGTTCAAGATCCTGAAACATAGACAGCATCCTAACACGGTACGCAGTGAGGTTAGTTCCCCCCTCTGTAGACCCATAGTATGCGCGCATGACGTTCTCATTTATTGACTGAGTCCATTTCATGCGCTGCACACAACCACCGGCAGCGGGGACCCGACTTGGGGCCGGATGGCCCCTAAGTCCCAAGCTCTTCGGTGGTCGGCCTCTCCCCTGCCGACGCACAGGTGTTGGCGACGTCGGCGGAGAGAAATATTCGTCGCTCGAGCTCGACGCGACTGCCGCTGCCGGTGATCCGGGATCCGGCGGCGGCGAGGCGGAGCTGAGCGACGAGTCCGGGGATGGTATGCGTGCGCGTCGGGAAGCAGCCCTCGTAATCATTTGGTTATTCAATCATCTCATTCATTGTTTTGGGAATTTTTAATTTTTGTGTTGACGCCGCTGACAGACGTCATTGTCAAAGAACTGGTTTAATTTTTCACTTATTAGTCGTTTTCCAATTTGCTAGTATGTATTTGTAAAAAAAAGTCTGCTTTCACTGTTATTAATGATCTATTGTAAAAACCTTTATATTTAAACCAATATTTATAGTAAAACAACAATAAAAATGACGACGATAATTATAACCGATGTGATTGACATACGGGGTTGCCAGGTTATTATTATTCCGTTTATTCATTTATATATATTTATTTATTCATTTATTATTATTATTATTATAATTGTCAGGTCCTGACATCAGACAAAATGAAATTCATTGTCTGATTTAGTCCAAGGTAGGTACTTACTTTTAGTCTTCCCTTTTTTAGCATTATTTTTATTATATTAATAGTACATTATGATATAAGTGCAGTAAGTTGAAAATTACAGCCGAGGCGACGTTTTATAACATATTTGCGAGGAAATAAATAAAACTCGGACTTTCTTAAACGAAATTTTGATACGCTTGTAAGTATCTATCGGTCGATTTTTCGGGCAAGAGGCTTAGAGTAGCCTTTTTCGCTGCCTCTGAGACTTCAGGCGGTGTCAAATCAATAAATTAATCATTACTTGACGACATTTTTCAATAAAAACAATACAGTGAAAAGAAAAAGCGCGCGGAAAAATTTTTACTTGTTCACAAATTAGTGAGGCGCGCGCATTAGCGCTTTTTTTTAAGGCAAAGGCACAAAAACAGCCAGTATTACTAATATAGTAAATTAATGTTTTTTATGTTTTTGTTACAGATAAATGGTTGTAATCTATTGTCAAAATTAATTAAATTAAAGAATTTAATGTTTATTTATTATATTTTATCTCCCAAAGTTAATTTTATTCATAAAATGTTGACCACTTTTCTGACATAAAAACTCTTTGCTAAGATTTAAAAAAGTACCGTTCGTTTTTGACGGAGCATCTTGAAGCCGTGCGTTTTACTTTACATTACCGCACAAGTACGCAATGAGGTACCATACGATATTGAAATTAGTGAAATAAGAGCCCCTTTACGAGCAAATGTGTTATAATAGTACATTATGATATAAGTGCGGTAAGTTGAAAATTACAGCCGAGGCGATATTGTTAGCCCGAGCCGTAGGCGAGAGCTACAAGAAAGCAGAGGCTGTAATTATCAAAGCGCACGTATGTCATACGACGTTTTATAACATATTTGCGAGGAAATAAATAAAACTCGGACTTTCTTAAACGACATTTTTATACGCTTGTAAGTATCTATCGGTCGATTTTTCGGGCAAGAGGCTTAGAGTAGCCTTTTTCACTGCCTCTGAGACTTCAGGCGGTGTCGAATTAATAAATTCATCATTACTTGACGCCAATTTCAAATAAAAACAATATCGCTGTATTGTTTTTATTTGAAAGAAGAAAAAGCGCGCGGAATAATTTTTACTTGTTCACAAATTAGTAAGGCGCGCCCATCAGCGCTTTTTTTTAAGGCAAAGGCTCAATACAAAAAACAGCCAGTATTACTAATACAGTAAATTAATATTTTTTGTTTTTGTTACATATAAATGGTTGTAATCTATTGACAAAATTAATTAAATTAAAGAATTAAATTTTTATTTATTATATTTTATCTCCCAAAGTTAATTTTATTCATAAAATGTTGACCACTTTTCTGTCATAAAAACTCTTTGCTAAGATTTAAAAAAGTACCGTTCGTTTTTACGGATCATCTTGATAAACCGTGCGTTTTACATTACATTACCGCACAAGTACGTAATGAGATACAATACGATATTGAAATTGGTGAAATAAGAGACCTTTTACGAGCAAATGTGTTATAAAATATATTTATTTTGTCCAAGGTTAAATTTGAAAGACAATATTATTGAAGATATTTTGTTTATTCGAAGTAATCATTTGCACAAAAAAATAACAATTAAAGGACTGGGCGGACGTGTCAAAATGAGGTAAATAATAAGCCGTTATTACATCAATATTGTTCTTCAAAGCCGCGAAAAACATGTTTGTGCCGCAAAACCGGTAATTTTAACTAATTAGGTAATTTTCTTTTCAATATACGATACAAATCTGGTTCACTTACAGCAGATTTGAAGAACAGCAATGAAAAATAACGCAATTGGCTTACAAAAAATTACCTCACTTGTATGTGCATTTTGAAACTAGAATAATATATTATTTCTAGGTCGAGCGTATAGGTATCTATATACGCTCGACCAAGAGGAATAAATAATATTCGAGTTCTACGCTAATATTTTAGTGCATCAACATATTTCAAGATATTGCATCAGATCTTATACATAGAGGTAAAAATTGTAGTTCTCCCATAAATAGTTTACCAAAATAATAATAAAGTTTATCTAATTTTTTTAACTTGCCTTCAAAGTTATTTTCTAATAGTATATCGTTGGCGCTGTGTTTTTCGTAAACAGTCTCAAATAAATCCTGTGTTTTCTGTTCGCATTTGACTGGTATTTTTTCTTCATCACCGGTACTATTAACCATTTATCCTCCTGTTTAGTTTAGTGTTACGAAACGAAATTCATTTCGTTTTCAAGTCTCTGCTCATTTATCAATATTCTAGTTGACTCGCCGACTCACCACCACACATGTACCACGCATGGTATGTGCGAACACGATGCAAGCGTACGTCATGAGGGGATGGATCACCGCGGTACAGAGGTGCTACTTGCATCTGAGAGACAGTTTGCTCTTTACCGTAAGCAAGAAATGGAGTCTACGAGCTGCAGTGATATGCGGTCTGAAGGACAGATGTTGGTCGAGTATGACTCCTAGGTATTGTCTTGCTTCTCCAAAGGGGTAGGCTTACCGTACATAGTGATCGGGCTGGGGGAGGTGAGAGTTTTAAAACGCGATGGTTAGGACGAGTAAAGAACTGCCTGACTCTTATCGGGGTTAACCTCGATTCTCCACTTCCTGAACCAGGCGCCTGAGACGTCGGCTGAGGTTTGGACGGTTTTGGCGATAACTTTCATACAACGACCCGTATAGTAGATGGCCGTGTCGCACACGAACAGGGCTAAGTGAGCCTTTTTGCTCTTGGGAATATCGCTAGTGGACAGCGTGAATATAAGCGGGGAGACGACGGAGCCCTGAGGGACTCCTGCTCATAAGGGGTGAAGGGAGGAGAGAGCTTCCCCGATGCGATAGCGAAAGGTGAGATCCGACAGAAAGTCTCGTAAGATGAGCACGAGACAGTTGGTGCCAGAGTTTGTCGAAGGCTTTCGCTATGTCGAAGCCCACATACCCGCCCGTCATCGCTCCGCGGTGGAAGCCAGCGTGCCCACTCCGACCCTCCGCGCTCCGGCGCGATATTTATAGGCGAGCGAGACGATTTTTTTTTTCGGATGGGAAATCGTCAAATGACTTCCCCGCTCTGGGCAGAACAGAAGGGAGTTTCAGACTTGTACTGACTAAACCCATCCATGTTCCTTCCTTGCCCTTTGTGTTCCAGGGCCGCGGTATCTCTTTCGAACAGTCCCGCTGCCCTGGCAGGTACCCCTACAATACATAAAGTTTATTCATAAACGATAAGAGAATACCTACTAAAATGAAAAAAAATCTCAATGAGAGATCTATTTGGGATTTTTTTTTGATTAGGAAAAATAAACTTAATTTTATTTTTGGATATGATAATAATACCTATTAATAAACTTTTGATATCAAATACCTAACTAAACTAATTAACTAGGTATTGACCGCTACAATACTTAACTAAAGTTTATTACTAAAGGATAAGGGAATACCTACTAATGAATGACACTACCTACTACTTCTAGGTAAAAACTGAAACAACAGATCGACGGTAATTTTTTTTTCCTGCTATTGTGTCAATCTATTTATAGTAAAAATATTGCGCAAATCTGATTGATATCCAGCCGGTCAGGGGAAAAGTAAACGTTACCTAAACGATACTGAAAAAATTTAGGGTAAAAACTAAAGAGTTTTGAACGTTTCTGCAACTGTCAAGCTTTTTGATCGTCCACTTTAAATGTTGAAATAACAATCCCAAAAAATATAAAGTAGGTACACGATGCAATTCTTCAAATCAACAAACACACATTTACATAGTATAAAACAAAATCGTTCCCGCTGTCTGTCCAATGCAGTTTTTAACAATAAATGGAGTGATTCAAGAGGAAGGTTTATATCATGTATAATATTGCACCCGTGCGAAGCCGGGGCGGGTCGCTAGTTCCACAATAGTTCAGGATATACCGCAGTCATATTCTAGGTACCTTATAGAGAAGCCTTGAGGAAGAAGACATGTTGTGAGAATGATGATAGCAGTATAATGATGACAGCGCAATATAATGATGATAGCGCAATATAATGATGATAGCGCAATATCATTTTTCAAGAGCTATCGCTAGCAGTTTTATAAGTAAAATTTGGCATCACGTTTGTATAACGGGTCATAAAAGACACCCTACTCTCTAAAGGTCAACTGTGTGGTGCCAACAGCCTCGGAGTAAACTAGCTATGTCATACTGACATACAGCTGTACTGCAGGGCGAATCTCAAGGTGTTCCCTTTCAGAACGCTACATATTAATGATGGTGGCTCAATGGACAGTTAGTATTACCGCTAAAAGTGAACTTTTAATTAAGTAAACACCTTAAAGTAATTGATTAATTTAAAAAGTAATCTTTACATTATATCGTGACCACATCGGCTTGTCCTAGGGCCAACAATTCGAAGACACGCGGCATCTACCAACCCTCACTGGGGTTGCATGGTGCATTACAGTTATAGCCAGTGCTCGGAGAGCAGGTCTCTGTTCAACAGGAAGGTTCAATACTGATTATGCTGATATGCTGCCCCAGAAGAGTCGGGCTGCAAAGCTGTTACCAACTACCACGATAGCAACCAGTTTTGTTGAAGCCGGAAGTTGTTGTGAAATAACAACTGAAAACCGTAAAACCGTGTAATGTAATCACTCAGGCTGATGCTGATAGAGAAGCTTCAATGAAGTTATGGTCACCCATCCAAGAGCTAGCCGCGGTAAGGGCAGCTCCGCAAATCGAACGCTCCCTATAGCTGTTATTTAGTGGAGCAAGCCAAGTAAATTTATCCAAGCTTTCCGTAAACAAGATAACATCTAGGTATAGAAATATATGTATAGACGGCCTATTTTATGATTAAAATTCAAAACCAGAGTGATTTTTATCGCTGAAGACTTATTACGAGTGACCTACAGTATGGTGCAGTTGTGAAGGTCAATGCTTCGCTCAATAAATATAACACAATATAATACTCAAGTCTAGGGCAGGAGTTCCCAAAGTGTGCGCCGCGGCGGTGCGATTATTATTCTCCGGAAACTAAACTCAGGTATTAGTATATAAAAATCTTTCGTTGTCTCACAAGACATTTTTTCCCTTTTCACGGTACACCTTTTGAAGCTCACTTAATGTTTTTTGAAATAAGTTCTTTGCCGAAGACGATGTCGAAATTTTTTCGACAATCCAAGATCCTTTGCATGTACATACAAGATCCACCAGAATTCATTTCGCAAAAAGAAGAGGGCCGACCGTCTTGCGTTAGTTACCTTTTAAAGCTTTACAAGATTCTCGTGTTCCAATTTGGTGGAGTTTTGGTTTTGGTTTGCCTATCAAGCAACCTTTAAATTTAAACCTCTAAAAGTTCTCATTTCTTTAGTAACATAAGATGTTTACGTGAAGCCGGATTTATAAAAACTCGACTTTTTCGACCAGCTAAAGCGCCGAGACAAAATATTAAACCTACAGCAAGTGCGCCGCGAACCAAAAGTTTGGGAACCCCTGCTCTAGGGAATTAGTTAGGTATGCTACACACATGTTATGTATGTTCGTCAGTCCAAAAACCAGCGGCGCCAGAGAGCGTCGCGTCGCGTTGCCTAAATGTATTTAAATGCGCAAAAAATCATCGATTATTGCGCCGATATTTTGAATAATTCCAAGTTCAAAATAGAGGATATTATGGAGACGGACACAGGCGACGCAGTGAGTACTTTCGTTTACTACTTTTCGTAGTTTTAAGCTGTGAATTAGTTCTTATCTAGTTGCGGTATGTGGAATATTTTGCCGGCGCGAGGCGGGATGGTTTTCAAGGCTATCGCTGCATTTAGATTGCCTGGTTATTGACCTACCTAGGTCAGTTCGTTTGTATTTTGTTGTGAAGTTAATGTTTTGTGGGATTACTAGTTTCAAGTTGTTTTTATTACATCATACCTCGCCTGAGTAGGCCTGAGCCCGGATATTTTGTTTTTCGACTCATGTTCTTTAACGTTTTGACCGCCATAGGCAGTGGCGCGCCACAGTTAAACCTTGTTTGAACTGTCAAGTGTCACTGTTATGTCATTGTCAATAATGTCAATTTAAGGAACCCGGGACCTCGAGTACCCACTGGCGTTTTAGTGGATAGTCTCTGTGACATAAGTGGCACTAAGCAAGCGCATGCCCTGTACGCCAAACGACACAAATATATGACAAAATGGTAGGTGAAATTGTGGCTTGGCGTGGCGTGGAGGGCACGCGCGTGCATTTATGCTCTGGCGTTCGTAAGGTTAAAGAAAGCTGTCCATTTTGATGGTCTTTATCCTAGCCATATTGCGCTTATTGTGTTATAGGAGTGAATGGGCCGCATGGGTGAATCTAGGTAAATCTTTAATAGGATTTTCAATTGCTGTTATTTGATGCAAAAGGGCTTGATTTTTGTTAAGAAATTTAAACACAGAATACACAATGACATTTTCGATAAATACCTTTTCTAAGTATTATCTGTAGTTAAATACTAATAGTTTCCTCCCGCGGCGTCGCCGGCGTAGCTAAATTCAATTGTTTTATACTTTCTATACCTACAATATCTTTATAAATAATAGCCTATGTGTCATTCTGATGATGTTTAAGCTATATTACTGTAAAGTTTCATCAAAATCTGTTCTGCACTTTTGAAAATTAAAATTAATTCTTTATTTGTAGACATACTAAATATAGGGGTGTTACAAATAAATATAATATATGATTGTGTCCACTGCAAACCACGGACACGCTATGCATCAATTGACGTTTTTAATAAGAAATGCGTGGCTTCCTCGAATAAGGCGCTCACATAGCTCACCGTCATGCACGCTGTGCATGCGAATATTAACCCACGGTTATGTATAGTAGTATAGTTTTGAGATAAAAACACGTGCGTAGCCGCTCCGTGCGCCGCGGTGGGCCACGCACGTTATGGTTGTACCACAGTCTAAAAATCCTACAGTCGTCCAACGAAGACGTCTAGACAGGGCAATCGTGCGGGGTGTGAGGGCCGAGAGGCGGATAAGCCGAGCCCGAACTACGAACAAAACGATGTTAGTAGTTCGGGCTATATCATTCGGGGCTAACGCGTGTTTGTTTTTTATTTGATTATTTAAAATGGTGCATACGACGTGTGCTGTGAGTGATTGCAAGTCCTCATCTCGTATAAATATAGATCTGCGGTCTTAATAAAGAATCTGACACCAAATTGCCCATATTGTGATTGTACTGGTGGGTGAGATGAAATATGGCATCGATTTATTGACATCATTACCACTTACCAAATGAATTATTTCTTTTTCATTGACTGTCCTTATGTAAGCTCATTAAAACGTTGACCATTTAAGAGATTTAAAAACAACTGTCACGGGCAGAATTCAAGCCGTGACCTTTGTCGCACCGTGATGTCGCACTGACAACTTATTGTTATTTATTTCTTTGAAAGCTTCACTTTAAAAAGATTACAGTCCAGTAAGTGTTGCAGTAATTAGTTATCAAGTCTGCATCAGTTCAATTTTTAAATCTCTTTGTATACGCCTAATCTGCATTATTTATTGTCATTCAACTTCTTAATAATACACATGCAGTAAAGAGCGGGTTAAAAATTGTTTTCATTATTATATTTACATGTAATATTGTTTAAAATTATAATACTGCTATCGATGTTGATCTGCAATAAATAAATAATTTCATAAATATTGTTTACTTGTGACAACCCTAGCCGATGCGTTACTGTCTATACTCTGTTTATTTTAACAAACGAGTACTGAGTATGTTTCTCGCACATTTCCGATATTGAGAGAGTGAGATGGTCATTGGTTGGGGCGGTCTTTGTTCTTGTTTTGAAATTGTTAAGGCTCGTTCACATTGAATACTTTAAAATTTACCGTAGAGAAAATTAAATTATTATTATATGATTTAAATTTGCATACTTTCGTAACAAAATTTTCTGTTCGCAGTAATATGATATTTTCATAAATAAATATCAATGAAACAAAATTGTAATAGTATATATGTATATATTATGCACTAGAACATATAAATCAAATGACTACTGTACAATTTTATTATAATCAGACTCTTGAAATGATTTAAACAAATTGTATATCATTTGTTTTTCTGTAGATTGCAAAGGGCGCTTAGTACGCTTGACGACAGGAGACATGTCCGGCATGACTCACGCACAAACAATATCGTCTGGTTCACTCACTAAAACACGTGCGACGCGCAGGTAGTCGATGACTCAACTGAATGTGCATGTAACTACAGCGTTTGTGTGGAACGGACTTTATGTTGATTACGTGGACCAATAGAAATGCAGTCAAAATTTTCGGTACTCGTTTGTTAAAAAAAACAGAGTATAGACGATGTCGGCATTTTACCCGAGATCAAAGGCGTCGTCCTACTGTATGATTTTTATACTGTGGTTGTACATAGTTGTGGGTGTGTAGCGTTTACTGCAGTGGAAACGTAGACCTACGTTGTGAAACAATTGAATCCACGCAGCTAAAATGCGTCGCGTGCGTGTCCGTGCACAGCGTGCGCCGCGGTGGGTTCTAATGCAATACCCAACTATACTACGTCAACTTCAACCATTTTCAAAAATAAGAAGACGTTAACACGGTAGGAATTAAACTATTTTGACCAGGCGCGGAAACGAATACGTTCGCAAGCCGATCAAATACTGTATCCTGATGGACGCAAAATCGCGAAATCATCCTATATTTCGCATAGTAGTAGGAATTTGTATCTAGATAGCTGATGTACAGACGCCAGCAGGTCAAGCTACCCGAAACTGTCAGATTTTCCCAATCAACCTTGAACCTAATGTTTTAGCAATAAAGTCGAAAATCTATTAAAGAAATCTGACAGATTGTAGTAGCTTGATGTGCTGGCGTCTGTACAGTCGTGGCCTTTTCCGCCTGATCATTTTTTTTTCTCTTAAGTCATGCGGAGGCGCCCCGCCCGGCTAGAGAGCGCTTCGTGTTGTGAGTGCAAGCAAAAATGAGCTTAGTGGTGATCAGGCGGGAGTGTCCGCCATTGTACCTGTCAAGGATATAACAATGTTTTGTACGAATGTCTTCGTCGTTTTGTCCTTGTATTTGAAATGAAACTTCTAATGCGACTTCCAACAAGGTTGCGTTAAACGTTTGACGCTACCATGGAGGGGGTATGAAAGCACTGTTGCGTTAAACGTTCAACGCTCCTGGGGAGGGGGAATAGAAAGAGGCAGAGTGATAGTGAATGCGTGACACTCGAACGCATGCGCGTAGTATACCTGTAGTTCACTAAAAATCAATTTCTACCCCTTCCTAATTTCATTTCCACATTACGAAGTTTCACTTCTTCATCGTCGATGTCCGTGACGGTGATGCCCAAAACCTTTGATATTCATTATGTCCTTTAATTTCATTTCAAGATGCTGCCTCCCGAAGAAAGCAGTTTTATCGTGGTAGAAAGTAAAAGAGCAATAAATCAAAACAATTATCGTGTTTGCGTACCGAGAACTTGGATAACATGTAACATACCAGGGAAGGTGGCCTTCGGGTATCCAGCTGGAGATGAGGACAGTATTGCAATGAGAGTTAAGAATAAAGAACGACGGGACTACAGCTGGAAGACTCACATCGGAGTAATACAATTTGAATCAGGTAATTTGTTTTTTTTTTAAATGAAAATTCTTTAGCAGCTTTTACTTTTTGGGATGGCTAAAAACTGTTAAATTCGCGTCAGATCGTCAGCTCGAATGCGCGAGTGTGCGTGTAGTTTAAAATAGATGGCGTTGTTTCAAATTTTTTCTACGACAGCGACATCTTTCGTTCTTGCAGAAATCTTTTGAAATTTCTGATATTTAAGCTAGATGGTGTTGTTTCAAGTTTTCACTTCTGCCGGCACTCCCGGAGTGAAACCCGTTTTTTTTAATTTAATTTCATACAAACGTAAATAAACTCACGACCTTGCTACTGCTACGCTACGTGTGGGGCTCGCAGAAACTGCAGAACACCGCACAGGCAGGTCACACCGCCAGCTGGCGGGCGGGTGAGGCATCGTTTCACCTCTTTGCATAAGTACTTTGGTTCACACCGCGAACTAACGAAAGAGCCCAAACCACGTATGAAAAAAACACAAAAAAGTGAAAAATAACTTTAGCTTCAGAAGTCGGTGACAAATAACTGAATCAAACAAACAAAAGTCACCGACTTCTGAAGCTAAAGTTATTTTTCACTTTTTTGTGATTTTGAAGTCGGTTTTATTTTTTTATTTTTTCCTTTTTTTTAGTTGAACAAAATATCTTTATTAATCACAAATTGGACATCAGTCTTACAATTTTAAAGTATATATTATACATTTAAACAATTAATTAAGCAAAAATAGTAGTAAGTAGTATGGTTAGTGTGATGGTTGGTATTGCTTTGCTTTCGCAAGTTTTACATTATTTACATTAGGTTTATTTTCGCTTAAAGCGCATCTTAAACCATGTTCCACATTGAGACGGCTTCTGGCCTTTTTTTCAGCGTAACCGACGTAGAAAAGCCACTCTCTCATCTATAGGTGGTGGCAACGGGTATTAGCATTTTTAAAGCTCTGTTTGATAGAATAGGATATTCGGCGCGGTACTTACTGCGTGGCAATCTATAATTTTATTAGATATTTGGTCTTAATTATTAGGTTCTTCGTTACCCTCACAAAAAACCTGTTTTACCCCCGCAGGGGTAATTACTCCCAGGTTCGAAACCACTGAGTTAGATGGATCACATTTAGGTATACATTTTGCGACGCGCACGGCGACGCTTAAATAATGATTCTTAAACTCATGTCTCTTACCAACAAGAAAAGTCATGATAACATAACATAACATCACACAGGTAGAGGTATACCTGTAAATTAATACGTTTGCATGTTTTATATTACAATTTCGTTTTCAGAATCTTATGAGGAAGCTGTTGGTTATCTCCCAACAATCTGTGGAGGGAAGACTGACCAAATTGAAGACAACAGCAATCAAAGTAAGTTCTAATATCAATACCTATTATTATTAAAACTGTAAATCTATTTAGAAGAATCTCAAACTATGTATTTCGGTTTCAGAATCTCATGAGGATACTGTTGGTTGTCTCCAAAATAGTTGGATAAGAATTAATGAACAAATTGAAGACATCAGCAATCAAAGTAAGTTCTAATATCAATACCTATTTTTATTTCCTTTATTTATTTTTAATACACAGCATAATAGGTGTTAAGCGAACAGATCGCGTTAGAAACACCACACTGCGCTCCATAACTCAAGTAGCTGATGTTGGAGAAAAAACAGCCAGGCTGAAGTGGGAGTGGGCAGGCCACGTGGCACGGATGCACCCGGAGAGATGGGCAAGGACCGTCACACACTGGTCGCCTGAAGAAGGACAGCGCCGTCGAGGTCGACCTCGGCGAAGGTGGCGTGACGATCTGATTGTGTTTGCGGGGCTAACATGGCCGGAGATCGCACAGAATAGAGAGGTATGGAAGGAGAAAGGGGAGGCCTTTGCTCAGCAGTGGGACACCATGTAGGCTAGAAAAAAAAAAAAAATATTTTTACACATATTAAATACCTACATATTTAAATATGCTAAACGTTTAAAAAAAACAGTTCAACTTTGGTGTCCAACTAGTCACCTACGTATTTAGGTTAACAACTCCGCACGGACTGCGAATTGCAAAAAGTCGTGTTAGTAGCAAAGGTTCTCCTTGAAAAGCTCTTTTTAATTATGTGTATCATATGGCTATGGGACCTTAGGGCAGATGTCTATACTTAAACATTTAATAGATAAAATAGTACAAACACATTTCCCCAGTTATGTGTGAGTCGCATGTAATAGAGGGTGAGCCTATTGCCAGCAAGCGGGTACAAATCCGGACTCCGTGGCTGCTACTGGGAAATTTCTAATGGAAAAAACCCGTTAAAATTTGGCCCTGCTTGTGAATCAAAGCCAGGACCTTATGCTCCGATAGTAGAGCTTGCAACCACTAAACAAAAGTCATGAGCAAAAAAAAATAAACCTTTTCCGTGTTTTATATTTTATTTAACAAATTCTTTTTCAGATGCGGATGTTGTCGACCTCGAAACAATCGGTGGAGGGAATAGTGAACAAATTGAAGATAATAGCAATCAAAGTAAGTTCTAATATCGATATTATTAAAACTGTAAATGGGTGAATATTCAGGATTCGTAAATTAGGTTCAAATGCTTCCAATTAAAATTTTTATGGATTTAATTAGTTGTAAACCAGGGATGTTGCGGATATTCACATCTGCATCGATTGGGACATCCGCATCCGCAATAATCGATGCGGATGTTCATGCGGATGCGGATGTAGCACAGGTCGCGACAAGAAAAAATTGGGTGGGTCTTTCGACTGGCCAATAGGAGTGAAGATTCGATGACAAGACCCGACGCGTTTGTTATTGTTTATTATATTTTGTGTCTCGTAAATCAATCATAACGTGTTTACTTGCGCTTATCGTATGAACATTGTAGTTTTTTAATGTAATTGTAAGTATACGACAGTGAGTATTGTCTGATAAGCGAAAAGAAAATTTGAATTTCGCGGGCTGCCCTAACGCTTCCGTCTTAAATCCGCAGCGCTATGACTTTACGACCTAATTCGGCTGGTTTGCGATCGCAGTCTATATCGAGACTGCAGGGCCTGGATAAGGCTCATTGTAAAATATGCAATAACAGCATCAAAACGAAGATTCTTAAAAAAAAATGTGAGCTTTCTAAATCCGCATCCGCGCCCGCGGATGTCAATAAATCTACATCCGCAACATCCCTGTTGTAAACGCACGCACGACACAGGAGAAATTCCAGTGGGGAGAAACGTTCAAAAAAATAGATGGATCAATCTGAATGTGTGATCCATCTAAATCATTATAGCTTTTTCCCAACTATGTTAGAATCGCCTTCCAGTCTAACCGGATGCAGCTAAATACCAGTACTTTTGTGTAAAATTTCGTAATTTCTTATTTTGAGGCTCATTTTGTTTATTTTTTAGGAAAATTAATTAAGTAATTCGATAGCCTCGGATAGCCTTTGTCGATAGAAATGATTAAATAATATGCCCTCAAAGTATCGGTAACCGTTAACCAAACACACTGTGCAGGTAAGTGCAACTAGTCTGCAACTAGTCAAATCCGCTGAAACTTATCGTCCGTAGAGTAAAATCAGAGAAGAAGAAAAATCTGAGACTTCTTCTCAGATTTTTCTTCTTCTCTTGCTCATCTTCTGTGATGCAAACCGGCACAGTCATGAGCTATCTGTGAATCTGTATTTACGTTTCATCTTATTTTCTTACAGTTGAACTAGTCACCGAACCAAAAAATTCGCTAAAACTGCGCATTAAGCTACGTAACCTTGACCAAAAATCAGAGAAGAAGAAAAAATCTGAAAAAAAGCATCACAAAAAACATTCAAAAGACAAAGTTCATAAATCTAAACATATTTCTGATAGAAGTTCTCCGAGCTCTGTAGACACTCGGGTAGGCACAGAATCATGTATGTCTTGTCAAAGTTCAGAGAGTTCGCCAAAAAGTCTAGAATCGGAAATCAGTAACTCAGGTCATTCTGTACCAGAAACTCATTTGAAAAATCATAATAATGACTCTTATTCCTCAAAGAGAATATTATTAGAAAGTCTTGACGCTGAAAAAGAAAATAATGAGGGTCTGTGGTCTGAAGATCGACAATTAGTGGAACATATGTACATTAACATAATCAGACATGTTCAGTATATGAAAACAACGGCGTTGGAAATGAAGAAGTCTCATCTGATAGTAATGGAACATAAGAAAATTTTAAATAAAATAGCTGCGAAGTATAAAATTCCTCTACCCCCTGTCACAGATCCTATAGAAAGCGAGAATGAACGAAATGGTGATCCGTTAAAAGAAGAAAGCGTGCACGATGATGAGATAGAAACCCAAGGTGATGATGAAATGAAAAATGAAGCGCAAGTTATCGAAGAGAATGACAATACATCAAAGGAAAACCTGCTTGTAGAAAGGAAAAATGCCGAAAGACTGCTGGAAAGTGACAATCAGACATCTGATGACGAATCCTCTGAAGACTTTTTGTCATCGCCTCTGGAGAATGTTAAATTTAGAAGAAAGAACATTAACAAGGACAACAATATCCACACTCTAAAGCATCCGCGCCCAGGCAAAGGGTTAATAAAGATAGGAAGAAATTCTCGCTTTTATATAAGCGCTAAAGGGTTAGAAAAAGCTAAACTTATTTCTACAGATGTAAAACAGTTTGCACGCCAACTCTTCAAGGAAGCTTTTACTCATAAAGCATTGGCTACATGTTCGATGACTGGTTATAATAGCCCAGCATTACATTACGAGGCTAAAACCATTCTTCAAAATTATGCATTGAGATATGGCCAAAATGTAGGATGGGACAGTATAGAACCAAAAGAACTTGAGAGAAATTTGAGTAGGCTTTTGTGGAATACTAGAAGAAATAACTCTTCTGCTAAGTGTACTAAGGATGGAAAGAAAACTCGCCGATGGAAACGACAGAGGGCCAAGCGCGCCTTGTCAATCGGCTTGCGGTTGAAACGCCCAGCGCACGCCGCCGCTGCGCCTTCCGCAAAATATGGTGAACTCGAATCTAGACGGGGTTATCAGTGATGGAAACAAAATAAATATTTTAAGTACATCATCGCCTGTCGAGCCTTTTGGTATCATATGTCGGTTTCCCGTCTAACTGGATGCAGCTGAATACTAAATGTTACTTGGAGCGACTGCCTATCTGGCCTCCGCAGACCACTGACTGGGTAGCACTAACCTCTTTATAAGACTGGATGTCAGGTTTTCAGGCTTCAGACTAGGCGTTATATTACCTAATGTCAAATATCTGAAAAAGATTTTAAAAATACTAGGTCATTCTACTATAATCTACGTCTACCTCAGTTTACTTATAAAACACGGGTTTAACTGATTTTAAATGAGAATATTAAGGCTAATTTTTTTTCTCTTTTTTTGTAGAATATGCTTCATGTTTCTGTCTTTGCAGATATTTTGTCACAGCACTGCAAAAGTTTTCAATGTTAAGAATTAAGTTTAAACTTGTAACGTTGTTGTTTTGAAATAAATTAGCTTGCTACAACAGTAGCCACGTTAGTTAAGTATAAAAATAATGCTTCAGCAGGGCACACGAAGGTAGATGTACTCTTGCGTTATATTTATATCTGTGGGATTGTATAGTGCTACATTGTTATTTTGCACGTGGTTATAAGTGGAACTAGCGCAGCTATATTGTTTATTCAAGACAATTTCATAAATGCTTACGAACAGCGCTCTCCTGACAATGTCATTCATGCCCCCAAAAGAGCCATGCTGCGTGATAGTCATCCTTATGAACAGCTTTTATTATGGGACCAAACTTGTAATTGCGAAAAACATATGCTATTCTTGATTCCAGATTTGGTCTAACGTATTTGATCATCGTATTTTTGATTTGCTGTACTTGTTCGCAAGACGTGTCGCACTGGTCGAACAAATCAAATTTCTCTCACGCGTTGAACTTAATTATTGATGCCTGCCTGGGCCCATAACCTGTTCGCAAGACGTGTCGCAGTGGCCGAATACAAACGACGAGTTGGGCAAAATATACTTTATTTACTGAGATCACAGAGATATTACAGGAGGCACATGGAATTAGGTTAAAAAGAGGCGATGACATTTTGCAGAAGCGAAAGAGAAAAAAGTACAGTGTTACCAGGACTTACAATATCTAACTTACTTTTTAATAACAAAATGTTGCCAGATATGGAGTGTACCAAATTATTTCAACAGTACTTACATTGTAATACCACGCTTTTAAAAATGTGTCAATATTTTAAGATTTAGTCTTAGTAGATAGGTTAAAGATAGAATATTTTTTTATTGTAAACCAAACATTTTAGCTATTTTACAATTGTTATTACTAATTCTATGGCAGTGTTGGGTAAATCAACTATTTTTTTCAATCAAATTATGTCTAATTTAATCGTGATGAAGACTTTATACTTAGCAAAGACTAAAGTTATTAGTCGTGAGTTATCAGTCATGACTCGATTAATGCTTCTGAATATTTGTTTTTTATTTGGATAATCAAAAACAATTAAGACTGATTTTGATATGTAAATATTTTTTTTGTAGTTTATCTTCGGAAACCCACCATAAAAACAATTTTAATAATTTTATAATTAAATATTTCTGTGATTAATATAGACGAATAAGTAAGTATGAGACGACTGAAGTGCACTTAAACCCGTATCTATAAACAAATCAAACTGATTACTTGAGTAAAAGTAATTATTTTAGATACGATTATTATTCTGTACTTTAGTGCCTAA
The DNA here is from genome assembly GCA_950005105.1 of Lycophotia porphyrea. Lineage (NCBI taxonomy): Eukaryota > Metazoa > Arthropoda > Insecta > Lepidoptera > Noctuidae > Lycophotia > Lycophotia porphyrea. The sequence continues at coordinate 840,921 of OX465410.1, read as the reverse complement.
TTGCTTGGATTTAGAACTGTCACGAGATAGAACTCTTAGCTTTCCTTTCTTTGACGGTTCTTACTTTACGTTTTTGCCCATGGTACTTGGGGTCGGTGCAACACGTTTTTTTAAGTTTATATGCTTATCTATTGCATCAAAATGTATACATTTATACTTAGTTATGCAAATATTTTTAAACTCAAGTAATTTTTTTAACTTGATTATAGATACAGGTGTTAGACTATTGTTTTATTAAATGTTGTGTGATCAATTTTAACCATAAATGATCAATCATAATTATTTGATTAACACTGTGACTAATCAATAATTAGAGTCACTAGAAATGATTAAAACTAATAAGGCATTAGTCATCGCACATGATTAACGTAGCAATTCAATCATTACTCAACTAAGTTCTGCCCAACACTGTCCTATAGTGGTCTTACTGCCCATTTCAGAGGTATTTTAAATTGATATTAATACTATAATATTAAGTTTGTTTTTGAACTAATTATGTTTTCATAGTAATGTGATCTTTTGATTTGTGGATTATTCAAAGATTTCTTTCAATTTTCTGAAAATATTATTACGAAATGTGTGATATAAGTAATAATAACAGATTTTTTTGTTCCTTTCTCTTATAATCTTATATTCGATACATCTTCACGAATAATTAATTAAATAATTTTAAGGAAGTCATAATAATGATTGTTTTTTATACCTACGCTTATTTTTATATTGAAACAGATTAAAATCGTTTTTAAGTATATTACATTCGTTTTATTTTAGTTTAACTGTCTGTATACTAATATTATGTTGGGGTCAATTTCCAGTGTAAGCGTATGCAGCTGGAAACCACTATTTTATATTGAGTGACTGCCTATCTGACTTCTACAGCCCTTACAACCTAGACAGAAGTCCGAAAGTCTCGCAAATAGCCTTACCGACTGTCAGAGTTTCGGACATAAGCCCGAAACTCTGACAGTCGGTAAGGCTGTGTTGAAGACAAAAGTCTTCTGACAACGACAGTCACAGACACAGATCCAAGGCTACCTCTAGCTGTTTGATTAAATGCCACCTCTGATAGTTAAACTACAACTGTCTAGGCCGAGCTTATCAGAAAGATTCTTTAGTTTAGTCACATTAGGATGTCAAAGGGGTTTAATTTTTTTCTCCTGCCCCGTTTTAATTAGTTTTCAAAAATACAAGCATGCAGAAAACCTGCATCATCAATACAACCAAGTTTTGTATGACAAAATCTTGTATTGGATCACGTTTCTGAGATACAATCTTCGCCATGACTTTGATTTTATTGAACTTTTACTTTTATTTTTTTTAGTCCTGTCAAATTAACCAGAGCCTGACACAAGTTTAGACGTGATTAAAAAGTTCACTACTAAAATTATATCAAATTACGTCAGGTGCTGACTAATTTGACAGGACTAAACTAATATTTATCTTCTGCCCTTTTCATAATGAAATAGAAAGAAAAAGATGCACTCAACTTAAATTTAGTTTAGTTTGTGAACAAAGGAATCTGCCGATTCCTTTGTTCACAAAGTAAACCAAAGTCTGTTTAATTGTTTATTTTTCATTACTGCAATTTATTGTTTTGACATCCAATTGTGTATTTTGATAATATTTGTTTATTTTAATGATGAAATATGACTGGACCTTTGACATTTTTTGACATCTGCTGTGATAATCTATGTATGTCATCTATGTATTTGAAATCTTATATTAACCTTTGTTAAATGGTTTATTTTTTATTACATGACATCTAATCTTGAATTATAATTTTGCTAATGAATTTATAAATTATTATAGGTTTCTAATTTTTATTATTGTTTCAATTAATTGACATTTTATATGTTATAGTAATTTAAAGTTCCAGTTCTTCTTATATAATAACTTCATAAGATAATGATTGCATGGAACACTTAAGTACTGATAAATTGGTTTTAAATAAATATATTTATTTGTTCATATTTGTACGCTTCACGGCAAAACATAGAGGATCGAACTATGTATATTGTAACAAAATATATTATACATATTATATTATTGTAACATAACCTATGTTTACAAATAAAAGTTTCTTATTCTAGCAAAAGTTCTTATTGAAAAGCTGATAACTGGTGGTTTTATTGCTATAGCTTACCCAGAAAATCATAACTTCGGTGCTCAAATAGTTTTTGTGTATGCGTGTATATTATGTAATTTAGGTGTGTTTACGGAGAGAAATTAAATACGCTGGAACTTGGATATTTCTTTATTTGAACGAATTACAATGGAGTACTTATTTAGGTTATAAGCGCGTCTAAAGTCTAAGGTTGTTATTACGGGCAAACTAGTGTCGCCGAGCGCTGTGCGTACGACGAAATCAAAATGCTGCGTAAGCGCTCCTACACTATTCCTCCCCTTTTTTTAAAACACAAGGTTATTTTCAAAATTATTTCTAAAGTCCAATAATAACATTATCAAATAGGTACATTTCTGTCTAGCAGTCAAGTTACAAAGAATTTGCTTATACATCATTTAGTTACAATAAACAATGTCGTTACCAGATATCATGCAGACGGTGCGCGATTACGCCACTTAAAATGTACGCTTTAAACAATGCTATGGATTCAAAGTTTTAAGTTATATTATCAAACTGTCATTACAAAAGGTACTTGAAGCAGTGTTTGATTTTAAACATCAAACATATACATATTCCCAATTGCACGACCGAACACATGGCATGCGGCTCACGGCGAGTATGGCGTGCGGCCCACGGTGACATGGCGTGCAGCCCACGGCGTAATTCCGGTGCCCTCGGCTAAAAATCTGCGATCTTGCGGGTAATGGAGAAAAGTGAGAGGGAATATTCGTCAGCTGCCATTTTCTATTCCATTAGTGTTCTGTCTGTTCTGTCTGGTTACATCAATAAATCCGAACGGACAGCGCATTGGCGAAAGTCGTATTACTGGCAAAGGTTCTTTTTGAAAAGTTCTATCTAATTATTTATTTCTTATTACTAAAGTTTACCCAGAAAAACTTAATTGGTTGCCTAGAAAATCATAGCTGCGGTATCCAACTAGCCACCTATTTAGGACAATAACTCCAAACGGACTGCGAATTGGCAAAAGTCATGTAAGTAGTGTGGTTCTCCTTGAAATGCTTTTTTTCAAATTATGTATATTTTGTGGCTGCTGGACCTTGGGGCTGATGCCTTTACTTCAAGGCCCATTCTCCTTTGACCTTACTGGATCGCCATAAGTCAAGGCTTATAGTCACATGTATCTGTCAAAAAACCGATATTTAGCAATGACAATTCCGGTTATACGAAAATCGAAATAAAATGACATCAAAGTTTTTGTAAACAATTTTATTTTTCGCTTTTGTCGTAGTCGGGATTTAGTTCGCAATTTATTTATTTTCTACATCGATGACATTTCTAATTAGTGGCGTAGCGGGATTTTTTTTTCAAGTAAAAAAAACAAAAGGTTTTAAATTTAAAAAAAGTGATAGACTAGGCTTAAAAGGTAATTAAAAGCTAAAGGTTTTAAATAATAAGGTATACCATCTTGGAAATTATCAAAAAAAAGTGACAGCGAAGCGAGCTCAGGAATATTGAGCACCGATTTCAAGAGCACCAAAGATTTTCCCTTTTGAGCAAAGGGAATATGTTTAGTACTAAGCATTAGTGCTCTTGAAGTCGGTGCTCAAATGGGAATACTCCGAGCACCTCAGATAGACTATATATTCTTTTAACTATCCTTAAAGCTTAAAGAGGCCTACACCCAGCCGTTGTCGAATTCGGGCTGGGGATGAAGATGATGATTCATATAAAGGGTGTAAACAGACTCTTAACGAAGCCGAAACACACTTGTTCTTCTCGTCATTGCGATTTTTTTTTTGTTCTAGACCATACCTGGGAACCTTCTAGTTACGGAGATATTGGGGGTCAAAGTTCCAACTTTTTGACATGTTTTTTTTAAATACCTGTTTTTAATGTAAGATTTTTACTTTAAACACCTCCAGGACCCCCTTACTATTCAATCCATTCATCAGCACAATGTTTTGAGTGCGATACATTGAGTCCTACTGTAAAACGTGATTTTTCAGCCCAAAAAATAAAAGTCGTTTCCCAGCACAAATTTTTGCGTAAAGTTACTTAGTTTGATGTACATAATGCTTGGTTGACGGCTTCGTGAAGAGTCTGTTTACACCCTGTATGTACTTAGATAGAGTAGTTTTTCATCGACTTGCGCATAACAGATTCCAATTACAAAGTATTTAATTTACAAAGGACACAAGAGCGATTTCGATAATTTTATCACACGGCCACAGATAAGTACCTGTCATATTTTATTTTCACCAATCACACTAATGGTATTATATTTATTTTTTCGACTTGAGCATGAGTTTTAGGAAGATTAAGAGACCCTAGCTGATGGAGCGAGCGAAGCGGGCTATACGAGGTACTACGTGAGCGCTGCGTACGACGTACGCGGGCGTGCAAGGCGTGCGCCCACGCCACACTCCGGGGGGCGGGTAATCGAGATATTACATAAGAGTCACGTGATCCAATGTCATATTGCGCTCACTTACTATTTTTCTAGTATCAAACCTATCCCGGGCATGGGTTCTTCGTAAAGTATCTGTGCCGTATAGGTCGGAAACCAACACCCGGTTGTCACCACTGCGGGGAATGCCCCAACGATAAGGTGCAGTACACTCTGGAGGAGTGCCCAGCCTGGGCTGTGCAGCGCCACGATCCTGTCACGGCGGCGGCGGGCGGTCGGTGCTGCGGGTAATCTCTCGCTTTCGGTCGGGGTTCAGGCTGTCGGTTCCGTCGCCTCCTTTTGCGAGGAGGTGATGGTCTTAAGGGAGGCATCGGAAAGGGAGTGGGAGAACGCAACCTCCCTATCCGCAGCAGACGCACCGAGCGCAGGAGGGCGCAATATGATCTCCGCTAGCACGCGCACATAGGTAAGGTGCGGCCTGCGGGTGGATGGTGAGGTGTGAATGCTCCTCTCATATTGGTCGCAGCGTGATATAATAATATATCCTATAGCCTTCCTCGATAAATGGTGTATCCAACACTAAAATATTTTTTCAATTCGAACCAGTAGTTTCAGAGATTAGGACGTTCAATCAAACAAAACAAACTCTTCAGCTTTATAATATTAATAATAGTAAATACAGATTGTATTCTACGATGTATTCTTATTTTAAATAAATTGTTATTTGATGCAATTGGTCTGTAAAAAAATACTAATGTGCTTCGACGGACAATTTTGTTTAAATCCCTTACAAATCAAATAAATAAATCAAGCGCACTGGCTTCAAGGTTAAGCAATGCTTTAAGCGGTCGGTCCGTGGATTGTGATATATTGAGCCCCGACCATAGGAATATAAATAGCAGATCCTAGCTGTCACTTCTAGATCTTTCACTGTCGTTGCAAGTAAACAGAAGCTTGAAAATTTGATAAACAGTCTTATCAAGGGGAATCGCATTACTTAGTAACTAGGATTGGAGGTCAGACTAGGCAGTCACCCCAGGTAAAATACTGCTGTTTAGCTGCATCCGGCTAGACAGGAAGCTGACCCCAGCATAGCATTAGTATAGAAGAACTTGAAAGTTAAACAAAAATAAAACGAATGTTAACTTCTAAACGATTTTAATGCGTTTCAAACATTCAATATAAAAATAAACAATAAACGTAGGTAAAAAAAAAACATTACTATGACTTCCTTAAAAATATTTAAATCTAGTAAAAACAAATTTTACAATACATATAACGTCAAATTAAACTAGTAGGCGAAACTTCAGCGACGTAGACGCGGTGACGTTTGTGCGTCGGCCTCAGACCAAATAAAAAACTAAAACAGCACTGTAACATGAAGCCAGAACAGTGACGTGAAGCCGGTTTTGTATACGTGTGTGCACTGTGAGCTTAGTTTTTGAGCGTAGTTTAATTGTAGTTTGACGAAAATGTGTGCGTGTGAGCGTGTATGCACAGAGCGAGGCGTGGTTTTGCGCATGCTTCACTGAATTGTTCGCAGTGCTGTCTTGGTTTTTTATTTGGTCTGAGGCGTCGGCCGTCGGTGTCCCTTCGACCTTATATTTATTTATTATTTACAGAAAATTTTCAACAGATCAAAAGATCCTATGATAACATTCTTAGTTCACGAACTATTATATTTAAAATCGGCGGTAAGACCACCATTGTAAAAAGTGTAGGACAAAACTTAGTTATACGTTATAAAATACGTCAATCATGCTTGATGAATTTATTAATTTTATCAAAATGATTAAAATTACGTGGCTCTAATGATTAATTAGTCACAGTGTTAATCAAATACTCATGATTGATATTATTATCAATCACGAGTATTTTTTTTTTTTTTTTTTTTTTTTTTTTTTTTTTTTTCTAAATAAAACACCAGTCTAAGTGCATTTGAGTCGTCTAGTCTAATAGTCTACTAAATTAATCACAGTAATATTTCATAATAAAATTACCTTTATGATGGGTTTCCGAAGACAAATTATAAAAAAAGGTGTGTGTGTACTTATGTACACGCGTTAGAAGTTATACTTCTTTGGCGTCTGAAGAAAAATTAAAAAAAACAAAACTGCAGTAAATATCGAAGAAAAATGTTAAAATCAATCAAAACAGTATAGGTATACAGTAAGTACTGTATATTCAGTTTCCTTACTTATAAGTTAAGTTAGTCATTTAAAGAAATATATATTATTAATTCTATTCTGCAGCCAACTTCATCATGTCGTTTTTTTGGGACATCGTGCGCGCGCAGTTCATGAATTCACTCTCATCCAAACGCGCACAAAAGAAGTATAACTTCAAAAATATACAGGTTGGAACGGACACCGACGCGAAAACGGTGACCACATATTCAGTACATGGAGGAGCTCGTGTGGCGGGCTTTTTTATCCATTTATAGCTTTAATCAATTCCTGATTGATAACTCACGACTAATTATTTAATTTAATGACTTGAGTCATTTTATGCAAAAAGTCTTCATTATGATTCATTTACCCACCACTGCCATAGAATTATTAATAACTATAATGTAACATAGTTAAACAAATAACAAATAGTTTTGGTTTACAATAAAATATATTCTATCTAATATCCTATCTTAGACTAAATCTTAAAATAATATGACACATTGAAAAGCATTACTGTGTAAATAAATACAATGATAATGGGGGCTATCGTTTTTAAGCTCCCCCGATGGCGCCACTGTCGAGTAAGGTCCTGTCATTAATTCTATTTTATACTCTTCTCCTCTTTGGAAGAAACCACAATTTTTGGACAAAATTGACCAAATTATTCGCAACATATTAACATCCATTCTTAATGTGGCCCTGGACGACCGAGCGTGGCTGCATGCCACCCTACCAATTCGTTTTGGTGGCCTCGGCGTCCGCAAAATTTTTAGTGTAAGCTTACCGGCTTTCCTGTCCTCTGTCCACAGCACTGAAAAGATAACCAGGAAAATTTTAACTCTCTCCCTGGTTGTCTCGGAAGTGCCGTGCTTGACCGACGCCGAGGACGCCTGGAAAGTGGCTTGCCCAGATACGGATCGGCCCGAGAACCCGTTTTCCCAGAGACAGTGGGATGAGCCGCTCTGCAGGTTGGTACGGAATAAATAAATTAATACGTCTACCAATACTGCTGAGCGTGCCCGCCTGCTGGCTGTGGGTGAGTGGGAGTCGGGCCTCTAGCTTCAGGTACTACCGTCACCTAATATAGGCACTATGCTAGATGACACAACTTTCCGGCTTGCTACATGTTTGCGTTTGGGCGCTCCTTGTGGGGCTCCACATCGCTGTCAATGTGGTGAAGCAGTCGACTGCCTCGGACACCATGGTCTTTCTTGTAGTAAGAGTGCAGGTCGTATTGCGCGGCACGCTCTAGCATTAATGATCTCATCCGTCGTGCTCTTGCCACCGCCGGTGTGCCAGCTGTCTTAAAACCCACTGGCTTGGCACGCGTCGATGGGAAGAGACCAGATGGTTTGACCATAATGCCATGGAAGTTAGGTAGGCCTTTGGTGTGGGACACAACTTGCGTCGACACCCTTGCGCCATCCCATCTTCCTAACACAGCGGGCTGCGCTGGGGCGGCTGCTGCTGGTGCTGAAAACCTCAAACGGCGCAAATACAATAATTTAATTGGTAGTTATGTGTTTGAGCCGTTTGGGGTTGAAACACTAAAGCCATGGGGTCCGAGTGCCCATTTAGTATTTCGGAAAATCTCCAAGCGGTTGGACGACTCTACACGTGACCAGAAGGCGGGCCTATTTTTTGGCCAAAGAATCAGCATTGCCATCCAACGTGGCAAAGCTGCCAGCCTTCTGGGCACTTTTCCTGTTGACAGCGATGTGGACGAATTTTTTTGACGCCCTGTAACCCTTTTGATACTTGTACATATTTTTATTACTATTATAGATTTGTAGCTTGTAAATAATGTAACTATAATTTTATACTTTAAAGTATAAATAACTTCATAAAAAGTTTATTTCATTTCTGATATCAACATAGTGTAAACTTCAAATACATATTTACAAATATTCTCCCTAATATTAACAAGCATGAAACATTTAAAAATCATTCTACCTCCAAGTACTAAAAAATAAGATCCTAAGTTGCTACTTAAAATCTTCAAGTCATAATTAATCAGGAATGGCTCAATCTAGACCAGAATCATGAATATTAGTTAAAATACGTGATAAAAAAGCACATAACGCGCGAATACTCTATGACATCTGACATTTCGGAAGACCTTACTCTACACGAACGCCTCTATCGGCGAATTCATGCGCGATAGCCCCCATTAGACCAAATCAAGAAATCAATAATAGCATATTGGCATATTAGCATGTTGTTCATAAGGATGAGTGTCGCGCAGCATGGTTCTTTTAGGGTGAATGACATTGTAAGGAGAGCGCTGTTCTTAAGTATTCATGAAATTGTCTCGAACAAACAATATGGCGGCACTAGTCCTGGCCATGGCCGCGCGCAAATCACGTGGCACTATACAGAGTGTCCAGTAAATAGCACGACATACTGCAAGGGGTGAAAGCTTGGGTCAATACCTACCAAAACAACACAATAAAGGGTGTAAACAGACTCTTAACGAAGCCGAAAGGCACTTGTTCTCCCCGTCATTGCCGGGAACCTTCTAGTTACGGAGATATTGGGGGTCAAAGTTCCGACTTCTTCACAAGTTTTTTTTTAAATACATACTATTCAATCCATCCATCAGCTCAATGTTTTGAATGCGTTACATTGGGACCTACCGTAAAACGTGATTTTTCAGCCCAAAAAAAAAGGTTGTTTCCCAGCACTATTTTTTGCGTAAAGTTACTTAGTTTGATGTACATAATGCTTGGTTAACGGTTTCGTGAAGAGTCTGTTTACACCCTGTATATGTTCAGCAAAATCTTACTACCTACGAATTTACAGTTATACAAATTTTCCGAAATATCGAAATAAATCTACCTTGAAACGGATTCTTGTTTTTGTTAGAAAAAAGACTTATCAATGAGTAAACTAACTATTCACATAATTTGATATAAAAAAATACTAGAAAAGGATTTTTTCATTACGAGATGCTTAAAAATCTGTTTCAAGGTAGAAATTTTTCGATATTTCGGAAAATTTTGTAAATCTGTATATCCGTAAGATTTTGCTGAACATATATTGTGTTGTTTTGGTAGGTATTGACCCAAGCTATCACCCCCTGCAGTATGTCGTGCTATTTACTGGACACCCTGTAAATCACCGCCCCGCCCCTTCCTTTCCTCTTATTTCAATTACATTTTGTAAAGAGATTCACTGAAAACATTTGCAGTATTATATCTACAGTATTGTAACTAAGAATTTGCACAGCCAAAAACGTGTATCATATTCTACAAAAAAAGAGAAAATCTTTAGTCTTAATATTCTCATTTAAAATCAGTTAAACCCGTATTTTTGTAAGTAAACTGAGGTAGATTATATAGTAAAATAACCTTTAATTTTAAAACAGTTTGATAGGTGACATTAGGTATAATCAGAAGCCTAGAAGTCTGACATCCAGTCTTAAAAAGAGATTACCCGTAAATTTCTAGAATTCAGCTGCATCCAGTTAGACTGGAAGCCGATTCCAATATAATTGGGGAAAGTCTCAACATCATCATCATTTCAGGAGGCCTCCCCTGGTTTTGCCATAATCGCTACGCTTGGCAGGCGGGTTGGCGATCGCAGTACGATTGTTACAAAGGCACAGAGAACGCTGCTGCCCATTTTCTGTTAAGTCCCTTAGTAGCCTCTTACGATACCCTCGGGAAGATATGGGATGGTGCTATTCTTTACGTCCGACACCATACAGTACAAGGGCAAAGTTGATAGAGACGGCAGATGATAATGTAGTATAGGCATAGCTGGGTATTAACTCGTTAATCCGTTAATCGTTAATTAACGAAGTTAGCATTTCAACTAACGGATTAACTTCAAGTTAACTTTAAAAAATGTTAACGGACTCGTTAACTTCCGTTAAATTTCTTCAAATCCGTTAATCGTTAATCCAGTACCTAATATTTACTAAGAACCGCGCCGAGCCACGCTGCCGCCGTCGTAAAAACACGTTCTGACAAGTATGTTCGGAACTTGCCGCGAGTGAACCGGAACTAGGTACCTAGTTAAGTATTGTCGGTAAACCAACAGTTTTTTATAAGCAGGTCATTAACGCAACGATATAGAAAATGCAATTTTAATCACATGTTAACGGATTAACGATTAACGTTAATCTGCGTTAAATCTTCCGAAATGTAACGCTTTAACGTTGTTAACTTTTCTAGTAACGGATTAGCGATTAACGAAGTTAATTACGGTGCCCAGCTATGGTATAGTTTCAAATATTTACTTCCTTTCTACCTATGTTTTTGTTTTCCTTAATCTGTTTCTTCTAGTATTTGCCAAAAATTTACTCAAATTTTTCTCAAGCTCTTTATGGTCTATACTAACCCATCCTACATCTTGGCCATATTTCAATGCATATCTTTTAAGAATAGTTCGAGCCCTATAATGCAGTGCTGGTTTAGCAAACCCAGTCATCGAGCATGAGCACAATGCTTTCGGAGTAAAAGCTTCCTTGAAGAGTTCGCGCGCAAACTGTTTTACATCTTTACTAGTACGTTTAGCTCTTGCTAACCCCGCAGCGTTTATATAAATGCGAGAATTTCGTCCTATCTGTATTAATCCTTTGCCGGGGTACGGATGCTTTAGAGTGTGGATATCGTTCGCTTTGCTAATGGCTTTTCCTTTATATTTGACAACTTCTGGCGAAGACGGTAAGTAATCTTCAATAGATTCGTCATCAGTATATATCTGGCTGTCTGAATCGCTTTCCAGCAATCTATCGGGATTTTCCCTTTCTTCAAGCAGATTTTCCTCTGATGTATTGTCATTTTCTTCGGTAACTTGTGATCCATTTTCCATTGAATCATCATCTTGGGTTTCCATCTCAACATCCTGCAAGTTTTCTTCGTCAAACGGATACACTTCGAACTTCTTCACTTCTTCGAACGGATAGTCTTTTCGTCCCTTCTCTTTCTCTACAGAACCTGTGACGTGTAGTGGAATTCTATACTTCGCAGCTAATTGATCTAAAGTTTTGTTATTTTCCGTTGCTATCAGTTGAGACTTTTTCATTTCCAACGCCGTTGTTTTCATATACTGAACATGTCTGATTATGTTTATGTACATATTTTCCACTAATTGTTGGTCTTCAGACAACATACCGTCATTATTTTCGTTTTTAGCGTGAAGACTTTCCAATAATATTGTCTTTGAGGAATAAGAGTTATTATTATTGTTTTTCAAATGAGTTTCTGGTACAGAATGACCTGAGTTACTGATTTCGGATTCCAGACTTTTTGACGAACTCTCTGCACTTTGGCAATCCGCTTGATAAGACATACAGGATTCTGTGCGTACCTGAGTGCCCACTGAATTCGGCGAACTTCCTTTAATGATATTGTCTGTCAATGAAAGTTGTTCCATATACTTGTGTTTAGATTTATGAACTTTGTCTTTTGAATGTTTTCTGTGACGTTTTTTCTCTGATTTTTTCTTCTTCTCTGATTTTTGGTCAACTTTACGTAGTATAAGGCGAAGTTTTAGCGAATTTTTTGGTTCGGTGACTAGTTCAACTGTAAGAAAATTACATACAAGCGATGTTACCACTTTGAGTAAAAACAGATTCACAGATAGCTCATGACTATGCAGGCTTGCATCACAGAAGATGAGCAGTTCTTGTGCTTCTAAACTGGACTTCGCCACATGTATACAGGGCAAAGAACTTTGGTAATCACCCCATAACCCAGGCACTATCTGTGAAATAGTCACACCAAAGCATTGCTCGCGTTTTTTGGAGAGTTAGGGCAGGTAGAAAGATCAATTTTCCCACATGAATGCGACATTTTCGCTTGATTGTGGAGTTGTGAATATACCAGCCGGTTTGTGGATACAATACAACATACGCAAATTAAATGGTTATCAAGAAGTTTTGATAATAAAGAGATTCGTAATATTAAAGAAACTTACTTTGATTGCTGTTGTCTTCAATTTGTTCACTATCCCCTCCACCGATTGTGTCGAGGTAAACAATATCCTCATGAGATTCTGAAACCGAAATAAATAGTTCGAGATTTCTTAAAATAGATTTACAGTTTTAATAATATCGATATAGAACCTTACTTTGATTGTCTTTATCTTCAATTGGTTCACAATTCCCTCCACAGATTGTTTCGAGGTCGACAGCATTCACATGAGATACTGAAAACGAAATAAATAGTTCGAGATTGTTTTTAATAGATTTTCAGTTTTAATAATATCGATATTAGAACTTACTTTCATCGCTGATGTCTTCAATTTGTACACTACACCCTCCACCGATTGTTTCGAGGTCAACAGCTTCCTCATAAGACCCTGAAACCGAAATAAATAGTTTGAGATTTATTAAAATAGATTCACAGTTTTAATAATATCGATATTAGACCTTACTTTGATTGTCTTTGTCCTCAATTGGTTCTCGATACCCTCTACCGATTGTTTCAAGGTCGAGAGCATCCCCATGAGATTCTGAAACCGAAGTAAATAGTTCGAGATTTCTTAAAATAGATTTACAGTTTTAAGAATATCGATATTAGACCTTACTTTGATTGTCTTTGTCTTCAATTGGTTCACTATTCCCTCCACACATTGTTACGAGGTCGACTGCATATAAATGAGATTCTGAAACCGAAATAAATAGTTCGACATTCCTTAAAATAGATTTACAGTTTTAATAATATCGATATAGGACCTTACTTTGATTGTCTTTGTCTTCAATTGGTTTACTATTCCCTCCACAAATTGTTTCAAGGTCGACAACATTCACATAAGATTCTGAAACCGAAATATATAGTTCGAGATTTCTTAATAGATTTACAGTTTTAATAATATCGATATAGGACCTTACTTTGATTGTCTTTGTCTTCAATTGGTTCACTATTCCCTCCACAAGTTGTTTCGAGGTCAACAGCTTCCACATGAGATTCTGAAAACGAAATAAATAGTCCGAGATTTTTTTTGAATACAAATAGATTAACAGTTTTAATAATACCGACATGGGACCTTACGTTGATTGCTGTTGTCTTCAATTTGTTCACTAGTCTCTCCCCAGCTTGTTTGGAGAGAACCAACAGCTTCTTCATAAGATTCTGAAAACGTATAAATAAACACGGAAAAGTTTTAATTTACTTTTTCATGACTTTTGTTTATTTGGTTTAGTGGTTGCAAACCGGGCATGGGTTTAATACAAAACTTGGGCGAAATGTAATGGGTTTTTCCTTTATAAATTTCTCAGTAGCAGCCACGGAGTCTGTACCCGGTTGCTGGCAATAGGGTCACTCTCATTACATGGGACTCAGACATACATAACATCTGATCATATGTTATGTTATCATAACTTTTCTTATTGGCAGGTGACTTGAGTTTAAGAATCAATATCTAAGCGCCGCCGTACGCGTCGCAAAATGTTTAGATATACTTATGATCCATCTAAACTGTTTTATTTTAAAGGTTCCCCAGCACTGGGAATTTCTCCTGTGTCGTGGGTGTGATTAAAACAAATTCGCCAACTGCTGATGGCTCTGTAGTCAGCCATGCCATGTAAAGTTCATGTTCTTTGATTGGTTTAAAAGCAAATGATAACTAGTGTACGGTATGAAGTTGATCCTTGCCGTGGCCGACATGGAGATCTCTAAATAAACTCTGAACCCAAGTCGGCCGTACCAAAGACAATCTCTTCAGATGGAGGTTCATGGACGGCTCAGATCTCAATTGTGTATGCAGCGTGTCTCCACCGACAATGAAACCTTCCATGTTGCGCTGCATGGCCTGTCACCTGCTCATTTGACGATCTAATGACTGCTCAGCATTCGCGATTTCGACCACTAGACCATCGAGACAGTCAAAGACAAATAACCTGATTCAAATTGTATTACTCCGATGTGAGTATTCCAGTTTTTGTCGGCTGGTTCTTTATTCTTAACTCTCATTGCAATACTGTCCTCATCTCCAGCTGGATACCCGAAGGCCACCTTCCCTGGTATGTTACATGTTATCCAAGTTCTCGGTACACAAACACGATAATTGTTTTGATTTATTGCTCTTTTACTTTCTACCACGATAAAACTGGTTTCTTCGGGAGGCAGCATCTTGAAAAGAAATTAAAGGACATAATGAATATCTAAGGTAGTGGGCATCACCGTCACGGACATCTACGATACTAAATCTGCGAATTTCGCAATCGAATTTTGGTTTGCTGTAAGAAAACCCAATTTTGGGTTAAGCTCGCCTTTGTATGTACATAAGCTATTTATCATAATTTTGTGTGTATTTCTCTTTTTTGTGTGCAAAAAAGAATAAGAATAATACTAGAGACAATGACAGGAAAAAGCAACAAGGAAATAGGTACGGTGGGCTGCATCAATTGGGTACCCCAGTTGGGAACGTAGGTGCTTTCAAGAGGGGTACCCACATCGTGACGCAAACTGTACATACAGAAACATGGGTAACATCCAACGTCCTTGATATAGCCGCTAATATACAGATTTCCATAATTATGCGGCGGCGACCAAAACTAAGCATAGGTGAATCTAAATAAGTTAGGAGATAATATATCCGCTTGAGGCCTTCACCTGAGAGGGGTTCCAGGGGAAAAAATATATATATCAAATCTTGTACCTACCTACATATACCTACTAAAAACAATTATATATACGTACACAAAGGGTAAAACAGGACCCTATTACTAAGACTCCGCTGCCCGTCTGTTTGTCTGTCCGTCTGTGACCAGGCTGTATCTCATGAACCGTGATAGTAAGACGAAGAAATAACTTTATTTGCGGAAGTCGATGACTTTGTTGGTTTCATTGAGTTTTTTGTCACCGACTTCCGAAACTAAAGTTTTTGTAGTGTTTTAGGAAGTCGCTTTTTTTTCGCAGAATGTTTTTATTTTACCCTTTTTAGTTGTAGCATACCACACACATTCTTGTCATGAATTAATTTTTATATTGTAACTAGAAGTTATTAAGAGATCATCATGTCATCAACATAACCCAAGAAGAAAAGCGCGTACCCTGAGGCGCAACGTTACCGATGTGACAGTTTATATACCCTCATACCATTCAGCCCTCGGCACCTTGGCATTGGGTCATCCATCTAATCAAATAGAATTCACATTCATAACAAATGAAACGAAGTTAATTTCCCAGATCTGATGGGGTTGCATAATATGGATCATATTATCTAGGACCACAGTACACATCAAGACGAATTAAACGAGCCCAAACTCGATGCAGTTACGTCGTTATTACGGAGATCCTATGGCCACCTTCCAACTTCATCATAAAACCCTGGTTACCATTTAGAACCAAAGTACTCGTTGAAACTAATAAAACGAGTTCAAACTCGATGGGATTATATCATTTTATAACGGAGACCCTAAGGCCACCTTACAGCTCCATCATCATACCCTGGATACCATCTGAAGACAAACTACTCATTTAGACGAATCAAACGAGCCCAAACTCGATGCGGTTACGTAGTTTCATTACAGAGATCCTATGGCCACCTTCCAGCTTCATCATGAAACCCTGGTTACCATTTAGAGACCAAGTACTCGTCACGAAAAATCATACAAGTCCAAACTCGATGAGATTACGTCGTTTCATTACAGAGTTCCTATGGCCACCTTCCAGCTCCATTATCAGACCGTGGATACCATCCAGAGACCAAGTACTCGTCAAGACGAATCATACGAGCCCAAACTCGATGAGGTTGCGTCGTTTCATTACAGAGTTCCTATGGCCACCTTCCAACTCCATTATCAGACCCTGGATACCACCTAGAGACAAAGTACTCGTCAAGACGAATCATACGAGCCCAAACTCGATAGGGTTATGACGTTTCATATCGGAGTTCCTAAGACCACCTTCCAGCTCCAGAT
The DNA here is from genome assembly GCA_950005105.1 of Lycophotia porphyrea. NCBI lineage: Eukaryota > Metazoa > Arthropoda > Insecta > Lepidoptera > Noctuidae > Lycophotia > Lycophotia porphyrea. Next base: position 824,383 of record OX465410.1, on the reverse strand, counting down.
AAATAATAATAAATAGTACAACGCACAACTTAGAAACTAATGTTAGTACTTACATCTACCAGAAAAACAAAACAACTATTTACTATACGCCACTGTGGCATGTTGGCGTACCGCCCCAGTATGGGACTGTCCCACCTGCCCGCTACTCACTCACACAGTACTAACTCAGGATACTGTTGGGGCTGACGCGTACCCTGCGCATGATGGCGTGAAAACCATCAATACCCGCTTCTGCGAACATGCCGGAAGCACTGCAGTAGCACGGCAACCCCATCAACACCCTGAATGCATTGTTATATTGATGCTCTGCGTGTAGTTGACCCACAGACTGCATGCATAGAACGGCTGACAGTACGCCGTGAACAGCGTAGCCTTTACGTCGGTCGATAAACATAAGCGTGCAAAATTCAATCGGAAACCAGGAAGTATAATTATGTCAAATTTAACATGCAAGACTTCACGCGACGTCGCGTGATGTAGCAATTAACGTGAAAAAGAAACAAAAAAAAAAGAGATTTCTATGGGACCAATCGGGAAGTATATCCTTTCACATAAAAGAAGAATTTTTCAAACTGGTTTCGAAATGACGGAGATATGAGGTACTCGTAACTAACACAAAAAAAACATACAACCGAATTGAGAACGTCGAACGTTTAACGTTTTTTGAAGAAAGTCGGTTAAAAAGTTAACAAAAGATAACAAGCATCTGGGAATCTACCAAGTCTTCAGTGTTCACACATTCGGTAAAAAAGAATCTATACAAAGGTAACAAAATATTGTAAAATACTATAATTAAACAAGACAGATTATACTCATAGTAGCTTGATGTGCTGCCATCTGGTACACTAATATAAACACCACAGTTTATGAGGGTGTTTTTTAGTCTTTCACGCAAAAATAACTGAAAAGAATACAATGAAGATAGCATCAGAATGTTTTATATAATTTTAAGTAAGTAAATCATTATTTATAAAGATATTGTGTTAAAAAAACGAAACCACAGGGGCAAGCGCAAGCTATTAATAATATTATCTACGCGAACTATTCGCGACATACCTACTTATCATTGCTACTAACGCGATTCATGTAAGTATTATCTTATTATGATTCTGCTATTTAGCAGCCATTTTAGGACTCACTTATAATACTTTGAAAAGGTTTAGGTATACATACTAACTACATAGATGGAATACCTACCTGAGTGCGAAAGCAGTATCATCGAATTTTGTTTCTTCGAAAACCTTTCAACGACATCTCTATACTGCGACGCCTTGTTAAATCGACGTCTTGTTACTGCTATATTTCGTTACGTCGAAAAACTGTACTACGGACGAATTTACTGCGTAAATATCATACTGCGAAGCCTTGTTCAATAGATGTCTCGTTACTGTGATGTTAGGAAAACTTACTTCGGACGACCTTACGGCGATATCCAAGTACCTTCATCGATTTTCTTTATACCTTACTTATCGAAAATGTTATTGCGTATTGTGTGTTTCAAAGTTTCAATTTCATAACAAAAATCGAGGCGTTTTATAACAAATTACGGATATTTAATATGACTTTTCAATCAATCAATCAAAGTATTTAGTTCAAGTCTCAGACCAACAAAAAAAGGGAGGCGGCGCGCCGCGAACATGGAAAGTGAAGCCACAAAACCGTGCTCCTGCAAGTAAACATACACGTTCACGCACACACCTACACTAAAACCATGCTCATGGCTCCCAGTACGTCACGAGTCGTCGTCTAGATAACATTCATAAAAAAAATAGAATTATGCCTTCCTGTGTAGTGAAAACCTACAAAAACAATAGCAAATCACATAAACAGTCTCTCAGAATTATTTTTCACTTGTAAGTACTTAAAATAACATCGTTTTTTTAATTAATCAACTATGAACTTTTGTATCTTGGAACACAAAACCTCAACGAACAACAGCAGTGACATTAAGTGCCAGGGTTGCCTTAATATGATTTCGAATTTCCTCATTCGATTAAACATTATGAGCGCGGATAAATTAAGTTAAAGAAATGATATGATATGAAAATAGTAAGTACTATTTCTTTACATGTACTTTAATTTCAATTTTTAATATCAACAATATCTTACTTGTACAATATTATCGTACCGGTACAATCATCATCTGCCTAACCTTTACCCAACTATGTTGGGGTCGGCTTCCAGTCTAACCGGATGCAGCTGAATACCAGTATTTTACATGGAGCGACTGCCTATCTGACCTCCACAACCCAGTTACTACTGGGAAATACGATACCCCTTGGTAAGACTGGTTGTCAGACTTTTTAGGCCACTGACTACTTTAACGACTGTCAAAGATCTTGAAATGACAGCCGGGACCAACGGCTTAACGTGCTTTCCGAGGCACGGAGGAAACTCGGTATGTAATGGGTGGTCACCCATCCACAGACCAACCTAGGCAAGCACGGCTTAACCTAAAGATCGACCCGAGCGGCTGTTATTGTTTTAGCCACAAGCTCCTCCGTACCGGTACAATATTATTCCCCAATTATAGGGAAAAACTTTAACTAATGGCAACCCTTCGAAACACACAGATAAAAAGGTGGCTTCACTTTTGATGTTCGCGGCGCGCCGTCTTCCTTTTTTTGTTGGTCTGAGGTTCAAGTAGATAGGCCGGTTACAGGCACTTTTGAATTATCGAAACAAAGACAACAATTAAATGTAACTACAATCCCAGTTACAAGGCAAAAAAAGTAGTGAAAGTAGTTACTTACCTATTGTAGTTTTTGCGTGTTATCATCTTGTTATTATATTAAGCTAGCATATAAAGGGTGTAAACAGACTCTTAACGAAGTCGAAAGGCACTTGTTCTCCCCGTCATTGCGATCATTTTTTTGTTCTAGACCATACCTGGGAACCTTCTAGTTACGGAGATATGGGGGGTCAAAGTTCCAACTTTTTCACAAGTTTTTTTTTTAAATACATGTTTTTAATGTATGATTTTTACTTTAAACACCTTCAGGACCCCCTTACTATTCAATTCATCCATCAGCACAATGTTTTGAGTGCGTAACATTGAGTCCTACCGTAAAACGTGATTTTTCAGCCCAAAAAAAAAGTCGTTTCCCAGCACTAATTTTTGCGTAAAGTTACTTAGTTTGATGTACATAATGCTTGGTTGACGGCTTCGTGAAGAGTCTGTTTACACCCCGTATAGGGATTAATCATCATATTATTATGATAACTGCAAATAAGTAGGTATTTTTTTAACCGATAGGCCGTTCAAGTATTACGTAAGCAGATTTTTTATAATTATTAACCCCCCCCCTCCCCCCCCCGCCCTCTTCGTCAGAAAAGTAAGCAAAGCTCTTACCCGATGCTTACGTAAACATTGGTACAGACGCCAGCATATCAAGCTACAACAATCTGTCAAATTTCTTTAGATTTTCAACTTTATGTCTAAAGTATTAGGTTCATGGTTGGTAGCTTGACCTGCCGACGTCTGTACATGCATTTATTAATGTGTCCTAGTTTCTTTATTGATTCATGAGCAGCAGTTATAGGTTCAGAACAAAGGAATAGGTTTGGGATATAGGACTTAATATTGTTTATACCTTTATACGAGCAATTCTTGTATATATGTACTTATATATATATATTTTCTGAATCTCGGAAACGGCTCCAACGATTTTCATGAAATGTAGTATGCAGGGGTTTTCGGGGGCGATAAATCGATCTAGATAGGTTTCATTTTTATAAAACGTCAAAAAAAAAAACGAGCAAAGCTCGGTCATCCAGGTACTGTTGTTTATTTAAGCAAATTTTGTTGACATTGTATTCAGTTATTTCGTTATTAACGCATAAAACAAACCTCTTTTTTAAATTTTGTTACCTGATCAACTGAATTTTAATGAATATCATTCAAAATTCAGTTCTCAGTCCACGACATACGATTCCATAGCTCTAAGTCTTAGATGACATTGGATGTATGCTGCTCAATGTTGTGTGTCTACTCAATTTCGTGTGATTTTTGAATATCGATTCGTTCTCTTCGCGCCATGCAACATCTTGAAGCTCGACAACATTTTGTAGAAAATCCGTAAAAGTAAAAAAAGTAATACCTGCTGTTGACGTAATCACCATCCAGATCCCCCATCCCCCATGTCATCAAAAATTAGCAAAGCAAAGACCCCTCGGCCCCCCTGTAGTGCTTACGTAATCTTTAAATGCCCCCCGACTCAAAAATGAAGATGTTGCAGTCAAAACTCTTAACCAGTCAAAAGTACTTTTAATTGAATAAAATAGGCAAATTAATTTTGACTGAATAGGTTGTTCAAAAGTGGTTTTGACTGAAAATCATTGGTTGATAGTGCTTTTGACTGAAAATTTGCGACGCTCTTAGTGAAAGCACTACTAAGTGTCCCTCTCAGTTTCGCGGTATGAAAACAGAGAACACTACTGTTTTCAGCTCAAATTTCTCAATAACCTTAAGGAATCTGGGATTTTTTTTTATGCACATTTATATATCACCTATAAAGGGTGTAAACAGACTCTTAACGAAGCCGAAAGGCACCTGTTCTCTCCGTCATTGCGATCATTTTTTTGTTCTAGACCATACCTGGGAACCTTCTAGTTACGGAAATATTGGGGGTCAAAGTTCCAACTTTTTCACAAGTTTTTTTTTAAATACATGTTTTAATGTAATATTTTTACTTTAAACACCTCCAGGACCCCCTTTCTATTCAATCCATCCCTCAACACATTGTTTTGAGTGCGTTACATTGAATCCTAGTGTAAAAAGTCGTTTCCCAGCACTAATTTTCGCGTAAAGTTACTTAGTTTGATGTTGTACATAATGCATGGTTGACGGCTTCGTGAAGAGTTTGTTTACACCCTGTATATTTAGTAAGTGTACGAATTTTAATTTTTATTACCACGCACCACAAATTAGGAAAAATAAAAATCAAACATACGTTTTTACGTGGACCCTGGTGGAAGCGTACGGGTGACTCGCGAAATTCAAATGTTAAGATTTTTGCAATTTGCAAGTCAGTGTCAGGTTGTGAAAATTGAGTCGCGCCAGTAACACATCTATTTATATAATTACAATCTTGAACATCATCAATACAACCCTCTAAGTTCATTTAACCCTATTGAATTACTTTTTCATGAAATATTCATTGAATATGCTTACATGAACTTTATAGGTGCGTTTTTTTGTTATTTATATCGACTTCCTGAAATTTTAAAGAGTTTTGACTGAAATAACCAGTCAAAACCACTTTGACGGAATCAGTCAGACAAAACTACCTTTAACTAGCTCCATTGGGCAAAACCACTTTTAACTGTTCTTTCAGTCAAAACTCTTAAAAAGTTCAGGAGATCGATAAAAATAACAAAAAAAACGCACCTATAAAGTACTTTTAAAAAACTAAACTACTTTTGACTGAGCTTGCTACTTAAAAGACTTAACTGGTTATGAGTTTTGACTGCAACAAAGATACCGTATTCCTATTCCATTGCTTGATTATCTCTGTTGCGCAAATTAATTAATTTATAAATATGATGGATGAAATAAGAAAACAATAGGCAAATAATAAGCGCAATTCGTTACCATCTGTACAATTACATCTCATTACACAAAACATTATCTACGCAACAATATATGCTCGAACTGACCTAGGCTACCTGGGTCAATAACCAGCTTATTTAAATGCAGCGACAGCCTTGAAACCGCGCCGGCAAAATATTCCACTTAACGAAACTAGATGAGCACTAATTCACAGCTTAAAACTACGGAAAGTAATAAACAAAGGTACTCACTGCGTCGCCTGTGTCCATCTCCATAAATTCATCCACATTGAGCTCAGAGTTACTCAAAATCGCGGCGCAATAATCGATAATTTTTTGCGCACTTAAATGCATTTAGGTACGCGACGCTCTCGGGCGCCGCTGGTTTACGGAATGATATCATTTTTCAATGTGAACATACATAACATGTGTAGCACACTTCCCTGGAGTATTATTGCGCGAGGCATTGACCGCCAAAACTGCACCTAGTATAGGTCACTGGTACAAAGTCTACAGCGATAAAATCTCACTCTTGTTTTTCATTTTAGACGTAAACTAGGCCTTCTATTTATATGTATGAACCTAGTATTCGGAAGATCGATCGGCTGGGGCTTGTTTTATCAAATAACAACTAGAGTATTATCTGTGAAGATTTGTGAAGTTTATCTGCAGTAAACAATAACAATAACCTTGTTGAACCTTCTCTATCAGACTTAATTATTATTAACGTTTATTCGGATTAAAAATTATCCGTATAGCACAAAATTACATAAGCCACCGTAAAGTTCTGGAGTGGCGACCGCGAACCGGAAGACGTTGCGTTGGAAGGCCTCCCACTAGGTGGACCGATGACCTGGTGTAGGTCGTGGGATCCGCTGGATGCGAGTGGCACGGGACCGGTCAATGTGGCGACACTTGGGGGAGGCCTATGTCCAGCAGTGGACGTCTTTCGGCTAAAATGATGAATGAAGATGAAAATTACATAATCACAATACAAATAAAAATCTTAACAGATTATACAATTACTTAACTAACTTTTCTTAATCATTGCATTTGCCTCATCCTGAGTGATTACGTTACACGGTCGGTATCAGTTGTTATTTTACAACCACTTCCGGGTTCACCAAAAGTAGTTGCTATCGTGGTAGTTAGTAACAGCTTTGCAGCCCGATTTTTCTAGCATATCAGCAGAGTCAGTGTTAAACGTTTTCACTGTTGTGAGACAGGCCTACCCTCTATGAGAGGAAGTGTGCCGTATATCCACCAGGCGGGCCCAGTGCGTGTTGGTGGATGTCGCATGTCTTCGAATGTTTGGTCTACGTCCTAGTTAATCTTTATACATCCTAGACTCTAGAATGTTTGTAGATTAACTTTTTATAAATTAGGTATATTGCTTTTAGTGATAGTACTGTTCATTCTGTCACCCTATTTATTTAAAATGCCTCCTTTTATAGTTCCATTGCCAAATGGCAAAAACAGAACTCTTATAGATTCGCCCTGTCATATGTCTGACACTATGTCACAGCTATTTTACTACGAGACTTCTTCGTCTTCGTGTCGATGATTCGATTCCACGATTATTTAATTCAATTTCTTTCGACCAGTCCTCAGCCTTATCGACGGCGTTGGTGGTGGCTTCGGACAGGTCCCTTAAAATGCAGGTGGGTCTCACTCCGAGACTGGACACCACACGGTTGAAACTTATAGAGTAATCATTTCTATGTGAAGGTTTCAGAATGGAACTGAATACGTGCTAACCGTTTTAGCGTCGGAGTCCCTTCAACCTTGTATATCCGACATTGTTAGGGCAGACTAGGGCTCAAGTCAAGGTGACCGGTGACGCGGCACCTAAATACACATCTATACCCGCGTCACCATCTTACCAACCTGTATATACAATACTTACTTATGTACTATGTCTAGCGTGTTCTAATAATATTCGATGAGAGCGCAAACAAGTGGATCGGAATACGTACCAACAAGTGGAAGGCTGGGGGCATGTTTTTATTGCGACTAATAAGTGGCGTGCTTTGACTTGATAATTCGTCGTATCGCTGGCACGAGCACGACATTATTATTATGCATATGTTATAGTCAAAGATCGACATGTGGCCTTCGTGAAATGACTCGTTTAATTCTAGGTCTGGCAAACCCAAAAATAGATTCCAATTTGTGCCTTTAACTGATGTACATATTTTCACAAATAATTTATTTTCTTTCACAAGTTGTTGTGTGTTCTAGTGGTTGAAGTGACCTTTTAGACAATATAAAGAATTTCAAGGTTGTCTCGACAAATAATACGTATTTGTCGAGACAAACTTGAATTTTTTTTTACTATAATAGTATCTCAAATTGGCTAAGAAAGGATATTTTGATTCTCGGTGATACAACAGGAATCTAAAATCATAACAGATCAAAACTGTAAAAAGGCTTTTAACAAGTTCCACGATAGTCAGAGCATAAATGCAACAAGTGCCGTTTACCTCTCGTCAAATGACTAGAGTAGAAATAATAATGCCAAAACAGAAAAGTCCAAAACGCAAGCATTTTTTAACCAGTTAGATGAGGTTAACATAAAATGCTCATTGATTCTGACTGTAGATTTTAAATGATAAAATTCAAGTCATGAATTTTGGTCACGAAGAAAACTTATAGTTTGCAACCAACAAACGACTCAAGACAAAATATTCTTGAGTCATTTTATTCGAGTAAAAGTCGTTTTGAAGTCAATACTAAAGTTCAAAGATACTAAATTACAATCACTATTAATTTTATGAAACAATTCGTCCATTTGTCACTTGGATGCTACCGAAAGCGTCAAACTAGTAGCTCAGTATAGATTGTAGACACAATATAGATTGCCATCAAGAGCAAGTTGAGCTCCTTGAGTTATAAGTCGAGCTCACGATAACTGACAAATGCTTGCACTGACTGGACAGGTCCGCTCAAATCTGTGTGGTTCTTTCTTCCAAAGGCCATCTCAGACACTAATCTGCATAGTCCTCATGTGAGTAAACCAAGATTATGTCTGGACTTTAAAAGAGACTATGACCTCTGAGTTTGTTTCGGCTGTTTCTTCTCAGAGTAGTCAGGCACGAAACACCGGCACATCTAGCTTTAAAAAACATGACGTGTAAAAGTGTTTGTAAAAACCTACTTGCAAAATAAACATCATTTATCATAAGACGAACTGGTAAAATGGGCATCAATAAACCTGGAAGTAAACCATAGTCTTGGGTTTATCTGATGGTCCAGATTTTAGAGCCTATTGATGATAAACATAATTACTTTTTTGCTTGTATATGCGTGCTGCGAATCGAGCCATCATTATGAATAAAAAAAACATTACTTGCGCATTATGGAGCAATATTTCAAAGTTGGTTATTGTGTAATGCATTGTATCACGTTGAAAATAATACAAAAATCTCAACGTTAGTTACAAGCAAGAGCTTTACCGGTGTTCGGAACTTATACGGAGCGCACCTGAAGCTTATATATAAATATATACCTACCCGGATACCACTGGAGAAAATGTTATAAAAAATGGAATAGCTGTATAGATGACATAGTTGTCATTGAATAATGCCAATTAAAAAGTATTAAGAGTGTTCAAAGAGTAAAAAGTTTTACCAAATAAAAACAGTAAACAGTAAAACACAATATTGTTTTTTGGAGGTCATAGTATCAAACAAAGAAATATTATTTATTATAAGCCTGAAACAAAACGTTTCTACAATAAGTTTGTTTTGTTAAAGGTCCCCAGATTTTGTTAAATAAATTCTCAAACCAGTTTGTGAGATGTTATCAGGCATAAACCGCTTGAGAAATAAATTCGAAGCGATTGAAACATTGAGACCACTCGAGAAGTTCAAAATTTACTCGAAGTAATAGAGCTAAAGTTTGTACAATAATGCCAATTTTGCATTTTGGCAAAAAGAAAAAAGTTAGTTAGTTGTAAATATCATAAAAGTCAATGATTAAGTTGGTTAATATACGAGTACACTGTGCTTATTCAAAGTGTAATGCACTCAATGGGTAATGGAAACTGGTCAACTGAAACTTATGAGCAGACATCGGAGTAAGTAGATTGAATTGGGGTCATTGATCCGAAACGTACATGGACATTCTTCCGGATCTTCGGAATTGGTTGATTATTAAAAAAACCCGGAACTTAGGTTAAATATGAGTAATATTATATACTTCATATGTTTTTTAACGTTCCCCAGTCACGATTTGACACAAACCAATGACAATAAGAGCAAAGGATCATGGGCGGTGCACTAACCGGTGGTACCTTCCTTTAAATGAATTAAGTTGTAATAATATCACTACCAACATTAACAATATTTAATTGGATCCGGAAATACCGGAATTACTTTCCGGGAAAATGACTTATCCTTGTTATTCTTTCTGTGAAAATTTATGATACAAGTACCAAAAATCAATCTACCTACTCCGATCACTGCTTATGAGAGAACAATAGTTTGTACTGAACATTGTTGCGCGGGCAAAGATTTATAGGTACCTCCCTCCCGAATTAAATTCATATATTTAGCTACTAAGTATGATCCAAAATATCGAAGCTAAGTAAATACACTTTTTGTTAAAGGACTAGTACCTGGATGACCGTGTTTTGCTCGGTAACACGGATAAAACGACGTTTTCTATAAATGAAACCTAGCTAGATCGATTTATCGCCCCCGAAACCCCCTGCATACTAAATTTCATGGCAATCGTTGGAGCCGTTTCCGGGATTCAGATTATACATAAGTCGGGTCCAGATGAGTAATGTGTTTAAAATTAAACACAAGCTCCTTTGTTAAGCGTTGTAGGTTATATGACCAATGAAAGATATAAGTTTAATTTATACGAATAATGTTTAATTAAGTTCCTTCAGGAAGGTGTGTGTGTTCTACTGGGCTACACGTGGGCTACACGCTACAGACTGTTTTAGACTGCTCAATGAGGTCATGTGTATACGTTTTATTTAAGACAAAGAGCTACTTATTCAAGTAGTATACAATATATTTTTGTTATTCCAAACCTCAGAGGTATGGTGTCCTATAACATACGACATGGTTTAAAAGAATCGATAGTGATAGTTCGGACGTGGTGGCGACACATGCTGGGTCTAGGAACTGCTCTGTTTCTTTTTTTTTTTAAGTTCAAAGTATTTAGTTAGTACAGTAGTGTTAGTAATTAGCTCTGTAACAATAAACTATGTACATACAAGTTAAAGGAGCTATTTCTCTAGTTTTGCCCGTATCCCATTCTCCACCCACAAATCAAATCATTTATTTGTTTGCAAACATGGGTAGGTACATAGATGTTCCTTTTTCTTGACGTTCTCCACATTTTGCCGTCTTATGGGCATGCAAAAAGTAGGTGTACAATTATTATAAAATTAAGTGGCATGTCATTTGATTTAAATATGATTAAAAATTACAAAAAAGTCAATATGGTTACAGTAATTAAAAAAAAATATTATCAATAATGGCTAACGGTTAATTATTCACATGCATAATAATTGTTATCACTTATTGTCACTGTGAGGCCAAGGTTTGGAAAATTTATCGTATAAGAAATCGTTCAATTTATTGTAACATTTACTAACTAAAAGGCTCTTTGGGCTTTTCTTAAATAAGGCAGTATTCATTGCCCTTATTTCTTTCGGCAATTTATTAAAAATTATAGGAGCCATGTGAAACACACTTTTATGCATTAAGGCGGTATACGTTCGGCAGACATAGAGGCGGAGTGTGTCACGCTGTTGCCTATAGGCTAATTTAAATAAGTTTTTATTGGTTTTGACAAATGCCGACACCTCATAGATATAAAGGCTTGGGAGAATTAAAATTGTGTTCTTCTGGAAAAACAGTTTACACGTTTCGAAGCCATGATAAGCAATTAGTAAGGTATTGATATTTGAAATCTTCTTTAATTCATGTAGCGCTTACACTGATTTATTAATTCTTTTGTTTAATTGTTCAATCTGGGATTTCCATTTAGTTTGTTATCCACAGTAAGGCCTAGAAATTTTGTTGATTGCACTTCAGATATAGGTTCAGCCTTATAGTTAATCTGAGGCATAAAATTGCATTCATACGCTGACTAAAATGAATTATTTTAGTTTTTCCAATGTTTGCCTTCAGATTGTTACTGTCTAACCATTGGTTGGTTTCACCAAAAGACGTTGTACGACTGACGCCGGTGTTACCTTATTAAAACACATATTTACTGCGTGGGAAGAGGCACAAGATGCCATAGGAATCTTTTGTGACCTCTCGAAAGCATTTGATTGCGTAAACCACGAAACCCTACTCTTTAAACTCGAACATTACGGTTTAGGGAAACTTGCGATTAGGTTAATGAAATCGTATTTGAACGATAGACATCAGCAAGTACACATAAATGGTGTCAATTCAATGGGTTTAAAAGTAAGTATGGGTGTACCGCAAGGTTCAATATTAGGTCCTTTCCTCTTTTTAGTTTATATAAATGATCTACCCCATTTATTTAAAAACCAACCACAAATGGTGTTGTTTGCTGACGATACCTCTTTAATATTTAAGATAAACAGACGTGCCACAAATCTTGACGACGTAAATAACGCCCTACTGCAGGTCCATGATTGGTTCACCGCGAATAATTTAGTATTAAATGGGAAAAAAACGAAATGCATAAGATTAGCTCTACCGAATGTCAAAAGTATAGTTAGTGACATAGTATTGAATCAAGAGAAACTAGAATTCGTCGAAGATACTGTTTTTCTGGGGATCACGCTCGACTCAAGGCTACAATGGGGTCCGCATATAACATCTCTTGCAGGACGGCTGAGTTCAGCAGCATATGCTGTTAGAAAAATCCGTCAATTTACTGATGTAGATACCGTGAGGCTAGTCTATTTTAGTTATTTTCATAGTATTATGTCATACGGTATTTTACTATGGGGACGGGCTGCAGACATCGAGTCTATATTTATTCTGCAGAAAAGAGCTATCAGAGCCTTATATGATCTACGTAGGCGTGATTCTCTAAGAGAACTGTTCAAAGAAATTAACATCATGACAGTACCTTGTCAATACATCTATGAAAACATCATGTACGTTAGGAAAAATCTGCATTTATTTAGTAAAAGAGGTGACAGGCACCACTATAGTACCAGAAACAGGGACCAACTAGTACAGCCAGGTTTTAGGCTAGCTAAAGTAGACTCGTCTTTTATGGGGTACTGTTTAAAATGTTACAATAAAATACCTCCCCACATTCTAAAACTAAATGAGGCGAAATTTAAATCTTGTATAAAACGCACACTATGTAGGCAAGCATATTATAAGTTGGGGGATTACATTGATGATAAAAATGCTTGGCTCAATGCTGGTCCTGCTCCACAACCATAGGGGCAAACTAATTGATTACCATGTGAAGTTATTGTGGAAGCTGCAGAAGATTGTAATAATATCTTTGCATTGTATAGACTCAATATCTTAGTATTATATAATTGCATAGCATATATTATATATTGCATGTGTGAGTACTATGTACTGTAAAGCTACCATTTACATTTGGTTATCTTTCATTGACTTGAATTTACCCTGGTGGGTGAGAGAATGTCATACTCACTAAAATGTCTCGCTGATGGTGGCGGGTGTGTCGGGTCATTTAGCTTCCTTCAATATGGTTGAGCTGAATGGGGCTGATTCATGCGTCATGCTCGTGAACGGGCGCTGTCGGTTGGGACTGGTCATCTCAAAGCTGCCACGGTTTATTTTAACTACTTACTTTGTTTTTAAATTGTTGATATAATATTTTACTCTGGACGCTCTTAACGTGCACGTATTTCTACATCGTTCTCACATATATGTATAATCTCAATATGAATGATGTAACCAAGATTTTGTAACAATATTTTGATTGAAAAGAGTGTCCATGGAGTTTTTTGCCCATTCTTCTCCATAGAGATCTACACTTTGGAATGGGCAACTACAGTACTTTCACAAGTTATTATGCCTTGTGTCTGTGACTGTAGCTTAGCCTAATTTGTTTTTCTGACATTCAAAAGTGCCTGTAATGGTCTAATTGAAATAAATGCTTTTGAGTTTGAGTTTTGAGTTTGAATTGAATGATTGCATTGCAATGCACCACAACTTCTGACTCTATACATGTAACTTACTACGCCCTGGCCGGGATCCTAAGTACCTGGATGCGACATATATATATATATATACAAGAATTGCTCGTTTAAATGTATTAGATAGATATATATTAGTTCAGTATACCAACACATATCATCATATTATTTTCCTTACAGCGTTGAGGAGGAGTTTTTCGATGCCCTTTTATAGTTTGTTGTTAGTTTATTTATTTTAGTTTAATCGTTTTTAATTATTAATGTATATAGTTAGTTTAACCTAAAAAAAAAATATATTGTTACAAATCAACCGTAAACAAATCTTGAAGTTGACACAACCATTCAAAAGTTAGAAAGACTTATTAAACGAAGATAACAGAAAAGTTACACATTGAGAATTGGGATTGGAGAAAAAGTACATATAGATAACCTCATGAACGAAAATAAAATAACTGCGTAATCCACACTGAAACTTAAGGTATAACGAAACTTTTTTTTTTTTAAACTTTGCTCCACACGCACCCGCGATAAATGTTTACAAACATTTAAACTCACATACACCAACAGCCAGACCCGGAACAACTACCTGTTGTTCCGGGTCTGGCTGTTTGGTCGTAAACTAGTCAATACTACCGGCACGTGACGAACAAACACCCAAGATGGGTAAATCAAACTGATCAATTTAAACTTATCGTGATCGGAATAGGCTGACTATATTTACCTAAACTTCGGAGAACAGAGACAAAGTGGAGACTTCCTTACTACGAGATTTTTTTTTCTCGGAATTCGGCGAAAATCTTAAATATGTTGAAAAAAATCATGTATTCCATGATTTGATACAACGGTTAGTTAAAGGGTTGTAAATATAATTCGAATGTATGAATTAAATTTAGACTATTTATTTCGGGATTTTACGTGAAAAAAAATCCCGAAAATTAGGTAATTGCAAGTTTAGTTAAAAATAGTCTTTACCCATCATAAATAAAGCTTATTTTCCACTTATTTAAGACTTTTCCCGAATCCCGGGAAAAAAAATGTCGTTGTTAGGAAGTCTCCACTTTCTGTTCCAATCACTGGGTTATCGATCACAAAACGTGAGGTCAAGGTTACGTTCCGAATTGTAAAATCTCGATGTAATATAAGTACCTACTTATAATGCAATAAAGTAAGTTTAATGCTAAATGTAACTGTAATTCCAAACGAAAATATTCTTATTGTACTTTAAAAGGACGAATGACTGAATTTCTAAATGCTAAATATTGTAACTATTGTATTTACAACTAATTTTATTATAAAATTAAAGAAGAAATGTATATGCCTACAATATTTGCACCTGGATTATGTCTATTAACGTAATTAATTTATCTGTTATTGTTTAAATTGTAATATTGTGTACCCATGTTAGCGTAGTTTGCAGTATTTGGTAACACATAATATTATAGTACCTAATTCCAGATGTATAAACTTAATATTTATACTAATTAATTTATGTACGGTGGGCTGCATCAGTTGGGAACGTAGTTGCTTTCAAGAGGGGTACTCACATCGTGACGCTGTCTGTACCTACACATTTTTATAAAACACTAGCTGTCCCTCGCAACTTCGTCTGCGTCAAACCTAGATAACGACAGCAGCGCCATCTGTCGGGCTGATTTGTGAATCTAAACCATCCAGGGTGCCACCCAAACGCATACAAAAAAAATCATTCAAATCGGTCCAGCCGTTTAGGAGCAGTTCAGTGACATACACACGGACAGTAGAATTATATATATAAAGATTTTAAAAGAGTAAGTTTGGAGTGTCTTCCCCATTCTTCTCCATACAAAACACCTTAGCGAATGGGAAAAGAAAATGAAGTACTTCCTAAAGTGCCCTCTAATGACCTAATTAAATTAAATCTTTTCATATAAAAAGGAAGAGATGTGATATACCTACTAATAACCATAGCGTGAACTTTAAGGTTCCGTGTCGCCTAGCCCACACTTATCCCGGGCGACGAGTGCACGTACCCTTGAAGTAGTTCATATAGGTTTTATTCTAAACCCTAACTAGTGTTTCTAGTGAACACCACAGTGGCCAAACTCAGATTTAATCGTATTGAGTTTCGGCGTTGGACTGTCAAAGTTGGTCTCTCTTAGGATTAGACATAAAATCGTTAGGTAGTGAAAGGAAATCGTAAGTCGAAACACGCTATTGGTTTGGACGGTATTAGACGAAGACTTCTTGTCAAACCTGAGGTTTGGCTAGCTAAACCTTGACGCCGGACCTTCGAAGTTTGACTATAACATAAAGGGTGTAAAAAGAACGAAGCCCGTCCCCGTCATTGCGATTTTTTTTTGTTCTCTATAGTTTGCAGGTGCCAGGGTTGCCACATTTTTCGGACAAGTCCGCATTCGAAGCTTGTGTCTAGCTCTTGCCTTCAGCACTGGCGCGAACACTTGTCTTCATCACTAGCGCGAATACTTGCCTTCAGCACTGGCTCGAATACTTGCCTACAGCAGTTTTGCGACAATGGCCTTCATCACTGGCGCGAATACTTGGTTCCCGCTCTGCCGCGTTCATATTTAGATATCGATAACTAACTGGGTTGTGGAGGTCAGATAGGCAGTCGCTCCAGGTAAAATACTGGTATTCAGATGCATCCGGTTAGACTGGAAAAAGGCTAGGCAGATGATGAGCAGCAGAGCAGATATTGATAGCCATCGTCTGCTACGTTTTGCTAGCTAACTTGTTCCTACATGAATACCGAGTGTAGCGACTATTCACAGGAGTACAGGATTCAAGGAACAATCAAAATCATATTAAGTTTTACATTTTTATTAGATTTTCTTCATTTTCAAATACACAAAATATCTTCGAGACTAAATAGACTATGACTTTATTTTTTATTGTATTGCTTTTTCCATAATTCGGTCCATAACAAAATTTAACTGGAGCCAAACATAGCTTCAAACAGTTGAATACTGCAAGATGTTATGGCGAAGTCAAAATGTAGTTTCAATACTTTTTGAAGTGAAACTTCTAATGTGACTTCCAACAAGGTTGCGTTAAACGTTTAACGCTACCATGGAGCGGGTATGAAAGCACTGTTGCGTTAAACGTTCAACGCGCCTGGGGAGGGGGAATAGAAAGAGACAGAGCGAGAGTGAATGCGTGGCACTCGAACGCTTGCGCGTAGTATACCTGTAGTTCACTAAAAATCAATTTCTACCCCTTCCTATTTTCATTTCCACATTACGAAGTTTCACTTCTTCCGTGCTTTTTTTTCATTAATGAGAAAAGTTCATGTTAAATTCATACACAAATTCTTAGTGAAAGGACTAGTAATACATTTAATTTGTATTAAGAAGCTATCTATTTTAAACCTCGCTACTTTTTATAGCTATTGACGTCATTGATAAACTTCTCATTTTATTTTGGGCCTGAAAACCCGATTATTTTTATTTAACTGTAAAATTGATTTTTTTGTTGCTTTCAAGTCAACGAATAGTTAAGTCTGAGATGGCAAGGTATTATGGGGGCTAAATTCAAAACTAAACTTGCTACTTTACTGGCGTATTTAAAGCTATCTTCAGCACCAGAATAAGATAAAGGTTTGTAACACATATTTTGTATTATTAACTCAATTGCATCAGAGTCAATATGGAAGCCGATTCATCTTTCCGCACTAGAGTTCAAAAATAACTTTAAAGTGTCCGATTTTATATTCAGCAAAGTTCATGTTTGAACGAGTTTGCACCTTATGGCACTGATAATAAAACGTTTCGTTCCTTTTTTACCCGACTGCCAAGGAAGCGCTATGTTTTTCGCGCGTATGTTTTATGTTTCTTTGTTTTTAATTTGTAAATTTCTTTACTCTCTCGTATGTTTCAAATAGCTGGATGGATTTAGACGATGAAAGTATCATTAGATTCGTCTATAGGTGTTTTAAAGAAAAAACAAAATGGCGCGTTTTTTGCCGCTAAATTTTAACGTTCATTTTTTTTTTCCTTTGAAACCTTTCGAGTATCAAAATGAAGGAGATTACAAATACAATTTTTGTAGTCGGGTTTTTTGATACTTTTAATTAAATGTTACTTGTTTCAGAACTTCCCTATGATGTTCTGAACTGTGTTCTCGAGTTTTTGTCAAGGTCGAGCCTAGTAGCAATAAATATATAATTTGGCAAATAAACACAATTTCATAAACAGCCTTTTATTTCGAATTGAAGCCCTCTTTAAAAAGCGAGGGTTCTTTCCTCTTTCAGTCAATTAATCCTAGAATAAGAAAAAAAATAGTATAGTATATCATAGCTGGGCACCGTTAAACAAATAATTAACTTCGTTAATCGCTTATCCGTTACTAAAAAAGTTAACTTAACGAAGATTTAACGCAAGTTAACGTTAATAGTTAATCCGTTAACACGTGATTAAAATTGCATTTTTATATCGTTGCGCTAATGATTTACTTATAAAAACTGTTAATTTGGGTTTTGGGAATTAACAGTATAGGAACAAAAAAAACTGGCCAAGTGCGAGTCGGACTCGCGCACGAAGGGTTCCGTACCATAAACCGAAAAAAACACGTTTCTTGTATGGGAGCCCCCTTTAATTATCAAATAATTATATTTTTATTATTTGTTGTTACAGCGGCAACAGAAATACATCATCTGTGAAATTTTCAACTGTCTAGCTATCAAGGTTCATGAGATACAGCCTGGTGGCAGACAGCCAGACAGTCAGACGGACAGTGGAGTCTTAGTAATAGGGTCCCGTTTTTACCCTTTGGGTACGTAACCCTAAAAATACGTGTCTAAAGAGTGTGTAATTTAATTATCTTGTCAGAACGTATTTTTCACGGCGACGTGGCGCGGCATGATGCTTGCTAAATAGTAGGTACTGGATTAACAATTAACGGACTTGAGGAAATTCAACGGAAGTTAACGAGTACGTTAACATTTTTAAAGTTAACTTAAATGTTAATCCGTTAATGGAAATGTTAACTTCGTTAATTAACCCAGCTATGAGTATATCTTTAATAAGAAAGATATCCTTAATAAAGTCAATGCTACACAGAGACCTTTTGTTTTGAGAGGCAAGGATAGAAGAAATAACACAAATCGTCTATCTTTGGTCACATCTTTATGCGACCATAGATTAATAATATACCTAATGTCTCCAAGAAATTATCTAATTTATATATATAATATAATTTTGTGAGAAGGTATCATTGCATTATATCTTACAAAACCCACCAAATACTAAAATTATTACAAATTCGATCTGTCACTCGTTTCCTACGCATGCCGTAAGACACGGAAAAATCCTCGCGCAGGCTCGAGCCTCCTTTGGTCGCAATAAACACCTAGAAACGCGCTTAGTGACGGTGCGACATTGACGAAAGGCTCGATGCGCGCATCAACGCGAGCTTACACGAATAATGGGATATGGTACTATAAGCGAATCATTAGCGGTATACTCGAGGACTCCCGAACATGCGCGAGGAGGCGCGAGCATTCGTGAGGGGACGCTTAAGTCCGCGTCGATATTCATAGATTTTTTCAACTTTGAACAATGGCACTAGTCCTTTTTCAATGCAGCCAATAAATTGCGCGACGATTTTCCCGCTGTCTGAATTGACCCTAACTCGTTGTCAAGTGGTACGCGTGACACTGATACAGGCGCCGAGTAATATGTACCTATGTGTTACAACCTTTACTGAAAATTTAATTGTCGCTAGTTTTAACTTTTAAATTATAAATAATAGTAGTTCACTTCTGCTGATTCTTCTTGTTAATAAAAGACTGGGGTTGTAGCATGGGGTGGAGCTATCAATTTTACAGCATCTACGCGAAGTTTACGCAACGTCTATGCCTATGCAACGTTACCAACGTTAAGTTAAAGTAGGCACGCGACGTCTACACTGCGGTTAAACGACGTTTATGCAGCGTATACGCAACGTCAATGTTGGCCGTCAAAACACACTTCACAATATACCTAGCTACAATCAAACTCAGACTAAATCAAATAGCATGTTTTACTTATTTTTATTTCAAATCTTTACAAGTGTGCCTGCAAAATTTTCAATTTGCACTTGGTTAGACGAGTTTGTTGGTATGGGGAGCGGGGGGGGTAGGCGCTAGGCGGGGGCGGGGTGCGCGGGGTGGGGCGTGCCCAGTAGGGGGGGCGCGGGGGCGGGCGCGGGGGCGGGGGAGCCCTCCGGCGCCGGCCGCCCCAGGCGCTCCATCTTCAGCTTTTCGCCATTCATTATGGCTCTTATGTCTTCTGCGTCCAGAGTTTCATATCTGTGGGAGAAATTGAGATGAAATGACTTGTTCAAATGGAGTCTTCATCGGCTTGATTTTAGCAATCCTAAAGAGAAGTCTGGCATTCTTCTTCTTCGTAGCGTGTCGATGGCAAATTTTTATTAAATATGTTTGGCCCAAACTTTAGCTACGCGAACTCCGCTCGCTGATGCAGTCAAGAGATCGTCAAGTGCACAGGTGTCAGGGAATGAAGTGCACGATGGAAGATGGGCCATTGTCTATGAAGACAGACCGCATACACATTTGAGATCAGAGCCGTTCATGAACCCCCATCTGTAGGGATTGTCTTTGCTACGGCCGACTTGGGTTCGGAGTCTATTCAGAGATTTCCAATTCTGCCATGGCAAAGCATCTCCAGGTGGAAAGCTTTCAGATAGCGCACCCGGGGCAATCGACTGTAGTAGATTGGCTAATCCTTTCACCACGATGGCAAATATAAATATAAGTATGGCATTCATTTCATTTATATTACGACGTGTCGTTAAGTAGTTTAAGCTATCAATATCATCAAGGCCTCCGCTTTCTTCATCCCTGTCATCCCTCTCGATTCTGTGCGTCCCACATCCAGCTGCTTTCACCGACTTTGACGACGACGACATCGTCAACACAAAGCGTTTTTGGACGGCCTTGCTTTCTTTGGCCCAACCATGGCCACCATTCGGTCAAAATTTTACTCCATTGTCTGAACTAAACAATTCTACAATCTGCGACCGAAGTAGGTAAGGGAACGTACACATACTACGTGACCCGCTTTTACATTTTTTTAACCCCTCTCCCCCTTGGTGACCACCCATAGTATTAATAAGACCCCCCTCGAGTTATCACGTAGTCATTCAGAAGTATACGTTTTAATAATGTTTTGTAAACAAAAAGTTAAATAGTATATTTTGGCTCACGTTTGTCTTTATTAATACGCATTTTTTTACGCCCTTTATTATTGCGCACTTCATAATTTGACAAAAATATTGAGTCAGTGCTGCCACTTGGTGAGTTTAAAAAGCGCCATATTTGAATATAGCTCGAAAAAGCGTGATATTTTTCTAGAGATTATTGACTCATCATCTGCCTCGCCTTTTCCCAACTACATATGTTGGGGTCGGCTTCCAGTCTAACCGGATGCAGCTGAATACCAGTATATTACATGGAGCGACTGCCTATCTGACCTCCACAACCCAGTTACTACTGGGAAATACGATACCCCTTGGTAAGACTGGTTGTCAGACTTTTTGTGCCACTGACTACTTTAACGACTGTCAAAGATCTTCAAATGACAGCCGGGACCAACGGCTTAACGTGCTTTCCGAGGCACGGAGGAAACTCGGTATATAATGGGTGGTCACCCATCCACAGACCAACCTAGGCAAGCACGGCTTAACCTAAAGATCGACCCGAGCGGCTGTTATTGTTTAGCCACGAGCTCCTCTCTGACATCCTCTCCTTCTAGAGATTATTGACTACGCGACGAAAACCTAAGACCAACCCCCTGTGACCAAGCGTGGTATTTATAAGACCCCCTCCCCCCTTAAACGGGTCACGTAGTATGGCTACGTTCCCTAACGCGACGGACCGAATACATCCATTTTGAAAAATCAAAGCACAGTTAGACAATACTTAGAACCGTTGTCTCTTCTGTCGCGCGACCACCGAACTAAGGTGGAAAATTTCCGGTGTTTTCGTTATGGGTGTCATTTTCGTGGTTTTTGGGTTCGCCAGTAACGAAAACGAAATTAAAATATGAGGGTGATGAAAGAAAAATTACAATAGGTACCTACTCTTTTTGTTATTCTTACACAAATTTAACCCTTCGCCACTGAGGTCTAATAGCACCTATTTCATGGTTTTTATGGAGTTATTGTTTTTTTATTTGTGTATCAGAAAACTCTTTGGTAACTGAGCCAATGTCGACTATTCTTTTTATGCAAAACATTTAGTTTATAATTCCGCGAAAAAAGATCCAGGATACACAATCACCCGCACAAAAATTGCGTTAGCAGGGAAAGCAATAATTAGCATGCCATGCACCTAAACAGGTTACAGGTTTGGGTGCATGGTTACCGAACTCCACGCGGACGAAACCGAGGCGCAAGAACTAGTGCTAAATAATAATAAAAGAGACTTACTTGAGTAAAGCCTCGGCCAAAGCCTTGTGTTCTTTGGCGTGGGTCTTCAGGATTAGTTTAGCGCGGTCGTAACTGTCTGAAAGGATCTTCTTTATTTCACCGTCCACCTGTAAAAACATAAACTTAAGGGTGCTTTTCCACCAGAGATGTGCCAGCAGCTATGCTGCGAGGATGTAATAGCTAAGCTGTGAAACTATGTGACCGTTTCCACTGATACTGAGCTATGTAGCGGTGCGAGGGAGATGCGCAGCTCGAGCTATGCGATGTATCGGTAGTAGGGAAGCGGCGAGTGCGCACATAGCTTATAGACCATCCATAGCACGTATGCATAACTCGCATCCTTCCATATAAAAACATATCTTAGTTGAATCCGTTTCCACCAGTGCTAAGCTATGTGCACCAATTAATATGATTGGTGGATATCAAATGCAAACATAGCAACGTAGCATAGCACATTTCTGGTGGAAAAGCACCCTAAGCCACATAGCCAAGCCGCGTCGCATGTGGTCGTGGACAACGCGTCACACTTACATTTTGCCAGTTATGTTCATTTATTTTCCTTTGGCAAGAGGCCGAAGATGCCATAGGAGCATTTTCTGACCTCTCCAAGGCATTAGATTGCTTAAATCACGAAACATCGTATATATTTCTACATCGTTCTCACATATGTATAATCTCAACATGAATGATGTAACCAAGATTATGTACAAATATTTGATTGAAAAGAGTGTCCATGGAGTTTCTTGCCCATTCTTCTCCATAGAGATCTACGCTTTGGAATGGGCAACTACAGTACTTTCACAAGTTATTATGCCTTGTGTCTGTGACTGTAGCTTAGCCTTCTTTGTTTTTCTGACATTCAAAAGTGCCTGTAATGGTCTAATTGAAATAAATGGTTTTGAGTTTTAAAACATTTTTAAGAAACTTGAGCATGACGGACTAAGCCAACTTATTGCATTTAGTTTAGTAATAGACAGCAGAAAGTTCAAATAAATGGTGCCATTAACAAGCCATAAAAGTAAAAATGGTGTTCCTCAAGGCTCAATATTGGGCCCATTTCTGTTTCAGGTATATTTTAATGATCTACCTAATTATTGGAAATTAACCACACAATGTGGTGTTATTTGCTAATGACACTTCCCCAACCTTTAAGATATTTTTTAAATAGAGGGGCACAAAATATCATAATACCCTTTTTACACTGATAAGTTTTTGTGTGAGGCCGGGGGTTATTCCTGTTGCTGTATCGTGATACGATGGGGCTCCATGGTGCGGAGGCTACACTACATGTTACACTGACCAGTTCGTTGGTGTAAGGGCCAAGTGTTTCCTGTTGCTGCATCGTGTTGCGAGGGGTCTCCATGGTGCGAAGTCCTACTTTCTCGCTCATGCCCCACTCGCGGACCATGTGGCAGGCTATTGAAGTGGCTTGTTTCAAGTCTGACGACGCGCCTGGAACAAATGCAAGGAGTTTAAGACTTTAGGAACATGTAAAGACGAGCGGAACCGCAAAAAATGTTAGGACAGGCCGCAGTGATATTTCTTATCCGGCCACCCATCACACTAGACCCGAGAAGGTGGTGCCTAGTGTTCCACGCGTGTCTCTCATAGACGTAACGTCCCCTAGGAGACGAGGCTCGCAGGTCAAGCGGACTGGCACCATTCCGGGCAGCGGCAGGATAAAAAGGCCGCAGCGATATGACTGGTTTCTATGGAACGGCATGTTGGATGACACTATCCTTTGATGCTGCGACGAACTTAGACTCACCAAATCAGTAGTGCAGTTAGCTGTCATTAACTTTGACAAGACGTTTTCTAATCTCGAAAATATTGACTGTAGCGAAATTTAAGCCTAATGGCGCTGCGGTCAAAGTTGCGCCATCGCAGTCGGAATTAAAATCGCAGCGACATTATCACTAGCTGCTGCTTTTGACTGCCTTCGTTATGAGCAGCAAAACAATTACTTTGTTCTGTGTTCTTTGCGTATTGTTTGCACCAGTTTTCATGGGTGCGATGTAGGGAGAATAAAGGGTGAAGTACAACAAAGTAATGCGTAATTGTTAACGTACGCAATATCATACGGAAAGAAACGAATAAAAACAGTTTTTAAAATAAATTAAAAATATATTATTTAGAAATGTGTTAAAGTGCTAAGTATGTACTTATAAATAATAAAAAATATGTGTGTGTACCAGAGTACACGGGTAAGAAGTGAAACTTCTTTACGACATATCATTTTTCTACTATTTGCAACTTCACGAAAATGGGGCTTTTCTTGAGGCTTAAGCCTTAAGAAAAACATTTTTTTCCGTATTAAATTAAAGCTATTTTATTATTATAGACATGCATACAATTAATGAGTAATTTATTTTATCATTGTTCTTATTATAATATCATTGCTATTGTTGTATTTCATCAATAATGATACATTATATTCTTGACGTCACTATACTAAACTTTGATAAAAAAAGCAACATGGCGCGTAACCGAAAAACGTGACGATTTTTAAAAAAAATCTCCCATACGTCGATAAAGAAGTTTCACTTCAAAAATTAGTTTAAGATTTAAGAATGAGTGTAAGGAGACTCACCGACCCCATAGTCAAACCATTACTACGACTTTGTGGGGCTTAGTTTATAAATAACTTACTAACGCGAATACTTATGTATACATGTTAGAAGTTATACTTTTCTAGAACATAAACGAAAGTAAAGTAGTTTATAACAAGGTCTAATATCAATTACCTATACAACCTAACCTCCTAGCTCCAGCAGTAGATTAAAAATAATATCCTAGGCTTGTGAATATCTGACAATACGAAAGTAAACAAACATTAGGAGAATTAAAGTAAAACTAGCTAACTTCAGGGTGTCGGTTTTTCGTGACGGTGTGCGCGCATCATAAAAATTTACTCTCATCATTTTTCCCTAACGCGCCAAAAGAAGTATAACTTCAATAATAATAGTGACTATGTGTGATCTATCTTAACTTCAACTACGTACGAACGACGTACATGACATCACACCACGTCGGAAAATCAGCAAACTGTCACTAACCTGACGTGATCTTCTCAGGCCCGAACACCAGCTCCTCAGCGGCGCGACCGCCCATCATTGTGTCCATCATGGCAAGCAGCTGCTGTTTTGTGACATGATATCTGGGCGACAATATCATTATATTTAGTTAACGAAGATTACTGACAAATGCTTGCACTGACTGGACAGGTCCACTCATAAAGGGTGTAAACAGACTCTTAACGAAGCCGAAAGGCACTTGTTCTCCCCGTCATTGCGATCATTTTTTTGCTCTAGACCATACCTGGGAACCTTCTAGTTACGGAGATATTGGGGGGTCAAAGTTCCAACTTTTTCAAAAGTATTTTTTTTAAATACATGTTTTTAAAGTAAGATTTTTACTTTAAACACCTCCAGGACCCCTTACTATTCAATCCATCCATCAGCACAATGCTTTGAGTGCGTTACATTGAGTCCTACTGTAAAACGTGATTTTTCATCCCAAAAAAATAAATCGTTTCCCGGCACTAATTTTTGTGTAAAGTTACTTAGTTTGATGTACATAATGCTTGGTTGACGGCTTCGTGAAGAGTCTGTTTACACCCTGTATCTGTGTGGTTGTTTCTACAAAAGACCATCTCAGACACTAATTTAAAAGAGACTGTGACCGCTGAGTTTGTTTCGGCTGTTTCTTCTCAGAGTAGTCAGGTACTAAACACCGGCCCCATCTAGTTTTAAAACATAACATCGCACCTCCGCTCAAATAGTGTCACAACTCAAAAAAAATGAAAAACTCTTTATTACTACACCATTCGTTTCAGAAAACTACAAAATCTTATCACGAATAGTGTCATACTTATGGTTTAAATATTTATCCCTAAATGGCACTAGTGTCATTATAATGTTAAGTGTTATGTCATACCAAAAATTTCAAAAGCCTTTTCCTCGAAAGTTTGCTTTTTGAAGTGAAACTTCTAATGCGACTTCCACAAGGTTGCGTTAAACGTTTAACACTACCATGGAGGGGGTATGAAAGCACTGTTGCGTTAAACGTTCAACGCTCCTGGAGAGGGGGATAGAAAGAAAGTTTCACTTCTTCCCTGCGGAGGGACTCCACGCACTATTTTTTTGACTTTCGACACTATTTGAGCGGAAGTGCGACATGATGGAACAAGTTTTTAAAACCAATTTAAAGATATTAATGATTTATAGTTTTTTTTTTCAAAGCGCACGGGTAACCGCAAAAGCCGCAAGAGACGGCCGAAGCTTAGCCTACACTTGGCGAGGTCATTCCATGTTCCAATGCAACTGGCTCCAGCTAAATACCGGTATAACACGGTAACTGCCGTGTCAGGCACCGGTGCCTGACAGACTCACTATCTGTTCAGACTATGTCAGACACCGGTGCCTGACAGACTCACTATCTGTTCAGACTATGTCAGACACCGGTGCCTGACAGACTCACTATCTGTTCAGACTATGTCAGACACCGGTGTCTGACAGACTCACTATCTGTTCAGACTATGTCAGACACCGGTGCCTGACAGACTCACTATCTGTTCAGGCCATGGCAGGCACCGGTGACTGACACCGAAGCATCAAATTCAACTGACCGCAGAGCGCCACCTGGCACGTAGTTTTATTTTTACCATTTTTTTATCCAAATAAAGAAAAGGGACGACTTTTTTATACATAACTATTCATTATAAACCAAGAATCAATACGTAAGAAAGGATATTTGGATGGTACAGAAAATATACCTTGGCAGTTAACATGTTAAATAGTATTTAACAACAGTATTTTAACTGGTTGTCAGACTTAATCTGTAGCGACCATTATCAAATTGATCAAAAGAACGTCAGCGACATCTAAGAGATAAATTATGAACTAAAATCATGCATCGATCCGGACTGTATCGCTAGTCTAGTGGTCGCAAGCGCAACTGCTGAGCATGAGGTCGTGCGTTCGATACCCAGGTCAGGCAAAGTGTTTTTGGGTTTTTCCATCATGTTTATCTCAGTAGCAGCCACGGTGTCTGGATTTGTGCCCTGTTGATGACAATAGTCTAGGGCTGCGGGACTGTTCGAAAGAGATACTGCGGCCCTGGAACACAAAGGGCAAGGAAGGAACATGGATGGGTTTTAGTCAGTACAATCTGACACTCCCTTCCGCTCTGCCCAGAGCGGGAGAAGTTATTTGAAGATTTCGCATCCGAAAAAAAAAAATGAAAATAGTCTCGCTCCCTATTAAATGGGACTAAAACAACTGGCGAAAGGGGAGTGTACTAATAGGTACACCTCTACCTACGCTTCGGGGATTACAGGCGTAATGTTTTTTACCTTTCTTTAGCAGGTATGTACGCGGTGTGGCCGAGCGAGGGCCCGCGCGGGATTATGGTCACCTTGTGTAGCGGGTGTGAGTCCTGTGGAACAAATGTTAACAATATTAATAAAATACATTGATAATAATTGAATTGATAACAATTAGTGTGAATTCGACCAGAGCCTCAAATTTTTCAAGTAGCGGTAGGTCGTATTATTTTATTTTTTCTTTAATACCAGTCATATAACCAATAGAATACATTCGTTTCGGGATCCAAGACAGTTAAATTGTTTCTCCGAGACTTTGTCGAGGTTCACTGTCTCGGCGTTTTTCTGGTAACCTATTGGTTTTAGAGCAAAAGTAAACAAAGTAGTAAGATAAATTTTATTTTAATCTTTAAGAGCATGGACACATATTTACAGGGCAACGGACATTAGCAGAGAGAAATATGTCAAACTTAAAATGACATAATACATTGACAGTATTGTATGCGTTTATAAACGCTCCAACAGATTCAGGCACAGGAGTTGGAGTGGGGAGGGATAGTGTGGCGGGGGGTCAGTGTTGGGGACGTTGGGGGTGGTACCTTAGTGAAGTAGGCGACGATAGCGTGCCCCCCCTCGTGGTAGGCGGTGATGGTGTTGGCTTCCTCGTCGGGCAGGCGCGACCTCCTCTCGGGCCCCATGAGGACCTTGTCCCGCGCGTCCTCCAGGTACTTCATCGAGACTGTCTTTGCGCCGTCTATTGCTGCCCTATGAGAATATTTATTTTGAAAAATGAAAATAGGACTTCTTGTTTTACATCTATACTCTATACATACACACAGATAAATAAAATTGGAGTGTCTGTTTGTAATATTAAAATAACCGCTTTTTACTAAGTGCATGTGGATGTATACACGGTACATATACCAAAACAACATTCTTTACAATTTCTATCTGTCTGTCTGTCTGTTTGTTCCGGCTAATCTCTGAAATGGCTAGACCGATTTTGATGGGAATTTTACTGGCAGATAGATAAAGTAATGAGGAGTAACTTAGGCTACTTTTATTTTAGATAAATAATTAGGGTTCCGCGCAAAAAAAATAAAACCCTTGAAATTGGCAACAAAATTCGATTCAAATAGGGAAGTGCTTATAATAATGAACATTTTTTTAATAATAATTTCACGCGAACGAAGGTCGCGGGCAACAGCTAGTGTTTAAATAAATCTTAGACTTGCGATGGTAATGACATGCAAATTGAAAATGTGAAATACATTTGTGTTGTGTATAATAAACAGTATGCATTGAGTAGCCTTGTATCATTGATGTGGCCCGAATTTATCACTGGTGACGAGCGGTCTTACCGTCACGATTCCTATGTGTGTGAATATTTTTTTTTAAATGCCAATTGGACGTATATAGGGTGTAAACGGACTCTTCACGAAGCCGTCAACCAAGCATTATGTACATCATAACTAAGTAACTTTACGCAAAAATTATTGCAGGAAACAACTTTTTTTTTAGGGTGAAAAATTCCTTTTTACGGTAGAACTCAATGTAACTTATTCAAAACATTGTGATGATGGATGGATTGAATAGTACGGGTGTCGTGAAGGTGTCTTAAGTAAAAAAAATACATAAAAAAAAAACTTTTGAGAAAGTTGCAACTTTGACCCCCAATATCTCCGTAACTAGAAGGTTCTCAGGTATGGTCTAAAACAAAAATTGTGGGCCGTCAGGAGACGCCTGGCAGATGTGAAACAACGAAATTATTTTGTACAAGTAATATGCATAAAAGAACAGTACTCAGTAACAGTACAGTGTATATATATATATATACTATCGCATAGCGTGGCGACGCGTCGGCACGGCATGCGTCGCCACGCTGTTTCACATCAAAAAAAGATCGCAATGACGGGAACAAGTGCCTTTGTGCTTCGTTAAAAGTTTTTTTACGCCCTTTAGAACTGTTTGATTTAGCAAGTAACTATTGGGATTCGTATGTTCGACGGGTCAATTAATTTATTACATTGAATAAGATTGGGTACGAGTATGGTAGTTACGAACTGATGTGTGATTTGTGTCTTCTTTACATCCCGCAATCAAAATCTTTTGATCAAGTAGTTGCGGAATAATAGGAGCACCTGGAACCAGACAGGTTGGAAATCGCCAAGAAGCATATATTATTTCGGTAAAGATAACAAAGGCAAGGTGAAAATAATCGCGAGTATCTACAATCACTTAAACATTAAATAAAAACGTAAAAGTTCAGCTAGTATGAATGTGTGGCTACGAGAGTAATTTATATCGGGGCTGAACAAAATACACATGAGGTCTAGGATCTTCACAGATCGAGGTATTGGTTCCAAGCGCGCCGTGCGGCTGGCGCAAGCGCACCGGCGCAGGCGCAGCGCATATGTGGGCCATTCCTCGGGCTCAGGTGGGTTCAGGTAACATAGTTGTGACGTGTACGTACTTGAGCGCGGCCTGGTTGACCATGTTCTCCAGGTCGGCGCCGGTGAAGCCCGTGGTGCCGCGCGCCAGCAGCGCACAGTCCACGTCGCCGTGCGCCCGCACGCGCGCCAGGTACAGCTCCAGGATCTCGCGCCGCCCGCCGTAGTCCGGCGTCGGGACCGTCACCTGGGCACGGGGCAGCTACAGGGACACCAACACAAAGGGCAACGAACGAACATGGATGGGTTTTAGTCAGTACAAGTCTGACACTCCCTTCCGCTCCGCCCAGAGCGGGAATAGTCATTTCATGATTTCCCATCCGAAAAAAAAAGGGACAGTTCAGGCACGGTGCTACAGCAGGGCATTATTACTTCCACCTGCATGTGCATACTTCTGCAGACGAGAGAGTGGTGCCGCATTCTGCATCCGGGCCTGGATCTTTTTCGCGAAATTAAAACTACATATTTTACTTAAGGTGGTTGCGTCAGGGTAGCCCGCCAAATTTTCTTACGTTTATTGTAATTTGCAGGTCAGTGTCAGATTGTTTGTTGATGAAAAATGAGCCGCGCCAGTAATTTGTATTTAGTTACAGAATAACAATCGTGAAAATCATAAAATCCTACTCAATGAGTATTTCATGAAAAAGTCATTCAATAGGATTATTATGGTCTTACAGAGTTATATTGATGATTTTCATGATTGTGATTCTGTAACTACATACGTGGCGCGACTCATTTTTCATCAACGTACAACCTGACACTGACCTGCAAATTGCAAAAAACGTAAGAAAATTTAAATTTCGCGGGCCACCCTGACGCAACCACCTTAACTTTTAAATGTTATAAAGATCACTGTAATTTTGACGGTAATGCCCAATCAGGGAAGTCAACTAACTATGAAAGAACAGTAGGGTTACAGAGCACCCCATGCAGCATCGCCAGGGTGACCCCTCGCTCCTCGGGCTACAGCGCCACAGATATGCCAGGTACGTTGTATGAGGAGAACTATCCCAAGAGTGAGTTAACTTCCGCCAAAATCTTTGTAATTGTAAACAGAATGATACCTCGACGTCGAACCGGCCAGGTCTGAGCAGAGCCTGGTCCAAGTCGTCTCGTCTGTTTGTGGCTCCTAACACGATGACTCCCTCGTTTTGGTGGAAGCCGTCCATCTCTGATAGTAACTGATTGATTGTCTGAAATGAAAATGTCAAGTTATTAACTCTTTCAGGCACACTTTTATTCAGATGATAAATAAAACAATGGGGGCTATCGCGCATGAATTCACCGCTAGAGGCGTTCGTGTAGAGTAAGGTCTTCCCAAATGTCAGATGTTATAGAGTTTTCACGCGTTGTGTGCTTTTTTATCACGTATTTTAACTAATTCAAGATTCTGGTCTAGATCGAGCCATTCCTGGATAATTACGACTTGAAGTTTTGAAGTAGCAACTTAGGATCTTATTTGTTAGTACTTGGAGGTAGAATGATTTTTAAATGTTGCATAATTGTTAATATTAGGGAGAATATTTGTAAATATGTATCTGAAGTTTACACTATGTTGATATCCGAAATGAAATAAACTTTTCATGAAGTTATTTGTACTTTAAAGTATAAAATAGAATGAATGACAGGACCTTACTCGACAGTGGCGCCATCTGGTGAGCTTAAAAACGATAGCCCCCATTGGACATTTTGTTTAGTTAGGGTTTAATTATTAAGAAAAAAAATATTTTACGAAAATAACAAAAAGGGCTTTTGAGGAATAAGGTAGCTAGTTAACTAACCACCATGGCGGTTTTCACAACACACGGTCAAAAATGACTTTAAAAAGCATAATAGTTCAGTGCATTGTCGATAGATGACGTGGAAATATTATTAAAGAACCTAGAATAGGTGGTTAGCAAACTAACAACCAAAATTGAAAGAGTTAAAAGACTGACTTAGCAGTGCTTCCATAGCTAGTTATTTGATGCAAACGCGATATAATTGAAACGCAACAGATATCTGATATAGTCGGTTATTTATCGAGAGCCACAGTGCGATAAATTTAACGCGTTGATTGCCATATTACATGACGTCGCGTGATGGTGCCTTATAATTATGTACCAGCCATAAAATAGCAACTTGGAAGAGAGGTGGGTGTATTGGGTTCTGCTATTTGTTTTGGCTACTAAGAAAGACTCAACGAATTTGATGTGAAATATCTATAACCGCGGGTAAAACCGACTGTCCGCGTGGCGACGCGTCGCCACACTATGCGATGGTATAAAGGGTGTAAACAGACTCTTAACGAAGCCGAAAGGCACTTGTTCTCCCCGGCATTGCGATCATTTTTTTGTTCTAGACCATACCTGGGAACCTTCTAGTTACGGAGATATTGGGGGTCAAAGTTCCAACTTTTTCACAAGTTTTTTTTTAAATACATGTTTTTAATGTAAGATTTTTACTTTAAACTCCTCCAGGACACCCTTACTATTCAATCCATCAATCAGCACAATGTTTTGAGTGCATTACATTGAGTCCTACTGTAAAACGTGATTTTTCAGGCCAAAAGAAAAAGTCGTTTCCCAGCACTAATTTTTGCGTAAAGTTACTTAGTTTGATGTACATAATGCTTGGTTGACGGCTTCGTGAAGAGTCTGTTTACACCCCGTATATATACACTGTACTGTTCTTTTATGCATATTACTTATACAAAAAAAAAATTAATTTTGGCCATCTATTTAAGTTTAGCGTTTTGGCTCGGCAATGAACGTGTGGGACCTCGTAATCTAAGCGACGGAAGCTCTGCCCAAAAAGAAATACTGCTGTAACTAGTTGTGCGTCAACTGGTGCTGTCCAGCAGCTGGCCAAAAGAAAGCCTTTGCTCAAAATGCTTCTTCACCCCTTCACATTCAATTTAACTCCACCCCTGCATAGCTGTCAACATCACAAGGGTCTTTATATCTTAGCTATATCGTCCAAGATCCTAGGGCTACTAGACTGTACTTATTGTTTGATTAACAAAATGTATGGCATCAAGTAGTGTTAGGATGTACTGTGAACGTATGCATTCTTGCTAACTTGTGCCGACGGACAATTTTTAAAAATCAGGTGCTAAAGTTGCGTAAAAATAATATTATATTAAAGTTATACTTCTTTTGGCGCGTTAGGGAAAACGGTGAGAGTGAATTTTTACGATGCGCGCGCACACCGTCACGAAAAACCGACACCCTGAAGTTAACTAGTCAACAACATACACCCTGAAGTTAGCTAGTCAACATACACCCTGAAGTTAGCTAGTCAACATGCACCCTGAAGTTAGCTAGTCAACATACACCCTGAAGTTAGCTAGACAACATACACACTGAAGTTAGCTAGTCAACTACACCCTGAAGTTAGCTAGTCAACATTTTAGTTTTATACGCCAAAGAAGTATAACTTCTTACGTGCATAATAAACACACACACACTTTTTTTCTTAAAGCCTGAGTGCTGATGTGACACATCGTGTTGGCCAATTTTGTGTTTATTTTGTTGATTGTTTGGTGATATCAATTTTATAATATAAAGTTTACCTGGTTAGCATATGGATGTAACACACTGTTGGTCCGCTTGGCGCCGACGGAGTCGATCTCGTCTATGAAGATCACGCACGGAGCGCGCTCTTTGGCAGCCTCTGTAAGTGTACAGTTAACAAGTTAATGGTTTTAGAAGGATTGTCGATGGACCCCGGAATTAATGATTAAGAGGAAACACGGTAGGAATTGAAAAGACATTGGTGCGATATGGACAACTATATTAAAAAGTCATAATTCGAGGTTTGGCTCTCGACTATTTCCTCCTCCAATATTCGACCAATTTAAAAGATATTTCATAAACTGAATAAGAAGGATATATACTGTGGCCCTATGTTTTTCGTTTTTCAATAATAGTTGTCACATATGTTCACTGGGCCTCTGTTGACAGGCGATCTAAATAGGCAATTTTGAGCATTTTGTAAAGGTTTTGGTGCTTGTACAAATTATGTATCATCAAAAAGGAAAACATCGAGACATAGAAGAGGTTGATACTTATGTAACTGTAAATAATCATAGCTTTAAATTCATAAACCAGAAAGAAAACAGGCGAGCGTAAGTATGAAAAAAAAAGCCACCCGCATTTCCTCTTAAGTAACCTCAGTATAAAGATTATCAGTAAACAACTAAACTTGTGCTATGTTGCTGTACACGCATAAAATGACACTTTATAAAACCATAAATAGTATACCACTAATCATCATCATCATCATCTGCCTAGCCTTTTCCCAACTATGTTGGGGTCGGCTTCCAGTCTAACCGGATACAGCTGAATACCAGTATTTTACATGGAGCGACTGCCTATCTGACCTCCACAACCCAGTTACTACTGGGAAATACGATACCCCTTGGTAAGACTGGTTGTCAGACTTTTTGGGCCACTGACTACTTTAACGACTGTCAAAGATCTTCAAATGACAGCCGGGACCAACGGCTTAACGTGCTTTCCGAGGCACGGAGGAAATAGTATACCACTAATATAAAACTTATTTCTCCTTTAGTCTCGCGATCGCAAAGGCGACTGCTGAGCAACCC
Source organism: Lycophotia porphyrea (assembly GCA_950005105.1). NCBI lineage: Eukaryota > Metazoa > Arthropoda > Insecta > Lepidoptera > Noctuidae > Lycophotia > Lycophotia porphyrea. The sequence goes on along the minus strand of OX465410.1, from coordinate 789,917 downwards.
GAAATTTGAGAAGTTGGCGGTATGATACCTCCGTGGTTTGGAAAACACATTAAACCATTGATCCTGCGTCTATCGCTCTCTAGTATCACCTGCACCTGCGCACACACTTGTGGCAGGCTATGGCTAATGGTGAAGTTGCGTGGTATCTTCTCGTCCAACTTACCACAGTGTCTCAAGAGGAAAGTCTATGACCAGCGTGTCTTGCCAGTGATTACATACGGGACCGAAACGTGGTCGCTCACAATGGGCCTCATCGGAAGGTTTAAAGTCACTCGAAGGGCAATAGAGAGGGCTATGCTCGGAGTTTCCTTGCGTGAATTTAAAAATGAGGAAATTAGAAATGAGGTCATCCGCAAGAGAACCAAAGTTACCGAAGTAGCCCGTAGAATCTCCAAACTTAAGTGGCAGTGGGCAGGGCACATTGCTCGCAGAACAGATGGCCGATGGGGCCGTAAAGTTCTGGAGTGACGACCGCAAACCGGAAGACGTTGCGTTGAAAGGCCTCCCACTAGGTGGACTGATGACCTGGTGAAGGTTGCGGGGATCCGAAGGTTGCGTAGACCGCTGGATGCGAGACGCACGGGACCGGTCAGTGCGGCGACACTTGAGCGAGGCCTATGTCCAGCAGTGGACGTCTGTTGGCTGAAATGATGATGATGGCTAATCTGGACCATTAAGATAACTTACTGAACAGGTCGCGAACCCGCCTGGCCCCTTGCCCGACGAGTATCTCATCGAACTCAGGTCCCGCCGCGTGGAAGAACGGCACCCTCGCCTCGCCAGCGACTGCACGAGCTAGCAACGTCTTGCCTGTGCCGGGGGGCCCCACTAGTAGGACCCCTTTGGGAAGTTTGCCGCCTAGGGTCGAGAATTTTTCGGGGGATTTTAGAAATTCCACCTGGAAAGAAAGAAAATATTATTCTGTAGATGGAGTAAAAATATGTGTTATCCAAAAAGTAGGACACAGTTTAACAAAGCAAGATATGGTAGCTGAGTACCTATAGATATGAAGTTACTCAAGCGCAGATCCACCGTTGGCGTGCCCACAACCCTAACTGAAGACGATAGTCTGATGTCCTACACAAACAGTGTCACAAATCGGAGGAGAGCTGCTAAAATTTTCGAGCTCGCTGCGCCTGCTCCTGAATTCTAAAGTCTGTTGATTATTCTGAAAATCTAACATCAGAGGCGGGTGAAAAAAAATCGAGGATAATTATTCATTTCTTCTTGTAAAATTAATCATTAAACTACTACCACGCTACGAAGATTTTACTCTTTGTTAGTCTCGACGGCTTTTTGCCGATTTTAAGGCGGCCGCGACAACAACCTATTTTGAAGGCTGGATCCGCGCCTGAAGCTACTGTGCCAACTATATATTCCACCCTATTGCGAGCACCATGACCGCGGGATGATGTCATGGCGTTTCCAACAGCGTCGACATAACATATCGAGAGCTCAGAATAATTGATAAAAAAGGAAGATAAGTAAGTGACAGTGACAAACTAGTAGCTCAGTTCTGGGCCGACACAATATAGATTGCCATCGACACGCTAAGAAGAAGAAGTGTCCGTTTAGTAATAAACCGTGAAGTCTTAAAACAGTGTTTATTATTCCACCTTCTATCCTGCCTTTTATATAAAAATTTATGGTAAATCATCAAATGACTTCTCCCGCTCTGGGCAGAGCGGAAGGGAGTGTCAGACTTTTACTGACTAAATAAAACCCATCCATGTTCCTTCCTTGCCCTTTGTGTTCCAGGGCCGCGGTATCTCTTTCGAACAGTCCCGCAGCCCTTGCCTTTTGTACCTCAAAAACGCCAGCAAAACAAAGAAGAATAAACTCTATCTATCAAGAAATAGGATACTTTCCATCCCAATACTACGTTCCCGTCCTCTCCGCGAGTGAAGCTGGTGGCAAAAGATAGTGTTTATTATACTCACGACGTCCTTCAGCTCCTGCTTAGCCTCGTCGGCGCCCTTGACATCGTCGAAGGTCACCGAAATGTCCTCCGGGTCCACCTCCACTTGGTTGCCCAGCTGGATTCTGTAATCAAACAATTTTAAGATAATTACTGAATCTTACAGTACACTGAACTTTTTGGGCCCTAATGCAAATAATAAACGAATTGCATACAAAGGGTGTAAAAAGATTCTTAACGAAGCCGAAAGGCACTTACTTGTTTTCCCCGTCATTGCGATCATTTTTTTTTTTCTAGACTATACCTGGGAACCTTCTAGTTACGGAGATATTGGGGGTTAAAGTTCCAACTTTTTCACAAGTTTTTTTTAATACATGTTTTTAATGTATTTTTTTTTTACTTAAGACACCTTCGCGACCCCCTTACTATTCAATCCATCCATCAGCACAATGTTTTGAATGCGTTACATTGAGTCCTACTGTAAAACATGATTTTTCACCCCAAAAAAAAAAGTCGTAAAGTTACTTAGTTTGATGTACATAATGCCTGGTTAACGGCTTCGTGAAGAGTCTGTTTACACCCTGTATGTAAAAAATAATATAGTGTAGAAATTTAGGACACTCTGTTCATGCAGTTTTTTTTTAAACTTCTATAAGGACGTTCCTCGTTCAAATCGTTTGTGTCCTACCGGGGCCTTGAATAAGGGGCCCTATGCGACCGCATTGGTTGCATTGGCATAGCTTCGCCACAGGTGAACTGCCTCGTTACTCGAGCGATCGCGAGCATGACTGCTGAACATGAGGTGATATGAATGACTTCTCCTGCTCTGGGCAGAGCGGAAGGGAGTGTCAGACTTGTACTGACTAAAACCCATCCATGTTCCTTCCTTGCCCTTTGTGTTCCAGGGCCGCGGTATCTCGCGGCCAGAGGAGTTACCCTGAAGCTTTCACCTTAAGTGTCATCTTCAGCCAAGATAAGACATACCTGAACATAGTGCCGCTTACTGACGCCATTAGGCTCACGAAGATAGCCAGGAACAGTACGATGGTCAACAGCTGCTGTACCAACTTCAAGTATTTGGACGCTTTCGTGCCGCGGACATTGTCGGGGTGGGACCCTGAGGCAGAACATTATAAAAATAAGCATTTTTTTTAAATAGATGGATACATAAATGCTTAAGAATTTCAGCCTTAGTGGTATTAAAAAACAACCTATCTATAATCACTTAGGCATGTACAATAAGTTAAAAAATCCCATGCGATCCGTGAGGGTATAATGAGTTATCGAGATTAGACTTTTTGGATGATCCTCATCTTCCTGCCCATATCCTATTCTACTTGTGGTCGGCACACGTTTTCTTCTTCCATTCTCCCCTGTTCATCATCAGCCTAGCCTTTTCCCAACTATGTTAGGGTCGGCTTCCAGTCTAACCGGATGCAGCTGAATAGGTATGTAATGGGCGGTCACCCATCCACCTAGACAACCTAGACAAGCACGGCTTAACCTAAAGATCGACCCGAGGGGCTGTTTTTATTTAGCCACGAGCTCCTCTCGAGGTCGAATAGGCCGTCGCTCCGTGTAAAATACTGTATTCGGTTAGACTGGAAGCCTTTTTTTTTTTTGGGAATCGTCAAATGACTTCTCCCGCTCTGGGCGGAGCGGAAGGGTGTGTCAGATTTGTACTGACTAAAACCCATCCATGTTCCTTCCTTGCCCTTTGTGTTCCAGGGTCGCGGTATCTCTTTTGAACAGTCCCGCAGCCCTGAAGTCCCGCAGCCCTGGTAGACTGGAAGCCTATCCCGACGTTTTTGGAGAAGGTTAGGCAGATCATGAGGTCAACATACCTGCTAGGTACCCTTCGGCGAAGGCAATCTTGATCTTATCCTTCTGCTGGTGCGTGAGGTGGTTGGCGTCCTCATTGAGAAGCTTCTCCAGGCGCGGCGCTACTTCGGGGAACTGTGGTTTGTCTGCTGGATCTGAGGCGCTTAGTCCTGTAGCAGGTGGCATAAAGATATGCGTTAGAAGACTGGCTAATGGATTATATCATGTAAAAGTCGGCTGGCAGTGTCCTTTTGGGTGATTCACTGTTACCATGTCGTAAATTCGTATGTAAATAGGAAATTGTCGTGTATAAAGGGTGTAAACAGACTCTTAACGAAGCCGAAAGGCACTTGTTCTCCCCGTCATTGCGATAATTTTTTTGCTCTAGACCATACCTGGGAACCTTCTAGTTACGGAGATATTGGGGGTCAAAGTTCCAACTTCTAATCCAACTTTCAATCCATCCATCAACACAATGTTTTGAGTGCGTTGAATTGAGTCCTACTGTAAAACGTGCTTTTTCAGCTCAAAAAAAAATGTATCCCAACACTAATGTTTGCGTAAAGTTACTTAGTTTGATGTACATAATGCTTGGTTGACGGCTTCGTGAAGAGTCTGTTTACACCCTGTATTATAGCAATAGAATTATATAACCATACCCTATAGCCAGACACTGCACCTTTTTTTTTAAGAATGGGAAATCATCAAATGACTTCTCCCGCTCTGGGCAGAGCGGAAGGGAGTGTCAGACTTGTACTGACTAAAACCCATCCATGTTCCTTCCTTGCTCTTTGTGTTCCAGGGCCGCGGTATCTCTTTCGAACAGTCCCGCAGTCCTGGACACTGCCCCCTAAGATACAGGCCTAGCCTAGTTTAGAGAACAGGGTTGAAACTATTGTACTTACTTATTATTTATCTATGCTAAACTAAAAACTTTAATATGTATACAGTGCAATGTACTTTAACTTTTGTGGTAAATAAATGATTTATTTATTATTAGACGCTGATAGGCCACGCAGCCTCATATACCTAATACGTTGGTACAACTCCCACCATCTATTATATAATTATACGTAAATTCACGTCAAAATAAACATTTCTTACGGAGTTCCCTCACCGTCGCGCCGGGAGCATTGTGTATAATGACTACAGTGGGTTATACGCTTCCAAGGTTTATATTAAGTCCAGCAGATGAGCATGATCCCCCCCCCTCGGCCCTAGTACCATGTTACAGCACCTCACCCACGCAAGAGTATACCATGTTTTACGCAAATAAATTATTTTATCTTGCTCGAGCCAGCCCGCGATTCTGAGCCAATAGATTTAAATCAGCAATTAGTGGTCGTGGAAGAGTAGAGCATGGCATGTCGTCCTGGGTTCGATTCCCGGGTCGGGCAGTGATATTGTTTTTCCATTAGAAATTCGTCAGTAGCAGCCACGTATGGATTTCTGCCCGGTCGATGGCAATAGGCTCGCCTCAAATTACATGGGACTTAAACATATCTGCCGAAATGTGGGTGTACCATAAGGGACACACCTGCCTCACCCTTCGGGATTACAGGCGTGATGTTATGTAAATAAACAACTTACGCAGTCGGTTTATAAGGTTAGGGTTCCGCTTTAAGTCGGCATGGATCCCCCTCTCAGTCTTGAACCCGCGGACCTGTACCGTGTACTTGAAGGAGCTGTTCCCTAGGCTCCCAGCCAGCAGGCCGGCGAAGTTTTCTGTGAAACTGAACCTGCAAAGAGAGAGGAGGTTTGTGACTTCATTGAAATTGGTGGACTGCTGAGCATGAGTTCCTGGGTTCGAATCCCAGGTCGGGCAGTGATATTGAGGTTTTCCATCAGGAATTTCTCAGTAGCAGCCGCGGAGTCTGGATTTGTGCCTGGTTGATGGCAATAGGCTCGTCCCCTATTACATGGGACCTGTGCCTAACCCTACTGGGATTACAGGTGTGATGTTATGTCAACTATTTTCAGTTGTTAAATTCAATGTAAATTAGTTCGAACCGAAGTCCAAATTACGTAAAACTTATCATCAGTGTTATTGTGAACTATCAAGATCATCATCTCAAGGGTGTCACATGACCCGAAACGGGGCGTTACATGACGACGAAGCCAAAAGGCACTTATTCTCCCCGTCATTGCGATCATTTTTTTGTTCTAGATACAACTACAACAAACAACAACACAAGAAGAACGAAAAAACAAAAAAGAAACAACAAGAAGAAGAAAACAACAACACAACAAAAGAAAAGAAAGAAGTTACAACTTTTTCACATGTTTTTTTTTTTAATACATATTTTTAATGTATTTTTTTTACTAAAGACACCTTCACGACCCCCGTACTATTCAATCCATCCATCAGCGGCAAAACTTTGTGTTTTGAATGCGTTACATTGAGTCCTACCGTAAAACGTGATTCACCCCAAAAAAAAGTCGTTTCCCAGCAATATTTTTTGCGTAAGTTACTTAGTTTGACGTACATAACGCTTGGTAGACGGCTTCGTGAAGAGTCTGTTTACACCCTGTAAAGCCGATATTATATGGAGTAACTATTAGGCTTCTTTTATTCTAGAAAAAGGATTAGGGCTACATACAAAAAAAAACATGTGTGCAATTCACACGTGGTAGAAGTGAAACCTTCAAAAATTTTGGCTTCTAATAAACACTGTATAATGCTTCCTATCTCATTTATTCCCACGTTAAATTTTATGAATTTATGTGTCTGTTTCTTTTACTTTTTTTGTTTCATCGACTTTCAAATCACAACGATGCTAAAGAAGTTTTCACTTCAAAAAAACTATTGGAATTGTTAACAAAATCCGATTCAAATAGGGAAGTAATATTTTTATAACAAAGTCACGCGGACGAAAGTCGCGGGCAATAGCTAGTTTGTACATCTGTACATATAAATAAAATTGGAGTGTCTGTTTGTAATATTAAAATAACCGCTTTTTACTAATGCATATGGATGTATACACGGTACATAAACCAAAACAACAATTTTACAAGTTTTGTCTGTCTGTCTGTTTGTTCTGACTAATCTCAGAAATGGCTGGACCGATTTTGACGGGACTTTCACTGGCAGATAGCTGAAGTAACAAGGAGTAACTTAGGCTACTTTTATTTTAGATAAATAATTAGGGTTCCGTGCAAAGAAAAAAAAACCCCTGATATTGGTAACAAAATTCGATTAAAATAGGGAAGTGCTTACATATAATAATAATATATAAAGGGGATTTTTTTTAATAATAATTTCACGCGAACGTAGGTCGCGGGCAAAATTTTAAATAAAACCGCCTTCTGCTGGGCATACGCCTCCATTTTGATTTTCCTTACTAGACACCTGTAACGTAATTCAAGTTCACAAAAAAAAAAATTAAAGTTGGCTAATCAATTAACTATATTTTGATAAGAAAACAATTTAAGTTGTGTAAAACAATAACTAATTTAAATTCGCAATATGTAAACTGATTAGAGATAAAAAGGCTATTTTTGAGTTAATCTGTAAATCAAATAGATTTTGAAAGTAACATTTATTTAGGTAGGACTGTGAATTAATTGCAATTGACCTGTGAACTAATTTGTGTCTAGAGAGACAATAATGTTAAGGGGGTTGCGTCAGGGTAGCCCGCAAAATTCAAATTTTCTTAAGTTTTTTTGCAATTTGCGGGTTGCAGGTTGTACATAGAGGGTTGTATTGATGATTTTCACGATTGTAATTCTGTAACTACATACGCGTTACTGGCGTGACTCATTTTTCATCAACGTACAAGTACAACCTAGTAATATTTTTTTTGGAAATCTTCTCGTATCTAACAGACTAAGTAGTTTTTTTTTGTCAACTACCCTATTTTCGCTATGTCGATTCGTGAAACAAATGACATATCTTTTAACAAAAGTTTTTGTGGTATACTACAACTAAAAAAGGTAACAATAACCCGACTACTGAAAAATCACGCTCTAATTGAATTCGGGGTTTTCTAGGTAAAATCGACTCCTCCTATTGTTGAAGTCGGTTAAAATGTAGGCTATGTTACCCGTGCCATAATAACGAATCGATTGACACCTTATTCATCAAAATCGGATGAATAGTTTAGGCGCTACGGAGGAACATACGAAAATACACACATACATAGACTGCTAAAATCATAACCTTTCCTTTTGGCTTCGCCGTAGTCGGGTAAAAAGTTTTCTCTTTCTGAGGGTTTGGGCAGGCAAATGATGACATTACCAACATACCTGGTATTCTTCCCGGTGAGGTCAACAGTGACCGTCGGCAGTTTACGCCAGCCATTCTTGTTCGTTTCAAAGCTGTCAGAAGAGATGTGAGACACCTTCCGCACGGAGGCCAAGTCCTTCAACCGAGGACCACTTGGCTTCGTCGCTAATGAACGAAGACGAAGAGATTTCATCTCACTGGAATTAAATAATAAAAATATATAAATTAAAAGTCAATTTCTACTTGACAGTATTTTTTTAATTCACCCAAAAACTGGAAGATTCTTTGAAATTACATTTTAAAGCTCAGTCTCGATAAGATCCCGCCTGCTGGCGCACGCTCGCCGTGCTAAGTAAGCGTAGCGATTACGAGGCTTTGTGGCATTTATTTATTCATTTAAATGTCCATAGATTTTGTTTTACCCACTTGTGTAACCTTAGTTTGAAATAAATCAATGAAAAATTAAAAAAAAGATAAGATAGCGGACCCCCACAAATACTCGCGGACCGCCTTGGGTCCGCAGACCACAGGTTAAGAAACACTGACATAAAGTATCAAATTATATTAGTAGTACATTCTAGATACTCGATGTTTTAAAAATGAACATACTTTTTACAAACAGACTAGCAAACTGATTCCCACGGTTTTTACGTGTTCACAAAAATAATGTTTTCTTTGTTTTAGAAGAATTATATTACTGTATTATACACATAAACCTCCAAATTAAATTCTGTAATTGATGAAATGATGACAAACATGTTGGTAGTTAGAATAATAAAAGCAACTTTGTTTAACTCTATTTATAGTGAAACAAAGTACTTAAGTCTTACAGTGTAGTAAATATACAAAGCAAAAAATTCATTATAAGTATTATTGTAAGTTTATGACATCACAAGATCATCTAAGTTAGTAAGGGGTTACATAAGATTAACAAAATGTTGATTTTATTTATTTTGTCTTTTTTATGCTAATGTAGAAGTTCTCCCGTTTGTTTTTTTTTTGTCGTAAATCAAATGTATCAATTTATTAGCGGAGGAGACTTGCACTTGGACGTCAGATAATACCACACACCATATCTTGTGTCAATAAATAATTTAAAATTTCGAAACGCCTTGTTGACGCTTCCCGTGACAAAAGGGCTGGCTTGGCCAGAGGCTAAGTGTAGCCATACAACGTGGCAACGCCGCCAGTCTCTTGGGCACATTACCAGCTGACAGCATTGAGGAAGAGTTTTTCGATGCCCTTTATAGTTTGTTGTTAGTTAATTTAATCGTTTTTAATTATTAATGTACATATATATGCTCCCATTAAAATAGATGGAAAAATTTTAACACAGCGTTCAGTACGTCTAACCAATGATATCCAAGCAAAAAAACACTGATTAAAGTGATTTTATTTTGACATAAAATAATAAACGGCCGGCATTTTTAGTGTATTTTCGTTAGCTGTTTTTTTTTCTTGTAAGTTATCTAATGTTTTTCTTATTTTTTTTTACTTAAAGTTTGTCCATCTATTTTAATGGGACCTTATATAGTTAGTATATCCATAATTAAATATTTTTTTTTTTTTAAAATTATATTTTCTTTTTTGTTTGTTGTTGTACAGTCAGTGTCACGATGTGGGTACCCCCTTGAAAGCACCTACGATCCCACCTGGGGTACCCAACTGATGCAGTTCACCGCACATTTGAAACCTACAGTCGTCTTAGATATAAATCCGCATGGTCTACATATTATTATGACTTGACCAAGATAATACAGGGTCTTTGGTGCAACATTTGCCAAATTGAACGAGCCGAATGGAGGGGTCATTTCCTGTCTATATATAGTACCAATCTATTTATATAAAAATCAATGCCACTTTTCGTTGTAATTTTAGAACTCAAGAACGGGCTCACCTATCCAAACCAAATGTTTAGGCTTTGTTCGGACTATTTAGTAGATGGTTTATGGGTAGGGTAGGGTAGGGTAGGTAGGGTAAGTAGAGTAGGGTAGATAGGGTAGGTAGGGTAGGGTAGCCGAAATGTGACGCAAACGAAGTTGCGCGGGTCAGCTAGTATACTATATTTATTTATTTATGTACACACCAAACACTTAACAGGACATTAAGTGATATATTTGAATATTCAGCAACAAAATTTGAATTCAGTTAGATAGCAGCAAAATTTTAAAGTTGAAGCAATTTTATACATTTTCCACAAATTTCTTGCCTAGCTTTAAATATCATCAACATCATCAAAGACGTCCACTGCTGGACATAGGCCTCCCCCAAGTGTCGCCACATTGACCGGTCCCATGCGTCTCGCATCCAGCTGATCCCCGCAACCTTCACCAGGTCATGGGTCCACCTATTGGGAGGCCTTCCAACGCAATGTCTTCCGGTTCGCGGTCGCCACTCCAGGGCTTTTCGGCTCCATCGGCCATCTATTCTGCGAGCAATGTGCCCTGCCCACTGTCACTTAAGTTTGGCGATTCTTCGGGCTACGTAAGTAACTTTGGTTCTCTTGCGGATGTCCTCATTTCTGATTTGATCACGCAAGGGAACTCCGAGCATAGCCCGCTCCATTGCCCTTTAGGTGACTTTAAGCCTTCACATAGAACTTAGCTAGCGTGGGTTTAAATAGAATAGGAATATTTATTATTCTTCAGAATAGTACATTATATACACATTAAATATATTTGTATGAAATTCCATGAAATCAGGAAAAAAAGAATACACTTCCTCACTTTTGTACCCTTTGGTAGGAAAATTTACATTTAAATGTATTTTAGGTAAATATACATCTGAATATCTAACCCCAGCTAAAACATTCAAAGATCTCAGCCTTAATAGAGTAATTTAAATGTAGTCAGTGAACTTTTTCTTTTTTTGTTTTCAAATTTCTTATGAGAATCTTTTTAATTCCTTGCTTGTTTACATTTTCACAAAAGCAGACAGAGACAAAAGGGGTCAATGCCCCTTGTGACATTTCATTAAACTAATGTAAATTTTATATGTATACATAAATATTAATGACTATTTATGTACTTTAAATTTTCATTTTGAATTATTTTAGGTGAAAGCAGACACAGTCACATTACTTTGACTTTTACGTGTAATGCCTGAATATTATTTTGCTTTGATGTAAATTAAACTTTTGGTACTCAGCGGAGCATTGAAAGTCCAGGATTTTGCTTTTATCAAGGCTCTTTCTTTCTTTCTTTAATATAGACTCGGCAATACCTAAAAAAATTTTAGGTATTGCAGAGTCTATAGATACTACCAAATATACATTTTGCACTGAATTTTGATAAATGTTTATGTGTAGGTAATTCAAACTAAAGTAGTTAACATTAGTGTGGCTTCTGTTGTTGCATATTAGATGACAAATAAATTACATTAGGGTTATAACTTCACTTCAAATTCACGCACAATGGTCCACCTTTAAGGACTAAGTGCGGAAACCAAACTCTTAATAGAATAATAGAATAGGGTTACAACTTCTTATAGGAGGTTACTTTTAGTAGAATATAATATGGTGAACCTAGTTATTTTGAACTAAAATGCAAACGATTTTGATCGGTGGCGAGCCTAAAATATTGTGATGCGTGCCAATGGCACGCTTGCCATTGGTTCGCCATCCCTGGCTTAGTCTAATACAACTGTGTATTACTGTAGTGGTTTTTCTTGAGAGTGTAATGTTATTTATTCAACAAATTACATGATTTTTCATGCAACTCATCTTGTAAGATGTTTAAATTGTGTTTTTTTTGGCACAGTATACATGTTAGTTTGTTCAGGGTGGTTGCGTCAGGGTAGCCCGCTAAATTCAAATTTGCTTATGTTGTTTGGAATTTGCAGGTCAGTGTCAGGTTGTACGTTGATGAAAAATGAGTTGCGCCAGTAACACATATGTCGTTACAGAATTACAATCATAACAATCATCAATACAACCAAGTTCATGTAACCCTATTCAATGAATATTTCATGAAAAAGTCATTCATTAGGGTTAAATGAACTTACAGGGTTATAGGGAACTTAGGCTACATATGTGTTACTCGTGCGACTCATTTTTCATCAACATTAAACCTGACAATGACCTGCAAATTGCAAAAAACATAAGAAAATTTGAATTTGGTGGGCTACCCTGACGCAACCACCTTAAGAAAGACTAAAATAATGTCAATAACAGAAAACACATAGTTTGATACATATTTTTCTTCTTCGTGATCATCTGCCTGATTCCTGACTATGTAAGGTTCAGCTTCCAGTCTAACCGGATGCAGCTGAACACCATTATTTTACTTGGAGGGACTGCCTATCTGATCTATACGACTCAGTCACTGCATAACATGATAAACCTTGGTACTGGTGGTCAGACTTTCAGACTTGAGACTGTGTGTAACAACAGCTTTTTTCTACTTTTACCAAGCTGAAATCCTTTCTTTTCATATTGATTAGCAATTGATGAGTGTGGTATGGATTTGGCATTCCTAAATGATCAAATAATTGTTTTCTACAAAACAATACATTAACACATTATCTAGCTGTTCTGATTCTGTGTTTAAATTGAGAACATGCCTAACAATAGAATTTTGTTTACACTTGGAAATGACTCAAATGAAAACATTGTGTTAACACTAATAACATAACCTTTCTTACATAATATGGCCATTATTATGTTTTTAAATTACATAGCTCTAAAATAATGTCTTTACAAGCCAATAATATAAAAATGAATATGCTATGTTAGTAAATACCACTACAGAACAATACAACTACAGAACTTTTACATAAATAGCAATAGTATTACCATACTCAGCCTAGTCGGTCAACTGTACATACCTGATGACATTCTTATCAAAGTTCTTGATAGTTTCCTCGAGACTCTCCTGACAAACTATTGCGTCATAAACTGCCACCGAACCCTCTTGCCCCCTCACATTTTTATTTTTCCCACTGTTATGCTTCCGATTACGAAAAACACTTGAATATCTTGAAGATAATTGACTAAAACTAACTAAAATCTGCAATGACAAAAGGTTATATTTAGTGACAAAACAGTTTTCGCATTTGTACAAAAAATTATTGTTTGAACACCTTAAGTGATTATCGATGTATATTTACCTGGTTTTGGGTGTTTAATGAATTCAATGAGAACATGTTACATGTAGGTGGATAATATTGAGTGTTTTTTTCATTGAAGTGCACTCGAATCGAAAATTTTGTAGGCTCTTTCTCACGTCAAACTTAATTTTCGCAGTGGAAAAAAAACATGGCTGTAGTGTTGAGCACTCCTAGAACTAACCGATTGTCTGTAAAGTTACTATTTTTAACGGTTAAATTTTATTATGTCATGATTTTGTAAAAGAAAATAAGAAATTGACGCACTTTTTGTACTGAATGCTGGAAATTTGAAAAAAAATGTAAAATAATCCAGTGAAGCATAAAGAATAAGCTCTAGAGACGGCATAGCTGGGTTTACTTCTCTGCTGAAGTACAGACGCCAGCACATCAAGCTACTACAATCCGTCAAATTTCTTTAAGAGGGCTATGACATTTTTTCTTGTATTAAAGCGTTTCACTCGATTTTTGATGTGTTAAAAAAAACAATATAACCGAGAAAGTTTGATTATTTCGGGAATGTTTTAAACAAATATTTCAATTTGTTTACGTACATACATGAGTAAAAACCTTGTCTCTGCAAAGGATGTTTCATAAAATCAAATTAATAAGTAAGGTAAAAATCAATTTAATAAGTAAGGTTATTATCTTACCTTGCTTGAAAAAATAATTAGACCATTTAAAAGTAAAATACTACTTGAAAACAATTGTTTTATGCAATGCTAAAAATCAATATAAATCTCGGAACGGGCGGTCCTTAGCTTGTTTCGTCATTTTGGTTTGTTCTTGGAATCCCAGGCATAGCTGTTTGCATGTGTGCGTAGTATACCTCGCTAGATGCACACTTGCGCATCCACTGCCGCATGCCGTCTAATTTACCTTAACTGAATTCTTTAATTTTGTGATAGCCCTCTTAATAGATTTTCAACTAAGTGTTCGTCGACCATAGACGTTATATATAACTAATTGTTGCCGATCGCTGCACAAACACGATATACGATACACAAAGGTGTATCGTATTGTGTCGTAAACAGGTGCTCTCTAAAATAGTTATTTGTGCAAATTCCTTTGTAAAATCAATCTGAATACTAATCTGTAAAAACAATCTGCTTACATGTTATTAGTTAAGCACAAGGTCGAAGTAATTTTTCCACCGTAGTGATTAAAGATAACTTGGTACGTTGGTAGCTCAAACTCAATACTGTACAGGGGCTAACAAGTAGGTGATTTGACATAGTGCTGAGACAATGTGAATGAATCCTACCACTAATATAATAAATGCGTAAACTTGTGAGAATCTATAGATGTATGGATGTCTGGAAGTTTGGTACTCTTTCACCCAAAAACTACTGACTGGATTTGGATGAAATATGGCAAACATATAGTTTATAACCTGAATTAAAAAATAGGATACTTTAATCCCGGTTGTAAGATCCCGTGGGATAATTAACGAACTCCACGCTGGTGAAGCTGCCGTCATAAGCTAGTGAATGATAAAATAAATGTTTTTAGTTTAGTTATCATATATTTAATACTTAATTAATTATTTTATTAAAAATACTAATTTTACCTCACCTCCCGATTTATGTGGCAGAAAATGTTCGGCGATGCGCTCGTTTCTTTAGCTTAGTTTCCATAGCTTATTCCTCTATATAGTCAAGTTTAACAAGTCCAGTTAAAAATCGACTAAGAAAGTCAGAACTAGTTAGCTGTCTATGGTGATAATTTCTTGCATGAGGTCACGGCGAAAATAAAAGCAATAATATTACATTCATTTTGAAACCTCCAGAAAAAATATACAATAAGAAGCTTGTTTAAAACTTACGAAAGTATTGTAAGGGAGAAGCGCCTGGGTAGCTAGTTTTTCGCAAATAAAATTATTCTATTCTATTCTAGCCAGCGAAATTTAAATTTTCTTACGATTTTACAATTAGCAGGTCAGTGTCAGCTTGTATGTTGACTAAAACATGATAATAGAGAGAATATAATTCAGTAAATAAATGCGTATTACAGCCGTAATATCTTGACATCGCTGAATATTTAGAGTACATAATAGGTAAAATAACAAAATAATTACGATTTCTAATTAAATTAAGGTTCAATTTTATAGTTTTCGAACAGTCAATTTTAAATTCATGCTCTGCGTTGTCTATGCTTTATTTGGACAGTAGAATCCAAAATGGCGACGAGCGATGACGAGCCTATGCATTTATATGAAGTTTTTCAAAACTGTTTTAATAAAATAGCTAATAAACAACAAGGTGAGTGAGAAAATGCATACCGTGGCTCGTCGCGCGATCCTCGAACAAACTGTCGCGGTTCTGTGAAGTGTTTCATTGTGAATATCAGTCATAGTGTTTGCGTGTTATGCCATTACTGTGTTGAAAAGCAACAGCATTTTTTCAAAATACGTTCGAAAAATACAACCTACGCGTACTAAAAGCAGTGGTTAACCTTCTGCAATCATTAACGTATGCGTTTTAGTTATGTAGGATGCCTTAGGAACGCGTTTTAGGCGTACAAAGGCTATGTTTTGATCGGATACTACGACAGCAAATGTGCCTGTACCATTGTGCTACAGCGATTTCAGTGCGAATCTGAATTGTTTCACGGGATGTATTTGCTTTGACGTCTTCACTCACGACTGGGTAAGGTAAACGAATCGTTAAAATCGTTCAAAACGATAATATTAAGAGATTTATCTCAAGGAAGAACTGATCTTGTCGTATGCAAGTTTCTTGATGCATTTTTTTTCTCGTTCACAAGTATCAATGGACACAACGTTGTCAGCCTGCTCTGTAGAGGTGTACACGGGTATTTAGTTCGTGAATCGTTGTTTTAATGTTCTCTTTGTGCCAATGTTTACAGAGTTATTTTTTTTGTTTATTTACACACGTAAGGCGCGGACCGCGGAATTCGTGCGTCTATGGAATCGACTGATGCGTGTAGCGTGTTAGGCATGTTGCATGCACTATTAAAAAAAACTGCTTTGGTGGGAAATCTAAGGATTATTCTGTGATGGAATATTATTTAAAGTGATGAATGTTTAAACATGCTATGCCTACCAACCACACCATGTTTCTCTGTTTCATTTTTTAATAATTAGATATTGATCTAAATGTTTAATACCATGATTCAATTCCTTTCTTCATTTGAAATAGTTAAATGAATCATTAGTAAGGATTTTGTCACACATAATAATTTTTAATTGTATTTTAGATATCACTGATTGACATAGAAGTGTGCAAGAATCTTAAATAAGTTGGGATAAGGGCAAGAGAAGGATGATTTTCATTGCTTAGGTTACTAACCACACAAAAAAGAAAATAATGATTTTCCATATAAATGATTTCTGCTGTACCATAGTGTAAGAAAAACCACACTCAATAAATACTTGTTTTGTTTTTACACTCTAAAATATGAATCACCTCAAATGATTAAATGATAGCAGATAGGGATCTCAGGGCAAAATTCAGACTTTTTTTTTCGGATGGGAAATCATCAAATGACTTCTCCCGCTCTGGCCAGAGTGGAAGGGAGTGTCAGACTTGTACTGACTAAAACCCATCCATGTTCCTTCCTTGCCCTTTGTGTTCCAGGGCCGCGGTATCTCTTTCGAACAGTCCCACAGCCCTGGAAAATTCAGAGACTGGACTTAGACTTTACCAAGCAAAGTAGGTGTTTCATATATCAACATTATGTGAAAAAATAAGGTATGCCTTGTAGCTCTTATTGAGAATGGCTCGTAGGAATATGAACATTAATATATTTCGAAATAAGGTTAATTTTTGTGTGTCTGTGTCCCAACTGTGGACATGTATTAGGCTAATCATGATCTTTTTTGTATGAACCCTTATCTCAAGTAAAGTCAAATAAATGTACATTTTAAGAATGCTAGCTTGAATATCTTTAAGTTGAAACACTTTCTTGATAAAAAAAAAAAAACAAAAAAAAATGTGAACACTGCCAAAAAAATGTGAACCTCCATTCTTATTCAATCGTTGTCTCTAATAAGTAAGTCTGGTTTTTGAATTGTAACTGATTCAGGTGACCGGTACTAATTAAATAAGGTAGTACCTGGATGACCGAGCTTTGCTCTGTAACATGGATAAAACAACGTTTTCTAAGAATGAAACCTAGCTAGATTGATTTATCGCCCCGGAAACCCTCGGCAAACTAAATTTCAAGAAAATCATTGGAGCCGTTTTCGGCGATTCATATATACAAGAATTGCTTGTTTAAAGGTTTTAGATAAATAGATAGATAGTAGCAAAGTTATTATTAATTTAAAGCAAAGTTATGATAAAGTCAGTTTACTTACTTATATCAAAATTTTCCCAATAACACATTCCAGGTTCAAAGACATGGTTTTCCAAATCAGTCTAGGCACTAAAATCTAGATATTGTTTTCCAATTCTACCTAAGTACTAAAACCTAGATTAAATTACCCTTTTTGTTAGCTGAACCATTGTTTCTGAACTATTTATAAACATTCAACATTGCTTCTGGTTGCTATAGGGCTCTGTTTCATTAATGAATTGTCAAATGAATGCATCAACAGACCTTAAACAAAGCGTTTTATGAAATATAATGTTATATTTTTATTAATGTAATTTAGTACTCTACTAGACTACTACTAGAGTTTTTATGAGCTGATAACACTCTCCTGTCAACCATGTCTTTAGACATGGCCAATTCTTGGCCAATAGGGATGTCTCCTGAGTAAAAAACATATAATTCTATTTAGTCGATCAGTTCAGAAACAAAAAATAACGAAGATAAAACGCATCAAAGTTCATGAGTGGGGGCTTGTGACTTGTGACTCACTTTCCGCTAAAAAGTGTACAGAAATGTGACGTCACACGAGTTTTTGATGCACTGCATCAACCTCATTTTTAGTTTACCAGAAAAAAAAGTTTTTGGAAATCTATCTGACGGACTAATTAGAATTTTTTGGTCAACTACCCCATTCTTACATAGGTACATAAACTCACGACTCTTTCCCATGGGCGTAGTTAGAAAGTGCAGGACTAGTAACTATTATTTTCAAAAATTCTTGTGCCCATGGTTTCGTCTGTGTGGAGTTCAAAAAATATCCCACAGTAACATACTACTAAGATAAAAAGCAGTTATACTATGACCTAACGCAAATCATAGTTTGTCTGTGTGCCAAATTTTATGGAATTCCATTCAATCTTTGCTTACCAGCTGAAAGGTAAAAGACTGACATTAAATTTTTTTGTCCTGAGGGTAGACAGAAGCAGCCCCGGATCTTGGCGGGGCAGCTTCAGGGGGCGCCAAAATCATAAATAGTATAATTAAAAATAAAAATAAATGTTCCTCAAAGCGCCTAGCATACGGAAGCCGGGTTAGCTCATCGTCGACTTGTAAGAAAAAGGCGCCATTCAGGCCCACATCATATGTGAACTTGTGGACTCGAGATGCCGATTTGAGATATGCCATGTCAACAGTTGACGTCTGTACTGAAATTGACGTCATTTAGCTATTAAACAAAATCATTTGGGACATTTTATTTGAACTAATTTAATTAATTTCTCTATTTTAATTATAAATGAATTCGAAAAGTGCCAACCGTTATATATTTGTGATTTTTTTAAGTAATTTTTCTCTAACGCTGGAGTGAGGGGCGCCACTATCAAGTTTCTGCCCCGGTTCGAAAAAATCGTAGATCCGGGGCTGGACAGAAGCTACAGAACTGGACACTACCTACAATCCTTACATTCTCATTTCGTCTCATCCACGTTCACACACGCACGCCGGTCACGAGCTCTACACACCACATTTTTAATGAACATCACCACCACCAAGAAGTTCAGTGAGTGTCCTCAGAGTTTTCAACATATGGAGTAGAATCAGAAGGGAGAATGCAGTAATCCCATACAATTTTCTCTTCTTTTATGGGCCAAGCACATAACTACATATTAAACCCATATCTAAATCATTGTGGATTTTGAAATTGTTATTAGTTGAACACACTTGTGTAAATAATATTCTTACAATATTTATAACTAGATAATTACATTCGAAAATATATCTGAACCACCTGGATATAAAGTTGTAATTTGATTGCAAGTAAAATAGAGTATTCTAGCGTGTATTGTAATTGTCTATGTATAAGGTTTTCGAAAGACGGAAAAATAGTAATAACGCCAATGGTTTTGATGCCAATTCCAATGTTTCTAGTCAAAAGATCTCACACAAACTACGATTCCGTTGCTGAAAAAGTTAATCATTCGTCTATCTCGTAATTGTCGGCTTGTCTATACCCCCGAAAACCTTTGGCTTTCCTAGTCTGCACAGAGTTCACACCTCACGATCTCAAGTAAATGCAGAACAATTTCTATTTGTTCTTTTTCCAAGATTCTAGTAAGAACGAGAATATTGACTCGCTCTTTTAAAGCACCATGTCCTTTTGGCTGTACTCCGTCCTCCCTGTAATCCGTCCCTGTACCCGTAATCCGTCCCTGTACCTGTAATCCGTCCCTCCCGTTTAATTAATCATACCTAGGCACGCGATTTTGATGTATGTGGACTTCAGCAGCATCAGATCAAGATTTTGATTGAAAAGTGTGTCCATGGAGTTTCTTGCCCATTCTTCTCCATAGAGATCTACGCTTTGGAATGCGCACCTACAGTACTTTCACAAGTTATTATGCCTTGTGTCTGTGACTGTAGCTTAGCTTTGTTTTTCTGACATTCAAAAGTGCGTGTAATGGTCTAATTGAAATAAATGCTTTTGAGTTTGAGTTAGATGGTATTTCGAATCGAAATAAAAGCGGTTTTCATTGTTCGGATTACCTACCTCTCTTTATTTTTCCAACTGTTTTACTTTTCCCAATGTTTGATAGCTCAGCTCAAGGCAAGCAAGGAATCTTCATGGAACCCAAAAACTCGAGGCTCCTTTACTAAAAAAATAAAGTATAGAGATGCCGAAACATGAAACTGGCATAATGTGAGTGTACCTCCTCCGCCTAAACCTTCGGGGAAAATAGACAGATGTTATTTTATTAATTTCCCGCCATCAATCTCTAACAAACTAATCACAAAAAACCCCATCAACACTGTCCCATCAGTTCCCGAGATTTGTTGATACACGACACAAACATATCGAAGGCAATAAAACGTTTGAATCGTCCATGCGACCTAGAAACGCCTATTAGCTATATTTTTAGTGTGACTAGTGAGTCAACGATGATATTATATCAATTAATACGCTCCGAACAGTTATGTCGGCGAATTGTGAAATTGTGATTTATTTGCGTGTTTGATTGAAACTGTTCTTGAAAGAAATCATCAATTCTGGCGCCCAAAACCGTTACTGTGCTTCGATTTTTCGACCAGTTCAAGTAATTTACCTTCTATTTTTTCATGTCGATGGTTTTATTAAATTTCATTGGCCCAGTACTTTGCCACTGCATCATCGGTGGCAGGCGGCAGTACAGTGTACACATTGACAATTTTTTTGGAAATGTAAAAGCGTGCCCGAAGCTCATATAAAGATGGGTGGCAAGGAAGATCCCACCTATGCTTGTAAATTAATTTATCAATAAATTTGTTAATGTTCCCCCTAGGTACCGATGCATGTCCAGTTCTAAACAGCAATAGGAGTAGTATACAAGCAATTTACTTTGCTGTCTCTAAGCTTTTACTCTGTCTGAAGCAAGCTACGAGTACCTTACCAACCTATTTTTTCCTACCACTGTTACAATGGTGGATCTTATTTTTTTTTAATTAGACGGGCTCTTTTTTTTCGGATGGGAAATCATCAAATGACTTCTCCCGCTATGGGCAGAGCGGAAGGGAGTGTCAGACTTGTTCTGACTAAAACCCATCCATGTTCCTTCCTTGCCTTTTGTGTTCCAGGGCCGCGGTATCTTTTTCCTACAGTCCCGCAGCCCTGGCAGAGTGCCGAAGCCCTGGCAGGGTCCCGCAGCCCTGGCAGTTTAGACGGGTTCCACAATTCATCCTCAAATGCTTTATCGCAAAAAAAATAATGAAACCGCGTCAAAATAAAAACAAGGCCTACTCTTGATCAGTAATTAACTCTTAGCACCCGTTCATTGCACAAGAACGACAGTGTTAACTTTTTTTAAATTAATTGATAGGCTCGCGATTGACCACTGCTGACTCCAAGCAAACCGGTCACACACAAAAGAGGGGTTTATAAAAAAGAAGCTAATTTATGCCCACAACCAGGTTAGTCGATTTTTCAAATTGAAATCGACTTCCTGTGGAATCGAGCAGATGTTATTGTTTACCGTTTAGCACTTTATAATCTGTTGCATCCTGATTAACATAAACAGGTTTTGTTTTTACGGATTTAGCGGTCCCGTATGTTTTGAGGTGTCTTTTTCGGTTTTTCCATCAGTAATTTCGTACTGGCAGCCCGGAGTTAGGAATGGTGCCCTAGTGATAGGTTTGCCTCCTATTACATGGGACTTAAACATAACTAATGACATGTGGGTGTACTATTGGTACTACACATGCCGCCTGTTTCGCCTGCTGATGAGAAATCCCTAATGGAAAACCCAATTTGCCAGACCTAGGAATTGAACCCAAGTCTCAAGTCTGTATACTCAGCTGTAGAACTTGCGAAAACTAAACGCGACAGTCTACCTATGTCAGTTACCTATTAAAAATACATCAGAGACATGTTTAAACCAACAATGCTAACATGTCTCCGAAATTCTTACAGCCTTTTAAACACCCAAACCAAAGGGGAGGCTATTTTTAAACATCCAGTTTTCCCTTGTTGTCAAACTCCCAAAAAATATTCGAGTGAATAATCTCGACATTGCATAATCGCCAAATCGATCCCAGCTTGTCTATGTATCGATATATTTTTTTCTGCCGGCACAGTTTAACGTGCCCGTGTCCCGTTAAATTGATTTACTATCAGCAGACTACATCTATTTTGGTGAAGTATATTATATTGCTTATTTCTCTTAGCTTTTAGGTAAAATGTAACTTTTTTGTAATTTGTTTGAAAGATTATGGACTGTTTGACTTTGTGCGATGTTTGTGTTGTTAAAAGCTTAAGTTTTTTTTTAGATCAAAACAGTTTGCTCTGTGTTTAAAACTTCACCTAACCTGACCTTAATGAGTAGTCATTCAGCAGAAAAGAATTTGAGAAAACGGGAATTTAAGAGTCTGAACATAGCAGTTCACAAAGCGAGTGGGAGTCCATTTCTGTATGGGAAGAGGCCCTTGCTCTTCAAGAAAAAAATGAGACAGTTCCCATAAAATTAACATAACACCTTCCCCCAAATCGTCCACACTTCCTCTTGGATTAATTCAGCAATAACCTACTAGGTTAGATAAATCGTCGATCTAGCATAGCACGTCGTTGATGGATATAAATGATGAAACGAGACACTTTACGAAGCTGTAAGGCACTTTGTTCTCCTCGTCATAGCGATATTTTTTTTTCTAGACCATACCTGGGAACCTTCTAGTTACGGGGATATTGGGGGTGAAAGTTCCAACTTTTTCACATTTTTTTTTTTTAATTCATGTTTAATGTAAGGATTTAAACCTCTACGACCCCCGTACTATTCAATCCATCCATCAGCACAATGTTTTGAGTACGTTAAATTGTGTCCGTGAACGTGATTTTTCACCCCAAAAAAAAGTCGTTTCCCAGTATTAATTTCTGCGTAAAAAAATCACAGAGTTGTCTACTCTGCGATTTTTTTGTTCTAGATTATACCTGGGACCCTTCTAGTTACGGAGATATTGGGGGTCAAAGTGCCAATGTTTTTTTTTAAATACATGTTTTTAATGTAGGAAGTAAAGTTACTTAGTTTGATGTACAGAATGCTTAGTTGACGGCTTCGTAAAGGGTCTTGTTACACCCTGTATACCTATTGCATTTTGCGCAACATCCCACTGTCTCGTATCCAAACTAGCCTAGCAACTTCTACAGGTCGTCAGTTCATAGTTACGTCCAAAATCAATCAATCAAAATGAATGAACAATAGTTACTGATCTACCTCACCGTATTCGGTAATGATTACCTTTTGAAAACTTATCTTACTTTGCGGAACTGTCAAGATTGAACTTTTTAAAGTTGACCTTATAACTTAAAATTCAATGAATCGTTTCACAAATTCGACATAATTATTAGGAAAGTCTGCGGTATCCCAGACTCTTGGAGTATTAAGGAAGTCACTCTTTCTGTTTCACTTGGCAATCGTTTAAATCCCAGATTTTGACGAACTTTGGTAAACATGTGGTAATCAGTAGGTATCAGTGGCGAAGGTTTCATACAACTCGATTCCTACCGGCTTCCCTTTGAAAAATGGCACAGTCAGTATTCTACAGGGTGTAAACAGACTCTTCACGAAGCCGTCAACCAAGCATTATGTACATCAAAACTAAGTAACTTTACGCAAAAATTAGTGCTGGGAAACGACTTTTTTTTTGGGCTTAAAAATCACGTTTTACTGTAGGACTCAATGTAACGTACTCAAAACATTGTGCTGATGGATGGATTGAATAGTAAGGGGGTCCTGGAGTGTTTAAAGTGAAAATCATACATTAAAAACAAGTATTTAAAAAAAAACTTGTGAAAAAATTAGAACTTTGGACCCCAATATCTCCGTAACAAGAAGGTTCCCAGGTATGGTCTAGAATAAAAAAATGATCGCAATGACGGAGAGAACAAGTGCCTTTCGGCTTCGTTAAGAGTCTGTTTAAACCCTTTATAGACAATTATTATAATCACATTAAAGATATGAACTCCGGCTTACCTGTTACAAAAATTGCCCCTTCGCCACTGGTAGGTATCCTATCTATGCTTTCTACTATGCTTCCTTTCAGACTGAAGCCGAAACCAACATAGTTAGAAAAAGGCCAGAAAGATGATACTTTTAACTTTTAAAAGTGACTAAACTCAGTAGGAATGTCAGCGATATGTAGACTCCCAGACTCATTCGAAAATCAGTCTCTCTGTTCGTTGGTTACACTTTTACGCCATTTAACTACTAAACTGGTTTAAATTAACGAATTTTGGCAAACAGCTAGAAGCAGCGCTTCTCAGTGATATGCGGAAAACTCAAGATACTTTTCGTCGACAGAAAATTTTAATATAAATAAACTAGTTCGGTCGAAATCTACGCAATAACTATTTTATCAAAGATTTTCCTCAAAACTTCTCAATTCCCACGACTTAATCTTAGAAATCTATACGTAGAACATGCTATAAAGTAATGTATACCGAGCCAATCAATCAAATGCTTTGGACAATCGACATTGAACTATCTGGCCGTATTAGGTGAGGCTTATGATTGTACCCGTTATGTGGTTGGGGGGGTAAGGTAGAGGAGACTGAGGGAGCGTTTAGCGGGGTGACTGCAAGGCAGTGATATTGTTTATTTGGCGGGCATGAGCTTCAAGAGATGTAAAAGCGTGTATCGAAGTAACTTGATCAGCGACTGAAAACTTGCAACATTATTATTAAGTTATCAGACGCTCCTCCCATTCATCATCATCATCATTTCAGCCGAAAGACGTCCACTGCTGGACATAGACCTTCCCCAAGTGTCGCCACATTGACCGGTCCCGTGCGACTCGTTACTCCATAGGTGCATGTCAGGAATGATAGCCATAAGTCAAACCAACTCAGCGGCAGTCAAAATGGCAAGCAACTTAAATTTAAATGCGTAGTCTAGTGAAAAATCTAGCACGATTTTCATCGTTCAAATGCAAACCCATACTAATTGTCGCGTGGTGATAATAGATCCTTTAAATGTTCTATCTATATCTAAATATATATTAAAATAACCGCTTTTTACTAAGGGCATGTGGATGTATACACGGTACATCATCATCTGCCTAGCCTTTTTCCCAACTATGTTGGGGTCAGCTTCCAGTCTAACCGGATGCAGCTGAATACCAGTATTTTACATGGAGCGACTGCCTATCTGACCTCCACAACCCAGTTAGTACTGGGTAATACGATACCCCTTGGTAAGACTGGTTGTCAGACTTTTTTGGGCCACTGACTACCTAACGACTGTCAAAGATCTTCAAATGACAGCCGGGACCAACAGCTTAACGTGCTTTCCGAGGCACGGAGGAAACTCGGTATGTAATGGGTGGTCACCCATCCACAGACCAACCTAAGTAAGCACGGCTTAACCTAAAGATCGACCCGAGCGGCTGTTATTATTTAGCCACGAGCTCCTCAATACACGGTACATATACCAAAACAATTTTTGTCTGTCTGTCTGTTTGTTCCGGCTAATCCCTGAAATGGCTGGACCGATTTTGACGGGACTTTCACTGGCAGGTAGCTGATATAACAAGGAGTAACTTAGGCTAGTTTTATTTTAGATTTAAAATATTTAGCGTTCCGTGCAAAAACAAAAAAAAACCCTTGAAATTGGCAACAAACTTCGATTCAAATAGGGAAGTGCTTATAATAATGGGGTTTTTTTTAATAATTGGAAATAAATTACATGTTACGGGTGTAGGCCCCGAATAGGGATCTGCCCTATATCAATTCATTATTTGCAGTCGCCGATGCATGTCTTTTCCTTAGCGCGTCCGCTTATGTCTCACACCGCCACACATTGTATAATGCAGTATTCAGTACCTGTATGAATTAATGTACTGCATTACTATGTTACATTGAGTTAGTTGCGTACCATTGACGAGCTTATACAGGGGGTGAAAAATGTGAGACGTCATGTATTTGTGTTGGAAAAATTTGTGACCGCAAAACCGTTAACTTTACTGGCAAAATCATAACATCGAAATGTTAAAACTGCAAAAATATGTAGTTAAATTTAAGAAATCTTGTTCATGTCTCATAAATGTTTGTTGCCGCTAGTATTTTTGAGTTTCGATACATTTATTTAAGTCTACTTGTGTATTGTGTCATTGTTTAGTTCATAGATATCATCTAGGCCAAAAATACTAAGGAGTCACCAACAGCCATGTTTTCTTCCTTCAGAGTCGCACTGGACTTCACAGGCCAGTCCGCTTCTGTGCAACTCCGTTTCTAAGCACTACTCAGCTCGTTTTGGGTCTGTCTAATGCAATTTTGACCTTCAAAAAGTGCTGATTTTCCGCCTAATTGGAATAAATGACACGCTAGCGTAACATCTACATTATTTCTGCAAGAAGTTTGACAGATGTCTTTTCCCTAGAATTCATCTAAAGTTTGGCGTGATAGTTGTGCCGTGTTTTCACGATTAACAATCCATATCTTAGGATATCATATCCACAATTTAATTATGAGGCACCTACAGTACTTTCACAAGTTATTATGCCTTGTGTCTGTGACTGTAGCTTAGCCTTCTTTGTTTTTCTGACATTCAAAAGTGCCTGTAATGGTCTAAACTCTAATTGAAATAAATGCTTTTGAGTTTTTTGAAGAAAATAACAAAAATAAGTATTTTCGTGCTTCTGAATCTACTCAACTAGCAAATAGGCTTATAAACTATGTCGATCAAAAGAATTCAAATCATGCACACTAGGGATATCTGATTAATATGCCATGTACGGTAATACATTTGCATATTATTGTATCTCGACGTATCTGTGTGCGTAATACATATATGAATTGTAGTTTTCCATCTTCTACAAGTATATTGTTATAAGTTTATCACGAGAAATGGAACTACTTCGTATGTATTTCAAAATATTGTAATCTATATATATAAAAAGGAACCGCCGAAATGTATGTACACGCATAACTTCCGAACGACTGCACCACATTGGATGATTCTTTGTTTTATGTGTTCCTTATTGTCAGGAAAATTTAGGAAGGTAGGTATTAGGTAGGTAGTAGTTCAATTCGAATACAATATTTATAGTTGACAGGACAACGTCTGTCGGGTCAGCTAGTTTTACATAAAAAGTATGTGTAGTAACATTAACTTTTTATTTTAAATTAAAAACTGCCAAGTTTTATAATCTGAGGTGCTGCATTTTTTAGCTAGTTCCATTCCTCGTTAGTACCATTATAGTATAACTAGCTGATGACCGCGGCTCCGCCCGCGTGGTCGCAATAAAATCTTGACAAATTATATACTAAAACCTTCCTCGAGAACCACTCTATCCATTGGTAAAAACAGCATAAAAATCGGTGCAGTAGTTGAGTTCATCGCGAACAGACAGACAGACAGACGCGGCGGAGGACTTTGTTTTTATAATATGTAGTGATAGAGCTTGCATTAAATAAGTGTAACTATCAGACTGCCTTTACAAATTAGTCTTCCTTTTTGTTCTATCTGCGCAAAAACCGCGTGATTACTGCAAAAAGTAAAGGCTTTCGAAAGATTTACTCTCATTATTACCAGATCAGCCAATCAATACGTACGAACTGCGGCTGACTGCCCAAAGTACTCTCCCGAATTTCAAATGTACTCTTTAATGATGAATGAAGACGGCTCGGTTGCCGCAGTGGATGAGCGATTGCCTGTTGCGTGTCGCGCGTTCGACCCCCGCACGGAGCAAATATTTGTCTAACCTCCAAGTAGTTGTTCTGGGTATATACAACGTGTAACGTTAAATGCGCAAAACCTCAGACACCCCAAATGATTTTTAATTCAATTGATCTAATTCTGAGAGAAAAAAAAAAATTTAAGGTTTAATGTGTTGTTTTAGTTTTACTGGCAATTCTGATAGTTTCTTGCGTCTGCGACGACGCTCTGTCGAGGGAAGAGTCGGTAGGTAGGTTTATCACTGAGCCGCTGCGCCCTATTAATAAATGGACAGGGCAATATTTTTAATGAAGAGTTTTTGAAAAATGTGACCTATATTAAAAAGTGGTTCAATTGATTCTGCTCGTTATTCTGATCAGACTATTTTCCGGTTTTGCGCATTTAACGTTACAGGTTGTATGCAAAC
Source organism: Lycophotia porphyrea (assembly GCA_950005105.1). Taxonomy (NCBI): domain Eukaryota; kingdom Metazoa; phylum Arthropoda; class Insecta; order Lepidoptera; family Noctuidae; genus Lycophotia; species Lycophotia porphyrea. The sequence goes on along the minus strand of OX465410.1, from coordinate 761,970 downwards.
CCACGATACAAAGCAGTTCTTAGTGCAGGAGAAGGTTGAAGTTGAAGATTGGAAGTCAGCTTCCAAAATCACCCTGATGAGAAAGAAAACAACACACTGTAGAAACAACCCGACCAAATACGGCAGGTCACGTATGCTTATTGTGAAGTGTTACTCGGAGGGTATTAATCATTTTTGGACGGCTGTCGTGAGGTGACGGCACTCTTTAGTCAGCTCATTTGCTGGCCACTGCCTCTTTAGTCATGAGGTTCTATATGAAGCTTATAGATTATTATTGTTGGGTAGTTTTTAAGCTGGTTAAGCTCAACAGACAGGTATATAAAGCACTACACTAGATCAGCCTCGCCTGAATTCATTGCAATATTTCTATGCACCGAATCGGAGTCACCTGGGATAGGGATCAGCTAGTAAAAACGCTTCGATTCTACAAGTCGTATGTCTTATCTTTTTTTCGTATGAAGAAAGCCAGCGTGATAGGCATCCGCCTTTCCGAGTTCACAAACGCTTCGTTTATATGCTATATCTGATATAGTCTTGGCAATAAGTAAAACCTCGTCACCATTACGACAAACGAAACCCCAAGAACACTTCTTTACAAAATTCATTTTCATTTGTTACTGAAACAGTATTTCTCATTACTCATATTGAAATATTAACACATTCTAAAATATAATATAAAATTATTATGTCACCAAAAAAAAAACTTAATAATCCGACACAAATAGGAATTTTATCCGAAAATAGATTATTTAATTTTGAAAAGGGACACATTCTTCGAAAACGTGGTCAGTTTGAGTAAACCTTAAAAGGTTCTTCAGTTTGGACCCTATTGATATAATACTGTAAAACTCCTTACATACAAACCATGCGTGTCGCCGTTTATTCGCAGCACGTCGCAAATGACGTATAGAAACTGAAGGCTTTGAAGACGGTCCATGATAGAATTTAGAAGCTCCCGGGGTGGCACGATTCTGTGCCCTGTACAGCTTTAGATGTATGCAGAACAGGGTGTGAAGTTTTTCATCTTTCATATAAAAGGGAGGATCTTCCAAACAAGCGGGAGAGGTGTCTGGTGGGCTACTACCCGGCGGTTACTACTGTTGGGGGCAGTAGTATGCTAATCTCGGGTATACTCGTGTGATCCGTAGTTCGTATGTGAAGTTGTAGATGTCGCTAGAGAGCCAATAACTTTGTAATTATAAAGGATATTTTCAGTAGCAGCCACAGAGTAAGGATTTGTGCCCGGTTGATGGCAATAAGCTTGACCTTATTACTTAACCATAACTGGCGAAATATGTTGGGAAACTCTTCTGCCTAATTCTTCAGTAAAATCAGGCGAGATGTTATAATGCTATTAAAAAATAAATAAAGAAATGTCAAGTGCGTAATTAAAACATAATCGCAATAAAATTAACTAAAGTGTCGTGTAATTGAATTGTTATCGACCGAGCTTCGAACCCGCTATCTCTTGTTTACGAGTGACACTTGACTTTTCATTGTTTTGTTATTACAATGTGCTAACTTTTTTGAGTGATTAATGATTATTTAACTTTAATATGCGCAGAAGATTGGATTTTCTGGGTTGGTTAAACATAACTGGCGAAATGTGGGTGTACTATTAGGTACTCCTCTGCCTAACCCTTCAGGGATTACAGGTGTGATGTTATGTTGTGTGGTTCTGGGAATTAATCAAAATGCCCGCTACCCCTATAATACAGCAATGGTATCGTTCGACTTACGAGGGTCCTGTAGGTTCTTTCCCAACTGAAGTGCGTACACTGTGTACAATTTATTTCTCTCAAAACGGAAAATTCCTCAATCATTGTTAGGATATCGACAGGCCCTAGAACCAAAATTCTAAAGACTGACATCCACCAATCCACTGGGCCCGTGTTGTGGGTTACGGCAAATTCTCTCTCACAGAGAGGACGCTTATGTCCCAGGTCTAGGGTAGCCAGGTCGCCAAACCTAATAGCCGGATAGACCAGCTACTCTGGCCGGACATTTGGGTAAACAAGCCGGACATCCTACATTATTGAGGATTTTGTGTCTCAGTATTAATAGGTACGACAAAAAAAAATGTAAAGTCTAGGTTTTTTGATTATTACCATCTTGTTAAATTCTAATAAAATATAAATGAAATAACTATAAATAAACAGTCGACTCGGCCTCGCTCGGCGCTCGCTCGTTTGCGAAATGTAAAAAGCCTTACAAAAGGCAGATAAGCCGGACACCGTTTATTTTGGCCGGACACGCAATCAAGAAGCCTAACTATGTCCTGCTTTATCGGGATATCGCCTGGCAACGCTGGTCCCAGCAGTGGGAACGTTATAGGCTCATAGGCCTCTACCCCCGAATAAAATACTAACGAAACATGATCCTCCAATGACTCCATCAATTAAGGTCGTGTGGGATATATCATAAACACCATTTATCGCAAACGGATAGCTGATAACAGTATAACATTATTAGAACAAGGCCATCCTCTTGAAATCCCTAAACCGAATGTTTCAACATCCATGGGAAGAGAATTGTGGGATGCTAAATTTTAATAAATAATATAGCCGATCTTAAAATCTGTAGTGTCTTAAAGACGCCAAGGAAAGTAACCCCGTGTGCTTTTTTCCCGCCGTTACTGCCGTATTGGTGCTGGTAACATTGATAACACCTTCAAACCAAGCCGACTTCTTTTTGGGCCAACCTGTAAAATCTTCTCACTTGGCAAGAACTAAGAAGGGTTTTTGTCAGTGTTTTGCCAGTCAGCAAAGGTATGCCGATGGCAGCCCTTACTAACCCAATCCATGGTCCAGAGCGAGAGGGAATGGGACGCCGTCACCTCCTTCTGCGAAGCAGTCATGCTAGCGAAGGAGGTGGAGGAGCGTAGACGGCGCGTTCGTGTTCCTCGCGCGCCTCAAAGAGATGTCAGCAAACAGGAAGGGGCCCGCAAGAGCCGATCCCTGCCAGGGCTGCGGGACTGTTCGAAAGAGATACCGCAGCCCTAGAACACAAAGGGCATGGATGGGTTTTAGTCCGTACAAGTTTGACACTCCCTTCCGCTCCGCCCAGAGCGGGACAGTTCATTTGATGATTTCCTACCAGAGAGCCCTGGACTTGCATTTATTAAAATACCACCAGTAATAAACACAGTTTGATCACAAAAACCGTAAACAAATTCGCCAAACACAACATATATCTGAATCTGGCAAACAAAGGAACCTCCGTACCTCTTTATCTGTAACATTTGACTCCCGACCCCAGTCTATGCGTAGTCAGGTTATCAACAGCGTGTAAGTCGAGCAGTAATTATGATTTATGTTCAGATAGTACGAAGTTATTGTTTCTGTAAGTGGTGATAACTTGTGCCGGGATGTCTGAGAATACTTGTGAGCTAAATTAAACTGGAATACGTACATATTTTAGACTATTTATTACGTATTTGGAAAGATCCGTGCTGAGTTCAACTGCTCAAAAAAGAAGGACGGAAATCTGAAGATATCTAGCCTCTCTGTTTCTTAATAAAGTTATCATGCATAAGTATCATCAGCCTTTTGTGGTTTCCACTGCTCTGCCACAGACCTCTCTATGGGGCTGATGCGGATTGGTAGCAGACCGTTGACGTTGTTGGTAGCAACAGATGTTTTCGAATTTTTTGGTTCTATGACATGCTGATTGCTTCAAGATGATTTTCATTACCGTTTTTGAGAGCAGTAGTGATGTCACCATGTTATCTTTCTCTGAGATCCCTAATTTCCATATTTTTACACAGAAATGTCGACTAAAGTCAAGGAAATACATCCATAGAGGTCATCAAAAAGCCTAGTGCCAAGCCCAATGAAAAGCAATTCTTAAATTCTGCCTTTCCAAGTATTGATGAAAAACGCATGCACGAAACAATTAATCAGAATGAAAAATAAAATTTCGAAATTCGACCGCGTGCCTATTGGCGGGCGGCGCTGACCAATAGGAGCTCGGCGCACGCGCAGCTGAGTAAATAGTGATATGAATTGGGTTGTAATGCTATATTGTAATGACGCGAGAAGTATACGTGGTTGAGTATTTGTGTTTTTGATGAGGATTTTTATTATATTTTGTTTTCTGTCGTGTAGAAAACTATTTAATCAAAACGCTAAAGAAATTTTTGACTGTTAATAGTTGTTGTTTTCATATCGGATCTTTAATTTAGGTTTATTTTAGGATTTTGCATTATAATATCACCATAAAAATGTCGATCTTTTTCGGGGGCAAGGATAAAATGACATCATTTTGGAGGGAATTAAAACAAAATATTGAAATTGGTCATTTTGTTTTACTTGCGTTACACCTACATGATGTGATGGACGAATATCATAAAGTTGACATATTACTTCCCATTCAAACTCAGGTTTGACTGATGTTCAGACGTAAGGATTGTCTGCCCATAAACAGTTCCAGTTAAACGAGTCTGATGGTGGTTTCCAAGCCTCCAAGACTCAAAATAACCACCAAAAAACGAATCCTTTTTTTTTGCCGCTGCGTCATCATTTCATCACTGATCATCATCATCATCAGCCTAGCCTTTTCCCAACTATGTTAGGGTCGGCTTCCAGTCTAACTGGATGCAGCTGAATACCAGTATTTTACATGGAGCGACTGCCTATCTGACCTCCATAACCTAGTTACTACTGGGAAATACGATACCCCTTGGTAAGACTGGTTGTCAGACTTTTTGGGCCACTGACTACTTTAACGACTGTCAAAGATCTTCAAATGACAGCCGGGACCAACGGCTTAACGTGTGAAACTCGGTATGTAATGGGCGGTCACCCATCCACAGACCAACCTAGGCAAGCACGGCTTAACCTAAAGATCGACCCAAGCGGCTGTTATCGTTTAGCTACGAGCTCCTCATTTCATCACTGATATAACAACTAATATAAATAATATACCTACATATAAAGTAGTTATCGTTAAAAAAAACCAGATCAATGACAAAATGGTAACAGTACACCGATGATTGAGCGTCCCCTTTCCGATAAAATTGTTTGTTGTGAAAAGATTGGTAGAACTTCGTCATCAGTCGGCTGAGTAGGTTAGATATTTGATTTCCAAGTAACTATGGATTGTTTAACCTTTTGAACGCCAGAGCATACACGCACGCGCGTGCCCTTCATGCGAAGCCACAATGTCAGCTACCATTTTGTCACATAGTTGTGTCGTTTGGCGTACAGGACACGCGCTTGCTTGTCAAGTATAAAGGTTGTAAGCAGACTCTTTACGAAGCCGAAAGGCCCTTGTTCTCCCCGTCATTGCGATATTTTTTTTGTTCTAAACCATACCTTCTAGTTACGGAGATATTGGGGGTCAAAGTTCCAACTTTTTCACAAGTTTTTTTTTTTTAATTACATGTTTTTGATGTATTTTTTTTACTTAAGACACCTTCACGACTCCCGTACTATTCAATCCATCCATCAGCACAATGTTTTGAATGCGTTACATTGAGTCCTACCGTAAAACGTGATTTTTCACCCCAAAAAAAAAAGTCGTTTCCCAGCAATAATTTTTGCGTAAAGTTACTTAGTTTGATGAACATAATGCTTGGTTAACGGCTTCGTGAAGAGTCTGTTTACACCCTGTATATGTGACAATACAACTAAAAAGGTTAATGGCTTTGGTAGGCTGGGGAAGGGTTTGGTTCCATGATGAGTATTGGCCCATCTAGGAAACAGAAATGTATTTCTTTTTTAATGACCTCTATCAGCATTGCCTGTTTTCAAATGTTTTACTATTCAGCTCTACTGCATGCATTCACATTAATTTCGGTTGACACTTAATAAAAGAAACTTATTAAACATCCTCAAACGGGATAATATTATTAAAACATTAAAAACATACATCACGCCTGTGATTCCCGGAGAGTTAAGCAGGACTTAGAAACACACACATTTCGCCAGTTATGTTAATAATCCTATGTATTAGGTCAGAATTCTTATGAACACAGGATTACAGGATTCTTATGTATTAGGATCCTATTGCCGGGCTAAAATCTAGTCTCCCTAACTAAAATAAAAATATCGTGATTATATCTACACAGTTAGAACCTAATTAAAAAACTGTACAGCAGGCGATCCAACTAATGACTGGCCACTTATTATACGATACCTAACAGCCTAGCTCATATATTATGAAAACGTCGAAGGTTTTTTTTACATGGCAATTAAGTCTGATCTCCCGATATGGAGGCCGTCACTTGTTTTCACACATACGATTAATTACGTCTAAATCTAAGGTCTTTTTGATGGCGGCTTCTGGTTAAGACCTAGTATAGATTTTAAACTGGTGTTCTATGATTTTTCTTTCAAAATTAACCTTTTGACCGCCAGAGCATGCGTTTAGCACGCGCGTGCCTTCCACGCCAAGCTACAATTTCACGTACCATTTTGTCACATATTGGTGTCGTCAAAATGTTAACCAAGATTCTATGCCATGTGGGTGTACTATTAGATACACTTCTGCCTAATAGGCTTGATGATAAAGTTTCTGTGCCGCTTTGACCAGGGTGCATGCTACTCATAACCAATAGGATTTTTCCGTCAATTTGTAATTATGGCATTGTCCGAGTTAGTCCTTCAATAACTTATTTCACCTGTTTTACATTTCACAGGTAATGCTAATGCTATTTTACATTATATACGTGACAAGGAAGCGTGTGCCTTGTACGTCAAACGACACAAATATGTGACAAAATGGTAGGCGAAATTGTGGCTTAGTGCGGAGGGCACGCGCGTGCGTGTATGCTCGTGCGTTCAAAAGGTTAAGTCTTTAGATCTTTGAAGGAATACTTCTTCTATTCAGTATTATTACCCAATCACAGCATCTCTATTTTATTTCGTTTTGTAGGTTCTTCTGCTATTTATTCTTCATCATAATCCACAGCCTAACTTCGCCTTACTAGGTCTCATTTTGTTTTTGTAAAACTTCCATTTTAGAGTATTTTTTTTCTTTTGTAAATCAAGTGTAAAAATTATTCACTTAATTAGTTCAAAAAGAACAAATAAGAATACACCACACCATTTTCAAAAAAAAACTCTCTTCTCATTATCAACCTTACTTCTATAAGAACAAGACTTAAAACAACAAAAAAGGACAAATTAATTAGTATTACCAAAACAGCCTTTAGCGCGAAGTTACACGAAACATCTACGTCGTTTTTTTTAAACATTTGCATAGATCTTTGGCTTGTAACTAATACTTATTTACTCTGCCCTACTGTTTAATGCCGAATTAACGGTAATTTATTATGGGAATTCAAGAAAATACTGAATTGAACAGGTGGTTGTTTACTCTTCTACGTTTTTAGATCCAAAATACAGGGTGTTTGGTGCATCGTTTGACAAATTGAACGGACCGAAATAAGGAGTCATTTGCTGTCTATTCTACCCGAATAACTCATTCTTGGCCGCACGGATTTTGAATTTCAATTTTCAATATTTATTTTTAACATTTCAAATTAGAACAAATTCAATTTGGGTTGGTAAACTATCTCTGTCTTTTATTGTGCTTTATTATCTATTCGGTGCGTATTTTTTAAAATGTAAGTCGTTGACAATAACTACAGTATAAAAAAAAATGCGACGCGCAGATTTTAATTAATTGTATAAAACCGTAAGCTGAAGTGGCAATGGGTTGATCATATAAGCCGTAGAATCGATTACTGTTACGGTAGACGTGTTCTTGAGTGGAAACCGCGAATCGGCAAACGTTAGGTGGGACGCCCTCAGGCTCCGTGGAACGACGACCTTCGGGTGGCTGGTGGTAGCAACTGGATGAGAGTTGCTGAGAATCGAGTTGAGTGGCGTTCGCGGAGGCCTATATCCGGTTTACTGCTGTAGGCTGATAATGATAATGTATAAATAAATAAAATAAATTTGTTTCTTGCCGTAAAAACAGGGTACAAAAAAATGTGAGAGGCTCCAGAGCTAGGTTAGAGTACCTGTATTTCAGGAGCCAGTGACTTCTTCCATTAAGGTAACAATTGGGCAAAAACCGGTTGGAACCGGTTGCGGTAACCAGTTTGTATAAAACCGTAATTTATACATGGCCGTCACAAAAATAAACAATGATTAAAACCACTTCTAAAACTACGTCTGTTTATACCCGTAAATACAGCAACACTATTTAAAACGCTACCACCAAGGAAACAGATAAAATCCACTAAAAAAGCATCCCTACCCCCTCTGTTTGTCCGTTTGTCACGCAAACACTGACTGGCTACCCTCTGAGCGGTATTTACTGTTTACCCTGCGCACATAAGAGGGTTTAATTGAGTATCGAGTCTATTTGTTTAGAGGCTTAATGATTTTTTTTATCTCGCTTCTGGTGTTTATGGTTGTAGAGGTTTTAAGTGAATAGGGATTGTCAATTTTTCAAAAATTGTGCTAATTACAAAACCGTTTCGAGGAATAAGGTCTCTCATTATTAATTTCTCTAGAAATGTGGGTCTTGCGTGTCTGAACGTGCTCTTAGCTTCATGTCAATGACATTGAAAAACTAACCGTCATTAGTGTCACTCATGTATTAAATCGTTGAATGAGCAAAGGAATCTTTTCCAGCCATTCTTCTTCTTTTCGTGTCGATGACCTCAAATGGTCTTAGACCAGTATGTAGCCACCTGCACAGCTCTAACATTTGCTTCGATTAGATTTCCACCCATTGAATTTCAAAAATATTTATTCAAATAGTTTTCTTAGAATAGCTTGACATGCCTTTATTTTTTTTATTTTGAGGAGTCGATAATTTTCTTTTCTATTCTCATCATCATCCACATCTTCCGCGTCATCATCAGCATTGGGGCTGCGCCACACCCTACGCACAAGCGACGCGCCCCGCTTGCGCATGGTCGCATAAAAGCAGTCAGTGCGCGCCTCAGCGAACATACCTGAGGCGCTGCAGTAGCGGGGCAGCCCCAATACTGCCCTGAGCGCGTTGTTGAATTGGACGCGGAGGGCCCCGTATGATGCACGCGTGTACCTCGCCCACAGGCTGCACGTGTAAAGGGACGTGCAGTATGCCCTGAAGAGCGTTATCTTCACCTCCCTCGAACAGCGCGCAAACCTACGTGCGAGCATGTTCGCCCGCACCGACAAGGCCCAAGATAATTTTGGGATCACTTTTTTTTAAGACTTTTATTTATATTTCTAGACTATAATTTTTTCAGTAATTTTGTTTCTCTTGCTCTCCTGCAATAAGCGTCCACTTGAATGAAAGATATTCAAAAACACTTTTCTTAACAACTGTACCCAACAACAAGGTTATGAACTTTAAACGTATCAATTTGTACAGAGTCGTGTCGAAAAGTGTATTACAGAAAATCCTAAACCACGCACCCGTCAAATCATACCTTTCAAAATCACTTTCCTCCCTCACTGTACAGCCGAACAAAAGTGCATATAATCCGAGCACCGATTCTATTGAGTACAGTGGAGCACGAAAGCGTTAAATTTTTTGCGATTAATCATATTAGACGCGGAGGGTACCTCGTTCTGTGCGACGTATTCATAGTCGGGAACAAGACATGTTTTAATTGTCACTTGTCAGAATAAGCTGCAGACAGAATTTTGTTTTGCTTTTAATGGCATCTGAGAGGTACAGGGTGAAATGTTCCACAATACTCTAGTATCGCGATTCATTTAGTTAGTTCTTCATTTGCGTAATAGATGGCGCTGTAATACTTTTTGTACAGACGCCAGCACATCAAGTAACCCGAAACTAACTAATTTTCTCAGAGTAGCCCTTTAAGAAACAACGATGATATGATATTGTATTTTGGCGTCTAAAAAATTCTCATAACAAACATCATTTATCAAACAAATCTACGCTTACCCTGATTAAAATGCGAGAATCTCAAAATGCACTGTCAAAACTATGCGTGGGCTAAATTTAATCCAAATGCTTTTAGTAGTTTTTGCATGAAAGAGTAACAAAGATCCATCCATCTATCCTCACAAACTTTTGCATTTATAATATTAGTAGGATCTCACCCAACTTGCACAATACACACAGTTTTCCACACACATGCATAGACACTACACTCATTAACATGTCATTCCTAACATTTCTGTTTTTATTTGTTAAATTCTCAGTAAATGTGCAAATTTCTTTATTCTGCAACGAAAGAGACTGGCCTCCACGACACAGGGTACCTAGTGTGGAGACCACAGACCTTTTATTTGATATAATGTACCTCAGAATCAATAAAGTTATTTGTATTAGTATCTGATGCCTACAATTTAATTACTACATAAAAAGGTAGTCTTTTATTAAACCAGCCTGCAATAATCTTATGCCAATTAATCATTCTATATGCAATTGCTACAGATAGAATTCATTGATACTTGACCATAATAATGACAACAAAATGATTTACATATAAATTCTTAAGTGATTTCCTCAAGTTGTATATCATCATAATATCAACATTCTTGTCCATTCATGATTCATTATTACACTAGTATTACTAACTGGGGTAGGCAGTGATGTTTTATACCCTCCAGATTTCACCAGATGTTGATGCCTGAAAACTTGCTTGCCTATTGACATAAGACGAGAGTAAATTCAGACGCCAGGTAGCTTTTTAGAATTTTTAAAGAAAAGTCGAATAATTGTTTACTCAACCTGGGATCCCAGGATTATAATACACGGTCGCACTTACGACTACGTATTTTACATAGAGCGACTGCCTATCTGCCCTCCACAACCCAGTTAGTACTGGGTAGTACGATACCCCTTGGTAGAACTGATTGTCAGACTTTCGAGGCATTGACTACCTGTAACGACTGTCAAAGATTCACAAATGACTGCCGGGACCAATGGCTTAATGTGCTTTCCGAGGCAAGGAGGAAATTCGGTGTGTAATGGGTGGGCACCCATCCACGGATCAGCTTAGGCCAACGCTGCTTCACCTTATAAGATAGATAGATATGAGGCTGAGTAGTATCTTCTACCACTTCTTCCTAGCAAAACCACTAGGACGTGGTGAAAGGTGCCCGTTTTTGGGGATTACCATCTTGTGCCAATTTTGACGTTCAAAAACTGCGAATTCGCAGCCCAATTTTCGATTAAATGACTTGATTTGACCACTCCAGTTTGAGAAAAACGCTGCAGTTCTTGTCATTCAAATATTCCTGTACATGTCCGCACTATGAATACGAACTCTTGCACCCTCTCAATCGCGCCAGTTCACGGTCGACAATATTTGTAACATTAACGACAAAAACACGCCGACAGTACTTCGAGGGGGACACCGACTTTTTACTATGTATTACCCCTTGTTCACTATGCAGAGAGAAAGGCAGAAGTCTTACTAGACTTATTTCTCAATTTAAAACGATTATAAAACTAAAACTTTATTGAAATACTAACTTATACCCGCGGCTTCGCCCGCGTGGTGTTCGATAATTGTCCCACAGGATTGTACTACCGGGATAAAAAGTATCCTAAGTGTTAATACCGCGATTTGTCCGTACCTCGGAAAGCACTTGAAGCTTTTGGTCCCGTCTGTCATTTGTAGATCTTCGACAGTCGTTACAGGTAGTCAGTGACCAGAAAGCCTGACAGCCAGTATTAACAAGGGGAATCGTGTTTCCCAGCAGTAACTAGGTTGTGGAAATCAGATAGGCAGTCGCTCCATGCAAAATACTGGTAACTGCATCCGGTTAGACTCCCCAACATAGATGGGAAAAGGCTAGCCATATGATGAAGGTCGATTGATTATTCGCTTTACAAAAGCTATGGGTCCCGTTGAGATGCCTAATATTGAACTTGTTTTACGTTTCTTCAACGCTAGTCATAGGTGTGGCCTTGCCAGTAATTATTACGGACTGCCGTGCGTCACATGGCGAAAACCGCCTTAACTACTACGCAATAAAGGCAAAAATAATGTAATGTTATAATAAAATAAATTTAATTCGATAACTTGCGTTTAGTTATGACTTGGATCATTGTTCCTTCGACAGTTGCGGAGACAACACCTATATAAGGTCCCATTAAAATAGATGGACAAACTTTTATAAATCATTCAGACCACCAAAATAAGAAGAATGGTAAATATACGTAAAACGCACTAACAGAAAAAAATCTGCTAACGAAAATACACTAAAAATGTATAATTTTAGGTCAAAATTAAATCACTTTAATCAGTGTTTTTGCTTGGATATCTTTGGTTAGACGTACTGAACGCTGTGTTAAAATTTGTCCATCTATTTTAATGGGACCTTGTATATAAATTGTTCCAGCGACAGTTACGGAGACAACACCTATATATAAGACATCATAGTGCTTAGTGACAAGCTGTTTACATATACTTTTCTATAAACTAAAGTGAATCAAAACTGTGCCAGTGAAATTCAACGTGGAAGATTCATTCAGAACTTTTGAGTTAACAATAAAATGCATTGTGTTCGCGCTGACAACAGTTACGTTGATATACGGCGTGCATCTTGGTGCTTATTACGCAAATTTCGTAATTACAGGAATTACGTATTCCTTAACGCAATTTTGGCAAACCTTTTATACATCTGTATGAATGAGAGCTTCATTTTTGCTTCGAAACATGTGGAACAGTCGCGGCTCATAGAATGGGAGCGAATCACTTCCAAGATATTTCTATGTTTATTAACATTGAAGCACCACTGGTTGATCATTATGAGTCACATGTTTTACGTAGACATCGTGAAAGTGTTTAATGGACACGTTCAAAGAAAATATTTGAAAAGTAGCCTCTTCGGTTGGGGTGCGCCTGCAGTGATGACCTTATTGATGTATGTTATTGCTATAACCACTTAATCACAATTCCTGGTTTCTGTTACCTTTGATATTTAACAATTTGCAATTATATATTCACTGTGTAGTAAGTAGTTCTAACGAGACCGCACCTACTGCTAGTAACAAATGTCGTCGCTTGTACATCGCCACTTTGATATTCATAGTAGGCGATGTCGCATTGTTGTCTTATTATTGTGGTTTTATCGATAACAGAATAAATCAATATCTCGAATTATTATTTTTTTACATTAATCCTACAGTATTGACCGTATTTCTGATCGTTGCTAGAAGTATTCGAGAAATATGGTATGAGTTTTATGTTAATAAACTAAATCAGAGATTATCAACATGGGCCGTAAATCGGGATTGCCGTACCGCAATCGCACTGGATCCCGCACCCTCAAACGCGGATCCGCGAATCCCGCAAGTTTGAAAATAGCACCAAACGGCGGTGGCATCGTCGTGGACACCATCATCATGTGGGCAGCAGGAACTCGTAACCTGTAATCCCAGAAGGGTTAGGCATAGGTGTACCTAATAGTACACAACATTTTGCCAGTTATGTTGTGTTTGCCAGCAAGAACTGTTCCATATATCATGAAATACCATGATTTCTTGAAATTGTTGAACTCGCCGTAGGATTATGCCTGAAATAAATCTTTATTTTTAACCCTAAATTTTTTGACGTTTTATATATCTCGTAACGGTACCCACCGTTTTAAAATCAAAATTTGCCCAAAATAAAAATGCCCAAGGCATTAAGTTCGCCTTGGTACAGTGTTTTTTTTACATTATGTGCATAAAGTTTAATAAATATATAAAATTTACAAGAGACAGTCATCCAAAACGCCTGCCCTTTAGGGGTTTATGAATGAACCCCTTATGTTTATACAGGATTCAGAAATATAGGCACGCATAACGTACGATAGTGTAGTAAATGAGAATACTTGTGATACTTCTGGTTTCTCTCTACTGTGGCACTCGAGCTTGTCACGCGTGACGTAATGTTAGTTAGACGCACTTGAAGCGTGCACGCGTGCTAACGTGTTGCCGATTTGCGTGCATTTGCAGTATTGTACCTTATGTATACAGAGTGGATTTTTCAAGTGGGCGTGGATTCTCAAATCCGAAACTATAAGGAACATTGAATTTTTTGATATTTTTAATAAATTCTTGGGAATTAAAAATGTGTTTCTGTGATCTTTCATCATCATCTGCTTAGCCTTTTCCCAACTATGTTGGGGTTAGGCTTCCCGTATAACCGGATGCAGTTGAACACCAGTATTTTACATGGAGCGACTGCTTACCTGACCTCCACAACCCAGTTAGTACTGGGTAATACGATACCCACTGGAAAGACTGGTTGGTTGGTTGGTTCTGTGGTCTTTCATATCAAAAGTATTATTAAAAATAAGTTTTTTGTTTAAAGTGCAATGTATTCAGTTCTATAAAATAAAAACATAAATTAATACCCATGTGTGTAATGGCAGTTTGTTTCATGTCATATTTGACCATAGCAATACCAAACGGAAGCCAGCACAATCGAGCACAAAGAGCAACTAAAACTTGAATCTCCGAGTCGAAAACGCGATTTTCGATCCAGTGTGCGTCGTCTGCATCTAGAATTTTTGAAGTGAAAACTTCTTTAGCATCATTGTGATTTGAAAGTCGATGAAACGAAAAAGCAACAGTAAAAAGAGAGACACATAAAATTATAAGATTTAACGTGGGAGAAAATGAGATAGGAAGCATTATACAGTGTTTATCTTGCCAACTAACCCAACATTTTTGAAGGTTTCACTTCTACCACGTGTGAATTGCACACAAACATGTTTTATTTTTTCTAGCATATTCATCATAGCTTAGGTTACCTGTTCAGCTAAAAATATCCAAGTTGGATAGATTATATTACAATTTTCGCCACCAGATTTAAATTTTACGTAATCGTTTTATTATTTTCCAACTACCCTCACGAAACACAATCTAATATCATTACCCTGTAAGTAATAAATAAAGGGGTTGCTTGTAATAAACCAGATTCTTTTCTGACCAATCCAGCGTGAAACTATGGGGATGAATTACGACCCTTAGTGATTCATATCTGTCCATAGGGGATGATTTAGGGATCATCTCGGGGTGAAAATCGGGTTGTTATTGAGTGGTTGGTTTTTAGTATTTAATAACTGTGATTTATCATATTATGAATTAGCTGTTTTTACTTGCGACTTGGTGCTTTCAAAACCTTACATTTTCGTTCGGAAATATGACTGGAAGATTTTGTCTCATTCAAAACTGGTTCTTATTAATACTAGCTATTGATTAATACAGGTTTTATGGGTGGCTGCAATCACTGTCACTACATATTATAAAACAAATTCCTCCGCCGCGTGTGTCAGTCTGTTCGCGATAAACTGAAAAACTACTGCACCGATTGTTATGCTGTTTTCACTAATGGATAGAGTGGTTCTCGAGGAAAGTTTAGTATATAATTACCTATTATTGATTGTATCAATGCTTCAAACATTAGCTTTGTTTCTGTTATTATCAAAGTTAAATACAGATTCAATTCTAATATACTACTCTTTGAAGTAATCCAATTAGATTTCTAAGCGAATATGAAAATTATCCTTACTTAGAATACGCAATTACACATTAAATGGCTGTCGTCAACTCCTCCCCTTGTTTGAGTAATAGAGTTTTGGAAAATTGTCTGTGTGTATTTTCATCCCCTTTGAGAAACGTAAGTTAATTATCTTGTCTCCATATGTTTTTACGGTGGTTTAGCCTGTGCATTTCTATCATTCTATGGCGGTGCATTTATGTAATTTCAGTATGTTTAATGGTGATTCTTTAAGAGAGACAGGAATAGAATATACTTTATTGGTCACCAAAATTGAAACCTAACTGTCGACATTACTAGCAACCGCCCGCGACTTCGCTTGCTTGAAGTATTAAGTATTGTGAAGTAATAAGTATTGTTTTAGCATCCTACTTCCTACTATAATATTATAAATGCGAAAGTTTGTGAGGATAGATGGATGGATTTGTTACTCTTTCACGCAAAAACTACTGAACGGATTTGGATGAAATTTTGTTCATACAGGGTGTAAACAGACTCTTCACGTAGCCTTCAACCAAGCATTCTGTACATCAAACTAAGTAAGTTTACATGCAAAAATTACTGCTGGGAAACGACTTTTTTTAGGGTGAAAAATCACATTGTACGGTAGGACTCAATGTAACGCATTCAAAACATTGTGCTTGTGGATAGATTGAATAGTACGGGAGTCGTGAAGGTATCCACAAGAAAAAAAAAATTAAAAACCTGTATTTAAAAAAAAAGTTGGAGCTTTGACCTCCAATATCTCCGTAACCAGAAGGTTCCCAGTATATCCTAGAACAAAAAAATGATCGCAATGACGGGAAGAACGTGCCCTTCGGCTTCGTTAAGAGTCTTTACACCGTTTAGACAGTTTATAACCTGAATGCTTTTATCCCGGTAGTATGATCTCTGGGGACAATTATCGAACTTCACGCGGGCGAAGCTAGTAAAAACATATTTTATCTTAAGGCACTTTCCAATAGCGTAGCTAGTTTTCTAGCAGTGAATGAATTTTTGATATCGGATGAGCAGTTTCGGAGGTTATCTCCTAAATCCCAACTTACAAATTTTACCTCTTTATAATATTAGTGTAGATATAGAGCATTAACATGAGAGAGCTAAATAATTCCCATAAAAGCCCCCTGCTTACGCAAATCGGCGGGCACAAGCTACTCGAACAGTTAACGTGACATATTGACAATTATGCGCGCCAACAGATTGACCGCGGACACGTGGCAGTCGCGTGTCGTTTTAAGTGTTCGTATGTCACTATAATTTACTAAGCATTCCATTATTTAGAGGGTACTTTGGTGTTTTTTGATGCGATGTGAATTTAGTTGTGTTTTTATCGGATTTTTAGAAATTATTTAGGCTTCTTTATCGTGTGGTTAGTGTGAGAGCTTTTATGCCGCCCATGGACCTCTGACTTGGCTTTACAAGCCGTCGAGAAATATCTCTCAGCCATGCTTGTTTCGTTACGATGTTTTCCATCACCAAAGCAAATGATAATTATACAATACCCACATGAATCCGAAAAATTAGAGAATCATTTAGTTGGAGAAGGTTTTTGCCTTTTTGGAGAAACATTTTGACTTGATTGGGTCGTTGGTCTTAGTGGTCGTTGGCTACCGTTCCTGGTTCGATTCCCAGGTGAAGGACAGTGCTATTGGGTTTTGTCAATTGGTTTGGAATTTCCCAGTACCAGTCCCGAAGTATTATTATTTATTCCCGGTTGATACACTTAGACTCGTCCCCTGGCGACTGGCGAAATGCGGCTGTAAGTATTTTTGGTATACCTCTGCCTACCCCTTCGGGATTACAGTGGTGTCAGGAGATGTAATGTTTGTTTCTGTGATAAATCTTAAAAGAACTCTTGTTTATAAAGGCTGTAACCAGACTCTTAACGAAGTCGAAAGGCACTTGGTCTCCCCGACATTGCGGTCATATTTTTGTTCTAGACCATACCTGGGAAACTTCTAGTTACGGAGATATTGGGGGTCAAAGTTCTAACTTTTTCAAGAGTTTTTTTTAATACATGTTTTTAATGTAAAATTCTATAAACACCACCAGGACCCGGTTACTATTCAATCCATCCATCAATGTTTTGAGTGCGTTACGTTGAGCCCTAATGTAAAACGTGATTTTTTAGCCCAAAAAAAAAGTCGTTTCCCAGCACTAATTTTTGCGTAAAGTTACTCAGTTTGATGTACATAATGCTTGGTTGACGGCTTCGTGAAGAGTCTGTTAACATCCTGTATATGTAATCTAATAAAAGTCAACCAATGGTTTCCTACTGTCCTCTCGCAGGTCTGCTGGTAGAACTTTCTTATGAAACAAGCAGTACCTTTATGCTTTTCTATCTTAATGTAATGTCCTGTTAAGTATTTTGTGTGTACACAAATAAAAAAAACAAACTCAAAGCATTTATTTCAAATAGACCCGTGACTAATGAACTTATGTTTCTGTCTCTTTTTCGTTTCATCGACTTACGATGCTAAAGAAGTTTTTACTTCAATAAATAGGTATAAATAAATAAAAGCACCCTTGGATCAGTTTTTCCCCGAATCAAGAATACAAAGGCATAAAATGACTTAAGGCTAATGCTTAATGACTTAGGCTTGTTCTCAATTTACAAGATAGAAAACAGTACGTGACACGATCTTTACACACTCCCTGATACTTCATCCATTTATACAATGACATAACACGCGTGCCGTTTCTAAAATAAAATAAAAAGCACAAACTAAAACAAAGGAATCATTCAGCAAGGAACTATAATTAGCCACAATGACACGACCTTGCTTGGTAAGCGATCCATTAAATAAATTAAACATTTTACTGAACATTGCAGTTAGGGTTACCATTTCGATATTAAAAGTCCTGAAAAAAAGCCGGATATTTTCCAAAAGTTACACTATCTTTTTTGACTTAAAAAAAATTCCTTTTGTTGATAAATTCTGAAAAGGGATTTAGAATTCTGAACTGATTGATCATCATCATTTTCCTGCCCTCTTATATCAATGTCGGCGCAGCATGTCTTCTTCATCTTCTTCCATACTTCATTATTACTCGTCATCTCTCTAGCCACATCATCCTCCACACATTTCTTGGGTCTTCCTCTACTCTTATAGCCCTTCAAATTCATACTCTAAACTATATTTTTCTCATTCTTCTGCATCACATACCACGAAGCTCCGATAACACCGAACGGATCATCGTTCAAACTATGTTGGGGTCGGCTTCTAGTCTAACCGGATGCAGCTGAATATCAGTATTTTAGATGAAACGACTGTCTATCTGACCTCCACAACCCAGTAATTGGGGTACCCTTTGGTAAGATTGGTTGTCAGGCTTTCGGGCTTATGAGAACTCGTAACGGCTGTCAAAGACAGCCGGGACCAACGGCTTGAAAGTGCTTTCCGAGACACGGAGGAAACTCTGTATGTAAGGGGTTGTCACTCATCCATGGACCGACCTAGGCAAGCGCAGCTTAACCTAAAGATCCGAACAGCTGTTATTATTTAGCCACGAGCTCCTCGAAATCGGATACTGAAGTAGGATTAAACAATACTGATGAGAGGTCATGGTAGGCTACCAGTTTTTAAATTCTATTTTAAATTCTCGCCGCCAAATAGTGCGGTGAAAAGCCATTGCAATAAATACAAATCCATTCAAAAAATGCCCGTGAGGATGATTATAGGCCTGAAGAGCCTTTGTTTCTACTGCTATATATAACTGTTCTGAAAATTACATATTATTTTCTTTTGCGTTGGGTTGGGCTTAGCTAGCCAATTGTCTTTCAGTGTTGCAGTGAGGGTAGTTTTTATTTCTTACATTGTAAAGTAGCAATTTGTCATCGATTTCTTTGGATGAGTGGACTAAGTTAGGGACGGTTGGCGCTGATTGTCGTCGCAATGGCGGGTTTTATGCTATCACATGAAGTTGCATAGATCAAACTGAATTGACCGCTGAAATTGTTAGTACTAACTAATTTGGGTTCTTAAACCAATTTGGTTTTAAACTACTTTTGAGCATGGCTTTAAATAATAATTCATGATTCTAGGAGTACTAGGGAATTAGAGTATCTATCTCTGTGAAAGTGATCCGTAATCCACCACGTTGGCCCAGTACGCGTTAGAAATACCGTTTTGAAGTACCGTT
The DNA here is from genome assembly GCA_950005105.1 of Lycophotia porphyrea. Classification (NCBI taxonomy): domain Eukaryota; kingdom Metazoa; phylum Arthropoda; class Insecta; order Lepidoptera; family Noctuidae; genus Lycophotia; species Lycophotia porphyrea. The sequence goes on along the minus strand of OX465410.1, from coordinate 742,409 downwards.
TTGAAAGAAGTGGTGATAAAATAATTTACAGAAAGCAAAGTGCCTGGCTGAATACAAACCGACGACGCCTCACGGGGCCTGTTCGCGGCTCCCTCTGAGCGTACCCAAACGACTCGATATGCGCCCACAACCCACTGAGCATACCCAAACTACTCGATATGCGCCCATAACCCAGGCGATGAATCTGCTAATTGCCCTGATTGCTCAGGAACTGCATCTTGATATTTTTATGAGTAGCTATAAAGCTGTTTGCTTGTTGTTGGCTTGCTGCACGCTTTGGAGCAAACTGAAGTGCAGCAAGTATCAATAAATGAATAAATAGGGTTCGATACCAATCCTAACTAATCCTTCCTAATAACTAATGTTACGAAAAAACATAAGTTTGTGGTTTGTTTGTTAGCTTTTCACGCCTAAACCACTGAAACGATCATCCTGAAATTTTGCATATACGTTGTCAGGTGAACAGAAACGGACATAGAGTACCTGTCATCCCGAAAAAAATACTGTTCCCGAGGAAAACAATAATAACGTTCTAATGATAATAGATGACGCTACCTGCCTTTCGAATCATGATTGATTTATTACAAGCAGAGTGCAATCCGAATTGATTGTCAAATTATTATTTAACGCGCTCATCACACCGGTATTTTCTTCCAGCTTGCACCACACAATCAATACTGTTGTTATGACCAGCATATAATTTGTTTAGAGCTTTCAATTTGCCACCGTAAGTAAGTTGGCGCAGCTACAACGTATTACCTGCCTGAAGTGGCGTTTGTGCTTCGTATTTTATCATGTGAAGTGGTCACGTTAGCACTGTGCTTATCTATAGTGTCCTGTTTAATTGAAGCTGGACATTTCGAAGACAGACAATTCAGAAGAGTGCTTGCCAGACAGTGCTGCAGTGCTGGACAGACAGCCCAATAGCAGTCCTCTGGTTGACAAATGGCTCTCCAAAGTGAGAAAGTGAGCTGTTCGCCCAAAATTGTGATTATATTAAAAGGCGGAACTTTCAATATACAGCATACAATTTTCTCATACGTAATAATTATTAGCTTTATATCAGACCTTATGGGCCTTATGGTCTAAGAAGCCTGGTTTTTTTCTTTTTTTGCCAATTTGTGATCTATTCTTCGGTGATAAAAACCACGATGGATGTATATATGTATATTTAGAATTCGTTGAAGAACTTGGAATATTTTACTGTGGTGGCAAGCTATAAAATAATTCTCCTGTTAATCGAAAGTCTAATTATAAGTGTTGCCATTTATCTATGCACTATGCAGCTTTACCACAGTGTTTTCTTAACTTTGACTGACTATATGTAAAATAGAATAGAGTTAAATATTTTTGAAGTGAAACTTTTAATGCGACTTCCAACAACTTTACGTTAAACGTTTAACGTTACCATGGAGGGGGTATGAAAGCACTGTTGCGTTAAACGTTCAACGCTCCTGGGGAGGGGGAATAGAAAGAGACAGAGCGAGAGTGTTTATTATGTACCTACACCAAACATACGTGTAACATTCATAAAAGAAAACAATTCACGTAGTGGGCAATTTATGTACAGTCAACAAATCAGATAGGTATACAGGGTCGAATAAAATAATTGTTTTTTTCTTAAAAACCGATCGATGTTTTCGAAAGAAATTAATTTATTCTTTTTGCATGTGGTGTTAACCTTTAATTAATTTTTGCTGTTCTGAAACGATTTGGTCTACACTAGGTAGTAATATTCTATAGTTTTTTGCCCATAAGACTCAGTAACCATTCAAATCTTTAATCACCCTGTTTTTAGCTAAACAATAAATAAAATTTATTAAACAAGAAAGTGGCTGACTCCTGTTCTAGGTGATAGACCTGCGTTACAAGAGCCAGTCATCTCTCTTCTTTGAAATGGACGTTGTGAACCCAAACAGAGCCTTCATAGCAGGTCTTCTATCCGTTAAATTCAGTTCTAAGTTCTAACCCTGTACATAAAATAATTAGCGTATCGTCAGAAAGTCACCCTACCCTTGGTACCGTGTAATTTGTAACAGTAAAATACAGCACCCCTCTTTTATTAGCGAAGCGGAAAGTTAGCACGAGTGACAGTGACAATGGTGCGAGAAATAATTATGGTCGATTTTAGTTAAAATATTCGTTATATTTAATTATATTCTAATTCTTCGTAACATCACTCCGCGCATAGCGATGTCTATTAAACTAAATTCTATAATTTTGTACACTTAGCACATCTTTGGCTTAAGCTGCTCGCTCAACGTGAGCATTTGCCTGGAATGGAACAGTTCAGATTAACTTGCTTCTGTACAAAATTGAATTTTGGATTGTTACATTACAGGTCGGTCATAAGTCGCCTCAATATTGCAATGGTTTTGATTGAATCAACTGAACCGTCCAAAAATATCTGTTTAATACACTCAACAATGCTTTAAATAACACATTTTTAATCTGTCTCTAACTTAAATAAGAAAAGACATGTTATTTAATTAATAAATCCCGACTCGTTGTACTGCATTAATCCACATACTATTAAAACCTTCCCCTATCTTCGAAAACGTCCGTCGATATAGCGAGAAAAAAAACCCATCACAAGTCGTAACTAACAATCAGGGCTCTCATTCTGCCTACCCCTGTTCGCTCGCTGTATAATTTGGATTAACCATTCGTGTTATAAAGGAGGGTAGTATTGTATTGTGTCGGAGGAATTACGTCATCCGTTTTGGCGGTAGGTGACAGCTATTCAAAATGATAGTGTTGTAAAAATATGGGGGATTAATAAAAAGTAAAAATTCTAGTTTTCCGCCGTGCCAAAGTACGATGTATTTCTAAGTAAATGAAATTCTTTCGCTTATAATGTGACAGTTTTGTTTTTTACAATTCTAATTAGATTTTATTAATATTTTTTATATAATATTTATTTATTTATTTATCATAATAATAATTTATTTTACAATACATCGCTAGGTTTACTTCTTTGTATTGTCTTTTTTAACTTAAAGTAATGAATTTTATAAGTATAAAAAGAATAAGTAATTAGAGTTAATGAAGAACTAATCGCCTATCTAAATTTTGTTTTTTTAAAGTGCGTAATTTGAAAGTACGTCGCCGGCTAACTGTTATAGAAGAAGTAATTTTTTTTTTTTAACCGAAACGGCGTATTATGCTTATTTCGATAAAACAAATATAGATCTAATTATTTTAAGTATTCATTAAAACGCAGGGCATGGTCAATCGCTAGGTACAGAGACATAGCTTTCGGCAGATTAAATGAGAGGAGAAAAAGAAGGGTCAGTCAAGTTTTGATTTCAGTGCCACGGGAGCTTTTCTGGTGGTCGAAGCTATTGATTCTGGCATTCAAGAGTGTGCAGCGATTGGAAATAGTGTGGCGGCCTTGTCCGTCTTAACACGTATCAAGCCTAGACGTCTCTCCTGTTTAGTTGCGCACCTATTGAACTGACTCACTGTAAATCGCGGTATTAGATCTGTCTTTTGATTAGCCATGACGTCTAAGGTTCATAAAGAGAAGAAAAAAAAATAGCTTCAGCAAAAACAATACTGTAACATAACAGCAGCCGGTGGGTGACCGCCCAGTACATACCGAGTTTCCTCCGTGCCTCGGAAAGCACGTTAAGCCGTTGATACCGGCTGTCATTTGAGGATCTTTGATAGTCGTTAGGTAGTGTCCCAAAAAGTCTGACAACCAGTCTTACCAAGGGTTATCGTATTACCCAGTAGTAATTGGGTTGTGGAGGTCAGATAGGCAGTCGCTCCATATAAAATACTGGTATTCAGCTGCATCCAGTTAGACTGGAAGCCGACCCGAACTTATTTGGGAAAAAGCTAGGCAGATGATGAAAGACAATACTGTAACGGGATGATAAAATGATAGGTATTGTTATTCTTTGTTGAATCATCGTAACAACAGATCATCTCTTCAACGAATTTACCCAAAAATAACAAAAAACGGCTGTCTCATTATTTCTCCAACACAAGTACAGTCAGCGCCACAAATATCTAATTACTCCAATGCCTTTAGTCTAAGTAAACAAAGGATGATGATCGCCATAACTGTAATTAATGAGTTTTGTTTAATAAATATCTACCCTCACTGGAGGCGTTAACGTTCCACAATTATAGAATTAATTTGAATAATTCTGAGCAACGCCTTTGCTTCATTTTGAGGGTAGATGGAAACAGACGGTCGGTTTTTGGGTTCATTAGAACTAACTCTAAAATATTATGTATTTGTCAAGGCATAATGTTCGCCAAAGAAAATCAGACACTTCAATTTAACAGTTTTTGTCCTTTTGGCCGCCATAGTCACATATGCGTGACAAGGAAGCGCGTGACCTATACGCCAAACAACACAAATATGTGACAAAATGGTAGCTCAAATTGTGGCATGGCGTGGAGGGCACGCGCGTGCGTTTATGCTCTGGCGTTCAAATGGTTAAGTAATCATCATCTGAACGACTTTCCCAACTATGTTGGGGTCGGCTGGCAGCATATCCGGAAGCAACGGAATATTAGTATTTTACAGACAGCGCTTATCTGACCACCACAACCCAGTTACTGGTTAAACATTATTGTAAGGTCGAATTTCAACTATGTATTTGTTTTAACCCCAGATAAGCGTTGGTATTGTAGACAAATAATAAACCCACATCGCCAATATATCATTTAGTTACACCAAACTCTAGGGCTTAACCCTTTTTTAACCGACTGACAATATGAACTCGGAACCCTATTCGACCAAGTTAACAAAACATTTTTAATGGGTTTATCAAAATGGTGCGTTTTTTTAATTCGTATTTTATTGTGTGGGGCTTAGGGAAGAGTTTTTATTGTTATAATGTTATTGTTAGGTTTGAAGTAATACGATTATATACTGGTGCATTTTATATTGCTTTCCGAACTATTAATTCTCAATACGTTTTGAAATAATTTAATTTTTTGCGGTCCCATGTTGGGCGCCAAATTTTGTTTTCAAGTGTTATAAGTATGTAGGTACTAATTAAAGGTTCGGTCAATCTGGTATGAATAGTTAGCAGCGGTTTTTTCTGTGTCATCTGAGAGTGTACGGTGTCTGCAGTCGATCTGCAATTTTCGGGAGCTGTTTTGACTGAATCTAAATTCGTTTAATTTCTTTGAAATTCACTTTTTCTCTTTCCATTCTGATAAACAATCAAAATTAGTATCGATTAATAACGATTTTCCTTTCATTTTGTTTCTTAAATCTAATTTATATTTAACAAGCCACCCGCTCCGGCTTCGCCCGGATGCAATGTAGATACTTATATACATATAAACCTTTTTCTTGAATCACTCTATCTATAGCTGAAAACTGCATTAAAATCCGTTGCGTAGCTTAAAAGATCTCAGCGTACAAACAGCGGGAGCGACTTTGTTTTATACTATGTAAAGATAGTCTATGTAAATATCATTCGGGCTTTATACATAACTGTGATTAACCTAAAAAATGCATATCTAGGTAGTAAACATGGCATAACACGTAAACTGAAACACTTCACATTTTGTTGTTCGAGGAACGCTGGCAGCTACAAAAAAAAAAAAACAGTATTTTATTATTTAAAGTATATAGAGAAATAATGTGCATATAAATTATCTGTTACAGTCACAGAAAAGGCGGGATACCAATCGCCATATGGGGGCATGGACAATGGAATGGTGAGTTTTTTTCTTCTTTCAATTCCATGCAAAACAGAGCAGCATGGTTGTTTTGGCGCTTGAATGACATTGACAGAAAGCTGTTGGTTAACACAACCTCAAGGGTTGTGCTGAGGTGTATCTAATAGTACCTAATCCCACATTTCGCCAGTTATGTTTAAGCCCCATGCAAAAACAATGCCAATGCCATCAACTGAGCACAAATCCACTCTGTGGCTGTTACTGAGAAATTCCTGATGGAAAACCCCAATTTCGATTTACCCGACCTGGGAATGGAACCCAGGACCTATAGCTCAGCAGTCGCGATTGCGACCACAAGACCAAAAAGGCTGTTGGTAAACATATGTGAAATTGTCTTGTATAAACAAGAAGGCGTCGTTAGTTCAGTTTATGGCCACGTGCCAAAACAACCATGCAGTACTGTGTGCTGATTATTTTTAATGTTTTTATTTTTTGTTAGTGTGTAATATCATTGGATGTATGTCCTATTAAGATTAAGTTATTATTTTGAACAGCTTTTTTTTGGTGTTTTCTTTAAGTACTTGTGCTAATCAAGCATGGTACTGTTAATATTGTGTTAAGTTTTCACGGTTTAAAACTAAACTTATAATGTCACTTACATCATCATAGCGCTTGCAACAGCGTCGAAATATTGGGAGCTCAAAATATTGAACAATCACGGAATACAGGGTGTAAACAGACTTCACGAAGCCGTTAACCAAGCATTATGTACATCAAACTAAGTAACTTTACGCAAAAATTGCGTGCAGTGCAAGTGCTGGGAAACGACATTTTTTTGGGGTAAAAAATCACGTTTTACGGTAGGACTCAATGTAACGCATTCAAAACATTGTGCTGATGGATAGATTGAATAGTACGGGGTCGCGTGAAGGTGTCTTAAGAAAAAAAATACATTAAACACTTGTATTTAAAAAAGAACTTGTGAAAAAGTTGGAACTTTGACCCCCAATATCTCCGTAACTAGAAGGTTCCCAGGTATGGTCTAGAGCAAAAAAATGACCGCAATTACGGGGAGAACAAGTGCCTTTCGGCTTCGTTCAGAGTTATTTACATCCTTTATGGAGAGCATTCATCCTTTTTAGATTATTCTATAATTATTCAAACCGAGTTCTTGAAGCCACATTCTCGCCTCGGAAACTAGGCGTATTTTTATTGTTTTACTCACTTATACTGATGTTAGAATTCAAGCAAAAACTTCGACTATGACAGCTGCTTACTATCTAGATTTGAAACAAGCGAGATGGGTATGTAATTGTGGTTATCTTTAGGCCTCAGTCCTTAGTTAGGCTGGTATGCCTATGTACTTTGCGGTTTAAAAACATTCAGGTATAGGACTATTTTTGTAACTGTAAACATGTTGTTGGTGTCAATCTTGCGTTAAGAGATTATACGAATAAAAGGGGAAAAATCCTCTTGAATTTTTATGTATAGTGTTCGTTACACAAACTATTAGTGCCTAAACAAAACCACGTGTACCTAAACAGCCGCTCGAGTCGATCTTTAGGTTAAGCCGGGCTTGCCTAGGTTGGTCTGTGGATGGGTGATCACCCATTACATACCGAGTTTCCTCCGTGCCTCGGAAAGTACGTTAAGCCGTTAGTCCCGGCTGTCATTTGTAGATCTTTGACAGTCGTTAGGTAGTCAGTGGCCCAAAAAGTCTGACAACCAGTCTTACCAAGGGGTATCGTATCACCCAGTACTAACTGGGTCCGACAGGCAATCGTTCCATGTAAAATCCTGGTATTCAGCTGCATCCGGTTAGACTGGAAGCCGACCCCAACCCCAACATAGTTGGGAAAAAGCTAGGCAGATGATGATTAGTTAGTATGTAATTATTCAAATCTTGCAACTGAATTTCAAACCAGTTCGATCCAACCGATTGAGCTGAAATTTTGCACACGCCTTTAGTTCTGGTGACAATACATTTTTATGACAGACTCAACTTGGTCCAGGTTATCATGCCATCTCAAGGTTTTTTTTGTACGGAACCCTAATTATTTTTCCAAAATAAAAGTAGTTGAATCTTATAAGATCAGCTAGCTGTCAATAAAACATACATACATAAACTCACGCCCTTTTCCCATGAGGGTAGGCAGAAACCACAAAACGCCAGCTGCTACGATCCTTACATACTACATACACACACGCCGGTTGCGAGTACTACGCACCTGACCTTTCTGAAGAACCTCACCAATAAAAGTCTCGTCAAAATCGGTTCTGCCGTTTCGGAGATTAGCTGGAACAAACAGACAGATAGACAAAAATGCAAAAAAAACGTCTTTTGGTTATAAGTATCTTATATTTTTAACATGCATTCAGTAAAACGCTGTTATTTTGATATTACAAACAGACACTACAATTTTATTTATTTTTATAGATAGATAACTTCACATACGTCAGCAAAAAAAGGATACAAATGCAAATCCAAGATATGGAGGTTACATGTTTTGCTGACCGTACAGCAAAAAGGGCTGGAATCGAATAAATCAGTTTTGTGAACGACTCGGGGTATATTTGTATTTTGACGTTGCAGAAAATGTTAGCTCTGTTGAGGGTAGTTTTAGAAAAGATTTGTTTTTATTTGGGCCGTTGGTTTTGTAACTATTATGAATGACGTAATTCAGAATTGTTTCTATACGAAACTACCCTTGCGAATGGGCAATTAGAATAATTTCTATTTCCTTAGTTATAGAGAGTGGTTTACCTATGATGATAGAATATTTCATCGATTACATAGACTCAAATCTAGTCGATTGTATCGATACACTCCATAGATTTTTTTTTAAAAGCCTAATTGAAATAAATTAGACTTTGACTTAACTTTGAATTTCTCTTGAAGCTAAGCTATACACTGGTCAAAAACTAAGCAGCATAAGGAGTGGAGACAACCGACTAGGTGGACAGACAATCTCATTAAAGTGGTCGGAAGAAACTGGATAGCCATGTCACAAAACCGCCAAAAGTGGAGAGGTTTGGAAGAGACCTACACTCAGCATTGGGTGGCCCAGGGTTGAAGAAGAGAGAGAGAAAGACAGCACAAGCCTTTTCTTTTTTTGGGGATGGATACCCTCCGTTGGGGAGAACAGAAGGGCATGTCGGACTCCTATCGTCTATTCTATAACCCCAGGGTCCCCTACTAAGCCTGCCAGGGCTGCGGGACTGTTCGAAAGAGATACCGCGGCCCTGGAACACAAAGGGTAAGGAAGGAACATGGATGGGTTTTAGTCAGTACAAGTCTGACACTCCCTTCCGCTTGCCCAGAACGGGAGAAGTCATACGATGATTTCCTATCCGAAAAAAAAGGGTCCCCTACTACTACAATAAGCCGGGGTCTGGAAGAATCTCCTATTTTCAGGCACAATCCTGACTAAACTAGCACTAGGCTGGTAAATGGACATACCTCAATGGAAGTCAGTTAGGTACTGATTAAGTTTCCAGAAACTCTAGAGATCTTTCTTGTTGACTTTTTGACCATAAGATTCAGATTAATATTTTTTTTTCTAGCCTGCTCTTTCCCACTCCTGGGCAAAGGCCTCCCTGGTTCAACTAATTGACTAAAAAATCTGCGTGTCTTCGGTCATTTGATACTTGGATAGTTCATATTGAATTTAAATAAGAGCATTAAAATAACCACGATGACTCAATCTCTATTAAAAACACTGTAAGTAACCAACAAACTGTTTCTCGACGATATTCCAACTAATAACTTTTAATTTTACTTACACACATACAAAAACTCAAGCGTTGTTTCCACGTGGGTAGGCAGAATCACGGGACGTCCTGCTACGATCCTTACATACTCCTTTTGCTTCATCCACGCTCATACATCTGGTCATACACACACGACATTTGCGAGTAATACGCGCGTGGCCTTTCTGAAGAATATCACTTCCATTTCAACAATACAGAATATTATAATAATGATATACAAATTAATTCTTGAACGACAGCCATCTATATTTAATAAGGCATCCATAATACACACATCACTGATCGTTAATATTTTATGTATTGGTTTTCATAGAATAATGTATGAATGGAGAGCTCACACACTAAAATAAAATAAGACTTAAACTCCCCGCCACGATGAGTAAATCTCTTTTAGGACGGAAGACGAATGACAGTAGGCTACCAGAACGCTTGCTCTCTGCCTGCAGGCGATTATAGATCGTTAAGTCTTAAATTGAAAAAGCAACTTAGCCTGGCACTGTACCTACCTGGACCTAGACTTCTCCCAAGCTTCGGCACAGTAACCGGTCCTCTGCCTACCGTGTGTCTAAGTTATTCCTAGTATGTCCTTTTAGAGATCGTCGATCCATCTGGCTAAGGGGTTCCGCACAACGTTTGTCGATAGTCTATGTCCACTCTAGGACTCGTCTTCTCCACTCCGTCTCTCGACATCCATGGCTGACAAACTTCAGCTTGCTCACCTTGCAAGCTTTAACGTTGACTGCGATTCTTTTCGCAAAAAAATCACTTCGGATCTGGTCCTTCAATAAGCCTGAACCGTAGCTTGCTCTAGTCTCATATTACTGACGGCGTTTATCTAAATTGTAACATAACTCATTGAATCGTGAATTTAAGATATCACATCTTAAATTCACACACACATATAGGGCGGTGAAAATGACATAGTCTTGTCACTGGCCATTTTAGATTTTACTATACTTTTTTTTGTCTCTCCAACCAACAGCACAACGTTGCGTCCTCGTGACATTACTTGCGAATGATGTCTCCATTCGCTACGTGCTCCGCGAATCCGCAACAGTCTATCGGAACCGGTCTTTGAATTGTCCGGACGGACGGACAGGTGGTCCGGAGACGTATCTTCTGTGACGTCGAGAGAAACTTGTATTTTACTTAGGTATTGCTAAATTTACATGAGGCCAGCTCACGTCTCTGACCTGCAACTACAATACGTAATTTCGATCCAAATTTTAAAACTTTTATATACATACATACTGACTGACAGTTGCTACGGGGAGTCTGACGCCCGAAAGTTTGACAAGCAGTCTTACCAAGGGGTAGTGTTACGCAGTAACTTGGCTGTAACATAACATTACGCCTGTAACCCCGTGGGGTTAGGCAGAGGTGTACCTAATAGTACATCCACATTTCGCTAGTTATGTTTAAGTCCCATGTTATACGCGGCGAGCCTATTGCCATCAACCGGGCACAAATCCAGACTTGGCTGTAAATTATGTAAAATACTGGTATTCTGCTTCATTCGGTTAGATTGAAAAGCCAACGCCAACATAGTAACGTAAAATGTTGTATTGTAATGGTGGTATCGGTGAGAGGTGAGTGTTGCCCTCAAAGATCCTCAAACTTCACCCACTGACTTGGTTTGCTTGTTCCTAGTGCACTCCTGCGCCGGTGTTCTTAACTGTTTTCATTTGGTAGAGGAAGCTCGCACGGTGAACCCCTGTATTTTTTATTAACTTAGTTTGGGTTGTTTATGAATTATCTTCAATAATACGTTTTTGTTTTCGTCCATGTGGAATTGTGGATGATCTAATAATTTCTAGTCACAATGTAAAATTAATACTTGACGAGAATTTGAAAGTAAAAAGGGGGAACTTTTCTTATTTTTAAACCGACTTAAAAAAAAACACTAAAAAGTAGAAAATTATTTTCGCAAGTCGGAGACTTGTTTCTTTCGTTGACTTTTTGCCAGCATTTTTAGACCTTTCTGCCTGCCCGCCTCTGGAGAGAGGAATCATCATCTGCCTAGCCTTTTCCCAACTATGTTGGGGTCGGCTTCCAGTCTAACCGGATGCAGCTGAATACCAGTATATTACATGGAGCGACTGCCTATCTGACCTCCACAACCCAGTTACTACTGGGAAATACGATACCCCTTGGTAAGACTGGTTGTCAGACTTTTTGAGCCACTGACTACTTTAACGACTGTCAAAGATCTTCAAATGACAGCCGGGACCAACGGCTTAACGTGCTTTCCGAGGCACGGAGGAAACTCGGTATGTAATGGGTGGTCACCCATCCACAGACCAACCTAGGCAAGCACGGCTTAACCTAAAGATCGACCCGAGCGGCTGTTATTGTTTAGCCACGAGGTCCTCTCTGGAGAGAGGAATGATATTTATTTATTTTCTACCAGTCGAAAGCAATAACGATATTGAAGGCTACATTTTATTTAACTCAAGTTAATCATCATATTCATCATCAGCCTATAGCAATCTACGTCCTTAGGCACTTCGATCGCACGCCACTTAGTTCGATTCTTGGTAACTCTCGTCCAGTTTCTACCAGTCGGAGATCGTCGCTCCACCGAGGCTAAGGTCGTCCCACCTTATGCTTACCGATTCGCGGTCTCCACTCAAGAACACATCTACCCCAACGGTCATCGCTTCTATGGCTAATACAGGGTGTAAATAGACTCTTCACGAAGCCGTCAACCAAGCATTATGTACATCAAACTAAGTAATTTATCGCAAAAATTAGTGCTGGTAAAAGACTTTTTTTTGGGGTGAAAAATCACGTTTTACGTTAGGACTCAATGTAACGCACTCAAAACATTGTGCTGATGGATGGATTGAATAGTAAGGGGGTGCTGGAGTCGTTTCAAGTAAAAATCTTACATTATAAACATGTTTATAAAAAAAACCTTGTGAAAACGTAGAAACTTTGACCCCCAATATCTCCGTAACTAGGAGGTTCCCAGGTATGGTCTAGAACAAAAAAAGTATCGCAATGACGGGGAGAGCAAGTGCTTTTGGGTTTCGTTAAGAGTCTGTTTACACCCTTTATACCAGCTATAAAGGGTGTAAACAGACTCTTACCCCAGTGCCACTTCAGCTCCCTTATTATGTGAGCTATGTCGACAACTCTGGTTCTATGTCGGATCACCTCGTTCTGGAAACTCGGCCTATACAAAAACGGGCTCAGAAATAGTGGCCCTGACCCCTTAGCTTTGGCATTACGATCCTGGTTCTGATTTCTGCGTTGAAAAAAAATGTAAGGCCCCAAGCTTTTTACATTTCTAGACTTTTAGACATACCGTCTGGAAACAACTTCATTATAAAACACGTAAAACTAGATTAATTCCATTATTGTCTAAATGTCTAGGCCAAATATACTAGCTAGACTGCTGGACGGCATCCTTCAATTACTTTGGCACCAATTCTAGACTTATAGAATTTCGTATGAAAATAATTTGGTTTCTATTAGTGTCGGATATGACGCTGATTTCCATAACCACTCTAACGCAGAACATTTTAAAATCATATAATCTGTCCTTGCACGGATCAAACTTGTTCAATACAGATTTGTACCCGGAATTGTGGCCGGTTGATGGCAATAGGCTCAGCCACTATTTAATAACGTGGAACTAAAACATAACTATCGAAATGTGGATGTACTGTAGTAACACCGCTGCCTAACCCTTTGGGGAATACAAGGATAATGTTAGGTCACAATAAATATGGCTTCCAAAAATATATATCTTTACAGAACCCTCATTAAACAAGAAATCTCTAGGTATTAACCAAATGACACAAATATGACATAACGAATTTCACCTTGATGCTTACCCCCCGTTGTTTAACAGCGTGAATATACTCCTAATTAACATATCGGACCATCTTAAACACTAATTAAAGAAAAATAAAATATTAATAGCCACTTATGACTAATAAAAGAAGTTTATTGATAGTTTTTTGGATTCTTAATTATATTATATTCAAGGTACCTATTTCTTTTAATCGGGGGTCATATAAGGTGCATTGGGACAGAACTGAAATTATACCGGACCTACTTATCGCCACGGCTTCGCCCGCGTAGGGTTCGGTAATCGGGATAAAAGTCTACTATGTGTTAATCCAAGTTATTAAATGTCTGACAAAGGAGAAGTTGCAACTTCCATAGAAAATTATCCCACGTCTGACAACTGAGAAAAATATCTAAAAAAATTGATAAAAATGAGTATTGATAAATTGTATACCTCCGATTGTCATCCTTATTGGCTATCATACTTAAAAATGGCTCCAAATATTCTTTCAGGCGCAGTATAACTTATCTTAAAAATATTTTACTTTCAATCAAGCAATACCTACTACTCTATCGACATAAAAAAGTGGAACAAAAATGACATAAAGATTACTACTCACACTATGGACTCATGTCTGAAATAAAGAATTTGAATTTGAAAATTTGAATTGAATTAAATAAATGAACATCTGTGACATTCTAAATTCATTTGCTTTCTTGTCACACAAGAAAGCAAATGAATTTGGAAATGTCACACGTGTTACAATGTCAGGAAGGTGTAAAGAAAAAATAAAATAAAACTTATTTATTCCTGTTCTACATCTAGCAAAATATTATCTAAAAAATGCACTGGGTGACTAAAAACATCTTCAAATCTCGCCCAACCAAGATACTAGTAGCGAGGGGTCAATTTTAGTTAGAAGTAAGCCAAAGTAAATATTTTTAATGTGATTATATTATTTTTCTATAGAATACTGACTGTGCCATTTTTCGAAGGGAAGTCTTTAGGAATCGAGTTCTATGGAACCTTCGCCACTGCAAGATACTTCAAAATAGTCATTACATGAGCGCAGACTCCCAGTATCCTGCGCCCATGTATACATGTACAACAATATTCTTATAGCACATAACTATTATCAAACAATGGCTAATGAGTTATTACAGTGTTTAATTGCTTTTTAATCCTATTTTAAAACTAAAATCAGAAGTTAGTATATTACAAGTATTCTGCCCCTGAATTAATATTTAGAGCAATTTTTGAAGTTAGAGAAGTATAACTTCAAAAATTGCTGTAATTTTATTAAATTGGTGCGTTAAGGAAAAATGATGAGAGTAAATTTTTACGATGCGCGCGCATCACTGTAACACAAAAGTAACAGGTTGAAGTTAGCTAGTCAACATACACCCTGAAGTTAGCTAGTCAACATTTTAGTTTTATACGTCAAAGAAGTATAACTTCTTACGTGCGTAATAATTACACACACACACACACCTTTTTTAATGTGCTAGTCAGTAAGGATGATCACCAGTAGTATATCATTTTTTTTATGCTCATTTTCAGCGATTTTTAAGATACTTATCTTTGCATTTATTGAATTTATTGACTGCCTCGTTGGTCGAGTGTCGAGTGGTCGCAAGCGCGACTGTTGAGCATGAGGTCCTGGGTTCGATTCCCAGGTCGGGCAGTGTTATTGGGTTTTTCCATCAGGAATTTTTCAGTAGCGGCCACGGAGTCTAGATTCGTGCCCGGTTGATGGCAATAGGCTCGCCCCCTATTACATGAGACTTAAACATAACTGGCGAAATGTGGGTGTACTATTAGGTACACCTCTGCCTAACCCTACGGGCAGGGGCGTGCCGTCCATAGAGGCAATTAGGCCTAACCTACCCTACCAACAACGCCAAATGCATTTATTATAACAACGTAATAAAATAACACAAAATATTAAAAAATAAGTCAAAACTCCTGTTAAATACTTATAGCAACTTGTCGCGCCCGTGTGACGTCACGCGCGACACTCCAAGCGTGCCTGGAGGCAAGAAGTCGCACGGCCTAAATTTCATTCATAAGTTTACGCACACTGGTGCATATTTTCGTGTGTATAAACATGTGTAGATTATGGGTGTAACTCCTGCAACAGGAGCTGTGTTGTTATTGGCTAGCTAGATTGTGAATGAATCAGGGTTCCCAATTTGCGGAGATTTCCCCAAATTACGGGGAATTCGAGAAACAAACTACACACAAACACGATAGTTTCGTTAATTACTAATAGAGACAATAACAAAACAGGGTGGTATTGTCGAATTTATACCTTCCAAGAAATTATAAATTGTAAGGAATAGCAAAAGCCCTTTAAAAAACAGAATGAATTTTATTTTCCGCTTTGTTTTTTGGGGAGTTAGAAAAATAAATATTGGCAACCCTGTGCTGTGTCTGCCACTTTTATAGACAAATTAGAAATTAAACTTTTCTTAGAGAAGGTTATAATAAGTTACAAACAATTTATTGGTTTGGATTTTTGAATCTTACTAAGTTATAACACTCGCAATGTCTGCTGTGTGTGAACAGATATTAATGATTATCTGTTGATCGCGATTCGTGCCAAATTGAACCGATTTGTTGTGTTATTTGTTTATTTACTTAAAAATGGTGTTCTGTAGTGAAGTTTGCGCTGATAATGAGTGTTTGTTAGAAGTTAAAAGCAGTAAGTTTACGTAATTATCATATGAATGATAAGATAATTTAAGCAAGTTGTGTCTAAAGGTAGATGTGTACCCAAATTAAGAGAATTAACCTAATAATATGTATAGGTACCCATTTGTTTTTTGGGTATCGGTATGCATGGCCTACCCTACGTGGAGAACCACTGCACGCCACCGCACCGCACTGCCTACGGGGATTACAGGCGTGATGTTATGTCTTCTTTCATCCAAATCCGTTCAGTAGCCTTTGCGTGAAAGAGTAACAAACATTCAGCCATCCATTCGCCCATCTGTCCACAAACTTTCTCATTTGTAAAAGTAATAAGGTAAAATTCTGTAAGTCTATACTTTGAAATCTTTTGTTAAATTATGTTACTTTTTAACTGGCTTCCAAAAGGAGGAGGTTTCTGAACTTGGGAGGTTTCTGTAGGAGGTAATGTCTGTAACTTCTCATCTGATTTTAAAACTTATTTCATTGATGGTAAGCTACGTTATTGCAGAGTGCCATAGAATGCTTATCACGCGGGCGAAGTCGCGTTTAGAACCTAGTGTGTTATATTTACACAACCAAAGTGGCGCCGGTGACTGAAAAGTTGTGTGGTAATCGGTTATCGTGGATACGGACTGAGAAAAATGTTGAGTATGAATGTAGATGGCTATAAGAGAAGAGGAAGACCAAAGAAACGTTGGATGGACTGTGTGAAGGATGATATGGCTAGAAAGGAGGTGACTGCTGAGACGGCGAGTAATAGAGAAGTATGGAAGAAGAAGACATGCTGCGGCAAGCACTAATAAATTGGCATAAGGGTAGGAGAATGATGATGTAAGCTACATTATTACCGAGTGCCATACAATGCTTATCATGCAGGCGAAATCGCGGTTAGAAGCTAGTGTCATAAAGGGTGTAAACAGACTCTTAACGAAGCCGAAAGGCACTTGTTCTCCCCGTCATTGCGATATTTTTTTTGTTCTAGACCATACCACCACACCTTCTACTTACGGAGATATTGGGGGTCCAAGTTCCAACTTTTTCACAGGGTTTTTTTTTAAATACATATTTATGTTTTTTTTTTTTCAAGACACGTTTACGACCCCCGTAATAATTAATCAATCCATAAGTACAATGTTCTGAATGCGTTACATTGAGTCCTACCGAAAACCGCGATATTTCACCCCAAAACAAAATCGTTTCCCAGCAATATTGTTTTGCGTAGATATACTTAGTTTATTTTATTTATTTATTTATTTGGATCTCCAACAGAAACTACACAATTACATGCAAGAATGCACAGAACAGGGACAAATACAAGTGTGCGCTTCCAATTATAGGAGACCACATCATTCACTTATAATCTAGGTACATACAGTTTTGATAAGATCAGCAATCTAGATAAATTAAAATAAATTACACGGAAAACATACAGAGGAAACAAGGTGAGTTACGTAAAAGATGAACTAAATAATGCCAATGGAAAATAAAAAAGTAAAGTTTGATGTATATAATGCTTGGTTGACGGCTTCATGAAGAGTCCGTTTACACCCTGTATTTACGCAAGCAAACCCGCGAACCCAGCTATCTTCTTAATAAATAAGATGCTCGTGCCTGTAAACACAGTCGGAACTCAAAACATCTGCTCGGCGCGGCATTCTTTTACCGGTTATGTTAGTTGTGGTCAACTTATGTTGTAGTTTGAGTGTACGTAGAGCTACGTCATAATTGTGTGTGATTATATCCTTTGCGTTATTCCTTTGAAGTCCCCCAGGAGATCTCCCATTTGAATGGGAATAGATAACAGAAGCGAAAGGTCAATTTTTCTAAGAGGTAAGCCGGAGTATACCTATATCTTTAATGTGATTATATTATTTGTCTATAGAATACTGACTGTGCCATTTTTCAAAGGGAAGCCGGTAGGAATCGAGTTATATGGAACCTTCGCCACTGATAGATAAATGAAAATCAAACATCTCAACTAGTTTTAAAACATTTATTTATTTAGGTACACACAAAATACTTAACAGGACAATTACGTTAACATAGAAGAGCACAAAGGTACTGCTTATTTCATTAGAGATTTCTTCCAGCAGACCTGCGAGAAGAAAGTTGGATTTGAAATGTAGACACAGTGTGTAGAAAAGATATAAAACAGGAAAATTTCAATATGACTGTGTGAAGGATGAAGGCGCCTGGCAGGGCTGCAGGGCTGTTCGAAAGAGATACTGCGGCCCTGGAACACAAACGGCAAGGAAGGAACATGGATGGGTTTTAGTCAGTACAAGTCCGACACTCCCTTCCGCTCTGCCCAGAGCGGGAGAAGTCATTTGATGATTTCCGATCCGAAAAAAAACAGGAAGGAAAAAGGATGATATGGCTAGAAAGCAGGTGACTGCTGAGACGACGAGTAATAGAGAAGTATGGAAGAAGAAGACATGCTGCGCCGACCACAAATAAGTTTGGATAAGGGGAGGAGACTGGTGATGATGTAGTTTTAAAATATAATTTTCTGTTGACGTGCAGAAGTGTTTTTTTTTTTTTTTTTAAATAAAACTTGGAAGATGTGAAAATTTCATGAATAATTGATGAGTTCATCCTGTTAATTGTAAATAACGTAACAAAATTGTTTAAAAAAAAGGGTTAAAATAACATCACGCCTGTAATTCTCTTAGGGTTAGGCAGAGGTGTACTTAATAATACACCCACATTTCGCCAGTAATGTGTAAGTCCCATGTAATAGGGGGCGAGCCTATTGCCATCAACTGGGCACAAATCCAGACATCGCGGCTGCTACTAAGAAATTCTTATTATACATGAAAACACGTGAAAATACAGTCTCCACTAGGCCCCATAAATACAACACAACGTACTATGTATCTATTTATAGAGCCGGTAAAAGGCAATAAAAGGGGATGAAACTTGGCCCGGGAGAGGGGGTGGGGGGTATAAATACGGGGGGAAGCGGGGGGTGGGGTAAGTTGCTTTTAATTCGCCGCATTGTCTTTGTTGCCTCTTAGTTTGAAGACGTAGGTACAGTTGTGTGTAGAAGTGTTAGGGACCTATGCATTGTTTTTTTTTCTTCTTAGCCTTTTATGTGTCCCACTGCTAGGCAAAGGCCTCCCTTTGTCGTTCTAAGCCTCTTTTGTGCGATATCTGGCTTAAAAAAATGGCAGATAAGATTTTTTGGTTTGTTTTTGTAATATTATCTGCTTTTATAGAACGGCGCTTCTAATCATCAAAGGGTCAGACAGAGGTGTACCTATTTATAGCACACAAACATTTCGCTTATAATGTTTCAAGTGCCATATAAAAGGGAGCGACCCTATTGCCTTTACGTCATGAGTACTGCACCGTTAAAGTATTGCCAACATTTAAAAAATCACCTAGTATTGTTGGCTGGTTCAGACAAAAATATTTCAGAAACCAAAAAAAAAAACAAAAAAAAGTCAAAATGTTACGCATTAAAATAAATTATTTCTCTCTTCCATCCCAGTTTTGTACGCACCAGTACAGTAAGACAGTCGTCCGGCTATAAAAGTGAAGCGGCAACTCGGCCGAGTGGCTCGCGCTAGTACTGGCGCTAGTACATATGTTTATAGACGTGAGTGGGCGAGTATAGTACTAGCTGATAGCTGTGCTTAGGACTTTTGGGACATTTTGGTTTGCCAGCGGTTTGGAAGAGGTAATGGCTTAGCTATATTGGATCATACTAAGATTTAGATTATCAATATAATAGAAGTATGAAAATATTTTGAAGGAACAACAGGGCCAAAAGTCTTACCAAGGGGTATCATATTGGGCTGCGGGCCTGTTTGAAAGAGATACCGCGGCCCTGGAACACAAGGGAAAGGAAGTAACATGGATGGGTTTTAGTCAGTACAAGTCTGACACTCCCTTTCGCTCTGCCCAGAGCGGGAGAAGCCATTTGATGATTTCCCATCTGAAAAAAAAGGGGTATCATATTATCCAGCACTAACTGGGTCGTGGAGGTCAGATAGGCAGTCGCTCCATGTAAAATACTGGTATTCAGCTGCATCCGGTTAGACTGGAAGCTGACCCCCGACATAGTTGGGTAAAGGCTGAGTAGAGGATAATGATGAAGAGGGCCAAAGTTGATATTCAGTTGATAACCAAATGAAAATTGATGGCATTATTATAGGCTACCGAAAAGCTAATGCCATTCGTGTTGAAAGTCATCTATACAAATAAATAAACTGAAGTGTCTGTTTATAATATCAAAATTTATCAAATTTATTAATATTAATATTTCTTTAATTTTCTTTTTTTTTATGTACTGATCCTTACCACTGTCTTTTAATCTAACTATTTATGTTTATTTAACAATTTTACTGCTATTTGTGAAAACCTATAATTGGCCATATTGTTGTCATTAACGAAACTATAAATTGTGTCTGCCTAGCTGTAAGTTTTCCGAAAATAATAAAATAAAATAATATTACAGTTTTTTATTAAATTTTGTAATATATATAAGGCACTTAATGAAAACACATTTTTTTCAATTTTTGTGTCTGTTTGTTCCGGCTAGTCTCCGAATAGGCTGGACCGTTTGGGCAAAAGCCCAAACTTACTTAACCTTACTTAACTACTGGCAGATAGCGGATGATATAAGGAGTAACTAAGGCTACTTTTATTTTAGAAGAAGATCGAAAGTCTCGTGCAAAAAATTAAAACCCACGAAATTTGTAACAAATAAAAAAGGGAAATAGTATTTTTTATAATAATTTCACGCGAACGAAGATCGCGGGATACAACAAATTTTTTATAAAAAAAAAATACTGTAAATGGCTAAAAAAAAACTATCCTAATCTACTCCCAATAAATAACAATACAGGTTAACAAACCCCTCAAGGGCTCGTCCTAATACATCGCTCACAGTACACGTCGCTGTGAGGGCCCGGACCTCCGAACTCCGGCGCAATTACTATAAGTTTTACTGCTTCTTACCCTGTCGCGCCGCTTGTCCCCGTAAGATTAGTGGACAATAAAGTTGATGGCATCGTTCGGGAGACGACTGGTGGATACGGTATCTTATGAATGTATGTGTCTGTCTCTTTTTATTATCGCTTTTTGGTTTCATCGACTTTTCACTTCAATAACTGCTAGGTTATGAGCACACCCGTATAATAATGTTTCACTGATTCATCCAACAGGCAGACAGGAATTACATGATCAGTCTTTAAAGCGTTCGCAACTGAAAATTAAGTTTCGTCTAAGAAAAAATGCATATTTTGTAAAACTCAAACTCAAAAGCATTTATTTCAATAAGACCATTACAGGCACTTTTGAATGTCAAAAAAACAAATTAGGCTAAGCTACAGTCACAGACACAAGGCATAATAACTTGTGAAAGTACTGTAGTTGCCCATTCCAAAGCGTAGATCTCTATGGAGAAGCATGGGCAAGAAACTCCATGGACACTCTTTTCAATCAAAATATTGTTACAAAATCTTGGTTGCATCATTCATATTGAGATTATACATATGAGAACGATGTAGAAATACGTGCACGTTAAGATAAACTAAGTTAAACTGCTTACTGAACGTAGAAGGCAATGCTGATTCTTTCGCCAAATATAAAGCCAGCCCTCTGGTCATGTGGAGGGTCGACCAACCGCTTGGCGATATCCCGAAATACTAATTAGCCACTCAGGCCCCATGGCCCTAGTGTTTTATCCCCAAACGACTCAAACACTTATCATACCAATTAAGTAATTGTAAAGAATGATTAAAGTACTTCCTCGTAATTTTTGAACACTTTTTTTTGTACCACGTTGTTGTCAATAACGCACTTTCCAATAAATCTGCAAAATGTATATCTGTATTTTTTATAGCAATTTTTCAACAAATCTTCCACAATATGTTCACCAACCCATCTTCTGCCACCCTTGTAAACGAACCACAATCCAGCACGTTCACTCTCTTGTTCTGCACCAGTACGGTGTGGCGGCGACCTCCTGCGCGGCCTCCAACGGCCACCACCAGCCCGACAGACGTCACCACCACCACCATCAGCACCATCAACATGCTGACGTGCCGCCACAATGGGTGAGGCCGTAGTATCTGTGTTGTTGTTGTAACTGTGTTGAGCACATTCTGTTGTTGTATCTGTGTTGGTTTTAGCACGTGCCTTTGTTGTATCTGTGTTGGCTTTTTTTGTTGTTGTCGTGTGTTTCTTGTTTAGATTTGATGGCGGATTTCTCCTATTAAACTGAACAGCGTTTAGGAGCTGGTAGTGTCATAATTGCTATGAAATATTGACACTGACAGCTTTGAACGCGGTTTAGATGTAGTTTCATTGGTGAAATTCGCTCAATTGTGTCGTGCACTCGTTTTTTTGGCTTTCTATACTTTTCTTTTGTGTTTAAAATCACTACAAATTTTGTTGCTTTAGCAATTACAATCGTAAATGTTAACAACACCATCAGCACTAGCAACATGCAGACGTGCCACCGCAGCGGGTGAGGGCGTAGTATCTGTGTTGTTGTTACCATGAATGTGTTGTTGTTGTTCTCCTGTGTTTTGTGTTAAGATTTATGTGTTTTTATCCTTTCACATTTTTCTGCTGTTTTTGTAATATCCACTATTACGTTGCTTTAGTTTAATTACACTGAGTTTACTTGAATGAAACTGCATCAGCACATCTAAACGTTAAACGCTTCCCTTTGTAGGCTTATGTTTCCCTAAGCAGTTGGCGTTTAGCAATTTTCTGTTGTATTTAAAATCACTGCCATTTTTAACTTTAAAATTACTCACTGTAGGTAGCACCACCATAATACTTTCATAACAACCGAACACAACCAGCAAATGTAAACCAGGTACAGACCCCAGCACATCAAGCTACCCGATACTGTCAAATTTTCCCAATCCACCTTGAACCTAGTGCTTTGGTGATAAAGTTGAAAATCCATTAAAGAAATTTGACAGATTGTAATAGCTTGATGTTCTGGCTTCTGTACAAGGGCTGTCAATATCATAAGGTCATTCCACACCGACTAAGACACTAACAACCGTAACTATTACCAAGTCAAAGTGATTACTTGACAAGTAATAACCTAGTTAAGGTTTTTTAGGGTTCCGTATCCAAAGGGTAAAACGGGACCCTATTACTAAGACTCCGCTGTCCGTCCGTCTGTCATGAACCGTGATAGCTAGATAGTTGAAATTTTCACAGATTTTGGTGCCGATTCCCGTTCACAAACTAAACTAAATTTAAGTTGAGTGTTTCTTTTTTTTTCTATTTCATTAAGAAAAGGACAGAAGAGAAATATTAGTTTATTCCTGTCAAATTAGTCAGCACCTGACGTAAATTGATGTAATTTTAGCAGTCAACTTTTTAATCACGTCTAAACTTGTATCAGGCGCTGGTTAATTTGACAGGACCAAACTAAAATCTATCTTCTGTCCTTTTCTTAATGAAATAGAAAGAAAAAGATGCACTGAACTTAAATTTGGTTTAGTTTGTAAACAAGGGAATCGGCTCCATTGTATTTACTTTTACTAAAAACAGAATATAATAAATATTTAAGAGGGGCTCCCATACATCAAACTTGATTTTTTGCCGTTTTTTTGTTCGTTATTAATAACGGTGACAGGTAGACTCTTGAAATATTCACAGAATATTTAATTGTATATTCACTTTAAAAATAATTAGTAAAATTAAAATAAAATAAATATATAAGGGGGGCAAAATACAACAGACATGATTTTTTTGCCGTTTTTATAGATAATGGTACGGAACCCTTCGTGCGCGAGTCCGACTCGCACTTGGCCGGTTTTTATTCTATAGCTTAGTAATTGCTTGAAGTTAGGTCTATTAAAAGTTAGAATTCTTAGCTTTGCTTTCTTTAACGGTTCTTACTTCGTTCACATTCTTGTCTGTTACATAAAAATGTTTGCATTAGTAATTACTTAAACTCAATAATGCTTAGATACGGGTTTAGCAGTTCAGTTTCATTAGAGAAATTAACTTTAACTTGTACGTTAGTATATCGTCAATCACTTGTGTTGTTCGCTTTTCACACCGTTTTGTTGATTCTGATATCTGCACCTTTTTCTTGCTTTAGATTATTTAACTACAAAGTTAAGAATTTATCTAAATTAATTGTATCTCTTTCGAACAGTCCTGCGTTCGAAAGAGATACCGCGGCCCTGGAACTCAAAGGGCAAGGAAGGAACATGGATGGGTTTCAGTCAGTACAAATCTACACTCCCTTCCGCTCTGCCCGGAGCGGGAGAAGTTATTTGAAGATTTACCATCCGAAAAACAAGGGTGTAAACAGACTCTTCACGAAGCCGTCAACCAAGCATTCTGTACATCAAACTAAGAAACTTTACGCAAAAATTATTGCTGGGAAACGACTTTTTTTTTGGGGTGAAAAATCGCGTTTTATCGAAGTCAATGTAAGGCTATCAAAACATTGTACTGATGGATAGATTACATAGAACGGGGCTCGTGAAGGTGGCATAAGTAAAAAATTAAAAACACGTCCAAAAGAAACTTGTTAAAAAGTTGCAACTTTGACCCCCAATAACTCCGTAACTAGAAGGTTCCCAGGTATGGTCTAGAACAAAAAAATGATCGCAATGACGGGGAGAACAAGTGTCTTTCGGCTTCGTTAAGAGTCTTATTACACCCTTTGTTATCATCAACATCAACATAATGATGATGTTGATGATGATGATACAACCTGGTACTGATCTGCAAAAAACGTAAGCACTTGTGAAGTAGAAATAGTTATTTAACCACTTGCTTGTATGTCACATTTTATTCTTCTGCACTATTTAATTGTTGTCTGCTCGTTGGTCTAGTGGTCGCAAGCGCGATTGCTGAGCTTGAGGTCCTGGGTTCGATTCCCAGGTCGGGCAAAGTGTTATTGGGTTTTTTTACTATGAATTTCTCTGTAGCAGCCACGGAGTCTGGATTTGAGCCCGTTTGATGGTAATAGGCTCGCCACCTATTACATGGGACTTAAACATAACTGTTCTTATTATGGGTATACCTCTGCCTTACCCCTCTGGGATTACAGGCGTGATGTTATATTATGCATTTACTTATGTGTTTTTTCTGTTGCGTTCCTGTGTTTTAGTACAGTAATTTTTATTTGTTAACCCGACAGACATTGTCCTGTCAACTATGAATATGGAATTCGAATTGACCTACTTCCTACCTACTAATAAAAATAAAAAAAAGTCAAAAAAAAAATTTTGTGGTGGGACACCCTTATCATTTAGGGGTATGAAAAATAAATGTTGGCCGATTCTCAGACCTACCCGATATGCACACAAAATTTCATACAAATCGGTTCAGCTGTTTCAGAGGAGTTTGGTAACAAACATCGCGACACGAGAATTTTATATATTAGAAGATATATAGTTAGGATAGGATAATATGTGTGTGTGTGTGAAACCGTGAATACGACACGTGTTCTGTGTTTGTTAACTTTGTCGGGTTGTCCAACAACATTGTATGTTATTATCGAACTCGCTTTGACGTAACAACCGTATCTTTGGCTTGTTTTTGAGCTAAACTGATGACTCATGTTTGTTTTTGTCTACAGTTTATTAATATGATTTTAACTATAAAACTTTGGATTATTTGTTATTCTTCGTGATCATAATCGGCCTATAATGTTCCCACTGGTGGGACACAGGCCTCCTGTCTATGAGAGGGAATGAGCAATAATCCACCACGCGAGCCCAGTGGGGTTTGGAAGAGGTCACACGTCTTCGAATTTTTAGTTCTAAGTAATTGGTATCTAGTCGAGTCAAAGCGCGGTGGGTTGACGTTATCGTCAAAACGGCGGGACAGAACAGAGAAGTGTGTCAGAAGAAAGAGGAAGCCTGCATCCAACAGTGGGGGATTCCGGGCTGATATGATGATGTTGATATATTTTTTTCTTTAAAAAACGTTGCCCCACACTAGGATATCTCCTGTATCGTGGGTGCGTTTACAAACATTTAAACTCACATACACAAACAGCCAGACCCGGAACAACTACCTGGAGGCCATACAAATATTTGTTCCGTGCGGGAATCGATCCCGCGACACGCAGCGTAGCAGTCGATCGCTCAACCACTGCGCCAACCGTGTCGTCGAGTCCCTGGTTCATATGATGTCTCATACTTGATACCTAAATCATATAATTCTTGTACGTAATGAGCCAGTTTTCTCTTCTTAAGATTTTCTATACAAGGTGTTTTTTTTATATTCCACTAGCTTTTGTGCCCGCGGCTCCCCCGCTCGTGTTAATTTAGAATTTGACAATCAATTCGGGTTGTACTCTGCTTGGAATTCACTCATGATTCGAAAGACACGTGGCGCCATCTGTGAGCAAAAGAACGTTATTGTTGTTTTCCTCGGGAACAGTACTTTTTTTTCGGGATGAAAGGTATCCTATGTCTATTCTACACCTGATAACGTACATGCAAAATTTCAAGATGATCGGTTCAGTGGTTTAGGCGTGAAAATGTTAGAAACAAACTTACTTTCTCATATGAAGGGTATGAAGGGCATATATTTCGGGTATGAAGGGAACCACTTCAAAGCATCAACTGGTATTTGAATTATTTTGCAACCTGTTTTTTTTTTGTTTTAATTTTTCATTCAAAGTAATTCGACAAAGTCACGATTACAACATAAAGATAAAATCACGCCTGTAATCCCCGTAGGGTTAGGCAGAGGTGTACCTAATAGTACACCCACATTTCGCCAGTTATGTTTAAGTCCCATGTAATGGGGGGCGAGTCACGATTTTACAATAAACATTGATGCCGATTCCCTTGTTTACAAACTAAACCAAATTTAAGTTCAGTGCATCTATTTCATTAAGAAAAGGACAGAAGATAAATTTTAGTTTAGTCCTGTCAAATTAACCAGCGCCTGATACAAGCTTAGACGTGATTAAAAAGTTGACTGCTAAAATTACATCAAATTACGTCAGGTGCTGACTAATTTGACAGGACTAAACTAATATTTATCTTCTGTCCTTTTCATAATGAAATAGAAAGAAAAAGACGCACTCAACTTAAATTTAGTTTTGTTTGTGAACAAGGGAATCGGCAACAATATCGCATTTTCTTAGCTTTTAATATGAATGATTGACCACAAGTTGGAGGTGGACCACAAGTTAAAAAAAAATTCTTCCAAAACTAATCTCAATCCGAAGGTCAGGTCCTGAACTCCACGTGTAATAAGCTGAATCATCGCGAACACAAAGTGCATTAATTAATAATAATTAAACAAGACTAATGCACTTACATACATACGGATATCATGGACGTACATAAGTACGTGCCCTATCGGTGTCAAAAGTTATACAATACATGTTGTTGCTAAATCTTTGTTTTGTACCGAGTTCAGGTTGAACGTGAATGAGAATGATGTTTGAGGAATATTTCTTTATTATGATTGACTAGCTTTTTCCCGCGGCTTCGTTTGACAATCAATTCGGGTTGTTCTCTGCTTTAATAATATAATTCGATCATGATTCGAAAGACACGTGGCGCCATCTAGTATCATAAAAACGTTATTGTAGTTTTTCTCGGGAACAGTACTTATTTTCGGGATGAAAGGTACCGTTGAATTCGAATTGACCTACTGCCTACCTACCAAATAATAAAATAAAAATTATAAATGTTGCCAAAAAAAATATATTTAGGGGTGGGTCACTCTTATCATTTAGGGGTATGAAAAATAGATGTTGGCCGATTCTCAGACCTACCCGATATGTACACAAAATTTCATACAAATCGGTTCAGCCGTTTCTGAGGTGTTTGGTAACTAACACCGCGACACGTGAATTTTATATAATAGAAAATATATATTAGATTATAATAGTTAGGAAGTTACGATTTCTTGAGGGAGGAGCACGTGGCTAAATAATAAACAGCCACATGACACGGTTCGATCTTCAAGGTTAAACCGCGCTTACCAAGGTTGGTCCGTCGATGGTTGACCATTCATTAAATAGGTACCGATTTCCCTTCGTCCTGGTACCAACGTTGTTCCCGGCTGACATTCGTAGATCTTTTACAGTCGTTACAGGGAGTCTGGGTTGGAATACCAGCTCGGACAAACTGCTATTGGATGTATCCGTCAGGAATTTCTCAGTAGCAGCCCGTTATTTACACCAGATACATATTCGGATAAACTTTTGACCGGCAGAGCATTGACGCACACGCGTGCTCTCCACACCAAGCCACAGTTTGAGCTACCATTTTGTCACATATTTATGTCACTTGGCATACAGGGCACGCGCTTGCTTGTCACGTATATGTGACCATAGCGGTCAAAAGGCCTCCTATTACATGGGCCTTAAACATTACAATTTCCTGGCGAAATGTGAACCATCTACTCACCAAACGTGAAAATTGTACCTTTCAATAAAAATACAATTGTGTAAACATTTCGAAATTAAATTACTCAAACCTGACCTTGTTAACAAAGTGGAAACATGGTAAGAATTAACTAAAACTTCTAATCAGTACACACCCATACTCAATTACAGACAAAAACGTGGACCATTCACCCAAAAAACGTGCCCGTGTCCTCTAAAGGTTATCAATTTCATTGCAGTAAGCTTTACTGCAATGTTTCGCAATGTTCTGAACGTGTAGAACACGTGTCTCTCAACACGTGAGAGACTCTCAATGTTTTTTAACCAGGATATGTGTGCAGATTGAAGACCAGAGCCAATCATTCCAAGGGGTACCGTATTACCCAGTACTAACTGGGTTGTAGAGGTCAGATAGGCAGACGCTCCATGTAAAATACTGGTATTGCATCCGGTTTGACTGGAACTGGAAGCCGCCCCAATATAGTTAGGAAAAGGCTAGCCAGATGATGATGTGTGTAGGTCCATGAATGATTGATTTAAGCTTCCCCATGAGAGAGGCTGTCGAAAACATTATTTTCTCTCAGAGTTCCGCCAAATTCAGGTAACTAGCAAACAGACTTAACATAGCATCACGCCTGTAATCCCCGAACGGTTGAACCAAAAAATTCGAAAGCACATAACATCTACCAACCCGCACTGGGCAACTTCGTCTTATTGGCATGTTGGCTTGTCTTTTCCTATTAGAACATTCAACAACAAAAGTCCCTCATTGGATTTTACGGATTCATGTGCATAATATAAACTCGCGCCTTTTTCCCATGGATCCTAAGCAGAAAGCACAGAACGCCACCTGCTACGATCCTTACATACTCCTCTTGCCTCGTCCACGTTCATACATCTGGTCATACACGCACGCGGGTTGCGAGTACTCCGCACCTGACCTTGCTGAAGAACCTCACCAATAAGGTCAGCGTATGTCCTTCTAGGGCATCCTGTCCTAGCGTTGCCACTCAAATCTGCCTTGTAAATATCTTTTGTTAGTCGCCTTTCATTCATCCTCTCCACATGTCCAAACCATCTAAGCATACTCTTTTCAATTTTTGGCACTACCTTGTGCGTATTCTATAATTGTCACTAGCTTCGGTGAACGAAAACATCGTGAAGAACCCATACCAGCATGCCTGAGAGATATTTCTCGACGGCATGTAAAGCCATGTATGATTCCCATGACAAAACTCTGTCACCAGGTTAAGCACTAACCTCACAAAAAACATGTGAGCAATTCACACGTGGTTGGAGTGAAACCTTAAAAAAATTTGGCTTCAAGATAAACACTGTATAATGCTTCCTATCTCATTTTCTCCCACGTTAAATCTTATGAATTTGTGTGTGTCTCTTTTTACTGTCGCTTTTTCGTTTCGTCGACTTTCAAATCACAACGATGCTAAAGAAGTTTTCACTTCAAAAAACTGAAATCCCGTTCTGATAATGTTATAAATGCAATGCGTTAGGTACTCTGTTACACCTTAATTTACTCAGGCATGCTAGACCCATGACTAACATCGCCACAAAATTGTGATTGGCTAACATCTCAGGATCTGTAATGAAGTATTTCTCCCCCCCCCCCCGTATTTTTTAAAGTTCTGGTTCTCTTGCTTGTTTACTGCATCTCTGGTAAAAATGACATTACTACCGGTCTGCTTACACCGTTAACAATAACCAGCGCAAACATCACATTTCTATAGAAGTATAGATTATAATCTAGATCCACCTATTTTTGTCATTTATACCTGTGGACATGGGCACGTACCATTTT
The DNA here is from genome assembly GCA_950005105.1 of Lycophotia porphyrea. Taxonomy (NCBI): domain Eukaryota; kingdom Metazoa; phylum Arthropoda; class Insecta; order Lepidoptera; family Noctuidae; genus Lycophotia; species Lycophotia porphyrea. The sequence goes on along the minus strand of OX465410.1, from coordinate 712,322 downwards.
TTTGTTACGCTAGGGATGGGATTGTGTCGATGAAATGAGATATCGATAAAGCAATGTTTTAAGATGGTTTTTTGTTTGACAAATGATTGCGATTGCATCTCATTTTCAAAGTGGAGATGCAGATTTTGAATAGGTAAATGACTTTTTTAGAATTAGGGCGCTCGTCATGAATAAGTCGACTAAATCTCTTTTGCTATCATCTATAGAGCGTTGGAATTTGACAAATGTGTTTGGAATTATTTCAAATAAAGTTGACTTCCTTTAAGGATGCAACGGTTTCATTTTAATTCTCACCCAAATATTTTATCCCATATTCTCCCCTGATCGGCGAAGCCCTCCACGGCTTCTATTTGCTCGGCTGGTGACTGTTGTGGTCCGAACTCTCATGAACTGCTCGTGTTCGTCTCGACTCATCTTCGACTGGATCTTCCACAGCTTCGCTTTTTGTATGCAACCATTCAGATGTCAATTTCGCTCTCTATCATTAGTTTACCATAAAAAAAATTACCAAATATGGCATTTCATTTTAGCATTAAATTCTTAATGCTAAAATGAAAGCAAGTAAGTCATAAATATATAGTATTCCTTCTTCGAGTGAGGTCTATAATTTACAATATTGACATAATGAATGTTGATATATTTTTTGTTTATACTAATGTGGTAATCAGAAAACAATTTAAATATTTTTTGCCTATATGCGTGGAAGGATCTGGATTTAGATGTAATTCTTGTTATCATATAAAGTACATACATACATAAACTAAAGCCATGCAGATAGGTAGAAACTGCAGAACGCCTCCTGCTACGATCCTTATAAACTCCTGTAACTTGTAAACTTGGATTTTTTTGGGTAACCCTTTTCCGTCCCACTGCTGGGCAAAGGCCTTCCCCTGGAAAATTTTCGAATCTTCCTTATGTCTCGCCCTCTCCTGCCAATCTGTAAGGAAGATGATATTGATAGTAATCAAAATAGCGGAAACTAGTAGTTTTATAACACTTGACCACGCCGATGTAATCCGCGTAGGGTAAGGCAGAGGTGTACCTATAGTACAATATTTTTTTGTCAGTTATGTTTAAGTTGAATGCCATATGATCAGTCATTAATCAAAAATTTCTAAAGAGTTGAAAGAGATGCTCTGACAATAATGTTTAAATGATTCTTGATCAATAAATAAATTGCAATCATTATATCAATTGAAACTTGAACTATTTATCAATAAATAGGACACGTTAAGTAGTTGTAAGACCCCACCAGACCAGTTGACGACCAGTTTGTCTATCCATTCAGATGTGTTTGCTTCAAATGTTATCTTTGCACAGCATAAAATAATTTCCATTATAATAAAAAAAAAATCGTAATTCCTGCCTAGCTGATACGATATTTCGAATCTATCGATAAACCATAACCCGACATCACCCCTTCCCTAATTCTCATAAAATCCCATTTCCCCTACGCGGGGGTGTAGCGGTCGCAGGAGGGCGGGGTGTAAGGGCCCGACAGACCGACTCCCGCGCACCTGGCGCGTGCGACGCCAATCGCGTGCGCGCTCACCCTGGCTTTGTGAGCATATATGTTTGTGTGTAAATGTGTGAGTTTGTAGTACTCTACTACTACTTGAAGTTTCTGTAGAAAGGATAATAAGTTTATGAGACATGAGAAAGAACTCATTGTGAATAAAGCTAGAAAAAATAGAACAGGGTTTAAGGGACACTGAGGCGCATACTGTTACCATAGATTGAGTGAGAGAATTCCAGATAAACTTGTATCCATAGAGTTTCTTCCATAGGCTCACGCACGTGTAAATGAATGCTTTAGGTTTGTGTTTTCTCACACTCTGTATACTGTGTAATTGACCTGCCCTACGCATGATCTGTGTGTCTAAGTTTCGTTAGATTTCTATCTTAGGTAGATAGATATACCATTTATTCAGTGCACACAAAAGACAGCACAACACACAGAAGCACAATTAAAGAATACAAATTACATGAATATAAAAACAAGGTGCCAATATACAAAACGAAAAACTGATTGATTAAATTATTAATAATTATTAATAATAATTATTAATCATTACTTATCATTAATTAATTAACTCAGGCTTCCGAAAAGCTTATATCCATCCTGTTGAACATTCTTGTAGACATAAGAAACGCTATGTTGTTAGTTGTGTAGCTCTCAGGTTAGCTTAAAGTGGTTGCTGTAGGGTAGCCCGCGAAATTATTATTTTTTACGTTTTTTGTAATTTGCAGGTCAGTGTCAGGTTGTATGTTGATGAGAAATGAGTCGCGCCAGTAACACGTGTGTAGTTACAGAATCACAATCATGAAAATCATCAATATAACCCTGTAAGTAAACTTTTTCATGAAATATTCATTGAATAGGTTTACATGAACTTAGAGGGTTGTATTGATGTTTTTCATGATTGTGCTTCTGTAACTACATTACTACATACGTATTACTGGCGCGACTCATTTTTCATCAACGAGGATGCGTAACGACGCATCCTCGCTCATCCCTGGTGCAAAGGCAGCCTAAGTGTCTTGCCTCCTATCAAGCCAATTACAAGTCCTCAATCAACTGTTTATACAGCCATGTGACACAAAAAGTAAAAGAAAAATCCTCATCTTGTCATTGTGTTCAGTTCTTATCTGGGATTACCGACAGGTGGCGCTTGCTGCGTAGTTTTTTCTTTTTATTGAACTAACAACTAATTGGATCGCTATTAATATTTTTTATCTGGTTTGTGGAATCATTAGTAATTGTATTCTTTTAGTTCTTGTTTGCTGTTTGGTATTTTTCGAATGATTGGCGTTTCGTTTGTGGTTCCATTTAAAAGTGCCCATCCCGTGGGACATCATCATCTTCCTGCCCTAATCCCATTCTATTTGGGGTTGGCGCAACACGTTTTCTTCTTCCATTCTCCCCTGTCAGACGTCACGGCATCATTTACTCCTTTCTCTTTCATATCAGTCTATGATTGGCGTTTAGTTTTTGGTTCCATTTAAAAGTGCCCATCCCGTGGGACATCATCATCTTCCTGCCCTAATCCCATTCTATTTGGGGTTGGCGCAACACGTTTTCTTCTTCCATTCTCCCCTGTCAGACGTCACGGCATCATTTACTCCTTTCTCTTTCATATCAGTCTATGATTGGCGTTTAGTTTTTGGTTCCATTTAAAAGTGCCCATCCCGTGGGACATCATCATCTTCCTGCCCTAATCCCATTCTATTTGGGGTTGGCGCAACACGTTTTCTTCTTCCATTCTCCCCTGTCAGACGTCACGGCATCATTTACTCCTTTCTCTTTCATATCAGTCTATGATTGGCGTTTAGTTTTTGGTTCCATTTAAAAGTGCCCATCCCGTGGGACAAACCTGCCTTATTAATGTACATTTTTTTCTTCTTATCTCTATTTATTCAAGTTTGGCTCAGTACCTACGTCCTAAGTGCATCTTTTCCTTTCAAACATTTCTAAAGGCCGTCATCTTAGTACAATTTTTTGATGTAAAGCATTTTCAGCGTTCACACAAGCGATCGATCTTTTCTTAGATCTGTCTCTTTTCTTACAACCTTTCATAAGCCCAAATATCCTGACAACCAGGTTAAAACAGACGCATGTTCTGCTCAAAATCCACCTTAAAATAAGAAAAGGCGAGCCTGTAATGATAAAATTGTATCTTATTAGCCAACTAACCGATAAGATCTCTGTTCCTAATGCCTTTACATCCTGCCCACCCCCAAAAACACCGTACTATCATCCACCATAACTGTACCCAAAAAAAGAAAAGACACATTACTCCCGCACCTACTGCGAGAGAGCGAGACCGCAATATCTATCTCCGTTCTAACAGTAAGTGTGAAAGAGAGGGTGATGTGAACTAGGGTTGCCTGCGACCCTTTGCAGGGTAATGTACCGTGGTTATGGGGTGCAATGCATGGTGCATTTTATTTTCATGGTGTTATTGTAGTGACCTTGCTGGCTTGGTAACTGGGGATGGGATATGCACTGCAGTGGGTCGATAGGGAGAGAATTATCTTTATTAGGGTGCTTTTCCACCACAGATGTGCTATGCTACGTTGCTATGAATGCGTTTGATATCCACCAATCATATTCATTGGTGCACATAGCTTAGCACTGGTGGAAACGGATTCAACTAAGATATGTTTTTATATGGAAGGATGCGTGCTATGGATGCGTGCTGTGGATGCGTGCTATGGATGGTCGCGAGTGGTGTAGGTATGTGCGCCCTCGCCGCTTCCCTACTATCGATACATCGCATAGCTCGAGCTGCGCATCTCCCTCGCGCAGCTATTTGCGGCGGCGCATCTTCATAGCACATCTTACTTGCACCGCTATATAGCTTTGTATCAGTGGAAACGGTCACATAGTTTCACAGCTTAGCTGTTACATCCTCGCAGCATAGCTGCATGACTGCATAGCACATCTCTGGTGGAAAAGCACCCTTAATCTTACTTATCACTACATAGTATAAAACAAAGTCGCTTCCCGCTGTCTGTCTCTAAATTTTGCTTGCCTTAATCGGTAGAACATAGTGAACTGCGCATTCACTCAACATCTTGCAATGTATTTATATATACTGTGTTCAGCAATAAAGATTTGATTAGATTTGATTTACCTTTGATGTTCATTTTTATTAATAATACAAGGCATCTTTCTCCTGAGATTTCTCGGCTTATTCTCCGAGTCGCTGCCATAGTTCAGTAGTATCATATCAGTAAATTAACCACAATTCAAATGACAACAAGCGAATTACTGACAGTAAAATGTTAAAAGTATGATTAACTCCAAACATACTTTGGTCAAGCTACATCTTCTACTAGGAGCTCGTGGCTAAACAATAACAGCCGCTCGGGTCGATCTTTAGGTTAAGCCGTGCTTGCCTAGGTTGGTCTGTGGATGGGTGACCACCCATTACATACCGAGTTTCCTCCGTGCCTCGGAAAGCACGTTGAGCCGTTGGTCCCGGCTGTCATTTGAAGATCTTTGACAGTCGTTAAAGTAGTCAGTGGCCCAAAAAAGTCTGACAACCAGTCTTACCAAGGGGTATCGTATTTCCCAGTAGTAACTGGGTTGTGGAGGTCAGATAGGCAGTCGCTCCATGTAAAATACTGGTATTCAGCTGCATCCGGTTAGACTGGAAGCCGACCCATCATAGTTGGGAAAAGGCTAGGCAGATGATGATCTTCTACTTCACTTATTATACTGTGTCGATGCCAAAAATTATATTTCCTAATTCCGAGGATTACCTTGGAAGATCTATGCACAAGGAATAGTACAATAATATTTCTCCCTGGTTTTTAATACCAGGTATGTTGGTAATGTCATCATTTGCCTGCCCAAACCCTCAGATGCCAGGTCAAGAGAAAACTTTTTACCCGACTACGGCGAAGCTAAAAGGAAGGGTTATGATTTTAGCAGGCTATGTATGTTTGTATTTACGTAACTATGTTCTTCCGTAACGCCTAAACTTTTCATCAGATTTTGATGAATAATGTGTGAATCGATTCTTTATTAAGGCCCGGGTAACATAGGCTACATTTTAACCAAGTTCAACAATAGGAGGAGTAGTTTTAACCTTGAAAACCCTGAATATAATTAGAGCATGATTTTTCAGTAGTCTGAGTTTTTTGTTGTAGTATACCACACACATTTTTGTTAGGGTAAAGTTTTTTAATTCTACTCTCGCGAGCAAAAGTATGGAATCACTTACTTGGACTTGATTCCGCGCGATCTTGAGTACTTAAAGTTAACAATTTAACCTTTAAAATGGTACCATTTTTGTTATTCTTAACTAGTTATCAAGTACTCAAGATCGCGCGGAATCAATTCCGAATAAGTGATTCCATACTTTTGCTCGCGAGTGTATAAAATGCTCATTTTACCCCTTATAATTAATCACAACCATGCATGTACTAGTAACCCAATGATCTTCTAAGTCTTGAACATGACTCGCGAAACCCAGGTTATCTACCTGCCAACCTACAGAGAGAGATAGCAATATACCACTGTGCCGCGTGAGACAGGGATGGAAGACGCCCCCCATGCTGACAGATGTTCGGAAAGTATTCGCTTTGTATGCGGGAGAGCGGTTTTTTTGAGCGTGGGTGGAGTGTGAGCGGAGAGCGGGTGGGTCCGCTTGTGGAGGTAGCGATTTTGAGATGGTTGTTGGAATTTTATTATGATTGAAGCAATAGTGTCTTGGGGTGAAGGAAAACATTGTGAGACGATACAAAGCTTGTAATGACTAATTAATACCTAGTGAAGTGTGCTGTTGGGAATGGCGATCAATGCATATTTGTGAAAACTAAGACGGGTCATTAAGAATACCATTTTCATCCCGCCTCCGTCTGGTTCTTTGGGTAAAAATTTATATTATACAGATAACCCTTGTACATTATATTATTATACATTATATTATATTAATGCAAATAAAAGCAAATGCCGAAAACATTGCCAAAGCAGGTTCCTTTGACATCCCATTTACGAAACGATAAATAGTATTCAGCTGCCGATTGCCTATGCCAAAAAAAGATCCTCTAAAGTATGGCTTTTGTTATACAAACACCGCTTCTTTTTTTGAGAGCAGCGGTGGCATAGTGGTGGCAACCCTGACTTACGAACAGTAAGTAGGTCGTGGGTTCGAACCCAGGCAGGCGCATTACTTTATGTAATTTATTTCATCACCACTGCTCTCAAAACGGTAAAAGAAAACATCGTGAAGAAACCGGCATGTTCTAGAACCAAAATTTGGAAGACATGTGACATCTACCAATCCGCACTGGGCCCGCGTGGTGGATTATAGCCAATTCCCTCTCATAGAAAAGAGGCCTGTATCCCAGCAGTGGGAACATTAGGCTGATTAAGCTCAGCCGTTGATATCAGTCCCCCGCTGTTAGTCGCACCTCGGCCCATACTCTCTAGCCATCACTTCCTGTGTTCGTGGGAACCATCTGTTCACAGTGACTCCGTGACAATCTACCACGCTATATTAGTATTTATGGATCAGCATGATCAGGACGAAGGTTCAGGTACCAGGTAGATAAGTACCCACAAGAAATGTGGCTAGAAGTTGAAGATAGAGTTGGGATGAATTTTTCTGAGTGGGTTAAAGTTGTCATTATGGGGTTTTGACTCCCTAATGAAGCTGCATTGATTCTGGTTTAAATTTAATTTCTTCATTGGTTTAACGAGCACTGTAAATGTTATGCTTTTGGTCTAACCTATCTGTCTAATCTATTTGCCTGTTTTTTCAATTTCGTACCCTAGTTCCAACATATTAAAAGTCAATTAATATTCTGACGAATATACTAAAATTTGCTTTCAAGAGGCAATCACATAGGGCCTTGTACAGCCCTGTTAGCCCAGCTCATCCTTGCCGCCTTTTAAATCGCTTCGCTTTTCACGTCACTTATTCTCTTCGGTTTCGTCGTCACACTCTTGGAGGAGTAGTCGTGGTCGTCACATCAGGGGTGATGGCAAGCTTCACAATCCGTTGTCATTCCTCTGGTACTTGAACTAGCATCATCATTAAATGTCACATTTCATAACCATGGGAAAGAATCTTCCTCAAATTCCTTGTTTATGGTCAATATACATTTAGCACCTCCAAACAATAGTGCCAGATGTTTTGCCTAGTTGTTATATTGATGTCCATTACGGATTATGACTTTTACACCTCGAAATGTAGAAAAAAAAAGTTCAATGATATGACAAGGTTGATCTTTTGTTTCAATTTAAATAAAGAAGCATTGTTTTTTGGGTAACTGTCCTCAGCTATCGTGGAAGGTACAGATATTGATATGATGCCATAATTACCTATGGAAAACGCTAAATTCAATGTTAATAAAGAAAATAGACGCTATGTAGAACTTTTCTAAACTCCTGGCACCAACTCTTCGGCAAAATGTTAGGTACGAGTCTGCACTTGTCACCTGCAATGTCGACAGTATCAATAGGATTCCATAAAGGAATCATATTAACAGCTGACGTGGCCCAGAGTACTAATTTATTTTAATTAATAAATCTCTTTTCCTCTCCATTGAGCTCAAAACATAACCATGTGCTTCAAGTTACTCACACATCATAAAAGTAAAAAAAAAACTATAAGAAAAAATCTAACTGAAATCCTCATTACAGCAAATATTATAAACTCCGAAGATCAAATACTCAAAAACGATATAGCCAGACGAAAAAAATGTAAGATTTCGCCTATCAATACCTGTTCACAGGCCATATGCTCAAATCTTAAGCTCGCCCCCATTGTTGCAACCGTAAAGAAAAAAAAAGAGAATCTCTAAAACATCTGGCGCTCAACACCCTCTCTACCCACCCCCGACATGAGACAGACATATAGAAATCGCTTTAGAAAGAAAGAGACAGAGATAACAAAGCGCCCTAGGATTGAAGAAAAAATTTAATGCGCCCGCGCCGTTCTCGTTCCGTTTCCGAATTCAAATTTTTAATTTTCGAAGATAGTTACTGTGGATTTTATTTAGTGAAGGAATAGTTGATAGAAATTATTTTGCAAAGGACCTTGATTGATGGATAGCTTCTAAACAGATGGAAATTGAACTCTTGGACAAATAGCAAAGGTTTAATATCAAACAGTGCGCTTTTATTCAGACATGCATTTAAGGTGAATATGGCGCATTTGTTTGCACCGTTGTTGTGTCGCCTAACTGTCCCCCTGCAGGTCAAAGGCCTCTTCATACAGAAGCATTGATCATCACGCTTGCTAAACACGTGTTCCTATTCAAAAACATTCAGACTGGTACTCCGTACCTCATGACCAAGTATGAGGCACTGAGGTATTGAGGTACAGAGACCTAATTACCTCAAGAATCTGCAATTAAAATCAAAACTTTTATGTCTTCAAGAACATTTACTTTGAAATTAAATATTCCAAGCCGTTATAAGCCTTGTATAATAATAGGATTCACAAACCAAAAGAAATTTAGCCTCGCTAGAAAGCTATACCTAAAGCATCGAGACAGGTTGTATAACAAAAGAAATTCAATCGAAGCTAACAGCCATTTTATACAATTAGGGTATCAAAACGAACTTAGCACGCAATGTCTGAGAGAACGATTAACATTCTTCACGAAACGGCTAAACATGGCAGCGCAGCGGAGGGAACTAGCCAAAAACTTACATAAACCTGTAGATGTATGAGAAACAGGGAGGTAAGGTCCTCATAGAAAAGGGAGGATCGTCCGACGGTCCCACCGCGGTTGTTGTGTCTGGTGAGCTACTACTCGACGATAGTAATGGGTGAATCTTTAAATTCGGCGTATTCTGTTGATTCCCCTGGCGCAATTTATTTGATTCCCCACAAAAAGTAAATTTCTCTATTCCGGACCAATCCGCCAAAAGTGATGCCTATTAGTTTAATGTGTTTATAATTAAGTTAAATTTTATATTTCATTATTGCTTGTAAAAAAATCTTTACAAATAAATTGCGCCAGGGGAATCAACATAGTACGCCAAGATTCACCCTAATCTGGTTTCCTTAGCTAGGAAAGTTGCTGCATTTAGAAATTAGTCTAGTTAATACGATGTTTTATGCTTTTGCAGTACGTACTCAAGTGGCACAATTTTGCGAGGTTTGTATCGGGCACGCCGATCGTTGTTGCATTTCCGATATTTGTCAGAACATCGAATTTTGCAATACATCTACCGCTTAGTCCACTGTATCATCAAAAATTCGCCCTAAAGCGGCCATACCTGTGCATTTGCATTCTCAGTTTGGAATCGTGTTTCGGCTCATTTCATGGCTCATTTGGAATCATCAGGCTGATTAGAGAAATCATTAGTTCGGCTTTATCTTTGACTGAGTAGTTCAGCCAAAAATAAAGCAATAAAAAAGCAAAAAGCATAAAAAAATATTTCACCATAATTCTATTTTGCACAACGCACAGGTTTTTTTAGAGCTTCTGTCACTTACAGTTATTGTATGCTATGCTATGCTATGATCACTTTCCTCAAACTTAAGGGACAAGCGCCAGGGTGGGCCGCAAAATTCAAATTTTCTTACGTTTTTTGCAATTTGCAGGCCAAGAAAATTTGAATTTCGCCCACCTTAAAATTCCTCTTTCGAATCGATAAGCTTTTTGACTCAATACGAAAGCATACTAATTTTTATTTTTTTCTTATTTCAGGTAAGTTCTCAATCGTTAATTCCCTAAGGTATGTTATCATTAAGCTGTAGTCGTAAAGATGCAGGCAGACGTATCGCGATACTACAGTTAACACATCCGGTGAGGCTGTGTAAGTTATAGGAGGTAGCGGGTTTTACTCTACGAGTTTTTGGGTATAGGACGCTCTCCAAACAGGTAAAATTTATCTGTGTCTTAAAAATATTTCTTGATTTGTTTTTTTCATCGCTGGTAGCGGTTTTCTCTGATTTAGATTATAAATTATTTTTTACATTATGCATCACTGTGAATTATAGGTTACCATTGTTATTTTATGATATGTCGCGAAAAGAGTAATCTTTGAGATGTAGCTCGCTCATAGTAATTATTATAAGGTTTCTCGTTTTTATTTTGGTTTTGTTAAAATATTTTATATGCATTAGTATCAATACAAGTACAGCAAATTTCAAAAACAAGTAGTTATTTTTTTTTGGTTTTTTTTTTTTGTACCCTAATCACATTGTGGTCCTTTTTAACCCAAAGGTTGACTAGTAGAGAATGCCTTGTGGCATTAAGTCCACCTATGTACCACTCTTGTACATGAAATTTAAATAAATAAAACTCGACGTTTGGATTAGTTAACAATATCAACACAAAATATCTCACTTAAATTCAAAGAATCTACATTTTAAAATGTGATGCTGTGTAAAGTTCTACATTGAAAACGATCGGCTTATTCTTGACTTCTCGTGACGCCTCTCAATGTCTCCTTTTAGCCTGTGACACTGTTATTGGTAATTGCCTGATTGGCAATAGACGCGAGCAGATGTCCCGTGACTTAAACGCTGGGTATGCTTAACATATCCGGTGCTTACGACCAAGTTGTAAGCGGAAGCGTTTTTAAATGATTGAGAAGTCGTACCTACTGAAGCAGTTGAAAACTGCTCACACTAGCACTTAGTACAGACGCCTATCCAGCTACTACAATCTGTCAAATTTCTTTAATCGATTTTCAACTTTATCGCTAAAGCATTAGGTTCAAGATTGAGAAAATTTGACAGTTTCGGATAGCTTGGCTGTACCATACTCGTGGTTTGAATGACTTGCAATATTTGAATTGCTAAGCATATTGTCGAATTAGGAAACAAGGCTGGTGAAGGTCAATGTAGCGACACTTGGGAGGCCTATGTCCAGCAGTGAACGTCTTTCGGCTGAAATGATGATGATGATGATGACTGCCTATCTGACCTCCACAACCCAGTTAGTACTGGGTAATACGATACCCCTTGGTAAGACTGATCGTCACACTTTCGAGCCACTGACCTGTCAAATTCAAAAACCTTACATTTATTGAAATAACTTCCCACCAACACAAAAACTCCTCGCTGCAGCTCACACCTTGCCCCCACTCCAGTCCACACTCGCTCGGGGCGATAAAACGCCGTTTCGATTCCATGAGCCGGAAATAGCCCCGGTCAAGAACCTGCGCGAAAAATTCGCTCACTCTGCGCGTATGCGCGTGCGCAGGGCTTGTGTGTGTGAGATAGCTTTGTTGTTCTTGTGGTGTTCTGGAGCGGGGGAGAGTTGGAGTGTCAGGGGTTTTGGAGATGGGAGGATGTGATGTGCTTAGAAGACGAAGAAGTTTCATCTGGTTTATGATTTCGGATGTTGGAAATTCATCGGTTTTTGATACTTGAGACCATGTGACATGACATATGACACAAAATAAAGCTCTAAATTGGAATGAACCGTGTATGCTAAACTACGGGTCATGAAACAACAATGTTGCTTAAACATAACTGGCAAAAGATTCGTCTTGATTGTTACGTTGTGTCAAAACCCGTTATGCCTACTAATTCGATAAACCATCCATGGCGCTTAACTGCAAATCATCTTAGGGCCCATACCCACTTTTTTTTTTCGGTTGTGAAATCATCAAATGACTTCTCCCGCTCTGGGCGGAGCGGAAGGGAGTGTCAGACTTGTACTAACTAAAACCCATCCATGTTCCATCCTTGCCCTTTGTGTTCCAGGATCGCGGTATCCCTTTCGAACAGTCCCGCAGCCCTGACAGGCATCGGCCTTTGCCGGGCACCCTTGCCCCTATAGATCATCAATCAGATTTTCAGCTGCAACATTTTGCAGTGTATATTTCCTGAGCATAGCAACTAACTCATTGACAATCAGCTCCTTTCTCCAAACAAACTTGGTCCATGTTTATTAAACGCCTCTGTGTGCGTTTGATACGAGTACGACACTTACATAAACACACACACGTACAGCATGCGCACGCGATCCGAATGAATGGCGCGATCTCTTTGTTTTTAGTTGCAAGCTTGAGTTGCTGGGTGCACTCGGGTCGCGGCTAAGATGCTTGCTCATTTGGAGCTGAGGAGCGGAGATATCGAGGATTAGGAAGATAAAAATCAATGGATTTTCACTTAATTTAAGGTTATTAGAATAGTTGTGTTTGCTCTGATAAATGTTTCCGCACATCTTCTTTATCGTGTGGTTTGTGCCTAACCTGGTGTCAGTGTTTTTATGCCGCTCATGGGCCTCTGATTTGACTTTACATTTCGCATATATGCATTTTTTTCCACTGAACCGATCATCCTGAAATTTTGCATATATCGCTCACCTAGTAATATATTGGCACATCTACGTTTTTCATATTTTACAGAAACGAAGATCAAAGATTTTATAAATATTTAAAATTAATTTATGGGTTCATCTTACGTTTTCTTACAGATTTTATAGGTTTATTAATAAATAATTCTAATCAAGTAATTACTAGTAACTAATTAATTTTAAATATTTATTAAATGTTTAGTCTTCGTTTCTGTAAAATATGAAAGACGTAGATGTGCCAATATATTACTAGGTGAGCGATATGTTGTCAGGTGTACAGAAACGGACATAGGGTACCTTTCATCCCAAATAAAAATATTGTTACCGAGGAAAACAACAATAACGTTCTTATGATAATAGATGGCGCCACATATCTTTCGAATCATGATCGAATTATATTATTACAAGCAGAGTACAAACCGGATTGTATGTCCAATTCTAAATTAACGTGAGTGAAGCCGCGCGCAAAAGCTAGTCATTTAATGAAACAATCGCCAACGTAACAAATGTCACTTAACGTACCCAAAGGCGTCAAGTGATAAGTTAAAGAAAAATAGTCACAAACATTGTGTTAAGGAAAACAAACACAATTGTTAGAACTTTTTGTTTGGTTTCGATCGTTACTATTTCACTAATAGAACTCGAGCTCAGAGTGGTAGTTACGAAATGCCGAATAATAAGAACCCTTTTCACAAGTTTTTTTTTTATTTAAATACTAGTGATAATAACTATTTAATGCATCCAACAGCGCAATGTTTTGAGTCCGTTACATTGACTTTTACCCGTAAAACGTAATTTTCCACCCTAAAAAAAGTCGTTTCCCAGCAATTTTTTTTCCGTAGAGTTACTTAGTTTGATGTACAGAATGCTTGGCTGACGGCTTCGTGAAGAGTCCGTTTACACCCAGTATGTTGTTGAAAGGACTGAGACTAGTTGATAGCCACTAAATCATTTTTGAATAGCAACCATTCACATTGACTCCTAGGAGTTGTAAACATCATTCTGCCTTATTTGCTTTATAAAGCTTTTCACTGTCAGTTTTATAAGTTAGATATAATACAAAAACGACAGCACGGGATAGAATTAATTCTCAAGAAGTATACACTTTTAAGCTATTGCATAGCTTCTATCGCGGGCCTTGAGCGTGGAGACCGAATCCAGAAATTCCGTAACGAAAATAACCTAACACCTAGTGCCTAACAAATAAATGATTATAATTACATAAGTTGATAAAAAATGCTACGCAATAGCTTTACCGCGGCAGTCTCCGAGTGCCACACGTCTTTTTTTTTTTCTTTTTGGAGCGGAAGGGAGTGTCAGAATTGTACTGACTAAAACCCATCCATGTTCCTTCCTTGCCCTTTGTGTTCCAGGGCCGCGGTATCTCTTTCGAACAGTTCCGCAACCCAAGAAGTGTACACCTCTGCTGCTACTTCCTACATTAATACGCATATCACCGCAAAATCCTTAGAATATTACTTCATGGGCAGGTAGGAAGGCTCTTCCCCTTAACCTGTGATCAAAGACCCCATACGACATAATCTTATATAAACAAGACGGTCAAATATTGGCACTGACTCACTTAGCACGTGTCGATAGATAGTATCTATGGGTTATCAGTACCAGGAGCTCAGATATTTGTGGTAGTTATGAAATTGATTTTAATTCATGAAATAAATATATCATAAAAGCTGTCTCTTGTTATACAGGAACTCCTAGTATAAGAGCCAGGGCTACACTGATGACTGTGAGCTATGATGACTTGTCAATAAAGATTTTTTTTTTTTTTATCGTAAACACCCATTATTCTGCTTAGTATTAAGATCTTTATGTACCATATAATCAGAAATAAATAGAAATAAAATTGAGGAGCTCGTGGCTAAACAATAACAGCCGCTCGGGTCGATCTTTAGGTTAAGCCGTGCTTGCCTAGGTTGGTCTGTGGATGGGTGACCACCCATTACATACCGAGTTTCCTCCGTGCCTCGGAAAGCACGTTAAGCCGTTGGTCCCGGCTGTCATTTGAAGATCTTTGACAGTCGTTAAAGTAGTCAGTGGCCCAAAAAGTCTGACAACCAGTCTTACCAAGGGGTATCGTATTTCCCAGTAGTAACTGGGTTGTGGAGGTCAGATAGGCAGTCGCTCCATGTAAAATACTGGTATTCAGCTGCATCCGGTTAGACTGGAAGCCGACCCCAACATAGTTGGGATAAGGCTAGGCAGATGATGATACTCAGAAATAAATATTACATATTCTATTCTATTTTATTCTGTTGGCGAGAATTTTTTTTTCTTAACATGGTATGAATTTTAACAAGGCTGAAAGTTTTGCAGACGTAAATTTTAAGTATAGCTTCTCATGGATGATATTATTAAAATGTAAAAATAATTTTACTTTGGAGGTCGCGTACGCGTGGAATTCGATAATTGTCCAATGGGATCATTCTACTGGGATAAAAATCCTATGTAATATAAACTATCTGTGTGCTAAATTATATCCAAATCCGTTCAAATATTTTTGCTTGAGAGTAACAACCATCTACCCTCACAAACTTTCGCTTTTATAATATTAGTTAGATTAGTTACACCTCTGCCTAACCCTTCGGGGATTACAGACATGATGTTATGTTATGTCAAAATAATGTACAAGAAAACTTGACCTTGAAACGGGGAAAACTCTCAAAAAAAAATAAAGGCGACACTTTGAACTTATATCTGCAACTTCCAATATACAACGATGTTACATAACAAAACGGCGGTGCGTGTTGAAACACGATATCCTGATGGGCAGCTACAGAATATAAATATGAACATTATAATGGTGGCCGAATATATGTATAACTTGACAATGATTGTGAGGTCCTACCATGAGTTCTCGAGTTTGGGAAATCACAGATTGGTAGGCGAGTTATCTTCGACACTAAATCGAGACGAGAAATACGTGTGCTGATTGTCTGTCAGTGAGTTCAGTAGCAGGGCTTACTGTACCAGGTGCGCTTGCTGTAATCAGCCTGTAATATTCCCACTGCTGGGACACAGGCCTCCACAACGAGATCGTGTGATTTAGTCATATATCTTCAAGTTTTTAGCTCCTGGGTTTGCCGGCTGCCTCACATTTATTTCCTTTTTCTATTTTTCGTTGATGGTGTATTTATACAGAGTGACTATTGTATGTCCTTAGATTTGCCGAAATCACTATCCAAAAAGTTCGAAGAATATGGTTGTACTCACTTTATATACGGTGGCAGGGACACCGCCAGTAAAACGGTAGCCACGTATTCAGTTCATCATTGTGGACCCTTCACCGCATTTTCATCGGTTATAAAAAAAAAAACAGCGGTTTTCTACAAAACTGCAATACTTAGTTGATCTCTCTGTATGGAATGGCTGATTTTTTTAAATTACCTTTGAAAAATATCCACGTGGGGGAGAGGGGGTCAAGGTACAAGTGTTCCCCATTTAGCGAGATTTTGGCCAAGCAATAACTTTTACCCTATATTCTCGATAGTTTCCTAACTCACACAATTTTCACTCATATCAACCTCCCAAAAAAAACAAATAGTAGCACCTCATCATCTCTTCGCACAAAATTCTCGTCGCAACGGTATCGATATGCAAATATTTCGGCCAGGTGTCTCGTCCCGACAGGCTGGCTAATTATACCGGTCACGTGGCGAAGTCTTCTGCCATCGGGGGGTAAGGAGAGCTCTAGGGCAACTTGTCGGTGGCAATGTCATTCGGAAAATTCGTGTCGGCTCCTATTGAGCGACGATGCTCGAATATTTCGGTGGCATTTGCCTTGGTTAGAACATTCCACAGCCCTGCTCTGCTAACAACCTTATTGAATTAAGCCTCTACAATAGAACTTAAATATTGCTCTCGGTTTTAATTAGTTCGTTTATTGTTCATAGTTATAGTTCTAACATGGCGCCCATGGGTAAATAAAAACTCCTCCGCACCAAATCCACACATTGGACCTCAAATTACAACAGACAGCTCCAAAAAACCACTTCGCTTTCTTGTGCTTTAAAATCATTTTCATCATACGTTAGTTTTTCTGTGCCCAAAAATCCTTCATAAACACAATACTGGCACGAAAATAACTTCGGAAAATAGACCTTAAGTGCTTACCAAGTCAGCCAATAGCAAGTTTCCCCTTATTCTTGTAAACCCAGTTCTGGTAACCCTGAAAATTTTCTTAACTAACTAAAGGGTGTAACAAGACCCTTCATCATCATCATATCAGCCCGGAATCACCCACTGCTGGGTATAGGCCTCCCCTTTTTTCTGTCACACTTCTCGGTTCTGTGCGTCCCTCATCCAGGTGTTTCCCGCGACTTTGACGATGTCGTCAACCTTAACGAAGCCGAAAGGCACTTGTTCTTCCCGTCATTACGATCATTTTTTTGTTCTTGACCATACCTTCTTGTTACGGAGATATTAGGGGTCAAAGTTCCAAATTTTTCACAAGTTTTTTTCAATTACATGTTTTGAGTGTAAGAACTTTACTTTAAACACGTCCAAGACCCCCGTACTCAATCCAACCATCAGCACAATGTTTTGAATGCGTTACATTGAGTTCTACCGTAAAAAGTGATTTTTCACACAAAAAAATAGTCGTTTCCCAGCAATAATTTTTGCGTAAAGTTACATAAATTGATGTTAATAATGCTTGGTTGACGGCTACGTGTAGGGTTCGTTTATATCCATATTCATGTAATTGACATATAACCATATCACTCCACATACACTACACTACACCAGGCAGATGTTCCAAGACCTGACCGTCAACTCGATGGAGATGTCCCGCAATTATAATGCTACACTTTAAAACAATGCATCCGGTTTGAAACCAACCCTGTTTTGAACAGAATACCCTTAGGTATGGGACCGGTTGTTTTGGCCTTTTATGGTCTGAGGCATGTAGAGGGTTGATGAATGCTAGGGAATGATGATCTTCGAGATGAAAGAAGGAATGGCTGGAGAGAGGATGACTATATCGGGTATAACTGATAGAGATGTTTAAAAGGCTTCTACCCGCAAATGCGCCCGTGTAAAAACACATTCTGTGGCACTGGCAATAGCGTAGCTTTCCAAAAGAGAAATGTTTTTTGGAATCGGATGAGTATTTCCGAAGATTACCTCTTACATGCAAACTTTACCTCTTTATCATATCCTAACTAATATATTATTAATGTTTGTTTGCTTGTTACCTTTTCACGCCTAAACCACTGAACCGATCTTCCTGAAATTTTGCATATACGTTGTCAAGTGTATGGAAACGGACATAACCTTCATCATTCAACTATTTTGGGGTCGACTTCCAGTCTAACCGGATGCAGCTGAATACCAGTATTTTACATGGAGCGACTGCCTATCTGACCGCCACAACCCAGTTAGTACTAGGTATTACGATACCCCTTGGTAAGACTGGTTGTCAGACTTTTTTGGGCCACTGACTACCTAACGAATGTCAAAGATTTTCAAATGACACCCGGGATCAACGGCTTAACGTGCTTTCCAAGGAACCCATCCACAGGCCAACCTAGGCAAGCACGGTTTAACCTAAAGATCAACCCGAGCGGCTGTTATTATTTAGCCATATTTGTTTACTGACTGACTTTTGTTTTTTTTTTTCATAAAGTGCGGGTTGCAACCTAATTTTATCATGGACACTTTGTGCCTGATGTTATTGTAGACAAAAACATATTTTTCGTTCTTTGTACAATATCTTTTGTTCAGAATCTACGTCTACGCATTTATTTGCACAAGAACTGCAAATATCTATTATAATGAATTTAAATAAATACAAAAACATCTCCAGATGCGCAGTAGATGGCAAAAAAATAATCGAAATGCATTTTTTTGGCCCCATTTATTTAAATTTTTATTCTGGCAACACTGATTTACACTTTTAAGCCATTTGTCTTCTAGTTTTCTTGTTTCGACCTCCGATAGGAAATGTCTCGTTAGACAGGTTTACCGTTTGCTTTTGACTTTTTAATGTTCTCCGCTGTTTTGACATCCTTTTCTTTGATTATAATTTGTTTTTCTAGAAAAATCTATTTTTTTTTTTCTGACGTCAAAGGTTTTTGATATTTTTCCATTATTTTATTACAATGAGGTAATAAAAACGCTGCTCTCAAACCGACTGGTGATTTTCGACTGTATAGCCAAAGTATTAGGTTCTAGGTTGATTGGGAAAATTTGACAGTTTTGGGTAGCTTGATGTGCTGGCGTTTGTACATACAGAGAGAAATGTACCTTCGGTTCTTAAAAAAGAAAGCTGCTTCGTACAAAACTGCAATGTCGGTGAAAATGTATAAAACATCTGTGGGTCAGAATGATGTATTGAATACGTGGTAACAGTTTTAGCGTCTTCCACAATGTATTTATTTTAGTTTCTGTCGCCCGGCTGTTCCGAATTATGCCGAACAAAAATGTGTTGCACGTCTAAGAAAATTCAACCATTGCAAAACCCTCCGCTTCACCCTGCCGACTCCCTCAAACCCAATAAGCGTGAGGCACAAGTGAACTAACTAAAGCCACATAACACGCTGATTGGTCGAGCCGTCGGGGCGGCAGGTGCGCCAACAAACAACAAATCCTGTTTCGTATAGTTGCGCGGGAGTGGATTATGTTGAGACGTGGTGAGGTTGTACGTAGTATTGTTGGTGAGTATTAGGGTGGTTGGGAAGTGTTTTAATATCAATGTGGGATGTAGCATTGATAAGTTAAAATTGGGTTCTTTTTTGGCGTGGTTAGTACTTAACCTGGTGTTAGAGTTTAATGCCGCCCATGGGCCTCCAGGGCCTCTGACTTGGTTTTCATGCCGTCGAGAAATATCTTTCTGGTATGTCAGTTTCGTTTCTTCACGATGTTTTCCTTCAGTGAAGTGATAGTTATACAATACGCACAAGAAATAGAATCTTAGGTGAAAAAAAATACGGGTGAAGAACAATATTTGTAAACCATTGCTTGTATGCTGACCCGTTTTAACTCACGATAGGCACTTTTGTTTGTAAGCCCATTTCGTATTCAGCTGTGGTGCAGAAGCCTCCTCCGTCTTCTGCCGAACCTCTCTGTGTCGTGCAGGAGCTGGCCATGTTTGCCAGCTGGCACTTTACTCTGTGTTATTGATCTCATCACCACCGCTCTGGTAACGGTGAGCAAAACATTTTGAAGAAAACGGCATGACCTAGAACCTAAGTTCGAAGATATGTGACATCTACAAACCCGCGCTGTACTGGGTGGTGGATCACGACACACTCCCTTACACACAGCGGTACACCAATAGCCGGAGGGAAATGTATAGCCATGACACAAAACCGGCAAAAGTGGAGAGATTTGGAAGAGACCTACACTCAGCATTGGGTGGCCAAAGGTTGAAGCAGATAGAGAGAAAAAGAGGGAACGTTATGAGCTGATTAGGCGATTTCCTTCTCTCGTTTCCAGAAGACCTACTTACAAATTCAAACGGTAAACGGACCTTGCACGAAGCCTTCAAGCAAGCATTCTGTACATCAAACTAAGTAACTCTATTCAAAAATTATTAATGAAAACAAACTTTTTTTTTGGGTAAAAAATCACGTTCTTCGTATTACTCAATGTAACGCATCCAACACATTGTGTTGACAGATGCATTTAATCCAGGGCTGCGGGACTGTTCAAAAGAGATACCGCGGCCCTGGAACACCAAGGGCAAGGAAGGAACATGGATGGGTTTTAGTTAGTACAAGTCTAATACTCCCTTCCGCTCTGCCCAGAGCGGGAGAAGTCATTTGATGATTTCCCATCTGAAAAATAATGAATTGAATAGTACGAGGCTAATGGAGGTATTTAAAGTAAAGGTATAACATTAAAAGCTTGTATTTAAAAAATCTTGTGAAAAATTGTAACTTTGACCCCAAATATCTCTTGAACTAGAAGGTTCCCAG
This sequence comes from Lycophotia porphyrea, assembly GCA_950005105.1. Taxonomy (NCBI): domain Eukaryota; kingdom Metazoa; phylum Arthropoda; class Insecta; order Lepidoptera; family Noctuidae; genus Lycophotia; species Lycophotia porphyrea. The sequence goes on along the minus strand of OX465410.1, from coordinate 691,602 downwards.
GTATAGTCTAGAACAAAAAAAAAAACGTGAGCACTTCACACGTGATATAAGTGAAATCTTCAAAAATTTTGCCTTCAAGATAAACACTGTATAATGCTTCCTATCTCATTTTCTCCCACGTTAAATCTTATGCATTTGTGTCTGGCTCTTTTTACTGTCGCTTTTTCGTTTCATCGACTTTCAAATCACAACGATGCTAAAGAAGTTTTCGCTTCAAAATTACCGCAATGACGGAGAGAACAAGTGCTTTTCGGCTTCGTTAAGGGCCATACTACACCCATTGTATCACAAGCTCTTTTCTGATGAAAACAACGTAACAGTCAAAGCTACTCCCCATGGTGTCCCGATGCTTCCTTCAAATCCTTAATATTCATACTACATTTCACTATAAAATATTATTTTAACGTGGTTATGCGATACATAGATATTTAATTTATATATCTCCTCTCGTGTCCACCACATAATAATCATGTTAGTACTTCACATTCATATTGAAATGGTATACAAAAGGAATATTCAGTATAATGTGTATGTTAAAATAGACTTAATGGCTATTCAAATTAGGATTAAGTTGGATCAGCTCCAGTTTTTAATTTTAAAACGTAATGCAACCCTTTATTCAATATTTTTTAACTAATGGGTTCCGCAGGTTTAAGAAAACTTTTTTTACCGGACTACGGCGAAGCCAAAAGGAAGGGTTATGATTTTAGCAGTCTTTGTATGTATGTTTGTGTTTACGTATGTTCCAGTGTCAATCGATTCGTTTTATGGCCCGGGTAACATAGGCTACATTTAAACCGAATTAAATCAGAGCGAGATATTTCAGTAGTCGGGTTTTTTAGTTGTAGATTTTTTAGTTGTCTCATTTGAGCACCGATTTCAAGAGCACCATTAGATATTCCCTTTTAAGCAAAGGCAATATCTTTGGTGCTAAGCATTGGTGCTCTTCCACCTTCTTTCTTCTTTTTTGGAGTATTCCACTCCAAATTCTTGTTGGGTGAAAAATCTTGTAAGACTTCAAGAAATACGTCGGTGTAACTAAACTATTGCCACAGTCAATTACTAAACAGATACCGTCCCAAAACTTCCCATGCTTCCGTACTCAAATAATAAGGAACGGATTTAGAACACGTAAAGCCATCAACATTTTAATTTTCAGCCCATTTGACCAAAGAGAATCTAACACTAGAATCACCACCAGAAACGGTGATCCCAAATAACTCGTCATCCATCAGCAAACCCCACGGGTCCCCAACACTATAATTTGAATGGTAATCCCATGAAAGGCGAAGTTGAACGACCGTGACATAAAAAGACGCAAGGGGTCCGTTTGAATAGCGAATAGTGTGGAGGGCCATTTGCGCGCGCGCCGGTGTAGGGCGGAGGGGGAAGATGTTGTGCTGTTGTATGGCATGTATGTATGTAGGGGGAAAATTGTGATTCGAAGATAAGGTTTGCTTAAGAATTGGACAAGAACGTGTAGAAAAATCATAGCCATGATATTTTCAAAGAGTGAATAAGTATCTTTCTGTCATCCTGAGAATTATATTTCATTTAGTCTTACTATGGGGTATCGTATTACCCAGTTCTAACTGGGTTGTGGAGATCAGATAGGCAGTCGCTCCATGTAAAATACTGGTATTCAGCTGCATCTGGTTAGACTGGAAGCCGAACCAAACATAGTTGGGAAAAAGCTAGGCAGATGATGATGAACATAAATAATTGTGTTATTGAAGTGAAACTTCTAATGCGACTTCCAACAAGGTTGCGTCAAACGTTTAACGCTCCTGGGGAGGGGGAATAGAAAGAGACAGAGCGAGAGTGAACGCGTTCCAAATTATGAAGTTTCACTTCTTCCGCGTGGAAACGTGCGTGCGTGGTGCACGCACGTTTCCACGCACTATTTTGGCTAAAGAAGTTTTATATGTCCGTCCGTAACAACCATCTTTAAATCAGGATCACAGCAGTATGCTCGGGAACAAAAAATATGTAAGGTGGTCAGTGGCGAAGGTTCCATACAACTCGATTCCTACCGACTTTCCTTTGAAAAATGGCACAGTCAGTATTCTATAGATACATAATATAATCACATGAAAGACGTGTACTCTGGCTTACCTCTTACAAAAATTGACCCTTCGCTACTGAGTGGTAGATCTTTCTTTTGTGAGGAGCTTTCTCTTTTTCCCTCGCACACTTTTCAGGCCAGGGTTAACCAGCAACTCTCATGTGACATGATCATCTTTCAGCCTTTTCTCAATATTTTTGCTTAATACCAATAACACACACGTCAGAATCTATATCGTATTCGTGATGCAACTTTTACAATATCATCAATCTGCCCATATTCAAATTTATTTTTTTATTTATAAAGATTTTTTATTTTTTTTTGACTCGCACGGTGCTGGTCAATGTGGCGACACTTAGGGGAGACCTATGTTCAGCAGTGGACGTCTTTCGGCTGAAATGATGAGGATGATCCTCATTTATTTGGGGCGGATTCAACATGTGTTCTTCCACACTTCTCTATTACTCGACATCTCATCAGAGACCAGTCACATAACCAATACATTCAGTAATCGTTTCCTCATGTGCTAAGCGTTGCTTAGTAACAGTTTAAGTGGCCTCCTACGCTTTATTCCCTCTCCCAGAGCCCTATCTACCAGCAGTGGGAACTGCATAGGCTAATATCAGTGATTTTACGAAGTTTCTATTTGTGTTATTTTGAGCAAACGACAGAAATGAATATTGTTCAATTTATAACCCCAAACGTAAGTTAACAAAGATTTATTTACCAGAGTGTCTATTAATTTTCCTTTTGCCTTCTATAAGCAGCATTTGCTGTGTCTAAAATATTTAATCTATCATTACTTTTTAACAAACTTCTAAAAGAGGAGGATTATGTATTCCACCGGCATCTTTTTTTTACAAATCACCTTTGTCATTACCACCACCTCCCATTCGCAAAACTTTATAAACACAACCAGACTCGCAATTAATCTGTCCAATTCAAAGTAAAATAACTGCCCCATTTAAAACCTCAACTTTCCAACAAAAAAACACCCTTAAAATTCCTTTTATTAATCGTAAACCCGAACTCACCCGAACCGCTACGAAGAAACGCGAAGGCGAACATCTGTCGTCGGCGCGTGCGTCGATCCGAACCTGTATGTCCGAAGCCGAAGATTTGTACAGGTGGTGCGTAGGGCAGAAAAGTGGGGGAATATGTATGAAAGAGTTTATATATGTGTATGATTGTATGTGTCGATGACCTTAGAAACTGGAGGGACATTTTTGATAAGATTTTTTTTGGTCACAAAGTTCACTTTGTTTGCCTGGATCTAGCAGTTTCTCCAGAAGGTGGTATAAGGGATGTATTAAGGTCGTTAACCTTTATGATATCACCTTGATTCAGGTCATAAACATTTGAGTGTGAAGCTGGTTTTATATTAACTCGGTATATGCAAAATCATATCCACGTGGTCGGCGAGGTATTGGAAAAAAAGCCTTGCGGTTTTATGATATTCCGTACCGTTTGTTATTTGGAGATATTAACTTTGATTGAAATGAAATCTTAATTAAAAGAATTTTTTTTTTAATCTACACTATTATTATAATATTCTATATTTTGTTCAACGTACAACCTGACACTGACCAGCAAATTGCAAAAAACGTAAGAAATTTGAATTTCGCGGGTTACCCTGGTGCTTTCACCATAATCAAGAGAATACATCCTGAGGCTGTTATTCTTCCTGCCAGGGCTGCAGGACTGTTCGAAAGAGATATCGCGGCCCTGGAACACAAAGGGCAAGGAAGGAACATGGATGGGTTTTAGTCAGTACAAGTCTGACACTCCGTTCCGCTCTGCCCGATAGAAGTCATTTGATGAGCGGGAGAAGTCATTTGATGATTTCCCATCCAAAAAAAAAGGCTGTTATTCTTTAACCATGAGCCCCTCACAATATCATAAAACATGTAATAATATGTCAAGTGTTATCTAAATAAAAGCTTTTACTCACGATATTATTGTTTCTAGGATCCATTCCTTCATTTAATTCAATTCTCTACCACAATTTCAAATCGATCACCCTCACTAACAGCGCATATAGGCTGATACAGAAGCCATAACCCATTGATAGATAAAAAACTTAGTTTAAGTCGTGCATGTTTCAGCGTTTCCTTTGAAATTGTCTGATTACAGGCTAGCGATGAATGGATAAACTATAGGCTTTGGCTGCAAGCCTGAATTGATGGGATTCTCAAAGATTTTGCTGGTTTTATTTTTTGGAAATGCTATGAGCAGTAAAAATTTTAGCTTGGCCTTTGAATAGGTAAGACGAACCCTTCACGACGCCACTCGTCAAGCAAGTGACAGACACTGCTGGTTCATCATCATTCATCTCGGAATCTACCTAATGGGCTGGTCCTCTCTTTTCTTCTCCAAAACTCGATTGTTCACTTCCTCAGTTGCTTATTTACCTCCTTTAAACCGATGGTCGTTCTACTGTGGGTAGTTATGTTTGTTAACTAAAACAACCCTATTTATTTTGAGTTCAGTCTCCTCTACTTCGATTTCGCACTGCAGTGGCCACCAGGGGTCATCTTCATCATCACTATTTCAGCCGAAAGTCGTCCACTGCTGGTCATAGGCCTCTCCCAAGTATCGCCACATTGACCGATCCCTTGCGTCTCGCATCCAGCGCATCCCCTCAACTTTCGCCAGGTCATCGGTCCACCTAGTGGAAGGCCGCCCTAAGTGTCTCTGTGTAATGATTCTGATGTCCTATGACAACTACGCCTTTGTTAGTATATATATATGCATATATATATGTATATATGGTACCGTATGGTGTCGGTGGCCGTGGGTGTCGTAAGAGGCGACTAAGGGACTTACCAGAGAACGGGCAGCAGCGTTCTCTTTGCCTTTGTAACAACCGTACTGCGATCGTCAACCCGCCTGCCAAGCGTGGCGATTATGGTAAAACCCCTCTTTGGGGGTGGCCTTTGCCCAGCAGTGGACGTCTTTCGGTTGAAATGATGATATGCATAGTTTGATCGATGGGTGGTTTAAGTCCTTCGTGTGATCGGTTCATAGTTTGAGCACCACTGCATTTCCTCGTGGACGTGACTGTCACATAATTAATATACAGCAGCGAGCCACCGACCCTCATGCAGTAATAAACTTTAACTTGACACGAAGCCATTATATGGGAGGATTAAATCGCAAACGTTTCCATTGGAGTACTTTAAAACAATTAATTGTATTGCGAAATATTGCTGAAGTATTGTAGGTTTCGTTTTGATTATTCCAGCTTATTTTTGTCTTGGTTTTAAATATGACTCTTGAAGGTCGAGTCGGTCTTGATAAAAGGCTGATTTTGTTCTTCTACAAAAAAAGGCTTTCAGAAACATTAGTTATATATTTTAGATTATGGCCCGCACTTTCATAAGACGAAAATTGAACTCATATTCTTGACTTAAACAATCACTTGTTCTCTTCCTAAATTATTTTTATTTAAAAATCCTTTGATAATGCGAATACAACCTGCAAAAGAGAAGGTTGGTTGTAAGGTATAAAACCTCACAGTACTGTGTGATATGCATGTGTACTAGGATGAAGAGTACCCCGTCTCTCTAATCCAAGGCATGGATCAATCCGTATGCCATTTATCCATCCGATCAGCTGTTAAAAAGTGACAGACGATAGAAACACAGAGTAACTCTCGCATTTATAATATTAGCAAGATTGGTGGAGTTATTTGGCAGAGACAACTCTGACAGATTTCTGTCACGTCTCTTATCATGCTTTCATTGGCCTTTTTTACTGGTCAAGTCTACCGAAATGTAGCTACTATCAGAAATACCTTATTATTATGAATCGCATGTGACTAAAAGAGTGATGGACATGAATTTTGAGGGATAGAGAGGGAGAAACAAGAGAGAGCCAAAGCAAAGATGGCAGGATTGTGTGGGGAATGATATGGAAGATAAAGGAGTAAAAGATGCCGAGAGAGAGGGAGAGCAGCGGTGGCCAGTAGCGACCCTGAATTACGAACAGTAAGTCGTGGGTTCGAACCCAGGCAGGCGCATTACTTTGTGTAATTCATTTCATCACCACTGCTCTCAAAAACGGTGAAGGAAAACATCGTGAGGAAACCGGCATGTCCTAGAAACAAAAATTCGAAGACATGTGACATCTACCAATCCGCACTGGGCCCGCGTGGTGGATTATAGCCCATTCCCTCTCATAGAGAGGAGGCCTGTGTCCCAGCAGTGGGAACACTATAGGCTATGAAATGGTGCCGTGACGTCTGACAGGGGAGAATGAAAGAAGAAAACTTGTTGCGCCGACCGTATGTAGAATGGGACAAGGGCAGGAAGATTCTACGAGGACCTCTAGGGTGAATGATAATTATTTCGTCAGTATCTTAAAAGACTCCCAATTCTCAATTCCCAGACTTAAAAGAACATCCAACGATCCACATAATCACTTGGATACCCCCAACATGAGACACATTACACTCCTCAATTTGACTTCATCCTCAATCATTATATTATCTAAATCGCCCCGTACATAACGGCTCACAATGGGGTCTTCTACACCCCCTTCACCCCCCACCCGTGCACCCTCACAGGGGTGTCGTGACGTCACAGGCACGCGTACTACGTACGTTACATTTATTGGTGTGAGGCTTGGTTGTTGGTTGGAGGAATGGTCATTTTTAGCGACTTTAATGAAGATTAGGCTGTCATTGGGAGAAGAAGACCTTTGTCCAGCAGTGGGACCTTTCCCAACTATGTTGGGGTCGGCTTCCAGTCTAACCGGATGCAGTTACCAGTATTTTACATGAATCGACTGCCTATCTGACCGCCACAACCCAGGTATTACTGGGTAATTCGATACCCCTTGGTAAGACTGATTGTCAGACTTTCGGGCCACCGGACTACCTGTAACAACTGTCAAAGATCTACAAATGCCAGCCGGGACCAACGGCTTAACGTGCTTTCCGAGGGACGATGGAAACAGGGTATGTAATGGGTGGTCACCCATCCATGGACCAACCCAGGGAAGCGCGGCCCCACACATTGTGACATTTTATGAGCATACCTTGTAGAAGTTTACTTTTATATAGAAGAAATACACTAAAGAATTTTACCTTAAGAGACGTTTACGAACTTTTTAAATAAGTTATGAACTTACAAATAAGTAACCCGGAAACCTATCAAGACTTGTATCTCACCCTACTGCAGTACAAAGTACTAAACAAACCTATTTTCTTTCTTAAACACCCTACTAATTGAATTCCGGTCGGTGAAAGAGGCAATCAAAGAACTAAATATCACTGTACATCGTTAATTTAGTGGTGGGTTCACACTCGGCTAGCTACTGTCTATGACTACTTGTAGTATAGTTGTGAAATCGAGGGAAGTCAGTAACTAATACTGCGTTAAATTTCCTGAAATTTTAGTACATCATTGGATCACACGTCATCATAAATACTCATCATCTGCTTGCCTTTTTCCAATTATGTTGGGGTCGGCTTCCAGTCTAATGAGATGCAGCTGAATACCAGTATTTTACATGAAGCAACTGCCTATCTTACCTCCACAACTCCGTTAGTACTGGCTGGGTAATATGTTACCCCTTGGTAAGACTGGTTGTCAGACTTCCGTGCCACTGACTACCTGTAACGACAGTCAAAGATCTAAAAATGACAGCCGGGATCAACTGTTTAACGTTCTTTCCGAGCCACGGAAAGTTTGGTATGTAATGGGTGGTCACCCATCCACGGACCAACCTTGGTAAGCGCGGCTTAAAGAGAAGACCAACACGAGCTGTTATTATTTGGCCAGGGGCCCCTCCACCATGCGTAGACATAATTTAAATAAATAAACTAAGAATTTAATTCAAGCCTGGAAGCAACTAATCAAGTCTGAAGACACCCTTCGGATATCGTGTCATCGCTAATACCGTTGGAACATCGACGTTATTGTTAGCTGAATGTTTAATTCTCGCTGACGTTCCAAACGGGGCTGGGGGGCTGCGGGCTAGGCTTCTAGGCCGATGACCTGGCTGTGAGTCCTATATAATTGGCATTTAATTTATTGATGGGGGAATTGGTGGTGTAATTTGCAGGGAATTATGGACAATTCTCAGATAATTGAGAGAGTCCGACTCGCACTTAGCCGGGTTTTTACTTCGATACAAACTAGAGGTCCTAGACAAATAGCAACCGCTTTTCAAAGCGTTCTCTACAACGTCTTTCAACAGGATTGTCTTATACTTTTCGGTAGCTTATGTCACCCACATACCTTTTTTATTTTTCGTTAGCTTATGTCAGCCACATACCTTTTTGACTTTTCGATAGCTTATGTCAGCCACGTACCTTATTGACTTTTCCACCATCTTTCTCGTTGATAGATACTCACTTGACTAGGCTCCTCGGTCATGTCAAATCCCAGTAAATTAAAAGTAGTAGAAGTCGCGGCAAGAAGCTGAAACAGTTCCGAACTAAGTTTCACCACTTAGCGAGTTCAATCGATGTTACCAACTACGGTTTCAGGGGGTTCCATTACGTGTGAAAGCGATTGTTTTTTTTTAATGGCATCTCGCAGTTCAACCTAGAGAGGTTGTCGTCTGCTTAACCGGACTATCCTGTGGGTGCCTTGAGTGTAAGGCCTCCAGCCAGGTCTCAAAAGAAATTGTTATTGCAATAACCTTATATCTTCAACAAGTTTTTTAAAAGCCTGAGGTTTCAAGTGACGACCTTCAGTTAACTTCATACAAATATCCCTTTTTTTTCGGATGGGAAATCATCAAATGACTTCTCCCGCTCTGGGCTGAGCGAAAGGGAGTGCAGATTTGTATTGACTAAAACCCGTCCATGTTCCTTCCCTGCCCTTTGTGTTCCAGGGGCGCAGTATCTCTTCCCTCATGGATGAGTTTTCATTCACAGCAAAAATGACGTGCCAATAACATAAGTTTATTTTAATAGTGCCAATCAGATAGCCACGACTTGCCATAACAATACTTAACGGGGTTCCCCAGATAGCTGTGCATGTTACAAAGTGGGTCCCCCAAAGTTTTCAAGTCAGTGGGCCCTAAGCAGCATGATAGCTCTTGCAGTTTTTAATACAATACCTCATATTCAGGACACTTATTAACAGTGTAGGTAGAGGACTAGTTGGTTGCGGTCCAGTCATATAATTCCTCAAGTTTTGTATCTACAGGGTGTAAACAGACTCTTCACGAAGCCGTCAACCAAGCGTTATGTACATCAAACTAAGTAACTTTACGCAGAAATTAGTGCTGGGAAACGACTTTTGTTTTTGGGCTGAAAAATCACGTTTTACAGTAGGACTCAATGTAACGCACTCAAAACATTGTGCTGATCGATGGATTAAATAGTCCGGAGGTCGTGAAGGTGACTTAAGTAAAAAAATACATTAAAAACATGTACATATTTTAAAAAAAACTAAAGCAAAGAAAAGTTGGAACTTTGACCCCCAATATCTCCGTAACTAGAAGGTTCCCAGGTATGGTCTAGAGCAAAAAAATTATCACAATGACGGGGAGAACAAGTGCTTTTCGGCTTCGTTAAGAGTCTGTTTACACCCTTTATTGTTTAACGTCATCAAACCTTATCTGTCTAATCGCCAGCATACAGTCACGTAAACAAAATACATATAATAATACATCGAAATAATCCAACATACAAAACTTTTTCTTACGTTATCCTCTATAATCGTGAAGCTCCCTTACTCCTTACACTATCTCGCTCTAATATCCCTGTCTCTCTCTACAAAGCGGGGGGAGTGAGCTGGCAACGTCGCGCCGTGAGTCAAGCGAGTGAAACCCGATAAAGTTCAGAAGTCATCAAGTCGTTGTACCCACCGCATGTTTGAGCGACTTTGTAATTTGTTCGTATTATCTTTATATAGACAATAGACGCGTAATGGCTAATAATCCACTTAGAACATTTTTATATTGTAAACAATTTTGTTGGACGAGATTCTTTGTAAGCATCGTGGAATGAGTCTAAAGTTGTGGTTCTGTTTTATAGATCGGCGTAATCGTGTTTGGATGTAAACATACTAGATTGTTTTGGCCTAAAACTGTATTTGTAATTTAGCCTGTAAATATCTAAAGAAAGCCTTCAAATTAATGGTGACAGGTTTTTTTGCTATTATTGCAGTTTGTTGTTATTTGCAGACTGATGGACTGTTTCATATCGTCTTGGTGTAATCACTAATGCGATTGTCCAAATATATTAACGAGTCTTATTGGTAAAACTGGTCTTCTCTTTTCTTCATCAATATGGAAACTAACTTCCATATCTCTACGCCCTTATGTCCCTTTTTTTACGAATGGGAAATCACCAAATGATTTCTCCCGCTCTGGGCAGAGCGGAAGGGAGTATCAGACTTGTACTGGCTAAAACCCATCCATGTTCCTTCCTTGCACTTTGTGTTCCAGGGCCGCGGTATCTCCTTTGAACGGTCCCGCAGCAACGCCCTTGTGTCTCTGAAGATGCGTTCACAGAGTGTAAAATTGCGAATAAGATCAAAGGATAAATTGACATTCGTGCATGAAGGTGAAATTGCTGGGAATTGAATTGAATGAGGTGCGATTGGAGAGGCCTATGTCCAGCAGTGGACTGCTTAGGCTGATTATGATATTTATGCAAAAAGTACCATTGAAATCTATCATAGTCGCCTTTACCGTTTCCACGGGTAGATAAGATAAGATAAGATAACATAACATCACGCCTGTAATCCACGTAGGGTTAGGCAGAGGTGTACCTAAATAGTACACCCACATTTCGCCAGTTATGTTCAAGTCCCATGTAAAAGGGGGCGAGCTTATTGCCATCAATCGGGCACAAATCCAGACTCCGTGGCTGCTACTGAGAAATTCCTGATGGAAAACCCAATAGCACTTTGCCCGACCTGGGAATCGAACCCAGGACCTCATGCTCAGCAGTCGCACTTACGACCACTCGACCAACGAGGCAGAGTATTAAGGATAACATCCTGAGGAAATCGGCAAGTTCTAAAACCATAAATTCGAAGACTTGTGACGTCTACTAACACGCACTGGGCCCGCATGGTGGATTAAGCCCTTTCCTCTCATAGAGAGGATGCCTGTGTCCCAGCAGGCGGAAGGTTACAGGCTGATTACTGTCGCTTCCACGTGTAGTTATTAAAAGCAAGCTAATCTCATCAACACGGAACAAAGACCTTATCACATGCAAATAAAACCCACCGACCACGCTAGAACAACGTTGACGACACTGCTCACAGTTGATAGCTTATCAACGACTACGTCATCATCGGTCTACAGCAGTCCACTGCTGGTCATAAAGGGTGTAAAAATACCCTTAACGAAGCTGAAAGGCTCTGGTTCTCCCCGTCATTGCAATCATCTTTTTGTACTGGATCTGGGAACCTAGTTACAGAGATATTGGAGGTCAAAATTCCAGTAGTAACGAATCTTTTTTTTAATATTAGTTTCTGAAGTTTAAAAAATTGATTGACCATTAAAAGAACCTCCTTACATACAACTCCTATTAATCCCGTGTGGTTGTTTGATCTTGATTCACAATAACCTCCGTACTAGGGAAAACTGTATCACGGCAGGTCATCTTCCTCGTTCACAAACACACACACAATTTCAATTATAAAATATTATATTACATTAAATTATTTAAGAACTTTGCTTTAACTATCTCCATGATCTGTTTACTATTCAAAGCACCAATCAGCACTCTATTTTAAGTGTGCTACAATGAGTTTAACCGCAAAACGTTACTTTACACCCCAAAAAAAAAAGTCATTTCCAGCAATAATTTTTGTAGCGTTACTTAGTTTGATGTACATAATGCTTGGTTAACGGCTTCGTGGAAAGTCCGTTTAAACCCTGTATACTTCTTCAGTCGCACACCTCTCAGCTCGATTCTCGGTAACTCTCATCCCGTTGCTACCAGCCACCCTGCGGAGATCGTCGCTCCACTTAGGACCTAGAACATCCCACTTTACCCTCGCCGATTCGCGATCTCCACTCAAGAACACGTCTACCCCAACGGTCAACGGATCTACGACTAATATGACCGGCCCATTGCAAATTCAGCTTGCTTATTCTGTGAGCTATGTCGACAACGTTATTTCTTCAATTTTTGCACGTTGTAAGTCCATGGAGTTTCTTGCCCGTTATTCTTCATAGAGATCTACGCTTTGGAATGGGCAACTATAGTACATTCACAGTAATTATTCTGCCTGTGACTGGATTGTAGCTACATCTTTTTGTTTTTGACAACGCAAAAGTCCCTGTAATGGTCAATTTGAAATTAATGCTTTGAGTTTAAGTTCTCTGCCTGATCGCTTTGTTATCATAACTCCGTTTATCGCAACTAATACGAATATTCAGAAATATCTGCATGATAGCTATGATGATGTCATCGGCATAATCAGTGGTGATAGCGATTTTGTTTTATTTAATTTTGTTATTATGTTTTTTTTTAAATCTTGTTTTAGCGGAACTGGATTTTTGGGTAAATTGCTTTGCTTAGAAGTTTGTTTCATTTAGTTTTAGGTCAATTGAAAGGTTTGAGTGGCTTGTTCTTTTACAGTGTGACTAGGACATCAGTAATTGAGCATGTATGTAGTATTCAAATAATTATGGCTTTTACTAGTGTTAGTCACAGTTATTTTTGACAAAATAATTCAATAAACGAAAGATCAGCTAACAAAGAGTGCCTCAGTGAGGTAAGAAATATGAGATTCGTTTGAAATGGGCAGTAATGTCTTCTTAAATAACAACATCATAATATATTCGATTATTCTTTTACAGAAAACCAAAAAAAATGGGATCTCCTGCAAACACGAAACGAGCATTGATCACCAGGTGTTTTCATTGCGTGTTGTAGATGTCAGACTCGTAGAGTCCAGATTTCGAAATCATAATTTCAATCAGAAATGATAGAAATTGAATGAAGCACCATCTTCTAAAAGCTTAATGTTTTCAAATCTTGTCATATTCGACACTCACGAAAATACAGATAACAACAAAATAAAGGAGTTATATTCACATTAACTCCCGTCATGATATGGTAGTGGCAGATCTAGGGGTTCCTTCGTCAGGACAGGGCTGTCAGTGACGGCGACATGTTGTGACGTAACGTGCTAGAGGACATTTCAGAAAGGTAACTGTTCACTGAGGTGTAACAAGAACTGGTGTTAGAAGTAAAGGAAAATGTAGACAAGTGTTGTTAAGGTATTATTATTAGCCACTGCTGGACAAAGGCCCCTGTCTCGCCCCCATGGTATGCGTCTAAAATATTCATGTATCAAAATAGTGAAAAAATCCTTTATTCAAATCAAGACATTAGATATAGCTATGCATCTTTTTGGGCGTATAAATGACTTAGATGTCTTAATAGTGTTTTTGTAATTAAATCAAAATTATATAGATTAAAAAGTTAAACTAAAGAAGGACACAGTCCTATTAATACTGTTATCAATTAATTATAAGTTGGTTTTATAATATTGATTTTATATGGGAATCCCAATACGCCCCCTGGCAAGATTTTCAACCTTTGCGTCATTTTAATCGTCATCATCGGAATTTCACTTTGACTATAATGTAATTAATATTTGTTTTTTATCGTCAACCTATTGCCAACTACGGTGGGTTCAGCTTGCTTGTTCAGTTAATACTTGCATTTATCATGGAGCGACTGCATTTAAAACTAACTGCTGATGTCATCATCATCATTTCAGCCGAAAGACATCCACTTCTGGTAATAGGCCTCCCCCAAGTGCCGCCACATTGACCGGTCTCGTTCGTATCGCATCCAGCGAGTCCCCGCAACCTTCACCAGGTCATCGGTTCACCTAGTGGGAGGCCTTCCAACGCAGTTCGCGGTCGCCACTCCAGAGCCCACTGCCACATAAGTTATTTATTGTTGATGTGTTCGCTTTTTATTATACTTGAACAAATTGTTACACTGTAGTGGGCGATTACTTTTCCCTCGCTGACCGTCTATGATTTAATAGTGAATTTCTCGCGTAACTCACAAACGTAATGGACTTGTAAACATTTTTGATTATAAGGAATTTGGAGGTGAAGAAATCGATTGGTTTGAGGAAAAATTGTAACAGAATATTTATTGCAGACGCATCATGGTGATTTTCAATTGTAAGTTTATTAAATACATGACTGGCTTACAGTGATGAAAGAGGTAGACTTTAAAGCCTGAAGATCTCCAAGTACTGTGCAAGCGTGGTGATCAATGCTGTTTCTTCTTATGTAAGAGAAGAAGCACTTGGCAATGCGTTCCCACTACTGAAACACCAGGCCTCTTCTTTTCTAGGTGGATACAGTCCACCTAGAAAAGAAGAGGCCTAGTGTTTCGATCCACCATCCGATCCCAATGCTGGTTGACGGATATCAAATTGACTCTGCAACCGCTAGAAATTGCCTAATAATTCTGGTGGCTGTATTTGCAAATCTTTAAAGATTTATGTTCATCTATCTTGACGCATAATATTGTCACTTTTCACAAAACCATCTTTTTCTTAACTAAAACCGAAGAATTTAGAAAAAGTTAATATTGGAAAAGTACCCAAAGACAAACCGTTTGTTTGTTTATCGTCTGGATACCAGAGAGCAGATTAAACGAGTATCTAATTCCATCAGTTTTATTGTCTGAGGAACAACTATAAACTTAGCTTATTTATGTTTGATGACCTAGTGTTGGAAATCCACTTTGTGAGGAAAGTTTTTTAGAATTCGAAGAGTTTTTGTTTTTTAAATGAAACTGTTTGATGAAAATGTGCTTTTTCTTTTAACTGCTATTTCAAATGGTCCCTGGCGAAACCTTGTTTGCCTTGGGTTTCTTAAAAGACTAAAGGGTTATCACCCTTTAGTCTTTTAAGTATATAATATATTTGTCAATATATTTTTTAATAGTGTCCTCTTCTCTACCAATAACAGACTGGTATTTGGCCATACGTTTAACATTATCGAGTGATATTTGGTTGTCAATGGACTTTTAATGTTGTTCTAATATTATGCGGTATAATATAATAGTCACTCATAAAGACATGACACTCGATTTTGAGGCAGGAAAATGTTGAGAATTAATGTAGATGGCTATAAGAGTAGAGGAAGACCAAAGAAATGATGGCTGGACTGTGTGAAGGAGATGATATGGTTAGAAAGGAGGTGACTGCTGAGATGACGAGAAATACTGAAATATGGAAGGAGAAGACATGCTGCGCCGCCCCAAATAAATTGGGATGAGGAAAGGAGAATGATGACTCGATTTTAAACAGCAACTAAACTTATGGTTTCATCATCATCACCATGTGAGCCGAAAGACGTCCACTGCTTGACATAGGCCTCCCCCAAGTGTCGCCACATTGACCGGTCCCGCGCGACTGCGCGATGTGTGAGTACTATGTACTGTAAAGCTACCATTTACATTTAGTTATCTTTCATTGACTTGAATTTGCCCTGGTGAGAATTTGAGTGCTGAGAGAATGTCATGCTCACTCAAATGTCTCGGTGATGGTGGCGGGTGTGTTGGGTCATTTAGCTCCCTTCAATATGGTTGAGCTGAATGGGGTTGATCCATGCGTCATGTTCGTCAACGGGCGCTGTCAGTTGGGACTAGTCATCTCTAGGCTGCCATGGTTTATTTTAACTACTTACTTTGTTTTTATATTGTTGATATAATCTTTACTCTGGACGCTCTTAACGTGCACGTATTTCTACATCGTTCTCACATATGTATAATCTCAACATGAATGATGTAACCAAGATTTTGTACAATATTTTGATTGAAAAGAGTGTCCATGGAGTTTCTTGCCCATTCTTCTCCATAGAGATCTACGCTTTGGGATGGGCAACTACAGTAGTTTCACAAGTTATTATGCCTTGTGTCTGTGACTGTAGCTTAGCCTAATTTGTTTTTCTGACATTCAAAAGTGCCTGTAAGGGTCTAATTGAAATAAATGCTTTTGAGTTTGACTCACATCCAGCGGATCCCCGCAACCTTTACCAGGTCATCGGTCCACCTAGTGGGAAGCCGTCCAACGCAACGCCGTCTTCCGGTTCGCGGTGGCCACTCCAGAACTTTACGGCCCCATCGGCCATCCGCTCTGCGAGCAATGTGCCCTGCCCACTGCCACTTAAGTTTGGCAATTCTTCGGGTAACGTGGTCGCTCACAATGGGAGGCCCATTGTGATCAGAAGGCTTAAAGTCACCCAAAGGGCAATGGAGAGGGCTATGCTCGGAGTTTCCTTGCGTGATCGAATCAGAAATGAGGACATCCGCAAGAGAACCAAGGTGACCGACATAGCCCGAAGAATTGCCAAACTTATGGTTTAGTAAAGCAAAAATATATCATGTCTTACGAAGTTTTCTTAGTATAGCTCGCGTCTAACTTGCTTACTTAGACGCACACTCTTAATTTTGGTAGTATTTCATGTAGAAGCTTGTTGACACGTGTCTCCGGCATGCTTCACAAAAAAAACACAGTCATTCTACATATTCCTGCGTTTTTCCAGCGTCCGTGACCAAAAGCATGACTTCTGACAATGATTTCAATGAATCATACCTATTTGGTGATAGCTAAATATTAAGTCTGTCTTATCGTGAATTATTCCTATCTAAATATCTGTTGACGTTTAATAACATTAATCTAACGGTTTTTATCAGCGGAGTTGGCAACTGTTATCTGAAGGTAGAAGGTCGCAGATAGCTTTAACTTTTTTCCAGTTTTACAGACTGATTGCTGAATGGAAATCTAGAAATAGGTATTTCTTGTGTGTCTGGAGATAATGAATGGTTTTAGTTATTAATTAAACAGGATTATCTTCTTCTGAGCGTGCCGATGACAATCTAAATTGTGTCGTACCAGAACTGAGCCCCGAGTTTGGCGCCCTCAGTAGCGTCCATCAGTTCCTGTAGTAAACAAACAACAGGGCACGATATTAAGTGCTCATCTTTTGTGGAACAGCTCCATGTTTACACTCCAGGGCATCGATTAATTATTACACGATTTAGATAACCTAGCTGAAAGTTGTTAATGATTGTTTATTATGGAAAGAGTTTAAAAAACTCAAATATTTCTTTACATGAAAACTACAAAGTCTTTTCAGATCCCCAGTAGTTTTAACAACTTGACTGTACTTTCGTTAAATTCAGCTTCAACCTCATTATTCCTGGCCATCATATCCTAATCAGCCTTTTTTCTAACTTCGGCCATAAAAATCTCTTATAATATAGAGCAGGAATATAGTATGGAACAAAAATTATGCTACGCCGACCCCAAATAAAATGGGTTAAAGGCAGGATAATGATGACGATTGAGCAGGAACAACCATTGATCATGGAACGACTTTGTTAAAATTATCATGACGCCTCATACGATACAGACACACCTTGAAAGTGATGGGAGAGCAATATTCAGTAGACCTAGATAGTACACAACAATATGACTTATGAAATCTATAACTAAACTCGTTGTTCTAACAACTTTCGTTTACAAGTTACGAAATACTACTTACTTATTCAAAGAAACCTATGTTTGACTTTGAAACTTGTACCATAACTAAGAAAAGAACTTAGAACAACGTCAAAAAATTCAAAAAACTAAACAAATTTTTAATGAATGAAATCGTTTTCCAAGTTTGAAGTTCGAAAAAAGTACTCGTTGTAAAGTTGTGCTCGGAAACTTTAACCTCATTTATTGTTACGTTCGGGCCCCCGCGCCCCGCCGGAGAATTGGCAACGTCGCTTTTTGTGGCGGGTTGCCAGAGTAGTGGGAGCTTTCGTTGGTACGTTGTGGGGAGATTTGTTTTTGCTGACGGTAATTTGATTTTTGAAGTTTGTTGCAAGTAGATATGTTTTTTGAAAGATAGTATGAGTGTTTTGTATGATATCTGAGTTTAATACATGGGTTTGTAAATCGTAGGGTAGGGCAGTTACTAAATAGAACTGAATAAAGTTTATAGAGAGGATATGTGCAAACGCAACGCAATTGAATTTCATCGTAAGTTTGTTCTAAATTCTACACAAGTTTCATAGAATTTGAAATAGGTCGTCATATTAGTATGTCATCTTTACCACCTACCAGAAACACCAAAAAATCATGAATATACTCCAATAACTTTATTCGAAAAGTTTCCTCTTTACAAAACACTCACCCAATCTGGGAAATTCAACATCCACCTATGGCAACACCACCAGCTAAGTGAGCGGCAAGCGGCCATGGCGATTCAGTAGTAGCCCCGCCGCCTCGCCGGTCGCATGTACGGCGCGTCGCGACAAAACACGTACAAAGTTTATGTGATCTAACAAAGTGCCTGTGTTATCTAGTGTTGACATTAGTGCTAGCATTGTCTCGTGTGTTTATGTTTCCAAATGATTGTTCTGCCCTCGGTAAGAGCGCGATAGTGCCATTTTTTCTTCTTCTACGATTTCCTTCATGAGTTTTTCGTCGTGGCGTGCGGATCTAAGATTCGAAAATTGAAATTGAAGTGTGATATTATTTCTTTTTTTCGTTTAATAGTGCTTTAAGGTTTGGGTGTTGCGAATTTGGAATTGACCATTTACAAAGGAGTATTTTTTTTGTTCGGTTTTTGAAAGTTTTGCAAAGAGGATGGTGCTTTTTGTTATTTTCTTCTGTGAGAAGTTTTGAATGCTGTTTAAAAGTGTTTGTGAATGGATCTGTTTAACCCATTCACTGCCCAGTACTTCGCGAAAACTTCGCGTACTTCGTTCCCGTGCCCACAACCCATATCCGAGTCGTCGTTATAATGAACTATAGATGACCTGTATTCATACCCAGAACCCGACTTAGCGAGTCCAAAGCTACGGGTACGGGTTGTGCGAACGAAAGAATTATTGTTCGACTCATATGCTGGGTTCTGGGCACTGAAAGGGTTAAATGATGAATTACAAACGGAGTTTTACAGTCGGTAACGTTATTTTATATGACTTGTAGTGTGGCGTATACTTTAATAGAAGTTTGTTATAAATAAATATTTTTTTAAATCTATTCATTCTGCAGTTATTAGAAGTTCATTGTTTCATAGAAAACTTTTCGAAGTTTAATTTAAATAGTTTAAAAGCCAATCTAAGTTTGAATAGTAAAGTTTAAAGTTATTGTGTTGTTCTACGAGTCTGGCTAATTTATCTGAGACCGACATTTGAAATATCAAATCTTATCTTTTATGAAGTAAAATAATGATGTAGATTAATAATTATTAAAATGTAAATGTTTTTTTTTTATATTTAAATATTTTAAAATGTAAACGAATGTGTATTTAAATAAATAAAGGAAATATTAAAATTATAAAATTTTTGAGTGTGGGAATTCTTTTGGACAGTTTTTGACTACATTTTGAAGGAGTAGATGTGTCAGTAGAAATCCGTCGTTTCTATGATCTATGAATCCGTCATACTTAGACTTAAAATCACTAGGTAGATGACCTTCAGCAATAAGTGAGGTTTCAGGATTTGGAAAAGAATTTTTTGTCTTAAATTTTTGATAAGTTAGAAAAAAATTAAGAAAAAAGATTTTTAGTCTTTGGTTTTCATCATTTTCCTTGAATGATGATCGATTTTTTTCTAAAGAAAAAGATATCGCGTCTTATTTTAAGCCATGCAGTCTATTGTTCCGCGGTAGGACCACTTATATCTGGCCATCTCCTTTTGAAATCCGTGTTCAGCAGTAATCATAGACTTCTCGAGGAAATACTGAAATAACATAACATCACGCCTGTAATCCCCGAAGGGTTAGGCAGGGGAGCACCCTACAGTACACCCACATTTAAATTCCCAAGCATTGTGAGGCGAACTGATAGTTAACAACCGGGAACAGTTCCTGAGTCGGGTCACTACTGAGAAATCTAAAACATCACGCCTGTAATCCCCGAAGGGTTAGGCAGAGGTGGGCCTAATACTATCTACAGTCACATTTCGCCAGTCATGTTTTAAGTCCTATGCCATAAGAGGCGAGCCTATTGCCATCAACCGGGCATAAATTCGGACTCTGTACGTGCTACAGAG
Source organism: Lycophotia porphyrea (assembly GCA_950005105.1). Lineage (NCBI taxonomy): Eukaryota > Metazoa > Arthropoda > Insecta > Lepidoptera > Noctuidae > Lycophotia > Lycophotia porphyrea. Next base: position 671,524 of record OX465410.1, on the reverse strand, counting down.
AAATTCCTGACGGAAAAACCCAATAACACTTAAACCCGACCCGGGAATGGAACCCAAGACCTCATGCTCAGCAGTCGCGCTTACAATCAGTAAACCAACGAGCTAGTCCTGAGAAATTTTTCATTGAAAATTGCAAAAACACTACCCGTTCTGGGAATCGAATCCAACCAAGGAAGCAATCAAGGTTTGGAAAGACATAAGAAAATTAGTTTACCCATCAATATAGAAACCCTGCACGCCGCCGCTTAACCCTGACGATGCACGCGCGACCTTCCATCTGTATGACGAACGTTTAGAACAATAACAATTATGTCACTTTGTGTAACATCTGCCTTTTTACCTTACTCCAGTTATTCTCAAGATGGCGGTCTGTCATCTGCAATGAGTGCATCTTTGTTTTTAGTGCAATTAATCTTTATAATGTTAGTCAAAGTAACGCCATTATCTACCAGGGCTGCGGGACTGTTCGAAAGAGATACCGCGGCTCTGGAACACAAAGGGTAAGGAAGGAACATGGATGGGTTTTAGTCAGTACAAGTCTGACACTCCCTTTCGCTCTGCCCAGAGCGGCAGAAGTCAGCTGATGATTTCCCATCCGAAAAAAAAAACGCCATTTTGGCTTGCAGGTGTATCTTAACCGCTTCTCATGTGGGTAAGGAACGTTAGTTTGCATTTTAGTATTGTAGCGGTATTACAAAAAACTGGCCAAACGCGAGTCGGACTCGCGCACAAAGGGTTCCGTACTATAAACCGAAAAGAAACATGTTTCTTGTATGGGGGCTCCCATACAAGAAACATGTTTTTTCTTCGGTTATTAAATAATTTATATTTTTATTATTTGTTGTTATAGCGGCAACAGAAATCAATCATCTGTGAAAATTTCAACTATCTAGCTATCACGGTTCATGAGATACAGCCTGGTGACAAACGGACAGACAGACTGCAGAGTCTTAGTAATAGGGTCCCGTTTTACCGTTTGGGTACGGAACCCTAAAAATGTAATTACAGCCACATAGCACAAAAAGTACTACAGCGCCATCTTTGAAACAATTGAAGAACTAACGTCAAAAATCTGATTGGCGTTGTTAAAGTTCTCCTATATCCTTACCTTTTAAAGGGGGGATGAACAACTCTACACCTAGTTCTTCATCCCCGTAAAGCATCATTAGCCTAATAATATTTAAAGTTTCTCATTCATAACAAATTTTCTCATTAAATTTTGAATGTAACCTTCAACATTTTATGGTTGAAAATCATTTGGAAAAATTTGACAGTTTGTGGTAATTTGATGCGCTTGCGACCGTCCTCTTTCACAGGCCTCTTTCAAACTGCATCATATAACTTCTCCTCAAAAAAAAACTCAAAAGCATTTATTTCAATTAGACCATTACAGGCACTTTTGAATGTCAGAAAAACAAAGAAGGCTAAGCTACTGTCACAGACACAAGGCATTATAACTTGTGAAAGTACTGTAGTTGCCCATTCCAAAGCGTAGATCTCTATGGAGAAGAATATGCAAGAAACTCCATGGACACTCCTTTCCTCCGCCTTCCACATGCAGTCTGTTCCAGTCTCCTCCAAGTTCACGGTAGTCCACCTAGCTGGAGGAGGCTCCACTCTTCATTGATGTTGGTTTGCTCCCTGACAACTACTACTACTACTAGGTACTATAACTACAAGCTTGAAAAGAGTCAGCCCAAGGGCTGACTCTTTTGTGTGGTGGCGGTGGACGACTTGCTCCAGAGGGCAAGCCCTCTGGAGCAAGTCGTCCACCGCCACCACTTTCCTGCCTTGACCACTTTTGCACAAAGTCCCAACTCATCTCCTTTAATTATGCAATGGACTGTACACGTTCTGTCCAGTTGCTAACTTGTCCAGCTGAGAATCTGTCCAGTTGCTACGGAGGCAAATACCGCTTCAAAAATTTGATTATCATTGTATGGAGCGTCATAGTCTTAAACGCTTTATTTTAAAATTTTTTCGACATAACCTCCTCACATACTGCAAATTCTTATGTTTGTTTATGTCAGTCCCCTTGTTAATGACACCCTCAACCATCAGCACAGCCCTGAACTACTACATACCCTGATAAACCTTCCATTTCTCCCATGCCTCAAGACTTGCCTATAATCCTGAGTAAAAACTATCACATTTAATAATTTACTATTTTTTTGAAAAAATTATCCCTAAAGTAGATTCATAATTTGTGCCATGGGAAACCCCACTAGACACGGCTTGTATAGAAATTCTAGAAAATAGCTAGTGTCGATTCTCCAGGGTTGTGGTGTGCCACTCAAGTAGCACCACGTCATGCTTGCAGTTGAATAATAAATTAGCTCGCAAATAAAATCGATATCTTTATACTATTATATCGTAATTGGAGGCTGGTGTCACTCCGCGTGCATTCTTAATGCCATAAGTATGGGTTGAGGAGGAATGAGGTCGGGGGTGAAGTCAGAGAGGTCCTATTATGTTATTAATTACTATAATTTTAATAATACGAATACGAAGTAGCTACTTCAGGGCTGCGGGACTGTTCGAAAGAGAAACGGCAGCCCTGGAACACAAAGGGCAAGAAAGGAACATGGATTGGTTTTAGTCAGTACAAGTCTGGCACTCCCTTCCGCTCTGCCCGGAGCGGGAGAAGTCATTTTATGACTTCCAATCCGAAAAAAAAGGAAAAATGGTGTAGTTACCTTTTTTCTTTTTTTTGGATTCAGTAGGAAAGTAGTGGACAGTCGGCCTCTCTAGCAACTGATGATGACTTTGCAATTTTTTGTATTGGAAGACAAACTTTTCCTATGTTGCGTTAGTTTTCATCCTAACCACTTTATCATCGGGTGTCCCATATAAAATACTAGCTGTTGCCCGCGACTTGCCCGCCCGCGTATCTAGCTCCCTCCCAAATTACAAGTTTGTAGCACAAGAAATGAAGGACTTTCATACAAACCTGCGAGAGCCCTTTGACCTCCTTAATCCGGCACTATTGCAAAATCCTTTCTTAGCGGACGTCTACTAACTATAAACTACCTCCCTGCCAAATTTCATCTTCATACGTGAAGCGGTTTCCGATATTTCGTGATGACTGAGTGACGTTACGCTTTTATATATTTAGATTGCTCTTTATTTACTACTTTTTCGGCCCTCCCGGAGACGTGGGCAAAGATCGTAACTCACTGGACGCCTGAGGGTGGACATTGCCGACGAGGTCGACGGCGGCGAAGGTGGTGTGACGATCTGATCATGTTCGCGGGGTAAGCGTGGCCAGAAATTTCACAAAAAAGAGAGAGGTTTGGAGCGTGAAAGGGGAGGCCTTTGCCCAGCTGTGGGACACAATGTAGGCTATCAACAAAATATTTTTTTGCTATTGCGGCAAAAAAATATAATTTCAAAGGCTGAAACTGCCAGGTGCTGAAGTGAAAATCAAGCAATTATTTTGAAGCTTTTGGTTGGATTCTGACTATCGGCCATTCGTTGTCTCTGACACTCTTTACTTGCAGGTTTATGTACATCGTTCTCACATCATACAGGGTGTAAATGGACTCTTCACGAAGCCGTCAACCAAGCGTTCTGTACATCAACCTATGTAACTTTACGCAAAAATTATTGCTGGGAAGCGACTTTTTCTTTTGGGTGAAATAATACGTTTTACGGTAGGACTCAATGTAACGCATACAAAACAGTGTGCTGATGGATGGATTGGTAATACATGGTAGTACGTCATAGTACGTGGATCGTGAAGGTGTCTTAAGTAGAAAATACATTAAAACTAGTCAAAGTCTAAAACAAAAAAATAAACGTAATGACGGGGAGAGTCTTTTTACACCCTTTATGTATGATCTCAACATGAATGATATAACCATGATTTTGTAACAATATTTTGATTGAAAAGAGTGTCCATGGAGTTTCTTGCCCATTCTTCTCCATAGAGATCTACGCATCGGAATGGGCAACTACAGTACTTTCGTAAGTTATTATGCCTTGTGACTATCTTCGCTTTCTTCGATTTCTGACATTCAAAAGTGTAATTAATGGTCTAACTGAAATAAATGCTTTGAGTTTGAGTCTAAATAAAGCTATGTATTATGACATGTATTGCTAACACGGCCGTACAACATAACGTGCTGTTCAATGCACAAAGGGTTTGGATGTATAAACATTGGTCACTCTAAACATAATCTCCACACGGCGTCACAAAAAACGCACCTCTTCAGAAATCTCCTTCAAAATAATTTAAACTATATTTAAGCAATGACAAGAGTATGATACACCATTTGAAAGATAATTTATTTAGCTTCAGAAAAAATTTAAGGTTTGTAGTTTTATTTACTAAAGCATAACGTTAAAGGGGTTAATTGTAAAGAAATATAAATAAGATAAGTAATAAGTCAACGTCAAACAATTAGAATTATAGCAGAAAAAAAAATACAATTAAATTCTTAAAAATAACTAAAAACCTTGTGCTGCCCCCTGGCCCTGACGACAGCTTCCATGCGGTCCCTCATGGACCTTATTATTTTACCACGGTTTCTAGTGGAATGTTGTGCCATTCCTTATTGACGGCATCTTGAAGGTCTTGAAGTGGACGGGGTAGTATCTCAGGCCCGCACTTGCTGTTTATCGAACTAATAGCAATATTTGGAGGTATTGTCTCATCATCATCATCTCATTTCAGCCGAAAGACGTCCACTGCTGGACATAGGCCTCTCCCAAGTGCCGCCAATTGATGCCTATCTAGAGGTATCGTCTCTTAGGACCAAATTTTCTATCTTCTTCAAAAGTCTTCGCCTGCTTCCTTCACCCTCGGCTACTGCCTCGTTGGCCTTGTAGTCGCAAGCGCAACTGCTGAGCATCAGTCCTTGGATCGATTCCCAAATAAACATCATGTCGTTATATTAAAAAACTGCAATCGCCATGATACTTCCTCATATACCCACAGGGCCTCCTTGTATCCAAGCAGACGGCAGTGACTACCAAACACAAGTAACAAACGAAGTTATAAATATTCAGTGCGCGTTCAATGTCCGTGGTATTAAGTCGATCATACGGGCGGACATCATAAAAATATTGATAGTATTCTTCATGGTTTTAACTAAGAGGTTGAAATTATCATTTGAAAATCATGAGGATCGGACGAAGATCATTCTTTGTTTGTCCTGTTGTCAGCACGTTACTGGAACTGATGATATGATATGTTTCATTTCCTTGTAATAGGGGGTGAGGCCGGGCTGCGGGACTGTTCGAAAGAGATACCGCGGCCCTGGAACACAAATGGCAAGGAAGGAACACGGATGGGTTTTAGTCAGTACAAGTCTGACACTCCCTTCCGCTCCGCCCAGAGCGGACGAAGTCATTTGATGATTTCCCATCCAAAAAAAAAGGGGGTGAGGCTTTTCGCCAACCGGGTGCGACTCTAGACTTCAAAGTGCTACAGAGGAATTCCTGTTGTTTGCTGAAAAACATTATTAGTATTTCTTTGGAAATGAATCAAGAGCCAAGATGTTTGGAAACGAATTTAGTTATCTACCGAAAGTTCTATGTCATAATGAACTTTCAGGTGAAGGTTTCCGAAAGATTTGGTTTGCTTTCAACTACTGAAGATTATGAATATTGAAACTTGATTATCTGATTATATCAGACTGTCAAAGTGCATAATTATAACATGACGTATGTGTATCCACTAGGGGTATGGCGAAAGTATACCATAGGACACCAACATTTCACTAGATAAGTTTAAGTCCCGTATAATAAAGGGCGAGCCAATTGCCATCAACTGGGCATTACTAAACAAAACTAAAAAGGATCAGAGCCTAAGCGTGGTTGCGATACTTTTTCATCAAATCCACAAATAAGCACAAGGGTCAGGTCTGATACGTATGCAGATTCTCAGTAATCTATCTTTCTATCATAAAACTGAAGTGAACCCAGGACAAGTCGAAAGAAGAATCACAAAACGCTATTTCTCCACCCACACAATATCTGCTCAAACACAATTAGCAACAACGCTTAGCACTCTCGAAGGTGTCAGGTTCAACCCCCGACCCGGGTAACGTGACACTTGCCGGGAACTACTTCCGTTAGCTTTCACATCCGGTTGAACTTTATAGATATTGTTGCGATCTTCGGATAGTTTTTTTTGTAAGCATTTTTCAATAGCGTGTGACGAAGTTGAGATTATTAAGTTACCTGACATAATGGCGGATGACTTGACGGATGGATATCAAGACAGGGTCAATGAGTGACAGAGTATTTTTTACCCACGCTGATTCCGTACCTGAAGGTTAGGGCCGCGGGACTGTTCGAAAGAGATACATCGGCCATGGAACACAAAGAGCAAGGAAGGAACATGGATGGGTTTTAGTCAGTACAAGTCTGACACTCCCTTCCGCTCTGCCCAGAGCGGGAGAAGTCATTTGATGATATCCCATCCGAAAAAAAAACGGGATCAATGGCTGACATAAATAGAATAAATAAAATAAATTTCATTTATTGCAGGTCCGAGACCCATATAAAACAATGACAGATAACATACAAATCGCACACAAATTATTACACATAAATTATTGCTACAATCATAAATTAAACCAAAATGTCAGAATAACACTAAATAAACAATAATAAATAAATTAACAAGTCAAAAGTAAAATTTAGAATAAATTAATAAATGTCAAAATAAATAATAACAATAATAATTCACGTACAACACACATAGGTGAATTTATACACACGTTGTTTTTTAAGGTTCCGTACTTGAAGGGTAACGAACGTGACCCTATTCCTTAGTAATAGGGTCCGCTGTCCGTCCGTCTGTCTGTCAGCGGCCTGTATCTCATGATCTAACAGGTAGACAGTTGACATTTTCACAGGTTGTGTGTTTCTGTTGCCGTTGAAGCAACAAATGATAAAATTAAATCAAAAATTAAAGGGGGCTCCCATACTACGATGGTATGGATCCCTTCATATGCGAGACCGACTCGCGCTTGGCCGGTTTTTTTATTTATGAATGTGACGGTAGGTAGGAACAAGTAGGTAGAGGGTAGTCCACCTGAACTGTGTAATTGAAAGGGGTAACGCTTTGGGGTGATGGCAGGAGTGGCTGAATGATTGTAAGCGACTACAAATGGTCGCAGTAACCAATCTTGTTGAACCAAGCTCACCCAGACAAAAGAGCTTAAAGGTTAGAACTGTAATCTAACGCGCTTAAGTATATCCAAGTTGGTTGATTCGGGTTTTCAAATTACTGTCGATCGCGTATGATGAACCCTATAGGGTTGCGGCTACACATAAGTTTGATCGGCTAATCTTAAGATCAACTTTAGCCGTAACATACAGGGTGCAACCCTTCACAAACCCGTCAATCAAGCATTCTGTACATCGAACTGAAAAATATCGCTGGGAAACTACTCTTTTAATTGGTTTGAATCCAAGATCTGCTTGAACAACACATCGTTTAATCGAAGGTGCTATAACGAATCTATCAGCATATATTACGGGTACATCCGCGACGCGCGACGTCACCCGGCGGCGCGCAGTCTGCGCCCGCGCATTCCAGTCTAACGCGTGATTTTATGCGCAGTACCAGCCATGATGATAAGGAAAACGTATGCTAATAGTAATTGTGTCAAGTGATTCTGCAATGCGTAGTTAGGCAAGGAGCTAGTCTAGCACTGAATTTGGTTGCTTGAATGCACCTAGTTGCTAAATTGAGAATTTTAAGTTGATTACGTGTCAAACTCTGCTTTTCGAGTATAGTAGGTACTTAGGTTGTTAATCCGCCCTCGGAACAATTTCTCACGCTTTTTGCTAAAGGATATCAAAGGAAACACCATGACTAATCAACATACAACCCGACTCCCGAACCCGGTCGCGTATGATCATATTTTAATCAACGTACAACCTGATACTGACCTCCAAACTGTAAAGAACGTAATAAAATTTGATTTTCGTGGATACCTTAACCATTTAGACGACTTGTAGGCAAGTAGAATACGAAAAAACTGGCCAAGTGCGAGTCGGACTCGCGCACGAAGGGTTCCGTACCATAAACGGAAAAAACACGTTTCTTGTATGGGCCCTTTCATTATTAAATAATTAATATTTTGATTATTTGTTGTTATAGCGGCAGCAGAAATACATCAACTGTGAAAATTTCAACTGTCTAGCTAACACGGTTCACGATACAGTCTGGTGACATACAGACAGAGAGACGAACAGTGGGGTCTTAATAATAAGGTCCCGTTTTAACCCTTGGTTACGGAACCCTAAAAAGAGCAAAAAAAGACGGTAGACAGATTTGCTTGCACCTAACAATTTATTTTCCATCCACCCGCCTTTTGCAGTCATCCCGCGATCATGGCGCTTGCAACAGCGTCAAAATATTGGGAACTCAAAATAATTGATAATCACGGAAGATATCCCGTAAATAACAGTTTATGTAGAATACGCCTTTAAGGTTGAAATAATATCAGTAGTTCATGCTTCGTTAGTATCTAATCAAAGGTCGAAAGGTGTTTTAAGATGAGTAATAATAATTAAGATACTCTGTAATTTTCTTGATTAGTTTTCTCAAGAAATACGGTATCAAATCGATTGATTACTTAGCATAATTAGAATCAGCCTATCACGTTCGCACGGCTGGGACACAGGCCTCCTTGCTCGGACAAGGAGTGGGCTATAATCCCCGACGTGGGTGCAATTGGAGAATCTCCAGTTGGAGAAGTTTTTGTTGATCCTTTTTTTTCGGATGGGAAATCATCAAATGACTTCTCCCGCTCTGGGCGGAGCGGAAGGGAGTGTCAGACTTGTACAGACTAAAACCCATCCATGTTCCTTCCTTGCCCTTTGTGTTCCGATGTACGATGTCACTCTGACAGTTTCGAGCTACGGAAAGCGGGTCTAAAAGAAATGAGTTTTTCTCAAACCTTCACAATGCATGGCCAACAAATATTCGATTTTAGAAAAGCTACCAAAACGTTCGGTAAGCGGGTCAAAATAATCGTAAAGTTAGGTGCGCCCGCGCCGACCGGTCCCAATGGCAGGTGCTGCGCGTTCGTGTGCAAGCGAGCGTGTAACGGTGTAAAGACGTTGGTGAAGAATATGTGGAATAAAATATTGTAGTAATTCGGAGGTTCGGGACGAGGTCTGAATCTAACTATGTAGGATCTAGATAATTAAGACATCTCCCTGTCTTGAGGTTTTCTTAGCGTGTCAATGACAAATATTTTTTTGAAAAGAAGTTTAATTTTGGTTGAAGAGAAATATCAGTTCAGGACTTCAGGGTCTCTTTGCCGGTATCCTGGCAAATTCAATCAATGTAGTAATCTTTTGGAGGTCCATTTTCACGAGCTTTTGCACTGGCTGGGTTCTAAAATATGTCTTACGAATCGTAAACCTGTCCCCATGATCTATGCTTTGGTTCTAAAGCTTGAATTTACCCTTAAGTTTCAGAAACTGGTTTTCATTTCTTCTTCTACAGTAATTTGACTCGCATATTGAAAGCACACATTACCCGGAATGGGTAATGTCTTGAAAATCTATTTAACTCCGTTTCCAAACTGAACACCCAATTTCAAAATGAGGGCAGCAACTTCTTTCAAAACTCACGTTCCCCCTACAATTAGTACTAAAAGGTCCCGACCAGACCGGACCAGTCGACTTAAAGAAATCCCTCCTTTTGTCCTAACGCAACAGGTGTGTTTTCAATGAACAGTAATAGTGGGCAATTATTATATTAAGTATGTATTTGGGCATTTAATAATTTTAACTTAAATATAGGTAAGATTAAAGATATATTCTTGAATGACCCAATAATTCAAGAATATATCAGTTTGAAAACGGGGAACTATCTATTGCGTGGCTTTAAGCTTACTATAATAACGTGGCTATTTTAGAAATACCTGACTCGCCACCTGTTATTTTGAATCTGATGTAAATTGGGGAAAATGTTGAGTATGAATATAAATGGCAATAAGAGTAGAGGAAGACCAAAGAAGCCATGGAACGACTGTGTGAAGGATGCTATGGCTAGAAAGGAGGTGACTGCTGAGATTACGAGTAATAGAGAAGTATAGAAGAAGAAGACATGCTGCCGATCCCAAATAAATTGGGATAAGGGCAAGAGAATGATGATTATGATTTTGAATCTGCTGCAAGTTATAGCATGACAACTGACAAGCGTGAATGGAAGTATGAAACGTGTTAGCCGATCCCAATTAAACATAGGACAAGGCCAGGAAGATGATGAGTTGGTTGGACAAAGGACTTGGAAATTTTAGTATTCAGTTATCTGTATGTTACTTCCTTGAGATTTCTGTCTAATTCAAAAGTACAATACGGCATACAGCAGCTAACTCTTATTAAGCCAGTTTTGAGCCACAGGATCATAATTTACGTATCCAAAGATCACAACCGAATCGCCCTATACAATGGAACGAAACCGTTAAATGTGGGTGTAAAATACTCCACGGTGACATATTCGTGGAAAAATGGGGTGAAGACGAGTATTTCAATGTTTTTATCAATTCAAACCCTTCACAATATTTATGAGACACGTCAGTTTAAACTAAGCCATTGAGAAAGCACCACGTCACACAAACCACCCTGTGACTTAAGAAATTAATAATATGTATGTTTATGTACACACCCTGTCGCTATCGGGAAAAAGGGGAGTGTCAAAAATGTTTTTATTTTTATTTTTATTACTTATTTTTGTGGGGCTGCTTTCAGTAATGCGTTGGGCGGATTTTAAATTAATATTTAATTAATTTTGAGTAGGACAATATGGGCTAGCTATAGTAAATAATTATTATATATAATATAATAATTTTGAGTAGGGTAAGTTCTAAACTTGTGACAGAAAACAATGGTAGGTACATTTAGTCTTCCGCATCATAGATAATCGGTGTTAAAAAGCTACATAAGTGCGGTAAAGGCTCATCTATCGATTTAAATCTTTTCGGTTCAATAAAAATTAATCCAACTATGAAAAGAGTAATTTATGGTAAAACATTTATGTTTCAATAGATTTAAAAACTGCCTCGTTGGTCTAGTGGTCGCAAGCGTGACTGCTGACCTGCTGAGCATGAGGTCCTGGGTTCGATTCCCGGGTCGGGCTAAGTGCTATTGGGTTTTTCTATCAGGATTTTTTCAATAGCAGCTACGGAGTCTGGATTTGTGCCCGGTTGATGGCAATAGGCTCGCCCCTTATTACATGGGACTTAAAAGCATAACTGGCGAAATGTGAGTGTACTATTAGGTACACTTCTGCCTAACCCTTCGGGGATCACAGGCGTGATGTTATGTTATGTTATGTAATGTAGATTTAAAAAATATTTTTCTTGATTCTTTTGCCAGCTGCTTCCAAACTTCCAAGTTTATTTAGCCACCAAATGGTCGCCACTCTCCATAACCATATTATTAATAGTAAACATACTCCTACGAGCCTGGTATGTGAGTGGCATAGCACATCGCGCCGTATGACAGGTGGTGGGTTGGCAGATGTGTGGGGTCAAGGACGCGAGTTCGGTGTCCCCGGTGCCCGAGTCCATACGTTTTTATTGCATTTTTTGAAATTGAAATGGCTGTATTACTGCTGCACTTGGGGAATGCAATGGGATCTATCGAACGCTAAATTTTAGTTGGTGACCATCCATTACATATCAGAGACCGCTTGGTGCCTCGCAGAGCACGTTTAGCAGATGGTCCCGACGGTCTTAAGTAGTTCTTTGACTATCGTCATGGGATAGTCAAAGCTCGAACGTCTGACAGTCAACATCGTGTTGTATCGTGAGTTACTTACTCAGAAACTTAGTTGTGGAGTTCAGATAGGCAGTCGTTCCTTATCGTCATCAACATCATTTCAATCGACAGACGTCCTGCTGGACAGGTGTCGCCACATTAATCCGTCCCGTGCGTATTTCATCCAGTGGATCCCCGCAACCTTCACCAGGTCATCGGTCCACCTAGTGGGATGCCTTCTAACGCAACTTCTTCTGGTTCTCAGTCTCCACTCTAGAACTTTTGGCCCCAACGGCCATCCGTCCTGTTAGCAATGGGCCCTGCCTACTGCCACTTAAGTTTGCCGTTCCATATAACATACTGGTATTCAGCTACATGCTGTTAGACTGGAAGCCGACCCCAACAAGTTGGGATTAGGCATAGCCAAGTACCATTCAACAACCATTCTTTCATTTATAGAAAACTAGAAATAAACGCAACTACCCACGTCATCTTAAAGGGGTTGAAGTGACGTAATAGTTACGCTCGGGGTGATAGACGTAACGGGGTTCAAGGCGGCTGAATGAGGAGAACCGATGAACAAATATTTTACAATTTGACGCATTTTTTTCGCCCATTTTGATGAGGGCAGTAGGAAAAGGGGTAATAACGTGATATAGTTTTATTAAGCTAGAAATATCTTTAAGGTTTGAATGCTCGTTTTTACACCCTATGCGATATATCTCGCATTTATTTAGATTGATTTTCGACGCTCGGCTCAGTGCTGAGGGTTCAAATTCAAACACTGCAATGATTAGGCATCCATTGTCACTTTGGGTCACGATCACGCCTCATTGATCGACGGCGCTCTGCGATTTGTCCATACGAAAAAAGTCCAAAGTATGGGACACCCATCCTTTCGTATCGAGCGTGACGAACGCGCTCACGTACTTTGTGCTCGTTATGTATGAACAAATCGTCGAGCGTAACCCTGCCACGAACACCCTAACACATGCACAAGAATCTCGCCACCTAAGACCTAACCCGTCGCTCGCTACACAATTGAGCACGTAACCCTTCGCGTGCAATCCGGGTGGTCGCCACCAAGGCAGGCAACCTGACACCCGATCAGCTGATTCCCACGTACTACTACTGTAGTTATACAGTGTACGTACATCCTTTTGTTTTTGTGTAAAGGTGTCACGTTGCCGCGAATACGGGACGACTATTGGAGGCTGGATTTTGGTTCAATTATTTTGGTACCTATGAGGTTTAAGGAAACAAAAAAAAAGTTTTATGAGACTGTTAGTAAAAAGCACATACACCGTATCTATGAACAAGTCAAAGTGATTGCTTTAGTTAAAGTAATAACTTAAGGTACAAGACATCAGGCCTGGGGGAGTGTTCGAACGAGATACCGCGGCCCTGGAACACAAAGGGCAAGGAAGGAACATGGATGGGTTTTAGTCAGTACAAGTCTGACACTCCCTTTCGCTCTGCCCAGAGCGGGAGAAGTCATTTGATGATTTCTCATCCGAAAAAAAAAAGATACAAGACGCATTTTTTTTAATAGCCTACTTTGTGTCCCACTGCTGGGCAAAGGCCTCCCCTTTCTCCCTCCAAACCTCTCGGTTCTGTGCAATTTCTGGCCACGGTTGCACCGCGAACATGATGATGCATAAATTGACAAAAAACTGTCCTCTGGTGATGATACGTGAGTATGTAAGGATTGTTGCTGATGACTTTCTGTAGTTCCTACCCACCCCCTTTGGGGAAAACGCTTAAGTTTGTGTACATCGGTATGTAAAAAAGCCTTTTTTTTTATTGGAACTCATCAAATAACGTCTCCCGCTTTGGGCGGAGCGGAAGGGAGTGTCAGACTTGTACTGACTAAAACCCATCCATGTTCCTTCCTTGCCCTTTGTTTTCCAGGACCGCGGTATCTCTTTCGAACAGTCCCGCAGCATGTAAAGAAGCCTTAGTTTGCATCAAATCAGCTGTGTTATTGTGAACAAAAACAGTATCATATGGCCAGCAATAATGTGGAGAGTGCTCTCTCGAATTGGAAGCAAAAAAGATAATGCGTTTCACTTTTGAGGTTTCTGACCTGAACGTTTTTAAATGCATTTTGATAAAAATGTGCAGCTGGAGATTGCTTGCAAATGATTTCTCAATCATACCTGCTGAATATACAAGGTCCAGTTATTCTACACAATGTGAATAGAGGTGGTAGGTTTAAAAATACCTCCTCTTTTTTTTAATAGACTGTACAGTCCCATTGCTGGGCAAAGGCCTCCCCCAATTCCTTCCATATGCTTTTTACCCGTGCCTCCCCGGACCAGGCCTCGCGGTACGCGTCCAAATTGTCTCGCCACCTTTTTCTGGGCCGGATTCGGCGGCGCCGTCCGTCTTCCGGCAACCATCGTGTGGGGACTTTTGCCCAGCGGTCATCGTGCATGCGGCTGACGTGGCGCGCCCAATCCCATTTTAGACCTCATTTTAAGTTCTTAATATTTCTACTTGTTCATATTATTCTCAATTAAGTACTCTAACAGTCAATTTACACACGGAAATGAGCTAATTATTTAGTAAAATATTATTTGTGTTTTTATCAATGACACTCGCGACACCAGAGAATAGAATCCAATGTCAAAATGTCATCGTCATTAATTAGGATATTATTTGATGTAATTTTATAGTAAAGTTTTCTCTTTTTTTTTTTTTTTTTCGATTGCTGTCGATGCGATCGATGTCATAACTTAGCAATCGAATTTTATAATAATTTGCAAAATTATTACGAAACTATACCACACCCACATTTCGCCAGCTACGTTTAAGTCCCATGTAATACGGCGTAGGGAGCGAAACTTGCCATCAACCGGATTCACATCAAAAACCCAGTAACCCTTTGCCCTACCTAAGAATCGAGCCCAAGACCTCATGCCCAACAGTCGCACATACTGCCTGTTCTTTACTCGAAAAAGTTTTTTAAATAAAATATACTCCTCTTGTAGCCCTGCTTTTATAGAACCGCGCTAAAATCACCACGCTTCGCCATCCAATATATGATTGATGCATTGACAATCAACTAACAACAATTGATACAATGAGCACACCTTGCCACTTTGATAGACCGAAACTTCTAATACTCAATGCACTTGTCAAAAATATGACAATTGCCAAACCCTTTTACAATATACATACGAGTATACAACTAAATTCTTACCTGGACCTTTCACTCAAAATTTCGCCGGATCTTTGGTCTGTCGGTTTTTGCCATGGGATCTAAAGCAAGGTGCTAAATATAATTCTATGGGATCCATAGACCGTGTGTAATTTTGCTATTATTTTTTTCTGTATTTTTGTCTTCTTTGTCTATGGCGGTTTTGCGGTTAGATTGCTTCTTTAGGGTGGTCGAGCACAAGTGTTTTAAAATAGCGAAAAGTTAGGCATGTTGTAAATTGTTTTTTTTTTATGTAATTTTTTGGCGGGTTTGAAAGGAAGTGATTTTGAAATTGAATCTTGTGTCGGTTTTGAAGTGTGAAGATTTTGATTGTTTAAGATGATTGGATGTAATAGAGAATGAATGTCTGATTGCACGTTTAGAGTGTAAAAAAATAGGACAACTTCCAATAGTATTTAGAAGTTTTACCATGATACGCACGACTAGACATAAACTCAAGAGTGTTCAACAAAAAATCTAACTTTAATTTTATTTCATAGTTTCACAAAACGTTGGCAGTAAAAACACGCTTATAAATTAATATAAACTTATCGACCCAAAATCAATTAAACAAACCAAAGTGAAAAACTAAACAAAAACAAGTGACAACCAAACAGAGCAGTGAACGAAACAAAACAAAGTGATGCGTCCAAACAAATGTAAGAAATTCAAATTCAAATGACTTCATGACGAAAATGGCGCTTCGGCATGACGTTTCTAACATGGACTCCACATTTAGTCTCCCTGCGGAACCTCCTCCGATAGCAGAAATTATCTACGAACCTAGAACAGACTTAGCAACCGAATACTTCAATACCTTCAACCAAATATGCGAAAACTACCGAAGCGACTCCGACGTCAATCTTCGGCAAACTTCAGACAGTCTTCGGCTATCTTCGGAGATCCTCGACGGTGTGAGATCGGAGTATGTTAGCACAGACTTTAACGGGAAAGACTATGAGTTAAATGCTCAGAAAGTGTTTTTAAGTGGGAAAGACGAGCATGTGTTCCAATTTGGGCAGCCTGACGCCTCTGCGCTGTTGAGGCATAGGGCGAGGAGAAGATACAACGAAGAGCATGGCCTGCAGCCGCCGGCGACTACTAGTCAGGAGAGTGGGGTAAGTGTGCCATCTGGATCTTTTAACGTTTTATTTGTGGACTATTTGTAGCGTAGACTCATTGGTTGGTCTTGAAATTGATAATCAAAGGAAAGCTTTTTTTCGGATAGGAAATTTTCAATTGACTTCTGCCGCTCTGGGCGGAGCGGGAGTGTCAGACTTGTACTGACTAAAACCCATCCATGTTCCTTCCTTACCCTGTGTGTTCCAGGGCCGCGGTATCTCTTTCGAACAGTCCCACAGCCCTGGCAGACGCATTAGATCTTACGTTGTCATCACAATATTAAGTGTCTTTGTACCTGGTGCCGCCAAAAGATTTGCAAGATAAAACAGTTCATTTCGCCAATACTTTGCAGCATGCTTAGAATACAATCCTTACTTCTGCCAATAATTACACTAGCACTTCTTGATTCTTGGCAATGAGAACATTAATGGAAGAAAATAATTTCAGCGACAATAACTCATCGTCTTGTGACATATATCAGTATCCATCATCATACTGTCGGCCGTACATCACTGGAAACACGATTAAGATGGCCTCTTATTCTATTGAAACTCTGGAGTACTCTAGGCCAGCTCAAGGTCAACGTGAGTGTAGTCGAGTCATCATCTGTCTAGCCTTTATTCCTCACTTTGTTGGCGTCAGCTTCCATCCTAACCGAATGCTGATGAAGACCAGTATTTTATATGGAGCAACTGCCAATGGATGCGATGACTGCCATCCGCTGGATGCGAGACGTACGGGACCGGTCAATGTGGTGACACTTGAGAGATGCATATGCCCAGTAGTGGACGTCTTTCGGTTGAAACGATGATAATAATGAACTGCCAATGTGACTTCCGCAACTCAGTCACTGAGTAACACGAGCTCGCTTGGTAAGAGTGGTTCCGTACTTTCGGGCTTCTGACTACTCGTAACGATTGTCTAAGTTCTACAAGTGACAGCTATGCTGGTACCAACTCCGAAACCCCTCCCTCCATGCTCCGGAAAATAGTCAGAAAGCACGATAAACTGTTGCTCCTGTCTATCATTTGCAGATCTTTAACAGTTCAAAGATTTACAAATTAGACCAGTTACTTGGTTGTGGAGGTCAGATAGATAGGCGCTCCAAATAAAAAACTGTGACCCTGACATCATCTGCCTAGCCTTTTCCTAACTATGTTGGGGTCGGCTTCCAGTCTAACCGGGTGCAGCTGAATACTTGTATTTTACATGGAGTGACTGTCTATCTGACCTCCACAAACCAGAGTACTAGGTATTCGGTTATACGATACGCCTTGGTAAGACTGGCAGTCAGACTTTCGGGTCACTGACTACAAATGACATAGGATATAATACATAATAACATAGGAAAAGGCTAGGCAGATTATGTTAGGGTCGGTTTCCAGTCTAGTCCAGCTGTATTACCAGTATTTTATTTGGAGTGACTGTCTATCTGACCTCCACAACCCAGTTAGTACTAGGTAATATGATAAGCCTTGGTAAGACTGGTTGTCAGACTTAGTCACTGACTTGTAACGACTGTCAAAGATCTACAAATGACAGCCGGGACTAACGGCTTAACGTGCTTTCCGAAGGATGGAGGAAACTCGATATGTAATGGATGGTCACCCATGGAAGCCGAGCCTAACATAGTTGAGAATAGGCAAAGCAGATGAAGATGACGCTAAGCCAGCCACGAACGACGTCCTACAGACATATTTCTGTACTCATGCTCGCTCACGCGCAAGGCGTACTATCTCTAGTACTATTAGATAATCGTGCTTCGTCCCACGCTGGCTAAAATTAGCGGCAGTCAATTATACTGGTCACAAACATACAAACAGTGATGTTAATACATTGAATTATGTTGTGGTTGAGAGGATTTGAGCGGCTGAAGATGTACCGAGATATGTGACGTAGAACGAAGATTCAAAACTAGCTAGTTTGTGGTCTAGATGACTTCCGTCTCGTCTTCCTGCCCTTGTCCCAAGTTACCTGGGGTCGGCACAACACGTTTTTTGAAGTGAAAACTTCTTTAGCATCGTTATGATTTGAAAGTCGATGAACCGAAAAAGCGACAGTAAAAAGAAACAGACACATAAATTCATAAGATTTAACGTGGAAGAAAATGAGATAGGAAGCATTATACAGTGTTTATCTTGAAGCTAAAATTTTTGAAGGTTTTACTTCTACCACGTGTGAATTGCACATATGTTTTTTTTCTTCCATTGTCCTCTGTCAATCTGCTTGTTAGCTGTCTACACTGCAGTCTTAATGTAGTGATGCTTCTCATATATGAAGAAGGAGAGAGGGTTCCCCAAACTTGGATATTGCGTGTTGGTGATTTAAGATCTAAAAGCAGGTATTAGAATTTGTGCCAATCTGAGAAAGCTGGATGACGTTTTAGAATATAATAGCAGACCGTGTCTGGGATCTACTTTAGATGACTGCCTCGTTGGTAGAGTGCTCGCAAGCGCGACTGCTGAGCATGAGGTGCTGGGTTGGACAAAGTGTTATTGAATTTTCCATTAGGATTTTCTCAGTAGCGGTCATGAGTCAAGATTTGTGCCTGGTTGATGGCAATAGGCTCGTATGATAAGGACATGGGACTTACCGGGCGAAATGTCGGTGAACTATTAGGCACACCTTTGCCTAACTCTTCGGGGATACAGGTTAATGAGAAGCTCCTGATAGAAACACCCAATACACTTTGCTTGACCCGGAAACCGAATCCAACACTACCACCTGACTAGACGAACGGGGCAGACTATCATGAGGCTGATTAGAAGCCACAAACATCCTTACATTCTAAGATAAAACTTCTCTCATCCAATAATACAAGCCTACAATCAAGATTTTTGTTGAACACCATTCAGTAATTCTATATCCTTTAGACGCCAGTTTTGACATTGCTTAATGGATTTTTGTAATGTGATACCAGGCAGCCATCTTGAATGGGCAATACATTGTGTACGCCCCTTCTTAGGGCGGCAAATGATTTTAGAAAGTTAATGTACAAAAAAGTTGCAGCAAAACGTTACATAAAATTGCAATAAAAAAATTGACATCTGCTGTATGGTGCAAAATTGGACTTCGAACGTAAAACATTGATTTTGTTTAAACACTAGCTGATGCCCGCCAATGCATACAAAAACTTGACAAATTATATACTTAAACCTTCCTCGAGAACCACTTCATCCATTGGTGAAAACAGCATGAGAATCGGTGCAGTAGTTTTTGAGTTTATCGCAAACAGACAGACAGACGCAGCGGAGGACTTTATTTTATAATATGTAGTGATAGCAATAATTATACGAGAAGTTGCCGGGTTGGCGTAGCTCTATAAAATACCTGGAAATCCACAAAAACCGCGGGAAGAACTAAAAAAAAAAACAATCTGAGAAAAAGAATACTTTTCAATAAAGGGGTTGGAAGATTTTTGTATGAAGCGTGGCCGGCCTAACTTCAGCCATTTTATTTTAAATTAAAAATAGCGGTCCCGCATATAACTACATTAATCGATAGCTGGCGTCAATACAAACCAGTTTTGTATCCATCCATCAAATCTTCATTCCTCCCGCATCATTCATAACATAACATAAGATCATGCCTGTAATCTTCGTAGGTTTAGGCAGAGGTGTACCTAATGGTACATCCACATTTCGCCAGTTATGTTTTTTGAAGTCCCATGTAATAGGGGGCGAGCCTATTTCCATCAACCGGGCACAAATCCAGACTCCGTGGCTGCTACTGAGAAATTCCTGATGACAAAACCCAATAGCACTTTGTCCGACCTGGGAATCGAACCCAGGACCTCATGCTCAGCAGTCGCGCTTGCGACCACTCGACCAACGAGGCAGTCCTCCCGCATCACATGCCAAGAAAACCGATTTCCAAACTACTTTTCAAGTTCTTATACAGCTTAATAAATGTAACCCCGTTTATCTGTACAATATTGTATTAATTTCTACCTACATCAATGCACTTAGCCAGACATTCAGAACAAATTATCCGAATCCAATGATGACTCATTAAAACATCTCTAAGAGTATAAAGTCGACTCTAAATCCGTTCCCGGCTTGTAATGAAAAATGATTTCATATGAATTACGTTATACGTAGTTATATTGGGACGTAAGTTATGAGAACTCGCGTTTTTGTGTCCGGGAGCGATTTTATCAAATAAATAAAAAGAAAAAAAAAACCTTGAAATGTTTTGTTTTTGAAGTAAAAACTTCTTTACCGGTTGTGCACTTTTTGGGATGGGTCGGGAATCGGCGGCGCAGAGCGCTTGCGCGAGTTTGCGTGTAGTTTAAGCTAGATGGCGTCGTTTCAAGTTTTTTTTCTACGGCAGCGACATCTTTCGTTCTTGCAGAAAGCTATTGAAATTTCTGATATTTAAGCTAGATGGCGTTGTTTCAAGTTTTCACTTCTGCCGGCACTCCCGGAGTGCAACCCGTTTTTTTTTAGGTTTTGTCTCTTATCAGAAATTATTTAAAGGTTATTAATTTGAATTTTGGCACAGAATATGTTTTAATTGATGCAAGCACCCAAAGCAAGTCAATAACGTCCGAACCACAGTCAAAATTTAAGTCTGCTGTCATTTTAACGAATATTGTAGGGACAAAAAGACTTCTAAGAACGGTTTCATGTAATGTATTTGAAGACTTCAAGGGTAACTGAATTAAACATTAGGACTTATCGTTATTCTTGACTGTTTGTGCAGACAATGGACTGTTTAACTGATAAGTTTAAACATAGTCTTTACAGTTCACACAAAGATTGGAAATCGTTGCTATTCTAAATCTAAACATGAACGTGTATTACAAGTAAATGTTTAGATTTAAAATAGCAGCTATTACATTTTTTTTGTATTTCATCACCATCATTACATGTCCATACCATGACAGAAGACTTCCTTTCAGTTTTTCTGTACTTAAAACTACAGAAACACATATATGTCGGGGAATGCCCGGATTTATTCAGTTAGGCTCGAGCATTATGTGGGCTGGGCAGACGATGGGTTTTGTGCTATGAAACACATTTGGTACTACACTGTTTCTAGCAAAACTAACGAATTACTTGAGATTACAACTTATCACAATAACTCGGGACACAATGAATCGAGTACAGTTCCAAGACGTCTCCAACTCGGCCGCGATCAGACACTGACTGTCGTCCTAGCGTCGAGCCGCAAACATCAAGACTCTGTACCGAGCACGCCTCGGTGGGAGTAACTTCCTATCTCATTTTCTCCCAAGTTTAATCTTATGAAATTATGTGTCTGTCTCTTTTTATTGTTGCTATTTCTTTTCATTGACTTTCAAATCACAACGATGCTAAAGAAGTTTTCACTTCAAAACTTTATAGTGTTATTCTCTTTTTACCACCGATATTCGCTTGTAACTTACTCCACACCCAACCAGTACGTACAGCAGGAAGCTAGCGACGATCTGGGAACAATGATTTAGCATTGACTCATCGTCTGAACTGTTAATTAATAAGTTTATTTTTACAAGTTATCTTAGTAATGCGGATGTAAGGATTGACTGGGCGACGGGCGAGTGCATTGTGACTTGTTGAGTTTATCGAAAGCATATTTATTTATTTATTTATCAGGAACAATTTAAATTGTGTTTGATACATTATAAACATTAATAACATTAATATAAATTTTAAAAGTGACATGCAATAATATAAAACATACAGCAATAATTAAAAACAAAACATACAAGATTAAAAAAATACATGATTACCAAAATCAATAACAATAAATAGCATTTTTCAACACAAAATTGGAATTTACAATTCGTCTACTGAGTACTGACTTCTATCCAACAAAAATGCTTTTAGGTAGTTTAAGTCCGCTGGCAGTCTATTAAATATTTGTACAGCTTGGTAATGAGGGCTATGCTTGACAATGTGGAAATTAGATACAACTTTATTTTTAATATCCTTCCTACGAGTGTGTTCCCTGGCTATTCTTTCTTCCTCAGACTCGAATTCATCGACATATTTGTCACATCAATCTTTAGGAAGAGATTTCTCGTTATTGGTATCACTTTCATGACGCTATTTCAAATTTTGTTGGCTCATAACTTTTTCACGACGTGGTCGGTAGCATCACAGAGGAACAGAGGGCAGTATAGGAGGTGAAACATACTTTGAGGCACCATGCTCTTACCCACCCACTCATTACCACCAAGGCATCTTCCGTCGAACCTTGCGTGGAAATTACGATTTTCCTACTCCTCCCGTATACTTTTCTGATTAATTTCGTTGCGGTATCCAAGACAATTAAATTGTGTCTCTGGGACTTCGTCGAGCTTTATTATCTCGACGCTTTTCTGGTGGTCGCCACTGTTGATTCTGGCTTTCAGAAGTTACAGTGGTTTGGGAATAGTGTGGCGGGCGTATCCCTATTCCGTCCCAGAACCCCATTTCTTTGTTTTTTTTCGGATTGGAAATCATCAATTGACTTCTCCCGCTCTAGGCAGAGAGGAAGAGAGTATCAGACTTGTACTGACTAAAACCCATCCATGTTCCTTCCTTACCCTTTGTGTTCCAGGGCCGCGGTATCTCTGTTGAACAGTCCCGCCGCCCTGGCAGGCATATGGTTTTCCTACTGCTCCGCTATAATTTTCTTATTAATTTCGTTGCGGGATCCAAGGCAGTTAAATTGTGTCTCTGGAATTTCGTTGAGCTTTATTGTCTCGACGCTTTTCTGGTGGTCGCCACTGTTGATTCTGGCTTTCAGAAGTTACAGTGGTTTGGGAATAGTGTGGCGGGCGTGTCTCTAATAACCTTGCGTGGTCCTGTTCCGACCCAGAACCCCTGAAACATCTCCTAATCCAAGTAGAAAGACGTAAATTCCTGCCTCTTAAGTAAGACTGTTCCGTGTCTTACCGCCGCCATCACCAATTTCTCTAAAGCACGGTCTAAATTTGTCACTAATCTGAATATCTTGCAATGCGTCAGTTCATATGTCCGTAAAGAAGTGTCCCAAGCTCCACCCCACGAGGGAATGTGAAAGTATACTGTGTTAGGTCCTAATGAGCGGGCGTCGGTCCAACGTTCTTATTAAATCGATGCATTATTAATTGCTAGAGAACAGTTAACAACGGGTCTAATTACCATTGTCTTGGGGAACGGTACTTGAGGGACGAAAAGCGGCTGCAGGACTGTTCGCGGGCTGCGGGACTGTTCGCGGGCTGCGGGCCAGAGCGGGAGAAGTCATTTGATGATATCCCATCCGAAAAAAAAAAGGGACGGAAAGCAAGGATGCTCTTCTTATTCTAAAGAAACCTTACATTTTTTGCTTAAAATTGCACATAATCTCTGGAACACATAGTGGCTAAAGCCAGCCATAGTATTTAGGTAGTTGCCGGTCTCTTGAGATTTTGGAAGAGTTAATTATCCAAACAGGAAATATGCTGAACATCTGTAGCAAATCAGGCTACGGGAATTAGTGGTTCTCTTATGTCTTCGACTGCCTCGTTGGACTAGTGGTCGCAAGCGCGACTGCTGACATGAGGTCCTGGGTTCGATTCCCGGGTTGAGCAATGTGCTATTGGGTTTTCATCAGGAATTTCTCAATAGCAGCTACGGAGTCTGGATTTGTGCCCGGCTGATGGCAATAGGCTCGCCCCTTATTACATGGGACTTAAAAACATAACTGGCGAAATGTAGGTGTACTATTAGGTACACTTCTGCCTAACCCTTCGGGGATTACAGGCGTGATGTTATGTTATGTTATGTCTTCGATTTCTTGTTGTGACTGACCAACATTACAAAAGAAAATCGTGCAATCATACTTACCATGATCAGGAGTCTATGAGAAATACGCTTGTAGATACTTCTTACTTCTAAACCAAACAAACACAAATTCATACTCCCTTAACCGCTACACAAAATGCACAAGTTACGTTCACATTGACTATAAGCAAACCACCTGGTTTCACCCCATTGTTGCCTATCTACCTCACCTCCATAAGAGTCTGCGTGGACCATAACAGGCACGTGAACAATAGTCGCAAGTGTGCGCTGTACCATATTTGTTACATTGCGAGATTAGTCGAAAGTTTGTCGTGTGTGATTGCGATTATTGTGAAACTAACGTATGCCCGCGGCTTCGCCAGCGCCAAGTTCGCTAATCATCTCACGAGATCATAATACCGGGATAAGTATCCTATGTGTTAATCTAGGTTATAAAGTATCTGTGTGCCAAATTTGACCTAAATCCGTTCAACCGTTTTTGCGTGACAGAAGTACAAACTTTCATAAATCTTCGCAAAAATAGTTATTGTGAGATTTTTTCAGCAGTCGTGTGTGTGTGTGTGTAGGTATATTGGGAGACTTCATGCTGGTGTTGTGATTAGGAGTTTTGACCTGAATTTCGGAGACACAATGACATCCACCAACCAGCGCTGTGTCCGCGTGATGGGTACTAGTACACACTACACGCCTTTATAGTGTCCCAGCTGTTGCAGGTTGTTTTTTAGAAGTCTTCAAAGTTCCAGAGCTGGGCAAAGGCCTCCTTCAAGCTGATTATGATGTTATAAATAATAAAGTGAAAGTGAGTTCGTTTGTTACACCTTCAGGTCTTAAGTCTTAAGAGCTGAATGGATTTTCAAGAAATGGACTCCCTCATGCTGGCATAAGGCTCTTAGGATTGTAATCAAACATTGCGCGTTTGTTAACAGAATCAGTGCTGTTGAGGTGTTGTTCCGTTAGACTGCGTGACGGAATGTGGGTGTACTATTGGGTACACCTCTGCCTAACCTTCGGGGATTACAGGCGTGAAGTTATGTTTACGAGTTTTATTGAGAAACCGAAGTACAGATTGAATGAAAACCTTAAATATTTCCCCAATAACTAACACAACATTCCGAATATAGAACAGTTCCAGTAAGTCCTATTAGTCAGTAACGCAATAATCAATCGGTGAATTACTTCGAGCCGCGGTCGGTGACTAAGTCTCAAGTATAATGTTGTACTGAACTAAATGTAAAGTGAATAATACTGCTGGCCTCGGGGGCTGCTCCTAATATGTAGTGCAGGTATTTTGCAATAGAACTTCCCCTCTCAACTTCTATTGCAAAATACCTGCACTGCAAATGAAGTACAATGAAGCAGGAGAGAGCAGCGGTGGCCCAGTGGTAGCGACCCCGACTTACGAACAGTAAGTCGTGGGTTCGAACCCAGGCAGGCGCATTACTTTGTGTAATTTATTTCATCACCACTGCTCTCAAAAACGGTGAAGGAAAACATTGTGAGGAAACCGGCATGTTCTAGAACCAAAATTTGGAAGACATGTGACATCTACCAACCCGCACTGGGCCCGCGTGGTGGATTATAGCCCATCCCCTCTCATAGAGAGGAGGCCTGTGTCCCAGCTGTGGGAACATTATAGGCTGATGATGAAGCACACCGAGCTACTACAATCTGTCAAATTTCTTTAACAGATTTTCAACTTCGCTAACTAGCTGATACCCGCGGCTTCGCCCGCGTGGATGTCGGTTATCGCGACCAAAAGTAATCATGAAATTTTTATCCCGTTCCCGCAACCTATTTTGCCTATTTTTTAAAGTATTAAAATGGATACAGTATGTTATCCTTAAGAGATAGGCATTTGCCGTCGCGGACTTTTCTGTAGACCTATATAAGATACACAATTCCACCATACGCCAACCTTGAACCTAATACAGGTTCAAGGTTGATTGGGAAAATCTGACAGTTTCGGGTAACTTGATGTGCTGGCGTCTGTACATGTAGTTGTGGACGAGGTCCTGTGTGTGACTACCTGTGGCACCTGTGTCCGAGTGGAGTTTTTGGTAATCAAGGATGAAGAGTGAAGAGTAAAGTGCTTCTCTTATTTGTTTTTAATCTCAGTGTAAGTTAAACGGTGTACTGTTATCCTAATTAACATGATAAATGCGATAAAAAGTTTGTTCGTTTGTAACTTTTTTACGCCTAGACCACTGAGCCTGAAATTTTGCATATGTTAGATACATGTACAGCAACAGTTATAGGGTACCTTTCATCCTGAAAAAAAGTGCTACTCCCGAGGGAAACAACAATAACGTTCTTATGGTAATAGATGGCGCCACGTGTACAATCCGAATTGACTGTCAAATTCGAAAATGACTTCATGAAATATTCATTTAATAGGGTTATATGAACTTAAAGGGTTGTATTGATGATTTTCATGATTGTGATTCTATAACTACATACGTGTTACTGGCGCGACTCATTTTTCATCAACATACAACCTGACAATGACCTGCAAATTACAAAAAACGTAAGAAAATTTGAATTTCGCGGGCTACCCTGACGCAACCACCTTAAGCGCGCGCAAATCGCATCTACTGAGGACATGAAGGGGAGCTACGCGCGTGTAACGCTTTATTCATGATCTTCTCATTATACAGTTTTTTTAGAAGTGCTAATGAATGTCTGTTTCTTAAATCGCAGACTCCATATGTCAGAGACATAAACTCATAAATGTTGCAGTAGATATACTTTGAAATGCTGATCGATGTCTACTTATCAAGCTTTGACAGCTCATGGAAATAAATAAATATTTACACTGCATCACATACATTCTTAAACGTTACAGGTTGAATTGCAAGTGATGACTTGATTGTTCCATGTTTCATAAGGCGATTCTTTCAAAATAGTATTCATTATAAGTTACCTTGACCCTAAATTTGAGTAGATCCTCATCATGGCCATCGTCCTCCTAAGCTTAATGTCTCGTCAGGCACCTGAAAATGATTACTTGCTTGTTCATCATCTGCCTAGTACCTAACCTTTTCCCAACTGTGTTGGCGTCAGCTTCCAGTTTCACCGGATGCAGTTGAATACCACTATTTTATATAGACGACTGCCTATCTGACCTCCACAACCCAGTTAGTAACTGGGTAATACGATCCCCCTCGGTGACACTGGTCGTCAGACTTTCGGGTCACTGACGGCCTGTGACGACTGTCAAAGATCTAGAAATGACAGCTGGGACCAGCGGCTTAACGTGCTTTCCTCCGTGCACGGAGGAAACTTGGATCTCTGATTACTTCCTTGTTGTTTCATCTTAATTATACATTTCTGCACACCAGACATAAAATAACTATTATTCTTTCTCTCTTCCACAGTACGGCAGCGATGAGTTCGGACACGACTCCCCGTCACGCTACGCGTCCCCCAAGGGCGCGGGTGCTGGCGCCCCCTACCAGGAGGCGTACTACGCGGGGGGCGAGTGGGGTGCACCCTACTACCAGCCGCCGCCCCCCCACTATCAGCACGACCCCTATGTTACGTCGCCAGGTAAGTCCTTATTCCTCTGAAAAAGTCAGTGTCCAGGTCATCAGGAGTAGCAGAACCCTTTGGAAAAGTTCCGTATGCACCTGAAGCAGTTTGGACAAAACGGATGCTGACAAGATTACAGTCAACATCAATGTCGCTACCTACATGGTGTGGTTGATCTTTTATTAGCAAACCTCTAGAATGATAAAAAAAAACATGTAATGAGAAAGTGTTATCATGCCGTAAGGCCCTCTCATGCTGCAAGCCCTTCTTTTTTGTCTAATCAGGCAGAGGCCTAGTCTCGAACCCAATGCGACTTGGGCTCTCCAGCTTATAAAATCCCAGTTAAAGGAAAGAAAGGAACCCTGGCTTCAGAGCGATTCATCAATGAAACTGAACGCGTTTAGTTCATCTACTGCTTTACTGTGTTTAAGAGCAGTCACTGTCAATAATCTCTGAAATCTGCTGATCGCGTTCAGTTTCTTTTGGTGGAATTCCTTTGCACCCTGAGTGATTAACAATAATTTACAGTTCTATGCACCATCTCTTATATCTTACCTAACCCATGTTCTTCTGCTGTTCCAGGTATAGCGGGTGCTCCGGTGGGTGAGGCGGGGGGCGGCGGCGCGGAGCTCCCCCTGCCGCCGATGTCCTCGTTCAGGGCTGCGGCGCCTCACCACTCGCCCACAGATCCCATGCTCGTCGCCAAACCGCCGTTACAACCTGTAAGTGGAGAAGAACCCTTTGCTCTTTTCTGTCAATTAAGATTCTGCCAATAGACGCTGTTGTTTTGAGTCAGAATTGATCTTAATGTACTAGCATAGTTAAACTTCTTTAACTAGATTACCAGAGGTTTCAGATGCCACCAATAAAAAAAAATAAGGAAAGGTAAGGTATATGTGATTCCAAAAATGCCAAGCATCGATAAAGCCAATTAAATGCACAATTTTCAAGTTCTTAACTTCTTACAGTGCTGTGAGGTTCTTTTGGTAGTTGAACGGCATTGTTTATGGAAATTGTATTGAAAAAAACCAGAAAAACGTTGGTTCGGATTGAAACCGCGCGCAAAAATATCTATGTACAATATGTACATCTATATTGTATCATCACGCACGCATTTGACAGGAAATGCCGCCAAAATACTGTGTTTATCGTCAAAAGATGACTATATTAGACCTGACGTCATCATAGCTGAATGCACTGGTTCCTCGCACCCTCAATTCGGTTTCCCCTCTTCACAGATGTACGGCGGCTCAGCGAGCACTCCGGGCGTGGGCGCGGCGGAGGCCGGGAGCCTCTCGTCGTACGGCTCGTCCCCCTCCACGCCCGTGCACTCCCCGCCGCCCCTGCACGCGCGGCTCTACCCGCCGCTCAAGCACCACCACCACAACGGACAGGTAGATAGAAGTTCCAAGAGTAGTAGCAGGATGGAGAAAGTCAATGGAGATAGTGGCTAATCTTGACGGAGACCAGTCAATTACGCAAGGGATATGCGCAGACACGGGTACCTCGTCCCTCTCATGGTTTTGCAATGGTATAGCAGACAGCGGTGGAATAATTAGGGTAGGCGAGCAAAATACCAAGGATCACCAAATCTTGAGTAGGATACCGTCAGGTTAGGTTTTTGGAGCAAAGCAGCTGGTAACAGGTGGATGAAGGAGTGTAGCCAAAGAACGAGTAAGGCATGTGGCGCAGTCAGAATGTAACTGAAAGAACATCAAGTTCTTTTTCCAACTATGTTCGGACCGGCTTCCAGCCTAAACGGATGCAGCTAAATTCCACTATTTTACCGGAGCAAGCACCTGTGAGTGTGACCGGCCTAACTGATCTCCAAAACTAGTTACTGGGATTTTGGGAAAACTGGTTTTGAACTTTCTGGCTTCTGACAAAATCTACAAATGAGAGTTGAGACTAATGGCTTAACGTGTTTTCCGAGACATGAAGGGTCTTAATATGTAATGTATGTGTAAACAACAACAGCAACGACATTCATTTATTTCGAGGCAACTTTGGCCCATAGATACATACCTTACAGACTAATACGTAAAATTTCAGTACGGCGTCTTTTTATTAATTACGAATAGGAATTAATAAAAAACAAAAGACACCGAACAAAAATTTTACAACACGCAGTCTTTTCTTCCTCCTGAAAAGTTACTTACGAGGTTTTCACTCTAAGGCGTCGGTATCACCTATCCACGGAGCAGCCGCGGCAAGCATAGCTTAACCATTCAATCGACCTGTGTACCTGATATTGTTTAGCCACGAGCTCCACTGAACCTGGAACCCTTCTCCTTATATTTTCAGCAATCAAACTGGGTATCGTCCGGCGTGTCGTCTCCCCCCTCAGCGTCGACGCCGCACGCGCTGGCCGCGCCCGTGCTGCCCAACGGCCACCACGCGCCCATGCCCGTGTTCCAGCCCAACAATATGGTGAGTGGGGGCGCTGTTACTTGTGCACTGGGGAGGGTGTAGTGGGGGGTTGTGGTGGGGATGTGAGTTTTACTTTAGTAAAGTTCGGATGGAGAGTTCCCCGTATGTTTTTAAATTTGACAGGGCTAGTAATGATTAGAATGAGATAGGTATATTTTGTCATAGTTAGTGATAGTTTTAAACCCGTTTTATTAATATTTCACGATGTAGCAGCTGAGCAAAAATCTCAAAAAAGAGTCCATAAAATAGAAAGTGAATTTTGTAGATGTTACAACAAAAAGTCAGATTTTTAAAGGCGTATTTTGAGTTAGTAGACAATTCAGAATTGTAGAACTAAAAAACTGAACTTTAACTGAATTTTCGTTAAAAATAGGTATGTATGTAGTGAATTGGATCCCCAATTTAATCATAGTAGATTTCAATTACCAGGTTCTAGAATGAAAAGGTTAGCTAAAATAGTATCTAGTGCTAGTAAATCATTTCAAAATCAACCGTAGTTATGGTAGCTAAGGTTCACAATTCCACCACAACATTCACCCCACATGTAAATAAATACAAGATATAAACTAATTTGATACATTTGCTTGCCACTTGTACCTTTAGCCAGCATTTTACATTAGCCCCTCGAAAACTATGGAGTTAAAGGAAGTACGAACACTCATATATCTTAGTTATAAAGCTTATAGACATTGCAATACCTGTTGTGCCTCATATTCGTGCTAAACAAAAGTTGAACAACATTGTTTCAGCAACATGTTTTGTCAACCCGCGCTTACATCTAAACATGTATTCAACATGCTAACAATAGCTATAACAAGTTTTAAAGACTAGTTTTATCCAAAATTTAGCAAAAAGAATATATAATGAAAATAATTAACAAAAACATGTTTGAAACAACTTCAATACATGTTTTATACACAACATATTTTTCATTCGTCGAGAACAAAAATTTGAAATGAGCCGAAATTGCAGTGTTTATAAACTTTTAAAGCAAATGTTGAAAATTAGTCATTTTAATATATCTCCGGCTTCTGAAAGTATTTTCTTTGTCAAATGTATCATGACGTTTGACAGCAGATTCTTCAGATACTAGATCTGGCTTTCAAAATCTGTGAAAAGTCCTGAAAATATATTATTATGTAAGCATGTTTCCCTTTTCGCATGAATGTAACTAATTTTACGGTTTTCCCAATATAGTCGAGTGCAGTTAGACAAAAAGGTGGAACTAAGTTTATAGTGATCGGATTTTCATGAGATTTTTTTTATTAAGTTCCTGGAAAAAGTATCAGTTACTAATTACAAAATAATTGTTAGTCTTCGTGTATTTTAAAAATAATTGAAGAAAATAGAAAAAGTTCAAAAAAACTTGAAATAGGCATTTCATTGAAAACAATGAACAAATAAACAGACCAAATTGGCATTTAATGGATGCACACAGGTCACACTATTACTCCACCATATAAATTCGTCGAATTTCAAATTATTCATGAACGAAAAAATAAAAAAAAAGTAAAATAAAAAAAGTCGTATGCGGCAGATTTTTTTTTTTTTTTACTTTTTTAAATCCAACTACTATAAACTTCCTTCCACCTCTTCCTGGCTACTCGCACTCGGCTAATAAAATTTTAATTTGTTATTGAAATGTTTTTCTTTTTTCCAATGAATCATTTGATGCTTTGGGTTTTCTTTTCTTTTTGTTTTCTGAATTAATATTTCTCGAAATGTAATACGAACTTTATGGAAAAATATTTTTACTATTACATGGAATAATCGGCACATAAAATAATGTTTTGTTAAACAAATACTCTTGTTTTTGCCAAAAATGATAATATTTTGAATATATTATTTAAATTATAAAGCAAGCCAAGTCAAAAAAAAAATAGTTGCCAGCTTTAAAAAAATGCATTATAACCTTTGTTTATAAAGTTTGTGTTATATTTTATTTGTACATTTTTGTTGTGTTTTATGTTGTGTTTAATAGTCAGCGAGAAGTGAGGGCTCGCGCCATAGACTTTTCTTTATGTTTTTAGTTCTAGTGATGTGTAGTTTGGTAGTTTTTAAAAAAAAAACAATAGTTGCATTGGTAGATTTTTTGTCGATTGGTTGTTGAATGAATAATTTTTAAACTTTTAGAGACATCAATGCAATACGGTTTGTAAATAAAAATAGAATCCTAAAGAAAAATGTTTTTTCAACTTGGCTAAGTTCCCCAGTAACTGTTTATCTGAAGTGAAATTGTGTAATAATATTCCCCAAAATGTGATTTTCTTTGTCATAAAATTGCTTTTACTACTTAAACAGTATGTTTTCCTGTTATATACAAAAAATTTTACACCGAACACCTCGGTTTCCATCTCACAAAGTGTCTCTCAATTCTGTCAACCATCTCGCCGTTTGTTTCCATCCGGTATACCGCGTTTCGATTACCTTACTATAATCCGCGACATTCCACCCCACAAGTAACAACTTTTCACTTCTTAAACACGTTATTCCACATTGTAAATGACTCAATACTCGAATTATTTATTTTACATTTGGTGGTTACTTACAATATTATAAGATCAATGTAGATCCTGCGCAGATCAAAAATAGTAGAAATTGAAGGAGAGACACAACTTTCCACCATAATACACAAAAACTTATTAAAAAAAGCAATTGCTAAATAAAAACTAAAAAAATGTGCGTCTCGGGACGCCAGACTGGCGCCGTAACGCGTTACGTAACGAAGCGGTTTACCCTCCCATAAGAAGTTATCACTTCAGAAAGTTTAAACATTTCTACATCTTAAACTGCGTTTATCAATGCCGTATCCACGATGTTCCACCTCGCAAACGTGTTTCCACCTCGGAATCATGTTTCCATCCCCCCCATGTTCAGTCTATGCGCGGGCCCCCTCGCTATAACCTCCGCTTGGTTAGGGCGCGCCGGCCGAGCAGCGCCAGCTGGACGAGGCTATGGTCTTCCTGAGGGATCACTCCGACTGTGTGAGTATGATCGTGACTTTGTATGGGGGTCTTATGCTGTGGGTACATCTGATGCTAAAAGTTATTTTGACTTTTTAAATCTTGTTTTATTTTTTAAACTGTTTAAACTAACCTAGTATAAAAGATTTTGGCATGTCAATTTATTCTATAAAAAAATCTGGGAAAAATCAAGCCTATTTCGTTTAAGCTAGTAAATACCTACAGCATATAAACTCTAGTTATTTTTGTTCATTAAAATATTTTGTGTTATTGTCCCCTAAGAAAGCGAAAATAATTGAATACTACTAGAAATAAGCACTCGAATCTACTGACATTAGTATCAACAGGAGCTTTACAAGATGGCCACTAGTCTCTTAAAAAAGATATTTAGTCTATGGTACAGTAGTTTTTTTTTTCGTACATGGACAATAACACTAAGTATTATATTGTAAATATGTATGTATGTATAGTATTAGCAGTTATGTGGCATGGTTTTATGCTGTTTGTTCCTTTATTTGCGTTTGTACGTGATTCTTTTGGTTTTTCCTATTCGTGTGTTAACATTGATAAACTTACAAAATCACAAACTACTTTCTAGGTCTTATTGAATCTGTTTCTCAAACTCAAAAGCATTTATTTCAATTAGACCCTTACAGACGCTTTGAACGTCGGAAAAAAAAAGAAGGCTAAGCTACACAGACACAAGGCACAATAAATTGTCAAAGTACTGTAGTTGCCTATTCCAAAGCGTAGATCTCTATGGAGAAGAATGGGCAAGAAACTCCATAGACACTCTTTTCAATGAAAATAAAATTTTCTCAGGCACAATTAAATAAAAAAAAAATTTTTGTAGGTACACCATATAAATTCCTAAAAGCCGCCTTTATGCAGACTTAGACGGCAAAACGGTATAACTATATCGTGTTGAAAACTAAATTACTGTGGTGCCTGCGTCTCTGCCTTTATACTTACTGGGAAGTTTCTATTATAGAGTTGTATGTTGTTGGCAGTGGCGAAGATTCCATATAACTCGATTCCTACCGGCTTCCCTTTGAAAAATGGCACAGTCAGTATTCTATAGACAAATAATATAATCACATACAAGACATATACTCCGGCTTATCCCTTACAAAAATTGATCCTTCGCTACTGGTTGTTGGTATAGTACCTAATGTGTTGTTGTTACACGACAGGGAGCGCGCATGGAGGAGCGGCTGGACGACGCCATCAACGTGCTCCGCAACCACGCGGAGGCGCCCGAGCTGTACCCGCAGGACATGCACCACCCGCACCAAGCGCACCAAGCGCACCAAGCGCCGCCCGGTAACTAGCCAAGTTTATTTGCTGACTTCACTACAAGGGGCGGGTTGGTCCCTCAAACTACACACTGTTTTTTCTCGTCATTCCTGGCTGGCGTGCACACAGTTTTAAAACACGTTAACTGCCAAGATATATTTTCTGTACCATCCAAATTTCATTTCTTACGTATTGATTCTTGGTTTATATTGAATAGTTATGTATAAAAAGTGTTCCCTTTTCTTTATTTGGATAAAAAACGGTATAAAAAACTACGTGCCAGGTGGCGCACTGCGATCAGTTTAATTTGATGCTTCGGTGTCAGTCACTGGTGCCTGACATGGCCTGAACAGATAGTGAGTGTGTCAGGCACCGGTGCCTGACATGGCAGTTAACGTGATAATCTCCGATAATCACCCCAGCGGTGTTAGTAGTGGTGGTACTTTTCTTACCCTTAGTACTCTCAAAACTTCTCCACATAATTTAAAAGTTTCTGAGCAGTCAAGAAGCAGCAGTAATCATGAAAATCATTAATATAACCCTGTAAGTCCATTTAACCCTATTGAATGATGTTTTCATGAAATATTCATTGAATAGGGTTACATGAACTTAGGGGGTTGTATTGATGATTTTCATGATAGTAATTCTGTAACCACACACGTGTTACTGGCGCGACTCATTTTCATCAACATACAACCTGACACTGACCTGCAAATTACAAAAAACGTAAGAAATTTTGAATTTCGCGGGCCACCCTGACGCTACCACCTAAATATCCGTGATGTCTGTAAAGTTTCGCTAACTAATTCAAAATGATGATGTTAATGTGAAACAATTAGTTTAATAATTGTAATGACGTTGTTCCAGTCCGCGGCATGGGCGGCGCGCTGGCAGCGCTGCACGCGGAGCCGCCCATCAAGATGGAGCGCCACGTGCTGCCCAACACCAGTACGTATTGTTTCTCTGGTAGCCGCAAAAATAATAATGCAATCGAATATCGGGAAATGTTCAATTTCACACGAGCATAGGTTTAAAAACTCAAACTCAACGATATAACATCGCCATGCTCGGACGAGCAGGACGGTGGGCAACATGGATTTAAAGTTCCAAAATTTTTACACATTTTTTAAAAGTACTACATAGTTTTGAATATTGTTACTTTACTTATGACTCCTGTTCTATTCAATTCGTCCAGCAGCTCAATGTTTTGAGTTCGTTACATTAAATCCTACCGTAAACCCTGGTTTTTTAGACCATTTTTTCTTTTCAATTCAGACAGATTTTTTCGGTAATAATTTGTGCGCAGTGTTTCTTAGTTTTATGTACAGATTGCTTAGTTGTGCGGTTGTGTTTGTTGCTTTGTTGTATTTACCTCCCGACCGTGCTGCCCTCGGACCACATATTGCCATCACATTATTTAATTATACTTATGATCATATCCCCCCTTTCCAGAGAAACGCAAAGAGCCTCCGGACTCAGGCGTGGAGTCGAAGCCGTCATCATCAGGCTCGGCCGACGCGCTCGCCAACAAGCCGCCCAACTCCAAGCGCTCCAGGCGATAGTGAGTCTTATTGATATCATCTATAATGTCTAGATAGCGGTGGCGAAGGCTGAGAGATAGCTTAAAAGTTAAAGGATAAAGAGTTAAAGATGTTGTAATGTATCTTCGCCACAGCTACAATTTATTTTCTTCATATTTGTCAGAACTGAAGTGACATAACTGAAATCAATATTTTATTAAAATATCGAAAATGGAATTAAATTTAAGGATGCCACTTTTGTTCTGGCTGTTCATAAAACTTCTAAAAAATAAAAAATGTGATCGTATTTGATTTAGCTTCAGTCAGTAATTTATTAATAAACTTTGATGTATATTTCAAAAATTCAAGTATAAGATTTTATAGCGATTTTGTGCCGCGTTTACTTACAAAAAAAAAAAGATGTACCTAAAAATCAATCTTAATATTCGACTCGATCTACTTTTACATGTGAGTCGCTAATCAAGGCACCATTTAAACTGTAATCGGTAAGATTGGCCGATCGATGTAAACTAAGTGTGGGTGCGGTCCCAAGCTCCAGCAACCCCGCCATGCCGAGCTGCTCGTCGGCGGACGAGGACGACCTGGACCCCGACACCAAGGCGGCGCGCGAGCGGGAGCGGCGCCAGGCCAACAACGTGCGCGAGAGGTGCGCCCGGGACTTCTCGCTAGAGCTTGTCGGTTTACATTAGACTCATTGCCCGAACAAACTTTGCTGAAATTGGAAATTTCGTTACCCTAAAGTAGATTCTCCCCTACATACTTTCTTTTTCTACCCTTGTCGTAACTCGATAATCTTCGGCTTACCGCTCCCTACAAAACGGTACTGCCAGCCGCGAAGTCACGTGACCGCGTCCATACGATTCTAGTTTTGAGTTCTGACACCTGAGGACCGGCTTATTTGGCGCCTCATGTTGCTTTATTTATTGACATGAAAAATGTTGTCATTTTTTTATACTGTGAAGATTACTACTATTTAGATACCCACAGATGTGTATATAATATATATACTATT
Source organism: Lycophotia porphyrea (assembly GCA_950005105.1). Taxonomy (NCBI): domain Eukaryota; kingdom Metazoa; phylum Arthropoda; class Insecta; order Lepidoptera; family Noctuidae; genus Lycophotia; species Lycophotia porphyrea. The sequence continues at coordinate 634,940 of OX465410.1, read as the reverse complement.
TGCTAAAGTGGATACCTAGACACTAAGTAGAGTGCCTTGTCCCCAAAGGGAAGCTGGCAAGAATCGGCTTCTTAGGTGTCTTCGGCCCTGCTAGCTAAATCGATTTATCGCCCCCGAAACCCTCTGCATACAAAATTTCATGAAATTCGTTGGAGCCGTTTCCGACATCCAGATTATATACATTTAAACAAGAATTGCTCGTTTAAAGGTATTAGATAGATTACCAGTACTCGTAATAAAATTCATGTTAGGGTCATAAAATTACTTTTAATTTTGACAAGGGTAGCTTAATTCTAAATTCAGTCAATTCAAGATACAGAATATTTGGGTAATATCTTATGTAAGCTGACAGATCAACTCTATTTTCATTTCTTACTTTAAGACTTATCAGTTCCATAGGAGACAATTAGAAGATTTTTCTTGTTTATTTTATTATCCCTTTTGGAACTGATACGTTTTTGAAAGGCAGGTATAGTGGCACTTGCACTAATGGTGATTTTATATAGTAAATAAGTATTTTTTCTCGTTCGCACATGCCACCGTATTTGTTTTTTTTTTTTTTCTTAATAATTCATTTGCACACGTCAGCTTACCATGGTAAACATATATATTACGATTTCCTTTGGTATTCATCGCTTAACCATTACTGAATCTTCCGTACTGTTTATTTCGTATTTTTGCCGTGATTCACTGTTTACCATGGTTTTTTGCCGGAAATATCAGTGGACTTATTTGACGTATTTTAGAAAGCTAACTATGGAATAACATAATATGTTGCATGCAGAGTTTTACTAGCTAATTTAGTTTGACCCTCTATAGCTGGTAAACGAGGTTATAGTATGAGTCTTAACATAATATCACGCCTGTAATCCCAGAAGGGTTAGGCAGAGATGTACCTACATTTCGCTATATATTTTAGTATGAGTCAAAACCAGATATTTCCTTTGCACACACATTTATCACATGGTATACAGGGTGTAAACAGACTCTTCACGAAGCCGTCAACCAAGCATTATGTACATCAAACTAAGTAACTACGCAAAAATTAGTGATGGGATACGATTTTTTTTTTTGGCTGAAAAATCATGTTTTACGGTAGGACTCCATGTAACTCACTCATAACATTGTGCGGATGGATTGATTAGTAAGGGGGTCGTGGAGGTGTTTAAAGTAAAAATCCTACATTAAAAAAAATGTATTTAAAAAAAATCTTGTGAAAATGTTGGAACTTTGACCCCCAATATCTCCGTAACTAGAAGGTTCCCAAGTATGGTCTAGAACAAAAAAATGATCGCAATGACGTTAAGAGTCTTTTTACACCCTTTATAATCTGTTCATAATATACTAACATTGTGTTATAGTTTCAGCCGCACTCATTCTAACAGGGTCACAGTGTGTACAATGTCCTCTATTTTATGCCTTATGTCCTTTTAAATAAAGCTCTTTTCTGTGTGGTACTCCTAGGTAGGCGGAAGGTAAGTCTTAGAACAAACTTATTGATCGGAATTAAAATATGCCATTTTTTGCAGAAAAAATATGAAGTATATTGTAGCATGTTGTAGTGAATAACTTTCCGGAAACTATTGGCAGTGTAGTTAATAGAATTTACAAGAAAAAAAAACGAATAAGCAATTGACGAACGAACGACGGGGGCGCGGTTATTGATCATTATTTTGCTGCGGAGTTATTTTAAAACTTATATCTTCCAAGACATTCATTGTAATCAAATGATGTAATATTTAATTTTATTCAAAATTAAATACTTGTGAAGAATAGCGTATTTATTTGGATAAGGATCTTCTTCTTAGCGTATCGATGGCAAAAAGTCTAAATAGTATGTTTAGCCCAAAACTCAGCCACGCGAACCCCGCTCACTGATGCAGTAAATAAATCATCAAGAGCGCAGGTCGGGCATGCAGTGCAAAATGGAAGGTGGGTCATTGTTTGTGGGGAGACGCCGCATAATAATATGCACTTGAGGTCTGAGCCGTCCATGAACCCCCATTTGCAGAGATTGTCTTTAAGGATTAAAACCATGTTTATAAAAACACAATCGCAAATAATGCATTTTTTCAAGAACTAATTTGATTACCATAAAAAAGGTTACAGTGAGTCAACTTTAAAATATAGTTATATGCTATCGCGAACTTTTGTTACAACTTTTTGAGAGGAACAATTCCGTCCTACATGATTGTTCCGTAACAACTGAACCGTTTACACAGCGCACGCAACGAAAGCTCTCAAAAATAATATTTTTTCCCTGTTTTTGCAACATTTTTCATTGATGCTCCGCTCTTATGAGTCGTAGCGTGATGTTATATATGCCTTCCTCGATAAATGGGCTATCCAACAGTAAAAGAATATTAATATTTTTTTTCAATTCTAATCAGTACTTCCTGAGATTAGCGCGTTCAACCAAACAAACAAACAAATTCTGCAGCTATATGATATTATAAGTATATATTTATACAGGGTGTAAAAAGATTCTTTACGAAGCCGTCAATCAAGCATTATTGCTGGGAAACGACTTTTTTGTGGGGTAAAAATTACGTTTTACGGTAGGACTCAATGTAACGCATTCAAGACATTGTACTGATGGATGGATTGTACGGGGATCGTAGAGGTGTTAAAAATTTCACATTAAACATATATTTGGAAAAAAAGTTGAAACTTTGACCCCCAATATCTCAGTAACTAGAAGGTTCCCAGGTATGGTCTTCAACAAAAAAATCATCGCAATGAAGGGGGGGAGGAGCCTGTCAGTTTCGTTAAGAGTCTTTTTACACCCTTTATATGATGTCACATAAACATTGATATAAATACTCCAAATGTAAATACGTCTAAACATCTACAGACCATTAACCAACTCATCATCATCTCTTGTTCACACATGACAATGGCGCCATATTAACAAATCATTAATACATCCGCTTATTAATAATCAGTTATAGGGCATCATCAGCTTGGACACTTGTCGGAGGCACTTGAGCTTTTATTGTGTGCGTGTACTTTTGTTTCACGTTTGCATTCCGATATCTGTGTTGGCAAGCTTCGTTCGCATTCCGATATCTGTGTAGGCAAGCTTCGTTCGCATTCCGATATCTGTGTTGGCAAGCTTCGTTCGCATTCCGATATCTGTGTTGGCAAGTTTCGTTCGTATTCCGATATCTGTGTTGACAAGCTTCGTTCGCATTCCGATATCTGTGTTGGCAAGCTTAGTTTACACACAACTACATTTTACTGATCAATATTAGGATCACACGGCAAATCCCGTAGGATTTATTTATGTGCAGGTACACACTGACCGACTGACATTGCACAGCCTTTTTATATAAGTGGGGAACTTTTATTGCATTCGAGGCGGAAGTCACACCCGAGCCGCAGGTGAGGGTATTATGGAGCTGAAAACTGCAGAAACAAATGACCTGGTGTATCAAACGACATTTTTCAATACACTTTCGAAAAACAAAAGTGTTTAATAGAACGAAAAGTATTTTTGTCATAAATTATTTGGAAACAATGATTAAATTTGCGTTTTTTTCCGCGCTCTCGCCAGGAAGTGTATGGAAATATTTTTGATATTCGTGGGGAAACTTTGCTATTGCATTTGAGGCTCGGGTGTGATGGAGCCGAGGACTGCAGTAACAAATCCCCACGCGTATCAAACGACATATCGTCGGGGATAATGCAAAGCCGCGAATCTACCATAGGTAAAGGCCGCGTATCTGCATTTGATCTAATTTTACAGTGGCAGGTTAAAACTGTATAATATCGTTATTTTAAGGGCAAATGGCCTCATTTTTACGTAGATAGCAATAATTGCTGTTTTCTTTTTATTTTTACCATAGATCATCCGTTACAATGATTAATTTAACCGCCACGCTACGCGGAATTATCCAAAGCTAGATACGCGGAATTATCCAATGCTAGATACGCGGAATTATCCAATGCTAGATACGCGGATTTGCACTATCCCCGACGATATGTCAATACAGTACACTTTCGAAAAAATAAAATATTAGAGCGGAAGGTATTTTTGTCAAGAATTATTAGGAAACTATGATTTAATTTGATTTTTTCCGCGCTGTGCTTTCCCAAGGTTGAAGAAGAAGCAAAGGTGTGATGCCGTTAAACAGCCTAATATCATCATCTGCTTAGCCTTTACCCAAATATGTTGGGGTCGGCTTCCAGTCTAACCGGATGCAGCTGAATACCAGTATTTTACATGGAGCGACTGTCTATCTAACCTCCACAACCCAGTTAGTACTGGGTAATACGTTACCCTTTGGTAAGACTGGTTGCCAGACTTTTTGGGCCACTGACCTGAAACGTAAACAGTCTAATATAAAAAATAGAAAATTCAAATATTTTTGAATTTAGGTCACAAATAAATGTTAATCTGTCATAAAAGTAAATATTTGTTTTAAATAATCATTTTATCTATGATATTCTATTTTTAAACCCAATTTAAATACTCATAAAATATTTACGCCGTAAAGATGCATATCTCTTTGCGAGATTAGAAAAAAACAATTTGGACTTAGTTTAAGTTAGTTATTAGTAAGTTATTTCCGCACGTGTGTGGAAAAATATTGAAAATCCACGTGTGTGAAATACACTGCTTGTTGAACCTAACCGGAGTGCAATATGAACCAGTTTTCGAGAAAGTGTATTGAAAAAGAATTTGCTTCTAATATTTTACAAAACTACTAATAGCATTTACGTTGCCTATTATTTAGCCCTATGTTTTTTATTTGACTGAAAATCACCGTCTATGAATATCACTAAATAACCACGTGATGAATGCCAACGCGCAATGAATGCTATCACTCACACTCACCGCACGAAAGAAGCTCAGGTGCATTAGTCTCTAGTTATAACTAAGCTAGCTGTAAGAACAGGGTCGGCTGAACTCTCTCGCGCGCCGCCTTCGTCGACGGGAACAATGACAGGTTATGTTTCTTTATTTAATTCTTCTTTATTCCTCCTCTTCTGGCTCTCCATCCCAGCTCCTTTACTGTAAAATCTTTTTCAATACTGTTTTTTTGTCTATCTTCGTATGAAGATATAATTCGGATATAATTGAAGCTGTACAGTTTAGATAACTAAATTATATCACTTAATTCAAACCGTTATTTTATTCGATCAACAATAACTCTAGATAAATTAGGAAACTAGTATTAGGAACAAAAATACATCGCAAATGTGGCCACGTTTGCACACACTTATACATTCAATATTTCTTACAACGCAATGTACAAAAAAGTTTTATAATATTGCTACGAGTTGGTTAAGGGATAAATTAAAACAATACCTATTAAATGAATCTGAATCAGACATCCAATAATTATGCAATTACCAAGAGATTTTGCTAAATGTAACTCTTAAACAAACAACAGCTCAATTTTCGCCCCAAATCTCCCCTCCTAATTTTGACCCTAAATCCCCCAATTTTCACCCTAAAGCTCCCTCCCATATTTTGACCCCAAATCCCCAAATTTTCACCCCAAATCTACCCCATATTTTGACCTTAAATTCCCCAATTTTCACCCCAAATCTCCCCTCCATACTTTGACCCTAAATCCCCCAATTTTCGCCCCAAATCTCTCGCCCATATTTTGACCCTAAATCCATCAATTTTCACCCCAAATTTCACTCCAAATACTCCAATTGTCACCCTAACTGTCACCCCAAATCTCCCTAATTTTCAACACATATCCCCAAATTTCACCCAAATTCCACCAATTTTCATCCCAAATCCTCCTAAAACCTCAAACCCACCTCTATTTTCACTTGCCTCTCATTTTCGTCTCCAATCCTTAGATTAATAGACTTAGAGTTATTAATAAAAGAAGCTCCCAACTTAACCCATACATCTGGGCACCAGTTATTCGTCAGCGGACGAAGGTGACGACGAGGCCGACCCTCAAGCCAAGGCCATGCGAGAGAAGGAGAGGCGGCAGGCCAACAACGCCAGGGAGAGGTAAGACAGAGATGGGGATGACGTGCACTGGGGAGAAGGGCGTGACCACAGATAGAGTACTTTTAATGCACACACATAACGTGAGGAATCGGCTTAAGCAGGTTAGGAAGAGCATTTTGTCTTTACAGTAAAAGCGAATATTCCGACGCGGGTTCGCATGGCGTAGTCCGCACAAGGCGAATGATTTTACCGCTTTTGAAGTAAAAACTTCTTTAGGATTTGTTTTTTTCTTCGTTGTGATTTGTAAGTCGATGAAACGAAAAAGCGACAGTAAAAAGAGACAGACACATAAATTCATAAGATCTAACGTCGGAGAGAATGAGATAGGAAGCATTATACAGTGTTTATCTTGAAGCCAACATTTTTGAAGGTTTCATTTCTACCACGTGTGAATTGCACACTTTTTCTTTTTTTTTTCTGGCATATTTTTTTCTTGTGTTTAGCGCAGCCTAGAAGGTGGCGAGACTAAAAATAAATACTCATACACAAGAGAAAACGCTTTGTGTGTATCATTTTGTTTGTGTCCACGACTCTTGCGCACAGGCTATACAAGGTGTAACATAATAAACGCAAGACCTCCTGTGTTGGCTCTCGGACCAAGAAACTGATCAACTTTTGTTATAGGAGTCATTGAAACTCGCAAAAAAAAATAGACTTTGTATAGGAACTGACGCGATCAGCTGATCAACATGTATGGTAAAACTAAAAAAAAATGAATTTCCAAAAGTCATAGAACAAAACTTGTTCAGTTTCATGGTCTGAGACACCACACCAGAGGTCCTGCGTTTATTATGTTACTCCTTGTTTAATAGCCAAATCACCATCGATATTTTCTAGATCCATTCAATGATTGAATCTCAAAAATTAGTGATAAACGAAATTTGATCTAGTAGAAAATCCATTGTGACTTAACTCCCTTTTATATAGACTTTTCATATTGTGTATTTGTATAGTTTTTAGTGAAAAGATATACAATATTTATTTCAGGAATTTTACACACTGTGACCCAATATTATCATGCTTTTAATCATTCGCGGATTCTAATACATGCTGTAGTTAAATCATTTTAAAAAAGTGTGTCATGTACTGTGTGTAATAAAAATAGTGTAATCACAACCAGTTTAAATACTCAGGAAATGTAAATAAGCAATTTAAAATAAAAAATTGTGCGTGGAGTCCCTCCGCGCGGAAGAAGTGAAACTTTCTTTCTATTCCCCCTCCCCAGGAGCGTTGAACGTTTAACGCAACAGTGCTTTCATATCCCCTCCATGGTAGCGTTAAACGTTTAACGCAACCTTGTTGGAAGTCGCATTAGAAGTTTCAATTCAATAACACTGAATACTGCTAAATTCAGCACAGCAAAACACACTTTTCTAAAATGACATTTTATAAGTCAGCCTTTAACCCCATCTAAGTTGTCTCTGCATATATCCACAGGATAAGAATACGAGACATAAACGAGGCTCTGAAGGAACTGGGCAGGATGTGCATGACCCACCTGAAGAGCGATAAGCCGCAGACCAAGCTGGGTATACTCAACATGGCCGTCGAGGTCATTATGACCTTAGAGCAGCAAGTCAGAGGTAAGAACATCATCATCATGATTCAGATGTACCTGAGGGGGTATTCAGATGTACCTAACCTGTATTGGGAGTGCAAATAATATTTTTTTACCCTTTTTTATACAATAATGTTAAAAAAACCTGTCTAATTTGGAAGGGGCATACCTATAGGTATTGACATTACGAAATGGTTTCTGTTTCTATGGTCAAATATGACACTAGAAGTAATTTGTCTAGAAAACTGAGGACCTTTCCCCATCTCAGTTGGGCGTCGGTTTAACATGGAGCGACTGCCTATCTGAACTCCAGAACCCAGTTAGTACCGGCTAATACGATACTGTAGTAAGACTTAGTAAGTCTGCCGACAAACTATCCTGCAGTTTGGCAGAAGATTTTTGTAATACCCACATATGTTATATATATAGAAACTTAAAATTTATAAAGTAATAAATAATAAAAAAAAAAAAAACAAAAAACAGATTGGTCAGACTTACGGGCCACTGCCTGCCTGTAACGACTGTCAAAGATCTACATATGACAGCCGGGACCAACTGCTTAACGTGCTTTCCGAGGCACGGAGGAAACTCGGTATGTAAAGGGCGGCCACCCATCCACGGGCCAATATAGGCAAACGTGGCTTTACCTTAAGCTCGACCCAAGCTTAGTTACTATTTAACCACGAGCTCCTTTGAAGTATCTAATAAATCCCCTAATCATTTACAGAACGCAACTTAAACCCCAAAGCAGCGTGTCTAAAGCGGCGCGAGGAGGAGAAAGCGGAAGAGGCGCCCAAACTGCTGCCCGCGCCCTTACAGCACTACCAACCCATGCCGGTGAGTGCAGTACAGTCGTGCTTCCGGGCGGGCACTGCCTGGGAGAGGAACTTGTGTACATAATAACAATTTCCTAGAGACGTTTACAAGGCTTGCCTTTTAATTTCCCAGGGCATGGGCCAGTTACCCGGCCAGCCGCCCACGGGGCCGCCGCCCCAATAGCGACGCGCGCCGCCCTGCGCCCGCGCTACGCACTGCGCCACTCGCGCTACGCACTGCGCCACTCGCGCTACGCACTGCGCCACTCGCGCGACGCACTGCGCCACTCGCGCGACCCGATAGTCGCCACTCGAGCGCAACTAGACAGTTGCGACTAACGTGTGCAAGGATATTATGTTTTGTTTAATGGTTTGCGTGTGTTTGTGAGTGGCTTGACGGATTTAAATGTGAGTAACTAATGTTTTTAATCATTTTTGTTTTTTTTTAAATGAAAATCTAGTCATTTCTGTCGCATTTTAGTCAGAAATGTGTAGTTAAATTATTATTTATTGTGTTTATTTTTTGTTAAAGTGTTAAAAATTTACTATCTATAGAATTAGCTGATTATTCCGTCTTCTAGTAAAAATATACAGAGTAATATTTTTTACCAAGTTGCTTAATGCCAATGGTTTACAATTACTGTAAAAAAGATCTGAAATCTTGTATGAAATCGAATTGTCCATGACAATATAAAAAAAATATTTATTAAATTATAGTAACTTTTTAAATATTATCCTGTATATTCGATGTCAGTTTAAAAATCTTACATTGGTTACTCGTTTTTTTTACTTAAAAAAACACTCAGATTTGAAAAAAATAATATATATACAAAAAATCTCTCTATAATTCAACATTCAACAAATCTCACATATACACGCAAAACTTTAATCGTTGCATTTTAATTTTATTTCTTTTAATTTTTAATTTTAAAAATCCCGTTGAACGGGAGTGGGACACTGTCTTCCCAATCGGAGGAAAGCCATAAATAAGTAAAAGTTTACATTTTACTTAATCTAAGTTGATTTTTATTATAAGTACACACTTTTTTAACAGATTTTGAAGAAAATCCAAGTTTCTTATAAGTGCCCAGTGACTGTTGGGTTTGGTGGAGCAATTACTAATTTTTGACCATTTTTTGGGTCTCTATTTCCAAAAATATTTTTAACACACATTCTTAAACACTTTTTTACATTATAAATGGATCTTTAGTCTTGTTCTTCTATTTCGGGTGACTCTTGATCTATTTGTATTCCAATCTTGCCTATTTTAAATAAAAATCATAGATTTTTCTATCTTTAATCCTATTTCACTTGAATATAAACTTTATTTATCACGAATTTATTGAATTTCTAAGAACATAACAATATAATCACGACATTTTTTATTACTTTTAAACAGCACACGACTTCTTTCGGCGGTGACATCACTAAAAAATATGTAACTTTGCCTACCCATCGTATACTCGAAAAATACTCGAGTCCGCCTTAAACAATGGGTACTAAAAAACTGCCATTAGACGTCACTACAATTACGTCATCATTGGTAATTTACACTCCAAGCCCAGCTCTAAACTTCACATCGGAAGAGAGTTCCAAAGAATTATTTTAATAAAATAAAAAAAAAATACTAAAAAACTATGAAAGGGTTCTTTATTTTACATACGGAACCCTAAAAACGGTATCGAGCAGTGCGTAGTGACTTATATTTCGGACTCTGTAGTACATAAGTGTGTATATTACTAGTAAATAGGGATAGTTTTATAAAACAGAACGTAACATCGGATGAGAAAGGAGTTTATGTCTTAGATCCAAAGACATAAATAATGTAAAATATTAATTTAGTATATGTACATGTATAGGTAAGAAATGAAGATATTTTTAATTACGATGATTTTTTTTTTAGTTTTTTTCTCTATGTCGCTGCCATAGACACCACTTCAACCGCTTTATGCTGAGTTTAAGAAGCTAGACAATAAAACTATATGTTTGTTTTGTGATCCTTTCTCATACTCTTTTTTGTAAACTTGTAGAATAATTGATTTAAAAAATGAAAGTAATGATTGTGCTTGAAATAATTAGTAAAAACTTAGTACTTATTGTAATATAAATATGTTTTGTTTTAGAAGAAAAATCTACAAGTTTACAAAAAAATAGGGGTAAAAAAATGGCTGCTTACTTAAGAAAGTACTTAGGTGACACTTTTGTACCAAAACTCCAGTGAATCGTAATCGTTGACATTATTTCTGTTTTTTGACACTCTTTCGCGATCCAGGAAGATCTTCGAGTTATACGTAGTATTATTTTTTTATTATAAATAATAATTTTTCTTATTTTAGAATGTTTTCGGTAGCTAATTGCCTTGAGATCGTACTTATACATTTTTTTTTGTGTATTAAATATATTTTGTTTTTTTTTTAAATATATTTTTGTCATTTGCTATTTTTTTTTGGAGAAATGAAGGAATTATTGCATAAAACGTAATAAAAATATAGCAAATGATATTTTAATTCCGTTGAAAAGATGTAATGTTTTAAACATTTTCAGACTTGCGACTGTCGTGATTTTTGTCTTGTCATCAGTAAAGTCGCTTTTGATCGCCCGTCTGTACAGAATTGAAATATTTTTAAGATAAACCAAAGAAGCGACAACAAAAAAACAGAATCTGTATTTACTTTAATAAATATAGAAAAATCTAATTTTAAAATATATATTTTTACACAACGCTTACAACTAAAAATTGTCACTATCGCAAGTCTGAAGACAAAAAATCGCATAATTGATGACAACCTGTGTATATTTAATAAAAATATATTTACCAATGTCTGCTCAATGATTTATATAAACAATTGGATTTCTGACAAATGTTTTGGAGCTAAATTATTAAAATATTGTTATTATGTATCATGACATTTATAATTATTATTTTCGAAACTGCTATGATACGTATTGTCAACAGTTACTTCGGTAATGCGTTTAGTATAGTATCTTTAGTTGTTTCGACCTATCCGTGTCGGGGTTGGAAGGTTTTTTAAGTTTATGGATTGGGTGACTAGCTATTTTTCGCTTATATTGATTATACACAGTTTCTTGAACTAAAGTCAGTCGAAATTAAACGCAAGCCATGTGGTTCAGTTCACAATTTGTTTGTTCATTTTTTTTTGTGTTGATATTCTTTCCAGGAACCGACACATTAGAAAGATACTTTCAGCAGTTTTGTTGAAATGTTTTCTATTTATAGCTTTCAAATTAAAACAAAAAAAAATCGTGTTTGTTTCTCAAAACATAAAATACCAATGAAGTTATTAAAAAAACCGAGTGTTCTTATAAATGTGAATCATCTATTCTTTAAACTTCTAAAATCGCATAGTTCAACAAAAATATTACATTAGATTCAATGTTAAAGTTCGGGAGTTAGCATTGTATTCGATTGCAATATTACTGTGGAACTACCCGACATAAATCTATCCATTTTTAGTTGATATACTAAATGGTACTCTGTATTATATAGGTTTAAGGTTGATTTCCCCTTGAATCATTGAAGATTATGAATCGTGTATATTTCGAGAAAGCCGTATTTGTTACAATTTTCTAAAAAAAACCTTTAATTGATACTTTATTGTATTTTGATTATATTTCCTCTGATACAGAGGAAAGGTCTTTAATTTTATGAAATATTTATTTTTAGGAAATTATGATGTTTATGGCTTTTTGAATAATTGATTATTCCAAATATAATTTACGCTTGAAAATTATGAAATCAATCATTGGACTGTATAATGTCTGTATAATTTTTAATGCTGGTCATACTAATACATATTTGACGGCAGAATGTTTGCGTACCCTCCCAGTAACATAATAAGAATAGTTGACAACATATCATTTTTGTAGCACAAATTTTAATTCTAAAGAAATTATACATAATATTTAGTTTTAACTTGTTACATATATTAATATTTTTATATCATTCATTTCTCTAAACAAATAACGAGGATAATGTGTTGCCAACAATTCTTATTTTGTATAACTGGTATTTAATGTGAAAGTATCAAGATTATTTTTGTACATCTAAATTGACGTAAATGATCTTACAAAACTCTAAAAATATCTTTTTAGTATTCTACCTTTAGTTTGTAAGGCTTAACTATCACCCCTTTTAGTTTAGATTAGTTGATTCCTCTTCCATTTAGATGTAATTTCTTTTTTATTATTAATTATCTATAATTTTGTTGTCAAGCGTACTATGTAGGTCTATTATAAGTTTTTTTTTAATACGTACGCATTCGCCCTGTATTTATTCGTAACTGATGCTCAGTACACCAATGAATGGTAAAATTAGACACCTATATAACTATCCTGGAGATATTGTGTACAAAAAGAGGCTTTTTGTTATTATTTTTTTGTTTTTTATTTTCGTCAATTGCAACCCAAGCAGCCTATGTAACATAGAGCATTTGTGTTTTTTTTTTCGTTTCCTGCTCAAATGCATAGATTAAAATATAACTACAAGAAAGGTCTAATTATAATAATTAATAATATTAATTAAATATAAATGTGCCATTCATTTTGCTAACTTTGTGTTTTATTTTTCCTGTGGAAACCTTTTACAAACATGGATATTAATAAGAGATACTTTTTGGTTTTTGTCTCCATAAAATAAGATTAAAAAAAAAGAAAGAATATAATAAAAAAAAAGATGCCAAGGTCAGTGACCTTGACATCAAGTAATGGACGGCTACTATCAATGACATAAACATCAGGGTAGGGTAAGGCGAGGTTGAATTCCCTTAACCGTTTACGGGCCCAGGTTGGCCGCTGTAGAAGTAATCTGGCTGAATGGGGTATCATCGACCCGTCTCAAATACAATGCCAGCATGGAGCCCCTCTGCAGGATATGCCCCACCTTCTTCCCCATCCTGCACCTTCCAGTATTTAAACGAAGCTAACAAAAGAGCTGTGCTGATGCCTATACAGAGTGAATTTTTATAGTAAATGTCATCATGTCAGCCGAAAAACGCCGTCCACTGCTGGATATATAGACATGATAAATATAATAATTATCTGTTTTATTGAATTGTTTTTGATAAAAATACTTTCCTACTTCTTTGTAGCCAAGCTGGTAGGCGGTAACATAATGCAAACACTGTTATTTTAACAATATTTCAGGTGAATAATTATATAGTAATAATCAATAAGAAAAAGTCTTACCAAGAGGTATTCCAGTCTTACCAAGAGCCTCTTGGCAACAGGTATCGTATTACCCAGGATTAACGGTTGTGGAGGTCAGATAGACAGTCGCTCCATGTAAAATACTGGTATTCAGCTGCATCCGGTTAGACTGGAAGCCGACCCCAACATAGTTGGGAAAAGGCTAGGCAGATGATGGATCAATAAGAAATATAATAACAAATAACTCAATAATAGAAAAAGTATCAAAGTCGTTAGTTGTAGTACAGCACAGCGAACACGTGACGCCAATATTACAGAACGCAATTTTTTGATAGCCCTCTAAGGGCCGGTTTTTTAATCGCCATTTAACTTTTATCCGACGAATAAGTTTGTCATTTTGACAAATTGTCTATATAAAAACTGTCAAAATGACAAACTTATTCGTCGGATAAAAGTTAACTGACGATTGAAAAACTGACCCATACTAGGATAAATAAAACAAAAAAATTAAATAAGTGTATTTATTTAAATCAGCTCTATTAAAAGGCATTTGAGCGAGTACAGTGATCAAATTAATGGCATTTTTTTCAATAGCCACACTGAAATACACGAAAATAACGTTTAATAGATACATAATGTATGTTCATACTCCACAGTGGTTTCAAACTCAATGTTCAAGTAGAATTATTATTCCACAGTTTGGCAAATGGTTTACCAAATGTCATATTTTTTCCTATTCACAAAATCAATGTACATATTTAAGTATTTACTCTTGAAACTTCGGCTATATTTTAAAATTGAAAATCACTAATGTCATAAAATGGCTAAGTATGTAATCTGTAGCCATCATACAACAAAAAAGAAATTATAATTCTTAAAATTGTGTGAAATGATAAATACATAAACTGACACTAAAAACAATTACAATTTCATACTAACACATAATTACACAAAATTAAGGTTACGGATGAACAGAACAAATATACTTTTAAATGCTCCACAGACGACCAGAACATATTCACATAATATCCAACACATATCCTGAATACTCCTCCGATAGTCTCCCCAATCTTCTCTTGCCCGCCTATCTCCGGTCGGTCTTGCCGACTCCTCGCTTGCCCGAGAACAGATGCTTGGGCATCTTGGTGCCGATGAACCTGTCGGCTTCTCCCTTGAGACCCATCCGCTTGGTCTTCTTCGCGATGGCAACGTGAGCCATTCTCTTCGCTTTTTGTTGCATCTGTAAAAAGAAAAGTGGATTTTAGATAACATTTTAATGAAAAGCTTTAGGCGATTCATGTAAAATATTGGAATTTAGCTGCATACAGTTAGACTGGAAGGTGGCGTCAACATATTTGGGGAAAAACTCTGCAGATGATATATAAGGTAAGCTCCCATTAAATTAGATGGACAAATTTTAACACGGCTTTCAGAACGTGTAACCAAAGATACCCAAGCAAAAAAAACATTGATTAAAGTGATTTTATTTTGACCTAAAATAATAAACTATTTTTAGTGTATTTTCGTTAGCTAATTTTTTTTCTTGTAAGTTTCTAATGCGTTTTTTTTAATAATTTTTCTTTTACCATTGTCCTTATTTTGGTGGTCGGGGACCTTGTATATAAAAAGTGTTTTTTTTTAAACATAACCTCGCGTTTACAACAAGGTACAAACATGTGTACTCTCATCATCATCACCCACAACCTGACTTCACCCATGTGGCCTCCAAACGACCAACACTTCCCTTTCTAGTATTTGGACGCCACTCGGTCACAGCTTTATTCCACCTGCCATCACCGCGCCGTGCTAGGTGTCCTGCCCAACTCCGAGTTCCAGAACGCGATTTCCAATATGGAAGACCTTCGTACGTCTCCGGATTTCGACGTTTGGAACTCGGTGTAGTAGATAAAATTACATGAAACTTTTAATGGCTCTCTGTGTTACTCTACATGTACTATAAAAAAAAAAAACATGTATTTTACATGCTTGTGCATTTCAAACTTGATTATATCATAGCGGAAGAGGTGAATATAGAATTAAATTCAAAATTTTCTCTCTCAAAGACTAGTCAAAAACCTGTTTCACAAATCGCTTATGAAGGTATAAACGCGAAAGTAAAAACGTTGTATTTGCCATGGGTAATGCGCGCTAGAGTACTGACTCTGCGCGCGACCATATGACAAACTGTTACTGTAGGCCGCGCTTTGACTGATGAACAATATTTAGTATTGTACTCAGCTTCGAACGGGCCAAACTACAGTCAACCTACAGGGTTCAGAATGATGTACTGAATATGAGTAACCGTTTGTGTCGGTCTCCCTCCCAGCCTGTGTAATGCGTTTCAAATAAGAATAGGAACGTCAATGACTTCTATCCTTTTTGATGTGAAACATGATCTATAGCTGCGGGTAAAACCGATTGTTGGCGTGGCAACGCGTCACCACGTAATGTAAGGACACAACTCGAAACATTGAGTATTTGAGTTTTTGTGTTAGATGGGCTCCATATCAACTTGGCCCACTTGGCTTTCACAGAATGAGAAAAAAGACAATATTAAAGCGAATACTGTTATTGTGTCTCTTTCACATCACCCTAAAAACATCGGGTTCCCTGAATTTTGCACGATTTCCCAAAACTTGATATTTTAGAAATAGGCCTTTACTTTATTAAGGGTGCAATATATACACATGCGATATGTACTTTTACTGTGTACGGTTCTTTTATGCATATTACTTGTACAAAATAATTTCGATGTTTCACATCTGCCAGCCTATGTTCAGCAGTGGACAGCAACGGGCTGATATGATGATGACATCTGCCAGGCGTCCCGTGACGGCTAATATTTTTTTTTTATTATTATTCAAGATTATCACTAATTCATTTTTTCTAATAGTGCTCATTGCTTATGTCTCCACTTTCAGCGACCAGAACGCACAGTGCCCTTCTCTTTTCACCGAAACCCGTGTTTTCAGATAAAAGTGGCGAGACGACCTGGACTCGTACGGCGAGGGCTGGTTCGAAATGGTGCATTAAAAGAGTTCCTGGAAAACTTAGGGGAGCCCTTTGCCGAACAGTGGGACAGTATACTCTAAATAAACAACAGCTAGTATGTTTAAACCCATAAGAATACGTACAACAGTATTTCCAACGCCAGTGGTGTCTCTGGCGGGCTTGCTGACGGAGCGGCCGCGCTCGTCGGCGCGCGCGCGCTTGGCGGCGGGAGCGGACTGGGAGCGCGAGCGGGAGCGGGAGCGGGTGAAGTGCGCTTCTTTCGTTCCTGACATGTCCACACCTGAAGAAACCAAGCAAATTGTTAGTTAATGAAGGGTCAAGTCCAGCGAAACAGACAGGCTGTCAAAATATTGGCGTAGGTTTACGATGTTTTTTTGACTAAGTTATTAATGAACTGCAATTACTTTTACTGCAACATCATTAAGGTTATATGCTTAATAACAATCTATTTTTTGAAAGCTCATAAAACTCGCTCTTCTTGCGTAAATCAGGCGTTGAAAAGAGGTCTCTCGCGCCGAACTCGAATCAGAGTTCTGTTACGGCAATCCTTCCGTGACAACAGAGGCTAAATCGCAAAATGTATCGAGCCAATAAATACTAGAGATGAAACGGATATCCGGTAACTATCCGTTATCCAGCCTAATAAATATATGTGGTCATGAAATTACCCAGTTTCTCCATCTCGTCTCTGAGCTTGCCCGTCGACCTGTCCTTCCCGCGCGCGCGGCTGGTGCGCGGCATGACGGGCTTGGTGGACTGCTTCACGAGCCGGGACTCGTCCTTGAGGACCGCCTTCTTGTTGCTGGGAAATATAACAAACTATTTTAGATACTTGGTTCATTTTGCTGGCACATTCGCAGTCGCATTGGTCAATATATTTTTTTTTATTTGGTACACCAATAGCAGTACATATGAAAATTAATGTGAAACAATAAAAATAACATAAAAGTGTTGGTATGTATGTCTATTATAAAGGGTATAAAAAGACTCTTAACGAAGCCAAAAGGCACTTGTTCAGTGCTCTCCCCGTCATTGCGATCATTTTGTTGTTCTAGACCATACCTGGGAACCTTCTAGTTACAGACATATTGGGGGACAAAGTTCCAACTTTTTCACCAGTTTTTTTTTTAAATACATGTTTTTAATGTAAGATTTTTACTTTAAAAACCTCCAGGACCCCCTTACTATTCAATCCATCCATTAGCACAATGTTTTGAGTGTGTTACATCCTACTGCAAAATGTGATTTTTCAGCCCAAAAAAAAATGTCGTTTCCCAGCACTTACACTGGTATTCAAGAACGACTCTTTGCTGTGCGGACACATAGCATTGAATGGGGCGCTGTGATTGGTTAACGTTGTGAAGCGACTTCACTCGAGTTGACTGACTGACATATCTGTGAGTTCATTATAATGAGCGCATAGTGTCGTTCGTCCCTCAAGTATTGTTTATGAATAGGTTTTTGAGTCACTGTGCGTCCGCGCGCACTGAGTAACGTTCATGAATACCGGTGTAATTTTTGCGTAAAGTTACTTAGTTTGATGTACATAATGCTTGGTTGACTTGGCTTCGTGAAGAGTCTGTTTACACCCTGTATTATTATTAATATTCATACACTCATGACAAACACACTGATGTTATTGGTGACATCAGAATTTCATAGTTGTAGTTTTCAAGTTGTTGTGATGGGTATAATCATCTGTGACTAAAGGCCAGCACACACCGGGGAATAAAATAAAAAAATGCTGGCCTTAAATCGGCACCCTGTATCACACCCTTTCAGATGTCTAGGTGACTTTTTATTTCTTTAAATGTATGCCCCAAAGTATTTTATACAGGTAATAATTTGTATTTATCATGGGTAATGCGCGCTAGAGTATAATAAATCTGCGCGCGACCATATGACAAAACATTGATGTAGGCCGCGCTTTGACTGACGAACAATATTGAGTATTGCGCTCAGCTTCGAACGGGCCAAACTAAAGGGTTCAGAAAGATGTACTGTATACGTGTAATTGTTTGTGCGACGTGTCCCTCACACCCTGTATAATGCGTTTTAAATAAGAATAGGAACATCGATGTTGTTAAAAAAATATTATATTTTTGGAGACAAACACAAATCATAGCATCACATTAGGCGGTTGCAGCCAAACGCAAGCCTACTAATACTAAGTATAAAAACAAACAAACATTTACTTTTAAATCAACTATATATAACATCTTTTCACAGTACCAAACGGCATTTCTAATAATATACAAGTAGTAATTCATCAATTTTAGATCACAAGTTCAAAGGCTATATTTATCGCACAAATTCTGTGTCTAAAATCAAAGAAACTATTTAAGCTAAGAAATGTTATGTGTAGTCAAAAGCCAGATATTTTTACAACCAGTTTTACCAAGGGAGATCCTACCTGATCTTCACAACATAGTAGTACTACTATGTTGTGAAGATCAGGTAGGCAGTTGCTTGTAAAATACTGGTATTCAGCTGGATAAGATTAGACTGGATGCCGACCCCGATATAGGAAATGGCAGACAGATGATGATCAAGGTAACATACCGTATCTGGCGAGCCAGTTCTCTGATCTCCTTGATGGTCTCGTCCAGCTCGATCTTGGGCACAGCGTACATGCCTCCCTCCATGCGGAGATCCTCTTCCTTCTCTAGCTCAGCCAGTTTCTGGAAATTATAGTGTGTAAGTTAGTTAATGTTGTTTTTGAAAAATACTAGTACTTACTACTATGCTTAACTAAATCGCTTTCAAGAGCAGGGGAAGTCCAGGGGAATGATGTTGTAATGTTTAGAGAGCATCATATCCCTGGATATCTTTTGTTTGCTTAAGTGTCTTCTACATGTTAAATGGTTAGCCCTATAACCCATGTTTGTCATTATACGGGTTAACCTTAATAATATATATGGGTTAAACATTGAAATATTGCTGATTAACTAGAAAGAGACAGAGCACCGAGCGCGGGCTAACTTCGTCACTTTCTAGCGTATTTTTATATATACAGGGTGTAAACAGACTCTTCACGAAGCCGTCAACCAAGCATTATGTACATCAAACTAAGTAACTTTACGCAAAAATTAGTGCTGGGAAACTACTTTTATTTTAGGGCTGAAAAATCACGTTTTTCAGTAGGACTCAATGTAACGCACTCAAAACATAGTGCTGATGGATGAATTTAATAGTAAGGGGGTCCTGGACGTGTTTAAAGTATAAATCGTACATTAAAAAAAAAAAAAATTAAAAAAAAATATGTGTGTGTACCAGAGTACACAGGTAAGAAGTGAAACTTCTTTACGACATATCATTTTTCTACTATTTGCAACTTCACGAAAGAAGAAGTTTCACTTCAAAAAATTAATGTATCAATAAAATTTACAAAAATTTATTTATTTATTTTTTATGTATATATATATATGTATATATGTATGTATATATATATATATATATGTATTTATATATATGACAAAGGTTAAGCTTAAATAACTTGAAAACTTGAAAAATAAATAACATGATCACGCCCACTTCGAATCACGCGTGGTAGGGATAAGAAAAAGATGGCGCGTAACGGAATAATGTGACGCGTAACGAAAAAATGTTACACTACATTTTTTTCCAACCCCGATAAAGAAGTTTCACTTCAAAAAGATGGCGCGTAACGGAAAAATGTGACGCGTAACGAAAAAATGTTACACTACATTTTTTTCCAACCCCGATAAAGAAGTTTCACTTCAAAAAGATGGCGCGTAACGGAATAATGTGACGCGTAACGAAAAAATGTTACACTACATTTTTTTCCAACCCCGATAAAGAAGTTTCACTTCAAAAAGATGGCGCGTAACGGAAAAATGTGACGCGTAACGAAAAAATGTTACACTACATTTTTTTCCAACCCCGATAAAGAAGTTTCACTTCAAAAAGATGGCGCGTAACGGAAAAATGTGACGCGTAACGAAAAAATGTTACACTACATTTTTTTCCAACACCGATAAAGAAGTTTCACTTCAAAAAAACTTGTGAAAAAGTTGGAACTTTAACCCCCAATATCTCCGTAACTAGAAGTTTCCCAGGTATGGTCTAGAACAAAAAAATGATCGCAATGACGGGGAGAACAAGTGCCTTTCGGCTTCGTTAAGAGTCTGTTTACACCCTTTATAGGCTGATTAACTGTATAATACGGGTTGATCTTTACTTTAGGGTTTTCACCTAACCACAGACCACATAATACTACAAGTACAGAAGATTCACTCCGCAAAATCATTTAAATAAATAGCAGCAATTTGCCACGACACCGTAAACTGCAATTCAGGCCGCACAGCGCTAATTACCAACAGTTATATTCGTATTTGTAGCTTCATACCTAAACTGCGGAGTGCGCCTGGCCGACCTGACCCTAAAAGACAACCCCATTTACACCCCCCATTGACCCCACACGGGTAACCTCGGTCCCTGCAACTTTGCTTGGCGGCAGAAGTTTAGGAATATAAACTGATTGTATTTGCCATGGGTAATGCGCGCTAGAGTACTGACCCTGCGCGCGACCTTATGACAAACTGTTACTGTAGGCCGCGCTTTGACTGATGAACAATATTCAGTATTGTACTCAGCTTCGAACGGGCCAAAATATATTTAATAATAATTGATCACTACACATTTGTCATTCTGCCTGTACCTATCAACTTCAATAAAACCTTAACTTCTTTTTTAAATGCAAGCACGCTTTTGAAGTTCAAATTTGGATATTATTACAATTTTACACCATATGCCTATTAAGATAAAGTTCAATTTTAGTGATCAGAATACCGCTATTGACCGAAAGTGACCACTTTACTATCACCGACAACCGCGGAAGGTGTTAAGTTTTGGGCCAACAAAATTTGCCGTAGCGGAAACGCTAGCAATTCAAAATACTACATTTAATCTGTATGTACACTTGGTATACTCACATCAAATATCTCAGGATCGATGTAGTCAGCGATGTTGTGTCCCTCCCAGAACTCAGGAATGGGGTCGTGACGCTCCTCCTCCGGAATCTCCGCGTAGTTCTTTTGTAGATCTGTTGATAGGTTTTAGAATAGAACTCATTCTTGCTTGACTTACGAATGGTTTTAGTCTAGTAGCCAGCGTAACTGCTAAGTATGGGGTTCCAGGTCTGGATTGCACTTTCAGTTGTTCAGGTCGAAGCAATTACTGCAATTACTACTTATGCTACAGCTCGACATAATTCGAGCAAAACAGGCGGTATTTTAGGGTTCCATACCCAGACTGACTGTGTTTTTACAGACGGACGGACAGACAGCGAAGTCTTAGTAATAACAAAACGCTCCGCTTCACTGTCTGTCCGTCGGTCTGTCTGTCACCAGGCTGTATCTCATGTACCGTGATAGCTAGACAGTAGAAATTTTCACAAATGATATATTTCTGTTGCCACTATAACAAATAATAAAAATATAAATTATTTAATATTTAAAGGGTTTGGTACGGAGCCCGTCGTGCGCGAGTCCGATTCGCACTTGGCCAGTTTTTATTATATTTAACCACACAGGTGTGCCAAATCATGCCAAAGGAGTACGTACCACATACACTAGTGTGCAAAACTCGTGCTTCAGCGTGCAAAACTCATGTTAACACGTAAATGAACGTAGAAAGTTGTATTTATGATTATAGCTCTATATAGCCATATTTGTTACAGTGACGAATCATATAATGTTCAACATACAATCTGACACTGACCTGCAAATTGCAAAAAAATCATCGAAACATAGACTTCGATATACGTCATTTTTTGTTAGGTATCTGTATGCATGGCCTACCTTACGTGGAGAACCACTGCACGCCACTGATATATAAGGTCCCATTAAAATAGATGGACAAATTTGAACACAGCGTTCTGTGAGTCTAACTAAAGATATCCAAGCAAAAAAAAACACTGATTAAAGTGATTTTATTTTGACTTAAAGTAATAAATCGCCGGCGTTTTTTTATATTTGTTAAGTAATTTGTTTTCTTGTAAGTTATGTAATGCATTTTTCTTATTTATTTTTAACGTTGTCTTTGTTTTGGTGGTCTGAATGATTTCTAAAAGTTTGTCCTTCTGTTTTAATGGGACCTTATAGTATGTACCCATTTATGTGTATCAAAGTTAACAAAATGGTAATTTTCTCATTTATTGTTTTTATACTCTACCACAATGCTGCCCTATTTGACCCAAAGGTTGACTGGTAGAGAATAGAGAGGCTTAATGGAATACTGACTTAACTCAAAAAAAATATTTTTGGGAAATCGCAAAAGAAGATCTTGCTTATTACTTATCGTACTTGTTGATGCGTAAAAGTAAAACTGATTTATATTAATCATGAATGCTTGTATTTTGCACGTCTATGATTAACTATTGATGAGATCTAAGAAAAAAAAAAGCATGTAACTCTATTCTGACCTATCTATTAATGGGTCAATGTTCCATTAAGCATGCGAAATATACAGCAGAGTTTCACTAACTCAATAGGAACTAGCATATCTCACTCACCAAGCACATAATCATCTCCCTCCTCGACCTCGATATCCCTCTCCAGTTTCCTCTTCCTCGCCTGCTTCTCCGCTTGTTGCAGCTTCTTGAGCGCGACGGCGGGCGGGATAATGGCCGGGCGGGGCTTACCGTCGCGCGCGGCCGGCACTGCTACGTGCAGACGGTTTAGGATGCCGTCCACCTGTGGGGATTAAAGTTATTTAGAAATACCTATGATTTGACTGCCTCGTTGGTCAAGTGGTCGCAAGCGCGACTGCTGAGCATGAGGTCCTGGGTTCGATTCCCAGGTCGGGCAAAGTGCTATTGGGTTTTTCCATCAAGAATTTCTTAGTAGCAGCCACGGAGTCTGGATTTGTGCCCGGTTGATGGCAATAGGCTCGCCCCCTATTACATGGGGCTTAAACATAACTGGCGAAATGTGGGTGTACCATTAGGTACACCTCTGCCTAACCCTAACGGGGATTACGGGCGTGATGTTATGTGTTATGATTTTACATTGTAACTAGAAGTTATTAAAGGATCATCATGTCATCAACATAGCCCAAGAAGAAAAAATAAGTATAAAAGAAAAAAAAAAAAACCGACCCGATTTTGATGAAATTTCTATGGGACCAATCAGAAAGTATATCCTTTCACATAAACAAATATTTCTCAAATCGGTTCATAAATGACGGGTTGTTTTGCGGTAACAAACAAAAAAATATATACAACCGAATTGAGAACCTCGTCCTTTTTTTGAAGTCGGTTAAAGAGTGTCCATGGAGTTTTTTGCCCATCCTTCTCCATAGAGATCTACACTTTGGAATGGGTAACTACAGTACTTTCACAAGTTCTGTGACTGTAGCTTCGCTTTCTTTGTTTAACTGACATTTAAAAGTGTCTGTAATGGTCTAATCGAAATAAATGCTTTGAGCTTGAAACCAAAGGTGTGTCCAAATTTTAGCTCAATCGGTTGGGGGGAACTGGTTTGAAATTCAGTTGCTAGATTTGGCCAATACATACTATCTAACAATAAAAGCTTACAGATTATGACGAGACGACTTCGACGTCTTCCATAGGAATTAGAAAATGCAGTACAATACGTACAGTAAATTGTTCATTATTCTTTTACTCTGGACGCTCTTAACGTGCACGTATTTCTACATCATTCTCACATATATGTATAATCTCAACATGAATGATGTAACCACGATTTTGTAACAATATTTTGATTGAAAAGAGTGTCCATGGAGTTTCTTGCCCATTCTTCTCCATAGAGATCTACGCTTTGGAATGGGCACCTACAGTATTTTCACAAGTTATTATGCCTTGTGTCTGTGACTGTAGCTTAGCCTTCTTTGTTTTTCTGACATTCAAAAGTGCCTGTAATGGTCTAATTGAAATGCTTTTGAGTTTGAGTGTGATGGAAACCTTGGCCCTGCAGTTAGTCAGGCTAGCTACATAAACACCGTACCTTCTTAGTCCTCATCTTCTCCGTGACCCTGTGCCCCAGCAGTCGCTCGCACGCCTCGATCTTGACCTCTTGTACTCCCTCCTCCGTGATGGTGGACATCCTCATCACCGGTACCACTGATAGCTCCGAGTTGGGGTCCGCGCTGGCGAGAAAAATGGTTATTATAAAAGGAGAGTCGTCGAAAATATGAAGATTGAAGATTTTTTTGATTGGCCTTAGTGAAAATAGTTTTTTAAGCAAATGCACGGAAAACATGTCGAAACAATATAACACAATGGTAACATAAGAGTTGATATAAAAAAACAATAATTGCACTAAAACTGATCTACGTAGCGCCGTCTGGTGACTACACTGGGATACACGTTTTATTTATTAGGGAATTATCTAAACTCTATACAGATAAAAAAATTGGAGTGTCTGTTTGTAAAATTAAAATAACCGCTTTTTACTAAGTGCCTATGGATGTATACACGGTACATATATATACTAAAATAACATTTTCTACAATTTTAGTCTGTCTGTCTAATTGTTCCGGCTAATCTCTGAAATGGCTGGACCGATTTTGACGGGATTTTCACTGGCAGATAGCTGATGTAACAAGGAGTAACTTAGGTTACTTTTATTTTAAATAAATAATTAGGGTTCCGTGCAAAAAAAAACAAAACCCTTGAAATTGGTAACAAAATTCGATTGAAACAGGGAAGTGCTTATAATAATGGGGATTTTTTAATAATAATTTCACGCGAACGAAGGTCGCGGGCAACAGCTAGTTGAAGACTAATAGCTAAAGCATCCCAAGTTGCCTTTACCCTTGGCCTCCTGAAGCAAGCTCCGATCATCAAGTGATTCTAAGTTCGGGGGAAGAGGTCTGAGGAAGAGCCGATCCCACTGATTAAATTGTTCAACTTACTTGACGATGTTCCCCTTGGAGCCGGTCAGCATGAGCTGTTCGATGAGCTCCTTCTTGCCCGGAGCCAAGTCCTCTGGTTTGACGACGTCAATCTTGTTCAGGACTACGATGAGCGGTTTATTGCTGAATAGAGGTTTTATGCTCTCGAATAGGGAGATCTGGGGAAGAAGATATTATTATTGTGTTAATACTTCAAACTCACTATTTAAAAGTCAAAATCAAGACAATTATAATAAGGCCTCCAAGGCCTAAGGCCACCCCAGAAGTGCCGCACTCGCCGCATGCACAACAGGTCCCGTGCACCTGATGGTCTACACGGTACCGAATCACATCCATTATTTGAACAGTATAAAGAGTGTAAGCAAACTCTTAACGGAGCCGAAAGGCACTTGTTCTCCCCGTCATTGCGATCATTTTTTTGTTCTAGACCATACCTGGGAACCTGCTAGTTACGAAGATATTGGGGGTCAAAGTTCCGACTTTATCACAAGTTTTTTTTTAAATACATGTTTTTAATGTAAGATTTTTACTTTGAACACCTCACAACCCCCGTACTATTCAATCCATCCATCAGCACAATGTTTTGAGTGCGTTACATTGAGTCCTACTGTAAAACGTGATTTTTCAGCCGTAAAGTTGCGTAAAGTTACTTAGTTTGATGTACAGAATGCTTAGTTGACGGCTTCGTGAAGAGTATGTTTACACCCTGTATCTATCCGGCCTCGCCGCCGCCGTCCGCACCGAATTTGACGACGTTATAAGCGCGCGCTGCATTTTACTGAAAAGCGGGTCGTTCGGCGCGGATAGGTGTGCGATGTCGCGTACCATTTCATATAAAGATTTATAAAATGCGATAAATGCGGCGCGTCTGCAGATCTAGCAGTGTTATTGGGTTATTTGAGCAAGAATTTCTCAGTAGCTGCCATGGAATCTGGACCAGGTTGATGGCGATAACGGACTGTTCGAAAGAGATACCGCGGCCCTGGAACACAAAGGGCAAGGAAGGAACATGGATGGGTTTTAGTCAGTACAAGTCTGACAGTCCCTTCCGCTCTGCCCAGAGCGGGAGAAATTATTTAATGATTTCCCATCCGAAAAAAAAAATGGCGATAGGCATCCCCGTATTACATAAAACTGAAACATGAATGGCGAAATGTGGTTGTATTAAAGGAACACCCCTACCAAGTCTTTGGAAATTACTGCCGTGATGTTATATTATGAATTTCTCAGTGGCATCTCTAAAGGACATGATCTTTTTTGGTACTTTATTCTGAAATAATTTAACCACTGTAAAGAAAATCATCACAGATCACCTAATCTCAAGTTTCGAGCTGGAAATTGCCTGCATTTTCGAGAAAATAATATTTAAAGATTCAATAGTTTGTGTAGATGTAGAGAAGTTTTAATAATGTCAATAGATGGCGCTGTGCTGAGTTTTGGCCCAATTATAAATTATTATTATAAATACGTACACACGGCGGCACATCAAACTTTACATTTCGAGTGTAACGTGGCGTCGCATTATATATATTTTCTGTACATTAAGAGATCCACATAAACTGGTTTTGTATAACTTGATCTGCCATCGTACGTACTTGTGATATTCTTATCTCTATAATATAGAATAGATGATGCACTCTATTTTATGGCCATTTATATATACATAAGGCCAAATTATCCATAGAGACATCCCTAAGGCCGCGGACATGTGGACACGAAGTCGCGTGGGAGCGCTGCCCCGCGCCCGCTGACTTCGTGTCTGTGGCTTTTTTCAAATCATCTATATCTATATATGTCATTCAACGCAGCGCGTTCCGATTTACGTTGAATGCATTCTCAAGTATATCTGCTCAAAGCACAAACATGTCGGCAGGTACTGTTTTTCGTTTTTATAAACCTCATTATTTTTCATTGCGTAACCAAAGCGTAAGCGTAACCATTCTTATGACTTTGATTACTAAAAATACGTTTCAGTACGACCATACTCTTTAATAATTAGCGCAGTGGTATGCACAGGAACGTAAAACATGGTGCTGCCAAAATCGACCTGTGTTGCGACCAAGCGAATTTTAAAAATGAAAATCTTTATTTTGCAAGATATTTACGTGACTGGGATATAAATAAGTTATACTATAATTTCTCCTCTTCCGATTAATACTGTATAATCTGTGGTTGCGTTCAATTTAAATAAAGTACCACGGTTCATAGTATTTCAGTTTTCTCCTTTGAGCTACATTACTAAATACACCTCTACCTACCCCTCGGGGATTACAAGCGTGATGTTATGTTAGTTACCTGTTCCTCTATGCTGTGGCCGCACTGTTCAGACGGGTCTATGAAATACAAGATGGCGGCGCGCAGATGTGCCAGAGCTGTTACGGCTTGCATTTCTATAACGTTGCGCTCTTCTAGAGGATGGTCGAGGATACCGGGTGTGTCTATGACCTGGAAAGAAACATTTTGTGAGTTCCCTTTCTACTTGAGATCGGCGCAACCGCAACACGTTTTCTTCTTCCATCCTCCCCTGTCACACGTCACTGTATCGTTTGCTCCTTTCTCTTTCATATAATTCATTTTGCTTTTTTTTTAGCGCGACTGCTGAGCATGAGATCCTGGGTACGATTCCCAGGTCGGGCAAAGTGCTATTGGGATTTTCCATCAGAAATTTCTCAGTATAAGTGACGGAGTCTGGATTTGTGTCCGGTTGAAGGCATTAGGCTCGCCCCCTATTACATGGGTCTTAAACTTAACTGGCATAATGTGGGTGTACTATTAGGTACACCTCTGCCTAACCCTACGGGGATTACAGGCGGGGCGGGATGTACTGTTATCATTCCTCACACAATACATCTATCTTCTATACGCTATTATGTTGGTAATACTTCTTCTTTCGCCTCCAGTTCTGAAAGTCTGCTAAACTGTTGTTTCATATCACAAGAATTATAATTGGTTGTAGTTCATTTGTAGTCAATCTCAACTAGTATTTGAGATGTAGTAACAGTGTCATAATTAGCTCAACAGTAATCAACTTATTTTCCCACAGCTGGGAGTCTGGGACACAGGCTATATTCGCTTTGTGGAAGAGCTATAATCCACAAACCCTCCCCAGTCCGGGTTGGTGTTAAATACATACTTTTCTTGTAATAATTTGATATTTATCAAATATTTTGATTGGCTTTCAACATGGCGTCGCCAATTTAAGTACTCTGTGGTTAAACAATAAGGACAGTGAACCATTGTATACTGTATTGTGTACTGAGCATGAGGTCCTGGGTTCGATTCCCAGGTCGGGCAAAGTGTTAGTAGAATTTCTCAGTAGTAGCCACGACGTTTGGATTTGTGCCCAGTTGATGGCAATAGGCTCGCCCCCTATTACATGGCACTTAAACGAAACTGGCGAAATGTGGGTCACCTATTAGGTACACCTCTGCCTAACCCTTGTGTGACGTTGTGCTGTTTATAAACATGAACGTACCTGCCATCTCAGGTACTTGTAATCGGTGTGTCCAACGTACAGACTCTTGGTCGTGAACGCGTACGGCTGCACCTCTACGTCAGCGCGCGTGATCTGTTGATAAACGAGAAGAAATCATACATATAACGCTAACAGTAGTTGGTTGTTGAGGGATAATATGAACCCCAGAAAAAAGTGTGTGTGTACTTATTACGCACGTAAAAAGTTATACTTCGTTGGCGTATTCAACTAAAATGTTAACTAGCTAACTTCAGGGTGTATGTTAACTAGCTAACTTCAGGGTGTATGTTGACTAGCTCACTTCAGGGTGTATGTTGACTAGCTAACTTCAGGGTGTATGTTGACTAGCTCACTTCAGGGTGTATGTTGACTAGCTAACTGCAGGGTGTCGATTTTTAGTGACGGTGTGTGCGCGCTTCGTAAAAATTTACTCTCATCATTTTTCCCTAACGCCCCAAAAGAAGTATAACTTCAAAAACATTGAGTATCGCAAGGGATGAAACCAAAACTGGTTTGTGACAACAGAAGTGTCCTTTAACATAGTTTAGAATGTTCACACTGATGGAACCCAGGTGTAAGTGTGCTGTAATTCATCAAATTTGGTCAGCTCGTGAATTACACATAACTATCCTAACTAATATCCCCCGAGGAAACCAATAAGAACGTTCTTATGATAATAGATGGCGCCACGTGTCACATTCTAAATTAACGCGAGCGAAGCCGTTGACAAAAGCTAGTTATAAATGAGTAATTTTGGATGAATGGATGGAGGTAACATTGGGAAAAGTGAAACCTCTATAAACTATCATCATCATCAGCCTTTTAATGTTCCCACAGCTGGGACACAGGCCTCCTCTCTATGAGAGGGAATATAAGCTATACTAATATCAAATCTCTAGCACTCCATTAGTAAAAGTTGTCGAAGTCTTTCAGTTTCTTAGAATAGTAACGCCAAAGTTGGCCATTAAACGCAAAAATCATATGGCTCTTGAGTCAAGAGCAAGCCCATCGTGAAAAAAAAAAATTATGTAGGATATTTTTCACCATTTATAAATTTTTGAAATAGAAATTGAACCCACTTACGACTGGTCGATAAGCCCGGACTGCCATAAGTACTCTTAAATAAATACGGTCAGAGTTGGCTACATACCTTGTTGATGAAGCTGGACTTGCCAACGTTAGGGAACCCGCAGATGATGATGGTGCGCGTGTA
Organism: Lycophotia porphyrea; assembly: GCA_950005105.1. Taxonomy (NCBI): domain Eukaryota; kingdom Metazoa; phylum Arthropoda; class Insecta; order Lepidoptera; family Noctuidae; genus Lycophotia; species Lycophotia porphyrea. The sequence goes on along the minus strand of OX465410.1, from coordinate 604,820 downwards.
CGGGTCGATGGACGGTAGACGGGCTAAATGTTGACGGACCTGTAGACAAACAACATAACTGCTGGTATTCTTATTAGAAAAAGATGGCGTAAAATAAAAAAATATATACGCCAAGTCTCAAGAAAGACATGAATTCTGTTTCTCTGCGTAGAATTCGGTTCTCAAGAAACTTTATTTTATGAAACTGATGATATTTAGGGGGTGTGTTCTCATAGAAAAGGGAGGATCCTCCGACCAGTAGGGTGTTATGTCTGGTGGGCTACGACCCGACAGTTGTTGTCGGGTTCTTGTCTTAAATCGCGGATAACTTTAATTGCGCGTTGTAGGAATTCGTTGATTAGTTTGTCCACTCCGTCATAGATGGCGCTATAGTACTTTTTGGTCAATGTGCTTAGTACTTTTTGTAGTGCCGCTTCAATATAATTTACAAGATACTGAATATTGATCACTTTTATTAAAAAAAAATCGCAGCACAGGGTTGAGCAGAGTAATAACAGTCAGAAAATGCAATGGGTGATTGCAGATAGTGGGTGTAAAAGTACTCTAAGCCAAAAGGCGTAACTGAGAACCTTCTAGTTCCGGAGAAAAGTAAGGTTCAGTGTAAGTTAAGTGTAGTGGGTCCATGACCCCCGTACTATTCAATACATTCATCAGCACAATATTTTGAGTGCGTTACGTTACTAGTACGTGATTTTTGACCCCAAAAAGAAAAGGTCCATTCCCAGCAATATTTTTGCGTTGAGTTACTTAGTTTGATGTACAGAATGCTTGGTTGCCAGCTTTGTGAAGGGTCCATTCAAAACTCAAGCTCAAAAGCATTTATTTCAATTAGACCATTACAGGCACTTTTAATGTCAGAAAAACAAAGAAGGCTAAGCTACAGTCACAGACACAAGGCACAATAACTTGTGAAAGTACTGTAGTTGCCCATTCCAAAGCCTAGATCTCTATGGAGAAGAATGGGCAAGAAACATTTACACCCTGTATGGTCCATTTATATCCAGGGACTGATATTGCAGTGACAATTTCCTAACCCTCAACTTAATAGTAGAAGTGAAACTCACCTGTTCCAAGTATGTAAGGTTGGCAGCCTGTCTCTTCATGATGGTGGCCATGCGGCCGAGCGCCGCGCGCTTCAGCTGCTTGCATCGGTACAGCGAGTCACCGTACTTTAGCAGACGGACGTAGTCTTTTGCTACTCTGTAAATAATAATATTTTACAGTCAATATGTCAAACAAAGACACTGGTCCCGATTCCCTTGTTCACAAACTAAACTAAATTTAAGTTGAGTGCATATTTTTCTTCCTGTTTTATTATGAAAAGGACAGAAGATAAATATTAGTTTAGTCCTATCAAATTAGTCAGCACCTGACGTAATTTGATGTGATTTTAGTAGTCAAATTTTTAATCACGTCTAAACTTGTATCAGACGCTGGTTAATTTGACAGGACTAAACTAAAATTTATCTTGTCCTTTTCTTAATGAAATAAAAAGAAAAAGATGCACTGAACTTAAATTTGGTTTAGTTTGTAAACAAGGGAATCGGCACCAAGATAGCCGATGGCAAATAATAGAGAACGCAAAATATATATTTGTATATACTAGCTGACTCGCGCAACTTCGTCTGAGTCACATAATTCAATTAAATAATACTGCGATTATAAATTGAGATGTAAGCTATCCTATCTTACAAGTTGGATCCAACTACACACGGTGTGCGAATTTGATTAAAATCTGTTAAGTAGTTTAGGAGTCCATCGCGGACAAACAACGTGACACGTAATTTATATGTATTAAGATAAAGTAACATTCTACAAAAAGAATTGTTGTTAACGAACTTTTTTTTTTGGTGCGAAAACTCGCTGTTTACGGTAGATTGCAATATAAAACAGGGGAAACTTTGTGCTTATTATAATAACTTTTTCTTTTAGAAAACAAGTTTTAAATGTATTCAGTTTTCACATTTCACATAAAACTTGTTTTCCTAATAAACCTAATAGTGGAATTTAAAGCTTGTATTTGCCATGGGTAATGCGCTTCAGAGCACTGACTCTGCGCGCGACCATATGACAAAATGTTACTGTAGGCCCAGCTTTGACTGATAAACAATATTGTACTGTCCTCAGCTTCGAACAGGCCAAAAGTCATGCAATTCAAAATAATTATTTTTCTGCAATTGCTTGCAAACAACATACATCATCATCATGTGCCTAGCCTTTTCCCAACTATGTTAGGGTCGGCTTCCAGTCTAACTGGATACAGCTGAATAGAAGTATTTTACATGGAGCGATCTGATCTGTTATGACTTATTACTACGCTCATTATATATTGAGTTTCCTCCGTGCCTCGGAAAGCACGTTAAGCCGTTGGTCCCGGCTGTCATTTGCACATCTTTGACAGTTGTTACAGGTAGTCAATGGCCCAAAAAGCCTGACGACGAGTCTTACCAAGAGCTATCGTATTACCCAGTATTACCTGGATTGTGGAGGTCAGATAGGCATACATTCCATGTAGAGTACTGGTATTCAGCTGCATCCGGTTAGACTGGAAGCACACCCCAACATAGTTGGGACAGGCTAGGCAGATGATGATGACTACGGCTCATTTGTGGTATGTTGGCTTACTCTTGTCAGGGGTATGTACATATATAATTTTTTCTCTGAGTGTGTTGAGAAGGGTCTCAAATTGTGAATTTATGCAGTTTATGTTTCCAGGTAACATTATAAATTGTTCAAACTTACGTGTCAATAAGATGTCTAGCTGTATTCAGTTGTCCGAGACCCAGCTTGTAATGGTCCTTGTCGTACAGCACGTTCATAAGATCTGCGTAGAATGGATGCACATCATCTAGTTTGGGGAATTCCTGTTGGAGAGTAAAAAAAATATTATGAGTTTGTTTTATTAATAAAGACAAACCATAACATATACAAACCATCTACAGACTACGTAATATTACATAGTTGGCATAGAATAGGTAATAATGGACTAATTGGAATAAATGGTTTGACTTGGCATATTTTCTTGTGTTTAGCTTGTTATTTTTTATGACATTGCTGGCACTGCTATTTGGTTGGCTGAAGTGAACTGTATATGGGTAAACAGAACAGTTTATAGAGTCCAAGTCCTTGGCTAGTGATTTTAGTGTAAAAACAATATCTTACTACTATTGGTTGAATGTATGTACGGATGTTTGTTACTCTTTCATGTAATAACTGCTGAACAGATTTGGACAATTGGCACACAGATAGTTTATAAACTAGATTAACACTTAGGATGTTTTTTATTTCAGTAGTATTACCCCATGAGACAATTACCGAACACCATGTGGAAAAAGTTGTTATGCATATGTTACTGTGAATTACTGGAAAGTTCTATTTTTGGGGAGATAGCAATTCTAGGCAAAGGTGTACCCATTAGTACACCCACATTTCGCCAGTTATGTTTAAATCCTTAAGTTCCTCTGCCTAACCCTTCGGACATTACAGGCGTAATGTTATGTTACAGAAATTCTATATTATTAAAATAATTTCACCGTATTTAACAATGTATACAAAAACTTGATAAATGACAACAATATTGTTATATTGCACAACAGAAGAAATGTTTATAAAATAACAGTGAACCCTCGCTTAGTTACAACATTGAGGGATTAACCGGCTTACTCAAAGTATTTCTAAATAGTAATTACCATTATTTACCTGAATAATCCTAGAGAGACGATCGTGGAAGTTCTGTTGAGTAAATTTCACTTTTCTCATATAAAACCCACGAATCCTCGATATTTTGTAATGTTTGTGTACCACTGTGGGAGTTTTCCTCTGTGTTTTAGACAGTATAATGTCTATAAAATCCTGAAACACAAAAATTATGCGTAATAAGTTAGGTTAGAACGCATGATAGAAAATATCGTAAACATTGGAAGTATCAATTTAGTTTGAGTATGATTTACCTTAGCCGTAGGTACTACAGCGATCTTTTTAAAGTTGTACAAACTCATTTTGGCTTATTTTATTACACTTATAAATAAAAAGGAGCTCGGCATGAGCTCAACACATAAACACGTGTTTAAAAGAAAAATTCAGTGAATGTGAGAAATGTCACTGTCATACACGTAACGTTTTGTTCCTTTTTTTTTTAAATAGACGCCGTGTTTGCTTATTTTGTTCAAATTACATATTTATTTGTTTTGTGGTTTATTATATTTTGTTTTATGTGTATGTAGTATCATCTGTTTGTATGTTGAATCTTATTACTTGAATTAAACTATTTTTTTTTAATGAAAATATTACTGGGGTTATTCTGTGGACGTCGCTAAGTCCATTACAACCATTGTAGCTCCTTCTTTAGCTGTAATATTTAACGATTGTATTGACCGTGGTGAGTTTCCTGATTTAATGAAACATAGTAAAATAATACCATTGTTTAAATCGGGTAGTACATCAGACCCCACTAATTATAGACCCATTTCAGTACTACCCACCATTAGTAAAATTTTCGAAAAACTAATTTTAGAACAAATGCAAAGTTTGAAGTACAGACGCCAGCACATCAAGCTACTACAATCTGTCAGATTTCTTTAATAAATTTTCGACTTCATTGCTCAAGCATTAGGTTCATGGTTGATTAGGAAAATCTGACAGTTTCGGGTAGCTTTACCTGCTGGCGTCTGTACATTGGACCAAGGAATCATGTTGTCCCATATAAACTTCACCCCCTTAGGAGTAGAATTTCGGAAAATCCTTTCATATCGGATGACTACGTCATACAAAGAACACACTCCAAGTTTCAGGTCTCTACGATCAGCGGTTTAGGCTGTGCGTTGATCCGTCAGTCATTCAGGACAAAGCATTTTATATATATAGAAGATCACAGCAGACAGGCAGAAACGCACCATCTAACGCTATGACTACAGACTGGAAAGACCACCAAAATCGCAGAACATGTATTCGGTTTTATAGATGCAAATATGTTCATATTTTGAAACGTCAAAGATATGTCAAAAGCAAAGAGTAGAATCTCGCTAGAGTATATATATTCTGTGGTATATATGTTCTGTGAGTAGAATACCCAAACTTAAACCAACGTCAAAGTTCTTTATCAAACGGCACAGAGGTTAAGCTGGATTTGTAATAGAAAATAATGCCGGAATTTTAGCTGGAAGTATTACAATAACAAGAAAAAGGCAACTACAAATTATTTTAAAAACTAATCTACACAAGTCTCAACAATTCTCCGACAATCTGTAAGTAAACGTTGCATCACTTTTCATTTGTTTTTCTCATTCCGTTAATAAATTACAATTTGTGACTTAAATAACTATTTACGTCACAAATTTGGGCTATATTTAAGTTTAGCATTACGATTGATAGTCCCTAGATATCCTAAACGGTTATTAAATAAACCGACTATTTGCAGTAAGATTTCTACACATGAGCACTTTTCCATGTTTCCTATTTTACGGATAGTGATAAGCAAGAAATTTTCATCCTGACTGATCTCGTATATCGCGACATTTCCATTAATTTACATCATAAATTCTATAAAAATAGTGAGTGGTGTATGTGTCTTGCAGGATAATCGAAGAAAAGAACCAAAACAAAAATGTATTCAAGACTTTGCATGTTCCGGCCTAGTGCAAAACATCGGTTGATATCATGCAGCAGTATGTACAGCAGCAGCATTCTTAAAAAGAAGGATCCAAATACAAAAGACGTGCAGCCAGGAAAATTGCTTCATGGCTTCCTTGTGAACCAAGTAGAACCTATCAAGGAGTATAACATGACAGCTTACTATCTAATACACGAAAAGACTAAAACAGAGTACCTGCATTTAGAACGAGACGATTCCAACAATGTATTTTCAGTAGGCTTTCGTACAACACCGTTAGATTCAATGGGCACACCACACATCTTAGAACATACAGTTCTATGTGGCTCTGAGAAGTATCCAGTCCGAGATCCTTTCTTTAAAATGTTGAACAGATCACTGGCAACATTTATGAATGCTTTGACAGGCCCTGACTATACATTCTATCCATTTTCGTCACAAAATGAGATTGATTACAGGAATCTTCAGAAGGTCTACCTAGATGCTGTTTTTAAACCTAATCTAACTAGATTAGATTTCTTACAAGAAGGCTGGAGGTTGGAACATTTAAATATAGAAGACAAATCCAGTGATCTCACATTCAAAGGTGTTGTTTACAATGAAATGAAAGGGGCTTTCTCGGAAACAACTTCTTTGTTTGGACAGAAGTTCATTAACACTATCTTACCGCAGGGGACATATGGCTATGTCTCCGGAGGTGACCCACTAATCATTCCACAACTATCTCATGAGCATTTAAAGAATTTCCACTCAACTTACTACCATCCAAGTAATGCTAGAATTTATTCCTATGGCAATTTTCCTTTGGAAACTAACCTCAAATTTGTCAATGAAAATTATTTGAGTGATTGGGCTTATTTGGACCCAAAGCACTCAATAGTAACCAGTCAACCACGATGGACAAAACCTAAAAGAAGCGAAATAAGGTGCAGAGTTGATCAATATGGTGTTCCGATTGAGAAACAAAATCAAATTGCTATAGGATATGTGATGGCTGACATTACAAGCACATACGAGACTTTCATGACAATGGCATTGAGTGAACTCATGGTAATAGGTCCAAATTCAGCTTTCTATAAAAGTTTAATTGAAAGAAATATATCAGGAGGCTATAACTCACTAACAGGATATGACAACCAAATTAGAGACACATTGTTTGTTGTTGGGCTAAGAGATGTTGAGAAATCAAAGTTTGAATTGGTAGAATCTATTGTAGACCAGACACTCGAAGATATTTACGTCAATGGCTTTGAAAAAGATCACATTCAGAGTGTCCTACATGGTTTTGAGTTATCAATCAAGCATCATTCACCTAAGTTCGGACTCAATCTACTCTTCAATATTATGCCTTTATGGAACCATAATGGCCCAATTATAAGTGCTTTGAAAGTAAATCAATTATTGTCTCAACTAAAAACAAACTTGATGGAACCAGAGTATCTGAAAGATGTTATTGAAAAATACTTCATAAATAACAATCACAAGCTAATCATGGCTATGGTACCCGATCCTAAGTTTGACGATACATTTAATGCGGAGGAAGCGACGATATTAAAGCACAAAGTTAGTAATCTGTCAGATGATCAGAGGGAGATGATATATAAAGAAGGATTAGAACTTTCTAAAACTCAGAAGAAAGTTGAGAACTTAGATGTTCTGCCTTGTTTGAAGATTGAGGATATCACTCTTACTAAGACAGCACCTCCCTTGAAGCATATGGTTGCGGATATCATTCCTCTACAAATGTGCGAGGCAAATACTAATGGAGTCACATACTTAAAAGGAGTGATTGGTACTGAATGTTTGAAAGAGCAAGAGAGGACACTCCTTCCATTCTTTGAATACGTAATCAACAAGTTTGACACCAAAAACTACAATTACAGAGACTTCGACAAGTATGTCAGCAGATCCACATCTGGATTAGGTTTTCTCAGCCATATTACGGAACATATTGATCAACCTGGCCAGTACGAACAAGGAATCTTAATCAGCAGTCACTGTTTAGACGAAAACTTGCCAAAAATGATGGATATATGGAGTGAAATCTTCAAAAAACCGAACTTTTTTAACGGCGAAAGAATGAAAATGCTTTTAACCAACTATTGCTCGTCTTTAACCAATGGTATAGTAGACGGAGGGCACACTTACGCTATGCAGGCGGCCCGTGCCTTGATAAGCTCAGTAGATGAATGCAAAGAGAATCTAATGGGAATTCAACATATAGTGAATATGCAAGAAATTCAGAATAATCAAAAAATTGAAAATGTCCAATCGACCATTGACATAATTGGACTCAAAATTTTAAAAGGAAACAACTTACGAACAGCCTTCCATCACAGCAATACCAACACACAGATTCAAGAACATGTAGACAAGTTTTGCCACGAACTTTGTAAGGATATCAAACAAAAAGAAGAAAACAGGATCAACTGGACGGATGCTAAGAAAATATCTGAGAAAAGCCGTGGAGTACACATTAATATGAACATTCCGGTCAATTTCTGCGCCAAAGTTCTACCTACAGTTCCTTACACCGACCCTGATTATCCCAAATTACGAGTCCTCTCACGTTTCATAACTTCAAAGTATTTGCACCCGGTTGTCAGAGAGCAAAACGGGGCATACGGTGGAGGCGCCTTGCTAACATTAGACGGAGTCTTTAACTATTATTCGTACAGGGACCCCAATTCGACTGTCACATTGAACGTATTCGATGAAACGGCGCAGTGGATGTCCGAAAATTCAAAACTTGTCGATGATCAAAATCTTTTCGAGGCAAAACTGTCTATATTACAGCAGATGGACCAGCCCGTAGCTGAATACATGAAAGGAATCGACCTATTCTTATACGGATTGTCCTACGATATTTGGAAGACACAAAGAGAAAGGGTCTTGGCTGTGAAAAAAGAGGATTTGATTGAAGTGTGTCAGAAATATTTGAGAGCTGACAAGTTTAGTGGCAAATGCGTTATTGGAGAAGGCTCGGAAGATCTTAAAGGACGGGAGCATTGGGAAACCATTAGTGGACCCCAACAATAAATCTGCCATCCCTTTGCTGTTTATTCTTTGATCAAGTGACAAATGTAGGTAGTTCATATTTTCTAGTCTCAGGCGTCGTTTGGCGGTTAGAACACTCGCTTGGGACCTACATATACGTACCAGCAAGTGCCAGGCGCGAGTAAACGCCCGACGCACTCACTCGGAGAACAGCTACAAAACTGTCTAATGCCTACAAATGTCGATTATCTACAAAGAGATCACCCCAAAAAGTGGAAGTAAAAACGGTAACACTCCGACAAAAATAGGTGTTATTTACCTCTGATGCTCAATTAGGAAACTATATTTTATTTCCCTATAAAAATGTTGAGATCTAATTTTTGTCGTAAAAATGAGACATTTATAGAATATATCTTATTGTCAGAGCATATTAATTGTTTATTTATTACCGCGTATGTGATGTTGAGACTGTTAATAAAAGTTATTTTTAAATTCAAACTGCGTTTAATTTTTTGAATGCACACTTCCTTACCTACCGTCATTCAGTATTCTCTTGCCCTTGCCCAATTCATTTGGGGTCGGTCATTGACAGCAGGTCTTCTTCCATCTCGTCATCTCAGGAAGAGATACGACTCTCCAACGGTCAGTCGCGATATCTCGACTACGGTGCTTCGTAGGGGAAAAAGCGTCAGAAAGTAGAGCTTGTCACCACCGGCTTCATCACCACTAGCGACGAACGGGAAAGTGATTTCCCATTTGTTGCCACCGTTATAGTGCCATGAAACTTCTTCCAAGCAACTCTATTTTACTCCAAGCTAACTGAAATTGTGTAAATACAGGTTGTTAGGAAGGGAGCTAGTACTTATAGACTATTTAGAACCATTTAGATCTAACTTTAATCTTTTATTTTATTAAACTAATGTGTAAACAATCGAATAAAACATGATTTTATTAGATTGTTGACCGCCAGGGCATAAACGCACGCGCGTGCACTGTCACAGTACCTAAGCTCGGACCGAGTGAACTCCATTTGTTCCCAACGAGTAACACCCTCAAATGTCACACTGTTACTCGATGGGAATGTTTTTAAGAAAAAATTCCCAACCAGTCACACTGTTACTCGATGGGAACTTTTTATTACTAATTTCCCAACCAGTCACACTGTTACTCGATGGGAACTTCTTATTAGTAATTTCCCAACCAGTCACAATATTACAGTAGTTAATGAAAAGAAGAATTAAATCGGTTTTTACTTTAAAAACATTTATTCGTCATATTGCTGGTGATTCTCCTTTGAACGTTTTATTCTTAAATAATTAAATAAAATTACAATACCTAAATACATACATACATACATAGACTCACGCCTGTATCCCCGAAGGGGTAGGCAGAGGTGTAATATTACACCCACATCTCGCCATCTATATTTAAGTCCCACGTAATAAGGGGGGGAGGTACCTAAATACAATCAGCTTTATATAATATATCAGAGTAAATCATCACATTTTACAACAATTATCAGTTCTAATTTCTAATGTTAATTTGAACTTTAAACAATTTTCCAAATACATATAATTAGCCATAAGTATGTTGTGACAATTAAAATTATGTATAGCAAAATAAAGTTATGATAAGCCGGCAACATCAGTTATCGCGAGTGTGTAATGGCGGTTATTTTCCATGCACATTTAATGTAAAAATACTTTTGCATCCCTCTTCCCGCGGCCCCGGCGGCGGCGGCCACGTGTCGTAAGTGGGGGAGAGGGACGCAAAATGAATTAGTCAGAGCAGTGCAACGAAGCAAAGTGCACGTTGTCGACAATGTCAGAGCCCACCGCATCTAGTTCGTCCGGTCAAGTGCCATTAAATTTAATTAAAAGGAATGGTGGGACAATTTTGCTACGAAGTGGACATCAATTTTATGCTAGACGAAAGCATAGTAGCGGATTAATAGTGTGGGCGTGCACAAAACGAAACATTTGCAAAGGAATCTTGAGAATAAAAGTAAGTACCTATATAATAAAGTTTACTGATAAACCTATGGTTTGTTTGTTAATCAATACGTTTATTTGTGAATGAATGCTTTGCATTATTTTCATAAAACTATAGATTTGTTTTATTTCAAGCTACTTAAAGTCCTAAATACTTATTCGTTTTCATTTCTTCCAAGCATACGCTATTATTAAAAGCGGCTTAAAACATTTTTTCTTAAGGCTTTTAAAATTGCTTAAAACTTGTTTCAAAATGTATTATTAATAAAGCCGAGTTTACACTATAAGACAACATTAGGCGCGCGACAAGTGACGTTCAACATGTATGCTAAGTAGTAGTAGATGCGTCATACACAAACGCGGCATAAACACTTAATCGATTTATTTGGAACTGTTATAAACACGTGTTTTAAAACAACTTGTTTTAATCATACGCAGGGTTAAACAATATGACGAATATTACTAATACGACAGCTTTGACTCCTGTTATTATTGTTGCTATTTTCTATTTATAGGATCAACGAATACTAGACGAGACTGCTCATAGCCATGCTCCAGACTTTGCGAAGAACGAAATTGATGAATCAATCCATAAATTAAAGACTGAATTGTACAAACCGGACTTTCCTAACATTCCACAAAAATACAATTCCATGATAGGCAACCTTAAAGATGCCGGTATAAATATTGTATCCAACATACCAAAATTTACTAGCGTTAAAAGTACACTGTATAGACAACGGAACAAAGAAGCTGGAGTTTCAAAGATGTTATTTAAAAACGCTCTTGAAGTCGAAGTGCCACCAAGATATAATAACTTTTTGTTAGCAGACTACTCAAATAAAACTAATAATACACGAATAATAGTATTTTCCTCGGTGGAAGCAAGGCAAATTACATGTGAATCAAAAGAATTTTATGGCGATGGCACATTCAGAAGCTGCCCTTCTCCATTCGTGCAATTGTATACAATTCATGTAGATACTGGTAGTACAATAAACCACACAAATATAACCCCTGTGATATATGCTTTAATGACCAACAAAACAATGCAGAGCTACTTAATTCTGTTTCAAATGATTAAGTCGCAGTTGCCGGATTGGAATCCAACAAAATTTAAACTTGATTATGAAAAGGCTGCAATGAATGCCATTATCAAAGTCTTTCCAACAGTCATAATAAAAGGTTGTTATTATCATTACAACAAAGCCATTTTTAAAAAAGGAAAAAGCCTGAATATGACCTCACGAACGTCACAAGATTTGAAGGAGGTGCGAATAATTGAACTTAGTGCGATTCTTCCATTATTGCCCGAAAACGAGATAATTAATGGATGGGTTTACATAATTGCTAGATACGGAGATAGTGAAGGTACAGGCACAAAAAAATTCATTAACTACATGGAAAAACAGTGGCTCCGTGAGGAATATTTAAAAGTGTGGTGCGTTTTTGGTGACGCCCATCGCACAACAAATGCACTCGAATCTTGGCATAATAAACTAAATAAGACCATTGGAACAAAACACCCGAATATTATGCATTTCTTGCACACAATTGAAGAAGATTCTTCTCAGAATACTGTCAGAAATGTTCTGAAACAACAAGGCAAACCGTCAAAAAGAAAACGGGGTAAGAAATCTATATCAAGAGACGAGTTTATTCAGGAAGTGCAGCTGGAATTAACACAAGGTCTTATTTCAGTTGGCCATGCTTTGGAGATTTTACGACACTAGAATTAAGAACTGATACTTATTGTAAAATGTGGTGATTTACTGTGATACATACATATAGGTACAAACATAAGGTTGATTATATTTAGAAAATTCTTCTTTAAAGTTCAAATTAACATTAGAATTAATAACTGTTAATTGTTGTAAAATGTGATGATTTACTGTGATACATGCATATAGGTACAAACATAAGGCTGATTATATTTAGAAAATTGTTCTTTAAAGTTCAAATTAACATTAGAATTAATAACTGTTAATTGTTGTAAAATGTGATGATTTACTGTGATACATGCATATAGGTACAAACATAAGGCTGATTATATTTAGAAAATTCTTCTTTAAAGGTTCAAATTAATATTAGAAATAAGGACTGTTAATTATTGTAAAATGTGATGATTTACTGTGATACATGCATATAGGTACAAACATAATGCTGATTATATTTAGAAAATTCTTCTTTAAAGGTTCAAATTAATATTAGAAATAAGGACTGTTAATTATTGTAAAATGTGATGATTTACTCTGTTATATTATATAAGGCCGATTGTGTTTAGATATTGTTACTATGACTAAAACATTAAAATGAGAATTACTAGCAATATGACGAATGTTAACGTGTAACGTCCGTAATTAAGTAACTGTATTTACCAATGTTGTTATTTTGTTGATTTTAATAAAAATTTAAAAAACCGATTCAATTCTTATTTTCATTAAGTTCTGTAACAGTGTGTTCCCATCGAGTAACAGTGTGACTGGTTGGGATTTTTTTCTGAAGAAATTCCCATCGAGTAACAGTGTGACTGGTAGTGTGACCGGTTGGGAATTTTTTCAGAAAAAAATCCCATCGAGTAACAGTGTGACATTTGAGGGTGTTACTCGTTGGGAACAAATGGTGAACTCGGATACCTACTCGAACGCAACTCGTATTGTGGTAACCCATAGCCTCAAACCTAGTTGGTTAATTTTACACCCGTGGCCAGAAACCGAATACAGTTTGTTTAAACGAGTGCCACGTTTCTGTAGATTTACTTGTAGAAGCACTATTGAGGTACGTGGAGTGGTAGTACTTTAATGATGAATTTTACAAGAAGAAATTAATAATAATGCTCGATTTTTTTTTGCACCCGCCTCTGATATGTTAGATTTTCAGAATAATCAATAGACTTTAGAATTCAGGAGCAGGAGCAGCGAGCTCGAAAATTGTAGCAGCTCTCCTCCGATTTGTAACACTGTTTGTGTAGAACATCAGACTATCGACCTCAATTAGGGTTGTGGGCATGCCCATCGTGCCCACAACGGTGGAACCGCGCTTGACTGTTGACAATCCAACAGAGCGTCTATAATTAAGCATTAATTTATACATAAAAGCGAACATAAAACTCAGATTATTTTTGTTTCTTATCAGGTAAAGATGTCACTGCCACAGTATTTCAACAACCCCGAGGAATATTTCGAAGAATGCCTAAAATTCTTTCAAGAATATCAATATTTATTCAATTACCCTAACACAGATTTACTTATTTATAACATTCTGGATAAAATCACTGTAAAAGAAGAAAATATTATTGATGTTTTTAATGATGATTTCGATTTGACCTCCACAAGTGATGAATATTTAAGCACTTTCTTCATTAAATTGAAGAAATTCCAAGTCTTTTACGATGATATACTGGAAGATTCGTTGGAGAACAATATAACTGTACCCGTTAGTACCAAGAAGAAACATGAGATATTACATCTGGCTAAAGAAATCAAAATACTATGTCAAAATGTAGGCTGTGATGTCGTTGTGGATCTTGGATCAGGACTGGTAAAGATTTTCTTTTATACGTAGTCACGTACTGTTAGCGGCAAAGATCGATTTACAATACAGATTATAAAATCTAGGCTATTGAGCTCAATATTTAAATAAACTGGAAGCAGAAGTAAAATTAAAAAAAAATGCAATGGGTAGAATGTGGAGAATAATTTGTGGCAATTCAGATAATGTGTAAAAGCAGAATTGGTGATCGGATTTTGTTGCTAACTGTACCGTAAGTACCTACATACGCCAGCACATCAAGCTACTACAATCTGTAATATTTCTTTAATAGATTTTCAACTTTATCGCTATAGCATTAGGTTTAAGGTTGATTGGGAAAATTTGACAGTTTCGGGTAGCTTGTTGTACTGGCGTCTATACATAATATGTTACCTACACCATTATCCATGAAATAAGCAGAAACTATGGAAAACCATGCTAAATAAAATAGAGGCAAAATCTTAAGTTTTGATATGATATGCTAGTTATAGTACCTAGCTTGAATATTTCTTGCTAGCCTTTGTCATTCTCACTCAAATCAGTGATCATTATATACGCGTTTAGGTCTAAAAACGCTCACATGACCCTGTTGTAACTTCTAGTGCCTATAATTATTTTACTCGATACAGTTCTAGAAGGACAGATTACAGCTTCTCGGTGGTATTCTTCAGAAAGGTCAAGGTCAACTGGCGTGCTTGTCTGACCATAAAGGGTGACATGACCCTTAACGAAGCCAAAAGGCACTTGTTCTCCACGTCTGTGGTCTAGAACAAAAAATGTTCGTAATCATTTTTTGTTCTAGACCATACCTGGGAACCTTCTAGTTACGGAGATATTGGGGGCCAAATTTCAAACGTTTTCCCATTTTTTTTTTTGAAGTTGTACTTCTTATGGCGCGTTAGGGAAAAATGATGAGAGTAATTTTTTACGATGCGCGCGCACACCGACACCTAAATTTAACAGCATGAAGTTAGCTAGTCAACATACACCCTGAAGTTAGCTTAGTGTCAGATATTGACAAGCCTAGGTTTTTTATTTTTTCAACACACTTGCTCATAAAATGGCTCTAATTTCACCGCAATTAGGCACGTAATGACACCTGTAATCAAACTGTGACTTTTTCATTGCTATTATTCACAAGTGAGTTATAGGGTTTTTTTTTTTATTTTATTGGTTGAGTTGCTTTGTTCTTAAAAAAGTTTCGATACAAAAAGAATCGTGTTCAATAGTACAAATAAACTTTTATCAACACACTTGCTCATAAAATAGCTCTAATTTCACCGCAATTAGGCACATAATGACACCTGGAATCAAACTGTGACTTTTTCATTGCTATTATTCACAAGTGAGTTATAGGGTTTTTATTTATTTTATTGGTTGAGTTGCTTTGTTCTTAAAAAAGTTTCGATACAAAAAAGATCGTGTTCAATAGTACAAATAATCTATCTGATATAATTAATATAATTTTACTATCTGCACATTTACTAATAAACTTCTTATCTACTAAATAAAATTATTTTTTAGTATTATTTTCTTCACAAGTGTGTTGAAAAACGTCGTATGATACACGTGTGTATTGATGATTACCGTCCTCGGCTCTCTTAAGACCCTCACCTAACGGCTCGGGTCTCAATAGCGCCTCAGCGGTAATCACCAACATTACACACTTGTACCATAATCTACTGCTGGCTGAGATAAGGCGACAGATATTTTTTTTAAAAAGAAGTATAACTTCTAACGCGTGTACATAAGTACACACACACACTTTTTTTTTAAATACCTACATGTCTTTAATGTGAGATTTTTACAATTTCAATTTCATTTATTGCATCAAATATGGTAGGTACATGAAGTTCTTATAAAATATTTAGTAACACATATTTGGCCAAAATTTAGCATGCAATAGTCCAAGTTTGTACACATAAGGTTTAATTATTAGGTAACTACATTTTGTCAACTACTTACTACTTAACAGTTAAATATGTCAGTGCTTTATAGTATAAAATTTAAAGGGACACTTGGAAAAACTCATCTATCTTATAAAAACACTCTTGCAACAACCACTTCCGCAACGCAACACAAAACTTATTGAAGGGTAGTTGAGGGTTACTTTAAACACCTGCACGACCCCTGCACTATTCAATAAAATGCATCCAGTAGCACAATATTTTGAGTGCGTTACATTGAGTCCTAGCGTAAAACGTGATTTTTCACCCCAAAAAAAGTCTTTTCCCAGCAATAATTGTTGCATAAATTTACTTAGTTTGATGTACAGACGCCAGCAGGTCAACCCACCCGAAACTTTCAAATTTTTTTGATCCTAATGCTTCAGCGATAAACTTAAAAATCTAATAAAGAAATGTAACAGATTGTAGTAGCCTGATGTGCTGGCGTCTGTACATAATTATTAGTTTTAAGTTGCCTTGCTGCGCCCTAACAGGGTCATGTACTCACTAGTTTTAAGCCTAGCGTGTAAAATTGGTTGTGTACATTGTGCATTAAATAAATAAATAATGTTTGGTTGGAGTCTTGTTACACCTGTATTTATGAACGTGTATGCAAAAAGGAGTTTTTAAGGATCGTAACGTTCTATAGTTTCTGACTATTTCCATATGAAACAGGCGTGAAGTTATGTATACAGTCTTGCTTTTACCTAGTGACCTATACCTTTTAATATCTCTTCTCAGGGCTACTTGGATCAACTTTTATTTGAAAAAACGAACTACAGAATACTAGGAATTGAATGCAACGAAAGTCATTACGTCGGCGCCAAAATACGACAGCGGAAATACCATGCGAATTCCATAGATAATGTTAAATATATAAAGCATACCGTCACAGAAAATTCCCATGAAAATATCCAAACATTTTTGCACGATAAGTTTAAAAATCATGGAGAATTTTGCATAACCGGCCTTCATGCTTGTGCGGACTTGACCATAGACGCAATCAAATTATTTATAAAGATGGCCGATGCAAAAGCGATGGTAATAATGCCTTGTTGTTACCACAAAATGGTGGGTGGTGGCGGAGTTTTCAAGAACTTTCCTCGTAGTGATTGTTTGAGGGATATTTTTAGCAGATCTACATCAGAAGAGTACGTGAGAGTACCCTTCTTAAGACTGGCAGCTCAGCCGCCGTCTGTGGATGCTAAATTAAAAGATTTAGTTTTCAATTTATTGTCAAGAGCTGTGCTGCAGACATTTGCGCTCAGACGTAAGTATTGTTTTTCGTTCCTAAATAATGTAAATTGAGAAGCTGTAAGAGTAAAACTGCAAAGTTTTGTGTTTATGGTGTAACCCTGATCGGGGATTTCCATAAATGTTTTTAGAGTGGGCTTTCCATACGATATAGATCAAAAAACTTGGTACTTGGTACTTAGTATTAGGCTCTAAAAATTATTTTGGTGAGCATTTAAATTGTACCCATTTTTAATTAAGTACTACTAAAGTTGTACTAATAAAGGAAGATAATAACAATAGAGTGTTTTTTTTGCAGACAACTGCAAACTAAGAAGAAAAAAACGGAAAGCAGTCAAAACTAAAAACATGGGTAACAATTTTGAGGTCTACCTAGAAGATGCTACCACTAATGGCTTTACTTTGATCAAAAACGAATCTAGTGACAATAAAGATAACGTTGAGAATCCTGCATTTTGTTTAGAAGAACTTAGAACATTGTGGACTCAGTTAAGTCAGTTGACGTTTAAAAAGGCGGGAATTTTTATTCATTTACAAAATTATTTGCAGCCAGTCATCGAGAATTTTGTTTTATTTGACAGATTGGTCTTTCTCAGAGAAATGGGCGTAAGACATTGTGAATTCAAAAGGATTTTGAACGTTAAGACATCGCCCCGTTGTTTGGCTCTACTAGCATATAAATAGATATAAATAAGTGTATGTATTTGTTTCATTCATTACACTTTGCATTATCGCTCAATCTATACACATCATCTGTCTGCCTTTTCCCAACTATGTTAGGGTTGGCTCCCAGTCTAACCAGATGGAGCAAAACAACTACCTATTTGACCTCAAAGAGTTAGTACCTTCCGGGTAACCGATACCCCTCGGTAAGACTGGATCAGACTTTCGGGCCTGACCTGTAACGACTGTCAAAGATGCAGTACAAATGACAGCCGGGACCAACGGCTTAGCGTTCTTTCCAATGCACGCAGGAAACTCGATATGTAGGTAATCTATGGTCACCCATCCACGGAACAACCTAGGCAAACGTTTGAAAATCCCGTGCGGCTGTTAGTTTTAGTCATGAGCTATTTAGCTGTACAGTTAGAGTGCGGGAGCAACTCAATGCAACATTTCTACAAACATTGATCGAAAGGAAGCCTGCCTTAACAAGTTCCGTCTGAGTCCATTTGAGTACGCCGAAAGAATACATCAAAACCGGCAAGACCCACCTTTTGACCGCCATAGTCACATATACGTAACAAGCATGCGCGTTTCCTGTACGTCCAACGACACAAATATGTGACAAAATGGTAGGTGAAATTGTGGCTTAGTGTGGAGGGAACGCGCGTGCGTTTAATGCTCTGGCGGTCTTACGGTTGTCTGGTCCCCCGCCGTTAAATCAAGACCGAGTTTCACCGGACCTAAACGCCCTAGAATCTAGATTTCTTTTACTGTGGGCAGGTGCGGTCCTAGGGGGGATAGTCACAGGGGTCATGACCCCGCCCAAAATCAAAAAATTATGCACGCCAAATTGACACCACTCCTCCGTCTAAACCAAATTCCTGGCTACGGCCCTGTGTGACCCTCCCCCCCACAAAGTACTTAGGCTGGGACCGCGCCGGACTGTGGATATCTTTATGAAAAAATGTACAAAGAAGAGGTCACTTCTGTTGACCAATTAAAGATTTTTGTGATTTTGACAGTTTTTGTATAGACGGACTGTCAAAACGTCACATTTACTCTTCAAGACTACTTATTACTATATAACTATATACATTAATAATTAAAAACTATCAAACTAAAATAAATAAACTAACAACAAACTATAAAAGGGCATCGAAAAACTTCTCCTCAACGCTGTCAGCTAGTAATGTGCCCAAGAGACTGACGGCGTTGCCACGTTGTATGGCAACACTTAGCCTCTGGCCAAGGTAAAAGCCAGCCCTTGGGTCACGGGAAGCGCCAACCAGGCATTTCGAAATTTCCTTAAATAGGCTATGTGCGCTCGGAACCCACGGCCCCAGAGTTTCAACCCCAAACGGCTTGAAAATATAGTTACCTCAAAGATTTCTACTCTCTTCAGGTAAATGTTATCTAATGATTGAAAAAATCAGCCCTAAAGGGTGTAAAAAGACTTACGAAGCCGAAAGACACTTGATCTCCTTGGCCAATATGGGTCATCAAATGTTTTATTTATATTTCTAAACGTTTTTTTTTTCGGAAAGCTACACGTTTTCATTGGCAGGTTTAACTTGGCAGCACTGAGTAAGTTGTCATTGTCAATGTCATTTGCCAACACCAAAATCTACAAAAATACAAATTGTAAACAAATGGAAATTAAGCTGTAATATTCTTAAATTTATATTATTTCGAAATTCTTCTCCTGCCTTGACACCTTCAACTGACTAGACTGTCATGTCTGTCTATAAATGTATCTGCATTATTAACGTGTATTAAAAAACATCCCAAAAATCAATCAAAATGAGTAACACAAAAAACATTCATTGTCGCCTTTGCGCCGAGTTAAAACCTCACCATGAACTCACAAACATGCAGACTGACGAAGAAACGTGCCAGAAAGTCGTCAATAAACTTTCAAGATTCAATATAGTTATGAATTTCCAGGATTATTTCTTACCGAAGACCGTATGCTTACAATGTGTAAAATCCTTAGAAGAAGCCTTCACTTTCGTAACAGCAGTTGAACAGGCGCAAACAATTCTAAGCGACTTTACTCTGATAAAACACTGTGATGATATCACTTTTGTTTTGCCAACAGAAACAGATAAAGAATTGATTGATGTTAAAGACGAAAACAGCTGTGATCCAATGGATGTTAATGATGATGAGACAAACTTAGGTGAAGACTGGGATGATGAGAATATTTGCAATGATGATAAAAATGCAAGCAGTGAAAAGGTTAATATAGAGAAAAGAGTCACTACAGAATCTTGTTATGTTGCTGTTGAAGAAAAGATGAATATAAAAGATGAAAATGTTAATAATATCGAAGAAAATGATTTTTTTAATTTTAGTAATGAATGTAAATATAATCATGATATCAATGTAAAAGAAAACAATTTGAATATCATCAAATACACTAAAATGCTTTCAGCATTCAATGACAAAGAATTAGAAACAGAACACAATTGTGAAGAAATCCCACCATCCTTCAATAAAGACACAAAAAGTTCCAAAAGTAAAGTTAATCAACATCTTTTAATATCAGTCCCACCTGAACTAGATTCTACAGTATATTCTGAAGAGTATATAAATAAACAAATTAATAGATTATGCAATGTTCCCGTGCAGATTATAAAAATGACATGGATGGATTACGAATGGAAGTGTTCTCATTGTGGAACACTTTTTTCAACAATTGAAGAGCTACAAAAACATTCAATAATGTACCACAAGACTTGTAATGCTTACCAATGCACGGACTGTAAAATTAAAAAGCAACGCCTCAACGCTTTTATTAAGCATGTCCGATCACACAGAAAGTACCTGCATTACTCATGTTACAAATGCTTTGAGAAGTTCCCAAAAATGATGGAAACCAGACAGCATAAGATGAAAATCCATGAGAACTCTAAATATTTATGCTTGGGATGCAACACTCCTTTTTCCAGTAATGCTGAGTTAGAAGAACATGTGAACAAGTATTATAACATTCTATGGAAAAAAAATACATTTATCAATTCTGAAAATTTAACTTGCAGTACTTGTAATAGGGGTTTTTCAAATATCACTGCTTTACGGAACCATTTGAATACACACAAACCGAATAGAAGAGACCATACATGTGATAGATGTGGGAAATGTTTTGACAGAAAACGGAGTTTACAAGCTCACATGGACACACATAGTGAAAGGTCTTTATATCAATGTGAAATTTGTAATACTACCTTCAAAACTGTGTATTCTCTACGGTACCATGCTAGCATTCACTCTGGGATCAAACCTTTCACTTGTGATGTATGCAGTAAAAGTTTCAGAACCAGAAGTCAGATTTCAAATCACATGAAATTTCATTCTGACTATTTTCCTTTCCCTTGCACGGCTTGTAGCAAAAAGTTTCGTACAAACAAAAATTTACAAAATCATATGCATCAGCATACAGGAGCGAAGCCGTTTTCGTGCGACATTTGTCCGAGGGACTTCACTAATCTGCCCAATCGTAACAAACACATGAGACGTAAACATGGTATAGAGATGGCGAAGAAGAGACAGCCAATCATAAAGCAGCTAACAGCCGACGATCCGTCTACCTCTGACGTAGCCATTGAAGAGGCTTTTAGAGATCTGGATAAAATTAACGAATGGAAAAAAAAAATTATGGATCATCGAAAAAGTCAAAAGGTGAACAGTAGGTTTGAAACCTGAAATTGGTTAGTCAGTAATGCACTGAAAACTAAGGAGTGCTATACTCATGTACATAATGTTTGGTATGGCCCAAAGAGTATATTAACTATGTAAGGCCTGAATAGGCACAGGGCCGGGTTTAGAGGTCTGGAGGCCTCGGGGCAACAAAGGAGCGGAGGCCCCCTGGCCCTAAATTATTTTCCAAATAAAATGAACAATTTTTTGCAGTCGAGTTTTTCAATAAATAATGTATTGTGAAACCAAGTAGATTCTTTTATAATAATAATAAAGCTCATTTATTCCATATTTTCATTACGTAGTTATTTACAAGTTAATAGTTTTATATATTTATTTTGATATGGATCCCTTTTGGGTAAAAGCCTCCTCCATCCCGTGCCAATTTTCCCTATTTTGGGCCAACTCCATCCAACTCGGACCAGTTACTTCGATGATATCGTCCGCCCATCT
This sequence comes from Lycophotia porphyrea, assembly GCA_950005105.1. Classification (NCBI taxonomy): domain Eukaryota; kingdom Metazoa; phylum Arthropoda; class Insecta; order Lepidoptera; family Noctuidae; genus Lycophotia; species Lycophotia porphyrea. The sequence goes on along the minus strand of OX465410.1, from coordinate 582,675 downwards.
CTTGCGTGGTCTGCCCCTGTTCCTCTTGCCTCCCGGTCCAGACCACTTCGTTGATTCCAATGTCCTTTGGTCTCTACATCTCGAAATATGACCTGCCCATTTCCATTTTAATCGTAGAGCGTGTAGCCTCCTACACGCTCTACGATTAAAATGGCGTCTGTTAGTTTGGTTCTTTTCCTTATCTCTTCGTTTCGGGTTTTCTGTATTTTCCTGAGTTTTAATATGCTCCTTTCCATGGAATGTTGGCATGCTAAGATTTTATTTTGTTAGTATATGTCCATGTTTGGCGTAGATTCTTTTAGCATTTAACAAACGTATAAATATAATCGGAAACAAGAATTATCTGAAATTATAGCGTTAACGAACGGAACCGGATAAAGAGAGTTTAACCTGCCGAGCTTTTTTCGCCGAAAAATCGTTGATGATTTCGCTGAAATCCAGTTCCCAAATTAAATAACTTTCATTGCTCAGGAGACGGTGAACGGTGGACGGAGGACGAAGAGCTTTAGACGGTTTTTTGTCCCATCGTGGTTCGAAGCCTATTTTTATGATTTTCATTTTTGAAAATGACCGTTCTTCAGTGCAATATACCATCAAAACCAAAATACATTCTCAATGCAATTTCAAGGTTTAGGAAAGTAGCTCTGAAATTTTGAACTTCGAGAATTTGGTAGTAAAACAGTTCCGGAGATTGGTCTTTCCATAGCCCTTTTTTGTATTCAGTCGAACATTGTTGTTTACTAGTCGGAATTTGTTTTTTTTCCGAAGTCTATTATGGGGGCCCCGGGGCCTTAGCCCCGGTTGCCCTCCCCTAAATCCAGGCCTGAATAGGCACACTCAGACACATTACAGGCGACTCCGACTTTAAGACCGCATCTTAAAATCGCGCAGGTGTTTTACTCTCAATTTACCCCACGTTGGTATATCACTCTGTGTTAATATGGAAGGGGGAAAACGAGTTATACGAATCGTAGCAGCTAGCGGTCTGTAGTGTCTGCTTGCCCCAATGAGAGAAAGGCGCGGTTTTTATGTGAAATAAAAAATCTGTGTCGTCTTAATATTACTTTTAATTAATGATATCATTGAAAAATACAGTATACTTACTTATTCAATTAATCATTCTTTCATTGGATAATGATTAAGTATGTAGGTATAGACGCCAGCAGGTCAAGCTACCCGAAACTGTCAAATTTTCCCATTCAACCTTGAACCTAATGCTTTTAGACATAAAGTTTGAAAATCTATTAAAGAATTAAGAAATCTAACATATTGTAGTAGTTTGATGTGCTGGCTGGCGTCTGTACTTTAATATAAAATATTACAACAAAAGAGGTTTCCATCAAGAGATGAAGTTTGAGGTCTCTTGGCAGGCATACTTGGCAACTAGTGGCGACGCATACCAACCCCTCCGAGTGCGCTCGTATTATGGGTTGCCACAATACAATTTGCGTCCGAGTAGGTATCCAAATCCACTCGGTCCGAGCATACTCTGATCGTGTCAACGTGGCTTAAGGCGGTTGCATCAGTGTAACCCGCAAAATTCATATTTTCTTACGTTTTTTGCAATTTCAGGTCAGTGTCAGGTTGTACGTTGATGAAAAATGAGTCGCGCCAGTAATGCGTATGTAGTTAAAGAATCAAAATCATGAAAATCATCAATATAACCCTGTAATTTCATTAAATCTATTGAATTACTTTTTCATGAAATATTCATTGAATAGGGTTACATGAACTTAGAGGGTTGTATTGATGAATTTCACGATTATATTTCTTTACCTACATACGTGTTGTTACTGACGCGACTCATTTTTCATCAACATACAACCTGACACTGACCTGCAAATTACAAAAAACGTAAGAAAGTTTGAATTTCGCGGGTTACCCTGACGCAACCACCTTAGACAGAGAAACAATTACAACAGAATTTTAGCGATCCGCCATTAAGAAAATAACTAATAAAATAATAACTATTAGGGGTAGTTCCGGTGCAACAGTCTTTGAGTAATTTGAGGGCCCGCGCCTACCGCCACTTTGCAGCGATGCAAACGCAAAATGTCAACATGATGCCCACGTAATGACGATTCCGTACCTTCTGCGCTACTGCATCGAGACAGAATCGTGGTTACGACAGCAATGGTCCACAGTCAGCAACAGCATCGCTGCAAATGTCGCAGTGTGAAAAGACCCCAAGGTACGCCAAGTGGCTTTATCCTAAATATTGTACAGACGCCAGCAGGTCAAGCTACCCGAAACTGTCAGATTTTCCCAATCAACCTTGAACCTAAATTTTTAGCAATAAAGTCGAAAATCTATTAAAGAAATCTGACAGATTGTAGTAGCTTGATGTGCTGGCGTCTGTACATACAGGATGTAACGCAATAAGCGCAATACTTCGTAAGTGGTGATTAAGACCACCAACCTGGACACCATTCCCTAAGGAAAATAGGTCCAAAAGACACGGCCATATCAGAGTCAGAGACAGTCATGCCAACCCAAACAAGTGTGTCGAACCACTCTCGACTGCTAAGAGAGCACTTTGTACCCTAGAACAAAACAATGAAAGCACATTATAACAAACAAACTTAATATTTTGATTTGTACACAAAAAAAATACTGAACCCACACAGAAAATAAAATGGTACTGAGTAACCTAACATATGATTATTTTTCATTTTAATAATCAGTGTACTTACATACATAAAATAAAAGATGAGAAGAGACTGAATGTATTGCCACCTTTTTTGAAGTTTGTTAATGGTATGAAAAATATGCAAAGGCACAGAACAGAAAAATTTACCTCATAAAAAATAATATATAATCAAATCATATTTTATCATGTTAAGATACCCAATTTGACCTTGTAGATTTTGAGCAGATATTACAACATTATTTGGCTCAAAAGATCAAAAACTCATTAAATCCGTCAACTAGTAGTTGAAATATTAGACTCCTGGATGCCAAGCTCATTATCTGATGTGGCTTTAGTCTCACTACTCTCAGCAAGTTTCCTTTTTCCTGTTATCTTCACGTCTGCCAATATACTCTTTTTCCATTCAGCAACTTTCTCCTTATCTGGATAAATAACTTCTTTTGTCTCCGGATCTACAGCATAAAGTCCCTGAGATGTGCGTTTCCTTATACAATTATCAACCCCATGCACATCTTTTGAATGTTTATTATAATTAGACCAGTTTCTAAAGTTCAGGGTACAATTTTCACAGGAATATGGTTTCAATCCTGTGTGCATACGTTTATGCTGCACCAGTAAATGTCTGAAGCGGAAAGTTTTGCTACAATTTGTGCATTTATAAGGTCTTTCGTCCTTATGGATAGCGCTATGAACAGATAGTTCCTTTTTTATCCGGAAAGTTTTCCCACATTGTTCGCAAGCAAACGGTTTTGTTCCAAAATGTCTAAGAGCATGCATTTTCAGTTCATATTTCTTCTTAAAACTGTATTTACAGACTTCGCATTTGTAAGGTCTCACATCTGTATGTACAAATAGGTGGTTGGTTAACGCTTTCTTATTATAAAATCTGCCACAACAGGTATCACAAATGTAGGTCCGTTTTCTGTCAGTATGTATACGCAAGTGTCTGTTTAATACAAGTTTGGAGCCTAAAGTTTTCTCACAGATGACACATGTAAGGCTATCATTTTGCTCGACTACCAACGAACTGGCAACTGCAGTTTTGTAGAACTTTTTCATGTGTGCAGCTAAATCCTTTTTGGTTTTAAAACATGTGTTACATCCATTGCAACTATAAGCAGTATCAAAATGCGTTGCTTTATGGGCTTTCATTTCATTTGGAGTCTCAAATGTTAGAGAACATATATGGCAAGATTCTGCTAGTACCGGGCGGTGTTTCGAGATGTGCGTTACAAAGTTATCCATGTGCAGTCCTCTCGCTTTGCAGTCAAAACATCTATAAGGGTTACAGGTGATATGGTACTGCATAGCATGTACTTTCAACTCGCTAGGGTCATGGTAAAATTTACCACAAAAAGCACATAGCCAATTATAGTCAGGCCATGTGTCTAGGTCTACATTTTTCGAAATGTTTGGTTTCCTTTTTTGTCTAGGAGGCATATTTCTCTGTTGTATTGCAGCTTTAGATTTAGTTATTCTTACATTCGATTTGGATTTAGAATTCTTTTCTTTTTCTTCATTATTAGGGGCATATTCAATTTCAATCTCTTTACTGATTGGTAAAGAGATTTCTATGGATTCATCATCAGGGATAGTTTCTTCAGTTTTAACACTGGCATCATTTCCGGAGTTTGAACCCATAGTATCGTCAAATATATCCATCTTAATATCTAGTACCGAAGTATCATAGTCTTTAAATGCCTCTTGAGCGAAGGCCACAGTTGAAATGAAATCATGTGCACGTTCCAAAGACTCTATACATTCTAAACACACAGTTTTAGGCAACATATTATTAAAATCAACGATTATATCAAATCTTGCCAACTTATCGGTGATTTCTTTGCATTTTTCTAAGTTTAATACCATGTTGGTGAGTTCACTGCTTGGCTTCAAATCGGCACAGAGGCGACAGTACAAATCTTCTAAAGTCTCCATGTTGACGTGTTGATCAAGGCTGGCATTTGTTTTTCAACTCTTTCAGATTTATGAGACTGATGAGACTGCAGTTAGGAGTAGTTGGCGTACTTCGGTTAGCGGGAAACCACACCACCATTCACCAAACCACGCGTATCAGTATTCATCACAAACAGCCATTTTTTGGCCCTAAGCACGCACGTCAATGTCATGATGACAATGACAGTTCGACAGTTTTTTTTTTATTAACTCCGAAGTAGGCTTCTCGGCTCTTTCGACCATATTGCGTAGTCTTCATCATCATATTCCTGCCGTTGTTTCATGTTCGACGCAACCCCTTTTTTTTTATTCCATTCTCCTCTGTCAACCGTCACGCTATCATTTACTCTTTTATTTTCATACAATTCCTCGCACAATCCATTCATCGTTTCTTTACTCTTCCTCTCCATCCATCAACATTTATATTTATTCATCACTGCGATGCATCCCTCCTCATTATATGTCCATAACAAGACCCATTCCCTTTCATCTTTTCTGTAACTGGCGCAACTTTTAATTCCTCTAATATAGTCATTCCTTACCTTATCCATTCTTATCACACCACACATCCACCTCAACAATTCAACTCCACTACATGCAATCGTTTTTCTAAATCCTTCTTCTTCACAATTCACAACCCAGCATTCCGATCCATGTAACAGTACGACAGGTCTAATCCCGGACTTGTATATTTTCGCCTTTATCCTTGGGTCGCAAGTTGTCCCAGTGACCTGTCGCCATTTCATCCATCCTGAGTTGAGCGTCGTTAAGGTGGTTGCGTCAGGGTAGTCCGCCAAATTCAAATTTTCTTACGTTTTTTTGCAATTTGCAGGTCATTGTCAGATTGTATGTTGATGAAAAATGAGTCAAGGATAAAGGCGAAAATATACAAGTCCGTGATTAGACCTGTCGTACTGTTACAGAGAACGACGTGAAAGCCCCATCATCAGCACACCCTCAATAGAAAAAGCGATTGAGCAAAATCGGGGGCCGAAACTGTTCGTCCAATCACTTGGAGGAGCCACCTGACGAAGTTGACCAAATCTAGTGGGGCTATCATCGTTTCGAACCCGGAGATTCTTTCGGAAATCGAAAACTTCTACGGCCAGTTGTACGTTTCGCATGCATCTCGACCAGCAGGGCTATTGCGTTTCTATCCTGAAAATGAAGATTCCAGAGTCATCTTAACCCGCCATTTCACAGAAGACCTGCCAGAAGTCAGCCAAGACGAAGAAGAACGAAAAACCCTCGCGATGGGATGAGATGGGATAACGACTGCACTCCTGAAAGCGGGAGGGAGTCCTGCCCTTTTTTTTAAGGATCGGAAATCATCAAATGGCTCCCGCTGGGCGGAGCGGAAGGCAGTGTCAGACTTGTACTGACTAAAACCCATCCATGTTCCTTCCTTGCCCTTTGTGTTCCAGGGCCGCGGTATCTCTCTTTCGAACAGTCCCGCAGCCCTGGCAGGCATCGGCCCTTGCGGGCCCCTCTGTATTTGTTGACATCTCTTTGAGGCGCGCGTGGAACACCAACGCGCCGTCACACGGCCTATCGTCATAAGACGGACGGACGGCAAGCTAGCCCATTACTCACCGTCTACAGGTCCGCGTCTACGGTGACCGGAAACCACCACGTGACCCTCGACGCCCGGGGCGTTTCCCGCGGCAGCTCGGACGTGAGGTTCTCTCCCTCTCACCCTCCGTCCGCGCCACCTCCTTCGCTAGCATAACTGCTTCGCAGAAGAGGCCTCCCATTCCCTCTCGCTCCGGACCATGGATTGAACCAGGGCCGGACGCGATAGGTTGTCACCGCCGATCGCCGCTATGAGGACACGGCGATGCTACGCCCAAGCGGAGCAGTCCTCCGGGCGACCCCCGTTGTGATAACACCCGGGCGTTTCCATCCACCCGATTCGGTACAGGAACCTCCCGTGTCCGATGAGGTCCTGCGTCAGGCGGAAGGTGAGACTGCCTTGGCGCTTCTCTAAACGCCTCTCCTCAAAGAGGGGACTCATCGCCACTATTGTGGCTTGCCCTGAACGGGGTTGCGATAGTCGCTCTCTCCATGTCGCCATGAGATCGCGCCAGAAGTCTGTCCGCTGAGCGATGATTTGCCGCGGCACCGAAGTTTCCCCCGGCGCACGTACGGCAAAACAATCGATTTACGACGACAAAAGTATTTAAAACAAAATCATTGAAATATGCCTAGTACATACGTTAGGTGTTCTCTACCCTTCAATGGTCAAAAATCAACAAAAGATTTTTTATTTGCGAGCGAGACTCGTTTACAAAAGCCGCTATTGTTCGACTCTTCGCTTATTATTAGGCGTGCAGCCAGTATTCTACTAAACTCGGTGCGAATACGTTGTGTAATTGTGCAGTTGTTTTAAAGTGGAACCTTGTTTTTTAGTATGGATGCATTACCATGTAGTAAGTACTTCATTTTAAACCTATTATTGAGTTCTTTCAACACTTTAAAGATAGAGAATAATCTAAATATATCGATAGACTTAAAATAATCTTGTATTGCTATAGAAAAATAATTCGTGAGAGCTTTTCTAAAAAGTTCCAACGAGTACCAGTTTAAATTTGTTTGTTATCAATACCTCTGATTGTTGTTATTACTAGGAAACTAGTTTTAGCTGCACGTATATGCACATCTCTGAGTATTTGTTGTTTTTGTTTCAGGTAGTCGAAATGATAACGTGGAAATGCGAACAATTAAAAGACTTGAACTATATTTTGTGTTAAAAAGTGACAGTTTTTTTCAAATTTTCTTTGTGTAAATGTATTGAACGATTACATAAGTATATATTGGACAAATTAAATATTGTTAACTGTGGTGCAGACTTTGAAAAATCGGTCAAATTGAGAATTAAAGCATTCGTGGCAAAGTTATTTGCAACATGGAAACAATGCCATCGCATCCATGACCGACTGATTAAAAATCATCACGCTTGGTTAAATGAGGAGTTCAAAGTTCCGAACATACAAGAAGACCAACAGACACCTAGCAAGAAACCGGTTTCAGGACGACCAAAGAAGGATTTTGGGGTCTTATCGCTGCGTTCTAAACAAAGATCTGTGCAAACTCTTGTGAAAGGTCTTTCTCCGGAACAACTTTCATTTGCAACTGAATCTAGTTTAGTTGTATCGGGAAACCGCAAAGCTGCTAAAGTGATGAAATTAGCCCTAGAGTCGTCACCAAGAAGTTTGAAACGAATGCAGCAGTCAAAAAAAACAAGCCCTACACCATACACACCTGTGGAAGCGCTAGCTCTTATTGTTGACACTAGTATGACAAAAGAAGACTATATAAAAATACAAAGAGGAGCTAAAGCTAGAGGTGCTAATATATATCCTGCCTATAATCAAATCTTGCAGATAAAGCAAACTTGCTATCCCGGAAATATTACTGTTTCAGAGATCGAAGCCAGGATTCCTATGCAAAACTTACTTGATCACACAGTGAGCAGATTATTTGAAGTGCAACAAGAAGTTATATCTCTTCATCTTCCTCCAGAAGTATTCGAAATTGATGTCTACAATAAGTGGGGGCTGGATGGTAGTGGCGGGCACAGCATTTATAAACAGCACTTCGCAGACAGTCCAAAGTACTCGGATTCGAATATTATATTGAGCACTATTGTTCCTCTCGAAATGTCTATATTTCATGAAGAAGAAAAAAAGATATTTTGGAAAAACCCGAGCCCATCATCGACAAAGTGGTGTCGCCCTATTGGTTTCAAGTTAATTAAGGAAACAAATCAGACCATAAAACAAGAATTCGATGCTACTGAACAACAGCTGCGAGCTGTTACATCAACAACAGTGAGCCTCCATGAAAAATCAATCTCCTTTAATCATCGAAAAACTTCAAGAATTAATACTAACACGGACATTTTACACTGGCTATGTATTAACTCTGATCCCCTGATAAGTCAACATAGATCAGTGAAAAAAAAACCAATGAAAGGATTTAATGATATCATTATGAATATGCTCACGATGCCAACATATTTACGTAACAATCAGAATGAGGAAGACGATGACGAAGAAGAAGATTTATAATGTTTTTTTTTAAATAATACAAAGTTTACAATTGATTTTGAGTTGTTTTATTTCAATGTATAAACTTTATTTAATATATTGAAATATAATTTCAATATATTACAAAAATGTACTTATAGGACCGTAGGTTGAGTTAGAAAACGTCAAACTGCTTAGGATAGGTATAAATAGCAACTCAAAAATATGTTTAGATAATTAAATGTAACAAACTTTCGTTATAAATATTTTTGTCGTCGTAAATCGATCGTTTTGCCGTACGTGCGGCGTAGTGCCTCCACGCACCACTCGTGCAGGCGCTTGAGGACTATCGCCACCAGATCCCATGGCGACAGTCCGGCAAGGAGCCTCGCCGCCTCAAGGCACGCGCCCACACCGGGGCCCCGTAAAGGGCCATGCGGACCTACTAGGTCAGCATAAATTCTTTACCTACTAGCCTACTACCTCCTTATACTTTTTACTACTCTACTTATCTACCTTACCCTACCTACCTACCCTACCAGCCTACTTACCTATCCTACCTACCTACCTCGTTTGAATAAACAACACCTTCAATTTATGCTGACCTAGTACTTTTGGTCGCCAAAAAGACGATTTTAGTCAAAATTCCGTAAAAAATAATTTAGTTATTTGATCATCCCCAGGATCATTGCATTTTTTTTTAAAATAAAAGTAGCCTATGTATTAATCCAGCTTATAAGCTATCTTGATACCAAATCTTTTCCAAATCCGTTAAGCCATTTGAGCGTGAATGAATAACAAACATACACACAAACAAACTTTCGCCTTTAGGTGATATAAGTGTGATAATTAGGTACTTACATAATCATAATCCAATGAATGAATGATAAATTGAATATACTGTAGTTCTCAATGATATCATTCATTAAAAGTAATACTAAGACGACAAAGATTTTTTATTTCACATAAAAACGAGCCTTTCTCTCATTGGGGCAAGTTTGATGAGTTTAATGTTATAGTGTTTTTGAAAACAGTGGGTCTTCAGGGTTCTGTCGCTAGGTGATGCCATCATAGGCTGTTGTTTGATTCCCTTACACTCATTCATTCTTACTTAACATTAGGTGCATATTGTTCACCTTTTGACTTTTCTGATGATCCATAATTGTTTTTTCATTCATTAATTTTGTCCTGATCTTGATTTAGCCTCTTCAATGGCCAGTGGAAGACGGATCGTCGGCTGTTAGCTGCTTTATGATTGTCTGTCTCTTCTTCGCCATCTCGATACCATGTCTACGTCTCATATGTTTGTTACGATTGGACAGATTAGTGAACTCCCTCAGACAAATATCGCATGAAAATGGCTTCGCTCCTGTATGCTGATGCATATGATTTTGTAAATTTTTGTCTGTACGAAACTTTTTGCTACAAGCCGTGCAAGGGAAAGGAAAATAGTCTGAATGAAATTACATGTGATTGGGGAGGGTTTGCATTTGTGCTTTTGCGGTTGCACAACGACACGCTTTGCTTCTGCTTTGCTTGGTAGTATAGATGCAGGCCTACCTTACTGCTTCCCTCAGAGGCGGTAAGGTGGCGGGGCTTTGAGGGGGAGCGCTACAGTCGTGTAGATCCTCAAGGCAAGTCTGGTGGTTCCTCCTTCACGTGGTTGCCGCCCTGTTCTTGGTCTAATTCCCTAAGAAATAGACGAAACAAAAACCGCCAGGCGCCCTTTTTCCTCATACTCCCGAAAGCCAACTCCCAGGCCTAGGGAAACCTTAACCCCACTCCCATGATCCCATGCCCAATACCTTCCCTCCTTTTCCCTTTTCTCCCTTCGGTCCATGAGGAGGGGTAACCTCAACTCCTAAAAAAGCCCACAAACCCCAAATGCAGAATGTTAAAAAGAATATTCCCCAGGCCCACCTGGGGAATATTCTTTTTAACATTGCCGGGATGGGTCCCGGCATTGCCGGGACCCATCCCGGCAATGTCGGGGAATCCCACACCGATTCGTCGGTCAGCCTCCACCGTAATCTGGCGGGGGGCAACAATCTGCCACTTAGTGCCGCGCCTTCTGCGCGGCAGGCTGCTTTAGCGCCAACAACACTGGCTGCGGCTCACGCGCCACCCAACCCTACCCTGGCTGCGACCTCTGCGCCACCTGACACGATGGCTGCGAACCCTGCGCCAACCGACACGACGGCTGCGACTTCCGCGCCTCCTACACTGACACCCGTTTTACCTTCCACGAGGGCCTGGCAACAGAGCATCGTTCGGAACAGTAAAACGAACAACCCTGACAATGACACCGACAATGCACGACTCTCCAGTCTTGACGACGAACTCCGCATGCTGGCGCTCCAGCGCGAGAGGATCGAAGCAAGGCTGAGGGAAATTGACTCTGGACGCCACGGAACGGGAAAGGAAGTGGAATCCAGTGGCTCCGACTTTGTCTCTGTGGACGAAGTACGCACGCTTAAACGCAAGTGCGGAAAAATCCGGAGCAGAGAGAAGGTCCTCAGCAGCCGTTTGTGCAAAATCCGCGAAGGCACTAGCCAGTGCGATGCGCAGACGGCTGCTGGAAGGGAAGTACGCGACCAGCCGCGAGTACGCGAAGGGGAAACCCAGCGCGAAAAGCAGCCGGACGCGGAAACACGCGGGCAGGGACCAGTACGCGAAGGGGAAACCCAGCGCGAAAAGTCACTGCCTGCTCCAGGACCATCCGGAGGACGCGACCAGTACCGCACCGAGTCGACCAAAGACCGACACCGACCCAGACAAAGGCGAGGCAAGCGGTCGGGATTGACACGCAGGGTATCCCTGGCACAAAACCCCGTGCCACGCTCCTCGGAGCCGCAACCAGGACCAAGCGGTCTGGATAAGGCGAAGAGGGTGCGCCCAGACGACACGGCTTCGCCGAGCACGCTCCAGGGGGACGCCAAGCGGGTCAAAATCCAGACCGCTCAAGGGGAGCAGAGAACCTACGCACGGGCCTCAAAGGACATTCCCGCGCGGCTCGCCGTAGCGATCTGCCTCTCGCCTCCATCCCGCGACATGACCCCTGACGAGGCGGAGCATATCAAGCTCAGCCTCGAAGACAGACTTGTGTCCGAGCCGCGCTTTTCGTGCCCAGATATAATGGGGACATAGTGCGGCTCCAGAGTATTCTGATTCGTCAGAATACTTGGTACGACATAGGGAGGTGGTCACTGTACAGGGCGACTTCAGTCGGTGGAGATAAACATGGGACTTTTTTGACCTTGGGGTGCCCTGGGGGACCGGAGGAGGTCGTAAAGGTCTTGGGGAGGGAGCGGCGGGTATCGTACCTACTTGGGTCGATATACGTGCGCTTTTTCCCCAACACCCAACCCTCTGACACCCAGACCGAGACCACAGACCTTGCACAGACACGACCGGGACCGACGGTAGACCTGACCATGACCGGACTGGAGGAGGAGATGGCTAGAGCGGCGATGGCTGATGCCGACGCCGTGAGTATGCCTACCTCACCACCAGGGTGGACAGAGCACCCTTTCGCCTCCTCACTAACACTGAGCGACGGCCGGCATGGGCTGGAGGACGGGGGGGACCTATCAGATGGATCCGTCTCCTCATTTGATCACAAAATTACAATCAATAACCATAGCCAAGATGCTGTAATTTTTCTTCAGCAAAGTACGGAAAGAGTGAATAATGACATGGATATTAAACTTACTACTCCTATTGAAATTTCAAAAATCGTTACCAGTATGCAAAATAAGAAATCTTGTGGCTACGATGAAATTCCGATTTCTGTAATTAAAGACAATTTGCAAATTTTAGCAGAGCCACTTTCTAATTTTTATAATAAGTGCATACTGAATGGCATATTTCCGGAACAACTAAAAGTAGCTAAGATCATCCCTATCCATAAAAAAGGCCCGAAAACGGATGCAAGAAACTACAGGCCCATATCTTTACTACCCACCCTTTCAAAAATTTTTGAAAACGTCTTAAAAGATCGCTTAAGTAATCATCTTAATTTAAACAAAGTGATACATGATAGGCAATTTGGATACCAGAAGAATGTTGGCACAGTAGATGCTATTTATGCGTTAATAAATGATGTAGTGGACAAAATTAATCGTAAAATGAAAGTAGCTGGTATTTTTCTAGACTTAAGCTCTGCTTTTGATACTATTGATTTTGAACTACTCATCAAAAAGCTTGAGCATTATGGAGTAAGAGGTAAAGCTTTACAACTCTTCTCTTCATATTTAAAGAATAGAAAAATGTTTGTCGAAGTCGAAAAATTGCAATTGAATGGGTATAAAAAAAGTTACAAGTCATCCATGCTCAATATTACAGCCGGTGTACCACAAGGATCAATCTTGGGACCTTTATTGTTTATTCTATTCACTAACGATCTCATAAATTATTTCAATAAAATATTACCTGACATAAAAATAATAGTTTTTGCAGATGACACAAATGCAATAGTATCAGCGAATGACATTCAAACACTAAACGATGCCCTTAATGCGGCTCTAGCTATCTTTCATTCATGGTTTACTGCGAATAAACTTAAAATAAACGCGAATAAAACGAATGTAATGTTGTTCAAAACTACTGCTCGTAATAAAGATAATATGGACATTGAACTAAATAAGGCTAAAATTGAGCTTGTCAGGGAAGTAAAGTTTCTGGGAATGTATATAGATGATTTATTAAATTGGAAAAAAGAATTAGTAGCACTTGATTCTACTATATCTTCGGCGTGCTATGCTTTAAGAATTCTTAGAGATGAAGTTAGTTTGGAAGCACTAAAAATGGTATACTACGCGCTAGTAGAGTCAAGATTACGGTACAGCATACAATTTTGGGGTAACAGCTACAACTATAATTTTCAAAGGGCGTTCATTCTCCAGAAAAGAGCGATTAGAACCATTGTTCGTGTTTCCCAACAAGAAAGCTGTCGACCCTATTTTAAAGAACTTGCCATCCTCACAGTACCTGGACTTTACGTACTGGTACTTTTAACCACCTTAAAGAAATATATTTATCACTTTGAAACTGATGAAGACAGACTTTTAAGGGAAAAAACACGTAGAAAAGATTTAGATAGCAAACTCATTCCAATACTTAACATTGTTAAACACAGTCCACTGTACCAGGCCGTTAAAATATTCAATAGGCTGCCAGTTGAATTAAAAAGTACTTTGTATACAAGCTCGTTCAAAGCAAGGCTCAAGGCATTCCTGTTGGAGAAATGCCTCTACTCAATAGATAATTTGTAAAACACAGAATTAAATTTTTAATATTGTTATTTGATTTATTGTTATTTTTTTTTCTATTGACATTGTAATTAACTTTTTTTTTTCTCATTTTTTTATTATTGACATTCTTAATCAATTTAATTTTCAACTGACATTGGTAGTAAATTTTATTTTTATGTATGGATGTGGTTTAATTATTGACATTCTTAATGGTAACCAAATTTAATCTGTTTGTTTGTTTTATTTATTATTGTTTATTTTTTTTATGTAACTTTTTTAACTTTTTTTTTTTTTGACATCATTGTTACTTTTTCTTTACTATTATTTTTATTTGAAAGAAGTGTAATATTGTCATTCGTTTCTGCTACTTGTGTTCCTAGTTTGTAAGCTTTTATATTCACACACAATGTAAATTGTTTTTGGAATAAATCAATCAATCAATCATAACTCCACTCCACCGCCGCCGACGCCCACATCCGCTCCCCTAAATATCATCCAGACAAACCTGACCAGACTGCCACGGCTTGCCTACGCAGGGCGCTGGAGATGAAACCCCGAACCATCGTACTGATCCAAGAGCCATGGATCCGAAATAACAGGATATGTGGCCTTGGAAACATTGGAGGTAAGCTGATCCTCGACACACAGGGCACAGAAAAACCACGAACCTGCGCCTATATACCTAAAGATGTGACTAACACAATTATGTTCCAGAGACCTGACGGCCGTCAGGCTCAAAACTGACGGCGAAGCACCTGACATCGTCCTAGCCTCGGTCTATAAGCCAGGCGAAGATGTAGACTGCCCACCAAAAGAGATGGCCGACCTGGTAAGGTACTGTGAGGACGCCAACCTGGGCCTGGTCATCTGCACAGACTCGAACGCCCATCACCCGCTTTGGGGTTGCAACAAAGCCAACACTAGAGGTGAGGTATTATGCACATACTTATTCTCCACTAACCTTAACATCGTAAACCGTGGCTCGGAACCCACTTGGGTCACAGCTCGCGGACAAACGATAATTGATCTAACGCTGGCTTCAGAAAGCGCGGCAAAACTTATATCCAACTGGCACGTATCCAACGAGCCTTCCTGCTCCGACCATAGAAGGATTCGTTTCTCAATAGAAGCTAACACAAAAAACCAAAACCTAGGCGCAATCCGCGCCGCACCAACGTGCCCGGCTACAGGCGACTTCTGGCCACACTGCTAACACGGCACCAAACACCCCTAGTTTTAACGGACCCCAAACAACTTGAAGACACTGTAAAAAAACTCTCAGAATGCATAATAGAAGCCTATCATGCCTGCTGCAAGCTACCAGAGCCAAACACCAAAAGTAAGGGGAACTCTTGGTGGAATGCAGAGCTCAGCAAGCTCAGGCAAGCGATGCGCAAACAATTCAACAGAGCTAAAAACTCCAGGCTCCCAGAAGACTGGGACCTATACAAAAAGACACAATACTCCTTCAAGAAACAAGTCAGGACCGCCAGCAGGGCGGCCTGGCGGAAATTCTGTGAGGACATCGAATCAAACAGCGAAGCCGCGCGAGTAAGGAAGATCCTATCTACCGATCAGGATCGCACCCTCGGGTCGCTGAAAAACCCAGACAACACCTACACAAAATCAGACTACGAAACTAGCAAAGTCCTCCTGGAAACCCACTTCCCAGGCTGCAATCTCTCCGAAGATACAGCATGGACAGCCAATGCACATTCCAAATGGCCAGGACTGGTCCAGAGCCCGTACGGTAGTAACCGCAGATGGAATAAAATGGGCAATCAAAACCTTCAAATCATACAAATCCGCAGGCTTAGATGACATTTTCCCGGCCTTGCTGCAATGGGGTGTAGACGCCCTAGCGCCATGGCTGGCTGTTACTTTCCAGGCCTGCTTAGCACATAACTATGTACCACTCCAATGGCGAGAGGTGAAAGTCATTTTCATCCCCAAACCAGGCAAATCTGACTATACACAACCTAAAGCGTACCGACCAATAAGCCTGACATCCTTCCTGCTGAAAACCCTCGGGAGACTCACCGACACATTCGGGACGGACCTCTCCGAGAGCTACCACTCCACAGGCAACAACACGCCTACTCCACAGGCAAATCAACAGAATCCGCACTACACAGTGTGATCTCAAAGATTGAATGTGCAGTAGACTCCAAAGGATCCTCACTAGCTGTTTTTATTGACATAGAAGGAGCTTTTGACAAATTTCCACAGCATCAACGCAGCCCTCGAGGAACACGGCGTGGACTCGACCCTGCGAGAATGGATAACAAACATGCTCAGACTGAGAGCCGTACAGATTACGGTAAACGACACCACCAGAGCCATCGTGGCGAAGGGTTGCCCTCAAGGGGGCGTCCTCTCGCCACTGCTATGGAACCTCGTGGTAGACACCCTTATTAAGCGTCTAAACGACAAAGGTTACTTCACGGTGGGCTACGCCGATGATATAACCATAATAATAAACGGCATACACGAAAACACACTGTGTAATCTTATGCGCCAAGCCTTGAAGATAGTAGAGGACTGGTGCAAGGAATATAAACTAGCAGTGAATCCTACCAAGACAGAACTTGTCCTCTTCACAAGAAAAAGGAAGCTGGCAACCCTACAGTTGCCACGCTTCTTTGGGACCACCCTAAGCCTGTCAACTGAAGCCAAATACCTGGGCATCTATTTGGACAAACAGCTGAATTGGGCAAAGCACACCGATTACATCACCACAAGGGCCAGCATAGCCCTATGGCAATGCAAAAGAATGCTAGGAAGAAATTGGGGCCTAAGCCCCAAAATCACCTACTGGCTATATACTACAGTCATCCGACCAATCATCACATACGGCTCTTTAGTTTGGTGGCCCAGGACCAACCTGAGCACCGCCCAGAAAGAACTCGAGAAGCTACAGAGATATGCATGTGTAGCAATCACTGGAAGCATGAGGACAGCACCCACGGCCGCTCTACAGGTGATGCTGGGGCTGCCACCTCTACACCTCGTTGTAAGAGAGGAAGCAACCCTAGGGATCTTCAGGCTAGAAGTATCCGGCACCCTAAGTAACGACTCCAGAATAAAACATACACGCATAAAGGATGATGCAATCAAACAACAGACTATGATGGCATCACCCAATGACAGAACCCTGAAGGCCCACTATTTTCAAAAACACTATAACATTGAGCTCACAGCGGAAATGTGTGACTACTCAGGTCCACACGAGCTAAGGATCTACACGGATGGATCAAAGACTGATGATGGGACAGGTGTCGGAGTTTTCTCTGACGACCTAAACATCAAAATATCCAGACCCCTGGGAATGCTCAACTCTGTGTATCAAGCAGAGTGTGTAGGCATTATCCAAGCGGCACACGCCATAGAAGCCAGGGGAGTTACGGATACCCATATTCGTATACTTTCAGACAGTGCCTCAGTTCTACAATCCTTAACGAGAAACCAAATCACATCAAAATTATTACTAAAATGTCACAATGCCCTAGAACGTGTTACGGTGCTAAACCGCAACACTGTGACACTGCAATGGATTAAAGGACACAGTGGATCACTCGGAAACGATGCGGCTGACGAACTTGCCAGAAGGGGATCCAGCACAAAGGCCATCGGACCCGAACCCATTGAGGCCTTTCCGTTTAAGCAGTTAAGGGGCTGGCTAAAGGAGCACACTAAGACACAAGCGGAAAAATGGTGGACCTCGACACCAGGGTGCAGGCAATCCAAGGAGGCTATGCCATCCCTGGATGCAAAGCTGACCAAGCGCCTTCTGCGCCTGGATAGAGATAGCCTGCGACTGGTGGCGGGGACCATCACTGGACACTGCTCACTGAATAAACACTTCCACACCCTAGGAATCACGGATAGCCCTCTGTGCAGAGCGTACATGGAGGCGGAGGAAACGGTGGCGCATGTGCTCCTCGAGTGCACCGGTGTCACCCAGATCCGCGAGGAGACTCTTGGTACACCGAGATCCCTCGCGGATGCCCTGAGAAGACCACGAAGTCTAATCTGCTTCTGAAGGGAGGTGGGCTGGTTGGAGTAACGGCCACCATGGCTCACGCACAATGGTCCACCTTTAGGGACTAAGTGCGGAAACCAAACCCTTTAGATAGTGGTGGATAGATGTGATTTGAAATCTGACTTCTGGTTCTGAAACATTTATAGCATACATCAGAGTTGAAAGGTTTGATCCCAGAGTGAATGCTAGCATGGCACCGTAGAGAATACACCGTTTTGAAGGTAGTCTTACAAATTTCACAATTATATAAAACCCTTTCACTATGTGTGTCTATGTGAGCTCGTAAACTCGGTTCACTGTCAAAACGTTTTCCACATCTATCACATATATGGTCTCTTCTTTTCCGTTTGTGTCCGTTCAAATGCTTCCGTAAGGCAGTTATATTTGCAAAAACCTTATTACAAGTACTGCAAGTTAATTTGTCAGAATTTATAGATATTTTATTTTTCCCTAGAATTTTATAATACTTGTTCACATGTTCTTCTAACTCAGCATTACTGGAAAAAGGAGTGTTGCATCCCAAGCATAAATATTTAAGGTTTTCATGGATTTTCGTCTTATGCTGTCTAGTTTCCATCATTTTAGGAAACTTCTCAAAGCATTTGTAACATGAGTAATGCAAGTACTTTCTGTGTGATCGGACATGCTTAATAAAAGCGTTGAGGCGTTGCTTTTTAATTTTACAGTCCGTGCATTGGTAAGCATTACAAGCCCTGTGGTACATTATTGAATGTTTTTGTAGCTCTTCAATATTCGAAAAAAGTGTTCCACAATGAGAACACTTCCATTCGTAATCCATCCATGTCATTTTCAGATACTGCACAGGAACAATGCTTAATCTATTAATTTGTTTATTTATATACTTTTCAGAATATACTGTAGAATCTAGTTCAGGTGGGTCTGATATTAAAAGAGGTTGATTAACTTTACTTTTGGAAGTTTTTGTGTCTTTATTGAAGGATGGTGGGATTTCTTCACAATTGTGTTCTGTTTCTAATTCTTTGGCATTGAATGCTGAAAGCATTTTAGTGTATTTGATGATATTCAAATTGTTTTCTTTTACATTGATATCATGATTATATTTACATTCATTACTAAAATTAAAAAAATCATTTTCTTCGATATTATTAACATTTTCATCTTTTATATTCATCTTTTCTTCAACAGCAACATAACAAGATTCTGTAGTGACTCTTTTCTCTATATTAACCTTTTCACTGCTTGCATTTTTATCATCATTGCAAATATTCTCATCATCCCAGTCTTCACCTAAGTCTGTCTCATCATCATTAACATCCATTGGATCACAGCTGTTTTCGTCTTTAACATCAATCAATTCTTTTCTACACACTTGCTCATAAAATGGCTATAATTTCACTACAATAAGGCACGTAATGACACCTGTAATCAAACTGTGACTTTTTCATTGCTATTACTCACAAGTGAGTTATAGGGTTTTTTTTTATTTTATTGGCTGAGTTGCTTTGTTCTTAAAAAAGTTTCGATACAAAAAAGATCGTGTTCAATAGTACAAATAAATTAATTTTCTTCACAAGTGTGTTGAAAAACGTCGTATGATACACGTGTGTATTGATGATTACCGTCCTCGGCTCTCTTAAGACCCTCACCTAACGGCTCGGGTCTCAATGGCGCCTCAGCGGTAATCACCAACATTACACACTTGTACCATAATGTACTATTATCTGTTTCTGTTGGCAAAACAAAAGTGATATCATCACAATGTTTTATCAGAGTAAAGTCGCTTAGAATTGTTTGCGCCTGTTCAACTGCTGTGACGAAAGTGAAGGCTTCTTCTAAGGATTTTACACATTGTAAGCATACGGTCTTCGGTAAGAAATTATCCTGGAAATTCATAACTATATTGAATCTTGAAAGTTTATTGACGACTTTCTGGCACGTTTCTTCGTCAGTCTGCATGTTTGTGAGTTCATAGTGAGGTTTTAACTCGGCGCAAAGGCGACAATGAATGTTTTTTGTGTTACTCATTTTGATTGATTTTTGGAATGTTTTTTTAATACACGTTAATAATGCAGATACATTTATAGACGGACATGACAGCCTAGTGAGTTGAAGGTGTCAGGCAGGAGAAGAATTCCGATATAATATCAATTTAAGAATATTACAGCTTAATTTCCATTTGTTTACAATTTGTATTTTCGTAGCTTTTGGTGTTGGCAAATAACATTGACAATGACAACTTACTCAGAGCTGCCAAGTTAAAGCTGCCAATGAAAACGTGTAGCTTTCCAAAAAAAAAAAACGTTTGGGTGACCATAGATTACCTACATATCGAGTTTCCTGCTCCTTCAAGCTTAATACTGCTGCGGTTCTATATTGTTGAGTTTTTAGGTGGGTGATTGATTAAGAAGACTTACATTATTCTGAACACTTTATTAGAGAAAACGTACATTTACATATTTGCAGCTAATAGCTATGCGGAGGTCAGAGAGCAAGACAGAACCACAGATAACATATCATCTATATTTTAGTGACGTACCATAATGTTTCTCAACATATATATGCAGGATACAAATAATAATAGTTCTGCATGTATTGTAGCAGCATCACCGGATTCTCTTAGGAAAGCGACTGTAACAGCTTACATCCAGGGAATTCGTGCCCAAGCATTCATTGATACGGGCAGTTAAAACAGCTTTATGAATGAAGCCTTCTTTAAATTGTGTCGATTAAAGAAGAGACCTTGTAACCATACGATTTCAATGGCTTCAACTACACTGACATCTCAGGTAGAGGGACAAACCTGCGTCTCAGCTAAAATTGGAGATTATAATTATGAAGGTTCGACTTTATTTATTGTAAAAAACCTATACGCTGATCTTATTATTGGTCACGACATACTAGAGAAGCATTCTTCACTTGAATTCTCTTTTGGAGAATCAAAAGATCCAATTAAGGTATGCAGTGTTGCTGCGGCATCTGTACCTGCTGTGCCTTTGTTTTTGAATGTTTCTCCCGAATGCAAGCCTGTCGCCATAAAATCTCGAAGATACAGTGAGGATGATAAAAAGTTTATTGGAGATGAAATAAGAAAGCTTTTGGCTGAAGGAATTATTGAAGAAAGTATGTCACCTTGGAGAGCTCAAGTCCTTATTTCACAGAACACTAATCATAAGAAACGTCTCGTTATTGATTATTCTCGAACAATAAATATATACACACATTTAGATGCATACCCACTTCCAAACATAGAAGAAATGGTGTCACAGATTTCAAAATATCGTTTGTTTAGCGCCATAGACTTACGAAGTGCATATCATCAAGTCCCGATTCTGCCAAAGGAGCGTCACTTTACTGCTTTTGAAGCACTTGGAAATCTTTACCAATTTCGGCGTATTCCATTTGGTGTCACTAACGGAGTGTCAAGTTTCCAAAGAACCATAGACTGGGTTATTCTCAAAGAAGAACTTAAAGGAACGTATGCGTATTTAGACGACATCACGATATGTGGAATAAATCAGGAGGAACATGATGAAAACCTTAAGAGATTTTTAGCAGCAGCTCAAAAATATGTCTTAACTCTAAATAAAGAAAAGAGTAAGTTTTCCCAAAAATCTATTAATATTTTGGGATAAAATGTAGAGAACCACATAATTAAGCCCGATGAGGAACGCTTAAGGCCACTATTGAGTTTGCCATCACCTTGTGACGTGCCATCACTGAGAAGAACAATAGGAATGTTTGCACATTACAGCAAATGGATCCCAAATTTCTTAGAAAGAGTTCATGCTCTCGCTCATACTCAAATATTTCCATTGAAAAATGAATTAGTTCAAAGTTTTGAAAGACTAAAATCTGATATTGCAAAATCAGCTGTCCACGTTCACTGTGGAAACAGATGCATCCAATCATTCCATCGCAGGAACTTTGTCACAATGCAATCGACCGGTTGCATTTTTTTCCAGAATGCTAAAATAATAGCGAACTTAACCACTCAGCTATAGAAAAAGAAGCTTACGCTATAGTGGAATCGCTAAGGAAATAGCGTCATTTTCTCATTGGAAAATCATTTCGTCTCATTACTGACCAACGATCTGTATCATTCATGTTTGATAATAAACTGACAAGCAAAATTAAGAATGAGAAAATACAGCGATGGCGCTTGGACTTAGCACCTTTCAAGTACGACATAGTGTACCGTCCCGGAAAGCAGAATGATGTGGCTGACGCTCTTTCGCGAGTTTGAGCTTCAGTACCGGTACCAACTGAGAAACTAATTTCATTGCATGAAGCTTTGTGTCACCCAGGAATAATGCGCATGAATCACTGGGTAAAGTCTAAAAATTTGCCTTATTCTACTGAAGAAATTAGGAATATGACTAATTCCTGCCGGATATGTTCCGAAATAAAACCGAAATTCTATAGATCTGACTTACCAGATCCAATTTTAATAAAAGCAACTTCACCTATGGAAAGATTAAGCATTGACTTTAAAGGTCCTGTACCATCTAACACAAGAAATAAATATATATTGACTGTAATCGATGAATATTCACGTTTCCCGTTTGCGTTTCCGTGCGCTGATATGAGTTCTACAACGGTTATAAAACATTTGAATGAGATATTTATGTTGTTCGGCATGCCATCTTACCTTCATTCGGATCGAGGAACATCATTCGTATCGGCAGAAGTAAAGAATTTCTTGAATTCACGAGGCATTGCTTCTAGTAGAACCACTCCGTACAATCCAAGAGAAAATGGCCAAGTAGAACGTTTTAATGGAACTCTATGAAAATCAGTACAATTGGCTCTACGTTCACGCAATCTAGCAATAGAAAATTGGGAACAAGTTCTTCCTCAAGCTTTACATTCGATACGGTCTTTGCTGTGTACAGTTACTCATTGTACGCCACATGAACGGATGTTTACGCATACTAGACGGTCATCGAATGGAGTCTCTATACTTACTTGGTTGACAGAATCACATGAAATCGAATCACATTGGATCACAACATGTGCTAATGCGAAAATTATATTATGCGAACCGTAATAATAAATATCAACTACTCGTTGAGGAAGTGACGTTACTTCATGTAAATGAAATATTCCGGATTATTCATATGTGCGTCTTGCAGATGGTCGAGAATCAACTATCTCTAATCGACACCTAGCACAATTAGGACAAGATAGTGAGATAATCCAAGAAACGCCTGAAGTACTAAATGAGACCCGAGATTCAGTCGAGACTAATTTAGACGACTTCTACGATTCTCGAAGTATGATTGAAGAAGAGGAACAGCAATAGTTGACAGATCACCTAACAGTAGAAACCTATCTCACGGCTACTGAAAATCCGGCTACTGTTCAACGAAGGTCCACTAGAAATCGAAGGCTTCCAGACCGCTACAGAGACTACGTTCTTAACTGAATCGTTCTCTTTTAAGCCTGGAAGAATGTGGTGATATAGAAACTCATTGGAGTTTCAAAAAACAAAACTGTTAATTTGATATATGTCATTCTGTCAATACGACTGTAATCTTTTCTTTGTATTTTGCTGATTAAAACCATTTATTCTAAAGGTTTTATCTTATTTATCAGGAAATTAAGTTAATTAGGCTGTAATTCATATCACACCTCAGACAGCGCAACCGTATTTTATAGTAAATATTGGTATTGTTACTGAATTGTACTCCTGCCTTGACACCTTCAACTCACTAGGCTGTTGCCATCTGGAACAAGGTCCAGTCTGCCAGTGGTCAGTGCTCCAGAGAGAGGAACCTCCTCATTATGTGTATCGTGTCCAGGAGTACTGCTTTCTGAATCACAAAAATGTTGCCTGTTCAATGAAAATTGCAACAGTCTTCAATAACTTTTTCAATATTTATTTATATAAACAAGAAGAATCACTCTCATCCACAATATTGACTTACTTACATAAAGAAAATAACAACCCACATGGTAATATCTGTTTTAATAAGTTAAAGAATTACAGTGAAATAAAAGAGAGAGAATGACAATGTTACATGTCAACCATAAACTATTTTTATCAAAATGTAGATGTTTATTTTTTTTATAAACCAGATGTTTATAAAAAAAATAAACACGACACGGTGGTTGCGTCAGAAAAAAAAAAAAAAGGGTAGCCCTTCTTCCTGCCTTGCTCTTATCCCATTCTATTTGGGGTCGGCGCAACACGTTTTCTTCTTCCATTCTCCCCTGTCAGACGCCACGGCATCATTTACTGCTTTTTCTTTCATATCAGTCTTTAGAGGTTTTCACACAATCCAGCCATCTTTGCTTTATATTATAAAAAAAAGTACTCTGTGGGCCTTCCTCTCCCTCTCCATCCACCAACATTCCATGTGTCAGGTTGTACGTTGATAAAAAAACGTAAGAAAATTTTAATTTCGCGGGATACCCTGACGCAACCACCTTAAATTATTTTTTTACAATGTCAGTTTATTAAAGTGTTACCATAGTACAATCGCCAGCAGGTCAAGGTACCCGAAACTGTCAGATTTTCCTAACCAACCTTGAACCTAATCGTATACAGATAAAGTTGAAAATTTATTAAAGAAATTTGACAGATTGTAGTAGCTTGATGTGCTGGCGTCTGTACATTTCAGATTTTCCAGTAAGAAGAATATACCAGTACCAGTTCCGTTATTGCTGTCCCCTCAAAGAGTAAAGTAAGTATGTGTCCGCTGATCGACCAATCAGTGCGCTCCGTTTGTTTCTGGGCTACCCCAGTGGCAACAGGCCCTAACTGACTTACGACGAGTTGGAGGTTTTAAATTCGAATTCAAGCAGCATGCACTTCACAATGTATGTCATCCATCAGCACTGCACTGTCGGTGTAGGAAAACATGATGGAAAATTGGTTTGTCCTCGAACCAAAAGTTGCGCGTGTGGTTTACTGGTCAACTATGTGAGGGCATAGAAAGGAAGCTTGAATTCCAGCAGTGATCCACCACCGTCATGCATGTCTTCATATCACCACTACTCCATCATACGAGTTAGGAATCTATTCAGATAGAATCCATAAGAGAAGTGGAAAAAAAAAGAAATTCAATAGTTTTGCTTAACATTTATTCAGTGACAACACATTCATAATTCTGTTCAGTGTTAACTTATTTTAAACTACCTACTTACCTATCTCTTACCAACTAATACAAAAAGATAAAATTAACAATAATAAAGTTTTATATTACCTAAAATTTAGTGCCTAATGGAAGATTAATAAAGCCCGGTTCCCAGGAAAATGGAGACGAATGGGGAGAAGACGTTCAAGATTCGATCCATCACAGGAGAGACAAGAGACGGGTTGAGGATTTCAACCAATGTTATTATGTTGTATGGTGGCGAGATGGGCAGACATTGTTGCCACCGGGGAAAATCCCGGAAGAGGCTGGCACCAGACCGTGAGGACTGGCACAAACAGAGAGATGCCTGTACCCAGCAGTGAGTGAACTCTGGTTGTGGGTGTGGATGCCAGTTCGATTGCTGTACGTCTCTCCTCTACGTTAATTTCCAGTTTCGTGGAAACCGGCCTTACCTGGAGAATTGAAACTATGATAAATACTCTGTGCGCGGCCAGGTGACCGCGGGTATGGGGTGCGGGGCAGGGAGCGGGCGCGTCCTTATAATGGTGTCCCAATCGGAGAGGAGCGGGGCGGGCTGTTCATTACTCACTTGATGAGCGTGTTAATCAAACTGGCGAGCATAATGACGCGGTAGGCCGCTGCCGGCTCTCATTGCCGCTCGGCACCCGCTCTTAATTAGGACCCGTCCGCGCTTCTTCTTCGTGATTTCTTACAAGTCTCAAGCGTATGTTTTACCTGGGCCGTCCACTATAAGTCTCCCTACGTAGAGCACTGAGACTCCTCGGCGGTGAATACCTACTAAAGCATTTTCAACACTTTCCACGCTAACCAATCGTGACACCGTTTTGTCGCATCACTTCACAAAGGATGTACGTATACATATAGAAAGTGGCTGCTTTGAATGGCAGAGGTGACGTACGCATTTTTGGTACTGCCGTCTCTAGACGCTCCTGTGGACGAGTCCCAGGTGTAGCTAATAGCAAAACCCACGTTTCGCTATTTATGGTTAAATCCCATGTAATAGGGGAAAAGCCTATCCATGCTCTGTGCCTTACCTTAATGGTTGTTTTCTATTTTTCGGGCACACATTTACGTACATCACTTACTAAATTACTTCATGTGCTTCTCCCATTTGCTTTTCAATTCCTCACATTACGTGTATCCATGGTCTGTCTACACATTATTTTTATTCGACATTCTTTTTTTCCATTCACTTATTGTTTCCTCGGCAGGTATCACTACCTCCCCAGTAACCGGATCAATGGGGTACGTGCCCTCAGGAGTGCGTTTCTTCTTCGCCATATCTGTAGCATGTCTTCGTTTCATATGCTTGTTATAATTCGACCAGTTTGTAAAGTCACGTTGACAGAGAGCGCAAGAATAAGGTTTTACTCCAGTGTGTTGGCGTATGTGTTGATTCAGAATGGTCTTGAAACGGAATCCTTTATTGCAATACGAGCAAACATGAGGATGTGCGTCTGTGTGGATTATAGCATGGTTAGTCAGCTGACGTTTGATCCGGAAGCGTTTGCCACATTGGTCACAAGAAAACGGTTTCCCTCCATCGTGAATGGCAATGTGGAGGCGTAATCGTCTTGGACTTTTGAATGTTGATTTGCAGATTTCACATTGGTATGGTCTTACATCGCTATGTTGGAGCATGTGTCCGGCTAAAGAACCTTTCTGAAAGAAACATTTTCCACAAACTTCACAAGTGTGGTCTTTCTTACGATCTGTATGTATCAATAAATGAGTGCTCAAGCTAGTTTTAGTTCGGCAAACCTTTTCGCATATTGGACAGTTTAAACTATCACCTGACAATTGTACCATAGGCCGAGGTTTTCTTGCACGTGTTCCTCTAAAATATGTGGCAGTATGGTTACCTAATTCCTCTTGGGTGTCAAAGCACATATTGCATCCGAAACAAACAATACTGGTTGTTTTATGCGTTTCCTTATGTTTGTTTGCTGCTATCACCGAACCGAATACCATGGAGCATTTGTAACAAGAGAATCTTAGGAATCTCTTGTGCTTTCTCACATGTAAAATAAAACTATCAAGTCGTAACTTTCTTATTTTGCAGTCCGTACATCGGTATGGGTTACAGGCACTGTGGTATTGCATGGCATGAATCCTTAGTTCATCAACTGAAGGAAACTGAGTTTCACAGTAAGTACATAGCCAGTTATAGCTCCTCCAAGTCAGTTTTAACTGTGACAAGTGTGAAGTGTTTGAGGAAGTGCTTTCCTTAACTTTCTTGGTTGCTGCTGGTTTCTTTTTCACTGTAGATTTAGCAGTTGATTTTGCTTTCTGGTCTGCCTCTACTTTTATATTTTGGATTGGTTCATCACTATCAGAGCTATCTGAAGAGTCGTAAATAAATACTTCGTCGTCATAACCAGGTTTTTCTTGCTTTATCTGTCTCGTTAAAATGAAGTCGTTTAAGGTTGATTGTGCCTTTTCCACAGCAGTAACAAACTCAAATGTACGGTTTAATCCCATGATACATGTGTAACAGACCATTTTAGGTAAAATATTATCGCTCAAGTTAATTTGCACATTGAAACGAGCTAATTTCCTGATGATATCTCGGCATTTTTCTTCGTCAGTTTGGAGGTCGTAGAGTTTGTTGGGCGGCATCAACTCAGCACAAAGGCGACAGTAGACATTTTCAGCGTTATTCATGTTGGAATATTTGGGCGTTTGTTATTGTGCAGAGAACGACATACTTTTCACCAATTAATGCCCTAAATCACGAATTTCGTGGAAATAAAATGTAGCGTTTGACATTGACATACCGATGGATGACTTTTTTTATTAATTTACCCCGAAGGTAAGGCATGGTAGTATAGTCTTTCGACCATAATGCCTAGACTTACGTCCACATAAAAAATATTTCATGATAGATTTTTACAATATTTAATGTCTTTCTTATTAAATTATCACATACAGTTTTTTAGTTTTCTATATAAGTCCATTAAAAATATTTTTTCATATCCATTTTTGTGAATTCCAAGGTAAAACGTCAGTTAAATGTCAAACGACTTGAAAAAACTAGCCAAATTATAGTTATATCCACTATATCTAATTTAAAAATGTAAATATTTAGTTAACATACCGTAGTCGTTCCATTTGGTAGCATCACTAATATCATAAATAAGACAATATTTTTTTACCTAACTTGTGGATACAGGCTTTGAGGTTTAACATACAAAAAAAAAAAGAATTTTCAATTTTCTTACGTTTTTTTGCAATTAGCAGGTCAGCGTCGGGCTGTTTGTTGATGAAAATATGATTCGCGTAAGTAACACGTATATAGTTACAGAATTATAATCAATAAAATCATCAATATAACCCTGTTTTTTTTTTACGGATGAGAAATCATCAAATGACTTCTCCCGCTCGGGGCAGAGCGGAAGGGAGTGTCAGACTTGTACTGACTAAAACCCATCCATGTTCCTTCCTTGTCCTTTGTGTTCCAGAGCCGTGGTATCTCTTTCGAACAGCCCGCAGCATCAATATAACCCTCTAGTTCATTTAACCCCATTGAATGACTTTTCATTATTTTTAAATAATTAGGGTTCATAAGCGAAGATATACAATTGTATCGCAGCCGTTTTGTGTTTGCATCGCTACAAAAAGTCGCAGTGAGCGAGCGCCCTATATTGCTCACCAACGGTAGACTCATGCGCGTATTTATTTCGCCACACGTAAATGATACGAGAAAGCCCTTGATTAGATCGAGACTTGGGCTGTACTGCAGTCTCTCCAACGGCGCCAAGGCGACTATCGGTACATCGAGGTGTTGAAGTGTTTGTATAAAACCGCCACCATGTCAGTCCGACTTCAGGATCGTTTCTGCAGGTCAGGAGATCGTGGCAATGAACGCGGAGAAAAGATCGCGCGATTTCGGCCGGGGCGCACCGTTACAACAGCGCTTAGTGGCGTAATAGGGTGAAACGGCCCAGAGGAAACTTTTTCAATTCTCCATAACTTGACAGAGTTCCTTCTATTCTCATTCCTGTATAAATTAACAAAAAAAGAACTTAATTTATCTGAGAAAAGGTGCACACATTTTCGAGCTCGCTTCGCTCGATCTTACGTCTCCTACATAGCTCCACGATATCCTTCTACCCGATGATACTAAAGATGTACCTCCCCGGATATAAACCTGTAAGCGCCCATGATCGTTGTGTATAGCTAAATCCAGAGCTGGTTGATATAATTTCGTTTTTCAAAAGTGGATCCTAATAGTTTAACCCATTCGTTTTTTTAATCGGAGTGACCCCCCCTCCCCAAAGTCTTAGGCTCGGACCGCGCCTGATGTGTGGCTCCAGCCTCTCTGAAGCCTGGCGAATACATCTCTCACTTTCGGTTTGCCTACGATACGATCTACGATATAGAGGTCATGGCTGAGACCATGGAGGACCTCATTACAATGCTTGATAACCTCATTAGAGCTTTCGAAAGAGTGGGTCATGGGTAACACATAGCGTGTATGTTGCAAAACTGTGCAGGTTTGTCCTCTACGCAGTTCAAGCTTACCTGACAGGTTTGCCTGGACAGTTGAACTGTACAGGTAAACCGGAGCGTGTATGTTGCAAAACTGTGCAGGCTCCGGGTACATACGCGCTCCGGTTTACCTGTACAGGCAAACCTGTCAGGTAAACCTGTCACCTGCCCTATCGCAAATTTTGTTTTAACTTACGAAAGTGGTTAATAAAAGAAAATTTTTATACTATTAACGAGTTCCTCAAAAAATACTCAACGCATTCTTATCACTTTAAAAATGCATTGTAAATCATTTTATATTATTACCTATTTGTTAAGGATTTCTTTTTTATGTTGATTTGTTTTGCTTTTTAATTCAAGTTTCATTTGATGGTTTATAATATATGTACGGTGTTCTTTTATTGTGTGTTTGTGCGTGTTTATTATATTGTTTATATTGTGTTAAATATGATTGCAGTTAATATTTAGATGTGTTTATGGTGTAGATGTTTCAGTATTATTGTTTTGTTTGTTTATTTAGATGTATGTACGGTTTTTTCGTATTAACTATTATTGTTTTGTTTGATTATGGTCTGCTTAGTATCATTACATAATTGTATATAAATGTCTGTGTTAGATAGGTACGTACCTATGTTGTTCATTTTAATGTGCCTTCCTAATGTAAAAAATGATTTTAAATTTGCATGCTATAATTATGGCGGAATGTGTCCTGCTCTATAACATTTTTATAACATCCTGTATATACCACATTTTATGCGAATAAATATACTTACTTACTTACTTACTTACACCCTATCGTGTATGGCTACCTTTAAAATGAAAATGGAGAAAACCAAGTATATGTTTGATGCTGATGTAACACCCACTTCTATCAAGATCAGAGATACTACACTTGAAGTTGGGAACCGATCACTTTTCCGAAAGTTTTTTGTTCGAATTTCACGCAGCGTGGAACACGCCAGTATACACATGAATATTAAGCCAGAATCACGCCCCGCGTCCCGCGTGCATATTCCACGCATTACAATAAATACATATATGAAAATAACATTTGCGGGGGGTTACGCGTGCGGGGCAATCCCGCATGCGTGATGAAATCCGCACGATATTAAAAACACCCATACTCCTTTTGCCTCATCCACGTTCATAGGATATATTTAATATTCTTTACTGTATCCCTTCCTGCCACACTACACATCCAAATAAGGGTAATCGTATTACCTCGTATTGACTGGGTCGTGGAGATCAGATAGGCAGGCTCTTCGTGTAAAAATTCAGGTGCATCGGGTTAGACCATTTCACCCGAAATACGTCACTGCTGGACATAGGCCGCCCCCAAGTGTCGCCCCATTCACCGGTCCCGTGCGACTCGCATCCAGCGGAACTCCGCAACCTTTACCAGGTCATCGATCCACCTAGTGGGAGGCCTTCCAACGCAACGTCTTCCGGTTCACAGTCCCCACTATAGAACTCACTCTTTTCAGCCCCATCGGCCATCCGTTCTGCGACTGCGAGCAATGTGCCCTGTCCATTGCCACACGTGTACTAGTACATTATTTTGTAGAGGATGTTAGGAATATACTACGACTTCACGTTCTCATGTAATGTTCCCTGATAAATAATGCCAAAAGAAACCGTGCTTACGTTTTGTTTATCAAATCATCACAATCTAATGACGTAGCAACAGTAAATATTTATTCGATTAGAAAACGACCAAATTTTGCCGCCCTAGGCCCGGGCCTACTCGGCCTATAGGGAAATCCACTCCTGGGTACCCCCATGGGAAAAAGGCGATTTTCATGATTCTGGGGTCTATAAAAATACAGCATTGTGTGTGTGTGTGTGTGTAAATTAAAATCTCATATTTTAATAAAAGTTTTCATTAACACTCAAATTGTGTGCTTTACATACTTTTAATAATAAAAATATAATATTGCATTTGTCATATTCTGAAGCTGTGTGCGACTTAAATTACCGTTATAGTTAATACAAACTAATACATAAATAAATCACTATTTAATAATACTATCAACAATAATTTCTATTATGCGATCTAAATAAGAATATAGTTGGCCCGAATTGATACTTTAAAAACCGTTGTTTGACGTTCGAAAGTTCCTTTTAATGGCTTTGGCTTTATAAATAGAGCAAGATCTTAGGCCCGCCAGACATTTCTTATTTTCTCATCAATAAAATGTGTCGCATCGAGTAGTGTTAGTATGTACTGTGAACGTATACAGGGTGATTGGAAGATGGGTGCAAAGCTTTAAGGCGAAGATAGTACAGACAATTTAGAACCATTTAAGCCATGGTTGTCTTAGACGAAGTCTTACCAAATATTTTTAACCAAATTTTTAAGTTTTTTTTCGGAAATTCTCAAAATTTAATGTAAACTGCATAATTATGGCCAAATTGAATGATAAATGAATTCATTTTTTATTTATTTAATTAAAGTAATGTGTAAGCAATCAAGCAAAACATGTTTTAGGCTTCTGTGTCATTAGACATTTTTTTTACAGACATTTAAAGATCAGAAAAAATAAAAAAATTGTACAATACGTCTTTTAAACCTTATTCAAAAAAAAAACGGAGGGTGCTTTTTTTGTTCAAACCTTTTTGAAGACATGCTTGATAATCGCTCTTTCTTTTGAGGTATCATTTATGCGGATATCTTACAAATTATTGAAATTAGGGCCTACAAACCAATTTGAGGGAGATTTTTTTTTATTTTAGGCAGACTAATTAAAACAACATTTGAATTAAAATTATTTATTTTTCATGTTCAAAATGACGGCCGTGATTCCTAATACAAGCACGGCCCCGTCTTCTAACTTCTGTAGTCGTTATTTTCAACATCATCTCCTGCTTCATTGTCTCAAACGCTGAATTTATTCTTTGTATCAATTCTTCTCTAGTGTTAATTTCTTTGTTGTTATACACCAGTTCCTTGGCCCGGCCCCACACGAAAAAGTCCAACGGGGTCAGATCTGGGGAGCGAGCGGGCCAAGGGATGGGTCCATCCCTGCCGATCCAGCTATCAGGAAAGCAATTGTTGAGGTGTTCCCTTACATTTAAAGTCCAATGCGCTGGACAGCCGTCTTGCTGAAAGATGACTGTTCGGTCTCTTTCGAAGATCGGGACACCTGATTCCTCTACCAGCAGTGGTAAATCAATTTGCAGAAATTGCAAATAATTTTCGCCATTCAATGGATCAGGCAAAAAGTGGGGCCCAATCAATGTTCTGCCAATTATTCCAGCCCATACATTCACAGAGAATTTCATCTGAAATGACACCTGCTTCTTAAAATGTGGATTGTTGTCTACGTCGGCCCATTCATGGATGTTGTGAAAGTTTGTAATACCTTCCCTTGAAAATTTACTTTCATCCGTCCACAAGATTGATTTCAGAAACCACGCATCTTCGATGTCTCTGTTGAGGAGGAAACGGCAGAACTGAATTCTTCTTTGAGGATCTTGCTCTACTAGACCTTGCACACTCCTGCCATGGAACGGATACTTATCATTTTGGTGCATTGTATGCCACACCTTCCATTGAGAAATGTTTAAATTTCGAGCTACTGCTCTAGTACTGGTAGTAGGATCCGCTTGAAATGCTGCTAAAATGTCTTCGTCGACGGCAGTTTCGTGTCTGCCCGGGTTGACTCCAGGTTCCACGCGGTGAAACTCATCTTGGGCAAGACGACGAAACGTGTTGTAAAACACTCGGACATTCGGTATCCTGCGATTCGGATAGCGCTCTTGATACATCCGTCGCGCCAAAGATCCATTGCCGTCTGCTCTACCGTACATAAATACGATATCCGCATATTCTTGATTGGAAAAAGTAGCCATAGTCACTTAACAATTAAGAAAAACGGCGTAGGAGCGCACTAAACGTCAACTCAACACAATTAAGTCAAAAATCAACACGTGCAGGAGCGCGAGGCTACGACTGGACACGGTGGAACAAAAAAGTTCAAAACTAACGCAAACAACACGTGCAGGAACGCAAAGGGCTACAACTGAACACGGTAAATTGTGAATCAACACGACAACGTCCACTCACAAGGGCAGTAGTTTGACTAATAAGTAAAAGATGTAACGGCTTCATCACAGACCGACTGACCCTGACTAAAGAAAAACGACTTTGTTGCCTCAGTAACTAAGACCATTTTGCTGTAAAAACCAACTCTTTATCGCTTTTTGCTATTCATTGGGCGTTCTACCTGGAAATGCCGTCGCACCGCGCTCGGTGGCCATTGTTTAGAGAATCCCCTCAATGGGTTCCCCTCAATTGGTTCCTGCATGTGCCAAAAATTCTTAGAATTGAACAATGTTATCATTTCGAGCACATAAAGTATTCTTTTAAGCAAAAATTTTGTGTTTTGTTAGACTGCCTAAAATTTAAAATTTCTCCCTCGATTTGGTTTATAGGTCCTAATTTCAATAATTTGTAAGATATCCGCATAAATGATACCTCAAAAGAAAGAGCGATTATCAAGCATGTTTTCAAAAAGGTTTGAACAAAAAAAGCACCCTCCGTTTTTTTTTTAAATAAGGTTTAAATATCTGTAAAAAAAATGTCTAATGACACAGAAGCCTAAAACATGTTTTGCTTGGTTGCTTACACATTACTTTAATTAAATAAATAAAAAATGAATTCATTTATCATTCAATTTGGCCATAATTATGCAGTTTACATTAAATTTTGAGAATTTCCGAAAAAAAACTTAAAAATTTGTTTAAAATAATTTGGTAAGACTTCGTCTAAGACAACCATGGCTTAAATGGTCCTAAATTGTCTATACTATCTTCACCTTAAAGCTTTGCACCCATCTTCCAATCACCCTATATATACCTGCTAACTTGTGTGACGGTCAATTTTTCAATAACAGTTGCTAAAGTTTACCATTACCTTCCTTTGATGATCTTGTGTTGATTGAAATCAATGCTTTTCTATTATATTATCTTTTCTCATTTAAACCGCAAAGTATATTTAAATCATATTTATTACATTATACATTTTAAATTAGTGCGCGTCCAATGTAAAAATGGCGCCATTGGTGCCGATTCCCTTGTTTACAAACTAAACCAAATTTAAGTTCAGTGCATCTTTTTCTTTCTATTTCATTAAGAAAAGGACAGATGTTATATTTTAGTTTAGTCCTGTCAAATTAATCAGCGCCTGACTCAAGTTTAGACGTGATAAAAAGTTGACTACTAAAATTACATCAAATTACGTCAGGTGCTGACAAATTTGACAGGACTAAACTAATATTTATCTTCTGTCCTTTTCATAATGAAATAGAAAGAAAAAGGTGCACTCAACTTAAATTTAGTTTAGTTTGTGAACAAGGGAATCGGCACCATTGTAAAATTATTGCGCTTGTGGAACACTTTGTGGAAGCTGGTTGGACGTTTGAATTTAGCTTTTGACGAAACCTTCGCCCCAATTGTGTAACCTATTTTCAACCACAACTATTTATCGGCAATTAATATGGAATCCTAACTAATATTATAGATGCCAAAGTAAGTTTGTTTGAAAGCTTTTCACGCATAAAGCACTGAACCGATCATCCTAAAATTTTGTACGTTGTCTGGTGTAAACGGACGTATGGGGCAATGGAGGACAGTTCTTCGCTATCCAGGATGTCGGCAAATCCAGAGGAATAGCGAACCGATAAATATAGAGCGAGGAATATTTCAGGGCGATAGTTTGAGTCCGCTTTGGTTCTGCTTGGCCTTGAATCCTCTAAGCACACTGCTGGAGGATTCAGGGCTAGGCTATCGGTTGAAGAGAGGTTGTCAAGTTATATCTCACCTCCTTTACATGGATGACCTGAAACTCTTTGCCCCCAACGATTTGCAACTGATGGAGCTACTGAAGGTAACTGAAACTTTCAGTAGTGCCATCAGGATGGAATTTGGTGTGGACAAATGTGCGGTCATGCATGTAAAGGGAGGGGAGATTGTGGAATCTGTGGGAACCAAGCTCACGGATTCCATAAATCTTAGATCCCTCTCAGCAACCGAAACCTGTAAGTATTTGGGTATGTCAGAAGCGCTGGGCATCAATGTTGCTGACATGAAGCAATCGTTGAAGGAGCGCTTCTTTGGCAGCCTGAAAAAAGTATTTAATAGTCTTTTGTCAGGCGGAAATAAGGTGCGTGCCTTCAACGGTTGGGTCATGCCGGTTTTGATGTACTCTTTTGGCATACTCAAATGGACTCAAACAGAACTAGACGCCTTGGATGTGAAGATCCGCAAATTGTTGACGGCATTTCGAATGCATCACCCACGTTCTTCGGTTATGAGACTGTATATCCCGTGGAAGTGTGCGGGTCGAGGCTTTTTAAATGCTAAGACTCTTCACAATCGCGAGATATGCAGTCTCAGGGAATATTTCCTAGAAGCCGACGTGGGGATGCATCGAGATGTGGTCGCGGTGGACAAGGGCCTCACCCCGCTCTCCTTGGCTAAAGAGAACTGGCGCAAACCTGTAGTACTTGACACTAACGACCGCAGGGGTGAATGGCAGAGTAAGGAGCTTCACGGACGCTTTTTCCGGGTCCTGCATGGGCCCGATGTAGACCTATCAGCGTCCGTAGCCTGGCTACGTTCCGGGGACCTCTTTGGAGAAACCGAAGGTTTTGTCTGTGCAATTATGGATGAAGTTATGATGACAAATAACTACCGGAGATTTATTGTGACGGCCGGCACGGTTGACATATGTCGGGCATGCCACCGTCCAGGCGAATCAATCACATTATCTCCGGGTGTTCTCGTCTTGCTAACGGAGAGTACTTGCATAGACACAACCTTGTAGCCAGGATTATCCATCAGCAACTTGCTCTAAAATACAGCCTTGTGGAATCGGAAGTGCCGTACTATAAGTATGTGCCCGATCCAGTTCTCGATAATGGCAATATCACACTGTACTGTGATCGATCCATCATCACTGACAGGACTATTGTAGCCAATAAGCCTGATATAGTGGTGGTGGATCGATCAGAGCGGCGCGCAATGATTGTTGACATTACGGTCCCTCATGACGAGAACCTCGTGAAAGCCAAAGATAAACAAATCAAGTATCTTGACTTAGCTCGCGAGGTTGTCGACATGTGGGATGTGGACTCAGCGATCATTGTGCCGGTAGTCGTATCAGCCCATGGCTTAATTGCCAAGAGCCTCGACCAACACCTGAGGAGGCTCTCGTGAGGCAGCTGGATCAAGGGCTTGATTCAGAAAGCGGTACTCCTGGACTCGGCTCGTATTGTAAGGAGGTTCCTCTCTCTGGAGCCCTGACCGCCGGTAGCTTGGACCCTATTCCCGATACCGGTGGGCTACTATTTTTTAATTTATTAATGTTTTTTTTTATGTCGTTTTTTATTTAAATATTTGAAAATGTAAAAATATGTATATAAATAAATAAAGGAAATAATAATAATACTATCTTGGGAGAACCAACACACCGCCATCTGATCCCAAACTAGGCAGAGCCTGTACTATGGCAACAAGACAACTGATAAACATACTTATATATTTCTAAACATGCTTATATATATATATTTTTTCTGAATCTCGGAAACGGCTCCAACGATTTTCATGAAATTTAGTATGCAGGGTGTTTCGGGGGCGATAAATCGATCTAGCTAGGTTTCATTCCTGGAAAATGTCAAAAAAAAATCCAGGTACTATAATTTAATCATGATTAGAAAGACACACGGGGCCATCTATATTATGATAAGAACGTTATTGTTGTTTTCCTCGGGATGAAAGCTTCCCTGCGTTTCTGTATACCTGACAACGTATTCGCTAAATTTCAGGATGATCGGTTCAGTGGTCAAACTTACTTTCTCATTTATAATATTAGTTAGGAAGTTAGGTTTAATTAGGATAGGATGCCCAGCATGCCCTAACACAGCTTTAGCGAAATAATATAACATCAGGCCTGTTCCCCATTAGGCTCACATTTTGCCGGTTATGTATTGGTCTCATGTTATAGGAGGGTAGCCTATTGCTATTAACTTTAATCTAGATTCCGGGCGGATACGGAAAAAAAATCTAATGAAAATGGCATTGGCAATTACAGTTTGCCCGAACTGAGAATCGAAGAAAACCTCATGACCAGCAGTAGATCTTGCAACCACCACACGGATGAGGCAGTAGCTAAATATTCTCTTGCTTGATAACTTTCTTCTTCCCCCTCTTTCCCGGAATCATGATCTTAGTTTTCCATTCCTCAGTACCAACGGGATCTTGAACCTGTATGATCTGACCAGTCTCCGGGTTTATAGGAAACACCCCTTCAGGCGTAATCTTTTTCTTAGAGGTATCAGTATTATGCCTCCTTTTCATATGCTTATTATAATTTGACCAGTTTGTGAACTCCATACCACAATGCTGGCAGGAATAAGGTTTTGCACCCGTATGCTGCCTTTCATGATTCTTCAAAATCTGTTTAAATCTAAAGGCTTTGCTACAGTATGAGCAAATGTAAGGCATGGCATCTGTGTGGATGATTTTGTGAGCATTCAATTGGTATTGTAGCCTAAAACACCTTCCACACTGCTCGCACGAAAAAGGTTTTACTCCAGAATGCATTTCAACGTGTCTTCTTAACATATTTGGGTATAGGAAAGACTTATTACAAATCCTACAGACATGGGGACGGTTTTTATCGTGGGATAGGATGTGTGATGTGAGCGTACCTTTGTTATAGAACATTTTTCCACAGCGATCACATGTGTAGTTTCTTTTCCTGTCTATTGTATGAAGTTTCATATGGTCTCGAAGGCTGTTGGGATTTTTATAGACTTTCTTGCATAAGTCACAGGTTAGGTCTTCTACAGTGATGGGGGTCCCAGGTTTTCGCCTAGGTCTTCGTTTTTGCTTGGTAATGTTGTAGTCTTGTAGATGTAGCTTTAGAGAGTCCTCGTTAAGTATTTCTCCGCAAAGAGGGCAGGGTATTTGTGACTTGAGGAAGTGTCCTTTGATGTGAGAGCTCAAGCTTTCCGTTTTGTCTAGCTCTAAGTTGCAGTAGTAGCAGTGGTTTCTGGAAATAACAAAATGTTTTCTTAAGAGGGCTATCACAAAATTAAAGAATTCAGTTTAGGTAAATTAGACGGCATGTGGCAGTGGATGCGCACGTGTGCGTCTAGCGAGGATACTACGCACACATGCAAACAGCTATGCCTCGATTTCCAGGAACAAACCAACATGACCAAACAAGCTAAGGACCGTCCGTTCCGAGATTTATATTGATTTTTAGCATTGCCTAAAACAATTATTTTCAAATAGTATTTTACTTTGAAATGGTCTAATTATTTTTTCAAGCAAGGTAAGATAGTAACCTTACTTATTAAATATTATTTCTTTGAATTTGGATTATATCTTCATAGATAAAAAATATCATTTCGGACGAAAAAAGCTCAGTATCTTTCTGTTTTACGGATTTTTTTTTGGTGTATTTCTGTATGAAGCCTAAAAAAATGAATAAAGCATTCCAAAGTACACCACTCAATTATACCATGGACATTATTTTTATATAATATAATATTATTATATCTTTTATGTAACAAAGCATCATAGATGCCCAAAAGTAGAATTTTATGAAACATCCTTTGCAGAGAAAAGGTTTTTACTCATGTACTTAAACAAATTGAAATATTTGTTTAAAACATTCCTGAGAAAAATAATCAAACTTTCTCGGGCATATTTTTTTTTAATTTTGTGGCCATATATAAACCATAATCGCACATCAAAACTCGAGTAAAACGCTCAAATACAAGAAAAAATGTAATAGCCCTCTTAAGTAATTATTGCCAAAAATTATTGGCACAGGAGGGGATTGCAATATGGGGGTGAATTAAACTAGATATTGCCATCTTCAGAAGTCGCCAAAGAAACTGAATCAAACACACAAAAGTCACCGACTTCTGAAGCTCTTTCTTTTCACTTTTTCGTGTTTTTTAAGTCAGTTTTATTTTGTATAAAAAAGTTTTTTTTTTATATCTTTTGTTTTTATTATTCTCAATAAATGCTTGTACTTATTATTATTTTGATCTATTTGTAGATTGTAAATAATATACAATAGGTAATAATTAATAAAAGGACTTATTTTAAATTGGTGATTAAACCAATTTTATGAAAAGATTGAATAATGCAACAAATGACAAAAAAATATTAGGATAAACTAACTATATACATTAATAATTAAAAACTATTAAACTAAAATAAATAAACTAAAAACAAACTAAAAATACTGTTTTGACAATATTATGTTGCAAACATATTTTAATTTAAAAAACAGTCATTTTCATGAGCATAATATCTCTTGCAATAGATGGCAATGTATTTTGTTTGGAAGTTACACCATTTCTAAATATAGTGGATTTAATTTATTACGACCTTGGTTGTATTAGTTATATAGCTACGATAAATCTAAGTTCCTTGAGTTAAAATCATACTTTAGTACAAAACTCATAGCCACATTGGATGTAACGCCGAGTTCGGGTGAAGCGACTGTTTGTAATGAATCATTTGTAACAAATTCCTAGAAATCCCATTGCGACCAGACTCGGCCAAATTATATAGTGTATTATCTATGGACTCGGCCGCCAAAGACTCAAATTAACCAGTGGCGCGCCAGTTAATACTTGTTTGAACTGTCAAGTGTCACAAGTGTCACTTTTATGTCATTGTCAATAATGTAAATTTGGCAGTTAAGCGTTTTTTATTGCTGGGTACCGTAGTCTCCACTGGCGTTCGAGTGGGAGCTTTCTTATCTTTTGTTTACATCCACACAGATGGTTAGCAACTGTGGAGACCTTTATTTTTTGTTAATAGATATTAGCTAAGTAGGAAGGTAGGTAAGCGTGTACGTTTCGGAGTTGGTATGGTTCAGTAACAAAGTGATATTCTGAGTAGCAACAGTGTTTAGTAAACTTTTGAATAAGTATGGCTCCTAGACGCGCATTCACTCTTAAAGAAAAGGCGGAAATCATTTCAAAATTGAAAAACGGTGAAAACAATGGAAATTTGTGCAA
This sequence comes from Lycophotia porphyrea, assembly GCA_950005105.1. Classification (NCBI taxonomy): domain Eukaryota; kingdom Metazoa; phylum Arthropoda; class Insecta; order Lepidoptera; family Noctuidae; genus Lycophotia; species Lycophotia porphyrea. The sequence continues at coordinate 542,108 of OX465410.1, read as the reverse complement.
AAAATACAAAGTGCCCCATTCAACAATATCTACGATGTGGAAAAATCGTGATAAAATATTAGAATGCTTTGGATCCAAATCCTTGAAAATTAAGAGAAACCGCAAACCGACGCATCAAGATGTTGAAATTGCCCTTCTAACGTGGCTCAAAGCCCAAAGAAGCCAAAACGTACCTTTGAGTGGTCGTCTGCTGCAAGAAAAGGCTAATCATTTTGCCAGACTGTTTGGAAAAATGGATTTTGATTGTTCGGAAAGCTGGATATGCCGATTTCGCCAACGAAACGATATTGTGGTAGGCAAAGTTCGTGGAGAAACCGCTAGTGTGCAAAGTGACTGTGACAACAACTGGCTACAAACAGTTTTCCCAAAATTGACTGAACATTACACTGATAGCCAAATATGGAACGCTGGCGAGACAGGTTTGTTTTTTAAGTTAACTCCTGAAAAAGCTTTGAATTGTAAAGGGGAAAAGTGCGTAGGGGGAAAGTTTTCAGAAGATAGAATCACCGTGCTTGTTGCATCAAGTATGGCAGGGGAAAAAAGACAATTATTGGTAATAGGCAAGGCAAAAGAACTCACATGTTCCAAAAATGTTAAATCTTTGCCAGTTGATTACGAAGCAAACGAAAAGGCCTGGATGACTTCAGAGATTTTCGAAAAAGTTCTACGTAGATGGGACTCGCAGTTAAGAAATAACAAAAAGAAGATCATTTTATTTATATACGATTGCCCAGCTCATCCTAAAATTGAGAATTTGATCAACATTAAACTGGCATTTTTACCACCAACTCCATCAGTCATTCAACCGATTGATCAAGGGATAACTAAAAACCTCAAAAGTAATTATCGGAAGGTTTTAGTTCAGAAAATGATGAACAACATTGAACAAAAGGCAGGCCCATTTTCCGTTAAACTTTTAGATGCCATTGAAATGGTAACTACAGCATGGGCTCGGGTGACTCCAGTTACGATCAAAAAGTGTTTTCTACGCACAGGGTTTCATCAATCTACGGCAATCACAACAATTGACGATGACTCTGATGATGAATTGGACATACTGTTGGCAGAACCGACTACAACATCGTCAAGCAGAACAAATTCTGCAGACTGGAAAACATATGTTGATATTGACAGTCAACTTATCACAACACAAGATGAGGAAAATGAGGTTCCTCCTGAAGATTGCAAGGAAGTTGAGATTCCTACAACCAAGGATGTGTTAGATATTCTAACAAAGCTTAAAAGATATTGTTTATTTGGTGATGGAAAGGATATATTAGACATTGAAGGAGTAATGAAAATAGAATACACCCTACAGCGTACACTAGCACAAAATTATAAATTAAAGCAAAGTAATAATACGATTTTTTAAATGTACCAGTGACCTATGTGTGCAATTATTTTAAACAATAAATGAATATAAACTATCTATATGTGTTTGTATCTCTTTACCTTTGCTTCTAACAACTTCCAGATATAACAACGAAATGGAGTGGTCTCTTTATCATTATTATACCCAAAATCCACTGTATATGGAGAAAAGAGCAATGTCAGCCTTTTCTGTCCTACAGCTGGGCACAGGTCTATTTCCTTTTCATTGGTCACTTCTGGGCTAGGTCCCCATCTGCCTAACCTTTTCGCAACTGTGGTTGGCTTTCCTCCTAACCAAATACAGCTGAATACATACCAGTATTTTCAATGAAGAGACAGCCTATCTGACTGACACTAACCTGGATACTGGGTTATACCCTTTGGTAAGACTGGTTGTCAGAATTTTGGGTTAGATAGAATAGATATATGTAGTTGAAAATTATACCTTAAAATCTTCCTGTGTTTCCGAACATGTTTGATAAAGCTGGTGAAATCTTCATTCTTCCCTGCTTTACAGTCAATACACATGAACGCAGAACATTTCCCATGGACCACCTTACAGTGAGATCTCAAAATATCAATATTTAAAAACTCAATATTACAATACCCGCAAACCCATGGATAATCTTTCCACGATTTAACAACCTTTTTGCTCAAGTCTGATAACTCCTTAGCGTATATCGTGACGTTGGAGTTAAAGGACGCGTTACATATCGCTGCATCTAAAATATCTTGGACGTTTAACGAATCATCGTATGTTTGATCATCTAAGTCTGGCTCCTCCTTAAGTTCATGTTTTACTTCCAAGCTAATGTTCATTCGAGTCGTTTCTGAGTACTTATCGCGGGTATTGTCCTCTAGTTTGACTGTGGTTGAGTCTTCATTGCAAAGGAAATCGTCAAAAGCTGGGATTCTGTCGTCGTCTGAGAGGTCGCACTTACTTTCTTCGGTTGCTGTAAATATGTTGGACAGAACGTCTTGTGCTCGCTTTACATTGTCCAGGAACTCGTAAGCTTTGTTTAGGCTGTTGTAGCATATAAAACAAACAGTTTTCGGCAACATATCATCGCTAGTTACGTTGACATACACAGCGTTAACAAATGCTAGCTTTAGAATTATTTCGTCGTGTTTATCGGCGTCGTTCTGAAAGTTTAGAAGCTTTTCAGAGCTCTTAGGCTCGGCGCAGAAGCGACAGTACATGTTTTCCATGTTTTTAGTGTGATTAACCCATAACTAACATTGGTTTTCGTAAAATAAATAAGAAAAAGTAGCCGTCAAACTCAGGTTTTCGTCCTTTTTGTCAAACAAGCCATAGACAAATTAGACAATTTTCTAGTGTTGTCCGATGTCAATGTTGTTAAAATATTTACGGTTTTTAGTAAGGAAGACGGCTCTCACGGCTTGATTGATGGTTCCGTATTATTTTTAATCTACTATTTACCATACATACCACCTGCAAATTCAAATATCAGTCAGGATCTCTGAATAAGGAATCCTATGGAACTGCCATACCTACGAAAAATACGTGCATACCTACGGTAACCAAACATGGCCGCCTAGTGTTGTACTAGTCTTAGCTTTTCATCAAAAAATATCGATAAAACGTACATATCGAAAAAGTTTTCTCTATAACTTTTGCGCACCATTGTAGTTATTCCATTTCGGGTAAGGGTTGTTTTGACCTTTGTGAGATGAAGAAGGGCAAAAGAGAACGGGAGAAGAGAATTATCGAATATATGCACAAATTAAAATGTTTTTTGACCACCTATCGAAAACCAATGGAATGATCGGTATCATGTATAGACGCCAGCAGGTCAACCAACCCGAAACTGTCAATTTTCCCAACCAACCTTGAACCTAATGCTTCAGAGATAAAGATGAAAATGTATTAAAGAAAATTGAAAGATTGTAATAGCTAGATGTCCTGGCGTCTGTACATACACATCTTTTATTAAGGAATCAAACCAGCAATCGTTCAAAAAAATCAGCTGATTCATAAATCTGTGTTCACGAAACTTGATAAAACGTATGGATCAGCTGACTTTAATAATTATCGATTTCAGGGTTGGTCCCTAGAGCTGCGGGCTGTTCGAAAGAGATACCGCGGCCCTGGAACACAAAGGGCAAGGAAGGAACATGGATGGGTTTTAGTCAGTACAAGTCTGACACTCCCTTCCGCTCTGCCCAGAGCGGGAGAAGTCATTTGATGATTGCCCATCCGTAAAAAATAGGGTTGGTCCCTAGTAAAACTTATACATAATTATGAGTTCAATGACCCCATTTCAGGATTTTTTTAAGGTTAATTGGATTGCACTTTGTATAGGGAAACATAATGAAAAAATCAAACAATATTTAAAACATTTATTGGTACTGCATCGTCTCTCAATCTAACAACGTCAAGTGTTCTGTTGAATGAACTTTCTTCAAAATGTAAGGAACAGATAAATATCTCTTTGGTTTGTCTTATTAAATTTTCATTTCCAATGGCATCTAACCATATCCTTTTCTTTGCTTCATTTCTAAGTAGCCTGAGTCAATCGTGATTAAAAAAAAACTATCGATTACTCTTACAGCTTCTAGCACATCACTAAAACAAAATAAAAACAATGGTCAAAAACCCAAAACATCAGTTTAAGCTAAATATTGAGCTAAAATTACACGCGGATTTCATACACAGAACAATTTCATATCAATTTAATGACATACTACAATAATTTCATGTATTTCCAGGCTTTTTTTAATATTTTTAATAAATTTTAGTTTAGTCACTTGTGAAACGACAAATTTGGGCGTTTTTGGCTTTTAGAAGCACCACAACCCACAACAGCGCACTTAGGAGGCATCGCAATTTAGAGTTTTTTCACTTTTATAAATAATACAAGCACAATTTCCATTAAATTGAGGAAAAATAGTTAATACAGCGAAAGTAAACAAAGGAAAACTCAACGTAATGTACTCTGTGACCGTAACAAAACATGGCGGATTGGCACGCAGGTACAATTCTAGTGACGTCACAGGTTAAATGTTGCCAAAATTAGTAAAAACAAATATATTGTCGTCCTGCTTTTCTTATGCGAGACAATGTAAGTTAGAAAGAAAAAACAATATTTTTAGTATTGCTACATCGATTTCACTAACAAATGTATAGGCAATTGTATTATATCGGCAATTATGCCGACTCCATAGTATTCCTACCTCCATGGTCAGGATTCGTCCTGAACGAAACGAATTCTGCAAAATGTATTCTTCATTTTTTTTACTGATAATCATAGTATTTTTTTTATGAACTAAAACAGACTTAAAATAATAACAATAAAAATATGGACAATCGCCAGTGCATCAAGTTATTAAAAACTATCAAATTTTCTCATTCGATTTTTAACTTAACCACCATTTTATTTTTTTAGGGTTGATTTTTCAGTCATTAGATAACATTTACCTGAAGAGTAAATGTGACGTTTGACAGTTTGTGGTAACTTGATGTACTGGGCGCAGGGCAGTAGCAAGTTGCAAATATAGGTTAATTTCAGATTTGAGCAGTCATTATACCTACAACAGAATATGAACCGGAGAAGTTTCTTCCAACCAATGCATTTACTTATGATGGACAGCCTACAAGTGGGTATATAGATTAGATCTTGCCACGATTAGATCTTTGCTCATTCAGGGAATGTTTACATTGCTTAACAGCTGCCCAAGTCTATAATTGTATAGTAGTAGTAGTAACTAGTAGCAGTACCCTAGTAGCGCTATCTCTAGTAGGAAATACTCAACCGCGGTGTGACGAAAGTGCTACTACAGTACCGCCATTGTTGTCTTTGTGCTGTTTGTTTGCGTAGTTCTTACGAAGCTGTGAGGATGTCGCTGCAAGTTAAGTATTTCAGGTACCCCTGCTGCAGTCTTTTTTTTTACATTTGGTTCTTATGTATGGTATCTTTTTTGTTTTTTCGGATGAGAATTCATCAACTCCCGCTCTGGGTGGAGTAGGCGGGAGTGTCAGACTACTTGTACTGACTAAAACCCATCCATGTTCTTTCTTAGCCCTTTGTGTTCCAGGGCCGCGGTACCTCTTGCAAATTTGGTCGTTAAAATAATGTTAAGTAACTAATTTACGCTTCGCTATCAACATTGTCCTTTTTTCTTCTTTAGCAGCTGAGTTGAGCCTCATGCTCGAACAATTGACCCACGCCAGCCTCGAGGTCAGACTTAAACTGAACACAACGAAAACTAAGTTAATGACGTACAGCACGAAGCGCAAAGTATACATAGGGGGTGTGGGTGGAGGTAGAATATGTCCATGAGTACATATATATTAGCCAAATAGTCACCTTCCAGCGAGACAAGACAAAGAAGTGGCTCAACGTACAAAAAACGCTTGGAAGAGCTATTGATCGATGAAGTACCTAATGGAAGGACTTCCACTTTCTTCCTTAAACTCGTGGTTTTTTTTTTTAAATCTTTATTTAGAAAAGGCTTTAATCGCGTAGCGATTGATGTGATGGGAGTGATCACATTACAAATTCCAACATCTCTTAAACTAAGTCCCGCCTCTAATTCCAAAGCTCTCCGTTCTTCTCCGACCCGAGCACACTCCACCAAAGCGTGGTAGGTATCTTCCCTCATGTTGCAAATCAGACAATTAGGGGTGTCAACAACCTTCATGAGATGTCCGAACGCATTCAATGGAATGTGCCCGGATCGCAGACGCATGCTTGTTACTAGCAACCGTCTATTCATCCGAACTTCAGAGAACCAAGGAATCCTTGGCGGTTCAGATTGAATGGTCCTGTACCATATACCACATGTTATTGCAAATTATGTTGACATCTCTTAATATATCTGTGAAGAAGGGTAGAGGACTGACAGATATTCCTTCATAGGTTCCTGCTTTTGCCAACTCATCCACTTGCTCGTTTCCCATCAAACCTACATGCGATGGAATTCATTGAAATTTAACAGTTTTTCCACTTTCCCTCAATTGTATATATAATCCTAATATGGAATAAGCTACGGGCAGACCTCGTACTCCCGAGGTGCACCGAGCTATAACTGCAAAGCGCTTTTTGAATCAGAAAGTATCAATAACTTAGAACAATTGCATGACATCAAGTACGACAAGCATTCCGAAATAGCATACAATTCCGCTGCCGATGTGAAACTTGCTCCCGTATTACATTGAGGATCAAAAAAGGCTGCTCCTGTTCCATTATCGTCCTTGGACCCGTCACTGTAAATTCGATAGAATCCGTCATAGTTTCGTGTGATAGTTTCCGCAGATTTTCTCAAAAGTGCTACGGAAGTATGAGATCTTTTAGGTCCTATTATATCAATAATATTTAAGTTAATATGTGACTTAATATCAATATTTGCCATCCATGTCGACAATGAGAACATCTCTAGAACTTTAGAACGATGTAAAGTTTGGTTGGACAACTCACTGTATACGATAGTTAGCAACGGTTTTTTCTTACTGCGCCAATAAGATTCCTCCTCGCATGTCGATGTTAATTTTGATATCATTGTAATGGTATCACCGTCAACAATAGACTTAGCCTTTAAGCAAAATTTTGCGGCTAAATATTTCCGTCGAATAAAAAATGGTGGTAGACATAACTCCGATTCCATCGCGTGGATTGGGCAACTTTTAAAAAAACCGCCAACTACTCTCATGGCTTGGTTTTGGATTTTGTCTAATTTCGAAATATTGGTCTTAGCTCTATTATCGAATAAAAAACTTCCATAATCTAACCGACTGCGAATTATTGCAACATATAGTCGTCTTAAATGCAATGGATGGACTCCCCATGACGAACCTGCCAGTACCTTAATAACATTTAAAAATCTCATACTTCTTTCACAGGTTTCATTGATCTGTTTACGCCATCTCAATGATGAATGTAACCAGAGTCCTAAATATTTAACAACAGGAACGGGTTCCAAAGTAACATTGTTGATAAAAACATTTGCCTGCTGTAATGTCTTTCCTCTAGAAAATAAACATATTTTACTTTTCGTGGGAGATAGTTCCAGACCCAATACTCCCAGCAAATTCGTTAAATTATCTATGGCTTCCTGAAGAGTGGTGGTCATAAATCTAGTGTCTTGTCCAGAAATATAGAGGACGAAATCATCGGCGTATTGGGATACATACGCATTCATAATTTCTTTGCAAATATCACTAGTAACTATGTTAAATAATATTGGGGACATAGGGTCTCCTTGTGCCAAACCCTTGCATGTCCATCTTGTAATCGAAACATTACTCCCTACTTGTGCCACAGATAAATGCCTCTCTCTTAAATATTCCCATATATATTTACATATAGAAGCCCCCACCCCCATCTCATCAAGTTTAGATACCACTTTCAATATATTGACATTATTATATGCGTTGTCTATGTCAACGAAACATCCCAATGTCTTTTGATTATTGGTAAAACCTATTTGAACTTGTGACACTAGTCGTACAAGATTATCGAGGCATGACTGTGATCTTCGAAATCCCACTGTATTCTTGGAAAAAAGACTGTTATATTCCAAAAACCATTCAAGACGTCGCGTCGCGTTATAATATTGTGCAAGGTTTTGCAAAGACAAGATATAAGTGATATGGGTCTCAAGGATGTAATGTTGCTTGGATCGCGCCCAGGTTTCGGCACAGGGACTACTTTAACATTCCTCCACTGTCTTGGGACCTCACCTCTAGACAAACATTTGTTAAACAAATCAACTATCAGCTGTTTGCTGGGAAAATTATGTATCATCGAATAAGAAATATCATCCTCCCCTGGAGCGGTATCCTTCATCTTCAGAACATTAGAGAGCTCCTGTTTCGAAATCTGTGCCTCCAGCTGTAAATTAACTGAACTAAAGACAGGACCTAGTGGTAGAACGTAATCTGGCGTCAATTGTCGTAAGAACTCACCAGCCCTCTCTGCATCCAAACTATTTCTACTAGTACGATATCCTTTGAGCCATCGCATTTTGTCCCACAACTCGCTACTAGATACCAGCTCACTCATACTGTCACAGAATTCATGAAAGGATTCTGCACTAGCTTTACGTATTAGTCTCTGTGCTGTAGCAACCTTCTGTTTAAGAGTGATAAAATTTGTGGGGGTAGGGTTCTTCCTCACCTGTGCTAATGCCAGTCTACGCTCTGCCACTGCCTTAGACAACTCAGGGGACCAATATAATCTTGGGATAAACTTCTTGGTGGGATCTTCACATATTTTAATGTCTGGAATTGATGCTTGTGACGCAAAATTAATTAAATCTATAAGACCATCATAAATTTGTTGGGTGTTATCTGTTAAACTAATACTACCTATTTTACTTGTTATTATTTCCTTATATTTCTGCCAATCACCCTTTTTAAAATTACGTTTCGATTTCATAAAGTTACTACATGTTATTTCTGTGGTTATAAGAACCATTAAGTGATCACTACCTAAATTTTCATGTAAAACATTCCACTTAAACTGGAGTGCTATATCTGATGACGCGAACGTGACGTCAGGCGAACTTTCTTGAAGCTGATTTACTACTAACTTAAGTCTGGTGGGGTCTCCAGTATTGAGAGAAACATATTGCCAATCATCAGCTGCATCGTGAATTTGCAAACCCCTGCGATCACTTTTGCATGACTAATTTGTATGATGCCCGTTGAAATCGCCCCCTATAAAAGTTTTATTTGACCATTTAGAAAATAGCATTTTCCAATCTTCATCTGAAGTGTGAATATTAGGAGGACAGTACACCGCAACAATATTTTCCAAGAAGTTACAGTTAAATATTTTAATGTGAAGAACTTGAATGTTTCGATTACGTAAGCTAAAATTAGTGATCTGTGCCTTGATGGAATTATGGACTACAATTTTATCCCGCCGTATGATTCGTCCCGGTCCTGTCTAAAAATACAATAATTACCAATCTTCAAATGGCTGTCTGGTTCAAGCCAGGTCTCAGATATAATACAAATGTGAATTTTATCTATCAATTAAAGATTCTCAAAGGCTTTAATTTTAGGTCTTAAACTTTGTGCGTTCCACTGCAACAGCTTTAACTTAACAATTTTATTTATAGGGTCCATTTACTTATTAAGTCCGAAAATAAACTCTAAACACTTATTCAAAATAGGCCACTCAGACATACGATCCACCACAACTAATATCAACCATTCAATACATCACTTAATAACATTATTAAACTTTTCTTTAAAACTTAGATCTCGCATAAAAATAATATCTTTCAAACGTGTAATTAACTCGTCAGATGTACCTGCCGGTCATTGTTTACGTTGTCGCCGTTATCAGTATCATCTGGTTGTTTTGGAATGCAGTCCGGTGACTCACGCTGTCCCCACCAATCTGTTTTACCTATGCTTTGCGAATGTAATTGATTTTCATTGCTTGCTTGCGGTGATTTCGGTCGTTTCCGCGTAAATAAGGGTGGAAATTGACTTGGAGTATATTTATGATTATTTCCCGTTTCATCCAATAATAAACCACTAAAGCTGTTGTTGGTGTCGGACGTCGACTTATCGTTATCTCTCGCTGTTTGTAAACCAATTGGTAACTTGGGTCTAACATACATATTGCAGGCTACGTGATATGTACAGTTGAATTCTGACATAAGCTCCCTTACACGCTTCTCCCGAACATATACTGGACAACTTCTGTTCAGTGCCATGTGGTCACCCCGACAGTTCACACATTTAAATATTGTAACTTCACAGTTATTGTGTTCTTCTGTGCACTTAGGACATATAATTTTTTGGACGTGCATCTTGCTTTTACGTGACCAAATTTCCAACAGTTTGAGCACTGGGTTACCGGGAAAACATAAGGTTCAACCTTGGCACGTAGACAGTCGACATATATAAATGTTGGCAGGTATGAACCCCTGAAGCCCACCTTGGCTACCTCACTAGGCACCCACCGGCCTTCTTCATCTCGTCTTTGAAGTCTTTTTAATGTGACGATTTGAATATCATTAGTACCCTTGATCGCGTTTCATGCTTCCTCATCAGACAGTTCGAGATCCACATCCCGTATAATGCCGTAGGAAATGTTTACGTCCATTGCACTATAAACTTTTCACTCTTTTCTTTGAAGTTCCTGACATTCCAATAACTTGCCCGCAGTTTCCTCAGCCGAAACCTCAATTTTTAACTTATATGGATTAATATATTTAATATGGTTTATATCAGTCAAACCCATGCTGTTAAACAATTTTGCGATAGCGAACTGTTTCGGTAATTTCTCTCTGCTCCAAATAAAAACCTCTTTCTTGATTTGTTTCTGTTTTTTCCTCTATTACCCTCAATTTTAGTCCAGCTTTGTTCATCCTCTTCTCTTCCTCGTTTTGTCGATTTATCTACTACTATATCGCCCTCCATAGTTTGTACTTCACAGCAGTTTAAGTCTTTATTATTATCCAACGAATCACTTTTATTTTCTTCATCTTCTATTTGTGCCATCCATCCATCTAACTGGCTAACTTCCGAATCAATCTGATCCAAGTTAGATTTTTCTTGTACACGATCATCTGTAGCCATTATTATTTATAATCTTGCATGACTGATGAACGGGTCAGTATAATAAATTTGTTAATTCTATACCGTAATCGATAGTCGCGTGCGTGCGATCTACACGAGTCGAACGAAACGTCAAAAGTCAGCACTCGGAGTCTGTCAGCGAACAATGGAACGAAGTATGCTCGGAATCAAAATTACTGACCGATAAGGAGTACGAAGTATACTGTTATACTTCGTCCAAAACACAAATTGCAGACGTGGGCAACACAGCCGCCAAATTGAAATGGAACTGGCAGGCCATATAGGCCGCATGTCACGTCAGAATTGGGCGAAAGTATCTACGCTAAGTAGCAGGCGCAGAGAGATAGCGTGATGAGCTGGGCTGCTACTAGGAATCTAGGATTGGGCTGAAATAGTTCTAGAGCGAGAAGAATGAAAAAAGGGAGGGAGTCCTTTGCGCTGCAGTGGGAGACAACAGGCTCATAATAAAAAAAAAGTGTGTGTGTACTTATGTACGCAAGTAAGAAGTTATACTTCTTTGGCGTATAAAACTAAAATGTTGACTAGCTAGCTTCAGGGTGTATGTTGACTAGCTAACTATCGGTTTTTCGTGACGGTGAGTGCACGCATCGTAAAAATTTACTCTCATCATTTTTCCCTAACGCGCCAAATGAAGTATAACTTCAATAATAAAAAATAAGGTGTCTCTTATGGATTGTCCGTTATGTAGGTTCTAGACTTGAATGTACACTTGTACAGTCAAAAAACAGAATAAGTAACCAAAATTGAAATATATAGTTGAAGTTTTCTTTTAGTTACATTAATTAAATTTAATTTGAAGGCGTCCAACAGTTTCTAAAAAACTGCAACTATATCTGACGACCATGATGGTTACTTATCTATTTTGTTGACCGTACATTCCTTTTAGTTATTTTACCTAACTGCAGTCCAACAACAACCTTATCACCACCAATATGAGGATCACGATAATTTTGAAAAACTGGTCAGAGATAGCAAGCCAACAACATCTTACGAGTATGAAGATCGCTTTGATTCTATTGGGTTTTTCCATCAGGGCTTTCTCAGTAGCAGGCACGAAGTCTGGATTTCTGCCCGGTTGATGACAATAGGGTCGCCCCCTAACTACATAGGACTTGAACATAACTGGCAATATGTGGGTGTACTATTAGGTACACCTCTGCCTGACAAACCTGATAAAGCTGTCAATTCGACATATATGTCAAAAAAAGACAAAATTGTAGAATTGTCGCGCTTAAGCTGTTTAGTAAAATTTACACATAATTATGTCAAAAATCGACAGGTGAAATCTTGACATATTTGTCATGTAAAAACGCGTTTAGTAAAACTCGACATATGTCAGAAAACCAAGGTCTAAATATTTCTGACAATTGTCAGATTGTCGTGACAATTATATCGACTTTTGACATATTTGCAAATAATTTTCCCGAAATTTTTCTTTAAAGCAGAAATCTGTAATTGAGAAGGAGAAATTAATTCTGCTTTTAAATGATCGTCGTTGCCTCCTCCTTTGTATTTGTTCCAAGTATTCATCATCACTACTCTCACTGCTCGATGTAAGTACCATTTTTTGTAATAAAAGTTTTAAAAACACTTTCTTACAAAATTCAAAATATGATTTCGCGACAGAGGGTACAGCTCCGGTCAGAATTGTCGGACAATCCTACAAATATGTCAATATGTCCAGACAATTTTCTGTTTAATATAGCAGATTTGAAAAGTTTTTCACGACAAATTGTCACCTGTCGCTTAAACAGTTTTAATAAAAAAAATGTCGGATTGTTGCGACAATCCGACATATTTGTGAATTTACCGCCATGACAATTTTATTGCCCGTAAGTTTTATTATTGGCGTTTTACCTGAAATAAAACCATTATTAAACTACTTACCTTATTCGAAGCATAATTAAACAATTGAGAGGGAACCTGTATCTGGTTTCCTGTGCCATTTTTCCTTTCGATTCTAGCCATATAACTCTGTCTCGCTCTCGTGACGTCACCCGGTCAGAGAGGGGAGTGCACTTGCGAGTGCGCGACCTCTGTTTGTTCATTGGATGATTGACTTTGTCACCAGGCAGAAATTACTATTATGCTTCGAATAAGGTAAGTAGTTTAATAATCGTTTTATTTCAGGCAAAACGCCAATATTAAACCACTTGACCGTTATTCGAAGCATAATTAAACAATTGAGATGTGTCTGTTATCGCCTGGTGACGTTCACGACGAACGCCAAGGTGTAGGGAAAGATCAAGAAAAAACAGAGAATGTAATAGAAAATGCATTGTATTACTAAAACAGAAAACAAAATTAATTAATAAATCACAAGCTACTTAATTCACTGGATTGAATAGACCAGTAATGCTGTTCCTTCTAGAAGAATCCAAAACTTGTCGCTTATAAAATCGAATAAAAGTATTGGAGGACCTCCAATTTCCCCGAGCTATAATATCTTCTATGGGGAAGTTGTCCATCCAATTCTTAGAAGCAACAGCGGACCGGATACTTCCAGGAGTAGCAACAATGCCTGCCTGACGCATCAGGGTTTTTATCCAGCCTGCAATAACCGTTCGAGAGGCTGCACGAGCTGCACCTCTTGTTGTGAAAAACAAGTTATGACATTTTGCTTCCTGGCGTCTAATGGAAAGCAGTGATACGGTCCGTCTCACACCTTTGCTTCTCATTACTTGGGCAATTCAATTTGTCAAACTGGCAAAAGTTTTTGGGGCCGTGCTGAGACCGAATGGAAGGCAGGTCATTTGCAGAAGTTGTTTGTTGTGAATAAGGCGTAGAAAGCACCTGTGGGGCTTTGCTATGTTTAGGTGAAAGTATGCCTGGGAAATGTCCAGCTTGCACATCCAATCTTTGGGCTGAATGAAATCTAGGGCTCTGAATACATTTATCAGACTGAAAGGGGTCGTCAGTACGAATTCGGTTAAAGCTTTTAAATTGAAAATCGGTCGAGCCGATCCATCGCTCTTTGATACCAGGAAGAGGGTGGATAAGAAACTTGGAGTTGGACTTACAATTTCTAGAATTCCTTACATTTTTTGAATGATTAAAGTCATTTCTATCGACACTGGTGTGTGAAACGCTTTGTTGTTTAAGTTGGGCATAATTAACGGAGGTTTTTGCTGAAAGGGTATACGGTACCCTTGAATTATTTGAACAAGAAATTCTGGTGCATGCATTACCCTCCAATGATCGACGAAATTCGATAACTGACCGGTTTGAAATATGTTCATGTCAATATTTATTTCTCTTGGCATTGAAGCCTTAAGGTGATGACCTTCGCTTATGGCTGCCACGTCTGTGAGCGTGGGATCTTTGGTTCTGTTTTGCCCCGCGAGAGCGAAAGGAACCTCTATCTACTGTGCCACTACCCTGCTGAGGATTGTTGTAGTATGCATGCGCCTGTCCCTGCGAAGGACATTGTTTAGTATGCTGCAAAAAGTCACCGTGCGAGGGGACATTACAGTTCTGACAGCCATGTGCTGTATTATAGTTCTTACCCTGCGAGGGCGGAACCGAATGCTGCCCCTGCAAGGGGCGGATTAGCCATTTTCCAACTTGCGAAGTTGAGGCCGAACCATAAGTCGATTTAGATGAACTAGTCGATTTAGAAGCAGGCCAGAAGGCCTTTTTGATACCACCAACTTTTTCTAAAGCGACATCAAACTGCTCAGAATTAAATAAGTTAACCTCAGATGGAGGTATTTTTCTAATTGATGATTTAACTAACGGGTTGCGAACTGCATTAGTTATGCTATCTCTGCGCATTTGTATGGTTTCAGCCCTATGTCCACAAACCATTTGCAAAAGGTCTGCCGAAACCTTGCTAAATTCACCGGAAGTAAAAATATCATTAAGCTTTTGGTTTATAGCCTCGAAGCTAATTTCTTCTTTCTGGTCTCGGACCCATGTCATAAAAGCACAGAGTTCCTTCTTTAAGGACTCTTTTTGCTTTAACAAACCGTAAGTAAACGAAGCATAAGCTCTCTCTGAGTAGCTTAGGTGCTTAAGTGTGTCATAGGATCTGATCTCCTCGTTTGCCTCGAGTTCAACAAAACCCGGGCTATAAGTATAAGACTTTTGGGTTTCCGCGTAACGTACTTCACTCTCACTCTAGTCAGGTTTATTGAAAAACTGAATTCTTTTAATATGTTTGCGTAACGCACGTCAGTCTTTGGAATAGCCGGTTCTTTAAGCTTAATCTCAACACCCAATTTATTAAGAAAATTACTACCTTCCTGTTCGAATTCATCCTCGGCGAAGAAGGAAATGGCATCATCGGCCACTGGTACACTGTTATTTAAATACTGATTAGGTAAATCAACGATTTCTTTCAATTTACGCTCTGGGTGGCGACGCTTGTGCTTGCCCCCCCTTTTTTTATGACGGCGGCGCCGTGCACTTTTATGTTTTGACCTATAGTCAGAACTAGATGAACTGAAACTGGTACTATTAGAGCTACTACTACTGCTGCTGTAATGTGAACGTTTGCGTTTTGTACTAGATTTCTTATTATTAGCAGCGTGGGAGGGGCCTGCGACCGTTTCATCTTGTGAATTCAAATTTGTTTCTTTATCCATTACGTATTATATTTAAACCATCGAACACCAAAACACTGGAACAAAGGTGAATAAAGAACACGCGAACGGAAAAACCGTTAATTTAAATATATCAACATTGAATTACTAAACACAAAACAGTTAAACTTATTAAACACTAGAAACAGTTTAATACAAATCGAAAACTGATCTGATCTGACTGGTTTTTGAAAGTAAGTAAAGTAATGACGTAAGGAAAAATAATGACGGTTATAAAATGTTTTTTAAAAGAACTCACCTGCTAGGTACAACCGTCTTCGGTAAGGAAAAGAACGCTAATGAACAAGACAGAGGTTCGCGCACTCGCAACTGCACTCCCCTCTCTGACCTGGTGACGTCACGAGAGCGAGACAGAGCTATATGGCTAGAAGCTTAAGAAAAATGGCACAGGAAACAAGCAGCAGCCTCTCTCTCAATTGTTTAATTATGCTTCGAATAACGGTCAAGTGGTTTAATAAACAGAAAAATTGTCGAATGGTCAGCTTTATTAAACGGAACTTAATGCTTGTAATCCTCGAAAGTTCAGTTTCGAGGATTACAAGCATTAAGTTCCGTCTGAAGCTTGCTAGCTCCTGTAAGTAAAACCATGGGGGATTTAAATAATAAAACAGTATTTTAACATCACACATTTATTTTACTACTGATCTAAAAAGCATTACACTTTAATTGCAGCATTTTAAATTAGAGAAAAAACATTTATGTTTTAGAAAAATTTGGATCGATTTGGCACTAAAGCAATTTAGATATTGTTATATTTAGTTACAGACATGTCATCACTAGGTATAGGTACTATATACTGAAATAGAATAAAGCATTTAACTCTTATCTCGATTTTCATGCATCAGCCGTTTTTGTTATTGTTCCCGCCAATTTTAATATTCTTTGGCACGTTTGGAACCTACTATAGACTAGACAACATTGCCACTAGAAAAAAATAACTTTAACAGAAATATCACAGGATTTTAATGAAAGAATAGACTAACACCGATTACGCTATATGATTTAAAATTATTTACATAAAATATTGCACATTGCTAAAACACGTAGAACTATTATATTTACACACATTTAGGACCAATAACATTTTGACACCTTAACGCTATGATTCATCGATTGGCAGAATATTGTAAAATTCAATAATTTACAGAAAGTTAAAAGTGAGTACATGCAATACATTTTACAGTAATCTATTAATATAGTATCTTAAGTAGTTAATTATCGATAGGTTTTATTATAAAAAGTTGCTTATTGTCATCACAACAGTTTAAATCGAATTATGTTAATAATATTTATTTAAATTACTGTCGTTATATTTACGAACTGGTTATTTCAGTTCGGCTGCAGTTGCCACTTGGGTAAGTCGACCATTTTGATATTTTTATTTGTTGGTAACTTTATGGCAGTAGGCTTCCCGCCGGCCCTGTACCTACATCCGCCCTTGGACTTTGAGTGTGTAACTGTGTATGAACGGTGTATGTATTGACGAACTCACAATTGCTTTATTATTTGTGTCAATAGATATGCAGTGAAATTTAACTAAGTTCGAAAATATCCAACAGTCACACCTACAGGCTGGAAGGGACACTAGAAATTCTCATAATCATAACCGGTAATTAAAAAAAAACAGTTCTTCAGAACTGTTCCATAGATTTTAAACTTGTAGGTTATATATATTTTTTTAATTACCGTTGAAAGAACTTGTGGATACGTTTGTGCGTCCAATATTGTAAACAAATAAATTATCTTTTTCTGACGTGCAGGTGACATTCACCCTTAGGGTGTTAAAAGCAATTATGAGGTCAACTATATGAAAATCACTACCTAGGGGTCTCTGTTCAGCTATACCTACCTCTGCCTAAGCCCTTGTTGGGTGTAGGTGTGATGTTATGTGTATCTCTGTCACCAATAGCTTAGTATAGGTATACATACATAAATACAGTCTTAGTCATACACAGTCACCAATTACTGATAAACCAGCATTCACAAAAATAAGTGATAGAATAAGAAAAATTAAATTACAACATAAATAAATTTAATTTAAAAGTTTACTTAGCATACGAAATATAATATGTACTAATTCAGAAAGAACATTTTATTAGATAATTATTACGATTACAATTTAAGAAAAAGACGTAAAATATAAACAATATTAGTTGGTACTAAAACAAATAAAAAAGGAGATCTAACAGAGTGTGTTCATTCGAACTAAAGACCTCCCTTGCTTTACACGTGTGCGATTTACCAATGTGATGCCTTTAACCAGGTTTGTACTAGTTAGTGATAGAAGTGTCCTTTTAAGCAAGTAAATGCCTGTATTAGGACACTCCACTCTTCCGTAACTTTTTACGTAATGTACATACAAGAATAATGTTTACTACTACTGATATATTATTTACTAGGTATTTATAAAAATTACTAGCGACCCGCCCCGGCTTCCCACGGGTGCTATTTAGATACTAATATACATATAAACCTTCCGCTTGAATCACTCTAACTATTGCTGAAAACTGCATTAAAATCCGATGTGTAGTTTAAAAGATCTAAGCGCATAGACAGTGGGAGCGACTTTGTTTTGTACTAGATATGTATAGATATAATTTCGAGCAAGTAAATTAAAGCAACATAGAAATATAGACGACAAAATTGCAGACGGGTCTGCTAGTTGTAGAAAATCAAAGTACAAAAATAAATTTATAATAAAATAATTATTATGTAAGTCTAGTGTTTTAGAGTTATCGATATCGTCATCATGGTCGACCTTGTTATCGATAAACAGCACAATATGGTGAGGAACAGCACAATACGGGTAGCTAGATCAGTTAGCCTGCCTGATAATAAATAAATACAATATTATCAATACGTTTAAATTAAATGAGTTCTAACAATAATACAGTTATTATGTAGGCTCCGCATAAAAGGGCCACTTTGCACAGCCTCCGGTGGCTGGCGACAAGCATTACAAAACGTTTACAAACATTTTGTATGGAATCGCCGCAAACGTGTAGCGAGTGGCGTTCAGTCGCGACTCAGTACCCTCGACACGTCACCGGGACGAATTATTAGGAGCGCGATAAAACCTTCCGTCTCGGAATCCATCGTAAGTCTATACAGCAGGAGAGTGTTACAAATTGAAACGGCCACCGGCTAGCAGTGGCGGCCACGAACTACCAGTGGCGGACACCGACCACTCGGGGCAGCCACTGACCACCTTCGTTTGCGCGGTATCAAAGGAGTGGCGCGAGAGCCACCGGTGGCTGTGGTTGGTGGCCCGTTTGCACGGAGCCTTATTGGTAATCAAAACGCATCAAATGAATTGTACGCATTCTATGAACATCCCTTGTATCAATTAAGTCATTTGTGATCTGTGCACTGTTTCACATAACACATTTCAACTACAGGATGATTGGTAATTGGGTGCATTCCTTGAAATACTAGACTTTATTTGCGACAATTTTGACCCCGATAACTTGTGGTCCAAATAGTTTAAAATACACCAGATAGAGATAGATCCTACCTCATTTTATCGGCCAGGATTAGGTCAAGCAGTTAACATCACATGGTGGTAACAAGAAAATCTGCAACAAGGAAGACGTGCATCGTAAAAACTTTACTACCCAGTTTTGTTAAAATACTACCTTCTTAGGAATGCACCCAATTACCAATCATCCTGTAGATGAAATGTCCAGTGAAATAGTAAGCCGGTACTTTTATCAACAAAAAACATATCGACAAACATAAAAAAACGTCTTTCTCGTTTTTCTTTCGGTTCTCAACCGAAAATGTTTTTTTGTTTTGTTTTCGGCCAAAAAACAACCATTTTCGGTTCCAAACCATATCGACATTAGCGGTACCTTCAGGTACCTAACAGTAGTATCGATAACCCATAATTATAGTCACCCGCTTCACTATTGTGTGTTGGTGTTAATTTAAATATGACATAATTTTTATTTAGTTTGCTATTTATATAAAAAAAAACCAGTTCATATAAAATACGTCTAACGGTGAAGGCGATAATCATTTAAATGCTAATGTCAAATCGGCATGCGAGGAGCTCGTGGCAACAGCCTCTCGGGTAAGGTAACAATAATGTTGGAAGACGACATTAATATATACTTCTAAGAAGGAAGATATTTAGTTTACAAAATTACGTATAATCTTATAAATTAACTATTTACCTAACAATTAAATAAACTAAACTAACAACAAACTATAAAAGAGCATCAAAAAACTCTTCCTCAACGCTGTCAGCTGGTAATGTGCATGAGACTGGCGGCGTTGCCACATTGTATGGCAACACTCAGTTCTGGCTAAGGCCCAAGTTAAAAGCCAGCCTTTCATAATATACATATGTTATTAATATCTTACAGCAGATTAATAGAAAGATACATAATTTTTCCAGTTATTTTACATCAACATAATTATTACATAAAGATTTAATATACAACCGCGATAGTGAATATCGAGAACAGTGAATTTTACATATTTGAGTATTTATTTATCTCTGCCCAAAATATATCTCGCAGGTACTCAACTTTTCGTTGCACGGACTCAGAACATGCGTGTAACTAACACACACATTAACTTGAACGTACAGCCACATGCACTCATATGTATACACGCAGCCAATATTCTCAAATTAAATAGGTCTTATTGCAATGAAGAAACCGTTATTTTTGGTGAATATCTTAGCTAGCTTAAGATTAGTACGAGAGTGAATAAGTTGATAGCATTTTCCGACGTCTTCGCAACATTTACGCAGCGTCTACGCTATATAAGCAACGATCACGTACGGCATTTAAGCAATGTCTTCGTCACATTTACGCAGCGTCTACGTAGCCTCCACGTTTAGTTGACGCCGAAGCTACAAATACGAAACTAAAGTTAAAAGAGTTATATTTATCTAACTTAACAAGTTATGTAGTGTTGTGCGTTACTTTTCAAATTTTATGTACATAAAGCGCGCTTTTACTCTATGTATATTTTCTATAATTAGGTAATATATGTATTTATTTATCAATACAAACTTAACATAATATTACAAGTTATGTGAACGAAACTATATGTACCCGTTTTCACAATGTTATGTTTGGCAAAGTTTTAAAGAAGAAAGGGCAGTTTTGTCCCAGCGGCAGCGTCCAATATCGTTAATATAAATATACCATATACGTTTTTGAATGAAATGTTGCTTTGTGTTGCGGACCCTAAAATATTTATAATTTCTGTGGTTGGAAAAAGAATAGCTCAAAATGTTGCAACTTCCAGTATAGCTCTGTGAGACACTTCCAAAGGTTTATGGGCAGTTTAAAATGATTGAAAAACGGGCCTTATTGTTTTATTTCTGCCAAGAGAACTATTTAACACAAATGTTGTAAATATCGTTCTTGCCATTATAATTTATATTATTTACTTAATACTTACTAATAGGCCGATGAACGACTAACAGGCGTATTTTACAATTATTTATTTAATAAATTTATTCATTTTTCTCTAATCAAATGTTTTTTTTTTAATATTTTTAAAACGATTAACGATTTATACGAAATAATTAATAATAATATTAATTATAATATTTAAAACTAACGAGGATGACGAAGTATTTATATAATAAAAATATAAATTTCTTAGTCTTATATTTACATATAATAATTTACGGATACTTATTTATTATTTAATATAATACATTTTTTTAAAATACTTAGGTATGTATTAATTGATACTATATAATTTACAAACTAAACCCTTATCTAATGGAAGACCTATGTGATATTGTTTGTTGTGATTATTCTTGGTTGAACTACAACTAAACATTCTAACAAATACACACCAATCATACACATACACACACCATCCATACATTCACCTTTCAAGATTTTTCGTTCCCACTTACACACCCATTCAAACATGAAGGTCCAAGTCACACAAACACAACACAACAGTGTTTCAAGTCACTCACACCAACTGGCATACGTGTTTCAAGTCACTCACACAAACTGGCATACGTGTTTTAAGTCACTCACACAAACTGGCATACATATTTCAAGCCACTCACACCAACTGGCATACGTGTTTCAAGTCACTCACACAAACTGGCATACATGTTTCAAGTCACTCACCCAAACTGGCATACGTGTTTCAAGTCACTCACACCAACTGGTATACGTCTTTCAAGTCATTTACACCAACTGGCATACGTGTTTCAAGTCATTCACACAAACTGGCATATGTGTTTCAAGTCACTCACACCAACTGACATACGTGTTTCAAGTCATTCACACAAACTGGCATATGTATTTCAAGTCACACACTAATTTATTACAGTCGCTTCTCAGTTGTTTTACCTGTGAGAACCATCCCAGCACAACCCACCATAAAATAAAGATTACGGATGCCTCTTTGATCTAATGGTCGAAATAGCGACTGCTGATCATGAGCTACTGGGTTCGATGCCCGGGCAAATTATTACTTTGTGGGCAATACTATAAAGGAGTGAAGTACTCATTTAAATGAGTGACATAGGACTAACTATGAAATATATAAAAATTCTGCTGTTCCTGACATTTTTTTGAGTTATACGACCTTATATGTATGTAGCAGATGATATTTGTTTCGCGATTTCATAATAAAAGGTGTTCATTTTCATGAATACTACATGCCTTAAAGCATTGCCCACGTTTAGTATATCACCCTGTATATTCAGATACAATAGCGGTTCTATTCAAACGATAATTAAACTTGAGATACGGATAAACATCGAAAAATGAATGCTTAAGCCGACGTTAATTAATTTTTAACTAAGTATTCCATTGACACGCATTCACTTTACCTATCCAAAGACATAGATTTTATTTAGCGTTGATGGTACGCATGTAGTTCTTAGTTATGCCTATCTTGAAACAAACAATACTAATAAATCGGCTTCATATCAAGATGTCGATAAAAGTTAACAATCTTTTTTTATTAAAAAGTACTTAGGTTACAGACTTTGGAACATTTAGTAATGGCAGTCTCTTTTTATCCGACTACGGCGAAGCCAAAAGGAAGGGTTATGATTTTAGCAGTCTATGTATGTTTGTATGTTCTTCCGTAGCGCCTAAACTATTTATCCGATTTTGGTGAATTCGCTGTTAATCGATTTGTCAGTATATAGCCCGGGTAACATAGGCTACATTTTAACCGACTTAAAGAATAGAAGGTGTCGATTTTACCTTGTAAACTCCGAGTTCAATTAGAGTGTGATTTTTCAGTAGTCGAGTTTTTTTTTGTTGGAGATTGTTTAATTCTCGTTACTTATTAAAAAACTGTCAAATTTTTACAATAGCAAATGCATTAAAATTAACAGTTAGTTTGATCAAGATAACGATCATTTTAATCCGTTATCCTAAACCTGTTAGCTGTTAATCTCAACAAGTTACAACAGCAGAATATTTGACAACAGTAGGCGTAGTGGCTCAGCGATTGGCTGTTGCGTTGCGTGTGGCGGGTTCGATCTTCGCGCTGAACTAGTATTTGTAAACCTACAGGTTGTTCCCAGGCGCGGTCTAAAGGAGGGGGTCTCAGGGGTCATGACCCCCCCAAAATCCAAAAATCATACACGCTTAATTGACATTCCTTCGTCCCAACCAAATTCCTGGCTACGGTCCTGTGTGACCCTCCCAAAGTCTTAGGGCTGGGACCGCGCCTGCATGGTTGTTCCGGGTCTGGCTGTTTGTGTAAGTGAGTTTAAATCTTTGTAAATGCACCCACGATACAGGAGAAATTCTTCTTGTGGGGCAATGTTTTTTAAAAAGAAGAACAAAAACAGTGAAGTTTAACAGCAAAATAGACCAAAACTACCGCAGCCAGAGGTTACACGCATTCATTCTTACACACGCACTTCCACACTTCTCTTTTCTCATTCATATCATGAATTAATTCCGTTATAATGAAACTTTCATACCTTACAAACTATTGGAATCTTATAATTATGATATTTTGTTGATAAAGTTATATGTATTTATTTTTATAATAATTGCTATACACCTATCCATCTAGCGTGAGTAATTACTCGCAGTAGACTTAAATAACCTTACATTTAATGAGCATAGACAAAAGTATCTGAAGATTTTGATATTTCCTAAGGTGCAAAAGTAGCAGCTGAATTTCATTTGAAATTCCACCTTTCCATGTAGATTGAAATTCAGCCTCTACAGTAGAAGCTACCTATATTGTAAGAGGCTATAGGCGGATTACGAAATATTTTATTATTTATCCTTTTAATATTAATTCATATCAGAAAAGTGCCCGCTAAAAGATATTCGAGTAGAAGAAGATTAGAAAAGTCAAAGTTTTGTACAGCAATAGAATTAAAGGTAAGTTAAGAATGAGGTTTGATAACTTTTGGGTAATAATTCAGGAACTTCTTAACCCATTTGTCATTAAATGCTATTTTAACTGACTTCGTTTATTATAATTTAAAGAAGTTTCCATTTAGTGATTACAAATTCTTCATCCTCGTACTTTTCTTATTAATCCATTGCAATCTTCTCTCAAATTGTTTCTAGACTTTGTAAATACTTAGATGCCTCGTTTTCTATCTTGTGTTACGTTATGGTTAAGGAAGTACCGACCTAACCCAGTTGCTCCCAGGCCCACGTTGTCCTCATATAACATAACGTCTTTTGACCTTTCATAAGTACCCATGTAGCTAAATGTAAGTATAAGATCGTAATAAAATAAGATAAGTATTAAGATCGTGAGATGAGAATGAGATCCGAAACTTTACCAATTCATCTATTTACACCACAAATGTTATAAATTCCATAAAGATGAGCAATCACTCTATAACCAGAGACAATTAGTATACCACAAACTTGATTGAGTCGTTCTAATTGATCAATTTAGAATCTGAGATGTTAGTTCCTAGTGGTGTCCTGTGGAATGGATAGCACTGACATGAGATTTTCTTTTACAAACTTTTTGGGGATTGTCACAGATTGTACAAAGCCAAAAATATTTAAAAAATGTGTCTGTTCCCAGTTATTTCTATATAACATAGGCAAAGAGATGTCTACAAAAATCGATTGAATATAAATGCCAATTCTATTATATTGTAATATCTGTAGCAGATCTTAGAACCATTGTTGAGTTAGTAACTATGTAGTTATTTATTACGCTTTGTATCCATCGCACGGTTTCAGAGTAAATTAGAACCTAGTTTAAAGTTTCCATTACAAGGGGTTTTAGACAATTTTGTGATCACTACAAAATCGTGGTAGTTTTTGGGAAGTGTGACAGTTAACTCAAATTGAATTAGTGCTTAGAGATGTTTAACTTTAAGTTGTTTTCGAGAAAGGTAAGTGCGGTGCCAATTAGTTTTCTTGCCGAAAATGTTACGGGTAACATTGTATTTCACGTGTATTTTCATCATTCTATTAAAAATTGAAAAAAAATGTTGTTGCTTCTATTTTATGCATTAATTCCGTACTAGAATATCGACATTGTATTTTTAAAAGCTTTTGTGTTAGCTTGCCATGTTAGTTATAAGTTATAGTTGGTTGGCTAGTTAGTATGAATTGGTAAAATCTTGCAACTGAATTTCAAACCAGTTCCCCCAACCGATTGAGCTGAAATTTTGCACAAACCTTTGGTTCTGGTGACAATATATTTTTATGACAGACATGAGTTAATCCTGCAGCCAGGATCGCCTCCCCACGATAGAACTCCTCAACGGTTAAAGCACGGTCACGAAACTTTGTATAGGTACGCGTTCAATATTGATTGGACCTTCTTTTAATTATAATAAAAGCTAGTTCTTTTTTAAGTTTAGTATTTTTAATTATTCTCTTGTTTTTAATCAACCTTTAGGTCTAATAGTAGCTGGATAATTTATTTAGTGCAATAATGATATTATTTGAAAGGATGAATATGATGTAAAACAGTTTAGTATTATGTTTTTATTGGAATTTTTTTTTTTCGATCAAAGTAAAGAAGATACTTAAGTTTGAAACATTTGATTAGATATTAGATACAATAGTAGTTTTGACAAAAGCTATTCAATCATGCTTTTAAATACCTGAATGTACATTACCTATACACCGTGTTAATATTATTTTCTGTACAAGAAATGCTTATATACGTCATAGTGACGCAAAATTTTAACAATATTTTAACACTTAGATATTAGAGAGCAAAATTTCAAGATAATATTTTGATTATTTTTGTACCTATTCTAATAGAAAAACTTGACTGTAAAGTTATTGCTTAATCGCGTCATATTTTTTATTCATTTATCTTATTATAAGATTATAATACTTATTATTATAGGCTAGTTTTGCTGGCTATTCAACTACATAATCCTTTTAAGATCTTATTTACCAAAATAAGAAAAATATATTAAAAATATCGTTTTAATCATGTCATATATTTATGACTGGGTGCGATTCCCAGGTCGGGCAAAGAGCTATTGGGAATATCTCAGTCGTAGTATAGAGTTTAGCTTTGTGCCCACTCCATGGCTATAGGGTTTCTTCCTATTACTTGGGAATTAAACATAATTACTGGCTAATTATTGGTGTGATGGTATCTTATTAGCCTTTCAGATTACAGGCGTGATACCTACATAAAATAAAAAGTGAAATATAATATGTGAAGTGAAATATATAATTCATCGTTTCTTTTTAGCGTACTTGCCATTTAAAAATTCAGTGTATTCCTTTTATTAAGGATTTGGAATACTAAATTCGTTTCAGGATGTTTTAACCATATACTGGTAGCTTTTCATGTTGAAGTGCGCACGATAAGTACAAATACGAGTACGCACGACGACCAATCAAACTATACGAAACCAAATTAAGCTGGTCTCTCATCGTACGGAAAGCTCATACAAAGCGAGGTCAGGTTATACTGGATATGTATAGCTTGATATATCGCCGTGTGTACGATAAAAGTACTTATCGTTAATTTTTACGATGACCGCAGTTGAAACCAATTCAAAGCCGCCTTTTTTTTGTTATTGTGGTCTATCCGCACAAGAGCGTAAAAAATGTCATTATGATCGTCCCTGTTCAAAACGAGATCTTACTTAAACCCGAGAGACAGTTTTTGTATTTCATACCTTATTCCAATAATAGTAAAGTTCTTAATACAGTACTGACTGGTATGTACCGGACTATAGTGTCAGTTTTGTTTAAAAAACTTTATTTCAACCACAGGTAGGTTACTCCAAATAACTAACACGATAGTTTGAAGCCTTCAAAGGGAAAACCGCGTTTTGTAATAGGACCGGAACCGGTTTTAAGTTGAACTTACTTTTTTTATTTATTTATAAAATAAATAATAATAAAAAAAATTAAGTTCAACTTAAAAAAAAAACTTATGCTATATTAACTTATCCTGAAAACAATAAACAGTCATCAATATATGTTATGATTAAAACTCCATTATGTAATAAAAACTACACACATTTTTCACGACACAGTCTACACCACGTACTGCTAAACATTTTTTTTTACTATTTTTAACAACACGAATTATTCAAAATTGAAAAATTTAGGGAGTCGAAACCAATAATTGACTGGTAGGTTCGAAAGAAAAGGTGAAAAATAAAATTAAAACCAAAAATAAATGAAAAATGAACTTTAATAAAATAAAATGTAAATTACATTAAATGGAATGTTTACATAAAATTTAAGTTTTACTCGTAATATTGTCTTGCGCGCAGATTTTTCATTTTTATAATTACAACTATTATTTAATGATTAAATACGTCTTAAAATATAGAATTAAAACAACAATAAATGCTTACTATCTAATATTTTTAATAATGTTAGTATTTACGTACTTAATAGAAAGCCATGTACTTGTATTTAAATGTACGATTAAATTATTTAAATTGATTAAAAATGTAAGCGGCATATTAATAAGATAAATGCTTACGTCGCATTGTAATTATATGTGCACTCTTATATATTCTTTGGAAATGCCTACCTTAGTGCACAAAAAATAATAGTTAAGTAAATCATTTATTGCACTCCAATATTATTTGTGCGACGGTGCGGGCAATTAATGTGTTTTACACACCAAAATTTCTAAAATTAGAAACAAAAATATCTAAATTCCATAATTATGTAATAAAAAATAAAACTAATACCTAAGCCCAATATATTTTCGATCTTGTTGGTGCTGTAGTTTTCGAAGCATTTCAAGGGTAAAACATGTGTAAGGGAAAAGGGTAAAATTGGTTAACTTTACTGGAAGGGCGCCCGGTCGCAGTTGCAGGCCGCCCCGCCCTGGCCTTGCCTGCACTGAACGTTGCACCATGCTGCCCAGCCTTCGTAGGTAGAGAGGGACCGAGAGGATTGAAAGATTGCTGAAGCCTCCGTTGATGTCGTCTCGCAGGTTGGGCAGCCTGTGGGGTAAAATTGGTTAAATCGAAAATGCTTATTTTCACGGCTGCCAAGCTCAATTAGAACTGGGCTAGCCATAATGAATGCAAACCGGCTTCACCGAAAACCGAACAATCAGTTTTTCTGATTTAAACATAACGACAACGGCGCAGAAGAAATTCTACCTAACCAGCAAGTGAATATCAATAGAGATTCTCTATAGATAAAATGTTCCAAACTAGTTCTGTATTTAAATATAATTTTTATTTCTAAACAGAAACCTAAACCACTTTCCCGACTAGTTATAAAAAAAAAAATACTGAAAACGCAAATAAAGAATATAATATAATACATATAATACATATTGTGCGGCATGGATCGTAGCCAAAGTTTACGGTGCAAAACCCTTCAACCAAGAGAAGTCACCTAAAGGGCAAAACACAAATTCAACTGGGAGAAACGACCAGAACGAAAGTTACATGATTTATGATCAAATCGATAGCTAGGGGTACAACACAATTCATCAATGGCATTAAAAGTAGAAAAATAATTAAACACGTTAACATGATTTAAATTGCATTTTCATTGCACCTTTGTACTATCAAAAACTCAGAAATCTATCATTCAAAGTTGGAGATATCTAAGAAGAACGGGCAAAGAACTCTGTTAACACTCTGTTAATACATTACGTGTAGCTTACACTACCAGAAAATGGACTTACCACTAAGAGCGTATCCTTCGTAACAGAAGGCTGTGCAGACTGCGCTCCAGTCGACAGAGTGGTCAGCATCACGACTAGCGCAGCTGCAGAGCGGGGCACCTGTTCCAAGAAAGATTTCATAAGAGTACAAACTAAATTATCATCATCTCCCTGCTTTTTCTCAACTATATGGGGTCGATGTCTTCCAGTCTTATCAGATGCATAAGGACCGTTCTGACCTTGAGGACTTCGTGTCAAAATATTAACAGCCGTACGGGTCCATATTCAAGGTTAAGCAGCGCTTGCCTAGGTCGGTCTGTGCATGGCTGCATTACATACCGAGTTTCCTCCGTGCCCCGGAAAGCACGTTAAGCCGTTGGTCCTGGATGCCGTTTGTTGGGTAGTCGGTAATGTACCTGCCTTTTTCCAATTGTGTTGAGGTCAGCTGTCGGTGTAGTACCAGTATTGTAAAAGGAGCGACTGCCTATCTGACCTTCACAACCCAATTGTTGCTGTTGGTTGTTGAACGACTGCCCAAAATCCAAAGTTTCCCTTTTTATCGTGTGGTTAGTGTCAAATCTGGTGCGACTTTTTTGCCACCCATGGGCCTCTGACTTGGATTTGCATGCCACCGAGAAGTAACCCTCAGGAATCCTGGTTTCCTCACGATGTTTTCCTTCATCGAATGTGACCGAATCAAGTAATAATTATACAATACGTACATGATACGCAAAATCAGTTGCATCCTTTACCGTTGAAAAAAAAAAGAAGTTTTCATTGAACTACTCTGACATTTACATAATTACCTTTGTTAATAATTATTGACTTACCGAGCTGATTCTTACAAAGCGCAGGACACACGTTGTATCTTGGATGTCCGTAGACCGCCTCCGACTTGTTGGTGGCCTGCAGAGCTGACTGCAAGCCCACCGGGATCAGCTGCGAGCATATCGACATGCCGCAGGCTTCCCCTCCCAGTCCTGAGAGAAGAAATGCGTTATGTCTGTATGGTGGGGCTTTGGCAGAGTGTAAAAGCTCCACAGACAGATAGACAGGCACAGATAAATAGACACATATAGACAGACAAAGATAGGCCGACAGACAGGTAGACAGACAGTTTGATTCTGTAAGCGTCCTGTTTTTCCTGGAGGAATACAAGTGGAAATATTTTTTATAATAATTTCACGCGGACAAAGCTCACGGGCAACCGCTAGTTACCGGCGGAGGACTTCGTTTTATAATATGTAGTGATTGGAAAATCAGTACATATTCAAATCAAATCAAAGCATTTATTTCAAGTAGGCCAGTTACAGGCACTTTTGAATTGTCGACAAGATAAAAATGTAATGAAGCTACAGTCCCAGTCACAAGGCATAAAAACTGTGAAAGTACTGTAGTGGCCGATTCCCTAGCGCAGATCTCTATGGAGAAGAACGATCAAGAAACTCCATGGACACTCTTTTAAATCAGTATATTTTTACAAAAACCGTGGTTACATCATTCATGTTGAGATGGTACATTATGTGAGAACGATGTAGCAAGATGTGCAGTGTGCACGTTAAAAGTGTCCATAGTAAAAACAAAAAAAAATACACAATTCTAAAATAAAATAATTAATTCAAATAAGCCGTGGCAACCAAGAGATGACCAGTCACAACTGACAGCGCCCGTTCACGAACATGACGCATGTATCGGCACCATTCAACTCAACCATTTTGAAGGGAACTAAATGATCCGACACACGCGCCACCATCAGCGAGACCTTTGAGTGAGCATGACATACTCCTAACCGCCAGGGCACATTCAAGTCAAGTAAGAGTAGGTTACCAGTGAACGATAGCTATCTAGTACAAAGTACTCACACAATATGGGCTATGCGGCTATATAATTCTAAAGAGATTGAATTTATACAATGCCAAGATAGTTGTACAATCTTCAGCAGCTCTAACAATACAGTTTCATGCTATCGATTTATGCGCCCCTGTCCTTGTGGAGCAGGACCGGCATTGAGCCAAGCATGTTTATCAGCGATATAATTGTCCAACTTGTAATATGCTTGCTTACATAGTGTGCGTTTAATGCATGTTTTAAATTTCGTCTCATTCAGTTCAAGAATACTTTGTGGAATTTTATTGTAGCATCTCAAACAGTACCCCATGAAAGATGAGTCTACTTTAGCGAGTCTGAAGCCTGGCTGAACTAATTGGTCCCTATTTCTAGTACTGTAATTATGTCTGTCACCTCTTTTATTAAAAAGATGTAGATTTTTTCTATATTTTTTTTTATTATAAAACAAAGTCCTCCGCGTCTGTCTGTCTGTTCGCGATAAACTCAAAAACTACTGCACCGATTTGTATGCTGTTTTCACCAATGGATAGAGTGGTTCTAGAGGAAGGTTTTAGTATATAATTTGTCAAGTTTTTGTTGCGGGAACGGGATCAAAATTTCATGATTTCTTTTGGTCGCGATAACCGACATCCACGCGGGCGATGCCGCGGGCATCAGCTAGTAAAACTAAAAAAATATTATTATATGCGAAAGCAGGTTCAGTCCACCGACTGAACCTGCTTTCGCATATAATAATATTTTTTTAACCACGCGCACTTCCTTTCTTGAGTAATAAACGGTCAGTGCTAAGCAACTCGTTGTTTCATTCGCACGTACACAACAAACATAAATCTTGATTAATTTTTGACCGTTAGTGTACAGCAAATTATTTAAATTTAAGACGAATTTTGCGATTTTTCAAAATAAATATAAAAAAATGGATTTAAAACATCAACAGTCACTGTAATCACCGGCTGCAATCAAAATGTTGGTTTTCAGTTTTTCATTTTCAGACAGTCGTCGTTGCGAAATAAATTAATTATTTGCCAAACTTGCTGTTGTAAAATGATTAAATTACCAATCATGTTTTGACACAATCGCGGTTTCATTGAACATTAAATAAACTATTCACTACCTAGCATGTCTTCATTCAACACTGTAATCATTCAACTTGTTTTTCATTCTTAACCGACTTCAAAAAAGGAGGAGGTTCAATGTTCGGCTGTATGTATTTCTTTGTTCAGTTTTTGACATGGCAGGCATATTTTTTATATATTTTTTTATTTTTCTATGACTTGACTTTTTTATCGATATACGAGTATATTACTCTAGACCATAAATGCGAGATTTTACCAGACATAAGATACGCCCATTACTAGCAGAAAATACGGTGAAATTAAAAGTTGTTTGCAGTTTTTATTGAATAACTTTTATCTTGTCGTATTGTTCTGCCAATTTAACTAGTAAGTGAAAGGTGAACCGTTATTTTCCTAGGTTTTTTTGTAAACGATCAGTGGAAGGCCTCCCACTAGGTGGACCGATGACCTGGTGAAGGTTGCGGGGATCCGCTGGATGCGAGTCGCACGGGACCGGTCAGTGTGGCGACACTTGGGGGAGGCCTATGTCCAGCAGTGGAAGTTTTTTGGCTGAAATGATGATGATCAGTGGACTATGGTTAGTGTTTGTTCTTGTGCAACCTAGAAAAAGAGCGAGAGGAGCGAGAGGAGGATATAGAGAGAGGTTTAATATAGGAGTCAGTATTTTTATTTAAATTTTTAATTTATTTTTAGCGTGATTATTTATTTAAGTACCTAGGTAAGTTAGCTACTTAAAAACCGGTTCCCGATACTGGTAGTGTAGATTTTTAAGCGAGGTATTTTGTTTTATTATTTTTATATATTCAACACACAATACTGCCTTTAAGAATAAAATAATAATGGAATTAAATAACATTTATGGGTTTAAAAATCGCCTTAACAAAGCTGAAGGGTATTTGTTCTCCCCGGAACCTGGGAACGTTCTAGATACGGAGGTATTGAGGGTCCAAGTTCCAACTTTTTCACAAGTATTTTTTTTTTATTCCAAAATTTTAATGTTCTAACTTTACTTTAAATACCTCCACGACCCCCGTACTATTCAATGCATCTATCAGCACAAAGCCCAAAAAAAGTCGTTTCCCGGCAATAATTTTAGCGCAGAGTTTAGACCTACTTAGTTTGATGTACAGAGCTTGGTTGACGTTGTCGCGGAGGCTCCGTTTACACCTTGTATATATATAAACAAACCTGTCTTAAAAAAATGCAAATAGGGAAAAAAAAACGCTGAGCTCTACTGATCATGTCGAGACACAAGTTCCACCTGCTCAACTTCACTACATACACATATTAAAAACAAAGTCCTTCGCCACGTCTGTCTGTCTGTTCGCAATAAACTCAAAAACTACTGCACCGATTTTGATGCTGTTTTCACCAATGGATAGAGTGGTTTTCGAGTTTTGTAAATAATTTGTCACGTTTTTGTTGCGGGAACGGGATCAAAATTTCATGATTACTTTTGGTCGCGACCTGGGTGCATCCATTTTTGTTTTCCTATTCATTGTTGTCGACGGAATGCACGTTTAAAGTTTTTATTTAACCTATTTTCTTCAATTATTTTAAAATACACAATTTTAAGTCTAAGATTTCTTTTGTCATTGGTAACTAAACCATTTCACGGATAACTGGAAGTAAAAATTATTCAAGAAAACCACATTTACGAGTGAAGCGACTAAAAATTTATGCAAATATCAGAAAATCGTCCAGGTATGGTCTTGAACAAAAAAATGATCGCAAAGACGGGAAGAACAAGTGTCTTTCGGCTTCGTTAAGAGTCTGTTTACACCCTTTATTATCCTTATTATTAAGGTATATAAACTGCAAGACATAACAATATTATATACATTTATAAATAAAAATAACATACAAATTTATTATATAAGCTAACCACGGATAAAAAAAATCTAAAAAAATGTGGCGAAAGTGAAATGGAGTCGTTGATAAATTCACAAAAAATACCGTAATTATTACGTAACCATTTCGCATAATTTCTATCTAGGAATAGTAGCAAGCTTCGGTTTATTTAATATCAATACCGATACCGCTCCCGATTCTTAGCGATAGCGCCCTTTTGTCATGTTTTGCTTTTTCAGCAGTAACTGATATTTAACAAGTATAATTAAATATTTTTGTAGTGATTACACCTCATTAGATAGCTACTAAAATAACGATTTGGAAAATTATTTGCCATATAAACATTTCTAAAAAAAATGCCTTCATTAACATAGACGATTTTTGCGAATGAGTTTTAAGTCACTTCACTCATGAATGTGATTTTTTTGGACATTTTCATGTCCAGATCTATGAAAAAGTATCAGTTACCAAATTTGAAAGAAATCTTAGTTTTAAAATTCGGTAATATTGAAATAATTGTAAAAAATATGAAATTTTGAAAAAAAGTCTTGATTTACGTATTTCATCGACAACAATGAACAATAATCAGACCAAATTGACTTTTAATGGATACACACAGGTCACACTATTACGTCACAATATAAATTCGGTGAATTTCATGTTATTCATAATAAAAAAAAATTAAAGGGAAATTTTAAAAAAAGCCCCGAGCGGTGAATTTTTTTTAAACTTTTTTTCTCTACACCTCTAGAAACTCAATAAAAAAAGACCCACAAAAATCCGACCACTATAAATATAATGTTTCACCTTTTGAGTATTTTTTGTCTAACCGCACTCCGCTAATTAAAAGCAAACAAAATTACAAACAAATAATAATTTACTTACCAATCACAGCTCTTCATTTTAACACAAATAAAAAAACAAAACAAAAAAACACACAAACGTCACATCTCACACCAAACCAAAATGGCCGCGTAAACAAACTGTCTTTTTACGAGGCAAAGGACAAAAGCTATAGAGTCAGATAAAGACCTGCGTGGCACAAGTCCGCACACAAGTTACTTCGAGCAGACACTGAGGGCACCCACGTCGGGGAATCCTTTCTGAACTGAGTCAGATATATCCTATTCAGTTCCCCCTTATCATATTTTAATTGTAAAACGACTTCAGGAACATCTACTCGTCTCGTTTTTCCATCGTCGTCTTGCGTTTCTATTGGTTCATTTTCCAGGGTGGTTACATCTGATTGGCTGGGGGCGGTGTGCGCAACCCCTGATAGGACCACGCCCAGAATGAGGGTGAATATTTTCATGTTTTATTCTTTACCATCTGAAATCAAAGGTTTTTCTTGAAGTTTTTTGTTGAGATTGAAAGTATGCTTGAGTTACGATGGAGCAATCTTTTTCGAGTTTTTCAATTTAGAAGTTTTTGCGTGAGCTTCATTTTTAATGGAAATAGCTTAATTAGCCCTTACATTTTCTTTAGTTGTGTTTTAAAAGCAGAATTAATGACGCTTAAATGAAGAGGAGATCATGGCTAAATATCAGCCGCGCGGTTCGGTGATCAAGGTTAAGCAACATTTTCCGCGGATGGTCTGTAGATGACCATTCCAAACAATTCGAGATCATTTCGGAGTTCAGAAAGCACGTTTTTCCCAGCTCTCATTTGTAGATTTTAACTGTTTCTATGGGAAGTCAGAAGTCGGACAGTCTGACAACCAGTCTCACCGGGGTATCGTGTTACTGACGCACTGGGTAGTGGATGTCAGATAGGCATTCGCAAAGCTCACCTCAACATAGTTGGGAAAAGGTAGGCAGATGTAGAGGTAGGAAAACTGGGTCGAACACCTAATGTTGGGAAATTATTTTGACCGACTCCTGAAACACCTAATGGTCTACCGATTTGTTAACCAGCCTGCGAAACAAAGCTGAAATATATTTTGTCTCAATAAACCTCTCATTAATTCCAAAGGCCACAATAGCATCGTCACATTGCTTACTTCAGTCGCTTTGGTTCAGGCCTCGTTCGATGAGATGTAACTTCACTAGCACTGCACAGTATAAAACAAAGTCGCTTCCCGCTGACTGTCCCTATGTATGCCTAGATCTTTAAAACTATGCAACGGATTTTGATGCGGATTTTTTTAATAGGTAGAGTGATTCAAGAGTTAGAATTATATGATATTTTTTAAAAACTAGTTTTTAAGGTCATAACTTTACTTGAATTACCTCCATGACCCGTTTACTATTTAATGCATCCATCAGCACAACGTTTTGAGTGCGTTACATTTAGTCCTACCGTAAAACGGGATTTTTACGGTAGAACTCAATGTTTGAAAAAAAAGTCGTTTCTCAGCAATAATTTTGAAAGAATTTTGTTTTCGCAACCATATGCCAACAAAGAATTTTTCAAAAACGCTAGTTTCAATAAAAGAATTTCATTTCTTCATACGCTACCATATGGTAATGTAGTCCTCATCTAATAAAAAAAGATTATTTTTAGCGCAAATACTGATCCATAAGTTTATTTCAATATAATGGACTATTCCGTCACACTGTTTTTCACGATTAGTTATTTCATTTGATTTGTGTGACCGAGGAAACTGTGCAATCAAGAATTCGATGTAAAAATTGTACACGCCCTAAGTGTATTCTGTGTTAGGAGCAGCCAGCAGGTGGCCTGAAGTGCTCTGTTCCCAGACACCGCTCCCTGGTTCATTATTAACGATACATGTTAAGGCTTTTAAGGGAACTCGAGATTGAGTACGTTTTTGGAACGACTGAAGGATTGATCTGCCTATAGGAATTCTAGAATATGCATTTCTGGTGAAAGTCTGAAAAACAAGTTCTGAGTTTCGTTTGTGAAGTGGTGGGCAAAGCAATTGCTAAGGATAACGTTCTGGGATCGATTCTGGGCCATACTCCATACTCCCGTGCTCTTCGTTGATTACGTGTCGACCTGAGCGGCTCCAGCGGACTCAATGGATATATGGTGGAAGACGTTTTTAGACTTTTACCAACGGCAACGTTTGACGTGCAAAAGTGTCCTCATTTGACTTAGACTTACCAATCCAAGGTATAACTCTGAATGAGCCTCAAGATATATGATGTCTCTTAAGAACTTATGTTCCCTATATTCTTGTAAATAAATATATCATTCATTCATTCATTAAATGTTTATTAGTTTAAAACAACATGTGGTCATGTTGTTTTAAACTAATAAACATTCAACACTTCGGCTTATGCTTTTGAAGATTACAAGCGTGACATAACATTAAACGAAACCCTTTAGGTCCTGTCTCAAGGCGCACTTAATCACACCTCTGTTTACCCTTTCAACAAACAAAACCTTAATTATAACATCAAACTCTGCACTAAGCGAAAATCTATGCCTCTCTGCGAAGCCTTCGCTAGACAGAGACAGATATATAGCAACACCTTTGTGAGAAAGAGGCGGGTATAGTTGGGCATTAGATGGCGCATCCGTATTGATCCGGGAGGTTGAAATGATTATATAACAGCGTTGTATACGAACTATGTACTACTGTGTATATATGTGTGTCTTGGAGAAGGAATTTAGGTGTACGTAGTACTTATATGCAGTGAATTTTGTATATTGTTGCTAGGTAAAACGGTTTTATTTGCTTTGACGAAAGGTTAATTAAATTTAGGTTTTGAAAAAAGACTTCTTATCTACCAATGACAATTTTAAAAGGTGTATTACATTAATTTAAGACACCTGACTTACGATATAGGAAACTAGGACTTACATAAAACATAACATCACGCCTGTAATCCCCGAAAGGTTAAGCAGAGGTGTACCTATTTGTTTACCCACATTTGGCCAGTTAAGTTTTAAGCCCCATGTACTAGGGAGCGAGCCTACTGCCATCAATGGGGCACAAATCCAGACCCCGTGGCTGCTACTGAGAAATTCCTGATGGAAAAACCCAATAAAACTTTGCTTGACCTAGGAACTGAAT
Organism: Lycophotia porphyrea; assembly: GCA_950005105.1. NCBI lineage: Eukaryota > Metazoa > Arthropoda > Insecta > Lepidoptera > Noctuidae > Lycophotia > Lycophotia porphyrea. The sequence goes on along the minus strand of OX465410.1, from coordinate 504,734 downwards.
CCAGGACTTCATGCTCAGCAGTCTTGCTTGCGACCTAGATCTTACGACTAAACCAACGAGACAGTCTGATTCAGACTTCAGTCTGAAATCGCTTAAATGCAATTTGCAAGCTTAGTCATCAATACTAGTAAGGCGCTCGTGGCTAAATAATAACAGCCGCTCGGGTCGAACTTTAGGTTAAGCCGTGCTTTCCTAGGTTGGTCTGCGGATGGTCTGCGGATGGGTGGCCACCCAGCACATACCGAGTTTCCTCCGCGCCTCGGAAAGCACGTTAAGCCGTTGGTCCCGGTTGTCAATTGTAGATCTTTGACAGTTGTTAGGTAGTCAGTGGCCCAAAAAGTCTGACAACCAGTCTTACCAAGGGGTATCGTATTACCCAGTACTAACTGAGTTGTGTAGGTCAAATAGGCAGTCGCTCCATGTAAAATACTGATATTCAGCTGCATCCGGTTAGACTGGAAGCCGACCCCAACATAGTTGGGAATAGGCTAGGCAGATGATGAGTCATCTATGTGGACAAAGGAATAATAATAATAATAGTGACACCACCACTGACATGTGGGACGTGAGTACAGCAGTCATTGTGCCGATAGTCGTGTCAGCCAATGGCTTAATAGCCAGTAGCCTCGACCAACATCTAAGGAGGCTCTCGCTTGGCAGCTGGATCAAGGGCTTGATTCAGAAAGCAGAACTTCTGGACACGGCGCGTATTGTTAGGAGGTTCTTCTCTCAACAGCCCTGACCACCGGTAACTTGGACCCTGTTCCCAATGCTGGTGGGCTACTATTTACTATATTTTTAAATGTTTTTTTTATGTCGTTTTATATTGAAATATTTAAAAATGTAATAAGTATGTGTAAAATGAAATAAAGGAAACAATAGTCAGATAATCCAAAATCCACCACATCATCATCATTCTCTTGCCCTTATCCCAATTGATGTGTGGTCGGCGCAGCATGTCTTCTTCTTCTATACTTCTCTATTACTCGTCGTCTCAGCAGACACCTCCATTCTAGCCATATCATCCTTCACACAGTCCATCCGTCGTTTCTTTGGTCTTCCTCTACTCTTATAGATCTATCAAAATCCACCACAATAAATCCTTAATGCACCACGCCGACCCTTTGCGTATACAGAGTATACTCAAGGATTCGTCTAGTTTTCAAACAACACTAAGACCTTCTACAGGGATAGCCACGGCAATAAGACCTTCTACAGGCATAGACACGGCAAAAAGACCTTCTACAGGCATAGTCAGCGTTCGAAAAATAAAATGTAGTATAATAAAATGTAACTTACTCAGTGTGGTTGTGTTATCAGGAACACTATATGAAGCTTTATAAACTGTGCTTCTGTTGTGTCCCAACTCGTTGTGGAGTGTAGATTACAGAGTAATGCACAGCTACAGAGGTTATTAGAGTAGGGAAAATAATAAAGCTTACGAAAAAATAAATAAAATTCCAACAATTTGTGGTTGACTGTAATACTAAGCTTGGTTACAAAGAATTACCGAAAAATTAACCAGCAAAATGTTGTATTTAACAAATAAACATTAGCTCATTTAAATTATAATTCTACGAAAAATAATAAACTAAATTTCCAAAAAAAAAAACAAATCTCGGAAAAAAATACTAAGTTTGCGAAAAAAAACTAAGTTTGCGACAGAAATACTAAGTTTCCGAAAACATGTTCTGCTAAAATAATCGTTTTCTTAAGAGCCATAACTTAAGAGCGGGCGATGCGAGCTCGAAACTTGGAGCACTCCGACATATGGTTTGATTATGTTACTTTAAAACCCTGCAGACAGAAATAGGAGCCCCGCGTAGCGAGGCTACGTCGACTACGCCTTATTTAATTTTGATATTCATATATCTTGACGTTAATTTTATTCCTGTTTTATTTATATTATAGGTTAAAACGCAATTTTAACTGGTAGAAAAGTATTAGTCAGCAAATGCTGTTATGAGTTTCGGAATTTTCAGTATTTTACTCGGTTGTTTCTTTGTCCTTTCAGTTCTCGCAAGTTTAGTATTTAGAGCAGGAAGTACATTTCATATTTTGAGTACGCTCAAAATTTTTTTTTTCGCAGCTTTTATTACTAATTATTACCCTTAGAGTAGGTGCGTGACACGCTGTAAAAGGGACATTGTTATGTTACTAAAACTTTAACCATGATCTTTGACGTTGATGTTTTGAAAAAAGGGTGTAAACGGACCCTTCACGGAGCAATCAATCAAGCATTCTGTACATCAAACTATGTCAAAAATTATTGCTGTGAAACAATTTTTTTTTCGGGTAAAAAATCAAGTTTTACGGTTGGACTCAATGTAACACACTCGAAACATTGTGCTGGTGGATGCATTGAATAGTACGGGGGTTGTGGAGGTATTAAAGTAAAGTTAGAACAGTAAAAAACTTGTATTTAAAAAAACTTGTGAAGAAGTTGGAACTTTGTCCCCCAATATCTCCGGACCTAGAAGGTATGATCTAGATCAAAAAAGTTATCGCAATGACGGGGAGAACAAATGCCTTTCGGTTTCGTTAAGGGAACTTTTACACCCATTATGTATAATATTTTTGAAGTCGAAATAAATAAACTACATTTTCGTCAGCTTTTTCCTCAGCGGCCTCTAAATTGTTTCCCCGATCTACAAACACTTAACTCACTCATGATAAGGTTATCTAAAGCGCAGCTTTTCCGCGAAAAAAGGGGTTTTACTGATAACACTATCATTGATCTGGCGGTCACTGTTTACCGCTTACTTTCAACAGAAAATATGTCAATTTTGACATCTCTTGGGAAAATGACAGCGATTATCTTGATGTGGAGGATAATAAACTAGCTTTTCCCCGCTCTGTTTTGCTCGCGGTAATTTAGAATTTGACAATCAATTCAGGCTGTACTCTGCTGCTAATATAATTCAATCATGATTCGAAAGACACGTGGCGCCATCTATTATCATAAGTACGTTATTGTTGTTTTTCTTGGTAAAGGTACCCCGGCCATGCCCGTTTTTGTACATCTGACAATGTATATGCAAAATTTCAGGATGATCGAGTCAGTCGTTTTGGCGTGAAAAGGTAACTAACAAACAAACTTACTTTCGCATTATAATATTATAAAGGGGTAGTAATAAAAGCTGCGAAAAAAAAATTATGAGCATACTCAAAATATGAAATGTACTGCTTTAAATACTAATCTTGCGAGAACTGAAAGGACAAAGAAACGACCGAATAAAATACTGAAAATTCCGAAAATCATTACTGCATTTGCTGACAATTAACTTTTCTACCAGTTAAAATTACGTTTTAACCTATAAAATAAATAAAATCAACGTCAAGATAAATATCAAAATGCAATAAGGCGTAGTCGACGTAGCCCCGCTAGGCGGGGCTCCTATTTCTCTCTGCAGGGTTAAAAGTAACCTAACCAAACCTAAAGTTCAGGGTGCCCCAAGTACCGAACTCGCATCGCTCGCTCTTGCTGCCCAAGTTATAGAGCTTAGGAAAACGATTATTTTAGCAGACAGAATGGCTCCTCAATACCAGTATTTTGTGTCTGGTATCTATCTGACCTCCACGGCTGAACTATTAGTTACACGATACCCCTTAGTAAGACTTACAGATCTTCGGGGTTCTGACTACGCCTACGACAGCCACCTATCATTTTGCAACTACATAACATAGCATCACGCCTGTAATCCCCGTATGGGTAGGCAGAGGTGTACCTACTAGTTCACCCACATTTCGCCAGTTCTGTTTAAGTCCCATGTAATAGGGGGCGAGCCTATTACCATCAACCGGGCACAAATCCAGACTCCGTGACTGCTACTGAGAAATTTCTGATAAAAAATCTTAATAGCATTTTGTCCTACTTGGGAATCGATCTTAGGACCTCAACAACACAACTACTTCCCTAATTATTTATTACGTAGATAGCGAAGCTCGTTGGGAAGGTTACATTAAGTTTACAGATATTAAACTAATCAGCTCATATCAGTGTCTCTCATTGATTTTGTCTAATATTAGGTACATTAGTAAAGCATATAAGTAATTTCCTTTGTTTAAGCATAGCAAACGATAGGTACTGTATGTTTTTTTAACCACTAGGAAATTAGGCATAATTTTGAGTAGATTTTAAGACTATATGCTTGCAAGGAACTTGATTAAGAAATAGTGCTGTCATCGACCTCTGGTTGTCATGCCACTCAAGACAAGATAACTACCTAGGAAGCAAACTGACAACCTACTTGCTACCAGAAAAACACCATCATCATTCTCTAGCCCTTATCCCAATTCATTTGGTCGGCGCAGCATGTCTTCTTCTTCCATACTTCTCTAATACTCGTCATCTCATCAGACACCTCCTTTCTTGCCATATCATCCTTCACACAGTCCATCCATCGTTTCTTTGGCCTTCCTCTACTCTTATACCTATCCACATTCATACTCAAATGTCCTCAACTTATTTTTTTTTCCTACCACAAAAATATATACCACGTCATTGAAAAATACAAGACAACCCAAGTACATATATACCCACACTAAAAACTACATATGTACAAAGCATAACTTTGTGAGCACACATTCATACAACCAATATCTGTCTATGTAGGTATAAGCTTCAGTTGCGCACATCCCCCACCCTCGGGGCGTGCGCTGACGTCAAACGCCCCCTCCACTGGGGCCAGGGGGGGGTTGGGAGGTGAACAGGGGAATTTAACCCCCCTTTAGTAAAAGCGTACAGAATGAAGAATATTTGCTTCGAAAAATAATGCGCTGTTGAGTTAAGCTCTTTGAAAGTTCATTTGTTTTTTGAAGATGACTTTATGTCAGTGTTTTTGTTTGACAAAGTTATTTTGAAGCATAAATAAATAATAGTTACAAAAAACACGCTTTTGTAATTAGCCGAACCTGAAAGTAGAAAATTGCGGCGGCAATCCAGTCAAGACAGAACATTTTTTAAATCTTAATAGTTTTGTGTGTCTGTATTTACGCTTAGTTATATACCAAACTAGCATTTACCCGCGATTTCACCCACATGCAAGTAGGAAATTATCCCATCCGCGCGTACCGGGACAAAATCGCATTTATATAATAATATTTGTATGGATCATTCGAGTTTTTTTCACAGTTGAGCTCCACTCCCCGCATTGTTATCTCAGTCTTGAACAAGTCTTAGGGACCAGCGTAATGAAGGTTCTGTGTTTGGCGGAGTGCCCAAATAGGCGACGTGCCTGTTTATGACATCATGACCTCGTTCTATCAGCGGACGCCGGAGATTTACGATAATACAACTCTGTTGTGGTGGCCCCCTAGGCCAATAGCCGTAACTGAACAAATCTATATTTCGAGATAAAACAATTATAAGAAAACTAGCCATACAAGTACTATTTTCCTCGTTTTTGCAATATTTTTCATTGATGCTCCGCTCCTTTGACATGTTATATAGCATATAGCCTTCCTCGATAATTGGGCTATCCAACACTAAAACAATTTTACATTCGATTTCAATTCGTACCTGTAGTGCGTTCAAACAAGCCAACTCTTCAGCTTTAAAATATTAAGTTTAGGATACGAGTAGATTTACCTTAGATAAATATTAGATAAGCATATACAGGGTTACACCCACGTTAAAACGTTACCACGTAGGATTTTATCATTGGTAATTTAAAGGCCAAGGGCGAGTCGGATTCGCGCACGAAGAGTTCCTGAGATACAGCCTGGTGACAGACGGACAGGCAGACAGTGGAGTCTTAGTAATAAGGTTCCGTGTTACCCTTTGGGTACGGAACCCTAAAAAACAGCTGTTCCATACATTTTAACCTTGTAAGTATTGCAGTTTTGTAGAAAACAACTTTCTTCTTAAGTAATCGACCAAAAATGTCTATGGTTATGCGTCGGTGTCCTTTCCAGTCTATACACGACTATGTCTTCTGTTTTCTGATACGAGATGTTTAAAACTGTCAAGATGGAAAATAACACAAAATTTTCGATATTTTAACATACCGCTTTTTGGCTTGCGAGGGTAGTGTCGGTAATGCTAAGAGATTTCATATCAGTGTGTCTGAGTGTGAGTCCTTCCATTACAGCTTGAGTACCTAAATGATGAAGGATGAAATGGTGTTCTGTCAGTATGATGAAACAAGGTAATGTGAACAGTACGCGGAGCATGATCACCGTGGAGACGGGTTTTGTCGACGGAAGAATCGACAAATGACAGGTTTCTTTTGTTAATCTGTCATTTTGTGCACAAAACTCATTTCTACGGTGATCATGCTACGCGTCCTGCAATCACTCATCAATTTGCTAAGCGCGGTAGGTATTCAAAACACTTTCATGATTACCGTAATGCCATGGAAGTTGGGTAGGCTTTTAGTGTGGGATAGAACTGCCCTCGACACCCGAGAAAAGAAAGATATAATTTTTCATTTCATCCCAGTCTTTTTAGGGTTCCGTACCCAAAGGGTAAAACGGGACCCTATTACTAAGACTCCGCTGTCTGTCTGTCCGTCTGCCACCAGGCTGTATCTCATGAACCTTGATATCTAGATAGTTGAAATTTTCACAGATGATGCATTTATGTTGCCGCTATAACAACAAGTAATAAAAATATAAATTATTAGATAATTAAAGGGGGCTCCCATATAAAAAACGTGTTTTTTTCGGTTATGGTACGGAACCCTTCGTGCGCGAGTCCGACTCGCACTTGGCCAGTTTTTTTCTAAAAGGTATAAAATACTTATTTTAAGATCTCCCACGATACCAACAACTCCAAAGAATACCAACCTCCATAAATCTACCGAAATACAAAACGGACAAACGTGGGTGGAGCACTGAAATATTATATGTAAAGCTTCCCATACATGGGGAAGCCAAACCTGCGTCAAATAATAATAGGATACGACGAGACGACAACGATACGACGATGACGATTTACGATGACGACGACGACGACGATACGATACGATCGACGACGACGATACGACGACTACGACGACGACGATACGACGACGACGAAGATATGACAACAACGACGACGATACGACGACGATACGACGATACGACGACGATACGACGATACGACGACGATACGACGATACGACGACGACGACGATTTACGATGACGACGACGACGACGAAGATATGACAACGACGACGATACGACGACGATACGACGATACGACGACGACACGACACGACACGATTGATGACGACGACGACGAAAACGTTACGATTTTATTGATATCATCATCTGCCTGTCTTTTTTCCCAACGAAGTTGGGGTCGGCTTCCAGTCTAACCGAATGCGGCTAAATATCAGAATTTTACTTGGAGCGAGTGCCTATATCTTTCTTCTACCACCAAGTTAGTACTGGGTAATACGATAAACCTTAGTAAGACTGGTTGTCAGACGTTCGGGCCACTGATTATCTGTAACGACACGGAGGAAACTCGGTATGTTATGGGTGGTCACCTATCCACGGACTAACCTAGGCAAGCGCGGTTTTGCATGCGGAGGATTGTCATTTATTTGAGCCTTCTGGTCAAACCAAACTGACGCGTCGACTTGTTCAGTCTGTTCTCTCTGTACAGGCTGTCTTTTCGTGGGATAAGAATAGATGGTAGTGTTTTGTTTTATCATGAGTTTGAATGTTGTTTTTGTTTGGTAAACTGCGAGGAGTATTCTAGATCTGAGGCTGCTTTGATTTATTTACATACTAGCTTTTGCCAACGGCTTCACTCGCGAGAATTTGACAATCAATTCGGCTTAAGCTCTGCTAGTATAATAGTAGTTCAATCTTGATTCGAAAGACACGTGGCGCCATCTATTATCATAAGACAACAGTACTTTTTTCGGGATGAAGGTAACCTATGTTCGTTTCTGTACACCTGACAACATTAATGCGAAATTCCAGGAAGACCGGTTCAGTGGTTTATTCGTGAAAATGTAACAAACAAACTTACTTTCGCATTTATAATATTAAGTAAGTATGGTTGCGGAAGTATGGATATCAAGTGTTTCTTCTAACATCTGGTCGGTCGCACCTACGGTGACCCTCGACTTTACCCTGTAGTTTGCATTCCTCAATTAGCAATCATGTAGAAAAACTGTATACATATTTTTTTTTTAATTGCCCAAGAAGAATCTCTTCAGGGGTTCGGAATGATGTACCCGCTTGTGCGTCGATGTGCCGACCACTCTGTATTATTTAAATATTGTTCGTGTACTGTAAATAATTTAAACCTATTTAACTTTGAAAGATAAACGGTTAAATATGCGGAAAGTAATTTTCAAAATATAATATAACCAAACATGACGATATTTCGAATGTAGAATGACTGTACGCCTACGTCACACATTACATACCTCCCACAGATAAAGGTTACGGTGTTCACACCCACGGTCATAGGTACTACATCCACACTTTGTGAGTTACCACAGATTTGTGTGTGTGATGGTAACATTGGTATTCCATCCACAGGCCGACCGCAGCAAGCGTGGTTAATCCTCGATCGAGCCACGACGGTGGCTGTCAACCACGACCCTTTTATATTACCGTTTACGTCATGCATTATATTCCACCCACGGTTTATGGTATTCACTCCCAAGTGAACGTCATACGACGCCCACACTGTAGATATTGCAGATCTTGTATTAGCACAAAAATTGTAGCGCAAAATGTACACCTTATTAAACAAATACGGGTTTACTACAAAGGGGTGGGTTAAGTAGCAGCCACAAGGGTGAATCGAGGGTAAGCAACGTTTGTCGAGGTCGTTTCTTGGATGGGTACCTCCATTGTTCCCAGCTGTCATTGGTAAGTCTTTCACTGTCGTTACGTGTAGTCAGAACCCCGAAAGTGTCCAACCAGTCTTACCAAAGGATATCGTATCACCCAGTGACTGGTCAGATTGGCAGTCAGCTGTATCAGTGGCCCCAACATGGTAGTTAAAAGGCTAGGCACAAGCCCATCCGCGGTCCGATCGCAGCAACCGTAGCTTGACCTTTGATTGACTCGTGCGGCTGTTTAACAGGAGTCCTCTTATATTACCGCCTACGTCACGAAATTTTAAAATGTCGTCTATTGAATAAGAACTTTTAGCGCAGTGCCTAACGTTGCAAATTCAACGGCGCGTTTAATGTCTCTTACAGCATTTTATATTTTTCCGTCAATAATGGGTGTAAAAATACCCTTAACGAAGCCGAAAGGCACTTGTTCTCCCCGTCATTGTGATCATTTTTCTAGACCATACCTGGGAACCTTCTAGTTACGGAGATATTGGGGGTCAAAGTTTCAACTTTTTCACAAGTTTTTAATGTTATAAATTTATTTTAACGACCTCCCACACTATTCAATGCATCCCTTGGCACAACGCTTTGAGTTCGTTACATTGAGTCCTACCGTAAAACGTGATTTTTGACCCCAAAAAGTTGTTTCCCAGCAATATTTTTTTGGGTAGAGTTACTTAGTTTGATATACAAAATGCTTGGTTCACGGCTTCTTGAATGGTCCGTTTACACCTTGTATAGTACCCTTCCACAAACAAAGGTCATAGGTTCCGCTGTCCTCCCACACAAAGGTCACACGCCCACAGTTTGCCAGTGATCGCCCACGCCTTTACAAGGTTATTTAAATTGTTGCTTTTGTTGTAGCAAAAGGTTACGTTACATCACGCCTGTCCCAAAGGGGTACAGGCAGCGATGTAACTGGAAATGGGGATTGTCTATAAAAAAATACTTTCAAAATCGTCTTATTGGTTTTATGAAATAGACCCCGGTAGAGGTGTACACTGTACAGTACACCCTCTTGTCGCTAGTCATGACCAATTCCCATATAATAGTGGGCGAGCCTATTGCCACCAAGCATTAATTAAGACTGAACTAACCCAGTGGTAGCGACCCCGACTTACGAACAGTAAGTCATGGGTTCGAACCCAAGCAGGCGCACTACTTTGTGTAATTTATTTCACCACCACTGCTCTCAAAAACGGTGAAGGAAAACATCGTGAGGAAACCGGCATGTCCTAGAACCAAAAATTCGAAGACATGTGACATCTACCAATCCGCACTGGGCCCGCGTGTAGATTATAGCCCTTTCCCTCTCCTGGAGAGGAAGCCTGTGTCCCAGCAGTGGGAACATTATAGGCTGATGATGATGATGATGAACTGGTATGATGGTAGAAAATGCCGGAGGAAATAAGTCCGTCCTTGCTTGTGCATAAAGTTTTAATAAATAAATAAATTAAGCAGCCCTAGACTGCTACCAAAATGTTACTACAAAAAAACTTTCTGCGAAAAAAAACCGACTTCCAAAAAAACACAAAAAAAAACTAAAATAACTTTTTATAAATTACTTTCGGAAGACGGTGACAAAAAATGACAATGAAACAAACAAAGTCACCGACTTCCGAAAGTAATTTATAAAAAGTTATTTTAGTTTTTTTTTTGTGTTTTTTTGGAAGTCGGTTTTTTTTCGCAGAAAGTTTTTTATTTTACCCTTTTTAGTTGTAGGCTTTTTGGCATACCACACAAATTCTAATCATGAATTAATTTTTATATTGTAACCAGAACTTTAAAGAAGTACTCGTCAAGACGAATCAAACGAGTCCAAACTCGATGGGGTTACGTCGTTTTATCACGGAGATCCTATGGCCACCTTCAAGCTCCATCATCAGACCCTGGATACTATCTAAAGACATACAACTTATTTAGACGAATCAAACGAGCCTAGCTCGATGCGATTATGTCGTTTTATCACGCAGATCCTATGGCCATCTTACAGCTCCATCATCAGACCCTGGATACCATCTATAGACAAACTACTCATTCAGACGAATCAAACGAGTCACAACTTGATGCGGTTACGTCGTTTTATCATGGGGATCCTATGGCCACCTTCCAGCTTCATCATCAGACCCTGGATACCATCTAGAGATAAAGTACTCGTCAAGACGAATCATACGAGCCCAAACTCGATGGGGTTATGTCGTTTCATAAGTTCCTAAGGCCGCCGTTCAGCTCCATCATCAGATCAGCTCCATGTCATCGATATATTGTACTATCACGCGATATACATAAGCGTGCAAATTTTTAATTCAATCGGAAATCAGGAAGTGTGTCAAATTAAACATGCAAGACTTCAGGCGTCGTCGCGTGATATAGCAATTAACGTGAAAACATACCAAATTACTGAACCGATTTTGATGAAATTTCTATGGGACCAATCGGGAAGTATATCCTTTCACATAAAGAAGAATTTTTGAAATCGGTTAAGAATCGACGGAGATATGAGGTAACAAACACAAAAAAAAAAAAAAAAAACATACAACTGAATTGAGAACCTCCTCCTTTTTGAAGAAAGTCGGTTAAAAATGCTTTAAACTGCCTCGTTGGTCGAGTAGTCGCAAGCGCGACTGCTGACCATGAGGTTCTTGGTTTGATTCCCGGATCGGTGTTATTGGGTTTTCCCATCAGGAATTTCTCAGAAGCAGCCACGGTGTCTGGATTTGTGCCCGGTTTATGGCAATAGGCTCGCCCCCTATGACATGGGAGTTAAAACATGATTAGCGAAATGTGGGTGTACCTTTCCACATTAGGTACACCTCTGCCTAGCCCTTCGCGGATTACAAGTGTGATGTTATTTTAAAAATGCATGCAACATAGTTTTTCCCCGATTCCTAAGATGGTTCGATCGACAAGCTACTCGTCAATAATGACAAGGTTTATTTTGCAATAAATCCCAATGTAAGCTTGCTATATCCATAACGCAACGCTTATTGATTTTGCTACGAAACGCTACGAAGTGCTACGCCGTAGCGTTCGGAGCTACGACCTACGCATGCATTTATTTTTAAACACAGTTTTCAACCAATAAATGTCTTTTGTTATTATAAGATTATTGTTAAACTTACCTATCTCAATTGCTTTGGAAAACCAATTAAAAAAAACATGCAATAGCTAGGTAATGTGAATATTGCAGTGGGTTTGCGCTAATTAAAGCAATCAAAGTAATTTGCGAGCTATTTTTTGGCAACGTTACCTAGATTTATTTTTTTCATTGAATCTAATGATTATACGTGCTTATAATTATGTTGCATTCATCGGAACGCGTTTGGAACAATACATAATCATTCGAAATATTTTTTTGTTAATTCCAAGGCAGCTTTTGTCTCAAAGGATAATTAATTAATATCATTTTCTCCAACTCTCCTACACAAAATAATACAATGCATCATGGATTCCTAAACCTACCACTTCATAAAACAAAGGGAGCCCACGCCCACATCCAATGACCTGATTCTCCAATATTGACCAGTCCTCACCCCCCTTCCACTGCTGGCCCAAATGTCATCCCCTACGACCTTTATACGGCGCATGCGCGAACTCCTGAAGCTTTCAGCTTTCGCTAAAAGAGCCCGGATTTCAGTCTGCCTGAAACTCTTGGTGCAGCACCCGTTTTCAGCTTCCCAAGCTGAAATTGTACCAGTTTTAAAAATTTATCTTTCATTTATGAGAAATTCCAACTCAGTTTATCGCGCTTTGTATTTCATTAAATACATATTCTGTTTGAGGCATATAGTTATTTGTTTCTCGACAAAAAATATATCTTATAAGTAGTTTTTGTGAGAGCTGCGAACAAGGTATGTTGTCTTGTTAGAAAAAACTTGAAATTGTTTCTTAATTATTCGTTAGAGTAGTTTTAGTATGTTTTGTTCTCATTTTATTTTTCTAGATACATATATCTGTCATTACATTTCTCTTCGCTTTTTTATTGTAATAAATGTAAAAAAATGACGACGGTAAAATATTCAGAAAAACTACTATTCACTTTTTATTATTTAACTCTGACAACATTGTACTCATAGTGTCAGAATCATTAACGTATTTCTTTCTCTCTGTTCACAGACTTTTCTAGAAGTTAGAGTAATGTCAAAGCTGAGTTTGGACGGCTTTTTTTCCTACTGCAAGCAAATAGCAGAGCATATACAGTTGGTTCGTTCAATTTCCATCTTTTTAATCCGCCATCTTGGATTTTGACACGCCCTTGTTCATGATGCATGATGACCTTTTACCCGACTGTGAAAAATGGAAGCATGTTTTAATCCTTTCATATGGTGTTGCATGGTGTTCCTGAATTTTTTATTCTGCTTTCATTGTACTTAGTTTTTTTTGCCTTTTTCTGTTAATTTTCTTGTATAAAGACATTTTTTTTTGGTAGCTTGATTCTAATCTGGTACTTAGACTCATCCTAACTTGTCTTTGGTTTACGTTGTGAATAAACTAATAATTATACTGTTTTTTTTCTCTTAGTAGCGGTTTTGGTTAGTAACTTAGAAATATTATAAAAGCGATTTATGATTTCAACAAGGTGGAACCTTTAAATTGAATTCTGATACTTGCTTTTAAAAAAGCTTTCCATCTGTAATTATCTATATTAGTTGTTATAATGTAATAACAGTATTTGGTACTTGGGCGCACTGCATAATAGCATCCGACGGCTCACAAGACAAGCCAAACTCCTTTTAACCATGACTAACGTAAAAGGCAACCCTGACGAGGACAGGCAGCCGCATCCTCTAGTCTGCTTGTCACAGTATACGTGGCGTCGTCACAACAGGCCCAAGCTCTCCTATGTCCCTAGAGTTATCAATTTGCAGTCCTCGTGGTCTCCGTACAACACAAATGTCAAAATATGTTAAACATTAACATATTTTGGAATTTATATTTTAATAGCATTAATTGTTATTTAATTCATATATTAAGAATTAACGCTGTTAAACTAACTGCCTAATTGTAGATGGTAACGCGATAAAATTAGTTTTGCAGTAAAAAGATTGCTGAATTAAACACCATTTAAAATAAATTATGTCATAAATGGTGCCAATATCTAATTAATACGATGACCAGTCAAAAACCTTTAAACCTTAGAAAGAATAAAAAAGTTAAGATAAAATATTACTAGTAGGATCTGTAAATTTAATTTATTAATTACATACCATACCATACTTTAACTTATGGAAGATAAAGAATTCTATACGTCTTTTTCTAATGCCTCACTTATGTATAGCTATTCTACATTGAATAGCAGTAATAGCCTAGTGGTGTGATAGTCGGTCAATAGGTCTCGAATTCGAACCCAAGACACGCCTCTATGATTTTTCGGTTTCATGTCATGTGCGTCTTGTATAATTATCACTTGCTTCGGTGAAGGGAAACCATCGTGAGAAAACCAGCACGCTTGAGAGATATTTCTTGTAAAACCAAGGCAGAGGCCCACGAGCGGCATAAAGACTCTGATACCAGGTTAGGAACTAACCACACGATCAAGAAGATGTCTATATACTAACACAGTTATGTATATATGTGCAGGGAGAAAGGATGGCGTCTCTATCCGGTCAAGGCACACCCAAGCTGACATCCTCCGTCGGCAACCTGTACTACGACTGTGAGTATATATTATATTACTACTACTTTATATTTAGGAGATATTTTTTTAAGCCCGTGCTCCCGGGGAAAAGGGACTGCTAGAATATAACTTGTTTTTACCCGACTACTTACGGCGAAACCGTCTATGTACGTCTTTGTATTTATGTATCCTCCGTAGGGCCTAAACTATTCATCCGATTTTGATGAATAAGGTGTCGCTTTTGATGATAATTTTCTTTGTGGGGGATTCAGAATGATGTACAGAGTACGTGGTAATCTTTTCTGCAGCGATGTCTGACCTTGGATGTATACTACATCCATAGTATCACTAGAGTCCTAGATAACTGTCTCTCACAATATTTTTCTTAAGCTCTGGACGGTATTGTATTTTGTTTTTTATTTCTTAAGGATATAAAATGTGGTGAGCAAATAAATAAATTATTGTTCTAATAACCTAAACTATCTAACTTAACAATTAACTTAAAAAATGGCGTCAAAAAACTCCTCCTCAACGCTGTCAACTGGTAATGTCCCCAAGAGACTGGCGGCGTTGCCACGTCGTATTATGGCAACTCTAAGCCTTTGGCTAAGATTAAAGCCAGCCCTTGGGTCACGAAAAGTGTCAATTAGATGTATTGAAATTTCCTTTAAAAGGCTGTGAGTACTCGGAGCCCACGGTCCTAATGATTGTTATTAATTGCATTTCTTAAAGTTACAAGTTTACAAATGATGTAAAGTACTTAAGTTTAGTAATTCGAACTATAACTTTAACTTACGATTCACAAAATCTGCATAGCCATTCAGCTCCAACACCAAGCCACATCAATTAACTGTAAACATGGCTGAACATGGATGTGAACTTAACGGCGTCATTAATTACTGGCAAATGACGCCATATGACACGTCCGGGTTTAAAACGCTCTGATTAATTGATTCCGTGAGGTTGTTTTTTACACTTTTAAAAGCTCAGGTTGTTTTTTTTATGTTAGTTAAGTAGTTATTTGGGCATTAGTATGGAATATCATAATAATACGGGACTGCGTCGTTAGCCTAGTGGTCGCAAGCGCTACTGCTGACCATGAGGTCCCGGATTCGATTCCCAGGTAGGGCAAAGTGTAATTGGGTTTTTCCATCAGCAATTTCTCAGTGGCAGGCGGCAGCCATGGCGTCTGGATTTGTGCCCGATTGGTGGCTGGCTGGTGGCCATTGGTGCCAGGGCTGCGGGGCTGTTCGAAAGAGATACCGCGGCCCTGGAACACAAAGGGCAAACAAGGAACATGAATGGGTTTTAGTCAGTTCAAGTCTGACACTCCCTTCCGCTCTGCCCAGAGCGGGAGAAGTCATTCGATGATTTCCCATCCGAAAAAAAAAGGCTCACCCCTATTACATAGGACTTAAACATAACTGGCGAAATGTGGGTGTACTATTAGGTACACCTCTGCCTAACCCTTCGGGCATTACACAGGCGTGATGTTAGTAAACGATAACGTTGATAAGTGCTCATTCCTTACAAACCACGCAAGTCTACAGCTTAGTTATTTCACCAACAGTAACTAGCCGTTCATTTCCAAACTCAGGCCAAAATTCAACCCTAACCAGACCACTTAGGGTTGAACATAACTTACTTGCAGTTAAACTGATTAGAATTTATTCGCACGCGCCTTATCAGCGACTTCCGCCGGGGGGCGCCACTTCCGTCGCGGGAAATGACATACACAACCACCGTATCATATTGCTGGGGTAGCTAGGTTGATGATCATAACTGGTGAGCTTCCGTAAACTGACACTAGGTGGCGTTTGAGAGATAATGTCAAATAATATTGCACGATTTGTTCGGATGAGGGTGACACATTGATTTTGTAATGATTTTTGCCTTTTTTAGGGTTCCGTACCCAAAGGGACGAAACGACGAAGAAAACGGGACCCTATTACTAATACTCCGATGTCCGTCCGTCTGTCACCAGGCTGTATCACATAAACCATGATAGTTACACAGTTGAAATTTTCACAGATTTATTTCTGTCGCCGCTATAACAACAAATACTAAAAACAGAATAGGATAAATATTTAAACGGGGCTCCCATACCACAAACGTGATTTTTTGCCGTTTTTTTGCTCGATATTGATAACGGCGACAGGAGAGGGCGCTAGTGCCACGCGTAATATCGGCTCCGCGTTTTTTAATCGCAAAAAAATATTTAAAACCCATCCAAACAGTAAATAAATAGTGAAGTGTAAACATAATAGTATAATAAACAAGTACAAGTATTATCTGAGTGTTATCTTCAAGTATAGTGCCTAAAAATACTGTTTTAAAAATCCAGAAAAACATCAGTTGTTTACATCTATAACTATCCATATTTACCTTTAAACACACTATAAAACATGTAAGTGTAGTGTTAATAACATTAAATATAAGTGGAACTATGTACTTTTAACAAAACAAAATAAATAAATTGTGTTGTGCAAATAAAATAACATCTGGCGGTTGCGGAAAAAAGTTCAAATTATCTTCGTAACGAACTATTTTTTTAAACAAACAACTGCAAAATAGTGTATGCCTTTTTGAACACAAGTCTCTATCGACCAAATGGCTTAATGGCATGAAGGTGCACCTCAACGCTCGGCGTTTCGAGTTCAAACCCAGCATCTTACAATCACTTTTTGAGAATTTAAAATTTCATTAAACACAGTTCAGTCTAACTGTTATAACGACTGCGTTGAAACCTGGTGCAAAACACACTTAAAATATGGATAACAATAATGATCAAAATGTAACATACCGACGCATGAGACGTTCTTTATCACTCCATGAAATGTCTAATACTTCAATATTTGACTCAACAATGTTGAGTTTGCCGGACACTTCGATTAACACGCACAAATCGTGTTGTGAAGACTTGCGATCTCAAGTCGAGACGTTAACAAAAAATCTTGAAACAGCGACCAACGAAATAGATAATCTACATGATGAAATTAGTAACTTAAAGAATGAACTGGCAAAGTATTTAAAGGTAGTAGAAGTGTATAAAAAATTGGAATCTTCTGACTTATCAAACAATCTATTAAATCGGAAGAAAAAACGCCTATCTATACATGACAAGAACAGAACTTCCCTCACGACTTCTTCCCCTACACAGGTGGTTGAAATGGCGCCTTTACATGTCAAGTACGATTCCAATAAGTCTCCTGTTATTGATAACAACTTGACACAAAGACTACCACTTGACACAAATACTCTTTCCTGCCCAGCAGAAACTGAAGTACCACCAGTATCTTCTGAAACTAAATTGATTAGTCTTCCAAGTGAATCTCCAGGCTTCGTAGCTAATCTGACATTGGGACCGATGAATAGCATGAAATCTGACACTAGCACTCTCATGCAACAACAATCATCCGACTCATGTAATCTACAAAAATATGTAATATGCACCCGAAATGCAACATCACCCCCGAAAACCATACCTGCTCTACGAAAAAAGGTCATTATTCTAGGTGATGACCAAGGGCGAAATATTCGATACACTCTCCAAGCCCTGCTGGGCAACGACTTTCAAGTATTAAGTTTCTGGAAATCTGGTGCAAAATTGTCGGATGTTTTATTAAATTCATACAGCTTTGGGACATTGACTAAAAATGACTATGTTATATTATTGACAGGCATTAATGATTCCAATCCTCTGGACTTTCAAATTGACCTGAGTGTTTGGTTTAGAAGTATCAAATATGCTAACATTATTGTATCAGAAATCCCTTACAACAATCATTTAAATGTAAAAAGTTTGAATAGTTCGCTACGCCTCGTATGTAATAAATATAATGGTCTATTTGTGAACATGGGATATAGTCGATTTGTTCCTCGAGGGCAACATCATTTCACTGTTAGTATTTGTAGATATTTACTGAAAGAAATATTACATATTGATTATAAAAATAAATTTGTGACATACGTTGAACAAAATCGAATATTGACCAAGCTGAAAACCGACCAATCTACACAGACTTGTAACATACCTGGCGACGTTGTAATTGCTAACTGTGACCGATCCACTCAGACTTATGATATTCCTGCTGACATTGTTAATTGTGACTTGTCTCAATGCTTGGACAATGAGTTTAAAACTGGTAATAACAGTTGTTTTCGTGTATAACTATGTCTATATCTTCCATCAAAATATTAATGGCTTGATTGGTAAGTCGGACCTACTTACTCTCCATCTCGAAGAATTATTGGATAAGGAACTAAGCATTGATATATTATGTATTACTGAACATAATATGATAAATGGAGATCATTTTCACCTATCTATCCTCAATTATGAATTAGCTGCTTTTTCAATGCGGGACACTAGAAGCGGTGGTTCTTGCATCCTTGTAAATCGTGTACACAAGTACAAAAATATTGACCTTAGTAAATTCTATGTGCCTAACGTCATGGAGTGCTGTTCAATAGAGTTAATATTACACAATATAATAATAATTTGCATATACAGACCTCCAAAAATGAAGAATGACTGTTTAGAAGTCTTTTTTTCGAATTTAGACGGTGTTCTACGAATGTGTAGCCTTAGTAACTATAAGAAAGTGGTCATTTGCGGTGATTTCAACATAGACACAATGGCACAAACTAAAATATGTAATAAGTTCCGAACACTCCTTCTGAGCTATAACTTGAAAATGAGCATACATCAGCCTACTCGCTTGGCAAGTGGTAAATGCATAGATAATATCATACATAATATCAGAGGTAGTAAATGTGAGGTACTTGACCTTGCATTATCGGACCACACTGCCCAAATAATGAAATGCACTGTTAAAAAAACGTGTACTATTAAACATTGGTACGCTCTAAAGCGTGACTATTGCCCAGATAACTTGACGAAATTCATTGACTGTCTTCGTAATCTTAGTTTTAATGAAGTCTACCTACACCATAATCCCGAGGAAGCGTTTAACTGCTTCTATGATTTATTTAAACTTTTTTATGATCTCTGTTTTCCTTTAAATAAAGTAAAAATCACGCTGCGTAAGAAACCACAGTGGATTTCTAAGGGAATTAGGCTAAGTAGTAAGCGTAAAAGAGAAATGTTGTGGCAATACAGGCGCTCCCCTAATACTCTAAATAAAAATCTATTGAAGCAATATACAGTTCGATTAAAGAAAATAATTACCTTGACCCAAAAATCACAGAATGACTACCACATAAGTTCAGCCAGGAACAAATCTAGGGCATCTTGGAATATCATTAGTAAAAATAAAAATAATTATCCTAAAGAAAACTTACCTGATTGCGTTACAGTTGAGGGCAATACAATACGTGACCCTCGACTAATTGCAGAAGCTTTTAATAATTATTTTATAGACGAAATCAAGCCGACAAATAAAATTCCAAATTACTCAAATATTGACACTAATTCTAGCTCCATATTTATCCCCCCTACATTACCATCTGACATTGTAACTATAATTTACTCATTAAACAATACCAATAGCCACGGATATGATGGTATCATCACTAAAGTAGTTAAACGCGTAGCACCATTAATAGGGCCTGCTCTAAGTTACATCATCAATCTTTGTATAGAATGCGGACACTTCCCTGAAAAATTAAAAACTACTATTATCAAGCCTATTCATAAAAAAGATGATAAAAGGAACATGGGCAATTATAGGCCAATAGCACTAATACCAATTTTTTCCAAAGTCATAGAAAAGATAATTTACAATAGCCTTTACTCCTTTTTCGAAAAACATAATCTCATAGCCAAAGAGCAATTCGGTTTCAGGAAGAATAAATCCATAAATATGGCGATATATGATTTAATCAAGAAAATAGTTTCTAACGTTGATACTAGAACTCCAGTTGCTGCCCTTTTTATGGATATGTCTAAAGCATTTGACCATGTGGATCATGGTATACTGCTGAACAAATTAGAACGCTATGGAATAAGAGGAAATGCTCTAGAACTATTAAAATCTTACCTTTGTAATCGCACTCATATTACAATAATTGACAGGCTATGTAAAAGTTCTAAAACTGAAACTTCTTATATGTCACGAGCTAGAAAAACTACTTATGGTGTTCCCCAAGGCAGCATTCTCGCCCCTCCGTTGTTTAATATGTACATAAATGACATGCCTAAGATCAGTAAACATCAGATGGTCCTGTTTGCTGACGATAGCACTATTCTATTCTCTGGAAATGACATTGATATTCTCGAAAATAACATTAATAATGATCTTAAAAATATTATAAATTGGTTAGTTAATAATAATTTAAAAATAAACTTGACAAAAACTAAAATTATGACTTTTAATCAACGAACAAATAAACCAAAACTAAATATAACATATGACAATGTAAAAATCTCAGAAACTGATACCACTAAATTTCTAGGTATCTACTATCTGACATGGAAAAATCATATTGACGCGCTATCAAAGAAGCTTAGCCAATTTGCGTATGCTCTGTATAACCTATCAAAAATGGTTAACCGCTTTACGGTACAAATAGCGTACAACGCTTATGTGGCATCTAGTATTAGGTACGGCATTATTTTCTGGGGCAACTCTACAGATAGGGAGATTGCTTTTAAGGCTCAGAAGAAATGTTTACGATCATTTACTAAACTACACTCGACCGATAGTTGCAAGCCGTTGTTTAAAGAACTAAACTTACTTACTTTGCCGTCTATGTACATTTATGAAATGGGAGTATTTGTACGCTATAACTTCCATTTATTTGAGACCCTACGTTCACGACGCTGCCAGAATGTCATTCGTACTGACCCTCATAAAACGGCATTTTTTGGTAAAAGTGTGCTCGGTATGACCTCTAAAATATACAATAGCATACCCGTAGCTATTAGGAATAAAGAGTGTCTGGTTTCCTTCAAAAAGTATTTATTTAAATTCCTCCTAGATAGATGCTACTACTCTATCGCAGAGTTTATTGCTGACAAACGGAGATACGAAGATCCGACTTGCTAATTAATGAATACTAATAATTTTGTAATGAACTCATTATCAATGTGACATAATACTTTGACTAATTATTAATATACGTTTTAAATTGTGACATTTTACTAATTCATTGACATACCCATTTTTTTATTTTTTTTATTGTAATCTGATTGTATTTGAAATTATTAATTGATTCTTATTATTTGTTTGTTATAACCTAATTTTGTACGCCATCTCTTGGCAAAACATAGTGAGCATGTTTGTCTAACCATAATTACTATCTGGAAATTAACCTATGTTTTACAGAATAAATGATTTGATTGATTGATTGATTGATTGATTGAAGACGCTTGAAATATTCACAGAATATTCAGTTGTATATTCACTATAAATAATTAAATTAAATTAAATATTTAAGCGGGGCCCCCATACAACTAACGTGATTTTTTTGCCATTTTGTCTTATGTTGTAATCTATACAACATAAGACAAAATGGCAAAAAAATCACGTACGGAACCCTTCCTGCGCGACTCCGACTCGCACTTGGCTAGTTTTTATAAATGAACCTCCTTTTACTTTCTGGCTTTCTTAAGTTGATTGCTGCAACTAAATAAGGGGCACGCTTGACGATAGCCAAATGGGTAAGATTAGAACTGTGTCCAAGAAAGCCGCAGCAGCAGCCGACGAACATTTTCACAAGCTTTTATTCTGTGACGATAAGACCACGAAACTTGTCAACATAAAAACATAATTCTTTAGAAAAAACTGGCCAAGTGCGAATCGGACTCGCGCACGAAAGGTTCCGTACCATAAACCGAAAAAAGAACACGTTTCTGGCTGTCTGTCACCAGTCTGTATCTCATGAACCGTAATAGCTAGACAGTTTGAATTTTCACAGATGATGTATTTCTGTTGCCGCTATAACAACAAATGTTAGGTAGGTTTATGGTCACAGCTCCTTTTCCTTAAAATCCCTAGGGAGTAGCGCAGTACTCTCCTGGCTCAGCCTGGTGGGACGATGACCGCAACAGTAGGCCACACTGCAGACGCCAGGAGAGGGTGATGGTTGTCAGATGTTCTTGCCTGACACGAAGCGTCACGACGCGGCCACACGTGAACATTAGAACATTAGGTACCGGGCGCGGAGCTCGTGGGTATCCAGATGTGCCGGAATATAAAGAGTGTAAACAGAGTCTTAACGAAGCTGAAAGGCACTTGTTCTGCCCGTCATTGCAATCATTTTTTTGCTTTAGACCTTACCTGGGAACCTTCTAGTTACGGAGATGTTGGGGGTCCAAGTTTCAACTTTTTCACAAGTTTTTTTTTAAATACATGTTTTTAATGTAAGATTTTTACTTTATACACCCCCAGGACCCCCTTACTATTAAATCCATCGATCAGCATAATGTTTTGAGCGCGTTACATTGAGTCCTACTGTAAAACGTGATTTTCCAGCCCAAAAAAAAAGTCGTTTCCCAGCACTAATTTTTGCGTAAAGTTACTTAGTTGATGTACATAATGCTTGGTTGCCGGCTTCGTGAAGAGTCTGTTTATTACTTGTATAAATTCATATTCATCGTAAATATTTGAATGTCTTTCACATCCACCTTTTTTTTCGGATGGAAAATCATCAAATGTCTCCCGCTCTTGTAGACTTGTACTGACTAACACCCATCCATGTTCCTTCCTTGCCCTTTGTGATCTAGGACCGCGGTATCGCTTTCGAACAGTCCCGCAGCTTTGATAATATCCACCTTGGTTGAAATTATTACACTAGGTTACGTCACTAGAAGAAAAACTGGGCTAGTGATCATCTTTAACTAGATTTATATGCGCAAACGTGTTCGCACCTCGGCTCACAAACATACAGAGGCAAGAACCAAATATAAAAAAAAAAAATTGGGGAGGAATACAAGCTCTTAATAAAAATGCTAACAAAACAAATAGTTCCCATTCAATAAATACTTGACTTAACAATTATCCAGAGCGATGCAGAACACAAATAATTTGCTGCAAGAATTCATCATTTTCATTTTAACCCTCTGTTGCGATGGGGTCCCGTAGACCCAGCGTTGGCGTGTGTGACACTAAACAGACACGTGCAGAAATACTACTATTATAATCGTCGTGTAATACTTACTGATGTTAATTTTAAAAAGCATAGTTTTTCTCTACAGGCGGAAGTAAAAAATTGCCTTTCTTTTGAAGTTGCGTTTAGATAAAAAAGGAAATGCTTTGCTTATTTAATATTTACAACTTTTTCTGTAAAATTATAAAATAATTTTAACCTGGCGTAGTAAATTAATGAACAGCATTTTTTGTCACAGACCTGTTCCCTAATTGCTGAACACGCTGTCTAATCACAATCGGGAGTATTTTAAGGATATTTTTTATTCACTGAAAAAGTTGTCTGCTCAAAACCGTAAGTAATGCAATATATGAGGTTAAGCTGTCTTATGAAAGGCAAAGCAAAGGCAAAGTGTTAATCAGCGAGGTAATAATAAAAATATCATGAAAAAGTTGGCCAATTAATTTTGGTATAATTTTTTGATCAATATGTTGCTTCATATAATTATGGACCTTTTGCCGCCAATCTCTCTGCTCCAGCATCACTCACCCCTGGTCCGATTAGTTACACGCGCGTGCCGACTATATATTGAGCCAGCCCAGCTGCGTTTTACAACCACCGTCAGGAATTTAATTAAAAATCCTTCTGTCCGTCTGTTTGTGTTGATAAATCAGAAAGAGAGTGTCTGTAAGCTGCTCTTATGCTGTTGTGCGGTCCCATAGTCTCTGGTGGAATAATATTCTGTGCGTTTGGTTATATTAGGGGTCGGATTTTGGCTTGATAAGATTTTGATTGTCAACTTTTTGGATGAGTTTCGTTAGTTGATTTAGTAAATTCAATAGTTTACGTATGAATATTTAGTATTGAATGTTTTTCTTTTGACAATTTACTTTGCTTTTTTTTTTTCTTTTAACTTAACATTATTTTTGAATTTTTTCTTTTTTCTTTTAACTTAACATTATTTTTTTTTGACAATGTCTTAAATCGTGTACATTATTTTAGTTGATTTAAAAAATAGACCCACAACTGCAACCTTTTGGCTTACCAATGTAAGATCATTGCTATAAATACTATGTTAGGTAACAGCTTCCCCCCTCGTGAAAAACTACTGCCGAAACAGTCACAACATTAAATAAACTCACATATTTCTACATCTTCACTAAACAAAAGAAAATCTCAGCCAACCCTTACCATACTACCCTTAAAAGACCCAATAAATAGCCCAAACAAATTAAACTCATAAAAATCTAAATTCCCTTTATTACCGCGCTGTCAAATCCTAAGCTCCCAATTTATAATCGTTGTCGGAAGCCCATCGGGATCCTTCGGGAGCCGTCTTCTTTTTTCGATAGGTATTAAAAGCCCGTCATACGTAGGGTTACCATACGTCACGATTTACGGACAAAACCGGAATTTTAACTTAGTGCACGAATGGGGAGTGGGATTTAAAACCTCCGGAATTTCCGTAAATAAGAAAAGTGACTTAGTAAATAGCGATTTTGTTTTCTATTTTATAAAATTAATAAAATAATAATACAAAGGAAAAAAAAGTTGCGACTTTTCTCTAAACCATAGGTCTGGGAACCCTAATCGGTTGCCAGAGTGGAGGAGATAGCCCATGCGTTAGCTTTGTGGGCTACAATTGATAGACTGCGGGTTTAAGGGATTTTCGAGGGAAATAGAATATTTTTTGTCTGTATTTTTTTTGTTTTATAATGTAGAGAGGGGTTTTTTTTGTTGTGATGTGTATTTGTAAAAAGGTAAAAGAGAGAATATTTTAATGAACTTGATTACCAGTGTAGTTTTTAAATAAAAACCGTTTCACACTAACTGCTGTCATCTCATTTAAGAACAAAACTTTTAAAGTAAATGTAAATGAATTAAAATCGTTCGTTGAAAAACTGTAATCTAAAGACTGACCCAATAGTTTTACACAAAAGCTTAAAAATATATATAGAAACATAGAAAATTATTATAATACTAGCTGTAGGTCGAGGCTCCGCCCGAGTTGAGTTTGTTTGTTATCCCATAGGATCGCACTACCATGATAAAAAGTATCCTATGTGTTAATCTAGCTTATAAACTATCCGTGTGCAAAATTTCATCCAAATCCGGACAGTAGTTTTTGCGTGAAAGAGTAACAAATATTCATCCTCCATCCATTCTCACAAACTTTCGCATTTTTAATATTATATATAGTAGGGTAAAAAACAGGAAAAATATAGTTTGTTAATTACACTGCTTACATCAAAAATCCTTACGATATCCTACTCCTCACCATGCACCCCAGCAGTGATCCTCACAAATGAGGGCTTCCCTGTAATACTCCGTCATTACCGAGAGGATCAAACTGTCCCGGGATATCCCGACTATGGGTATTTACTGCGCTAGCGTTGGAGGGTTGCTTCGATACTAATTGAAATAACACACATCGTGCAGTGGAAAATAAAATAAAGAAAAAGTATTTATTATTTCGGTAAAAAAATGATTAAATTAACAGTTAAACAAAATTATATAAAAAAGTAAACAAGAAAAAAAAAAACGAAATTGGTCCTGTACGAAGCCAAAAGACTATGCTATCATTAAAAAAAAGTCACAGCGCGGTATAAAATACACTTTTTTCAAAGAACCTGGTGTATGTCTGGTTTATTTTATTAATGTTTAAATTAAATAAATAATTAAATAAGTTTTAATTTTCAAACGAATACTGCCAAAAAAGGGCATACTTAGTAATTGTTTTATATCTAGAGTTGTAAGAATGTGAGTATCGATTGTTGTGTTTAACTATAAGAAATAGATACTTACATTATGGTTTTCCTTAAAAATTTTAATTAAGTTAAGTAGCCATAGGTGCCGATTCCCTTGTTCACAAACTAAACTAAATTTAAGTTGAGTGCATCTTTTTCTTTCTATGTCATTATGAAAAGGACAGAAGATAAATTTTAGTTTAGTCCTGTCAAATGAACCAGCGCCTAACACAAGTTTAGACGTGATTAAAAAGTTGACTACTAAAATTACATCAAATTACGTCAGGTGCTGACTAATTTGATAAGACTAAACTAAAATTTATCGTCTGTCCTTTTTTTTAATGAAATAGAAAGAAAAATATGCACTGAACTTAAATTTGGTTTAATTTGTAAACAAGGAAATCGGCTCAATTATTTACTGGTCGTGAAGGAGAGGAGTAAAAGAGGCTACTAAATTACTTTAAAAGGACATTACCGCACGGATCATCTTGTCCTGTCTATGGTTTATAAAACCCGCGCGCAATGGAGGGTTGGGTGGGTATAAAGAGGTTTTTAGAAGTAAAATAAAAGTAAGAATTATGTGTTCCGCTGTCGATTTTTAAGTAATGGTAGTTTGTTTTTCATTAATTTGGTAGCACTCTTAAGTGTTTAGTTTAAATAAATACATTTCTTTGTACCGGGTGGATGGATGGGACATTAACACACAAACGCTTACCACGTCTTCAGTAAATAAATCAATCAGAAAAAAAAAACATGTTTGCAATTCACAGTTGGTAGAAGTGAAACCTTCAAAAGGTAGGCTTCAGGATAAACACTGTACTATACAGTGTTTATCTTGAAGCCTACCTTTCACAGTTAGTAGAAGTGAAACCTTCAAAAGGTAGGCTTCAAGATAAACACTGTATAATGCTTCCTATCTCATTTTCTCCCACGTTAAATCTTATGAATTTATGTGTCTGTCTCTTTTTATTGTCGCTTTTTCGTTTCATCGACTTTCAAATCGTAACGATGCTAAAGAAATTTTCACTTCTATAAATTGCAATTGGGGTTTTCTATCAAGAATTTCTCAGTAGCAGCCGCCAGCCACGAAGTCTAGATATGTGCCCGGTTTTTGGCAATAGGCTCGCCCCCTATTACATGGGACTTAAACATAACTGGCGAAATGGGTGTACTATTAGGTACATAATGATTAACCCTTCAATGATTACAGGCGTCATGATATGTATTAAAAAACAATCTGCATAGGTATACACGCACGGTACACGGTAGATATAGATAGATAGATTTTATTAGTTACCGAAGAAAAATATCTACAGGGTGTAAACAGACTCTTCACGAAGCCGTCAACCAAGCATTATGTACATCAAACTAAGTAACTTTACGCAAAAATTAATGCTGGGAAACGACTCTTTTTTTTGGGCTGAAAAATGGATGGATTGAGTAGTAACCCCTTACTACTCAATCCATTTCGTCGTGGAAGTGTTTAAAGTAAAAATTCTACATTAAAAACATGTATTTAAAAAAAAAAACTTGTGAATAAGTTGGAGCTTTGACCCCCAAGATCTCCGTAACTAGAAGGTTCCCAGGTATGGTCTAGAACGAAAAAAATATCGCAATGACGGGGAGCACAAGTGCCTTTTGGCTTCGTTTTAAGTCTTTTAACACTCATTATATGGGGGATCAGAATGTTGTACATACTTACACCGACCCACTTCATCTTCACACGTCCAGAAAATGTACAATCACTGACAATCGGCTTATGACGTCGACTACATACGTTCACACCAATCTTCACGACTGTACCATTATCATATAAACCCAATAAAACCCTTCATTCAACGGGGATAGGGTTTAAAATTGATTAACAGAGGGTTCGTTTCAAAATGGATGGCAAATAACATCTGGAATGCGATGTAATGCTTTCCAAATACTATTGAGGGCACTTAGATTGTTTGCCTGTATTACAAACATGAGATAATAAACTCTAGTGTTTTAGTTATACGGTTTAGATTCGATTGAGGGCTGCAGAAATATTTTCTGAGGTTGAGGATTTGGGAATATGGAATCTATGCAGTCGTTATAAGGTTCAGATTTAGTTGTGTCAGTTTAAGGGTAGGTTTACCCTGAAACTGACATAAATGGCTCTTAATATATTGTCGGTTAAAATGATAAGGGATGAAGCAAATGTCAGGGGAGTGGGCTTTAATGTAAGTAAGTTTTGTGCTTACACTGTATGGGAATAATGGGATGAAGATAGAATAAGAGGAGATTATCAAAAAGACACACTATGTAGAGAGCCTAGTCCCCTAGCCACGGTTTAACTCTTAGTTCATATTCATATTGTAAATGCGAAAAGTGAAGACGAATGGATGGATGTTTGTTACTGTTTCACGCAAAAACTACTGAACGGATTTGGATGAAATTTGGCACATATATAGTTTATAACCTGGATTAACACATAGGATACTTTATATCCCTGTAGTACAATCCCATGGGACAGTTACCGAACTCCACACGGGCGAAATCGCGGGGTTAAGGTATGATTCCGAACCACGCTGCACGCAGCAGTGCTGCCAGAGCAGTGCTACCGCGACACTACTGGACCCCATACAATTTCTATAAGCTTATTTGAGATTACATTCCGAGCTAGGCAGCAATGTCGCGGCAGCAATGTAAGCAAAATACCTTTGTGGCAGCACTGCGGCAACAGCACTGCTGCTTGTTCGGAATCATGCCTTTAAGCTATTTGAACATAATCCAACCCTTGACTACTTACACTGCAGTTAACCGTCGAAATGGACCACTGTCCCACCTCCAGCGCCGACTCCACAGTAACTCACTGTCGGACAGCACTTATTGCTAATCCCCCCTCTATAACGCGCATGGCTGCACAACACCGCGCGCCGAGTGCTGTCAGATGCATGTGTTTAATCTGTCATTGAGGGCGGCACGTTTCTGATTAACATTCGATTTTGACAGCTTGGTATCTTACAAAAATGCTTGAACCATTACTAATGCGAAAGTAAGTTTATTTGTTTGATACCTTTTGTTTGATATCCTGTGTGTTAATTTAGGTTATAAACTATCTGTGCTAAATTTCATACAAATCCGTTCAGTAGTTTTTGCGTGAAAGATTCAAAATCAAAATCAAAGCATTTATTTCAAGTAGGCCAGTTACAGGAACTTTTGAACTGTCGACAAGATAACAATGTATTGAAGCTACAGTCCCAGTCACAAGGCATAAAAACTGTGAAAGTACTGTAGTTGCCCATTCCCTAGCGTAGATCTCTATGGAGAAGAACGGGCAAGAAACTCCACGGACACTAAATCAGTATATTTTTACAAAACCTTGGTTACATCATTCATGTTAGAGATGGTACATTATGTGAGAACGATGTAGCAAGATGTGCACGTTAAAATTGTCCATATTTAAATTGTAATTGTAAAAACAAAAAATAAATAAACAACCAAGAGATGACCTGTCACAACTGACAGCGCCCGTTCACAAACAAGTTCACGAAACATCTATCTGTTTACTATGCAAAATGAGCATTTTTCCTTCGTATTTGATCTTTCAAGGATACACTAATTGTATTAGGACTACAATTTTATAGAAAAGGGCGGTAAGGTGAATATGATAATGATATGAGGTTTGTCTTCAAATGATCAGGTAGCACGGTATTTTTAACCCATCACCAAAAAAGAGGTGTCATTGAATTTTTAACTTCTGGTGCCAAAATGAGCGCTGGAAATCCAATAGTGCTTTCATTAAAAAGAACCACCAGCTAGCGAGCAAGCCAGGTGGGGGGGGCATCGTTTCACCTCTACACATTTTGGTTCACGCCGCGAACTATCGAAAGATCCAACACGAAGTAATTATGAAAAGAGCCGGCTCGCTCGCTCACTCGCTAACTGGCGAAGTGTCTATGGTATCGCCTAGTAGATCGACCTTGGAGAAGTGATATCTCTATACAAGGTGAAAACAGACTTTTCACGAAGCCGTCAACCAAGCATTTTTAGCAAAATTATTGCTGGAAAACTACTTTTTTTTTGGGGTGAAAAATTACGTTTTCCATTAGGACTCAATGTAACGCACTCAAAACATTGTGCTAATGAGTGGATTTAATTTTGAGCTGGTCGTGAAGGTGTTTAAAGTAAAAATCTTACATTAAAAAAAAAATATTTATAAAAAAAACTTGTTGTAAAAAAAAAAGTTGGAACTTTGAACACTATCTCCGTAACTAGAAAGTTCCCAAGTATGGTCTAGAACAAAAAATGATCGCAATGACGGGGAGAACAAGTGCCTTTCGGCTTCGTTAAGAGTCTTTTTACACCCTTTATAATAGTAGATATCATTTTTCCTTCAAGATACACAGTTATAGAAAAATCTTAACTTCGAAAAGTTCTATGAAACATCGATACTTATAACATACGCTAAACTTCATATCTGAATTAAACCCATGTTCCCCGAAATATTTCCCATCACACACATCTGTGTTAACCCTCGCGCTGCTGCACCCGGTCGCGAGGGCCTCTGCAATGATTAAAAAGTCACCGCTTTTAATATCTTTCCCTGTGTGTACAGAAATTTGTGGGGGTGAGGGGTGTGTGGGATATTGGGATGTTGTAGGACAAATGTTGAAGATAAAAATTAATTACATAATTACTATTATAGTTACGTATTGTAATACGTACTGGCTGCGGGACTGTTTGAAAGAGATACCGCGGCCCTGGAACACAAAGGGCAAGGAAGGAACATGGATGGGTTTTAGTCAGTACAAGTCTGACACTCCCTTCCGCTCCGCCCAGAGCGGCAGAAGTCATTTGATGATTTCCCATCCGAAAACCAAAGATAGCTGCCTATCTCACATGCACAAAACACGTTTCGTTCCATGTAAAATACTGGTATTCAGCTGCATCCAGAAAAAGGAAAGGCATATGATGATGGACAGAAGACATACGGTTTACCTAATTATGATTAAATATAAATAATAATTATTATTTAAGTAGTCGTATCTGATTACTATATTGTGGTGAGTTTTATTTTTCGTTGAAACATTGAATACTACGCGAGAGAAATATCTTTTAAAGTTCAATTTTCCAAACAAAGAGTCACCATGCAAAAGTCGCGCTGAGCACGTCTTTGATTTATACAACCATCACATATCTTCCATATCAATTCACCCAAAATTAAACTTCATCCCATTAAAATAGAGAGCAATATCCCTTAAACACAACACTAGAAGAATTCCGCACAACTTTTGCCAACAATACCTTGCATTCTGAATTTCAATACTACAACTTCCCAAATTATCGCTGCGGTTCCAAAAATTCATTCTTAACCGTAAACTTAAGCGATAAGGTCGAAATTCTTCCATTTTATGTGCACGTGTAAGTTGGCGAATGCTGTATTGTTGAAGTTACCTTTTGTCAGCTGATCAGTCAAGTTATTGTTTGGTATGAAGGATTGCTTGAACTTTGACAGGAGAGGAAATGAAAAATAGGGGAGACTTTAGTTTTTTTGAACATGTGCATTGATTAAGACGATACAGAAGTCGCCTTGTTGAAATTCAGTGGGTTGTCTCAACTGATCAGAAACTGTATGGAATGGAAGGTTCGTTCACAATAGGAATTTTAAATTGCTGTTTAAGGTGGTTGCGTCAGGGTAGTCCGCGAAATTCAAAATTTCTTACGTTTTTGGCAATTTGCAGGTCATTATCAGATTGTATGTTGATGAAAAAAGAGTTGCGCCAGTAACACGTATGTAGTTACTAGTGTTAAATGGACTTATAGGGTTATTGATGATTTTCATGATTGTAATTCTGTAACTACATACGTGTTACTGGCGCGACTCATTTTGAATTTCGCGAGCTACTCTGACGCAACCACTTTAACTTTGCTTTTTGATCAGAGCATAAGGTCCATCTTCTACAATCTTTTTTTTGTAGATTACCATACGTGGTGATCTAGTAAACCTATCTCGTAAAATCTACTGAACCATGCCTTCTATATTGATGTTCCTGATCTGCATAATGACATCTGCAAACTATATATTTGTCCCAGACAATTAAAGTGTCATGGCAGGGAACACCGCTTACTGGCTGTTCCGACCTGCCGTACTGTTTCACACCCCAAGTCACCTATTCCTCGGATATTGGCCGCTAATTAACGCTCTCATGAACTCAATCACAGATCTTGATATGTTTGCGGATGAATGGAAGATTATACTGTCAGAATGTTTGAATTTTTGTGAGACAAGAATATAAATTTTATGTTTAAATAGTGTAGGCTTCGGCCGTTCTAAATTATCCCATTCTTGTCACAGAATTACCTCCAGTTTCTGAAAGTCAATCAATTCTCCGATCAATTTAACTTCACCACGAGGTACACGCTAAGCGTCACGCGTTATGTGGTAGTGTAGTGACTGCGGAAACGAAAAAAATGCTTAGACTGTGACACGAGTTTAGACGACTTGCGGAGGGAAGGTACTGCACGCGAACGAAAAACGAAACAAATGAATCGCGCGCGTCGCGGGTGTCTCTTGACACTAGTGGTTACAACACAGGTCGTAAAATATGATGCGAATACCATCGTAACGTTTTCCCTTATAGCCGAATAACACCGGAACGGCAGCAACCGGCAGCGAGTTTTTCAAGCGATACGGTCTTTTAATCCAAACTTAATATAATATTATAAAGAGGAAAGATTTTTTGTTTGTTACGGTTTAAGTCAAAAACTACTGGACCTATTTCAAAAATTCTTTCACCAATGGAAAGCTACATTATCAGCAAATAGCTATATAAGCTACATTTTGTCCCCGTATTCTCACGGGAACAGGAACTACGCGGGTGAAACCGCGGGACGCTGCTAGTGATGCAGATAAAGTTTAAAATTATTTTACACTGAAAGTGCTCGCCGCGTCGCTGCCGGCCGCTACTTGCCCGGTGTCAATCGGCTCTTATAACTTCGGAATAATGTCCGAAGTCATAAGGGCCGGTTGACAACACCAAGGACTTGTATTTGTCTATGTTAATACATAGACAAATAGAAGTCCTTGGTGTTGCCTAGGCACCTGTTATAAGTAACCAATCGGCCTCATACATACATAGACTCACACCTTATCTCAGGGGTTAAGCAGAAACTATTGAACGCCACCTGGTACGATCCTTACGTCGTGTGCTCCTTGCTTCATGCCTCCTATCTACCAACAAGTAACCCTGCTTATCTTTGTTGCAGCTATCCTCCCCTACCGCGAGGATGCGCAGCCCCAGACACGCGAGTTCCTATCCCGCGTGGTGGAAGTTCTGCTGGACTTCGTCCACCAGGTCAACGACAGGAACGAGAAGGTATGTGTCTTAAAATTGCTGGCGATTGCTGGGAGAATGTTCAATGGTGACACTGATAATCACCAAATCTGATCATCGCAGTATTTTGGTAAGAGATACGTTCAGAGCATGCACGCGTTTCCTCTCGTATCGGCAAGCAAGAGCAGATGACGCCGCGCAGTGCGCCGTAGTAAATCATCAAATGACCTCCCGCTCCGGGCAGAGCGGAAGGGAGTGTCAGACTTGCACTGACTAAAACCCATCCATGTTCCTTCCTTGCCCTTTGTGTTCCAGGGCCGCGGTATCTCTTTCGAACAGTCCCGCAAGGCAGATCTAGCCTTGTGATTAAATAAATAAACGAGGTGACAATTCCTATGTAACGGCCCTCTGTGCCTATTGGCTTTGTTTCGTTCTGTCTCCTGCTGATATGGAGGGAAGTGGAAATTATGGTTTTCCTACTCCTCCGCTATACCTTTCTGATTAATTTCGTTGCGGGATCAAAGACAGTTCAATTGTTTCTCTGGGATATCGTCGAGCGTCATTGTCTCGGCTCTTTTGTGGTGGTCGCCACTGTTTATTCTTGCATTCAGGAGTTACAGTGGTTTGGGAATAGTGTGACGGGCTTGTCCCACAAAAAACCCTATTTAAACTTTTACAAAAACCTGGAACAAAACAGGAGTCATCAAGTTATCGAAACGTTTCTGTGTAGGTAACACAGTCTCCTATAAAATCGCTCCGATCTGCCACCGAATTGACATCGTGTATACAAGGTATAAACAGACTTTTCACGAAGCCGTCAATCAAGCATTATAAGTAACTTTACGCAAAATTAGTGCTAGGAAACGACATTTTTTTTGGGCTGAAAAATCACGTTTTACAGTAGGACTCAATGTAACGCACTCAAAACATTGTGCTGATGGATGGATGGAATAGTAAGGGGGTCCTGGAGGTGTTTGAAGTAAAAATCTTCAGTAAAAACATGTATTTAAAAAAAAACTTATGAAAATGTTGGAAATTTAACCCCCAATATCTCCGTAAATAGAAGGTATGGTCTAGAACAAAAAAATGACGGGGAGAACAAGTGCCTTTCGGCTTCGTTAAGAGTCTGTTTACACCCTTTAGTCTGGTATAGCCATGTCTCCCTTGTCCATAGATCTTGGAGTTCCGTATGCCAGAGGAAATGTTCAAGATGTGCGATTTCCAACTGCATGACGAGCCCCTTCCTCTGAAGCAACTCCTCGAGGACTGCAAGGTCGCGCTCAAGCACCAGGTCAAGACTGGTAAGTGAATCACTTGGATTTAGGACCTAGATTTCTGAATACAGAAGATTAAGGAAATGGACAGTACAAAAAGTGTTTTTCATTTTGTTTTTTGGACCTGTCTTTAACGCGGAACAGCCAATTTTGTACTGACGTAGATAATAATTTAAGCTAACTGAAGTCACAGACAGACAGTCTCTGAATGAAACTCCAACCTTCAAACAGGCCAAGTCACGAGTCAAAGTTAGAATGCTACAAATTAAAAATTCCACCGACGTACTGTTCCCAGCATTGCCCCCTGTCCCCTTTATTTGCAAGCAAGTGTATCGGATCGCTTAGAATGCAATTACAAGCCAGTGCACAGTATCCCGCTCAGCAGCCTGTGAGTAACCGAGGGCTATCATTCCGACACATTTGAGCAAGTAATTGAATTGTTTGGTGCGGTGCAGCGGTGGAAGGTTCGGGAGATCTCGGGCGCGGACTATCGCGGACTTAAGAGGAACAATTCCGTCATACATGATTGTTACGTAACTTAAACCGTTTACGCAGCGCACGCAACGGACGCAGAAAGGATGAAAAAAAAAGGAATAAATTTTCCCGTTCCGTTCCGTTTTTGTAACATTTTACATTTGAGTGATGTTGTATAGCCTTCCTCGATAAATGGGCTATTCAACACTAAAATATTTTATCAATTCGAAACAGTAGTTCCTGAGATTAGCTCGTTCAATCAAAAAAGAAACTTTATTTTTATAATACACTAGCTGTCACCCACGACTTCGTCCGCGTATACCACGCGGACGAAGTTGCGGGTAACAGTCGCGTCAGTCGCGGTTAACAAAAAAGTTATTATTCAGTTCGCAGAGTTCACGATCATTGGTTTTAATTTTTTTTCGTAAGATCCTAGTTTTTTTTTTTGAAAGTAGCCTAAGTTACTCGTTGTTACTCCAGCTATCTGCAAGTCCCGTCAAAATCGGTCCAGCCGTTTCAGAGATTAGCCGAAACAAACCGACAGACAGACAGACAAAAATTGAAAAAAATGTTGGTTTGGTATACGGGGTGTAAACAGACTCTTCACCAAGCACCAAGCCGTTAACCAAGCATTCTGTACATCAAACTAAGTAACTTTACGCAAAAATTATTGCTGGGAAACATTAGACTTTAGACTTTTTTTTTGGGGTGAAATATCACGTTTTATGGTAGGACTCAATGTAACGCATTCAAAACATTGTGCTGATGGATGGATTGAATACTACGGGGTCGTGAATGTGTCTTAAGTAAAAAAAAAACATTAAAAACATGTATTTAAAAAAAAACTTGTGAAAAAGTTGGAACTTTGACCCCCAATATCTTCGTAATTAGAAGTTTCCCAGGTATGGTCTAGAACAAAAAAATGATCGAAATAACGGGGAGAACAAGTGCCTTTCAGCTTCTTTAAGAGTCTTTTTACACCCTTTATGTATCGTGTATGCATCCATATGCACTTAGTAAAAAGCGGTTATTTTAATATTACAAACAGACACTCCAATTTTATTTATCTGTATAGAGTATATAGACGTATAGATTATCTGTATAGATAGATATTAGTATAGATAATAGCAGACGGTCCTTTGTTCTCATGTCATTTGTCTTTATTGAGAGTAAATATCTTAAAACCTAAATTGTGATCCGGGTGATACGGGACTTGGGGCAATCATTCCGATACATTTGAGTACGTAATTGAATTGTTTGATACCGCTGCGGGCGGAGGGTTAAGGCATGTTCGGCATTCTTCGGGTGATGTCGTTTGTACCTCGGAAATGGGCGATCGGACGGATATTGTGGATTTTAGGTGCACTCTGGTGTGAATTGATTTAGATTGAAATAGGATTGGTATTTTTATGGTATGGGAGGAGCTCGTGGCTAAATAATAACAGCTGCTCGGGTCAATCTTCAGGTTAAGCCGCGGTAGCCTGGATTGGTCGGTGGATGGGTGACCACCCAAGTTTCCTCCGTGCCTCGGATAACACGTTAAGCCGTTGGTCCCGGCTGTCCATTGTAGATCTTTGACAGTCGTTAGGAAGTCAGTCAGGGCGGTCCGAAAGTCTGACAACGAGTCCTACCAAGGGGTATCGCATTACACATTACACAGTATTAACTGTGTTGTGGAGGTCAGATAGGCAGTCACTCCATGTAAAATACTGGTATTCAGCTGCATCACAATGATCACGCATTTTAAAAACCGTAAAACATACCAACTTTAACAACCATCAGCACTTGCCATCGCATACACTCACATCTGACATTAACTCTGAGCACATCAAAAGCAGCCGCCCTCTCCGATTATATGCTTGGCCAAGTGCAAGACAATCGCTTGTCTGAGCGACGCCGAGCGTGAGCCGCTCGTCTGGGCGACGGTAAGCGACGCTGAGCGAGGCGAATGGATTGATTGTTGAATTCAAGAGTTCAAAAATGTTGGTTGGTTGGAAATTAAAAGTTTTTTGAAGTGTATAGTTGCATATATTTGGAAGGAAAATTGAAAAAAACAAAGATGTGTGAAAATGCTTTCTTCGGAAAAGAATTTTCATTACATTAAAATCCTCCCAAGCAAATTGAAGCTCCAACATCTTATCTTAATATATATATATTACTTACGTGTCACGTTGTTTGTCCGCGATGGACTCCTAAACTACTTAACCTATTTTAATCTTTGCACACCGTGTGTAGTTTGATACAACTTGAAAGATAGTATAGCTTACATCTCAGTTTATAGTCGCAATATTATTTAATTGCATTATGTGACGCAAACGAAGTTTCGCAGGTCAGCTAGTTTTATATAAATTCCCATAACCATAGACAGGCAGTCTTATTAGCTTACAGGCAGGCTCTATTAAACTATAAAGCGCGGGAAATGGCCATAAAAAGTTAAATATGGCGGTAAAGTAGCGGGCACAGTAACGGAAGAGAGTATAGACATGCGGGGCGCTAATATCACGCAAATCATAGACTTTAGAGCGCGCTTAGAATAGGGTGCAGATGTTTAAGGCGTTTTGGGGACAAGTTTAAAACAATTAAAGTGCGTATTTCTGTCGCAATTCTTAAGGATGTTAATGAATATCGCTGAAAACATATTTTCAAGTAATGTTGGTACAGTAAGGGGTCATAAGTGCAGTAACACGCACACCTCAGTATTCACACGTCATCACACGTGTATCGAACTTTGTATTTAAAGCCCTTTAGGGTGAAACCGCCAGGGTAGTTCGCGAAATCAATTCTTACGTTTTTTGCATTTCAGAGTGTGTGCAGGTCAGAGTCGGGTTGTATATTGATTAAAATATGATTCGCAACCGTAACAAATATGGCTTTACTCTAACTACATTTTTTGTTTTTATTAATCTTCTGATTTCTTTGTTTGCGTTATTTCTTTCTTTGCAATTTACCTCAGGAAATACCTATGTAATGTTGTAGATATCATTTACAAATGCTTCCTCTCTCATAACTCACTTATTTTGCTGTGTCCGACAGGGTCCATGATCTAACTGTAAATTTACCACCTAAGAATACCTACATGTAGAATGCAATAAAAGTATTGAGTATTGAGTAATTGCATACATAGGTACGTGTTACGGTCGCAAATCAAATTTTGTAGCAGCCTGACCTTAACATTTTGCAAAAAACCTAAGATAATAGAATTTCGCGGACTACCCTGACGCTATTCCACTAATACAAAGCGTGGTAACCCTACCCCACCCCTTGTTCCCGTATTAACATAGTTTGATGGATCATCCCGCCCGCGTCCGCAGCATCATCCCATCCATTGTTGCATTAAGATCAGGATTCCTCGGTTATGGATTGATTTTATTTTGATACACTCTTCGTGAGCGAATGGGGGATTATGGTGGGATTTGGGTCTGAGAGAGGAGTTTTATAGGTGCTTAGGCTTTAGAGGTTTGGGTGGCTTGGAAAGTATCGAGCACTATGATGACAGCTAATATTGATGTGTTGAAAACTGACGTGCTATGTCGAAAGATTATAATATTTTGTACGAAATTTTCAGCCATCGGCAATTTCAGTCCAGATTTACGAAACAGCATTCACTAATCTTCAGACTCTTACAAATGTTCGGAAAGAATATAGATAATATAAAAAAATAGCTGTTTTTTTAAGGATTACGATACCATTCAACTTTTCTTTACAATCAAACTGAACTCGTAATGAAAATGGGGTGCACCACTGTATATCCTAGCCTTACCAACAATATTAGCTGTTATTTCGTCAGTTTGATAACACTTATTCTTAGATAGATTAGATTCGTATTTTATTTTAAACAATACCTTTCTAGCTAACCAATCTTATAAGCTAGGTACAGTATCCAAATCATATTACAGTAATTAACAGTTTATTTTCTACCTATCACACATTTTTTCTAACCGGCTCACAAACTTCATATCAATATTCAAAGAACTAAACAATCCAATGCTACAGAACATATTAAATCCATTTAAAGCTAAACTATCATCATAAAGCGACTCACGCACACGTGAACAATATCTTTGATTGCGGTTCCCACCGCTGCAAACCGGTATAAACTGGATTAAACCGATGAATAGGCTCCTCAGAGATCACGTGCGGCCTGCGGGCAAATTGAATCATTTGAGGACATGTCGCATACTGATTAGGTTGTGTGGACACCCTAGTCGGATGATGGAGCGTGCTAATTGTTGGATTATTGCTGGAGTTAGTAATTATGTGGGTTATTGTTTAGTGATACGTGTTTAATTGTAAGAAGATGGGTTGGTATACGAACGTGTT
The DNA here is from genome assembly GCA_950005105.1 of Lycophotia porphyrea. Lineage (NCBI taxonomy): Eukaryota > Metazoa > Arthropoda > Insecta > Lepidoptera > Noctuidae > Lycophotia > Lycophotia porphyrea. The sequence goes on along the minus strand of OX465410.1, from coordinate 465,154 downwards.
TGTTCAGATGGACTCTACCAGTTCTTGATTACTTTGTGTGGGTGGGAGAAAATCTATGAAGAGAAGCGTCTATTCAAAAGACGCAGCTCATTTTAAATATTAGTTTGAAAGATAATCTCATAGGCTACATAGTTTCTGTGCCTCTTGAATGACATTGACAGGAGCTGCTGGCACACATGTATGAAATTGTAATAAATAAACAAGTAGCATTGCCACGCGCCACAAACAGCATGCAGCACTGTAAAGTAATTTAATTATGGTGTTCTGTAATATCATATGCTTTACTATTAAATTAATCGTTATTTGAATATACAAAAAACCATATAGGTATTTCCAACAACAACGTAGCCTTCTAAAAGTCCAGAAACCACTACTATACATATTAAGATGTCAAAAGGAATTTAATATTTAATCCCTCGCGCGGCCGACAGACGGGGCCACTGTCAGGTGTTGCGTAATGCCGCCGCGGCTTAATCTAAGAGGGCGCCACTGGTGTGGGGGAGTTTTTGTTATTAGGGAATAGGGCTTTTGTTCCAGATTAGTTTAAGTGAAATAGCCAGCAGGGTAATGTTTGTATTTAAGAATCTCGAGAATGTTTTTTCGTAGTTTTGAATAAACTGAAATGAAATTATTGAGAAATCATTTCACGTTACTTTATTAATATCGTAAATGCGGAATTTTGTTTACGAGACACAGTTAAACAAAAAGCTAGTTGTAGTCGACATTTCTTTTGTAAAAGCCCTCGAGTAAAAATTGCAAAACTATCAGGGGTCAATCAAGTCTCAGTCCAGATATTAAATACAAACAAAAATATTAAAGTAAGTTTACAGTTTAAGGTGGCGCTGCTTGTCTATTAAAAATGTATCGATATGTTGATCAACAATGATATGTCAACAATGATATGTCAACATTGGTACATTTATTTTAGTTGTGTGTTTTCCCGCCTGCTCAGATCATTTGGTTGAAGTGTAGGCTGCGAGATTAGCACTGACAATAATCTTACTTCTTATCTTACATTAGAAACATTACATTATTTCTTTCTTCTTATATTAGAAATGTGAAAGTTTGTTACTTACTCTTTCAGGCAAAAACTACTGAACAGATTTTGATGCAGATAGTTTATAACCTGGATTAACACGTAGGATTTTAAACATCTATTCAAGTAATATTCATTAGGATAAACTAACTATATACATTAATAATTAAAAACTATTAAACTAAAATAAATAAACTAACAACAAACTATAAAAGAGCATCGAAAAACTCCTCCTCAACGCTGTCAGCTGGTAATGTGCCCAAGAGACTGGCGGCGTTGCCACGTTGTATGGCAACACTTAGCCTCTGACCAAACTAAAAGCCAGCCCTTGGGTCACGGGGAGCGTCAACTAGGCGTTTCGAAATTTCCTTAAATAGGCTATGAGCACTCGGACCCCACGGGCCTAGAGTTTCAACCCCAAACGGCTCGAAAATATAGTTACCACAAAGGTTCCTATATTTATGCCTCTTGAGGTTTGCACCAGCACAGCACGATGAGCTTGGAAGATGGGATGGCGCAAGACTATCGACGCATGTTGCATCCCACACTAATCAGCCCCATCAGCCATCCGTTGTGCGAGCAATATGCTCTGCCCATTGCCACTTAAGTTTGCCAATACTTCCGGCAACGTCGGTAATCTTGGTTCTTGTGCCTTATTGTCCTTTATTATTTAACCGTTATTTTAATGTTATGCTACATTTTAAGTTTGCCTCTAGGTTAGTTTTTTGTAAATGTGATTATAACACGATTGTTCAAATACGAAAATATTTTACATTTTTATTTGCCGTGAAAAATAATCAGTCTATAATTAAGTCGCCAAAAAAACACAATCACTTTTAAATTCCACCACATCCCTCAAAATCACTTTTAAAAACAATTCATCCCTCTAATTCTAAATCCCAGTGGATAGCCCTCTGTTTACTCTTCACGTTGATCCCCTCAGCTGCGGGGCGTGATAAACAGTCCCCGGGGTATGACCGGATTACACTAGTGGGGTAATACGGCCATATCCCCGGGGGTTTAACTATTCACACTTTTAAATGTGCACGAATAGTTTTAAGAGGTTTTATTAAATCGTTATTAGATCTCGAAATAGGTAGAAATATAGGTTTTTTCTTTCAACTTTGCTGACATTATTTCTTCTATGAGGAAAACAATGATATAAATCTAAAACAAAAATATCAGACGACAACAACACAATAACCTATTTATTGATCCTATTAATTTTATAATTAAAGTTGTTAATTGTATCCCTTTGTTGTACTACATGTGTGAATGAAATTACTGTAATGAAATATCATGAACATTTGAGTATTTTCTTTTGATTTAAAATCAGGAACAAAAACTGTTTAATTATCCAACTTTAATTGGTATAAATGTATCCTTATCGAAGACGAAAGGTACTTGTCTTTTCGTCATTGCGACTTTTTCCCAAGTTTTTTAATAAATCCAAGTTTTTAATGTTATAAGTTTACTTTCAATACTGCCACGAACTTTGTACTATTCAATGCATCCTTCAGAACAGTGTTTTGAGTGCGTTACATTGAGTCCTACCGTATTTTAACATGATTTGTCACCCCAAAAAAAATCCAGCTAAAATTTTTGCGTAGCGTTACTTAGTTTGATGTACCTACAGAATTCTTGGTTGCGGCTTCGTGAATGGTCCGTTTACACCTTGTATATATATTTTTATATCATTTCAGTATTAACTAATAAAACCCGATATATTTTTTAAATTAACATCGCCTGGCTTTATCACATAAAAAATCGAATTAACTTTGCGCCCTCTTTTCCCGCCACGAATCAATAAAATATCACAGATAAAACACAATGACAGCTTATCATTTCAATATGTTTCGTAAAAGCCACATAGCAGCGAAACGCAGGAAACCCACTTGTTTAAACTTGCTGAAAAAAACCTGTCAAAGACAATTATACGAGTAGATGGCGTGGCCATAGCTGGGTTTCTATCTGATTAAATGGTATTAACAAATTCATTTTAAACAAATTGGATGGAGAGGGCAATTGTAAACAATATTGGAAAGCCATGGGGGAGGCCTTTGCCCAGCAGTGGGACAGAGCAGGCTAACATATAAAAAAATTTTTTTTTCAACCACTGACTATGCTTGAAACCAGCTATTCTAAGTGCTTTAGTTTCACAGTTGCCTTAGATACGTGGTAATAACAAACAAGTATACATAGGTAAAAAAAAATTACTCAACACACAGTGAAAAAAGTTATACAGTGACTTTAAGCCTCTGACTATTCGCCTAATTAATACATTGTAAATATTTCCCACGATAAAAACAATGTGAAAATGATACTCTTAATAATCACATCAGTAACTTTGACGGCGGGCCATTATTTCTCCCAAGGACTTATTTTATAACCTATCACGCGATAAAAAGCCCTCTCGTCTATCATCACATCCCTCCACAGTCCCTAGAGGGCGCTACTCTCTTTTCTCATTCATATTTTTTATCTGTGGTGCCACCTCAGAGATGTCACAAAAAATATGTGCGTTTGTCCCCTACAAACTGTTTATCAGAAACATATTTTTTACCAAAGAGTTCTTATCTTCATTATTTGTGGTCTATGGAAGCTGTCATAGACATGTATTTTGTTTATTTATGGGGTAGATAGGATTACTAGTGGATACGTGTATGTGTTTATTTGATTAAAATAATAATGGGAACGCCCACTGATAGTATACTTAGGTACTTTTGTACTGATGCATTGCAGGATTTGGTTTTGAGTGGTTGAGTTTGTAAGTCGAAACTTGCATGTCTAATAAAAACTTGACTGATTTAATGTCAAGGTTCGGCCGAACCAGTAGAGACAGATTGCGGACGCGCGGACAGGACACTGACAAATACGCCAATACATTATCTACCAGAGTACGGTTCTTTTCAACATACAGTTTCAGTACACATCTCACCGCACGACTCACACAGTAAACATCACCGCACGCCGCACACAGCACACATCTCACCGCACGCCGCACACTGTACACATCTCACCGCACGCCACACACAGTACACATCTCACAGCACGCCGCACACAGCACACATCCCACCGCACGCCGCACCCAGCACACTGCTTGACGCCCATTGCACGCCGCTCACGTTTCTACTAGTCTCCGCTCGCGCCAGCCTAAACAATTAGGAGACATCCTCTCCTCTCTGCTCAACCGTCTCCACTAAAACTAAGCGGAGACGAGAAGTGTAAATAACGACATTCTATTGGTGGTTAACAACACATCTCCTCTCCTCTCGTGTCGTCTCCGCTTCGGTGGAGCCCGGCCCTTAGAAAGGAAAGCAAGAACTACGTTGTATCCCATTTTTGTATTGTCATTTTTTAACAATCCACAAAAAAAATCACAGACCGTGAAAATATCTCAAAAAAATATTTCCCTCAAAACGATCGATACGGTCAGCTACAAAGACGACTATTTCCGGTGACAGACCGGATGTTATCGCGGTGTAGTCGCGTGTGCTATTACATCCGGATCGGATCGCGACCCAACCGGATAGATTGCTAGTGTTTGTTATTGCCACGTGTCTACACCAATAATATTATATAGGGGAAAGATTTTTTTGCTTGTTTCTACCGATGAAGCTCCGAAACTACTGGACCGATGTTAACCATTTATTCACCAAAAAGCTAAATTATCAAAGAGTAACATAGGCTATAATTGCGGGCGAAGTGTTAGTCTTAGATACAATATAAGATTGTACAGTCACAAGTCACAATACTCTCGTTTCCATAACATACGGTTTAGTTGGTGTGAGAGGTAACATACATCCTGCCAGGGCTGCGGGACTGTTCGAAAGAGATACCGCGGCCCTGGAACATAAAGGGCAAGGAAGGAACATGGATGGGTTTTAGTCAGTACAAGTCTGACACTCCCTTCCGCTCCGCCCAGAGCGGGAGAAGTCATTTGATGATTTCCCATCTATAAAAAAAAGAGGATAAATAATAGTGAATGGACTGTAGAAGTAATAGTATCGTTGGATATTACATAATTGTATTTTCAACACACTTGCTCATAAAATGGCTCTAATTTCACCGCAATTAGGCACGTAATGACACCTGTAATCAAACTGTGACTTTTTCATTGCTATTATTCACAAGTGAGTTATATGGTTTTTTTTTATTTTATTGGTTGAGTTGGTTTGTACTTAAAAAAGTTTCGATACAAAAAAAAATCGTGTTCAATTGTACAAATAATCTATCTGATGAAACCACCATGCCATCAAAAACAGTTAATTATAATTTTACTAACGGTGCGTTTACTAATTGTTTTTCTAAATAAACTTTTTATCTACTAAATAAAATTATTTTTTAGTATTATTTTCTTCACAAGTGTGTTGAAAAACGTTGTATGATACGCGTGTGTATTGATGATTACCGTCCTCGGCTCTCTTAAGACCCTCACCTAACGGCTCGGGTCTCAATGGCGCCTCAGCGGTAATCACCAACGTTACACACTTGTACCATAATGTACTATTAATGAGCGGTATGGATATGCCATCACGTTAGAACTAGGAAAAGGTAAATTAAAATAGTCTTCCAATTGTAGTAATGGACTTTCTTTACTGAGAGCAAACAGATAAAACAGTCAAGTTACCTGTTACTTGATCGGTACAGGAGCAGAATACATTTTGGATCGGGAGTTCGATTCTCGGACAAAATACCTACTTACATTAAATTATTTGTACAGACGCCAGCACATCAAGCTTCTACAAATTACAATCTGTCTTTTAATAGATTTTCAACTATCACTAAAGCATTAGGTTCAAGGTTGAATGCGAAAATTTGACAGTTTCGTGTAGCTTGATGTACTGGCGTCTGCACATTACGATCAGAAGACAGCGAACAGCAGTCGACTTAAAAACACTGTAGAGAAATACATACCTACCTCCTGGTCACGAACTGCAGTGGCTCTTATGGAAGTCTTTGAACCGACTGCGGGCACCAGCTGACCGCTGCAGATCCAATTTGGCTAGAGTGGTATAATAGACCCATCTCGGACACAATGCGAGAGTGTAGCCCTAACACAGGATATGCCACACCGTCTCTGCTGCCGTCGTGCAAAACTAACTGCACCCTCCAGGACTTACCCAGGACTGACCCTACAGGAATATGGCAAACGATAGAGCTGTTCAGGTTACTACGTACTGGTCAGGCAAAATCTGAATCCTCACTTCGAGAAGAAGGAGATTACCTTATACAGGTTGTAAACAGACTCTTCACGAAGCCGTAAAAAAGCGTACATCAAACTAAGTTACTTTACGCAAAAATTATTGCTGGGAAACGACATTTTTTTTGGGGTGAAAAATCACGTATTACGTTATGACTCAATGTAACGCATTCAAAACATTGTGCTGATGGATGGATTGAATAGTCAGGGGGTCCTGGAATTGTTTAAAGTAAGAATCTTACATTAAAAACATGTATTTAAAAAAATACTTGTAAAAAGTTGTAACTTTGACCTCCGTATCTCCGTAACTATAAGGTTCCCAGGTATGGTCTGGAATAAAAAAATGATCGCAATGACGGGGACAACAAGTGGATTTCGGCTTCATTAAGAGTCTATTTAAACCCTTTATAGATTTTGCGGGACGGTTAAGGCCAATCACACCACAGAAGAACTTCTAAAGCAACAATGCTTTGGAACCAATATTGGCCATTTAAATGTAACATCGAGGTCATTGCCAAGGAGTTTGTTACTCAATCACGCTGCTGTTTAGTCAGTCAACTCAGTCGTCTCTTTAATTGTAATCCCTGGATACTTCCTATAATAGAAACTCTTCTTTGCCTCCAGGTCACCCCCACTTCTTCAACCAACTGTCCTGCGGTCTGGACATCATCTCCCTGGCGGGCGAGTGGCTCACAGCAGCCGCCAACACCAACATGTTCACGTACGAGATAGCACCGGTCTTTATCCTCATGGAGAATGTGGTGCTGGAGAAGATGAGGAGTATGATCGGCTGGAGGACCGGCGACTCTATTCTGGCGCCCGGTGAGAATATTGTAGAAAGTAGTGATGTTTTGCAAGTTTGGGTGTAGTTATAATAGAATCGATCTGAAAGAATTAGCGCAGGCGTTAAAAGTTGTGGGTTCATGAGGCAGTGACAAAGTATAATTTCTGCAATGGAATGTGCGATTTGAGCGTTTAAAAAAAATAATTTGTCACCTAAAATATGAATTCTAAAGTCAAAGAGCCATTTTCGTGTAAATTAAAGGTACACGTAAAAATGTTCCACCTCTTGTGACCACCAGGTGGTTCCATCTCCAACCTGTACGCGTTCCTGGCGGCGCGCCACCACAAGTTCCCGCAGTACAAGGAGAAGGGCCTCTCCAGCATCGGAGGACATCTCGTCATGTTCACTTCTGACCAGGTTAGTAATGGTCGATAAAAAAAGTCTCGTAATTTGCCTCAAAGGGCGAACTTCCTTAATGATACTGCACATCGAAAGGAGTTCAATTCAACTCCTGATATAATTGCTATGGAAGCTTTTGAATGCCGTTTAGATGAGCTGAACGTATCTACATATATGTGGTAATACGACAGCTTGTGGTAATACATATTGTAATGTTGAATATCGAAGCCAATTTCATGATATTTTCATAATAAGTACAGATTGTTCATACACATGTACACGTCGGCTTAATTCGGCCTGATTCGAGACAAGCAGGGCGGTAACATTGAACATGTGGAACATCTGACATGCTACAATCAAACAGTGATTAATACGCTCCTCGAGTGCGGTTTCATAGGTCGTGCTGCATCGATCATCATCGTAGATGACGATATACCATAGCCTTTTCCTAACTATGTTGCGGTCGGTTTCAAGTCTCAACCAAGTGCAGAGCTGAATACCAGTATTTTACATGGAGCGACTGCCTATCTGACCTCCACAACTCAGTTAGTACTGGGGAATACGCTACGATATTAGTAATTTATGACGTTTTTATTTTTTCTTCTCCCATCAGTGCCACTACTCAGTGAAGTCCTGCGCCTCGGTGTGCGGGCTCGGCACCGACTACTGCATATGTGTGCCGTCGGACGAGCACGGGCGCATGATCCCCGGCGAGCTGGAGCGCCTCGTCAACTATCACAAGGACAGAGGCAATGTAAGTATAGAAATATCTCCAGCAGTGCTACTAATCAAATCATGTCGCTCAATCGCTTGGACAGGGGCAATGTTAGGCTCGTCGCTCACTGATAAGTCAAGGCGTCGCGGCTCGGTCGCATCGTGGTCTCTGCTTATACTCGAGGCAAGGGATGGATCGCCTCCCTTTTCTATACGTTATTACACACGAAATGACAAAAAAGCAATCAACCTGCGCCTGCAAGTCAACTTGTGAAATCTCCAAACATCATGTTTCATATTTGAAGAACAGCTGGACGGCTCATATACTAAGTATTTTGGAGAATTTAAATAATAAAACGAAATATCTTTTCCGATTAGACGAGACAAATGTCCTTGCTAATTCTTATTCTTCTCCACCAGGTGCCATTCTTCGTGAACGCCACTTCTGGCACCACAGTGCTGGGCGCGTTCGACCCTCTGAACGACATCGCGGACATCTGCCAGAAGCATGACATGTGGATGCATGTGGATGTAAGTATATCGAAGTAAAAGACATTATCACCTCCACAACAGATCATACTTCCAGAACATAGATAATAGACAGAACAAAACAGCCCATTTGCGCACAGTAACATACTCTCGATGCGAAGGAAATCCTAATCCAGAACCCTGCTGAATTGTTACAATGATGGGCGCCGCCATTGTAAGTATGTTACGCTGTCACTTCACAGGCATGATTAACTTACAGACCCGGTCATTAAAATTAAAATGAATCAGTTAAGCTTCTGATTTCGAGATGTGACAATGTTTACACAAAAAAACTGCTGTCAATAAATCATTCACATTTTTATGTAGCCAGTTTTGACTACCTACACTATGTCTGGACAAAATAACAAAAACCAGACTCTAGTTAACATGACGTAAGATTGAAAACTGAGTAATCTAAACAGTTATACAGAAACAGTTACTTCTAATTCAATTGACGCTCTTAACGTGCACGTATTCCTACATCGTTCTCACATACTCGTATATGTATAATCTCAACATGAATGATGTAACTAAGATTTTGTAACAATTATTTGATTGAAAAAAGTGTCCATGGAGTTTGTTGCCCATTCTTCTTCATAGAGATCTACGCTTTGGAATGGGCAACTACAGTACTTTCACAAGTTATTATGCCTTGTGTCTGTGACTGTAGCTTACCCTTCTTTGTTTTTCTGACATTCAAAAGTGCCTGTAATGGTCTAATTGAAATAAATGCTTTTGAGTTTGAGTTTGACTGTAAATTTCTTAACTCCAATCCTCTTTTGATCCCTATGATTTTCTTGATTGCTTGTTGCAATAAAGTGTTCTGTTGCTCGCAGGCTGCTTGGGGAGGCGGTTTACTGTTCTCCAAGAAGTACCGCCATCCTCGTCTTACGGGCGTTGAGAGGTAAGATCATAAAAATATGTTTATAATATCAGTTTAGTTTATTGGTACATAAAAATAAATAAGTGCAAAAAGCAAAACCCGACTTCTGAAAAATTAGGCCCTAAAAAGTATGAAAATATTCTCATTTGAAAATGTTCTGTATGCACCTACAAACCATTCAATATTTTATCGTCTATTAAATAAACAACTTACACTTTTATATATATTTTAATGTATTTAATAAATACTAGCTGTGCCCGCGGCTTTGCTCACGTGAGCGCGTTTTCTTTTGGCATTCAGGGAAAATTACATGGGAACGTGAAGTCGTAGTATATTCCTAACACCCTCTACAAAATGGTGTACCAATATACTGACTTGCAGGAGTAAATATTTATAATGATGTTCAGAGGATACCCGTGATCGTATGCCAATTTGCCCTAAAGTTTATGATCCCTTACTACTGTTAGTATGTATTGTTATTTTAGGGTAAGTAGCACACGGTCACGGCTATCCTCTACGCACTATCCTCACATACGCACTTAAGATCTAAACTGTCTATGGACATTGTATTTTCCCCGGCCGACTTGGGTTCAAAGTCTATTAGTCAATTTTGCACGTCATATCCCTGCGACAAATAAATATTTTTTTCTTTCTTTCAATTTAGAGATTTCAAATTCAGCCACGACAACGCTTTTAAAGATACTCCATAGTTTTCCAGAAACCCTTAATTATACCCTTACACCTGATTACTACCCCACTCAATACAATCCATAAAACGATTCTATCGGAAGGCATACCCCTCATACAGAAGTCGGTTAAAAACAAGCCTACACCCAAACTTCCTTATTATCCCTTATTAATCCGCGGGCTATTAACGTCCATCAATCATGAGTGTTCAGCGCTAAATGCCGGCGGAGTAAGCCGCGCGCTAGGTACCCCCGCGGGGAGACGGGGCCGGGGAGCGGGGAGTGCGGTACGGGTGGTGGGGGAATCTTGCTAAATGCAGCAGATGTAGGCGGTGGAGCGTGTGACACGTAACGGTAGGGGTGGTACAAACGAGTTTTTTGATGAAGTTTTATTGTTATATGTACTGAAGCCTTGTGTACTCGTGAAAGTCTTCCCATAAACGTAAAGTGCGCATTAAAATATGGACCGGAGCTCTTGTCTTATTTATAGCGTTTACTAGAAATATGTGTTCATATTTCAGGTCGTGATTCAGACCATCAAACTAAAACCAAATCAAAACCAAAATCAACAAGATCACGAAAAAAAATCAGTTCTCTCCATACTACTATTCGGATTTCGTTAACAAATTGTTAGCAAAGTCCGATTCAAATACGGAAGTACTATTTTTAGGTTTATGGGTTTAATTTTTTTTGCACAGAACCCTAATCCTTTTTCAAAAATAAAAGTAAGCTTAAGTTACTTCTTATAACATCAGCTATCTGCCAGTAAAAGTCCCGTCAAAATCGATCCAGCGGTTTCGGAGATTAGCCGGACAAAAATTAAAAAAAATGATTTCTTGTTATAAGTACCACATATATAATATACTTTCAGTATAATGCATTATTATGTATATTGAAATATACATAATAATAGCAAAAAGCTGATATTTAGAAGTTACAAACAGACACTTCAATTTTATTTATTTGTATAGATCACATCATCATCAGCCTTTTTAATGTTCCCACTGCTGGGACACAGGCCTCCTCTCTACGAGAGGGAATGGGCTATAATCTACCACGCGGGCCCAGTGCGGCAGTGCGGTATTTGTATAGATAATTTTCCTAAAATAATATCTCAATAACTGGCCTACTTGCCAACCCTACATCCACGTCAAGGATTACGCGTAGCTCGTAGCACTACGTTGCTACGCCGTAGCGCGTAGACGCGTAACCCGTAGCAGGCCGTGAGTTCACATGTCAATCTCGTAGCTCTCAATCCGGGGTAAGCGTTCCAGCTGATCGCTTTGATCGCGGAGTCGACTGAGGAGAGGTGCTGTGTTTATTTACAAATGAAGGTTTTATTTATTATTTATTTAAGGAGGAGCTCGTGGCTGAATAGTAATAGCCGCACGGGTTAATTATCAAGGTTAAGCAGCGCTTGCCAAGGTCGGTCTATGGATGGGTGACCATCAGTACATGCCGAGTTTCTTTCCGTGCCTGGGAAAGCACGTTAAGCCGTTGGTCCCGGCGGTCATTTATAGATCTTTGACAGTCGTTGCAGGTACTCAGTGCCCCGAAAGTTTGACAACTAGGCAGGCAGTAGCTTCATGTCGTGTACTGGTATTCAGCAACATCCGGTTAGACTGGAAGCTGACCCCAACACAGTTGGGCGAAGGCAGATGATGACACGTCATCATCATAGTTGTGGCATGTAACGTCATTTTAGCGTTATATGTATTTTAGCATTATATTTCACTAGAACCCCGGTTGATGGCAATAGCCTATTGCCATCAACTACATGGGACTTAAATATAACTGGCGATATGTGGGTGTACTATTAGGTACAACTCTGCCTAACCCTACGGAGATTACAGGCATGATGTTATGTTATGTTAATAAACTCCGGACCTTACTCCTATTTAGCCGGCAAAATTCTACAAAAACTTCGCCAAAAAAGAAAATAATTAGCGCTGCCATTCTCCCAACAAAGCTAAAAAAGAACAATCCCTCTCGCCCTCTCTTCAGAAGCGGTGCTATTAAACTTCTTTTAAGATTAATTAAAACTCTCCCTCTACAGAGGGTATACGGTCCTTTCAAAAATTATTTTACCTCCACCCTTGGATCGCTGACAAACTCTAGGTTGCTATCAGTGACAGGTCTGACAAAATGATTGTGATCTTTATAATAGTGCTCTTAAGGTTGCTATTAGACTGCAGTTGTCTGAGGTTAACAAATGCGTAAGGACTGTAAGTATAGTCTGTGCGTAACAAAAAACAAAAAGTGTTCGTACACACGTCTGCACTTGCGCGCTGCTCATTTATCAACAGAGAGTGTTTTAAGTCGGAGTGCTGTTACACCGTCGCGTATATAAAAGAGAAATTTAACGAAGTGCGACTGCTGAGCTTGAGGTCCTGGGTTCGATTCCCAGATCGGGCAAAGTGCTATTGAGTTTTTCCATCAGGGATTTCTCAGTAGCAGCCACGGAGTCTGGATTTGTGCCCGGTTGATGGCAATAGACTCGCCCCCTATTATTACATGGGACTTAAACATAACTGGCGAAATGTGGGTGTACTATTAGGTACACCTCTGCCTAGCCCTACGGGGATTACAGGCGTGATTTTATGTTTGTGTTATGTTATTGAACGACGCGAAATCGGCTTCAGTCGATCACATTTATCTAATTTCGTTCGGTACGGTGTCAAGTCACGTCGACCTAGTGGCGGTACTGTCATACAAGTCTAAATGCTTGGCTTGCACTTACAACCTACTGCTCTTCATAATGTTAGGGTTTCTGAACACTCTGTTTGTGTTTTGGGCCCCTAGGCACGCCACTGCGAGACCTAACACTAACGAGGCCAATGCAGTCTTGTTCGCTTTTATTGCGTAGATATAAATTTCTTTCGCATCGGGTCAGGGTGTACTGTGTATGATACTTCATTTAAAGGGGATTTGATGCACGATGTACGATGATGATGATGTAGTCAATTCAAAGTACCATCGACTCGTAAAGTAGAAGACGAAACTATGTCATTCAAATAAAAAAAAAATAGCGTCTTACAAACGCAGTGTAGAAAAAGCACATTCAATTTTGAATGTATATTATTAAAGTTAAATTTAGCTTTATCGATAAAGTATACACACACAAACAATACAAGAAACACAAAAAAAAACGCGTAACATATAAATACAAAAACGTAAACCTTGTGTCCCTTTCAAATTACACTTCGGTGTAAAAGCAGCCGCATGCGACCCCCCAAAGCTGTAAACACAGAGGATTATCCCGCAGCCCCGCCAGAGTGCGCCACTCGCGCCACTACAGCAGTGTGTGACTGTGTCAATATGATACGTAGTGTTTAACTTTGTGCTTACGTTGCTGCGAGCTCATGAATTTTAAGTTATATCTGTTTTGCATTACTTAGGTAAATTTTACTACAAGGTAAAATTTACTACAAGACGTCACACGACGCCTGTCGTGTGACGTCTTGTAGTAAATTTGATTATTGTAGGTAAAAAAGGAGTCTGATATCCACAGCATTAGGCAACACGATACCCCGTGGTAAGACTCGTAGTCAAACTTTCGGGCATCTGACTGTTAACATTCGCCGAAACCAAAAGCTTATCGTTCTTCTCGGGGCTCGGGGGGGTCTTGGTATGCTATATGGGCGACTTTGGCAAGCTTACCCTTAAGAATCGAACTTTGTCGCTGTTGCTGAGTTGCTAAGAGTCTCCTCTCGTGCCAGTATGCCCTATACGTGTGCCCCATTGTGTTGTAACAAGGTGAGCCAGCAAATGGCCAGTAACTCGTCGACCAGTCATCAAAAACTTTTGTCTTATTCATCAGCTTTATTGTAGTGTAGTTGTATTTATGTAGGCCAAACTGATTGATGTGTCACTCGAAGACACTTCAGTATCGCTATTCGAGATAGCACTTTCGAGCCATTATTATAAGTTAATAAAAAATCAAGATTCATTTAAATAAAACAAATGCAAAGTGTGACTTCACAAAAACACAATGACCGCAAAAAAATAATCTTTAAATCATAATCCACAACAGTTTTCTAGCTCATCACACAATGCCCCTATCTACCCTATTCTCCTACCCTCCCCACAGCGCGAATCAATTCCCCACAAGCAAATAGAAGGGGTAGCATCAGCGTTGATTCACAATTGATTACGGCATTATGCAAATTGCCTGATGTCACCCCGGGCTAGCTGAGTAACGACCTTGGGTTTGTCAACATTCAACATTGAATTTGAGATTTAATTTCCATAATAATTGTGAGAATTTTTTTGAAGGTAGATTAGAGGGACTCGTTGCTAAATAATAACAACCACAGGGGTCCATTTTCAAGGTTAAGGCAGTGCGTGCCTAGGTTAGCCCGTGAATGGGTGACCATCTATTACATTCTGAGTTTCCTCCGTGCCTCAGAAAGCTCGTTAAGCTGTTAACCTCGGGTGGAATTTGTAAAGTTTCGGGTATTTAGAAGCCCGAAAGTTCTGACAACCAGCATTATCGAAGGGTATCGTATTACCCAGTTTCTGGGTTGTGGAGATCAGAAAGTTAGTCGCTGCAGCCGTCTAGACTGGAAGTCGACCCTAACATAGGAAAAGGCAGGCAGATAATAATCAGTTCTATAACCGAGTATTTTGTTTGTCCTCAGGGCCGACTCCGTGACGTGGAACCCTCACAAGCTGATGGGCACCCTGCTGCAATGCTCCACCGTACACTTCAAGTATGAGGTGAGTACTCAAATCCTATAGCTTCTAAGTTCTTTCTAGCTAGTACTGAAGCCTTACCGGTACTTGCAGGTGAACTTCCAGTCGATCTTGAAGTGCAGCGACGTGCTGCAATGTACTTTTAAGCACGAGAGAGCGCGGACGCAAACTTTTTAGCCCAACGTGACCGTGCTGTACTGCCCAATTATTTACTTTCAAGCTGGCTGCCTCGCCAAATTGTCAATGTTCTACATCTGACTGCGAATATGATCAATCTGCACATCATTTTCATGTGCAGTCTTTGGCAGATGAACGCAATATTATGTTGGATAGTGTACAGGTTATATAGTGGGATGTACCAAAATTGGTATATCTAAGCCATTACTTCCATTTGTTTCTCCATCGTCGTTGTCACAACGTGCGTGCCACTTACTTGAGCTGTACTTTGTAAGAAAACCGTTTTATTTCGGTATGCGTTCAGTCCAAGTCTTGCCTATGGGAAATTTTACGTCGCCTTTTATCCATTACAAAACGCAGCCATAAAGAGATTCCGATTTATAGGTAATATTAAAGGTAAATCATCGTCAATGTAATTGTCAAATAAAAACTTGCTGTCCTCATAGAAACTCGTATCGTTATGGCAGACAATAGTAAAAGATGAGCAATTATTTGCAGACGCGCAGTAAACGTCTGCGTGTAATGGCAGTGTAAGTGGTGTGTGTGCGGGGCTCAATGTTATAGCAGGGTGAATGTGATTTATGAGTGTGGAGCGATCACAAGTTTGCATTATTTGATAAAAGTTTTAGACCAGTTATTATTTTTAATCCAAAAGTTCTATTTTTAATATAGAACTTTTGGGAAAAAAAATAGGATTTCAGAAAATAAAAAATAATAAAAATGGAAAACATACAAATAAATAAAACAAATCACTACAACACATTATAAAACAAAGTCCTCCGCCGCGTAAGTGTCTGTTTTTAATATCAAAATAACCACTTTTTACTGAATACATATTATGAAACAAAAACACATTTTTTTCCATTTTTATCTGTCTCTCTGTTTGTTCCGGATAATCTTCGAAACGGCTGGAACGATTTTGACGAGACTACTTTACTGGCCGATAGCTGATGTCATAAGGAGTAACTTAGGAGACTTATTTTAGAATAAAAATTAGCGTTCAGTGCAAAAAAAAATAAACCCTTGAAATCGGTAACAAAAGTCGGTGACTTTTGTTTGATTCATTCAGTTTTTTTGTCACCGACTTCTGAAGATAAAGTTATTTTTCACATTTTTGTGTTTTTGAAGTCGGTTTTAGTTTTTGCAAAAAAGTTTTTTTGACTTGATAACCTCCTCCTTTTTTTAAGTCGGTTAAAAAGGGAAGTAACGTTTTATTTATAATAATTTCACGCGAACGAAGGTCGCGGGAACCAGTATTATTAAGTAAGATAGTACTGATAGAAGGATTAATATCGTAAAAATTATCCGTCTGATCAACAATTTTCTGACTCCAGAAAGCAGGATTGTTCGAACATTAGACTCCTGATATTAATATTCGCAAAGTAGCTAATATGAAAAGCCACTTGCTAACAGAACAAATATCGAAATTCCTGACCATTTCCGACTTTATTTAAACAATTCCAACCTTATAGCCCTGTTACAAAGCCCAATTTCTGTTACACAACAAGCCAGTAATTCTTAACAAAATATAATAGTAACAGCACAAAGGATGTTGAGATATTCCAGAAAGGAAATAAGGTTGGTTTTCATCTGTAGCGGAGATAAGGGTAGCCCCAAATTGGCAACATATGCTGGCAAGTGTCGCAAAGAGGAATTTAATTAAATGTACCACGTTCTTGACAGGGTAGGGAGTCTAGGGAGGTGAACGTGATTCCGGTATATCGATAAAATTCAAATTGACGGGATCATTGAGCGCTAAGTAGGCGATAGTCAGTTCTACCGCAGACAATGTGCATTAACCAATCGATGAAAAACAACATGACAACCAATGGACAGGGTTCATTTCAGTGCAGCCGTCATTTCTGTCCGGCCGGCAGTAGACCCTTGTCTGCTCAGCGGCTTGTGGTATGCTGTAGAATGTTTAAAGTGTTTACAAAGCATTTGGGACAGCACTTTATTTTGGTGGCATTAATTAAATTGAAGCCCAGGCTTAGCATGTCATTATTGGATCGCAATAAATTTCATCTGAAAAGAAAGAAAACTAACAGCCACAGACTGCTTGCAGTACCAGGGCATAAAATGACACATCCAATTTTCAGTCACAAATACCTATGTAACATTATATATCTATAGGATAAAAAACCGGTCAAGTGCGAGTCGTACTCGCACATGAAGGGTTCCGGTTCCGTACCATCGTAGTGGGGGAGCCGACTTTCATTTGTTCTGTGAAAATTTCAACTGTCTACCTGTTACGGATCATGAGATACAGCCCGCCGACAGACAGACGAACGGACAGAACCCTAAAAATAGATGGGAAAATATATTCATAACACCAGCTCAGTGATCACCAGATAAGTGGAAATTAAGTTTTTCCTATTCCTCCGCTATTCTATTCTGATTAGTTTCGTGGCGGGATCTAAGAATTGTGTCTTTGGGACTTCGTCAAGCTTAATTGTCTCGGCGCTTTTCTGGTGGTCGCCACTGTTGATTCTGGCTTTCAGAAGTTACAGTGATTTGGGAATATCCTGGTGGTTTTGTCCCAAAAAAATCTTCAGCTTACAGCTGCTTTTACTATATTTGAATAAAAGAACGACTATATCGACATCGACACAGTCCCACCCCTAACCTCAAACATGGAGTGTAGGCGGGGTCCACAGGAATTTATCATGAAGCATATTGTTCTGACGGGCTACAACCATTTATAAGCCAAATTATTTGGCTTACTTTAATGGAATAAGGTCTACGGTCGCTTGGCATATTCAGTATATAGTTAGTTATTTGTTTGTAGAGTAAGATGCGTGTCTCGTTGTATTAGTTGTCGCAAGCTCTAACGCCGGGCAAGAGTTCTTGAGTTCGAATCTCATGTCGGGCAAACATTAATTGGGTTTTTCTAGTCAACGCCAAAAACTCATAACGAATACAGATGATTAGGAGGTGAACGGCTGCTGATAGCGAAGTAATTGGCAGTTATGGAGTATTTTGGTTTATTAAAATGATCATCTATCCGATGACCTGGTGAAGGTTGCAGGAATCTGCTGGATGCGAGACGCACGGGATCGGTCAATATAGCCACACTTGGGGGAGGCCTATGACCAGCAGTGGACGTCTTTCGGCTTAAATGATGATACCAATCCATCTCGTCTGAGGAATCTCTTAATTTAGTTTACTTTGATCGTGTATCATTTAGACAGCTATGATTTAGCAGAAGCTGGCTGAGACATCTGATAATACCTAAATCTTTGCAGAGTCCATATACATGCAGGTAGGTACACCAATACACCGCAAACACTACCCCATAACTCGAGTAGGGGTGTGTCTATTTAGCATATAAATCCACAGACAAACAGCTGTGCGCCACAGATAGCGAATCTACATAATGCTCTACAAACTCTATGGTTCTGTTCATACACAGATTGAGGAGTTTAACTTGTGTTATTTTGAATTTGTTAACGGGTTTCAAAGGAGGAGTGTGTTTTGAATGATAAGACTGTAATTTTAATTGAAAATGTGGAATCTTATCAACTATTAAATGATCGAAATACATTGACTATGATTTTGATTAAGTTCCTAGTTGCTGAGCGCAGGGTCATCCCAAGCGGTGTTATTGTGCAATAAAAAGCAACAAGGTGGTCCTTCAAATACAGGGGTATTAATAAAAGCATTAAATCGATGAAGAAACATAACATAACATCACGCCTGTAATCCCCGAAGGGTCCCACATTTCGACAGTTATATTTTACGTCCTATCTAATAGGGGGCGAACAACCACCTACAAATCCAGACTCCGTGGCTGCTACTGAGAAATTCCTGATGGAAAAATCCAATAACACTTGACCGACCCGGGAACCGAACCCAGAACCTCACGCTCAACAGCTTGCGACCACTCGGCAGTACGATGAAGAATAAATTATGTTGAAACGTCCTATAGAAACAAAACTCGAGGATATAAATATATGCTAAGCTACACTAGTGGTGCACAATGGCCCACTCCTCCCCTCCCCTCCTTCCCCTCACGGAGGCCTGTGTCATGTACCAGCAGTGGGAGTGGGAACATTTTGGGCTGATACCTTAATCATCATCGTCATGAACAGCCTTGTTCTACGCACCGCTGAGTGTACGCTTCCTTTTATATTTCATATTATGTAATTTTTGTTCTCAAACCTCGTTCTCTCTCCAGGGTATCCTCCTGAACTGCAACGCGATGTCAGCTGAGTATCTCTTCATGACTGACAAGATCTACGATCCCAAGTACGACACCGGGGATAAGGTCATCCAGTGCGGCAGACACAACGACATCTTCAAGCTGTGGCTGCAGTGGCGCGGCAAGGTATGTCCTGATAGATTACAGCCTACAGGCTACACGCAACCTAACAGACAAACCGTTTCATCTTTTGCATTTCAAAAGTTATGGACGACAGCCCAGCTAGGAAGTAATGCACAGGTTCGCTCACACAGATTTGGGCGTACCATATTGCAGAATCGCTCCATCATCAGTTTCTTACAATTTGTATAAACTTTTGCAATGAAGCAGCAACTAACATTATTTGAATGTAACTTCAGGTTAGTAACTAACAGAAGACGGTGGTCACTGCCGAGGTTAGATGCTGCAGTTAGTTATCTACTGGTTGACCCGTGGTTTGGCCAGGGCGCCTAACCCAACATTGTAAAAATATTAAATACTAGCTGATGCCCACGACTTATGAGATAAAAAAGATAGCCTATGTCCTTCCCGATATAATCTATCTCCTTGCCAAATTTCATTACGATCCGATCAACCGTGTAGTCGTCAAAAGGTAACAAATAAACAAACAGAATTACTTTCGCATTTATAATATAAATATAAATATAATGAGTATGGATAAGTAAGGATTTTAGTTAGATTACTCTACTTTTATTGTGTCGGCAACTAGAATGATTTCCTAAAAAAAGTTGTCACAAAAATAGGTTTCATTAAAATAAATCGTTACGCTTGAATTTGTAATACTTATAACTTAAACATAACTGGCGAAATGTAACCCTACGGGGATCACAGGCGTGATGTTATGTTCTGTTACTTATAACTTGTGAGTGCGTATTTTACAATTTGTTAACACCTTCCTACTTACTAATTGTTATCATTGTATCCTAACCCCTACCCTCGTCCCAGGGCACCTCCGGCTTCGAGCGCCACATGGACCGTCTGATGGAGCTGGCGGAGTACCAGGTGCGCCGCATCAAGGAGCAGCCTGACAAGTTCCACCTCATTCTGGAGCCTGAGATGGTGAACGTCTCGTTCTGGTACCTGCCCAAGCAGCTGCGCGGTTTGCCGCATGACGCACATAAGGAGATCAAGTTGGGGAAGGTGGGTTGATGGAGATTTTAATGTTAAGTTAATTTTATTATATCTACAAGATTTAATTAGCTAGCTGAACTTTGCGACGGGTCTATTCAAGTTACTAAACTAGCAACGTTTGTTCATCTCAAAAAAATAAATTATCAAAACTTTTTTTTATTGTCGTGTATTGTCGTGTTTCGATATCTGCGCGGATTTACTAACTAGGTAATTTAATTTGATCTTTTAGATTAAATAAATAAAGAGTAACAAAGTTCAAGATTGCTCGATTTAATAATGTTTCACCAGATGTGTTTGGGATTGTGACTGTGAAACAATAATTACCTAATCATGAATTAGTCTTCATTTGCAAGTATTGTTGTTTCAACACGTCTAGCGCCATCTAGTAACTAATAGCGCAACTTCAAATTTCAGGTGTGCGCCAAACTGAAGGGCAAAATGATGCAGTCGGGAACCTTGATGGTCGGCTACCAGCCCGACGACCGTCGCCCGAACTTCTTCCGCAGCATCATCTCGTCTGCAGCCGTCAACGAGAAGGATGTGGACTTCATGCTAGCGGAGATGGACCGTCTCGGCCAGGACATCATCGTTGAATAAAGCTTTAAATGAATCGGGCGACGGCGGAGAGATTTTATTTAGTTTTGGACGGGAAATTGTGGAGGGGTGTCCGTATGTCTGTTTAATAGTTTTCTGGAGATTTTTGAAATAATTCTAGGTGTTAAATGTGACTTTGAAATATTCTCTGGATTCCCTTTTAAGTCTACGTGTTTATCAATGTACATTACAACGATGTGGTTTTGGTTAAGAAATTTTCGCCGCCGTCGCCTTTACCAAATATTATGTAATTTAAAACATTTTCTTATGTTACATACATATATCAAAAGATCTAGTGATTTATTTGACTAGTTGTTATCTGCTGTAAAAATGCATAGCAATCTTACGTGTGCCACGGAGTATAAAATAATCACTCATTAAAATAAAAACTTTTTAACTACAAGCTTCACTATCGCCATCTATTGAGGAGTAGCTAAACTAAGTTTCATGTAATTTAACTAAAATTGAGTATTTTGTTGTCGAATTGGAAAGTTTTACAAAACAATGGAATTGATTGGTTTTTGAATGAATTTATAAATTGGCCGAGTGTGTCTTGTTCGTTCGAATAAGTAATTTAAAACTTTTAGCTAATTTTAGAACAATTTTAGGACTTCTGATTTTTATTAGCATGTCGACGAGTCTCAACAAATAAATCAGTATAGAAATTAGTTATTCTAGTAAAATCAACAACGACACATTTTTTACGTTTTAAACATTTAATAGTTACATCCCCGCTTTTTCTCTTACGAATCTTCGTAATATTTGACGTGACTTTTCGAACAAGATTAATATATATTTAGGATAAATCTGAACAGAACACTTGAACATTTCTCGAGAATTCCATTAATACAATTTTTAAGAATAAACGTGATTCTCTTCATCTCTTCTTAGCGGTCCACTGTATTCCCTAAACGTTAAATAATTCTAAAAAATAGGATGATTTTAAGAGAATGTAACGAGCCACATCTACGTTAAAATAAATATCATACCTATTTATTAAATGTTGGTCCCTTCACATAAATATTTATACATATATCATATATTTAAATATTGACATTGAAAATGTATTTTCAAATAGTTTTAAAGTAGGGTTAAACCAAAAAAAAATGAGATTACAAAGCTCAAATTGTCTAGGTGGTTAGTTGACTGTGTGTAGTCATTTCTGTTGAATATTTTGGCAATGTTGTTGAAAAAATGTTTGTTTAGATTGTGTCAGAGGGTGAGTGTGTGTGCAAAAGATGATATATGTGTGTACGTGTTTAATGTGTAAATGACTTGGATGAAATAATATTTGTAGCGATAGTAATAATTTAAACGTCTCTTTAGGCATAAAAACTAAATTAATAGTAATGTAAAGTACTTTAGTAGTATAGCAAGACATAACATCGACACGAAAGCAGTAAAATGAATGATCTGGAAGAAAATACCTATCAATGGTTGATAACTAGAATTAAGCGACTGTTTGCTTGGAGAGGTTTACATTTATTTTCAATACACTTCCTCGAAAATTGGCTCACTACGATTAGGTTCAACATGATATATATCTCACACACGTGAGTTTCTTTTTGCATTTATCACAACGCGCAAAAATAATACTACAACGAATACTTATAGGTACTAAGTCCAAATTGGTTCAATTCCTACAGTCGTGGTGATTGTTTTTTTTTTTTTAAATCGCGTCAAAGAGATATAATGCGTCTTTACGGCGTACTTATATTTTGAATATTTAAATTGTGTTTATATAAAAATATCATAAATAAGATTATTTCAAAAAATATATTAACTTTTATGAAAAATTTAACATTTATTTGTGTTCTAAATTCAAAAATATTTTAATTTTCAATTTTTCTCCGTTACTTCTTCTTCAACCTGGGGAAAGCAGAGCGCGGAAAAAAACTCAAATCAAATCAAAGTTTCCTAATAATTCATAATTATAAGTATATTATTTCTTCGAAAGTGTATTGAAAAACGTCGTTTGATACACTTGGGCATTTGTTACTGCAGTTCTCGGCTCCAAGATAACCTCGCCTGCGGCTCGAGTTTGAATGCCGCCTCGAATGCAATAACAAAGTTTCCCCACTTATATCAAAATGTACTATTTCTGCTGACTATATAAATATTTAGATTATTTATAACGCGATTATGTACAACGTGAATGATACCTGCATTATAAAAAATATATATATTTTTAATTTATTCAAACTATTATTCTATATCATTCACGTTGTATAAAAATATATCATAAGTATAAA
This sequence comes from Lycophotia porphyrea, assembly GCA_950005105.1. Taxonomy (NCBI): domain Eukaryota; kingdom Metazoa; phylum Arthropoda; class Insecta; order Lepidoptera; family Noctuidae; genus Lycophotia; species Lycophotia porphyrea. Next base: position 441,871 of record OX465410.1, on the reverse strand, counting down.
TAAATATATATTGATTGATATCAAAATCACATTATACAAAGCATATCTCCCGTTTTGCCAATTAAAGAGTATTGTTAAATTTTTATATGTTGTAAAAACGCATTGTAGTTTACAGCTTTTCGGTGCTTATTTACAAAATAAAATATTTTAATTTACAGCCAAAGGCACGTCTTGGAGACATTAAAAATTTAAAATAAACTATTAGCGCCATCTTGTGACGAGTAGATAATGTTATTTTTTTTGACAAAAGATGGCGCTGCGTTATTAAGTAATGTTAGGACGAATAATTTCATGTGTAATATTGCAATAAAATATATTTATTTATTTAATCGATGTTATATCTGTGTCTCAATGTTCAGATATAAGTTAGGATAGGTGTAGTTACTGCATTATTATTAAATTTAATATACTTGTCGGCATTTTTTTTTTTTTTTACTTAAATAAATATTTATCAATCTTTTTGGAATCATTCTGTTAGTACCTATACTAATCTATTTACAATTTGTAATCTGTCCATCATTTATTATTGGTACTTGGTTTGGATGATAATATTGACGTTTATTTGATCTTGCAGTTACTAAGTACATAATAAGTATGTAAATATACGAAAAATACGATGTGACGATGACAATAGGAAGAGTAGAATAGTTTGTGACGGAGAAAGTATCTCGAGGGCGGGTTAAAGTTAATAGGTGTCGTGTTCGTGGTAATATTAAATATAATGTTAGTTAGTTTCTGGAAAAAAATGTTTTGAGTTCGCACTCTAGCGGCCAATAGCAGAAATTATTAAAAAAAATACTTAATTCGGAAATAAAATGACACTATCAGTCAAATTAAAATATTAATAATGTGTAAATATGTAGCGTGTAAGTATCATTAGCTGGGCTAATTGTGCTTCTAATGCATTTTTTAGTTTAAAGTAATATTTATGATTATATTGCTCGTAGAATCTATATTCTAATACTCGACAACAGATGACAGTACGCTAGCAGAGTAGTTCTTTTTTCTACTGATAGGTGTCACTATAACAATTGAATCGCAGTGCTTCCAAATTGCTTAGTTTGTAAGTACACACATAATTAATATATAGGAAATATATTTTCAGTGTCAAAATAATATAAATTATAGTTTCAAAGTCTTCCAAAATTGTCTTCCATTTTTAAGAATATTGTGATCATTTTCTTTAAATGATATGTATGAATATTTATTTAATAGATAAAATAGTATTTATTATATACTAGTGTTTCGAAAGGTTTAGCATTTAGACGCAATATACTGTTCACTTTTTGATCACTTATAATGTGAGACAAAATTAGTAAAACTATCCTATTATTGTTGCTATATGTAAAAATCTGTATAACCAAATAAATGGTATTGTTGTTAGTTTTTTGTAGTTTTATTACAATTATCCCTTTGGTAAGAAAAGAGCTCCTGGGAGACATGGGCCTTCCCGAATTTCTACCAGGAATTTTTCTTTGCCTCCTCAGACCAAATAAATAACCAAGACATAGCACTGCGAACAAAAAAATGAAGCATGCGCGAAACCACGCCTCGCTCTGTGCATGCACGCTCACACGCACACATTTACAACAAACTACAATTAAACTACGCTCAAAAACTAAGCTCACAGTACACACATGTTTAATAAACCGGCTTCACTTCACTGTTGACAGTGCTATGTCTTAGTTTTTTATTTGGTCTGAGTTTGCCTCTAACCTTCTGGAAAAACACTAATGAAATTCACTTATTTAAGTCAGACACAACGATCCGTAATTTTGTTAATAGGTACACCTGAAAATAATTTTAGTCGTCAAAGAATCAATACCTACTTACCAGTCACCACACAATATACAGTGATCTACATAACACATAAAACTAGTTCATTTTGATATAAGTGGGGCAACGGCAAGTACTTATAACAAAAACACATTTTTTCCCATTTTTGTCTGTCTCTTTGTTTGTTCCGGCTAATCTCCGAAACGGCTGGACCGATTTTGACAGGACTTTTACTGGTAGATAGTTGAGTTACTAAAGCTACTTCTATTCTAGAATAAGAATTAGGGTTCCCTGCAAAGAAAAAATAACCCTTGAAATTGTTAACAAAATTCGATTCAAAATGGGAAGTAACATTTTTTTTATTTTAAATTTCACGCGAACGAATGCAATTACATTTATATAAAATTCAGGTTTTATACTATAACTTAAGTATAATTCATTATAATTTAAGGGTGTCTGACAGGGGATTGCAACTGTACCAAGTGTTTAACAATGGACGAGGTGGTTTGTTGAAAGTTTCACTACGGAACTGTCAGAACGATTCCACTCTAGAATGTTCTACTATAGAAATGGCTAGACCCTGATTATTAGATTCCAGTTTTGATTATATTCCACTATGGAACCCTGAGGAACGTTCCTCAAAGTTGCGGAACCTTCTAGAAGGATCAGTCTGATTTTGGCTACACAACGAAGCGAATCGAAGTGAATAGTGTATTTGTGATTAAGTTTTAAGTGTTTTGTAATTATAGTTATTTCGTGTATCCTTTAACTACCTCGTAACAATACTTTAACGAATCTGAGGAGCAATTTGATACACCTTTACTACCGGTTACATTTCAAAGCAACCGTGATCCAAACGGTTCAGTCGGGGATCGTTCATACCTGTATTAGGGATATACCTACACAGATAAACATTCAGGTTTTATAAAATAACGAAGGTCTGATCGTCGCGGGCTCTTGGACTATAGAGGATTATTTAGGACCTCAAGTTTCAAAAATATATTTTTATATTCATACATAAATATATTTTTTAACTTTAACATCCCCATACATTGAAAGTATTGCAAATTATACGCTGTTTTTAATTCTGATTTGTACCAGTTTTTCTTAAAATGGACCAACAATTATCTGCTAACTTTTTTATCCCAGAAACCTTGGTGCTGTTTCCCAAAACCCTTATAATTATGGTGCAAACGAACATCATGTTTATCATTCAAGATTCCACGGAAATAACTTTGTTGCGAGTGTGGAAAATGATTTATTACGTGTGTTTTAGCTTTTCAGGTGAAGATAATATGTGGGTGTAGTCTTTATAGTGTAAAGGTGCATTCAAACCGATGTAACATTTTGTGATTCATTGTTGCCCACCAACACCTAAAAGCGTTGCTCAACAAAATAACATCAGTGTAAGGAAAGTTATGAAAAAGTAAACATACAAAACTCGATTTTTAATAAGTTTTATTTCAAAACAAAAATAATAATAATTATGCTATATATTGCACGTGACTCGCTAGTCTAGATACATTCTTTTGAGCAAAACCCATTTTCACTTAATTTTACACAATTCTGTCGTATTAAACTGTCGGTGTGCAGTGGATTAAACAAAAAGATAATTGAACCTTGTATCTACTATCGAAGCTGGCATAGTCACCTAATCGGAATAGTGAACTGGTATATATGGGTCGGGGACATCACCCATCACATGGGACTTGAAAAACATGACACACAACTGGCGAAATGTGCGTGTAATATAAGGTACACCTCTGCCTAACATTTCAGTTATAACAGCCGTGCTTTTATAATGTTAAGACACTTACACAAAGGACTGTCCTGGGATATCTCTACAGTGCCATGTTGCCAAGCAATGAGATCTACAATTCAAATATCAAGGTACTTTTCAGAAAATTCAAAATAGGGATGACTATGCCAATTCGGTTCTGTAATACCGTTTAACTTTAAAACTGCTAATTTAGAAACTTTATGGAGAATATAAATAGAGTTATTTTGATAATACTTATATTGACAGTCAATTATTTCGACTACATAGATGCCTGTTCTATGGAATATTCACCACAAAGATTCTATATATTGATCTTATAACTCGTTACAGGGAAATCTTTTTTAGAAAGGGACATTTTATTTGTTACAGTTCGAAAATATAAATCTTTACTATTGATACATGAATATGAAAATCTCTTTCAAAGATATTTTAAAATTTGCACTATGAATATAAAACATCTGATATTGAAACAATAAAATTCCATTCTCTAGCAAAAAGTTATAAGACCCTAATTAGATATTTGTTAGCATCGTTCATTACTAAAGTCAACTTTAGTTAAGATGTAAAACGACAAATATAATTTTTCAAAAGCTGGTTTCTTTTGATTTGAAAATACCAAAAGAAATCAGCGTTTGAAAACTATCAACCAAATACAAAAAACATCAAATTTAGTAAGGCATGCTACACACGTCCGGGTCCGTCTTACTCGGCAGAGCTGAGCACAAAGATATACATTAGATGTTGCCGGCCTGTGCCGTATTAGGCGACCCAAACATATGTGCACTCATAAGATTCAAACAAGAATTACGTCCGAAAAATTTCGTTCTACTTTAAAAGAAAAAAAAATGCATAGGCAAAATCTTCGGACGATATTTCTTGTCTTTAAAAGATGCTTTGGAAACTATTTTGAAATTGGGTTTTGTAAAATAAAGTTATTTCAATCAATCAGGCGGCCCAGAGTGCAATATCGTGACAAGATAATTTCTGGATTTTTACCAGTCGTTACAGATAGTCAGAGGCCCAAAAGTCTGACAACCAGTCATGCCAAGGGTTATCATATTATCCAGTACTCTCGCTCCATGTAAGATACTGGTATTCATCTGCATCCGGTTAAACTGAAAACCCACCCCAACATAGTTGGCGGAAGACACGGCAGATGATGAGGATACTATGCCATAAAATTTGTCGTAAACCTGGACATAATTCAGTGCCACGGTAATGCTCTCAAAGCCGCTGGTCCCTTCCTAACTGGGAATTAATAACTACCACAATGGGTATTCCTTTGCAACGATGTTAGTGATTATAAAACTGTTTTTAAATCATTTCCTTTGAAAATCAGAATTTTAAGTTAAATAATTTCTTTTTTTTTGTCATTTTAAGATCTATTTTAGTATATCATAGAATCTTGCAAAAGTTAGGTTAAACTTAAAAAAAAATTGTTAAAAATTAATTTTTTTTTATTAATTCGTCAAAAATATTTTCATTTTAGAATCGAAGCCCGTTATAATCACTAACAGGATCGCTTTACAATCACAGACGCCTTCACTCACACAATAACATGATTTTATCAACAAAAAATGCAATATAATCAAAAAGGCTCAGTATATAAACTAGTACAAAAAGATCTTTCACGCCCACTGCTGGGCATAACATTGTTTGGGGCAAGGTGACCAACATTACCCCATCAAACAAAAAAAGACGACCATAGACTATTTCAATCTACATAAAATACTTTTTTTATGTCTACAGATATGATTTAGACTTACAAAGTCTGGATATTTTTGAAGGCATGGCAAGAATATTGTGGGGGTAAATATGGTCAGATCGCCCAGAAACAAAGCAAACAATATAATAGTTGCCCACGAATCTCACATTTAAAACAATAATGCATATTGCAATATGCTTTTTATTTGCAAATTTTTAGTAACACATATGTAAGTTGTGATAGTCTTATACAGGCGTATCAGATTATATAGTTACCAGGTTGTGGAGATCAGGTAGGCATGCTCCATGTAATATACTGGTATTCAGCTGCAATCGGTCAGACTGGAAGCTGACCCCAACATAGTTGGGAAAAGGCAGATGATAATCAAGACTGTATATTACAAATATGTTACCAAAAAAATGTTTCATTTTCAACAAATTACTGGAACATTCTTTAAGAAAATCGTAACTGCACAAAAATGCTTTTCAAATTCATCATTTGAACTTCATAACATTATTTTCGAGAAAATAACCACTGAATTCTGTTTTGGTGTTAAATTACACTGTTACTATTATACATGTTATGCCTATAAGAGTTACTACACAATAATATGTTTAGGTCGGCAATATTCGGCACCCGCTATACGTTCGATACAGAGCCACTCGGCACAGTTAGCTTGTGCCGACTTGCCGAACCGAAGCGAACATGATTCAGTGATGGTAAATGACGATCAGTTTATCGATGGGGACTACCCAAATCGAATAAAAATATGTGCGGACTACCGCACATATTTTTAGGTAGTTCGACTTGGTTGATAAAAAAAAAATACTGCGAAATCAATTTTTCAACCCGAAATGTGTGTAACAGTTTGTAACTCCTTATAGGCATGTGTATTACATGCTTATTTACTATGTAAAAATAATATCTTACAACATTGTGTTGACATTTTTATAATGTGGGTTGCAGATATAAAGGTTATGAACACAGAAATTATTACTGAATGTTCTATGATATTCAATTTATTTGTAGCTTAAATGCTTAGTAAGATGCCATTATTGACTTGAAGTTATCCATCTAAGCTCGATGACACGCGATTAGTGCGTGATTTAGTACCTTGAAACATGTAAATAGCCAATCGGCTAACAGCTTAACTGGTTGTTCACATATGACAAAGTTACTAAATTCGAGTAACACAATGGAAACTTGTAAACACATAGTATGAGATTCCTCATTTTAACTTGAAGTGTTTTTAAAGCAGTAGGAATAAACCAGTTTGTACTTTTTCAAGAAACAAACCGATTTTTCTTTTATTATTCTAATATAATAATAATATAAGTGAGATTCTCCCACCGCCCTCTATTCAGAATCACATGCTTACAAACCAAGACTAAAAGACAGGATATATATTTAACAGATACATTTTTACACATGGCAACACCAATAATCTGTGTTGCCAGTAAATTATTTGGCATTGTATAGTAAAAATATTTAGAAGATTTTTTTTCAATACTTTTTTTTCAAGTTCTGTTTTTTTTTCGTCGAATCTGGCAACACGTTATAAGTGTTGCCATTTGTGAAAACTGGCAGTCGACGGACCAATCATACGAATAACCGACTGTCATAAATAATGCCTTTCATGCTGAAATATACATATTATATCATTGCGCTCCGTTCGTAGGGACGTGAGTAGGGAACTAAAAATATTTCATTTATATTATTATTTGGACTATTGTCGTGTTGCGCCAAAAATACCAATATTGTAACATAAGCTTCCCGAAAACAGATAAATATTTATATGTCTATGATAGATGATTTTGACATCCTTTTAAACAGGCGAAGAGTCGCTCCATGTAAAATTCTGATAGCTACATGGGCCAACCACAACGTAGTCGGTGAAAAGACTAGTAAATAAGTTATATAAATATATAGACTAGAGTCTAACATTTTAGTAACTTGATATATATTTCGTTACTACCCCCAACACGCCCTATTCAAACGTAACTAATAGAAATATGTCTGTTTCGCTCTCACACTCTTGCGTCACGCACAACCGCTTTTGTTTATATTTTTTATTTATTATAATAACTAATTACGCCGACGGCTCGTGTATTTCATTTTTTTTTAATTTTGTGCTTTACTCCATTAGTTGAGCAAACTAATGGCTGAAAATCAGTCAAAATAGTTTATATTTTTTTTTATTCAGATGACAATTTAAGTTATCAAAAAAAAACTCGAGTGTATAAATTTTAAATGAAAACGATACTAATATCATTTTCACTTAGCTTTGTAGTTTTTATAATGCAATTTCGAAATATAAACTTTATTTGTTAGAAGCAAAAACATTTTTTAAGCTCCCTGTAATATTAATTTTCAACCGAGAACCAAACACAAAAACATCCCCGCTTACTTCTTTCTTAGATATTCTGCCTATCGAATATTTTAAATTAAATGTTTTCCATCTCCCGTTCTTCTGCCGTCGACGCATCTAAACTAGTCTTACTCGTGTGTCCGGAGTTTCACCGGCATAATACTAGAACTTTGACAGCCGGCGGCTATTCCCGCGTCCGGTCGCTTCGCTCGCCGCGACTACACTGACAGCAGAAAGTAGCGCCCTCTGGCGGCCACGCCAGTTTAGATGTGATGATTTTGACGTAAATTGAGATTTTAGAAGATTCTGTTTCGACTCATAAAACGATGTATAAATTAAGATCTTTTGACTTAAACTAAGTTAGAGAGCTTTGTTTGCTTTGTATTCAGATCAAAATATTTCTTTAGTTTCAGCACTTACACCTATAGCTATAAAAATGATATTTCATCAGTTCAGATCACTTTCCACGCAATTTCATACTCAATTTGGATTTCATATTTCCTATGTCGTTGCTTATAATTAATACTTTCTTTGATTTTAAACCCTAATTCTTGATGATAAGGTCGATTTACTAGAAGCGGCGAGCGTAGCGGTCGCACGCGACATCACAGTCAAATAACAGGCTAAGATACCGACGTTGTGACACGCACTGCCAAATACATATATATACTTATATATCGTTATATATATTCAAATACTGCTTGGTTTTGATACAACAAAGTTAGAAAATATACACATGGCAGTAGTCTTGTGCTCTATTACAAGGGGATTAAACATAACTCGCGAAATGTAAAAGTACCTACTATGAATACCCCTCCGCCTACTACTGGCGCTAGCGGGACGCCGGCGAGATGCTATGTTTAGAAGACCGACTTGGCTTGTTGTTTCTATGGGTAGTGTGTAAATTTCCTTAACATAATTGTCATCAAAACCAAATACAATTACATACAAATCACAAATAGACTAACTTTACATGTGTATTTTATACATACTTGAATCTTTGTATAATTTATACAAAGATTTGTATGCATTATACCGGTAAATGTATTGCTTCTATGTATTTTAAAAGTTTTAAAATACATTGTATAATATAGTTTAAATAAAAAAAGGTACATTTACGTACAATGGCTTGCTTCCATAATTTTGGAAAATCACAGCTTTTGGTGAGGCGACTGATTATTTTTAAATAAAATCAAGCATTTAAATAATTCTATCACTGACAAAATACTAGATTAGTTTGGTCAATTTCTTTTCATCCCTAAGTTTTGAAAAGGCAACTATTGCTTTTTTTTACAGTAGGTACATTAGACCACTAGTTGTTTACTCACACATAAATTACACATCATTTTGAAATTAGCTACCTTTATACATACACTCAGTTTTCGTGTTCGAGAGTTTTTAATTTAAAAATCAACTTAAAATACATATTTCTTAATGTTTATTTACTTGTGGTTCCAAGTTTCCAAGTCTGTCAACTTATTGACAGCAGATATTTAAGTGAATGAATGTAAAGTGAATGGTACCTGTATCAGTCGCCTCATTCAGTGACCGAGCTGTGAACGGCTTAGACAGTGAGTGAACTGAACTGAATTCATTCGCTCCTTAAGATAAGTAATGTAACGTAGTGCAATGTCCGACGTCGGGATATCTGTGAGATGTTTTCTTTAGCGCCAACTGAAAGAGTAAAGGATAATATTGTAGTATTCTGTATCAAAACTTTGGCTAGGTTAGAAAAGCCCGCCCGCCATAGACGATAGGTAATGCAAGTGTAGTATTGCCTGTACAGGCATGCATGAACGTGTGTAGGAAAAAATTACAGTTATCTATGAATGGAACCCGGTTTCGCAAACACATATACAATTGTCACGCAGAACCTAGCATGCATGGCGGGCATACGCCACTGAAGACATGTGTCATGAAACTTGATGGGGGAAAAGGGAGTAGAGGTTAACTAAAATATAAAGGGTGTAAACAGACTCTTAACGAAGCCCAAAGGCACTTGTTCTCCCCGTCATTGCGATCATTTTTTTGTTCTAGGCCATATCTGGGAACCTTCTAGTTACGGAGATATTGGGGGTCAAAGTTCCAACTTTTTCACAAGTTTTTTTTTAAATACATGTTTTTAATGTAAGATTTTTAATTTAAAAAGCACAATGTTTTGAGTACTACGGTAAAACGTGATTTTTTAGCCAAAAAAAAAAGTCGTTTGCCAGCACAAATTTTGAATAAAGTTACTTAGTTTGATGTACATAATGCTTAGTTGATGGCTTCGTGAAGAGTCAGTTTACACCCCGTATAATTGTGAGGTTCCATATTTGTGTTTAAAAACGCAAGATGAATAATAATAACAAATAAAGAATTATGTGGAAGAGATCGGCAGCAAGCATTTAATCTCGCAGTCTGACAACCCGTCTCACCAAGGAGTATTGTGTTACACAGAGACACAGATAGAGGCCACACACCTCTATAACCCAATTAGGGAACGTACCCATACTACGTGACCCGTTTTTACATTTTTTTAACTCCTTCCCCCCCTTGGTGGTAGTATTAGCTAAGACCCCCCCTCCCCCTCGAGTTCTCACGTAGTCATTCAGAAGTATAGGTTTTAATAATGTTTTGAACAAATTGAATGTTTTGCAAACAGAAAGTTTAAATACTTAATATATTTTGGCTCACGTTTGTCTTTATTAATACGCAGTGCTGCCACTTGAGTTTAAAAAGCGCCATATTTGATTATAGCTCGAAAAAGCGTGAGATTTTTCTAGAGATTATTGACTACGTGACGAAAACCTAAGACCAACCCCCGCCCCTGTGACCAAGTGTAGTATTTTTTAAACATCCCTCCCCCCTTTGAACAGGTCACGTAGTATGGATGTGCGTTCCCTTAGAGGCATTCGTTCCATGTAAAATACTGGTATTCAACTGCATGTAGCTAAGACTGGAAGCCGAAAGCCGGCAGATGATGAGGAATTTAACAGTATATATCAAATACATAGTTGTGAGGCAGTGGGGGGAGGACATTATTCAATCGTAGTTATTCCATTCCTGTTAGTGATCTGATCATATTAATCTCGTCAGATCATATTAAGCCTTGTTTAGAATCTAGAATTAAGAACTTGCTATAGACTCACAGCACTTGATGCGGCTGTATGGCAGCGAGATGCGCGGGCGACGGTGGCACACCGGGCGGCGCGGGAGGCAGCAGTGTCTGCGCCAAGCCCTCGAACCTGCCACCAGCTTCGAAGCCGTTCTGAATGGAGAGAAGTCAAGTTAGAAGTAGTAGAGGGTATAGTGCGTGGTAAGTTATGAAAAAGATGTTTTTCTTTGCAAATTGATGTTTTTATGAATAAATCATGGTAAGATGCAATAGTACAAATTAGGCTATACGGCAATCATTATTGTTCTTCTATTTTCACTTTAAAATAACCACCTTGGTATTGATAATCACTGACAAAAGCCCCGATTAGGTCTTAGAACCAACAATAATAAGTCATTATAAAACGAATATCCAGAATACAAAATCAATATCCTAGGATATTTATCTTAATTTACAAGAATTAAACCAAGCTTATTTGCACAACATAATAACTAAATAAAGGGTGCAAACAGACTCTTAACGAAACCGAAAGGCACTTGTTCTGCCCGTCATTGGGATCATTATTTTGTTCTAGACCATACCTGGGAACCTTCTAGGTACAGAGATATTGGGGGTCATAGTTACAACTTTTTTTTTTAAATACATGTTTATAATGTAAGATTTTTACTTTAAACACCTCCAGGACCCTCTTACTATTCAATCCATCCATCAGCACAATGTGTTGAGTGCGTTACATTGAGTCCTACTGTGAAACGTGATTTTTCAGCCCAAAAAAAAGTCGTTTCCCAGCAATAATTTTTGCGTAAAGTTACTTAGTTTATTGTACATAATGCTTGGTTGACGGCGTCGTGAAGAGTCTGTTTACACACTGTATATTCAGCGCTAAACGTCTTTCAAACATCGTTCTATCTCTGTATACTCATACAGTTCTCTGAAACAGTACAGCGTTTTAGCGCATTTAGTGAGTTTATGGTGCAAGTGTGCCTAAACCCTTAAATAAGTGTATACTCACAGGAATCATGATAGTGGGCCGCAGCGGCTGAATGGATGGCTGCACGGCAGTCGGGTAGTACGGGTAGTACTGCACCGGGTACCCGATGTAGCCCGGGTACCCGGCCGCAGCCGCGTACATCGCTGCAGCGGGGCTGTACATCTGCTGGGGAAGTGATCGAGACTATAGAATTTTGTTGGTATTTCGATTTAGTACAGTTCGGTTCAAACTTTATGGCGGCTTGGAAGTTAGCTGCGAGTGACAGTCTGCGCATTATACAGTTAAGACGATGCTTCCTCTGCACCCTGTTCATACCTAAAATTGTGTTCTGTGCAGATTTACGTTAGATGTTTCGAGCCAAAATAAAATTTGAACCATCATAATTGCGCCGACCGTCACTCGCAGCTAACTTCCAAACCGCCATAATTTAAACCACTATTCAATTGTTGGAATCAGTTAAAAGGTTTTATCATGTTTGCCAAAAAAGATCCGATAAAAAATTACCACAGCTGGGTCATGGTGGTGGATTATGGCTTCTATCTGTGCAAGTTGGTGGGTAGTAAGGATGGACGGATTCTTCTGTCTTAACCCGGCTTGATTAATTTTATCAAATGACTTCTCCCGCTCTGGGCAGAGCGGAAGGGAGTGTCAGACTTGTACTGACTAAAACCCATCCGTGTTCCTTCCTTGCCCTTTGTGTTCCAGGGCCACGGTAACACTTTCGAACAATCCAGCAGCCCTCGGCTTGATTACCTTGCACCGAGATCTCCAACCAGTGAATAAATAAATAAATGTAAAAGAGTTGTGTGGTGCTGTGCTGGACATGGGCATCATCTCTGAAGCTGCGCTGCAGCACCCTGTCCTCCCTCCACCTTCTGCATGGCTGACGCGGCCTCCTTTTTAAGGTTCTCATATTATTATCCTATTATGATTGTAATAAAGCGGCCATCGTTGGTCGACTGCCTCGTTGATCTAGTGATCGTAAGCGCGACTGCTGAGCATGAGGTCCTGGGTTCGATTCCCGGGTCGGGCAAAGTGCTATTGGGTTTTTCCATCAGGAATTTCTGAATAGCAGCTACGGAGTCTGGATTTGTACCCGGTTGATGGCTTGATGGCTCGCCCCCTATTACATAGGACTTAAAAACAAAACTGGCGAAATGTGGGTGTACTATTAGGTACACTTCTGCCTAACCCTTCGGGGATTACAGGCGCGATGTTATGTTATGTTAAAGCGGCCATTTTACGCCCCCAGGTTGCTTACCCTGCCGGTAACTCCATTTCTTTTCCGGATCCGATCTTTCCAAACTCTGTTTCCCATTACATAAAATACACACTTTATTGTAACTTACCGGTAGCTGCTGGCTAAGCGCCGGTATAGCCTGATGGTGCTGGAGCTGCTCGTAAGGCGGAGGAGCATACACCCCCCCGGCACCCGCGCCCGCTCCCCCGAACGTTACCCCATAAGGTGACCCACCGGCCACTGTGCGGTAACAATCTTATGTAGAAAAACAGAAAACAAAACAGAACATATTAATATCAAGAAAAGGTAAGTAAAGATTATGCTTAGTTCTAAGTGTAGTGTGTGTGTGTGTGTACGGGACTGGATGAACTACTGTTAAACCTTCTATCATCATTCTCCATCTCACTTCTATCCCAATTTAATTGCTATCGGCATGTCTTTTTGGTCCATAAATCTCAGTATTCATCATCATGAGGAACATGTACAAACATCTGCTAAATGCTCCCTATGACAGCAGCTACAAATACCGGTGAAGGAATAAACCGTGTTAATCACAACGTTTGGTCGCCATTGAACACTTGCAAGCAGGCGCGGTCCTCCAACCTGCGCGCGCATTGGGCGTGGCTATCTCATAGCACAATGCGTTGTATTGTTTTGCATTGCACACGTCAAGGCGCTCTTTTCGATGAGAATGTGAACCCGCAAAATATAAGTATGAATTGCTAAACCTCGGGTCAACAAAAGCATTCAAGTTACAAAATCGACCGGTCAAGATTAGCATAAATTTATGAGTTTTCAAATCGAGAATCATCCTAAAAATTGAATGTAGTTCTGGAATTGGAATGACACTTCAACACTATGAGAAATATTATTAAAATTCCTATGGGAACCGCTTAATAAGAGTACTGAAGGCCAAGTGACATTCTTCTTTCATTCGATAACGATGTTAGACGAGACAAAAAATGTGTCGGATTGACATAACCAACCGAAAATCTTTATCAATCCCGTTGCAAGTCATTATAGAAAATAATATAAAACGCTTTGAAAGCGAATGTCATTTGTCTAAGCCTCCACCAATTACTAGTCGATGTATTTCGGCTGAAATGATATTGATGAAAACGCCGTTATACTAACCTCCATACTGCGGAGCAGCCTGATGCGGCGGCGCCGGCAGGAACGGTCCCTGCGGCGGCTGAGGTTGAGGGTACGCGCCCAGCGGCGGTGTCACTGCAACAACATTCAGCTCTAACGGTGCCCCACACTACGGTTACACACGCACGGCATACTGATCGACCACATCACTACCTGAACGCGACAACATGCGTTCGAAAATTAATATATATTGAGCGGGTAGTTTAATTTTTTTGACGTTTCTAATTTTGACAGATAAGTTTCAGACTCCTTTTAAATTAAAATACCCATAAATATAAAGTGATGTGATAGTAAGTCAGTGTGCCGCACGCGTAGTCGCGCAGTGGCGCGCCGCAACCCAAGCCCGAGCATTCACGCTTGACGCAGCGGTGTTGTCATGCTTACTTGAATACTGCTATAGTTACACCTCTTTGTTATACTTACCAGGTTTTTGAAAAAAAAATTGAACGCTTTACGAAAAAAGTAAAAAAATATAATAATTGATCAATTTTGTCTCGTTTTACATTCTACGTACGAGGAATGTGAAAATAAGACAAAATAAACTAAAAAAACCATAGCAATATTTTTAGCATGACCAAAACGTGGGTGAAATACAACCATTCTAGAAATATCTTTAAAAAAAACTGATCATCATTAGGCATTTTTTTTTTGTTTATTTTTTTAATAATTTCACCCACGCAATATTCACATACGTCAGTGTTAACGACAAGCGATGCCCATACAACGCGTTACCACTAAACTGAGCCTTTCAAAAACATTGAACACTAAAAATACCATTCTGAAAGACCCGTCAGTGTGGTGACAACACTTCGGCTCCACAAAAATGAATATCTTTTCTTTTCCTTAAAAAATATTCATCTTTCCGAGCCAAAGAAAAATACAGTCAATTTGGTAGGCCGAGTTAAAGATTCAACACAGATTGTGAGTGCTGAAAGCCTACCAAATTAGTTATTTACAATGCATTCCTTATTTTTAATGGTCACCCTAGCTTGACTGACTATATGAAGACATTTTTGTTAGAAAAACTCTTTAAATCAACCAACTAAGTGTCCATCATTTATTATAAATACTGGACAGTTGTCAGAACTCATTTTGTATTACTAAGCTCATTTATAATTCAAGGGGTGCTAAAATCCATATAATCAGTAGATTATTTCAAGCCTGGTGCAGTAGCTAGTGTGACCATTCAAACGTCTTTTCATTAAGAAAATTCTTAAATAACAAAACAATCATCACACGATAAGGAACCTTTTAAAAAGTACAATATTTATTTATAATATATGACTTTGAACTTTGGCTGTGTGACATTGACAAAGTGGCGGCCCCATTTTGTCAATGTAGGGTGACAATAAAGTAACTATGAGAAAAGTATTGTTTCCTTACAATGTTTACTCATATTATAGTCCTAGTTTTGTTAGCATGTTTATTATTTTTGCCAAGTTCAGAGTCATAAGAATTGATCGCCAAAATAGACGAACAAACGTGTATACATGTGAACATTCCTTGAAATAAAAAAATATATTCATTTTCTATTCATTTACTAACTATTCAACAATTTTACCAAGATTTTTTGTTGATTTTATCACTTTCATATACGATATTTTGCTGTTCAAATCTAAAAAAGCATTTTGATGCAGGAAAAGCAAAAAAAAAACTTATAAATGATATCAGTGCGTTGAAGGACACAGAAACATGCAATTGTGACAACACAAAGTTCTAAAACAAGTTCTAAACATGCACCAACAAACACGATAAAACTACAAAAAAAAACTTATGTACCTACCTACTTATTAAAGATGCATCATCAAAAACTATTACTATCAACACTAAAACATCAAACGATAAACAACTAGGAAAGCTTTGAGGAAAAACAAAATTGCAGCAATGCATGCTTGTCACAAATAAAACAGAACTCTGCTGCTAAGAAACAGCAAAATTGTCATATACAGGGATGTTGGAAAACCACAAAAAACTTGGTAACATCCATCACCTAAACATTTATTACTAAATTATAACCTATATCGAAAAGAATGCTTTTATACTTCAAATTTTTTTTAACTTAGATATGCAAACTTTTCAATATGGATGACACAAAATACTGTCAAATGTTGTAAAAGCTTAATTTATTATTGAATTGCAACAAGCAGGGGGAGTTCACTGCCATATCGTGAGATATAAGAGCATACTGAAGATCGCTTACGACTGCTGTGAATAAATTTAGTTAATAAAAACTTATTTTGAGCCTCTGGATCCCTGTAAAAGACTCGAAAGAACCGACATAGAGAAGACCAAAAAGAAGTTTGAGAAAAAAAAATAAGAAAAAAATGTGGTTCCTATAGAAATGGTGTTGAAATATATTTAGTCCGTGGTTTAAGTTTAAAGTGTTCTAACTGTCCTGTGTTACTTGAGACCCTCACAACTGACATACTTCCCTGTCCTTCAATTAAGCTTATTTTTGCATGCATTGATGCCTGTACCACTTTGTAATGGTAAAAGCAACATTAAACAAATTCACATCACCAGATTTTTCATCCACAATTCACAAAAAAAAGAATATATTCTTGAAATTTTTTGTTATATTTTGTTCCTTAATTGTTTCTTATATTTCTGGTGTTATGTATTCGCTAACTTAAATCTATTCACACACGCACTAACAATGTGTCATTCCTGTTAACATATTGACTCGGTGTTGACCTGAAATCCTTTCCTGTTTCAAGCAAGTGGTCAAAAAAAATAAAAAAAAAATAGAAAAACTTCAGCAAGGATTAAACGTCGCATTTTAGATAACGTATCACTATAAAAAAGATACCGAATCTAAAACGTTTGTTAAACATATTGTGTAAATTAAACATACAACTAGAAAAATTGGCAATAACAAAGAAATATTTTATAAACAAATTTAAAAAGGCATCTTTGTTCGTTAGTGCCAATTTTACCATCACCTTACATTAAAATGTCTACAAACATACATTTGTAAACATTAAAAATGCAAAATAGTAAGTACATCTGATCATATTTTTTTTGTTGTAATTTTTTGTTACTATTTTACATTTATTTCGGTTAGTATTAGACAGGACCTTAAATATTAATAGACGCGACTTTTACGTTTAAAATACCATATCTTTTATTCTTATCTAAATTATGTAGTAAAAGTCGAATCTAGCTGTCAGTAACAAAAATAGCTAGCTTTTTTTGTGCCATTTGTAATAGATTCCAAATTATTTTTAGAATCCAGAACAAACTAAAATAAATGACGGATTTTATGAACATTAAACTTATTTTGTACTTTTCTTTACAAACTCTTTAATGTCTTTGCTTTTATTCGTCATTCATTTTGATGAACATTAATGCTAAATAGTTAGCTTAATCTAAAAAAGGAAAACGAAAAAAAAACAAAACAAACACAAGACATCCCTATTTAGTAATTTTTTAACACAATAGGGAAGCTTAATAACTAATGAGGCAACGATAGAGATTTTAATTATTAAAAAAAAATAGAAAACATTGTCTCATTGTTATTTAAGGTGCACAAAACTAGCAACAATCATTACTGGTCTTTCTAAATATGTAATTATTTTTTGTAAAAAAGAATTTATAAAAATTCAATTTAACACCAGTAATTATCCCAACTTAAAATTATAGTGTTAAAAAAACAATAAAAAAAAATAAGCTGTGAACTAAATGTTCAGAAAAATAAAATCAAAGAAAAATAATCAGATAGCTAAGACACATAGGTATTTTAATTAAATAAAAGAGTCCCATCTTAATATTTACGAAGAAAAATACTTCTTTTTTTATTAGACGGGACTGTGACTTAGAACAACTTATTTTTTTAAGACATTGTTAACTAAGAAACCGGACGAGTATTTATGTTTTTTTTTCAGGCACAAATCCTGGACTTTATTCATAACACTATACAAATAGTTTCAAGCCAAAGACATCTACTGTACAGCCAACCATTTAGCTTCATGTCAAATAGTCCAAGAGGATTTGTGTTATTTTTTTAAAACATTTACCATTACTACAAAAACAGTTAAAATTAAAAAAATATAGTTTCAAACATAGATACTTGTCTGATTTGTATAGAAAAACATAAAAGGGACTGGACTGCTGTAATTTACTTAAAGGTTCAGTTTTTATTCAAATTAATTTTCAAATTGTTTGTTTTCAAGATGAAGATGGTTGTCTTTGTGACCTTTCCCTATTCAGTATAATCTAAGTGGAAAAATTATTGTCTTATCTGTTTCCACTAACAAATTTTAATATTAAATGCTACTGTTGGATTTTCAACTCTAGGAGTGACAGTCAGAAGTATCTGCCACTGTCCTCTGTCCATACCTTAAGCCAAGCATTAAAATTCGTGCAATTGAATTGTATTGTACTTTGAGGTGGTGTCCGCAGTTCCATATACAATGCACGCATTTTGGGTATGGGTAGGAAAAATGATCAATCGATCCACCCCAGCTCTTCAAAAAAAGTCCAGCAATGCCTCTTTTTGTGTGCTTTTATAAGCTTTGTTTTAGGTGATGTGTTAGTTAAAATGGGTAGTAGTGTTTATGATAGTTTTGGAGTTCTTATCCTTTACTGATTACAGCAGACTAGCCCCAAAAACGGGTTACAATCGAATTAATAACACATACGATCGTCCACACGCCGATACGCACATATCATATATTTGTCTCTCTTTAACTATGTTTCCAAAAAAAAGAAAAATAAAGAAAGAAAAATTCTATATGATTTCATTACATGAGAGCGATTAGTCGACTGCCGCGCGGCGACTGCGGCGGCGGGCCCGCGGCTCCTGTAGAGGGGGGCCGGCAGCTGGGAGGGGGGGAGGGGGTGCGGGTAACTTTGTATTATCATCATGTCTTATGAGCCGCGCAAGAGTCAACGCTGCCTCACACTGTGCGGGAGAAACCTCACCCTTATTTCTGACAAATTCTAAATTATCAATGGCCGGTGTGGCTGGAAATCTTAAAAAAACATAACAAGAAGCGTTCAAAAGGGTATCTAAAGCCAGAACAATGCATATCAAAAAAACAAATCTTTAATTATTTGATCTCCAACTACACCAGTTGTTAACATTAGCTCAAAACATTGAGTCATTCATTATTTTTGCATATGTCAAGTCAACAATATGAATGAGATTTCTCTGCATATCCAAGGTTACCACCAATAAATATTGGTGACAACATTTTTCCCAACTTCAAGACCTTAGGCCTCACATTTTTAATATTATTTTTGAAACAACACCATGTATTTCTGCATACATCCAGTGTCTGATTTCTTAATATACATAGTTATTGTATATTTGGAAACACAATGAACTAAGAAGCTTATATTATGAGTTTGTACGCTCATTCTGACATTTGTAATGCCACCCAAGGTTATATTTTAATTGATATTCTTTTAAGTTGTCTGTTTGATGACAAGGTGGACCAATATCTTCAGTCAAGAATTTAATGTAAGGTTGTTTGAACCTATTTTATTAATTACCTAATTAAGATTTTGGTAAACATTTGAAATGACTATGTTTTCTCATTACTAAAAATAACACTGGCCTGCAAAAATAACTATTTTTGATGCGTTTAAAATTAGTTTAGATATTGTTTTTGGACGTGTTTCTGATGACTTCCCTACAACAGAACTGTCATTTATTTGCATGAAACATTGTTAACAGTAATGTTACATAAAATTATAATAGTTCAAACATGTGAAAATAGAAAGAGAAAGTCATGGAGAATTGGTACCAGGGGATACCATACCCACATGGTGGTCGATTACTGCTGGGCAAGAGCCCCTAAGAATGAAAGACAAAGGACAAACACAAAAAATCAATCAAGAGATGTTTATTGTATTCTGAATAATAAATTGTTTTTTTATTTTTTTAAATTGATTTTTTTAAATAAAACTAGACCTGATACAAAAAACTAGATCCATGTTTGGAACCAGTGCTTGGTACTCTCAAAATTAGGCCTTAAAATTATGGTAAGTACCCAAAATAGTGTTGGCCAGTATAGTTTAAGTCAAAAGTTTTCAATTTAATCAATTTATTTTATCATGGCTTTTGCAATTTTTTTATAAAACTGTTTTATCAGATTATTGGATGATTGGACCTTTTAACTATTATTAGGGGTGGCCACTGGGATTTTTACTGACCAACATTCCCGTTTGCCACCCGGAGGTGGCGACTGGGATATTTTTTTAGAATAATTCCCAGTCGCCACCGGAGGGGGCAATACTGGCGGTGGCGAACGGGAATAACCGCATCTCCTTGCTCTCAACTTAGAACAATCAAGCATATTCTTCAGTTACAAATAGACACATTATTTTGAATAATTAACTAGGTATGCAGATCAGATGAATATTGATACAGTTGTTGAATTAGATGACCTAGTTTGGAAAAGGTCAGCAGGGGATAAAATATTTACTCCACAAAATCGATTGAAGACAGCAGGTCGTTAAACTAGTAGGTTTTAACTACCATGGTATTTTATTAATAAGATATGAACAACAGATGTTCTTCATAATGGCGAATTTTCGCGAGATATCAACATCGTAATGTTGAAAAACATCCTCGGCCGCCATAACGAGAGCTTATGAATCAGTTCTAGTAATGAATGGACCTAAAATTAGAACAAATAGATCCCGCCTTGCAAATCTAAGGGTGGACGACCATCTTGAATTTATCGCGAGTATCGATCTACCGCGCAACTATTATAAATCAATTTTACAGCTAAACCTACGCAAAATAACCCCCGTCCAACGCAATAATCTCGCGTCCGGGGATTAAATCATTGTTCTATTAGCGAAAACTTCTATTTCAAGGCCCTGCAGTGACGTTACGCATGTCAGAACGTATTATAAGAAAAGAACAAAGAAAATAATAAATCAACAGATTACATACCTTTTTTGTCTGCCATTTATATGATAACTATTTGAATATTAGTCAAAACGTTAATATTTTGTGCTAGGCTGCGAGAAATACAGGAAATTCGCAATTAAACTTGGACGTAGTCGCAGCAAACGCTTCGCAGGAATCTCGCAACGACAACTAGTGATTTCAATAGTGCTGTCATTGTCAGGCGATCGACTTAAAACTATTTTAGTCGATTTTCAAATATAATATTTTAATGTTTGGTTGAACAATAATTTTTAATAGAGAAACAATTTCTGAAAAACTTTTTGGGTTTTTGTAGAGTCGCATAAGGTACAGGAACAAAATGAATACTGCAAAACTAAAAATTAAAAATGGTTTGACCATAGGCCTCCTGCCTTATTTGTGATGAGAGATTTTAATTCGTGCTTTTGCTTTATAATTCATAAATCAAACCTCTGATTTTTTTCCGTAGTCCTAAGTCAAAACCAGGTTAACAATTTGAACAACTGAGTAGAAAATAATAACTTACATAAAAATAAATGTTCAACTAACTGATGGACATTCCAGGATATCCCATCAAACGCTCAACCTACCACTCTATTTTAACTCTTCTAACCAAATTTAATTCCAAAAAATATAAATAATACTATTTACATTTGATCATAGCAACGTCCTTAATTGACCTCGTAAATCTGGTCGTCAATCGATCGACCTTCGGGCGGTGCCATTTGATTGCAGGATGACATGCGCGAATTGCAGCGGGTGGGGGCGGTGCATTCAAGGCTGTTATGGATTTTCACTACAGTTGCCAGTAATTGCTTGAACAAGGGAGTTCTTGGGATTGCTATCTACCGAATTAATAAAGTTCCATTTTACGTTATAGGTATTGATTTTATATTTAGAGGATGAGTAATATGTACAGAGGACTAAATAATATTGTTGTAGGTCACAAGCCAAACGGCCAATGTTTAGGTGTCTTCTTTCATCTTGGTTACATGTCAACCAGAAACAATTGTGGCTTTCCTATCACAATGTGTTGTTGCTTTAATAATTCTGCATATGAGGTATAATAATAAAAACAACTTTAAAGAAGCTGAGAGGCACTTCTGATTCTCATCGTTGGGAACATTTTGTTCTGGACCAAACCTTGGAACCTTCTAGTTATGGAGATATTCATGGTCTAAGTTCTAACTTTTTATCGCATTTTAATTTTACATACATAATTTAAATGTTATAACTTTACATTAAAAATATCTACATGATCCGTATACTATTCAATGCATCCACTAGCACAATCTGTTCTAAGAAGAACCAATACAATCACTACATTTACCTAGCCTCGCTCAGCGCAGCTCTAGTGGAAACGGGTCAGCGGAGCGAAGTTTTTGTACATACAAAACAAGGGAAAGATGTGTGCGAGGAATATGTTGCGAGGGATGTGTGCGAGGAATGTGTGCTAGGGACGAACGCGAGCGAAACGCCCCTAAGACGACCCACTGACCAAAAATAGCAGTCACTAGACGGTGTGGTTACCGCTCGCATCTGAAACGAGCCCGCTACTCATCCTCGCACCGCTTATCTGCGCACCGTTTCACAGCATCGCTAGTTCGCTACGAATCCTCGCACCGCTCAGCAGCCTAGCACATCTCTGGTGGAAACGCAACCTTACACCCTGTATTTTGAGTTGTGCCGCCCGGCTGTGCCGAGATAAGCCGAGCCGAACACACATATTCGACTCGACCAATAACCATGGCAGGTCGTGTCGTAGACTGCGATCTCTGCCCGAGCACTTATATTGTTAACTTGAGTGTTGTATACCGGTTTTCAAGAACAGAGAGTCACAAATTAATTAAAAAAATATATATTTCGTGAAAGTCATTCAATGGGGTTAAATGAACTTAGAGAGTTGTATTGATGATTTTCATGATAGTAATTCTGTAACCACACACGTGTTACTGGCGCGACTCATTTTTCATCAACATACAACCTGACACCTGACCTGCAAATTGCATAAAAACGTATGAAAATTTGAATTTCGCGTACGCTGAAATGCTATAGGATAAAATTGTATTTTTTTCGTCGTATTTATTTATTAAAACTTTATGCACAAGTAAACACAACTGTACAAAGGCGGACTCAATGCCTTGGGCATTTTCTACCAGTCTACCTTGGGGTGATGCAGAGACAATATACCGTAGGTGCAATAACAGAAAAAAAAGACAAGAAAATATTTATAACTAAAACATACAAAAATAAATACATATATAACAAAATATATTACGTAGTATTTACGTTACGTTTACACCGTTGACGTTTACCCAGTCACCAAAAATTTTTACGATGGGAATTTTTTGTCCGGACGTAATTTTTTAGGGTCTAGGTAGGTATAATTGAAAGAGACGACGTTATGGTACAAAAATTAATTTATTAAATACAACTTTTAATACTTTTTCTCTTAATGCTTACAAACTAGTCAGAGATTTATATATTAGAAAACAATGTCCATTTTCCGCCGCATCTGTAACAAAAGGAATTATAATTGATTAAGTATTAGATTAGCTGTGCCTCTCGGTGTCACCCGTTAGGTTTAGTAGAGTTACCTGCAGGCGGACAGGAAGCGCGCGTCGTACGCGCCCTGCAGCGGGTGCTTGTTGGGCTGCGAGGTGGGCAGCGCGCGCGAGCCGCACCGCCCGCACTGCCGCCAGCGCGCCGGCCGCACCCCCCCGCCTATGTACATGTACCTACGACATACGTTACATCTTGAATATTTGACTATCACCCGTCTTATGATGAAGGTTACGGTTTAAGGACCGATACACATAAAAGCGTTGCAGCGCTGCACCGCCTACATCAGCGTTACCGCGGGTCACGACGCAAAAATTAGCGGTAAGCGTTAAGACGTCACATCATCATCATCATCATATCAGCCCGGAATCACCCACTGCTGGGTATAGGCCTCCCCTTTTTCCTGCCACATTTCCCGGTTCTGTGCGTCCCTCATCCAGGTGTTACCCACGACTTTGACGATGTCGTCAACCCAACGAGCTTTAGGACGGCCCTGGTTTCTATGGCCTAACCTTGGCCACCATTCGGTCAAAGCCTTGCTCCATCGGCCATCTCCGCGTCTAGCCAAGTGTCCTGCCCACGCCCATTTGAGGCGCACCGCCCGCTCCCCGACGTCGTTGACTTAAGACGTCACACTTGTTGACAAAAAACTTTAGTTTGTAGGACGCTTCGGAACAATAAAACACGGTTCGACACGCACGGTGTACTTTACAATGTCAGATCATCATCATCATCATCATTTGAGCCGAAAGACGTCCACTGCTGGACATAGGCCTCCCCCAAGTGTGCATCCAGTGTATCCCCGCGACCTTCACCAGGTCATCGGTCCACCTAGTGGGAGGCCTTCCAAAGCAACGTCTTCCGGTTCGCGGTCGCCACTCCAGAAATCTACGGCCCCATCGGCCATCCGAAACGTGGTCGCTCACAATGGGCCTCATCAGAAAGCTTAAGGTCACCCAAAGGGCAATGGAGAGGGCCTATGCTCGGAGTTTCCTTGCGCGATCGAATCAGAAATGAGGACATCCGCAAGAGAACTAAAGTTACCGACGTAGCCCGAAGAATTGCCAAACTTAAGTGGCAGTGGGCAGGGCACATTTCTCGCAGAAATGTCAGATGTTGAATAAGATTTGTTTATATCCCTAATAGCCGTAGAAGGGATTTTGGGAGTTACTCGAGCGCGTCAGATTAATATAAGGGAGGATACCTTACATATTGACAAGTACCTCCAGCCAGTATGAGCCCTTAATATAGGGGGGTGCGCTCAGGGGGACCCGTCAGAAAAAAACGATCATCGGATTTACACGAGCGTGTCAGACTAAGATAGGGGGGGTTAATTATTAACCAACAAGTGTCAATTTTGCTAATCTGACGATTTGAGTGTAACCTAAGGCGTGCGAGGTTAGCAAAGTTGCAAAAAAAATCGATGTCTGTATTTACTAAAGCGCGGTCGTTTTTTTTTATTTTAGAGGTAATCATACTAGACTAACAGAAAAAATATAATCTGACTATTTCCGCAAGCCGAAAGTAATACAAAACATTAATTAAGATCAGAGCTATATAGTATACTTACCTTACGAAGATTAATCGAATTACATTTTTTTCTATATCAAATCCATAATAAATAATATTTTTAAATATATTATGTATAATTTTTCGCACTTTTATTAGTCCCTTTTCAAAGTTTTTTTTTTTTAAATCGTCAGGTTTAGGATACCCCGCAAAAGATTTTTAGTTAGTGTGCCTGGAATATCATGATGAAACCTTCAGTATGCTAATCTGACGCGCTGGAGTAGTTCAAGAAGTAATTTTTTTTTTTAATTTTCAAAAATTCGTTGCGAGCTTACGTCAATTCCAAATCGTCAGATTAAGGAATTGGAGTTTCTGTACGGTTCACTGAATAACCCCTATGAAAATCTGACGCGCTCGAGTAAATATTTTTTTTCGGTTTTCACCATTCTCGCATGGCCACCCCCACCACGCAAATCGTCAGATTATTATATATTTCATATCAGAGTCATTTTGGGCGTTGAAAAATATCAATATATGACGCGCGTAAACGCGCAATTTTGAAAATCTGTAGACGCTTCCCCCACCGCAAATAGTGGAAACATCATAGGACCATTTATTATTCCTTTCATCTAATCTATAAATTCTAATAGGTTTCCGCGGCGCTCGAGTAACTACACATTTAGCATCATATGCTCCCCTACTATAATAGACGACGCTTTGTGTCGCGGCGCTGCAACGCGTTTATGTGTAAGACAATTTATTTCACTCAAAAACTTCACCATTTTCAAGTTCAGCACCCGAAGAAAAAAAATGCTGCTGTGAAAGCATAGAACATTGTAATGCGACTGTTTGTTACAAAATTGCAATACCTTTTTTTTTCTTGGGCGGGAAATCTTCAAAAGGTCCAAAACCATCCCTGTGGTCACCGGCACAAGGGAGGACGGAACAAAAGTACAATACCTAGACAGTCACAATATAGGAAAGAGCATTTTGTTTTAAACCGATGAAAAATGACTATATGTATTAAAATGATGGACTGAATTCAAGGTACAGCAGCTTAGTCATCTATGTATAGTTACCGTATCGCGTCCATGGTGATGGAGGGCGTGGTCTCACACTGCGCGTACGCCGGCGGCTCGGGGTTGTATCGCAATGCTTCTGGTTCTACTCCGTACTCCAACTAGTAACAGATAAAAGGTTTATTAATTAATGTTTATGCATTTTCCTTTTAAGTACTGTCTCCTGTATTTTGTTTGAAACCACCAGTCATGGCTGGCAAGTTTTGCTAGTTAACTTAATATGACATTAAACATATACACCGTGTTCCTCACGTTATTCATAAAAAAGTAAACGCTTCTATAGCTTTAACAAATCAAATCTAACAAAGGGAGTCTAACTTAAAAAGGCTTCGTAACAAAATTATTTTAATTTCATTTAATTAAATTTCATTGAGCTATGTAGTATGAAAGGGTTTTAATTTGGCCCATGTTGCCGCTTAGTGCAATTAAAATGATAAATCTATCATTAATGCTATTTGCAATTCGGATAAAGAGGCATGTATATCGGGTGATTAACGTCAAGGTATTTAGTATGTATGAAAATTTTCAAAAAAATTAAGAATTCATTATTGTGTCCATAAAAAATGTGAAGAATCAGAATGAGATGAATTCTCATTCTGTCTGTTTGTTCCGGCCAATCTCCGAAGCGCTTAGACCGGTATTTTGACGGTACTTTTAATGGCAGATACATAGGTGATGTTACAAGCAGGTTATTTTAGAAAAAGATTAGGGTTCCGTGCAAAAAATCTAAAACCTCTGAGGACATAACTTTGTACTCACATATAGCGGCCACTGCTGCCCGTGCGGCGCGACGACACGGCAGCGCGGCAGTGCCTTCCACAGCGCGCACTCCTGTGAGGTGAGAACACACTGTACTCACATATAGCGGCCACTGCCACCCGTGCGGCGCGGTGACACTGCTGCGCGGCAGTGCCTCCCACAGCGCGCACTCCTGTGAGGTGAGGACACACTGTACTCACATATAGCGGCCACTGCTGCCCGTGCGGCGCGGCGACACTGCAGCACGGCAGTGCCTCCCACACGCGCGCACTCCTGTGAGGTGAGGACACACTGTACTCACATATAGCGGCCACTGCTGCCCGTGCGGCGCGGCGACACTGCAGCGCGGCAGTGCCTCCCACACGCGCGCACTCCTGTGAGGTGAGGACACACTGTACTCACATATAGCGGCCACTGCTGCCCGTGCGGCGCGACGACACGGCAGCGCGGCAGTGCCTTCCACAGCGCGCACTCCTGTGAGGTGAGAACACACTGTACTCACATATAGCGGCCACTGCTACCCGTGCGGCGCGGTGACACTGCTGCGCGGCAGTGCCTCCCACAGCGCGCACTCCTGTGAGGTGAGGACACACTGTACTCACATATAGCGGCCACTGCTGCCCGTGCGGCGCGGCGACACTGCAGCACGGCAGTGCCTCCCACACGCGCGCACTCCTGTGAGGTGAGGACACACTGTACTCACATATAGCGGCCACTGCTGCCCGTGCGGCGCGGCGACACTGCAGCGCGGCAGTGCCTCCCACACGCGCGCACTCCTGTGAGGTGAGGACACACTGTACTCACATATAGCGGCCACTGCTGCCCGTGCGGCGCGACGACACGGCAGCGCGGCAGTGCCTTCCACAGCGCGCACTCCTGTGAGGTGAGAACACACTGTACTCACATATAGCGGCCACTGCTACCCGTGCGGCGCGGTGACACTGCTGCGCGGCAGTGCCTCCCACAGCGCGCACTCCTGTGAGGTGAGGACACACTGTACTCACATATAGCGGCCACTGCTGCCCGTGCGGCGCGGCGACACTGCAGCACGGCAGTGCCTCCCACACGCGCGCACTCCTGTGAGGTGAGGACACACTGTACTCACATATAGCGGCCACTGCTGCCCGTGCGGCGCGGCGACACTGCAGCGCGGCAGTGCCTCCCACACGCGCGCACTCCTGTGAGGTGAGGACACACTGTACTCACATATAGCGGCCACTGCTGCCCGTGCGGCGCGACGACACGGCAGCGCGGCAGTGCCTTCCACAGCGCGCACTCCTGTGAGGTGAGGACACACTGTACTCACATATAGCGGCCACTGCTGCCCGTGCGGCGCGGCGACACTGCAGCGCGGCAGTGCCTCCCACACGCGCGCACTCCTGTGAGGTGAGGACACACTGTACTCACATATAGCGGCCACTGCTGCCCGTGCGGCGCGGCGACACTGCTGCGCGGCAGTGCCTCCCACAGCGCGCACTCCTGTGAGGTGAGGACACACTGTACTCACATATAGCGGCCACTGCTGCCCGTGCGGCGCGGCGACACTGCTGCGCGGCAGTGCCTCCCACAGCGCGCACTCCTGTGAGGTGAGGACACACTGTACTCACATATAGCGGCCACTGCTGCCCGTGCGGCGCGGCGACACTGCAGCGCGGCAGTGCCTCCCACACGCGCGCACTCCTGTGAGGTGAGGACACACTGTACTCACATATAGCGGCCACTGCTGCCCGTGCGGCGCGGCGACACTGCAGCGCGGCAGTGCCTCCCACACGCGCGCACTCCTGTGAGGTGAGGACACACTGTACTCACATATAGCGGCCACTGCTGCCCGTGCGGCGCGGCGACACTGCAGCGCGGCAGTGCCTCCCACACGCGCGCACTCCTGTGAGGTGAGGACACACTGTACTCACATATAGCGGCCACTGCTGCCCGTTCGGCGCGGCGACACTGCAGCGCGGCAGTGCCTCCCACACGCGCGCACTCCTGTGAGGTGAGGACACACTGTACTCACATATAGCGGCCACTGCTGCCCGTGCGGCGCGGCGACACTGCAGCGCGGCAGTGCCTCCCACACGCGCGCACTCCTGTGAGGTGAGGACACACTGTACTCACATATAGCGGCCACTGCTGCCCGTGCGGCGCGGCGACACTGCAGCGCGGCAGTGCCTCCCACACGCGCGCACTCCTGTGAGGTGAGGACACACTGTACTCACATATAGCGGCCACTGCTGCCCGTGCGGCGCGGCGACACTGCAGCGCGGCAGTGCCTCCCACACGCGCGCACTCCTGTGAGGTGAGGACACACTGTACTCACATATAGCGGCCACTGCTGCCCGTGCGGCGCGGCGACACTGCAGCGCGGCAGTGCCTCCCACACGCGCGCACTCCTGTGAGGTGAGGACACACTGTACTCACATATAGCGGCCACTGCTGCCCGTGCGGCGCGGCGACACTGCTGCGCGGCAGTGCCTCCCACAGCGCGCACTCCTGTGAGGTGAGGACACACTGTACTCACATATAGCGGCCACTGCTGCCCGTGCGGCGCGGCGACACTGCAGCGCGGCAGTGCCTCCCACAGCGCGCACTCCTGTGAGGTGAGGACACACTGTACTCACATATAGCGGCCACTGCTGCCCGTGCGGCGCGGCGACACTGCAGCGCGGCAGTGCCTCCCACACGCGCGCACTCCTGTGAGGTGAGGACACACTGTACTCACATATAGCGGCCACTGCTGCCCGTGCGGCGCGGCGACACTGCAGCGCGGCAGTGCCTCCCACAGCGCGCACTCCTGTGAGGTGAGGACACACTGTACTCACATATAGCGGCCACTGCTGCCCGTGCGGCGCGGCGACACTGCAGCGCGGCAGTGCCTCCCACAGCGCGCACTCCTGTGAGGTGAGGACACACTGTACTCACATATAGCGGCCACTGCTGCCCGTGCGGCGCGGCGACACTGCAGCGCGGCAGTGCCTCCCACAGCGCGCACTCCTGTGAGGTGAGGACACACTGTACTCACATATAGCGGCCACTGCTGCCCGTGCGGCGCGGCGACACTGCAGCGCGGCAGTGCCTCCCACACGCGCGCACCCGTCCACTGCGTGCTGAGCAGCGCGCACTCCTCTGAGGACACACCACACGTATCAAACACAAGCTGCGCCGAGCTCAAACTCAAACTCAAAAAGCAATTATTTCAATTAGACCATTACAGGTACTTTAGAATGTCAGAAAACTCAGAAAAACAAAGAATGCTACAGTCACAGACACAAGGCATAATAACTTCTGAAAGTACTGTAGTTGCCCATTCCAAAGCGTAAATCTCTATAGAAACTCCATGGACACTCTTTTTAATCAAAATATTGTACAAAATCTTGGTTACATATATTGGTAGGGGAGCCCGTGATGCTAAATGTGTAGTTACTTGGGCGCCGCGGAAACCTATTAGAATTAGTAAATTAGATGATAGGAAGAATAAATGGTCCTAAAATGTTTCCACTTTTAGCGGTGGGGGAAGCGTCTACAGATCTTCAAAATTGTAAAAAAAAAACAATGACACCGAAATACTTAAGCGCGTCAGATATTGATATTTTTTTTAATTGTCTCTGATATGAAATATATAATAATCTGACAATTTGCGTGGTGCGAGTGAAAACCAAAAATAAAAGAAAATTTACTCGAGCGCAGATTTTCATAGGGGTTATTCAAAATTGATTGAACCCTACAGATACTCCAATTCCTTAATCTGACGATTTGGAATTGAAGTAACTTCGCAGCGAATTTTTTGAAAATCAATACATATAATAATACATGGAATAAAAATGTAACGGGTCGCTGTCTGTACATGTAAGATATATGAAAAAAAAAAATAATGGGACCTTTATCAACACAAATAGCACCCAAAACAATGATTGTTAGAATTTCTGTCTGTTTGTCTGTGCGTTTGTGCGCGCTAATCTCAGAAACGGCTTATCCGATTTGGATGTGGTTTTCGTTAATATATTGTGGTAACCTTCACTTAACATTTAGTGTTTGTTTTATGTCAATCAGTCAGTCAGCAGTTCATAAATAAAAAAGTTATTCCAATTTAAAGACTCACGTCGAACATATGTTAAACTATCTATTCTTTCTCTGTTCAGTAGCATTGAATGAAACTAATAACTAAACTTCATAATAATGGTTGAAAGCCGAGAAAGATAAACAAATCAAGTATCTTGACTTAGCTCGCGAGGCTGTCGACATGTGGGATGTGGACTCAGCGATCATTGTGCCGGTAGTCGTATCAGCCCATGGCTTAATTGCCAAGAGCCTCGACCAACACCTGAGGAGGCTCTCGTTAGGCAGCTGGATCTAAGGCTTCAGAAAGCGGTACTCCTGGACACGGCTCGTATTGTTAGGAGGTTCCTCTCTCTGGAGCCCTGACCGCCTGTAGCTTGGACCCTGTTCCCGATACCGGTGGGCTACTATTTTTTATATTTTTAAATGTTTTTTTTTATATTTAAATATTTAAAAATGTAAACGAATATGTATATAAATAAATAAAGGATTATATAATAATAAAAAAACATGCCTGCCATATCAAAAAATAAATTAAAAAAGTGAACTAAGTCAAAGTCAAAGTCAAAACGTTTATTGCGAACTAAGTGTACAATGTGGTGTTACGCTGTTGTAGTTTAAGACTTAGCAGCCAAAAGGCTGCTGTAAAAACAAGCATTGCAATAATTATCATCTAATTTAGAATGCATAAACATTGTTATTAACTATTATTTACTTTTATATACAATTAAAATAGAGAAATGATTAATGTTTATTATAATTACTTATGTCAAAATTAAATGTCAATCAAATTCGGTAATATATATTATGTCATCCTTTTCAGGTAGTGTTACTTTTAATTTTTATAAGGATTTAAATAGGATACACTAAATCTTATTGTTTGTATAGGACAGATCGCCACTTTTATACATGAGAGGAAATCGTTATTTTAAGCTAGACTCTTAAATATTCTTTTACCGTGTAGAAACATTTTTGGATAAGGTATAGTTTTAGCCTTTTCTGGAATATTGTTACTGATTTTTCAGTTTTAAACATGTTGGGCAGCTTATTATATATTTTTATTGCCATATAATATGGGCTATTACTTAACATTTTTATTCTTGAGGATGGAGCGCATAACCTCTTTTTATGGCGAGTGTTGACGTTGTGTGTATCTTCAATTTTAGTGAACTTGTCGATATTTTTAAAAACAAATACGCAAAAGTCAAGTATGTATATTGACGGCAGAGTTAGAATGTGATACTTTATGCAGTGTGGTTTGCATGTCTCCGTATTATCAATTTGGGCTAGAATTCTTATACACTTCTTTTGTATTATAAATAGTTCATCTACGTTAACACTATTTCCCCACAGCATGACGCCATATCGCAACCACGAGTATGCGTATGCGTAGTAAGCAGCCATAGCTGTTTGTGTGTCAGTGCTTTGCTAAATTTGAAAAAGAGCGTAAGAAAATCTAGAGAGTTTTGTTTTTATATGTTCTATGTGTGACTTACAGTTAATGTGTGTGTCAATATTTATGCCAAGTAGGCTAAATGTATGAACTTCTTCTATTTGCGCGTTTTTGAATGTTGTTGTTAGGCTGAGAGGTGGTTTTTTGTATGATCTAAATTGTATTACTTTAGTTTTATTACTGTTAATTTCCAATCTAAAACACTGTTAAAAAAAATAAAAACAAGTTACATGATTTTAGTATCAAGGCAGGAACTAAATAGTAGATTATAATATTTACTGAGCAATTAAAACGCCATTTTAAAGAGTAGGTATCCACTAAGAAAGGGTTTTTCGAAATACCACCCCAGAGGTTGAAATGGGGTGTTGATCGCAGAGCCTAAACCGATGGTCCTAAAGACGAGAAATTTGGAGGGTATATTCTTTGTGAAGAGTCCACTAACAAAGGGTTTTACGAAATTCCACCCCGAAAAAGGTGAAATGGGGTGGTTCATTTTCTGTGAAAAATTTTA
This sequence comes from Lycophotia porphyrea, assembly GCA_950005105.1. Taxonomy (NCBI): domain Eukaryota; kingdom Metazoa; phylum Arthropoda; class Insecta; order Lepidoptera; family Noctuidae; genus Lycophotia; species Lycophotia porphyrea. Next base: position 408,956 of record OX465410.1, on the reverse strand, counting down.
CTCACGGGGTTGATTGACTTGAAAACTAGGGCACAAACTCTTCTGTTAAAATTATGAAAAACGAGTATCACAGATTTTCCAAAATCATCCCCTGACTGATATATCAACGCACAGCCCAAGCTGTTGGTCCTAAAGACATGAAATTTGAAGGGTGTATTTCTTGTGAAGATTAGGTATAAACTAAAAAAAGGTTTTCCGAAATTCTACCCCTAAGAGGGTAAAGAGGGGAGGGTTGAATTTTCTGTGAAACGTAGTGTTCTCTTGGTCATTTGACTCAAAAATTGGTGTACACACTCTTCAATTAAAATTATGAGACACGTGTATCACAGTTTTGGCGTGCATGTTGCGTAGGGCGTGCGGGACGTGATTTTTTTTAAATTACCGATGAAAATATTCTATATGGGGGGCTCGATATACTGTATACTGAACACGTGGTAGTCATTTCCGCGTCGGTGTCCTTTTTTTTCACCCCGTTATCTTACATAAACTATTATAAATGCGAAAGTTTGGATGGACGGATGTTTGTTACTCAATCACGCCAGAACGGCTCAAAAGATCGGGATAAAATTTGGCACAGAGATAATTTGACACAGAGATAGATTATAGCACATAGATTACTTATTATCCCAGAAGTAAGATCCCGAGGGCAATTCCCGAACTCCGCGCGGGCGAAGCCGCGGGCAAAAGCTAGTGTAATATAAAATCGTCATCTTGAACTACTCGAGCGCGTCAGATTGGCATACTGAAGGTTCATCATGATGTCCCAGGCACACTGACTAAAAATCTGACGTTTATTCTGAGGGTTATCTTAACGATACCCCTCAAAATAAACGTCCCCATAGTAAAATATCGTAAGACATAATACTATGAAAATAATTAAAATAGACCAGCCTCGCGGTATCTACATCAGAAAAATTGAAGGATTTTTCTAACAGCATATGCTGCAGAACTCAGCCGTCCTGCAAGAGATGTTATATACGGACCCCATTGTAGGCTTGAGTCGAGCGTGATCCCCAGGAAAACAGTTTTTTCGACGAATTCTAGTTTCTCTTCATTCAATACTATGTCTACTTTTAACATTCGGTAGAGCAAATCTAATGCACTGCGTTTTTTTCCTATTTAATACTAAATTATTCGCGGTGAACCAATTATGAACCTGTAGTAGCTGTGGCTGTTGTTCAGCTTCTCAGGGTCTTAGCGTGATATTATGTAGCTTATTCCCGTGGTCTCCCCGCGTGTATTCGGTAATCATACCGCGGTTTATACTACAGGGATAGAAAGTATTGTTTAAGACTTAATTATTTGTAAAGCTTCCGGCGTTATATATATCCAGGTTATAAACTATTCATCCTTATCCAGTAGTAAGAGTACAGTACCGATGAGCTCCTGCTTGGGCGCCTGTGCCTGTGCGAGGCGCGCGAGCGGGCGGGAGAGCGCCTCAGCGGCGCGGCCGGCCCCGCGCGCCACGCCCGCCAGCTTGCGCAGCAGCGTCACGGCGGCGCCGTCCGCCCACAGCGTGTACTGCGGCGCCGCGCCCGCCCCCGGGTAGGCCAGCGACAGCAGCGCCGTCAGCCCGATGTCCAGCGAGCGCTGCAGCGACAGGCGCAGGGGCTGGAGGGAGGTCGCCTCGGTCAGAGCTTCGGGCTTCGCTTCTATTGCCAGGAGGCTCTGTAACGTTACGTTATGGCTTGAGACGTGGCCGGACGAAGTGACGAGCAAAAAAGTTATTTTCATAGTATCATCAACATCTGCCGAACCTTTACCCAACTATTAGTAGGGGAGCCCATGATGATAAATGTGTATAGTTACTCGGGCGCCGCGGAAAGCTATTAGAATTGGTAGATTAGATGATAGGAAGAATAAATGGTCCTATAATGTTTCCACTTTTAGCAGTGGGGGAAGCGTCTACAGATTTTTCAAAATTGTAAAAAAAAACAATGACACCAAAATACTTAAGCGCGTCAGATTTTTCACCGCCCAACATGTCTCTGATATGAAATATATAATAGTCTGACGATTTGCGTGGTGGGGATGGCTATGCGAGAGAGGTGAAAACCCAAAAAAAAAAAATTTACTCGAGCGCGTCAGATTTTCATTGTTAATTCAGTGAACCGTACAGGAACTCCAATTCCTTAATCTGACGATTTGGAATTAACGTAACCTCGCAACAAATTTTTGAAAAAGTAAAAAAATCGTCATCTTGAACTACTCGAGCGTGTCAGATTAGCATACTGAAGGTTCATCATGATGTCCCCTGGCACACTGACTAAAAATAAAATCTGACGATTATTTTGAGGGGTATCGTTAATCTGACGGTTTAAGAAAAATCATTTTTTTACTGAAAAAATTAGTACTGATAAAAATGTGAAAAATTATATATATATATATATATATATAATTCTTCTTCTTAAGACCAACTGATCCTATTGAAATCTGTTCTATTATAAAAAAACTTGAGGAATACCAAAAGCACAGGTTATGATGATATATGCGTGTTGGTATTAAAATATGTTAGCAATTGTATTACCCCCATACTCAGCTATATTATAAACTTATGTTTTGAACATGGTACTTTTCCTTCTTTATTGAAAACGACAATTATTAAACCACCAGTGTAATTGACCACGACAACAAAATTTCTTGGTCTCCATATAGACAGTAATTTAAAATGGCAAAGTCATATAGAGTTCATTTGCAAAAAAATATCACAATCATCCTATGAACTAAACACATCAAAAGTGTCTAGGGGTCATGCACATTATTAGCATAACTTTAAAAGTAATGGACATTTCAAAAATATTTAAACGCGAATTTCTTCCTGGTACGTTTCATATAAAAAAAAATAATAATAAAATAATTCAGATGTGGAAAAATTCAGTATACTTCATAACAATCATTATTTTCTTACCTACATGTGATAAAGATTTTACTGTTTTTTTTTAAAACAAAGATTTTTTTTCGTACATTTTTTACTTAAATCATGACTGCTGAGTTTATCTAAACCATGGAACATCGAAATTTAACTAGGTAAGAGATGTTGAGAGCAATAGGCTTGATGGAACCTGGCACGCGCCAGTGCAATATTAGTGATACCTTTGGCACCAGTTAAAGTGTCATATCCAGTTTGTGTTCTCGTTATCGGGATACTGGCAAGTCAGCTGAGTGGAAACCGGGGAATATTCGGTAAGCCACCACCAGACAAGACCGATTTTAACAAATTACGGTGAGAAGACAACCGTACGCTACGACTTGGCGATTGGTTTGAAAGGTACAGTCAGAACACATGATCTTCGTTAGTGACCAAACTGGCAGGAAGAGACCACAAGCAGTCAACCTTTATGTTAGTACACCATTTTCGCTTCTAGCACTACGGCGAAGAAATCGCGGGCAAAGTTTAGAATAGGCAAACGAACATTTGGCTTGGTAGGATCGCCAATGGTCTAGATATTACTGTCAGATGAATCCCGGTTCGGCATCCTTCCAGATACACGAAGAATACGTGTTTGGCGAATACCTGGACGTGAGACCAGCTTGCGAAATCGCCAGAAAGTCTATCCATATCAAAGTGAAATCATGTATGGGCGAGACAATGTCTAGGCGGGAGAACTGACCGTGTTTAGATAAATGGAATTTAATGGCTGCAAAATACCGTGACAAGGTGCTGGCACTTATATTCCAACCATGCTGGATGGAAATGAGACTAGATTTTATGCGTATGCATGATGAGACCCGCCCAACTGCGACTCCAGCGGTAACTCAGCGGCTACAGCAACATAATAAAGAGGCTCTCGACTGGCCCACGCAATCCCCAGATTTAAATCCTGTTAAGCACGCCTGGAATATGCTGCAACGAAGGTCTCTATAAATTTTCCCGAGAATTTGCTGCCGAACAGTCCACTTTTCGTGCATTTTCGTCGGACCTGGTACCTTACACCACAAGGCAAAATTGACAACATTGTTTTGAGCTTGAAAAACCTTTGCAAACGTGTTATAAACGTTCGAGGTGCTCTTACAATTTATTAATCTTTATTTTATACAAAATTTATTATTTCATTTAATTTTGTTTCCTGCTTTAATCACCAAAAACAAAAGTCAAATTTTACCTAAATTTTAACTTTTTCATTTTTATCTAAAAAAACCCTCATAAACTAAAAAAGTTCAGTTTTTTATGATATATTCTGTAAGAGTATAAAATTCTGCACACTTTGATATAATAATGCTTTTAAGAAATTCTTTATAGTTTCGTTTAAATACGTGAATAACAAAATACCCCTAGACACTTTTGATGTGTGTATATATGTTAGCAAAAGAAGTTAGTCTCCCGACGTTACTTTGGCTTATCACGGATATCTTGCTTCACGTTTGAGGTATGGGATCATCTTTTGGGGTAATGCTACTAACTGGGATAAGGTCTTCAAATGTCAAAAAAGATGCATCCGTGCAATATGCGGTCTACATAAAATTGAGAGTCGTAAGCAGTCTTTTAAAAAATCACTGTATATCTTTGAAATGGCTCTTTTTATCAAAAAACATCCATATTTATTTGATATAGTGACGAGATCACGCAACAGAACAAGAATATTTACAAAACTAAATACGCAATATAAAACTACTCTTTATGGGAAAAGTACATTTGTCATGGCGCCTAAAATATATAATAAAATTCCCAAGGACATTAGAGACTGAAATAACATCCTTAAATTCAAAAACAAATTATTTAAATTTCTTAACGAACACTCATTTTACTCAGTAAAGGAATTTTTAGGCTTAAAATGATTTCACTATGTTTTATTATTTCTTTCCTCTATACTGCTTAAATAAAGTGTTAATGTCTGATTGAGCGCAATGTGAACTGTATTAATAATTGTTTCTTGTATTTTTTTTATGAATTTGTATGCCCATCAGGTTGACGACATCGTCAAAGTCGCGGGTAACACCTGGATGAGGGACGCACAGAACCGGGAAGTGTGGCAGGAAAAAGGGGAGGCCTATACCCAGCAGTGGGTGATTCCGGGCTGATATGATGATGATGATGATGCCCATCAGTCTGATCACAGCATGAACTCACTGCATATTGTAAGACCTATATTGTTACCTCTGTATCACAAATAAATTGTTTGATTTGATTATTGTGTTGACGAATATTTAAATGGCAAATTTTAATGATAATGTTATGTGATGATTTAGTTAGTTTTGATTTAACGTATTATTGAATTAGTGGGATTTTTATATTTATTCTGTTTTTTTTTTCGTTCTTTTACTTTATTTACATTTTGACATTTTATCTATAATTTTATTCACATTTAGACATTTTATCTATATTTTTATTTAATTTTGACATGATTCGTATTGATTGTACCTATTTTTTAATTTTGTAAATGTATATAACCTGTGATATTTTGTATGCCTTTTGGCGGAACACAGCTCGGAACTCATTTATTATATATAACATCTGTACCCTGTGCTCACACAATAAATGAATTTGAATTTATCATGCTCATGACTACGGTATAGTCTTTATGTATGGCTACGAGCAGAGCGAAATAAGCACGCAATATGCAATCCATACTTCAACATGTGTTCCGCCCTCCAGTGTGTGTGTGTGAGCTATGTTCAGTTTAGGTTTCGACATACTCCTATCCCCAGGGTCACATCCGTGTCCACCTGGTCACCCATCCACGGACTGAACTCGACAAGCGGTGGAGCGCTGCTCCTCTCGCTGCCACACTACATGACTGGTACAGGTAAGGATATTCTGAACCCAGCACTCGCAACCGTTTACCGCCGCCTACGACGCCTGCAGGCTTCCGATTATCGTGCTTATAGCTCAATAATAACAGCTGCACAGGTCGATCTTCTAGATTAAGCAGAACATGCAGATGTCAGTCAGTGGATGGGTGACCACCCATTACATGTCGAGACCCCTCCGTGTCTCGCAAAGCACGTTAAGCCGGGTTGTCATTTGTAAATCTATGACCGTCGTCGTAGGTAGCCGAAATCCAAAAGTCTGACAAACAGCCTTACCAGAAAAGGCAGGCAGGTTTCTCACCTTATCATGTTCATGGGTGTGGTCATCAAGTATGGCGGCGAGAGGGGCGGCGTCAGGCTTGTCGTCAGGGCGCAGTGCTAGCGAGACCGCCGCCCACGACGCCTGCAGGCTTTGGAGGCATGTCAGCCAGGACAGGCTGGTTTGAGCCGACGGGATCAGTCTGGAGAAGAAAATTGACTAAAACAGTTACAGTCAGTCTGTAGCTCAAACCATTTATTTGAAATACATCAGTTACAGGAACTTTTGAATTGTCTAAATAAATCAATACTACATATACATGTGAATTTTTCAAGTGGGTGTGGAAGACCAAATTCGAAACTATGACGAATAGCGAAAAGTACTCAAAGGAGTCTCGAACCAGATTTTGATGAAAATTAAAACTGAATCATTAGATTTTTGAAAAATCAATATTCCTAGCCAATACTCGAACCCATTGATTTCGAAAAAAAACTCACACACACACTATAAACGGTGTAAACAGACTCTTAACGAACCCGAAATGCACTTGTTCTCCCCGTCATTACGATATTTTTTTTGTTCTAGACCATACCTTCTAGTTACGGAGATATTGGGGGTCAAAGTTCCAACTTTTTCACAAGTTTCTTTTTAAATACATGTTTTTAATGTAAGATTTTTACTTTAAACACCTCCAGGACCCCCTTACTATTCAATCCATCCAATTGGCACAATGTTTTGAGTGCATTACATTGAGTCCTACTGTGAAACGTGATTTTTCAGTCCAAAAAAAAAGTCGTTTCGCAGCACTAATTTTTGCGTAAAGTTACTTAGTTTGATGTAAATAATGCTTGGTTGACGGCTTCGAGAAGAGTCTGTTTACCCTTGTATTATTACAGCATTCGACACACTGTCGCTAATAAGGATCAAATTCGGGGCAAATAATTGATTGGCTGTTTCCGAGGAGAAAAAATCGGAATACGAAATGTCGATCTTTTGTGAGTAATCAGTTTGAGCTACAGCTGTCCCTATCGCACTCTGCGGGGGCAGGCTTGACGCAGCGCGACGGCAATAGTTTCTTCAAATACCTATTTTTCAAATTCCTCGCTGGCCCTGGCCCCTTTTTTTTTCGGATGTGAAATCATCGAATGACTCCTCCCGCTCTGGGGAGTGTCAGACTTGTACTGACTAAAACCCATCCATGTTCCTTCCTTGCCCTTTGTGATCCAGGGCCGCGGTATCTCTTTCGAACAGTCCCGCAGCCCTGGCAGGCATTTGTCCTCGCTGGCCCTGTCCCCTCTAACATAACTGGCGATACGTGGGAGTACTATTAGATACACTATCACCCTAACCCTTCGGGGATCACCGGCGTCATATTGTGCGCAGACATACCTGCACAGTGCTATCCTGAGCTTCAACCAGCTATGGAAGTAGTATTGTTGGAATGCCGCCGGTTGACGCTGGAATGAGTCTGTTAATCTGGAAATTAATGAAGACAGTTGTTACATACATACAAACATAAACTCGCCTTTTCCCCATTGCGGTAAAAAAAGGATATTAAAAAAAAAAGTGGTTAAATTTTTCTTTTAACTTTTCTCCACTCGTCTAGGACCTCAAAAAATTCCATGAAAATTCGACCACTATAAACTTCGTTCAGTAGTTTTTTGGCTAATTGCATTTGGCAACACGTCCATAAATGAATTATTATTCATTGTTCGATAAATAATAGTAGAAACTGGACTTTAAGGTAAAAATCAAAACTAAAATAGCATAGATATTGTTTTGTTTTATAATAGCCCGCGGCTTCGCCCGTGTGGCTGACAAAATATAATGCGGGAATGTTAGTAAGAGATGAAAATACTTTAAATGGTTGAAGGTGAAACATAAATTGGTTTATTTTTCTTTAATGCAACTACAGGGTGTAAACAGACTCTTAACGAAGCCGTCAACCAAGCATTATGTACATCGAACTAAGTAACTTTATGCAGAAATTAGTGCCGGGAATCCACTTTTTTTTTGGGCTGAAAAATCACGTTTTACACTAGGACTCAATGTAGCGCACTCAAAACATTGTGCTGATGGATGGATTGAATAGTAAGGGGGTCCTGGAGTTGTTTAAAGTAAAAATCTTACATTAAAAGCATGTATTTAAAAAAAGACTTGTGAAAAAGTTGGAACTTTGACCCCCAATATCTCCGTAACTAGAAGGTTCCCAGGTATGCTCTACAACAAAAAAATGATTGCAATGACGGGGAAAACAAGTGCCTTTCGGCTTCGTTAAGAGTCTGTTTACACCCTTTATACAGGTTGGCATGTTTTTCTCTTGTGAAATTATACAGAGTGATATATTTTGTACTTAGTGATATGTTTAGTTTTAGCGAAAGCGTGTCGAAATATTTTAACGAGTAATCAATAACGCCTTGAGAACATTCCCGATGTTCGCGGAGTCTCGCACAAAAGGCTTTCATGCGGAAAAAGGGGCATCCTACATGGTAATCACAATAGCATTTTGAAATAAATCGCTGCCAGACCGCACTGCCCCTTACAGAGACATTGCGTGGGAATAGTAAAGGTTTAAATAAACCGATAAATTGTAAACACTAACAATGCTAACCTATTTACTGAACCACCATTGTTCATCATCAGCTGCCTCGCCTCTTCCCAACTATGTTGGGGTCGGTTGCCAGTCTAACCAGATGCAGCTGAATACCAGTATTTTACATGGAGCGACTGCCTATCTGACCTCCACGACCCAGTTAGTACTGGGTGATACGATACCCATTGGTAAAACTGGTTGTCAGACTTTTTGGGCCACTGACTACCTGTAACGACTGTCAAAGATCTACAAATGATAGCCGGGACCAACAGCTTAACGTGCTTTCCGAGGCACGGAGGAAAATCGGTATGTAATGGGTGGTCACCCATCCATACACCAACCTAGGCAAACACGGCTTAACCTAAAGATCGACCCAAGCGGCTGTTATTATTTAGCCACGAGCTCCTCAACACCACTACTGAAGCAACATTGGTACTAACACTAAAATACTAACAAAACTATGGGCTGTAGCCTGAATTATATATTTTTTTAAATTACCTCTCATACATAAGCTCCAGTATGTTATGCTTGCCGGTCCCGGTGCAGGCCACCAGCACGTCCAGGCAGTCGTAGCCCGACACGATCGCGTACTCCAGCAGGGAGGTGGCGTGTTGGACTGCTATGGGAGTCGCTAGCAAACAGAAAGAAAAACATTTATTGGACACACACAGGACAAACAATAACAAAAATCAAACAAAACAGGAAAAAAAAGGTCTTGTACGAGTTCAAAAGGCCCTTAACTGGGCTTCATGCTGCGACATTTAAAATATATCACACGACGCTGCTTCTGATCGGGGCCCCACCACGCGCAACATGACCACCGTAGCCAGTGGCGAAGGGTGAAAATTTTGTAAGGGAAAGCCGAAGAAAAAAATTGAGAATTGAATATATTTTTTTTCCTTTTATTTTGACCTCGTTTTCGTTATCAGTGACCCTAAAAACCATGAAAATGACACCCATGACGAAAAACCCGAAAATTTTCGTCAGCGCCATCTTGGATATTTATTTTCACCTCATTTTCGTTATCAGCGACCCCGAAAACCATGAAAATGACACCCATGACGAAAAACCCGAAAATTTTCGTCAGCGCCATCTTGGATATTTATTTTCACCTCATTTTCGTTATCAGCGACCCCGAAAACCATGAAAATGACACCCATGACGAAAAACCCGAAAATTTTCGTCAGCGCCATCTTGGATATTTATTTTCACCTCATTTTCGTTATCAGCGACCCCGAAAACCATGAAAATGACACCCATGACGAAAGACCGAAAATTTTCGGCAGCGCCATCTTGGATTTTCATTTTGACCTCTTTTTGGCTATCAGCGACTCAAAAACCATGAAAATAATACCCATGACGAAAAAACCGATCGTCAGCGTCATCTTCGATTTTCATTTTGACCACTTTTTCGTTATCAGCGACCCCGAAAACCATGAAAATGACACCGATCGAGCACCGGCTTATTTGGCACCGCATGTTATTTATTGACCCCTAGGATATTATATATGGACCCTACAAACGGGTTTTGTCAACGGAAGAATGAATAGTATATTAGGGTTTTTACAGATGATAACTTTTGGTTTGTAGGGAGTTGTGTACAGGGTATATGTATATTATACTCACGTATGTCGCACCAGGGCTGCGGCAGTTTGTACACATGCAGTTGCGCGTGCGTGTCGATAGCCAGCACCACGCCGCCCAGCTGAGACATCTCCACACACGACACGATGGCGCAGCCAGACCCACTCTGTTGAACGAACAACGATCGTTTATAGAATCAGGCGTTATTTGAGGGCATTATTTTATTTATTAAAACTTTATGCACAAGTAAAATTACTGTACAAAGGCGGACTTAATGCCTTGGGCATTTTCTACCAGTCTACCTTAGGGTGATGCAGAGACAATACACAGTAGGTGCAAAAACAGAAAAAGAGACTAGAAAATATTTATAAACATATAATAATAATAAATACATATATACATACTTAATTATATCAAAATGTATAAAGTTAAGACAGGAAAAAAAAAAAAAACTAAAACAACTTAATTCTGAGACGAATCTGCCAACTTCTTATGAATATGCTCTCGAGCTTTTATTTTGAAAGTGAACCGATTGGTCACCGTCCTGATACTCTGAGGGAGCGCATTCCAAAGGAAGACCGCCTGGACAAAGAAAGAAGATTTTATAAAACCAGAGCGGTGAGAAGGACATCGTAAAAGACAGTTATTGGAGGAACGAAGATTCTTGCTATGCGCAGAGCATAAGTATTGAAAATGGAAAGTCAGATAAGAAGGAGAAGTGGGTTTGTGAAGAAGAGAAAACAGGGTTGTCAAAGCCCTCAATGCTCTGCGCTGCCGGATGGGTAACCACCTTAACAGCGATCGATGTGCAGATACATGATCATACTTGCGGAGATTGAAGACGAATCGAATGCAGTTATTTAGAAGTCGGTCAAGCTTATTGAGGAGCTCTGCATTCAGGTCATAGTAGCACACATCACCATAGTCATTATCATGCTATACGCAATATTTCGTTTTGATTCCGGGAATCTACGCCAAAACGTAGTACCTATTAGTGAGAACAAAAACCCCATAAGTTTTAAAGTAGAATTGTATAATAGAACAGGTAGAACAAATAGGAATTATTGTACCCACTAGTTCTATAATTTTGTACCACCTTATATCGTAGGACTAGGGGAAAAAATATTCCTATTGGTTTTACAGCAGAACATGTGGGAACCAACCCTGAATGCTTGGTGCGGTTTTGTGAAGGGCCCGTTTACGCCCTGCATACTTACAGGCGCAGTGTTAGGTCCGTACTTGGTCTTCTTGGGCGGGGTGGAGGCCGCCTCCACCGGTGCCACCCCTCCGTGCGACACGACTGCGCGACTGCACAGCTGCCGACAATTTTGTATTTGTTAGAAAATCCAGTTGCATTGTAATGCAGGTGTACAAGTGTTTGTAGAAACTAATTTACAATATACAATAAAAATTCTTAACGAGATGTTTGTATAGATATTCTGTTTTGTTCTTAATTAATGTGTATAGGCATCCACATAAAGTTTTTTCCTAAATGAGCACTTAATTAAACATTCGCTGATCATTACCTTACGATGTTTATATTTATGAATAGGCTATAGCGTCTACTACAAGCTAACCTACTTTACGTTTATGTATTTTAGTGTTTTTTCTAATGAAAGTTGAGGGAGCAAAATAACGAGATTATCACAATTACCATGCAACTTAATGTGACCCATACGTCGCACGCGTCGCCGCGCCGCTTCCTTAGCGCTCTCGCGCATTTGTATAGTTCGTCCAATTTCGGTGCTCGATAGAAATTTTCGACTTCGGACAAAACTTTGGCCCTTTTCGGCCGAAGCCGAAGGTGGTCGAAGCTTCGGTGGGGCACTATGCATAATGAGTGTCGTGTCACTTACATAGTGATGCGTATCTCGTGCAAGCAGGTGCAGCGCGCGCGGCGTGGCCAGCACGGCATGCGGCGCGCCGACCGGCAGCTTGCTGCTGGCCGCGCACACAGCTATCTCGCCGCCCTCCACGCCCCACGCGGCTGTCTTCTGCCAAACCTAGTCATGGACGAGAGGACTTTATAGATGACTAGCTATACCTACAACTTTACCCGTGTGATATTCGGTCATTTTCCCATGGCAGGCTAGCCCCTACCAACCAAATGCATTTATTATAACTATGTAATAAAATAATACAAAATATTGAAAAAAAAAAAGTTTAAACTCCTGATAAAACACTTACAGCAACTTGTCGCGCCCGTGTGTCATAATTGACACTATACTGTAAGTACTACGACGCTCTAGGTGGACTATAGGCAAGAAGACAAACGGCCTACTTTCCATTCATTTACGCACACTTGTGCATATTTTCGTGTGTATGAACGGCACACATGTATAGATTATGGGCGTAACTCCTTATAAAGGAGCTGGCCACCGCCTGTTGTGATTGGTTAGCTAGATTTTTTAAATGAAGAGTAGGGTTCCCAATTAGTGGAGATTTCCGCGAATAGCGGGGAGTTCGAGAAACAGCCTACACACAGACACGATAATTTCTTTAATGACTACTAGATACAATTAAAAAAACAAGGTGGTATTGTCGAATTTATACCTTCCAAAAGCCCTATAAAAATGAAAACTACAGTCATAAATTTTATTTTTCGCTTTGTTTTTTGGGGAGTTAGGAAAATAAGTATTGGCAGCCCTGTGCTGTTACTGTCAGTATTATCCGGCAAAATGTTGTTAACTGCTTTTATAAAGGATCACGGTATGACAATGATGCAATTTTATTTGGTAGTGTTTCTTATAGTCTAAGAGCCCGTGGTAGATCGTCCTTCACCGATCTGATAACCAGATGAGACGTATTTTTTATTAAATATTTTTTATAAACAAATATGCCTATAATTGCTTGCCTATCGAAAAGTGGTCATGGCTATTTTTAATTAAATTAACTTTAATCGATTTTTTTTTCATCACCTTCATACTTTTGATAACCAAATGAAATTTATTTGACTGATAGTTTTTGATACACAGAATATGCCTAGGTATGCTTGCCTACTCATTTCAGTGTATAACTACCTTTTATCATTTTAAAGTTAAATTGTAAAATTTTAAAATTAAAAAAAAAACTATTTTCTTTATTTAAAATTAAATAAAGAATAATTTATTTATTATTTTAAATTAAATAAATGCCGTAAAGCGGGAAAGAATAAGTGTTACTTTTCAAATATTAGTATAAAAATAAAAAAAGTTAATCAATATAGAAAAAAAAAATTAATACATGTATGTTGTTAAAACCATTTATTACGAAACATAAAAAATACATAAAAAAATAAAATTCAAATGTGTGAAATAAACATTTGATTTTTTTTTTTAATGTATTTTTTACAGTAGGTAGCGAGCAGCTGCTATGTTGTGTCCTGCTCTACCACACGGACCTCGGACGCTCTACTTTCTCTGTCGCACCTATCAAGTGGCTAAAACTCTAAAAGTTTTTAGCCTGGCAACAGTACTTTAAGTACGATTTTTCGCAGGCAAGTATATATGACTGATTTTGAAATAAAATAATCTAAAATTTGAGATAACTTTCGATAAGTTAGCAGATCGATGGAGTCACCTATTTTGACTTACCTGTTTACACCTGCTTGCCAGGTAGTTATACACTGAAATGAGTAGGCAAGCATACCTAGGCATATTCTGTGTATCAAAAACTATCAGTCAAATAAATTTCATTTGGTTATCAAAAGTATGAAGGTGATGAAAAAAAATCGATAAAAGTTAATTTAATTAAAAATAGCCATGACCACTTTTCGATAGGCAAGCAATTATAGGCATATTTGTTTATAAAAAATATTTAATAAAAAATACGTCTCATCTGGTTATCAGATCGGTGAAGGACGATCTACCACGGGCTCTCCTACTATTATTGACAAATTAGTGTTTATCATTTGTTACTTAAAAATGGTGTTCAGTTGTGAAGTTTACGCTGATAATATGTGTATGTTAGAAGTTAAAAGCAGTTAGCAGTAAGTATGTATGTATGTATGTATGGTCATCCTCATAACTTCTGAAGGATAAGTAGTCCTAATTTGACAAATGAGGTATCGTTGGATGGTGCATCGATGCTGCGGTGATTCAGGGGCAGCTATCAAAATATTCTAGCTACACTGGCGGACCAAATTGATGGGCCATTTATCAAGCATTGGGCGGATAGACATGTGCGCGCAGACGTCCATGTCACCAATTAAATATTTTTTGTAAATATTGTTTATTTATTCTAATTTTGTTATTTACTAATAAATGGTAGAGATTTATTTTGATTAAGGTTAAATAAAATTAATTAAAAACATCATTCCTTGCTGCAGTTTCACGAAAAAGCCCCATCTATCTATATATATAAAAATCAATGCCACTTTTCGTTGTAATTTTATAACTCAAGAACGGGCTCACCTAGCCAAACCGAATGTTTATGGGTATGTAGGGATGTAGGGTGGGTAGGGTAGGTAGTGTAAGGTAGGTAGGTTAGGGTAGGTAGGTTAGGGTAGGTAGGTTAGGGTAGGTAGGGTAGGTAGGATAGGTAGGGTAGGGTAGGTAGGGTAAGGTAGGTAGGGTACGGTAGGTAGGTTAGGGTAGGTAGGTTAGGGTAGGTAGGGTAGGTAGGATAGGTAGGGTAGGGTAGGTAGGGTAGGGTAGATAGGGTAGGGTAGCTAGGGTAGGGTAGGGTAGGTAGAGTAGGGTAGGGTAGCTAGGGTAGGGTAGATAGGGTAGGGTAGCTAGGGTAAGGTAGGGTAGGTAGAGTAGGGTAGGGTAGGTTAGTTAAGGTAGGGTAGGTAGGGTAGGGTAGGTAGGGTAGGGTAGGTAGGGTAGGTAGGGTAGGGTAGGTAGGGTAGGGTAGGTAGGGTAGGGTAGGTAGGGTAGGGTAGGTAGGGTAGGGTAGGGTAGGGTAGGTAGGGTAAGGTAGGTAGGGTAGGGTAGGGTAGGTAGGGTAGGGTAGGTAGGGTAGGGTAGATAGGGTAGGGTAGCTAGGGTAGGGTAGGGTAGGTAGAGTAGGGTAGGGTAGGTAGGGTAGGGTAGATAGGGTAGGGTAGCTAGGGTAGGGTAGGGTAGGTAGAGTAGGGTAGGGTACGTAGGGTAGAGTAGGGTAGGGTAGGTTGGGTAGGGTAGTCGAAATATTATTTACTTGCATTATGTGACGCAAACGAAGTTGCGCGGGTCAGGTAGTACCTCATAAAATAAATATCAAATCTTGTTAAAATCAATTTTCGTTGAAAATTTTTCTTACGATCTTCAACCTCAAGATTATTTTAGAATGTCCCTCCTCTTACGGTTTTAGAAGTGTATATCTCATCAACCATTGACTTGCACGAAAAAAATATATTATAAAAACCTCGATATCATTTTTCATGAGCTGTTGATAGAAACCCCACACAGCTGTAAACGATTTTTTTGAACCCTCAGTTACATGTACGGTAGCCAATGGAGGGCCACCCCTATTTTTATTAATTAGCCACGAGCTACTCTAAATACACAGGTCGTAATCAGACTCTTCACGAAGCCGTCAACCAAGCATTATGTACATCAAACTAAGTAACTTTACGCAAAAAATATTGCTGGGAAACGACTTTTTTGTGTGAAAAATCACGTTTTACTGTAGGAATCAATATAACGCTCAGAACATTATGTTCATGGGTGGATTGAATAGTACGGGGGTCGTGGAGGTATTTAAAGTCAAAATCTTTCATTAAACACATGTATTTAAAAAAAAACTTGTGAAAAACTTGAAACTTTGACCCCCAATATCTCCGTAACTAGAAGGTTCCCAGGTATTCAATTCTCAATTCTTTATTGCATACCATATTGTTATAAAAATGGTAGGAAAATAAATTAGCAACAATTATGGACCCTGTCGGGCACAGCATAGATTAAGTAGGAGAGAGGAGGAAGACTACTGCCTTTTTATTTTCGGTATGGTCTACAGGAAGAAAATGATCGCAATTACGGAGAGAACAAGTGCCTTTAGGCTTCGTTAAGAGTCTTTTTACACCCTTTATAAAACTAACAATATGTTTAGTTTTAAAGCAGTACTTACCAATGTATTAAAGCAATCTGTTCCAGGCTTGGGACCTCCCCCAGGAGTTGTGCTGCCTTGCAGAGGACCTTGACGACAACAAACAATTTATTGTTTAAGTGCTGGACGCGCATCGAAGGTTGGTGTGAGGTGACGCAGGACAAGAAGACCTGGAAGGCCTTTACCCAGCAGTGGGACACATAAAGCTACATAGCAGCAGCAGAGGGACTCAGAAAGCTAAAAAAATTGTGGTCCGACGGCGGTGGGAGCAGGATCCAAGCTACCAGTGGTTAGGGCTCCAGAGACAGAAATTTCCTCACAATGCGGGCCGTATCGCCGGCCATCAAGCCGGGCAGAGTTCACATTCCACACCCAGACAACCTCGTGTGCCAAGTAGATATATTTTATTTTAAAATGCCTGTGACATACGGACAGACAGGCGAACAGGACAAAACTATAAAAAAATTAAAAATATTTTTTTATTTAAACAAAATGTCTTATACAATGAATTGTGTTAGGAGGATTGTGAGGCAAACAATGCCTGTATTAGGAGACTCCGCACCTCCATATCTATAATATAAAAATGAATCGCAAAATGTGTTGGTAAGCGCATAACTCAACAACGCCTGGACCAATTGGGCCAATTCTTTCATTTCAATGTTCGTTGAAGTTCAAAGATGGTTTTTACGGCGAGAAAAATTCGAATAATTGCCGGAAAAACCCTAAAAACAGCCCTTTTCTTTTTCCCATACAAACGTTTTCTAACTAAAACGAGCTTTATTGCTATTGTATAAAGTTCATATTGAATTACAAGCACTCACTGTTTTTTTCACTGGTAGTAGGTAGGTAGTAGGTAGGTAGTAGGTAGGTAGTAGGTAGGTAGTAGGTAGGTAGTAGGTAGGTAGTAGGTAGGTAGTAGGTAGGTAGTAGGTAGGTAGTAGGTAGGTAGTAGGTAGGTAGTAGGTAGGTAGTAGGTAGGTAGTAGGTAGGTAGTAGGTAGGTAGTAGGTAGGTAGTAGGTAGGTAGTAGGTAGGTAGTAGGTAGGTAGTAGGTAGGTAGTAGGTAGGTAGTAGGTAGGTAGTAGGTAGGTAGTAGGTAGGTAGTAGGTAGGTAGTAGGTAGGTAGTAGGTAGGTAGTAGGTAGGTAGTAGGTAGGTAGTAGGTAGGTAGTAGGTAGGTAGTAGGTAGGTAGTAGGTAGGTAGTAGGTAGGTAGTAGGTAGGTAGTAGGTAGGTAGTAGGTAGGTAGTAGGTAGGTAGTAGGTAGGTAGTAGGTAGGTAGTAGGTAGGTAGTAGGTAGGTAGTAGGTAGGTAGTAGGTAGGTAGTAGATAGGTAGTAGGTAGGTAGTAGGTAGGTAGTAGGTAGGTAGTAGGTAGGTAGTAGGTAGGTAGTAGGTAGGTAGTAGGTAGGTAGTAGGTAGGTAGTAGGTAGGTAGTAGGTAGGTAGTAGGTAGGTAGTAGGTAGGTAGTAGGTAGGTAGTAGGTAGGTAGTAGGTAGGTAGTAGGTAGGTAGTAGGTAGGTAGTAGGTAGGTAGTAGGTAGGTAGTAGGTAGGTAGTAGGTAGGTAGTAGGTAGGTAGTAGGTAGGTAGTAGGTAGGTAGTAGGTAGGTAGTAGGTAGGTAGTAGGTAGGTAGTAGGTAGGTAGTAGGTAGGTAGTAGGTAGGTAGTAGGTAGGTAGTAGGTAGGTAGTAGGTAGGTAGTAGGTAGGTAGTAGGTAGGTAGTAGGTAGGTAGTAGGTAGGTAGTAGGTAGGTAGTAGGTAGGTAGGTAGTAGGTAGGTAGTAGGTAGGTAGTAGGTAGGTAGTAGGTAGGTAGTAGGTAGGTAGTAGGTAGGTAGTAGGTAGGTAGTAGGTAGGTAGTAGGTAGGTAGTAGGTAGGTAGTAGGTAGGTAGTAGGTAGGTAGTAGGTAGGTAGTAGGTAGGTAGTAGGTAGGTAGTAGGTAGGTAGTAGGTAGGTAGTAGGTAGGTAGTAGGTAGGTAGTAGGTAGGTAGTAGGTAGGTAGTAGGTAGGTAGTAGGTAGGTAGTAGGTAGGTAGTAGGTAGGTAGTAGGTAGGTAGTAGGTAGGTAGTAGGTAGGTAGTAGGTAGGTAGTAGGTAGGTAGTAGGTAGGTAGTAGGTAGGTAGTAGGTAGGTAGTAGGTAGGTAGTAGGTAGGTAGTAGGTAGGTAGTAGGTAGGTAGTAGGTAGGTAGTAGGTAGGTAGTAGGTAGGTAGTAGGTAGGTAGTAGGTAGGTAGTAGGTAGGTAGTAGGTAGGTAGTAGGTAGGTAGTAGGTAGGTAGTAGGTAGGTAGTAGGTAGGTAGTAGGTAGGTAGTAGGTAGGTAGTAGGTAGGTAGTAGGTAGGTAGTAGGTAGGTAGTAGGTAGGTAGTAGGTAGGTAGTAGGTAGGTAGTAGGTAGGTAGTAGGTAGGTAGTAGGTAGGTAGTAGGTAGGTAGTAGGTAGGTAGTAGGTAGGTAGTAGGTAGGTAGTAGGTAGGTAGTAGGTAGGTAGTAGGTAGGTAGTAGGTAGGTAGTAGGTAGGTAGTAGGTAGGTAGTAGGTAGGTAGTAGGTAGGTAGTAGGTAGGTAGTAGGTAGGTAGTAGGTAGGTAGTAGGTAGGTAGTAGGTAGGTAGTAATTCGAAACCAATATTCATAGTTGACAGGACAACGTCTGTCGGGTCAGCTAGTCTTAGATATATGTTACATATTATATTACAGCCTAATTATTGTTGTTGCTTAATCTAACTTCTTGAGTATGTATCATGTGAAGCGTGGTGTGCTTTAGTTAGGTGTGGTGTGGTGTGGTGTGTGGTGTGGTGTGTGGTGTGGTGTGTGGTGCGGTGTGGTGTCGTATGGTGTGGTGAGGTGTAGAGTAGTGTAGTGTGCGGAGTAGAGTGAGGTGTGTATCGTTAGTGTGTGTGATTATATTACTCATGATAAACCAGAAGAGTTTCCGTATCCTCATAACTAAGAGACTTAATCCAGTTTGTTATAAGGGTTCCGTTTCTTGCCATTTGGCAAAGGAACCCAAAAGAGTTTATTTTTACTGTCTAAAGCCCAAATCACACAGAAAGCGGTTGCGCGGAACTTGCATGCGTTTTCGAATTGATTTTAGTGTTAAAAAACTAAAATCACTACTAATCAACGTTAATCACAGCAAAAACTAATCACAAAAATATAAATGACAAGCAATTAAAAAAAAAAAATCACAAAAAAGAAATGCACCAGTAATCACTTAATACAAATATGAACTAATTTGAAATCATTTGTTTCTATCAAAATTCGCGCGATGAGCCGCTTTTGGCGAATCCTTGGCGCGAACACAATTCTCTCTCAAACTTACACTGACTTACACTCACACATTCATAAAAAAGCCCAGCTTTTTATTCAATACAAATTTCAAAATAAGTACCTACTAATGGTATCAATCAGCTAGAGAAAATAAAAGGTTGTGAAAGAGAAAGCGCTGCACTGGGTCACTGACCGTAGGCACAACTCTTCTTTTGTATAGTGTTAGAGCGAGTCAGAGTCTCGTAGGCACAACTCTGCTTTTGTATAGTGTTAGAGCGAGCCAGA
This sequence comes from Lycophotia porphyrea, assembly GCA_950005105.1. Lineage (NCBI taxonomy): Eukaryota > Metazoa > Arthropoda > Insecta > Lepidoptera > Noctuidae > Lycophotia > Lycophotia porphyrea. Next base: position 389,217 of record OX465410.1, on the reverse strand, counting down.
GTCACCAACGTCGCATTCTTGATGCGCGCGAATTTAAAATGATTTCTGGATTGATAAAGTTGTTAGGAAACCTGGCAACGTTGCATCGCATTACGTTGCGTTTGGCGCGTGGCACCCAGCTTTTGATATTATTATTGTTTAGATACATTTTTATTTTTGTACGTCGTTGTTTGTCGTGTACCTTTAGCCAACAGCTTGTGCACCTGATGCGCCCGCTCCGCGCACTTCCACATGGTGAGCGTGCCGCCGGCGATGAGCAGCGAGTCCGTGTCCTCCCGCTGACACCACGTTATTGAAACTTAAATATAAACAGACATTTGAAAACCGGGATACCTTTATACAGGGTGTCACATAATAAACGGTATAGATACCTTTATACAGGATGTCACATAATAAACGCACAACCTGTGTGCTATCTTAGACCATGCAACTGGACAACTTTTGTTGTATGAGTTTTGGAAATTAAAAAACTTTTTAGAGATTTTTGAGTACTCGTAAAACAAAGAATTTTAAAGTTTTTTAATTTTAAGTTAATTACCCTAGAAAAACTCCTATGTAGGGGGGCTCAGAATGATGTTCATGGTAACCGTCTTCGCGTCGGATTCCCTCCACCCCGTATATAGAGACAACATTACTATTCTCATGCATTGATATGATTACAATGTTTTGAGTGCGGTACATTGGGTGCTACCGTAAACCGTGATCATTCACCAAAAAAAAAAGTCGTCTCCCAGCAATAATCGTTGTGTAGAGTAACTTAGTTTGATGTACAGAATGCTTGGTTGACAGCTTCGTGAAGGGACCGTTCACATGTTGTAATTTGGCTTACCTGGCGTTGCGTCCTGGTGCGGCAGATAGATGGTTGGCAGCGGCTTGAGCGACAGTGCGGGCGCCGGCGACGATGACGTCACGCCGGCGCACGCGCAGCGCACCGCCCAGCGCCCGCCCGCCCCGCCCGCCCCGCCCCCCCCACTCGACCCGCTCGACCCGCCCGAGCGGCACAGCGCCGCTATCACTAGGCTGCCATCTGCGAGGGGGGAAGGAACTAGATACAGAGTGTCTAGTGTGGGACTAACGTTACCCCTTTATAGGTAACATCGCGCCTGTGATCCCCGAGGGTTAGGCAGAGGTGTACGGTCACAAGTACCATTATGTATTCTACTCAGGAAGCAACTTCGAAAAGCGTTTTTCTCCTACTATATAAATTAACGTTTTAGGTTTTCACGCAGTCGGTCGCGACGTGTACGCGCGTCCCTTCGGCGCAGTCAGCCTGTCATCAGCGTGAGTCGACCGCGCTCGCTACTTGTGGCCGCGTTTTGTCGTTCGACTCGCGCGCACACACGGTGACAAACACACGTCCGCCTCTGTCGAGCACCACTTGAACAGCAAGTGGGACTCGACAGACGCAACTGCAAGTGGTAGCTACTGATGGCCGTATCCAGCCACCAGTGGCTGCCACTGGTGGCGGCGTGTAGTGGTGTGACTGAACCACTGGTGGTCGCGTAATGTGCGGGGGCTCTTACTCTTATGTGCGATACTGGCCGCGGTGATGTGGTCGCGCGTCGGGCGCAGGCAGTCGGTGGCGACGTGTGCGCGCGCGCCGTCCGTGGGCGGAGTCAGCACACCGATGAGACCGGTCGCAGTGATGACACAGGCACCTTCGCAGGCTATGCCACTGAAACATTTTGTATGGCTGATTTTAGAAACTGATGAAGAATTAAAGTAAAAATACCGTTTGAAGGTTGCGTAACTACAGAATAGTTGAAACGGAGACGAGGGATTTCATTTAATTTATTTATAAACAATTTACTCGGACAATCTCAGTTAAGATTGGCCGCCTTGCTCGAAATGCGGACGGCAGGATATTATTATGTGTACTCACCCGAATCCTTTGAGAGTGGGCGCAGGCCTCAGCACCTGGATCCTCTCTGTGATGGGGGCGTCGGGCTTCTTGTCCACCAGGACTAGCCGCCGCCCGTTGTGGAAGAACGAGGCGCGTATTATGTGTTCACCTGATGATGACATGTTAAACATAAGATCACGTCTTGGCATCCCAAAGGGTTAGGCAGAGGTGTACCTAGTAGTACACCCAAATGCAGTTATTGTATAAGTCCCATGTAATAGAGAGTTTGTGGAAAAAAATCTAGGCTCCATGGCTGTTACTGAGAAATACCTGAAGAAAAGGGGTGGGAATTGAATCTAGGAATTCCTGCTCAGCAGTACCTTGTCCCATGGAGAAAGTAAATCGATTTAATAAGCTTAAATAATTATGACCATACATTTCTGATGCACACTGTGTAGTCATACTATATTTTCCTACATTTCCCAAGGTAAGTGTATATGCACCTGGAAAGTTAGCAGTATAGATGCAGTTCCAGTCGTTGAGCAGGTAATCCTTCTGAGTGTACACGGACACCTCTCCCACAGTCGTCGCGACAAGTAACTGCTTGCCTTCGATGTCCCATTCCAGTACTGATACCTGACAACATCACAATATAAAAGCAATCAACATTTAGTTTGTAGCGGCGCATAGGCCGACTCACGGGTTCTAGGTCGTGGGTTTAGAACCAGCCAGGCAATTTACTTCTTCTTCTGAGCTAAAACTAGGACGGGCATTTTGGGGGAATGTCTCGTTTCAATTTTAACGTTCTAAGTTTTGATTTATCATAAGCCTAATTTGAATAAATGACTTTCGATTGTGACTGATTCGACTTAGTGTTACTACTCCCATCACTGCTCTCAAAACAGTGACAGACAAGAGTAAAAAAAAAATGCAGGTGAAGCCGCAGTCAACAGCTAATTATTCAAAGAACTAGTAACACTTACAGGATATGCAGTACTGGTAACTTTATGACTGTCCCATGGAGTGTCCAGGTCGCACACAAACACGTGGCCGCCCCAGGTGTCCCCTTCCGTGTCCTCCAGCTCGGTTGGTGACGAGAATGCAATGATGTTGCAGGTCGATATTGTGCAGATTGGACGAACTACTTCATGGTCTGATGTGCTGGAGAGAATATGGAATTAATTAATTGATGTATGAATGTGGACAAGGTGTATGGAGTATGTACGGATCGTAGCAGGTGGCATTCTATGGTTTCTGCCTACACCCATGGTCAAAAAAGGTGTGAGTAGAAGACCAAGTACGTGGCGACCATGCAGCTGCTGGAGTTGAGACGCAATGTAAACTTTAAAGACTTAGTAGTGTAAATACCAACGTGTTTTCTGCAGCTCATCTTAGAAGACAATTTTTCGCTGCAAATAGTGGTGTTCCGACACTTCCACAGGCATGTCGCACTTGAAGGATTACAAGCGTGATGTTGTGTTTACATGTAAGTGGTTGAAATCAAATAAGTAGTGTTGTTTCCAACACAAACATTGTGTTGTTGTTTGTTATTGTTACCTTTCAAAGTGCGGCGGCTCGCATTTCAAAGGCTTGCGCCTCATGGAGTATATTAATTCCATTATGGTTTTCTTTCGTTGCTTCACAGATTTCAATTGTAATAAAGCATTTAGACGATTTTTATTAGAAATAACAATATTTTACCAACCAACTAGGCAAGCAAGCTAAGAGAAATCAAATCACTGTCAGTGTCAAATTGACAGAATCGAAGACTAGTGATGTACGAAACAATCCGATATTCAACAAAGACGACACCACAGGATGCGATTCTCTGATATTTTACATTGATACTACAGTACTACAGTTCTGTACCACATTGTTCTGAATTGCCTGATCAGTCAATTTGAAACTTTATACTTATTTATTTGATAAAATATTTAGATATCTAGAATGTTTATGTTTTAATATATGGCAGCGGCGGCGGCGCGGTGCTTGTTAGTAACTGCGGCCACGTAGAACTTGAGAAGTATACTTTCCTGCATTGGTTTTGCTTTCATATTAACACAAACAAACAGAGAGCAGCGGTGGCCCAGTGGGGGCGGCCCCTACTTACGAGCAGTAAGTCATGGGTTCAAACCCAGGCAGGCGCATTACTTCATGTAATTTATTTCATCACCACTGCTCGCAAAACGGTGAAGGAAAACATCGTGAGGAAACCGGCATATCCTAGAACCAAAAATTCGAAGATATGTGACATCTACCAACCCGCACTGGGCTCGCGTGGTGGATTATAGCCCATTCCCTCACATAGAGAGGAGGCCTATGTCCCAGCAGTGGGAACATTATAGGCTGATTATGCTTATGCTTTAAAAACACGTTTTAAAAAATATAAATGGGCTACCCCACTGGCATCAGGAAAAAGGTCTAGGTTGCTGATGATTAGGACTCCAGAGAGAGGAATCTCCTGACTATGCATGCTGTGTCTAATGAGTACCTCTTTCTGAATCAAATCCTTAGTAAGATAGTAAAATTTATTTATTTACACAGACACACTGCAAAGAGTACTAAATGGTTCCTAGATTTTTGCAACTGTTCGAGGGAATAATAAGTACGATACCGTAACATGCTGCATCGATTAAAAATTTTGTATCAAAACAAGACATTATTTTTACTGGTGACTGAATCAAAGAGGTTGGAAGATTTATGTATGAAGCTTGGCCTGCCTAACTTCCGCCATTTTATTTAATTGTCAAGATAGTGGCCACGCCTAAAACTTGTATTAATCAATAGCTGGCATCAATACAAACCACTTCTTGACAAATTTTTTATAAAGCTTGATCAAGTTAACAAACTCAGAATGCTTTCACTGACGTCACCTCCAGTACTTTACAGACCGACTGTAGGCATTAGACTATGATCTATAACATATTGCACCAGTAGGAGCGCTGACGGAGCATTTTGAATTCGTCGTACGCGCAGCGCTCGGTGACTCGAGTTCGCTTGTAACCACTGTAGACTGTAGACATACTTAAAAACGAAATAAGTAACTCCATGGCAATACGTTCAAGTAAAGAAATGTCCAAGTGCCATCGCATTGAATTTCTCTCAGTACACACACACCTAAAAGGACATCATATACACGCACCCACAAAACACCTAAATGATTCCAAATCTCTATATAGAATGGTTACTTAGTGTTTGTTACAATTAATAATTGCAATCGATTTATATCGTCTCAGTGTTTCGATTTAATGCAGCACTAGTACTGCGCCTATCTTCAATGCAAGTAACCCTTCAAACGCTGCAAGGTTCACGTAACATAAACCCGAGCATTGCCCTTTCTTTCATTATCGAGTTGTGTTTCCGAACGCGGCGGTGCTCGCTCGAAAATGGCGGATCGGTAGCAACATCGACTTAAAAGCTTTGTGAAATATAACATAAAATATTCGTGAATTTTATGTGAAAATGTGAATCGTATGAATTAAAACATATTGTGTAGTGTTGTTTTAGTGTTTTGCAACATGTGGCGGACAGAGATGTTTCAATTCGGTGTCGGGAACTGGATATTCTTGTTCGCCTGTCTCCATTTGTTTACATACGCTCAAGGTAAGCGCCTTATAAATATTACCATTTACTATCGATCGTTGGTCTTGAAACTGTCGCTAATAATAGGGTCTCTGTAATTATGCAGAAAATTGCAGCTAGATGTATTTTAAATACCGTAGGTACTTGAATGTATGATTTCGAGTTTAAACGCTTTGGAGTCGATTTCTCTCGACTTCTAGCTTTAAGTACAGACGCCAGCAGGTCAACCTACCCGACACTGTCAGATTTTCCCAACCAACTTTGAACCGAACGGTTCAGAGATAAAGTTGAAAATCTATTACAGAAATTTGACAGATTGTAGTAGCTTGATGAGCTGCCGTCTGTACATTGTTATACTCTTGAATACTGAGCGGTGGAACTTTGGAGGGTCTTTTTACTGTGACCAATGCATTCGGTCATAATGCTTGTCGTTTGAAAATGTAAGTTAATATTCATACTTATATCTTGTATTTCGGGCTTCGCCGTCAGCGCTCCGCCCTCAAATTCTAACGACACTCTTAAATACAGCATTATTGACTGCTTCGAGTCAATTAGAGGTTTAATTCCTCTTGTAAACAGACAATAAACTTTAATGGCGTAAGTTCCTATTGGAATAGTTCTGGAAAGCTTCCAAAAGCTTCTCATTATGGTTTAAAAGTTGTTTAGTTAAGAGTGATTAATTTATAGGCTTGGCATTGTGTGCGCTGTTGCCACAGAAATAGTTGTTCTGGGAATAGAACCCAATCAAAATGGTTTTTAGAGTTAAATTAGGCGACCCTTTCTGCGAGCTTGTTCTTTAAGCCCGAAATAAAGAAACTTCTTCATATAAACTTAGTCTCAACTTATAAAATTAAACATTGTAGCAACCCAAAGACCTTTGAGTCGACCACAGAGCGTCCCGCGGTCGCGTTCTAGTACGATACACTGAATAAGGCATATCGCCATCTCTCTTTCCCGCATGGCGGCATAACATGATAAAAAGCACAGCTCTGCTGGTGAGGAGTTGTGGGACAAACTCACTAAATGTATTTAACACTAAACAAGTAAAAAGTAAAAACACTTCTAATTAATCTTTCTAGCTGATGCCCGCGGCTTCGCCCGCGTGGATGTCGGTTATCGCGACCAAAAGTAATCATGAAATTTTGATCCCGTTCCCGCAACAAAAACTAGACAAATTATATACCTATACCTTCCTCGAGAACCACTCTATCCACTTGTGAAAACAGTATGAAAATCGGTGCAGTAGTCTTGGAGTTTATCGCGAACAGACAGACAGACGCGGCGGAGGACTTTGTTTTAGTACCTAATACCTAGGTATGTAGTGATTTAAAAATCATTTTATCGCCGTCACTGTCGCAAAATTGTCAGAAACATTACCATGTTGTAGACAAATACCTGTTTTTCGCGCTAAATACCGACTTTTAGTTAGTAATGGTGTAAATGGGCCTTTCAATCCAAAGAAAAAGTGCAAATGCCTACCAAAATACATACTAGACTGCTATACGCCGAGAGCCCAAATAGAGCCCTAGAAACTAAACTGGCCACCAAAACAAAAGAATTGCGGCTTGTAAAATAGTCAATGACGCAAATAGTAGGTATACCTACCTAAATATCAACTTACAGTTCAAATAAACTATTAATCTACCATCTCCGCAAATATTTAATCTTTCGCTCAAACAATTGTGTTGACAATAGCCAACACACCCAACCAAGTATTTAGAAAGCTGGTAGGTACAAGGAATTCTGACATCCGACCTAGCTACCTAGGTGCTGTATCTATAGTCAATCTAGTGAATTCTTGCGCCTAACTATGCATACCTCAGGCTTAGGCGGAATAGGTATTTGGGATATTTGTACACGAATGTTTGCGCTTGATCGACAATGGTAGTGCGTAAAACTAAATACTCATAGCATAAATTAGTCTATACACTCCCGACGACCCTATCACCCTTCTTCAGGAAGGCAGTAGGGAAACCAATAGAATTTGTAAACAAAAACCAAACAAACCACCGGCTTCCGCCTCGCCGTCGAGGCCTGTCGCGACGTCCCTGTTTCACGCTCCCCCCGACCCTTGCTCGAGCGAGCCCGCGACGCTGAGCCATTTTTGAAATCAGCCCGTAAATAATGGTATCATTCAGATTCAGTCTGTCCCTTTGCTGCCCTCCCCCAGCGACTCTCTAAGCCGAGGCTTGTACCCTACAGGGGGTGGCCTTAGCGAGCATGGCGCAATACCTTAGTTTATAAGTTATTTGCCCCTAGCTGGAGGCCTTACACTCAAGGCACTCACCGGATAGTCCATGATCGTCAAAAAATAGGAGTCCTATAACGTTCCCACTGCTGGGATACGTGTCTCATCTTTGTGACAGGAGTGGGCTGTAAACTACCACGCAGATCCAGTGCGGATTGGTAGACATCACGTCTCCCACAAAATGCTTTCATACTATTCAAAGGCGCAGAGTAATAAGTACGAAGAAAAGAAGCTTTTCTAATCGTTTCATTCACTGTATTATGCTTTTGGCCCATCTAACTTGGGGTCGGTAGACTCACTCAGGAGTCGTAATGGATGGCCGAGTTTAGTTGTAAATGTCGACTGAAACTCCTCTTTGCGTAAGCATAAAGAATGTGATGTTCATCTACTGTCCACGGAATAATATAACATTTATATTCGTTGAATATCTGCAATGTACCCACTTACATAATTATATGAGTCAAGTTCTTGAACCCATCAACATATAAACTATTACTTAAGAATTATTATTCTTAACAAAATGGCGGACAACCAAACATTGCCGACCATTATTTTGCTTTCTTACTTCAACCCTCGGTACAAAAACATGGTATTGTTGTAACCTCCAAAATCTCTCTTAGTCCAGTCATCCGGACGCAGACCTCAACTAAATCACTACATATTATAATACAAAATCCTCCGCCGCGTCTGTCTGATCGCCTGTCGCGATAAACTCAAAAACTACTGCACCGATTTTCATGTGTTTTCACCAATGGATAGAGTGGTTCTCGAGGAAGGTTTTAAGTAGTATATAATTTTTCAAGTTTTTGTATACATTGGCTAAACTATAATGCTATTTGTTGAAGGTGTCGGAAAAAATAAATAGCCCTAGAATAGGTTTCCATGGGTTGGGACATATGCCAGGGCCACGGGAAAAAAAAATAAAAATTTCATGATTACTTTTGGTTGCGATAACCGACATCCACGCGGACGAAGCCGCGGGCATCAGCTAGTGTATTATTAGCATCATCATCATGTCAAAGGAGCTCGTGGCTAAATAATAACAAACGCTCGAGTCGATCTTCAGGTTAAGTCGCGCTTGTCTAGGCTGGTCAATAGATGGATTACCACCCATCCATATACCCAGTTTCCTCCGTGTCTCGGAAAGCACGTTAAGCCGTTAGTCCCGCCCGGCTGTCATTTGTAGATCTTTGACAGTCGTTACAGGTAGTCAGTGGCCCGAAAATCTGACAACCAGTCTTACCAAGGTATTGTATAACCCAGTACTAACTGCCTTGTTGAGGTCAAATAAGCAATCGTTACATGAAAAATACTGGTATTCAGCTGCATCCGGTTAGACTGGAAGGAAGCTGACCGCAACTTAGTTGGGAAAAGCTAAGCAGATGATGAAAAGAATATTAACACCGCGTAATGTAATTTATGATCTTCAAAACGGTTCAGTTCAGATCTAAAACACCAAAGACGCCTAAGTTTGGTCTGAGAGGCACTTTTGCTACAGTTTTGCGGTTAGCATTACTAAATACTAAGGCTGTATTAAAATTAATCAAGCCTCGCTCTACAAGGGTTTGTAAATGATTTCCCTCGAGGTCCTGTCGTTATGTTTTAGAAACAATCGGTAGAAGATTGCCTCGGTGGTCTAGTGGTCGCAAGCGCTGCTGCTGAGCAGGAAGTCGTGGATTCACTGCTTGGGCAAAGTCTTCGATTCACAGCTCAGGGCTCCTGATTTTGTGCCTGGTTGATGGTAGTAAACTCGCCCCATATTACATGGGACTTAAACATAACTGGCGAAATGTGGTTGTACTATAAGTACTACGAGTACATTTGGCTTACGTTACGACATGTAAGGATCAGTTTTCACCAAGCGGACAAACTTTAAAGGGACACCCGGGACACCCCCATTACCTCCCATGAAGAGTCCATGCATGTCCTAGCAGTGGGAGCATTATATACTGATGACACTTTACGCATTTGCACTTGGAACACGTCTGTCACTTGGGCGTGCAGCTCGTGGTCGTGGGCAAGCGGTGAAGCCGTCGAGTTGCTCATATCTAAGTTCGGTATCCATCAATTGAATAATGTACAGACACAGTCAACGTGTCCACTCGTTAACAATAAATAAATTCAGGAATCATGGCGTCGAATATATATGTCAGTCTTTCCCGCGTAAATTTACAACAATAGCGGTGATGCATCGCGCCACAGTTAACTGATCATACAGTATTTTAACTAGGAACAAATGGTCGAAATCGGCTAACACAATATGTAGTTTTTACGAATTCTAAGCATGCAGGTAACTGGGTTCTCGTGAAGTCAGAGCTGTCGCATCGAGATAAGTGGTTACGTTTTACAGTACTGTAACAGTTATTTTATTTATGATTGATACATTGATTTATTATGACCTAGATGTGGCTCGCGACCTTCTTCTGCGCGGAAGTATTAAAAAATATTATTCCCTATTGGTATCGGATTTTGTTAACAATTTCATGGGTTTTATTTTTTGAACCCTGATACTTTTTCTAGAGTAAAAGCCTAAGTTAGTCCTTGTAACATCAGCTATCTGCCAGTAAAGTCCCGTAAAATCGGTCCAGCCGTTTCGGAGATTCTGGAAAAAACAGAGAGACCGACAAACATTTAAAAAAGTCTTTTTTTTTTTGTTACAACTACCGTATAATATTGTACTTTCATTAGTATTCAGTAAAAAGATGTTTTTTTGAAATTACAAACAGAACCTTCAATTTTATTTATTTTTATGTAAAGGATAATATTGGTAGCTAAATGGTTTGACTTTGAGCCTTTGGTTTACTGTTTATCTTTATACTATGACCGCGCGTCGAATTCGCACACACGTTCTCTCAGTAAATCAACCATACAATGCATTTGTGTTTATATGTTATTTTATTTATTTGTATTGTTACCACTACGATTATATTAAATGTTTTGGGGGTTTTAAAAGGTGATTAATACGTTGAGACTAAAGATGAAACTGAACCCGTTATACGAGAATCTATCTTTTTTTATGACGTAGACGGTGTCGTGTCGTGTAAAGAAAGTTTTGCATTCGATGTACCGAGTATTTAAGTTAGTGGCGACATCTACAACGCCACATACGAACCTCAAATCGTACCTAATAACGTACGTAAGTCCTACATCGCGCAATCAGAGTTATCCGCGAGCTTAGGATACAGAACAACCCGTCCACAACTGCCGGGCAGTAGCCTACCACACAACACCTGCCTGCCATCGAAGGATCCTCCCGAGGAGGAGGAGGATGAGGAACTTTACACCTTCTTCTTCATACTTTCAAAAGCCCATGTGGCTTAAAAATAAAACAATTAGTTACATTAATTCCTTATCTCATAATTAAACCAACCGCAATTACATAATAAAGGGTGTAAACAGACTCTTAACGAAGCCGAAAGCCACTTGTTCTGCCGTCATTGCGATCATTTTTTTGGTTCTAGTCCATACCTGGGAACCTTCTAGTTACGGAGATATTGAGGGTCAAAGTTCCAACTTCTCCACAAGTTTTTTTTAAATGCATGTTTTTAATGTAAGATTTTTACTTTAAACACCTCCAGGACCCTCTTACTACTCAATCCATCCATCAGCACAATGTTTTGAGTGCGTTACATCAAGTCCTACTGTAAAACGTGATCTTTCAGTCCAAAAAAAAAAGTCGTTTCCCAGCACTAATTGTTGCGTAAAGTTACTTAGTTTGATGTACATAATGCTTGGTTGACGGCTTCGTGAAGAGCCTGTTTACACACTGTATATCTTAAACACCTTAATGGAAACTTCGACAAATAAGCCGTTTGATGTCGTGAAAGTCTCGCTCTAAACCGTTCTGTAGTGGACAGCGCGCGTCGGCAATTAGCGAGCTTACGGCAGCGAGCGCGAAACGTGCTGCATGCTTCTGTTTGCCTAGTACTTAACGGGCTAACATTTTGAAATTAACCGGCCATTTGCGAACCGGACATTTTACTTTTTAACTCTATGCTATTTTGCACTTCTTATGTTTTCTAAAAAAACATTTCAATCGAAAAGTTAGGCTAAACAGTTTGGAAAACATTTCACACGAGGGGCTAAAAGCACGACATCCATTCTTAGTACAACATCTATCGATGTAGTAACGTCACTTTCATATAATCGCTAAAAACACATTACCTAGAGTCCTGTCACAGTTATGTTACCGAAGGGCTAGGCAGAGGTGTACCATAATACGAGTGCGACCACATTTTACCAGTTACGTATAAAAGCCATGTAATAGGGGCAGAGCCTATTGCCATCATCACAGATCCACACGCCGCACTACTACTGGAAAATCCCAAAATTATATTGCCCGACCTGGGAATCGAACCTCAGACCTCATGCTCAGCAGTAGTACTTGCGACCACTAGAGCAACGAGGCAGTGTGATTATATTAAGATTGCTGCCACTGACAAATCCTTCTCATGCCCCCTTTCTTCCTTGTCAAATTACTGAAACTCAAACTTTCTGCTTTCAGAATTGAAATTCGAACTTTGAGTCGAACGACAAAAAATCGTACTTTTCGTGTGTTGTAACAATTTATGCCCATTAGACAAGCTGGACAAAACAACGCAAGTAACTTGGAGGTCAGGATTTCCTTTTCCTAGCGAGCGTTTTGATCGTTGCAGCCTTTACGAATATTTATCCTAGCCTGCCCCCAAATGTGTGGAGGCGTTATTCCTCGGACATAGTTTTTGGATAAACTAGTTTTTGGTCGTAGGGTCATAAAATGACTAGCTTATGCCCGCGGCTTCGTTAATTGAATGCCTAAATAAATACATACTGTTGGATTATCAACTCTGATTTTATTCTAAAGGACACAGAAGAGGTGGCGAGGAGGGGTCAGGTAATGCAGGTCAACGACTGTACTATAGACACCTCTGCTCAACCCTTCGGGGCATACGGGCGAGATGTTAAAATGCTAAAAATAAATCCGTCGCCACTAATTAACCCGTCCCCGCGTAACCCTCTTACAACTGGTTCATAAGATATAAATAGTTCATTCAACCGCAGTCAATCGCGTCGGCCGCGACTCGATCACTCCACATTAACTCATCATATAGCAGACCTGAAATTACCTGCTGTGGAGTGTGGACCACATCCTTAGACAGTGGAACTTCGTCGGTAAATAACAGCTTATAATTTAAAATAATAAGTCAGTAATCCCTCTATCTATAATAGGGCCATATGTGGCATCGTTTCCTGGCGAAATGACGGTGTACTTGTAGGTACACCTCTGCATACTCCTTCGGGGACTGACAGCCGAGCCGTGATGTTATGTGATGTCCACGCGATCGTTCGACGACCATCCTTAATGACGTAACTTCCTGAACACATTGTAGAACTTTGACCATTAATGTTAACATTGTGTGTTTATTAAACAAGTTTAGGATTATATTACCAAACTATCTGTTCACACAGTGTTTAATAGACTGTGAACCATATTTTGGTCGTAGGGTCATAAAATGACTAACTTATGCCCGCGGCTTCGTTAATGGAATACCTAAATAAATACGTACTGTTGGATTATCAACACAGATAGATTAAAATCCAACAACACAGTGTTGATGAATCAGGCATTAATACGATAACCCAGCTACCGCCTAACATAATGTAAGCCCATTCAATTAGCTCACTCCACATACAGCTAACTACATACTCACACTTAGTGCCATAACTAACAGACTGATCAACCGGTTCCTCGATCTTCTCGACCCTGTGCCCCACGGCCAACCATTAGCGAGAAACGAGCAGAGCAATGGTGGCCCAATGGTAACGGCCGCGACTTACGAACTGTTGGAAACCACACGTAGAAAAACTTTGCAACAAATTAAATAAATTCGTTTATGTTCTCTACACACTGCGAAAGACTTCGTCGCAGAGTACTATGTTAACTGCGTATCACGGCTGTGTTGCTTCTACGTTACAATACGGCCTCATACTATGGGGTAAGTCAACAGATGTGGATAAAGCTCTCAGGGTACAAAAAAAATGCATCAGAGCTATTTGTGGCATTCCACCATGGGAATCCTGTAAACCACTGTTCCTAAAATTAAAGCTTCTCACATTACCCAGTTGTACATTTTAGAATGCGCTAAATTTGTCCGACAGCACTTTGACTTGTTTAAAAAGGCTGAAGACTGTTTTCCTCGAAAAGAAAGAGATCCAGATAGAATAGTTCTGCCTAGAGCGCCAAGGACTTCTCTGTATAAAAATAACTCTTTTAATATGTGTGGAATAATTTATAATAAAATACCAAAGAACTTTAAAGAGTATTGTAATAATTTATTTTTTATAAAGTTAAAATTATGGCTGCTGGAAAAACGATTTTATTATATTTATGAATTTATAAATAATGTTAATAATTAATCTATTTTACATTAAGGTAAGGTAATGAATGTTTTAAAGACATAAATATTGAAGACTTGTATACTCTAACATTAAATTTGCATGTCATATATAGATGACTATGTATTAGGAAGCTCAACTTACTTTAAGACCAATATGTACTAATAATATTGCAAATAAATGATTATGATTATGGTCGTGGGATCGAACCCAGGCAGGCGCATTACTTTGTGTATTCATCATCATTGTCCTCAAAACGGTGAAGGAAGACATCGTGAGGAAACTAGCATGCCTTACCCAAAAATTCCAAGAAATTGAAATCCACTAACTTGGTAGAATGTCTGAAGGTCAAGGCGTTCTCAGTTCATAAAAAGATATCAGATCGTCATGCTTAATTACCGAATAACAAAATAAAACGCTACCTTCCACCGACAAACTGCTAAAGATACGAGTATCACAACTCTAAGTTCTAAACACTCTCACGTTACAGAATAGTACAGAATGTCAGCTCTGTACGAGGAGCGAACACAGGCGCACTTCCACGATCTCACGCCACGCGTTGAGCGATAGTGAACAATAAAAAGTTGTACAAGGTTTGCGTTACATCCAGCAGCAGAATGGCAGTTTTCCATGTCTGGGCGAAACGATTCAAATCGAATTGGTCCCTCCTGGACAATGTCTTATTTTAGGACAGGGTCATAGACTGTCCGTACACCGATCCAAAACAAATGACACTCGCTGTACGTGCAGCGTCACTATGTGCGTTCCATAGATGTGCCCTCACCACCGTTTATGTCGCGCGTAAAAGTGTCAATTGAACGATGAGCGAAGTCGCATAGAAACGGTGTACAGTATAAGTGAGCGAGATAAAACTATTAAAATCTGATTGAATATCTTTTGGCGCGGTCTCCTCTCACACGTTGCCGTTGTATGGAACTTCTGTACAATTCTGTAGTAACATGTTATATACATCAAGTTGATCTGATTCTGCCTCTCAACGAACCTGTTGGTATGTGAATTCAACCTGACAACCTGTTACTGATGGTTATCAAGAAAGGGACGGATTTAAGGCAGGCGTGGAGTTTCTTATGACTACTTAAAGGGTAAAAGCGCATTGCGGCGGCGGGTTCGAATCTGGTTATGTTCGTGACTTAGATATAAATGTGTAATGAGCATACATTCATGGGAGGTACACGTAATATCTCGCCTGTGTTCCTTGAAGGGATAGCAGTGTATTATAGGCAGTGGACATCTACATTCCGCAGGCTCTAGTCCCATGTGTAACTCCGTCTACATCCTCAGGCCATAGGATGTATGACGGGACTTGCGTCAACGGCCACATACGCGTGTGTCACTTGTTGTCTTTCCGCTATGGTGCAATTACACTTGGTCATTTGCCCGAATCCCATTACCTATAGAATACGGGCAAACGACCAAGTGTAAATTAATGAGTTCAAGTACGCCCGACTTCGGACAAAGTTGTCTTCAAACTACTTTTAGTTGTTGGCTCGTATTCCATTGCGATGACCAGTGTAATCAATGCACCGAGTGCGCTGATTCGATTAAAGACATTCAACCGCTCGAATACGGGCTCACTATCAAGTGTAATGGCGCCATGAGTGTGTGTGAGTCGTGGCAGGCTCAAAACAATTTATTTTATTTGTTTTTTAAAATGATCTTCGCTAGGGACCCCGATCTGCGCTGGCGTTTAGACGGCCTTCGTAATTCTTCATCAATTTTTAACACCATTTCTCCATCATCTAACACCGATAGAATTTCACTGTCTAACGCTGTTCGGCTAATTTGTAGGCAATCGCTAGACGGGTGAACTATCCTTAAACAAAATATATCCAAGTCCCCTTAAAATATGATCCCTAGTAACTCCTCATCCTCCATATTAAACAGCAGGCGATATTAAAGCTAATACAGCCAGGTGTCCCGCATTCCCGCGACTCTCGTTATTATTGCGAATACCATATCGCGTGCACGTCGCACGTGATACGAATAAAAGAGATTCGCTGTTTTTCTTTTCTTCTTTGTTTATTTAGATGTCACACTTGCAGAGTGGGTGGGTTCTTTAGTTGTTTTTTTTTTAACATTGCGTTGCAAATACAGATAGTAGTAGTAGATCTTTGACAGTAGTTACGGGTTAGAAGCCTGAAGGTTTGACTACCAGTCTTACCAAGTGATGTCGTTTTCCCTAGTTACTAGGCTGTGGTCGTTGTGGAGGTTAGATAGGCAGTCGCTCTATGTGAAATACTGGCGTTCAACTGCATCCGGTTAGCCTGGAACCCGAGCAGCCATGGCTGATGATGATAATGTACAAGTGTACGTGTCCATAGGCCACAAAGAGCTATAAAGTACCCACTTACAAATAAAGCAAAACCCGATGCCTCTGCATGGAGCTTGTTTGCGTGACTACGTGCAGACGTCAGCACATCAAACTTGTTTCGGGAGGTTCCTGCACCGAATCGGGTGGGAGGAAACGTCCGGGTGTTACCACTGCGAGGATCGCCCGGAGGACACGGTGGAGCACACCGTCTGCTCCGCTTGAGCACCGTCGTGTCCTCGTAGCGGCGATCGGCGGCGGCGACCTATCGCGTCCGACCCTGGTTCAACCCATGGTCCGGAGCGAGAGGGAATGGGACGCCGTCACCTCCTTCTGGGAAGCAGTCATGCTAGTGTAGGAGGTGGTAGAACGTGAGAGGGAGAGAATCTCACGTCCCAGCCACTGCAGGAGACGCTCCGGGCGTTGGGGGCCACGGGGTGGCTCCCGGCCACCGTTGGCGCGGACCTGTGGACGGTGGGTAATGGCGAATGTGCGCGGGTAAAAGCTAGTTATAAATAGCTTCGCATAATCACAGGTGTGGCGATATCCATCAATTTCGACTAACCCTACTTAAGCCGACCCAATTTATAATCTTACTCATCTATCGCCCGTTTACCTCGTTGCTATTAGGTCAGCACCTCTACTGAACGCGCAACCTAACGCCATTGGGCGAGGATATTAATTTTTAATTAAGGGAGAACTGCCAATCATTTATCAAGATTTAAATTAATCGCGTTTTTAAGGGGTGAGCTGTTATTTTAATTGGAAAGGATTAAACAGGTTAGAGAACGGAAGGGATGGCTTGTTAAGTAGGGTTACACACTCCGTGCGCCTCACTATTTTTTTAGCTGACTGGCAAAAGTAGCTTACCCGACCTCCTGTGGCGTCGGGTGCAGCGCGACGGCAATAGTTTCTTCAAATACCTATTTTTCAAATTCCTCGCAGGCCCTGTTTCCTTTTAATACAGCGCGTAAAATGTAAATTTGATTCAATCAAGCATTTGCAGGGTTACTTGCAGGCGATCTTTATAAGTTAGCTTTTGGACCCTTTTTAGGGTTCCATGACTACGGAACCCTAAAAGGAACCCTTATAGTTTCGCCATGTCCGTCCTTCTGTTTGTCTGTCCGCAGCTTAGCTCAAAGACTAAAAAACTGATATTTGGCATGAATGTACAAATTAATTACGTCGACTAAGTGTTTTTTTTTAGGTTATCTCCTGTACACGTAAAGTGAAGATGTTTTTTTTTCTCGTGTGCCCCATAGTGTGGAATGCCGTTAGTACGTCTTTAAAACATATTGCGAGTTTGTTAAAATAATTTTTCGATTGTTTGTGAAATATTAAAGTTTAAAGTGCTATTTTTTGTTAGACTCAAGTGTCCCCCTCCCCCTCTACCAGCTAAACGGTGTGTGAAAAAATTCACGGTGTTAGTACTCGTATATATAATGAAATTAAAAGGAAAACTATACCGGCTAAGTATGCCTTACAAGTTTACGAGTACTAGTCGGCCAACTTATAAAATGTACTTGGATAAAATATTTTCCAAAATATAAAGTATGGGAGCATAGGTTTTTCAAATGTAAGTTTGTTTTTTATTATTACAATAAAAATCGTCGTTCGGAGGCAAATCGGACCGTAAAAAGTGTCAGCAAATTTTAATGGGATACTACGGAACCCTACATTCTACGTGGCGCGACACGCACTTGGCCCGTTTTTTTTAATTAATTATGCTGGCAATTCATCTGGAAATTGGTTTTCTGGCAGTGTGTTTAGTAAATAGCAGTGATTATTTATTTGTATTGGTGTCCGATGAGATGACGAGTAATAGCGAAGAATGGAAGAAGAAGACACGCTGCGCCGACCGCGAATGGATTGGGATAAGAGCAGGAGAATAATGATGCAGTATGTAAGTATATGTATGTGTATGTATGTATGTGTGTTTTATATATCCTTGTAGTCTATCTTAGTATAAAATTTAAAAATATTTTCTGATTTATACACCTACCACTGTTTGTCTCTCCATCACCCAAAGGTTGACTGGTAGAAAATGCCTATGGCATTAAGTCCGCCTCTGTACTTTGTGTTTGAAATGTTAAATAAATAAATATATGACAGCAAGAGTGTGAGTGTGTTTATGTTGTCTTTGAATGAATTTTGGACTGCCTCGTTGGTCGAGTGGTCGCAAGCGCGACTGCTGAACATGAGGTCCTGGGTTCGATTCCCAGGTCGGGCAAAGTGCTATTGGGTTTTTCCATCAGGAATTTCTCAGTAGCAGCCACGGAGTCTGGATTTGTGCCCGGTTGATGGCAATAAGCTCGCCCCCTATTACATGGGACTTAAACATAACTGGCGATATGTGGGTGTACTATTAGGTACTCCTCTGCCCAACCCTTCGGGGATTACAGGCGTGATGTTATGTTATGTATGTATGAATGAATTTTTTTTTTGTGAAATTTACTGATTATTGTAGCTGTAATAAATTAATTAATGTACTACATAATTCAAACACAATGTGAATTGTTATATGAATGAATAAATAAATGGATCAAATATAGCCAGTGTCTAACTAGCATTCGAGATGTTTCATCGTCTTTATATCCCGTCCTATATAGCGACCCTGCTATTCGAGTGGGAATCAAATCATGTTTGCAGAATCGTTTGTCCTCATTGTGTATCAACGCACATCTCAAACCACTGGATGGATCGAGATAAAATATATGAAACAGATAGATAGCATTTATGGTTTGGCATCCGCTAAGAAGGATTTAAGAAAATTGAACCGATTAGTGGGTGAAATAGTTGTTTGTATGAAAATCCGTCACCTTCATTCTGTCTTTTTCTATCGTCAGAAGTACCTCAGAGGCTAATATTTATGGAGCATACAAAACGATAGCAACTGATAGCTACCATTGCTCATATTCAGGCCCCGTCGGTCACCTTATTATCGTAATCTCAACCGCTCGTCTATCGAAACAATTTGACAGCGGTTTTATATCGTAGCAATATAGCTCATTTTCGTACTCTAACGTGCAGTTGATCGTACAACCCGTTCCTCCATCCGTGATATAGCCATTTTCTAGTTTTCTATTCAATTAGTTTCACCCTAATCTCAGTTATTATCATTAAATCTGTTTAGTAGTTAACAGGACGTGTGATTGTCGGCTCTTTGTGCTTCTATATCAACTGTGTGCCTTTGTGTAATTTATTTCATCAACACTGCTCTCAGAATGGTGAACGAAAACTTCGTGAGGAAAGCGGCATGTCCTAGAACCAACAATTCGAAGACTTGAGACATCTACCAACCCGCACTGGGCCTGCGTCGTGGGTTACAGCCCACTCCCTCTCATAGAGAGGCTTGGATCCCAGCGATGGGAACATTATAAGCTGATTATATTATTATTGTGATACGCATTCGTGCAGTTACAAATGTAAATGGTAGTTGGGTAAATGTGATGATATGACTATTGTATGCATTTCATTATGTAGATTTGTGTTGACAATTCCGTTGAGCTTTTGATATTTTGTTTCAAAAGATTGTTTTTTATTATATTAATGGTTGTAAACTGTCCCACGGGAACTCAGTACTGGGATAAAAAGTTATCTATGGTATTTGTATGACATGTTTTATCGAAATCTGTTCAAAAACGTAACAGACGGACTTGCAGAGTTACTGTCGTAGTTTTTAGAACATTAGGTACTAGCTGATGCCCGCGGCTTCGCCCGCGTGGACGTCGGTTATCGCGACTAAAAGTAATCATGAAATTTTGATCCAGTTCCCGCAACAAAAACTTGACAAATTATATACTAAAATCTTCCTCGAGAACCTCTCTACCCATTGGAGAAAACAGCATAAAAATCGTTGCAGTACTTTTTGAGATTTTCGCGAACAGACGAACAGACGCGGTGGAGGACTTTGTTTTATAATATGTAGTGAAGTATCGGTTGGAAGGAAGCGATGGCCCACAGAGCACGAAATCTCTGCGCGCCGATAGCTTCCTAAGACTGCAGCAGCAGTCACGGCCGTCATTTGATGCGAAGTGCAAAGAAACGGTAATACACTTGGTTTAGGCTGCGTTTCCACCAGAGAAGAGCAAGAATGCGTAGTGAGAGTGAGGGATGTGTATGAACCAGGGCTGCGGGACGTTCGAAACAGATACCGCGGCCCTGGAACACAAAGGACAAGGAAGGAACAGGGATGGGTTTTAGTCAGTACGAGTCTGACACTCCCTTCCGCTCTGCTCAGAGCGGGAGAAGTCATTTAATGATTTCACATCCGTAAAAAAAAGGTATGTGTGTGAAACTAACCAATAATATCGCTTCTTTTTCACAGCTTGAGGTATTCTAGCGATGTGAATTGTTAGTTCCACACACATCCCTCGTTACGCATCCTCGCTCATCTCTGGCGGAAACGTAGCCTTATACTGAAAATGTCGACAAAGCCGTCTCTAGTAGGACATTGCTGGCAAGGTAGACCGTGGTGAAGGTGGTCTGACGATCTCATCTTATTAGCGAGGCAAATATGGTGAGAGATCGCACAAGAGACATTCTGAAATGGACGGGTTTGCTCGGTGGGAGCCGAGAATGATTACCTATAAAACCTGCAAGATTGAGGGTGTCTAAGATACTTTTTTAACATGTTTAACCAGCTTATATCCACTCGATTAAACTCCAAAACTTGACTGTTGTTCTATTCCTGCTCACCCACCAGAAATAATCCGTTGTTATTGTAACAAATGCTCGAAGTCTAAAGCAAATTATTCAAAGTTGTCTCATTTAAAATCATGTCCCTTTCGCTGGCTGTTCAAATAATTTCCATTTATTTCCTGGAGGAACAATTTAATGAATTCTCTCAACAATTTGTAAGTGGGTGTGAACGGCAGGACACAATACAAACAGATTCAGAAGATCGTCTCCTTAGATGTTGTATGATCTTATTCGGAACGGTGCATTTGATTCGGCAGTATTCGTTGAACAACAAAGAAAGAAAACTGGGAAGTCAGAACTACATATATTTGGCATTCATTCGGCGATCCGATCGGTTAACTCCATTCTTCATCTATTAACCATCGCTGTCCAATCATACTCGGTTCGGATCGGCATTATTCTAGCCAAGCCTAGCTAGCGGTTTTTCCCCAAACCAAGTGTACTCCCTTGAAGTACAGCGAGTGCAAGCGCACTCGCGACCGGCATTTGTTTGAGATCGCCATAAGTACGCGTCTATGTGTGTGGGTGTGTTTTGTTTTTTGTTTGGAGCAGACCTTCTGTTTCTCTTCAATTTTGTGCGAATGATCTGTGAAGACCGAGACAAATGGACTGCTGAAATGTGGAGAGAGATCGTTAGTGACGTAAGAAACCATTCAGTGTTTTAGAATTTCGAGCTGTGTTTAGGAAGCTGAATACTATTTTGTGCTAAAAACCGAATCGTGACTGATGTATGGTCCTACGAGTATATACCTTTCACCTACGTTGTGTTATTAATAACTAACTATTGCCCGCGACTTTGTTCGCGTGGCTCTGGCTACCTCCCTGCCAAATTTCAAGTTTGTAGCACAAAAAATCTTTGAGGGGACTTCACACAAACTTGTGGGAGCCCTTAGGCCTTCTTAATCCGGCCCTGTCGCAAAATCGGTTCTTAGCGGATGTCTTCTAACTACCTCCCTGCCAAAATTCATCTGTATACGTCAAGCGGTTTTCGATATAAATTCGTGATGAGTGAGTGAATGAGTAACCTTTATTTTATTTTATTTATTTAGGGACAATAAACAGCTACAATATGTGTTGTCAATTTTTGTAAGGGGAAAGCCGTGGTATATATCTTTAATGTGATTATATTATTTGTCTATAGAATACTGACTGTGCCATTTTTCAAAGGGAAGCCGGTAGGAATCGAGTTGTATGGAGCCCTCGCCACTAGTAGACAGCTGAAGTGACACAGTATATAAATGAAACAGCTCTTAAGCCTTGACGATTCGTTAGATACTTCAAATGGATGCCCGATAAATTCCCAAAATAAATAAATGCCTTTGAAATATGACAAAATGAAAATGAAGGTCTTATTGTCAATCGAAATCTGCTTATAAAGTATATTGACATTGTTCCCGTATAATATCGGCCTTTTTACATTATTACGAAAAGTATCGGAAAAGGAATCATTTGGTAAGTGACAAGCTTTTTGGAGCCCATCGCACGTTTCAACAAAGCTAACGTTTGCGGCCGAAATGAGAATATTCTGAACAAAACTATGTTACGTTTGATTTTTTTGACTACTTTTGTAAGTTTGTAGGGTCCAGTTGCGGGTCTGAATTTTAATAAAAGGAAGAGCCCCTTGTGACGTCGTGTCCGGGAAATATTTCGGGTTCCGTAGTGGAAAATAGACCCTCAGTTATTTGCCGTGTTGCTCTTAAATAGAAATGTGATACTGAATTCTCATGTGGTTTTAAGAAAGTCAAGTTTACAAAGACAATTTACCTTGTTTATTATTAATGTTCATTCATAAATCAGTTTATCCGTGATGATGGCGCTTGCAACAGCTTGCAGCGTCCACATATCCAATAATAGTACCGAACCCTCCACCATCTTAGACCCTGTCCCTCCCACTTTTCTCGCGGCTTCTAACCCTATGTATCTGAGAGGACTCTCAACGAATCCTCCCTTTGATGTCACCTCACGTACATCCTCAGAGGCGAGAGGATCACGCACTCGGCTGATTTATCAATTATATCATATGTTGGGGTAAGGAGGTCGGCAGAGTGCGTACATATTGTTAAGGGACTTGCTGGTATATTTGTCACGTAGAGGACTTCATTTTTGAGCTTTCGAGCGTACATGAATGAAAACAGCCGCGACTTACAAGATGTTAGTTGTGGGTTCTAACCCCGTCCGGTCTATTCATCTTCATCATCATATCAGCCCGGAATCACCCACTGTTGGGTATAAGCCTCCCTTTTCATCACTTTAAGTAATTTTTTTCATCGTCGCTGCTCTCAAAACGAAGCAGGAACTTCCAAGGGAAACCGGCATGTCCTAGAACCAAAAATTCGAAGACGCGTGACATTCACCAACCTGTAGTGGGCCCGCCCGACTGGTGGGTTGTAGCCCGTTTCATCACAAGAAGTTGACGGGATTTAACTTCTGAATTGATTTAGAGAATTTGGCACGCAAGGACGTGAGGTTCAGAAAGCGGGGAGGGGTCAGAAAGTCGCCATGGGTGAGGGGGGGGAGGAATATGTGTGTATTGTTTGTGCGACGTAACAAATTAATGTGTGACGTGTAAAATATTTTTTACCAATATCGGATTGAATTCAGAAATATTTTTTTAGTTATGATACCAAAAATCTCTGATATTTTCAATAATAAAATTAAATACATGTAATACTGAGTGGGGGAGGAGGAGTGACCTAAAATACCTCACATGAATAAAGGGTGGTCCTTAAACCAAGACCTACGCCTACGCTCCGGGGGATATCATTTACTACCCAAACTTCAAGCTGACGAAGTCGCGGTCAAATGCTGCTATATTACATTTATAGAAATCAAGTATTGAACCAACAGTGAGCCGACAAGATTGTAGAGTATCTCTTCATCATCGTCCTGCCCTTGTCGAATGTTACTTGAGGTCGGCGCAACAATTTTTCTTCCATTCTCCTCTATCAACCGTCACGCTATAATTTACTCTTTTATCTTTCATATCATTCCTCACACAATCCATCCATCGTTTCCTTGCTCTTCCTCTCCCTCTCCATCCATCAACATTTATATCCATGACTCTTTTAGTCATATGCGATCCGTCCCTCCTCATGACAGGTCCATACACTAAACTAGTATCTAAACTACTTAAAATGTTTGCAGTATTACGCATGCTAACTTTACTTCTGGGTGGCGATACAGTCAACCGCCCGTCCAAAGCAACTGTTTGACATCAACATCGTCTTTACATCATGGCAATAAGGTTGGTTTTCGAAGTGCAAGTGTTACTACTGGTGGCTAGTGACTGTAGCGAGTTAGTCGGGACTTGCATGCATAATAATTGTGGAAAATATTAGCATTCACTGTTTGTCAATCCGCATAAGTTATTAATGATTTCATTCAGGACTGGTTGCGTCCTACGGCACTATGTATTTAGAACTCTGATTTTAACACAACGTTTAGTTATAGCCACGGAGTCTGGATTTGTGCCCGGTTGATGGCAATAGGCTCGCCCCCTATTACATGGGACTTAAACATAACTGGTGAAATGTGGGTGTACTATTAGATACACCTCTGCCTTACCCTACGGGGATTACAGGCGTGATGTTATATTATGTTTGGTTATAGAAAGAAAGAAAGAAAAGAAAAAATATTTATTGATTTCACAACAGGACACATGAGATACACTTAAAATTAGGACATAATTATATATATAATTAAATTAGTCCCGTGCGAAACCAAAAGGCCACTATCTCAGCATGGTGCTGTAACATTTGAGACAAATGTCACAGCGCTGGTATTCTGACAGGGCCCATTGGTGACGCCACGTTTACGGAAAGAAACAGAAACAAAATAACTAAAATTAAAATAAACTAAAAATAAAAAATAAAACAAAAATAAGCCAATAAAAACAATAAGGGAGTCTTTAAAATATTTATGCCAAGAGAGAAAAAAAATGGCAATACTGACAAACGAACGAAAATGACGCCGCAGGCGCACGGTGTCTATGGATCAATTGATCAAAAGTAATTCCCACATCATTATAGCATTCTCCAAGTCTTCAAGATTAAAACTTTAGTAGATTAAAACTTAAGTGGGCCCAAATTATATAATCATTCATACATAAACTCACGCCCTTTTCCCATGGGGTTAGCAGTAACTACAGAACGCCACCCGCTGCGATACTAACATATAGGAGTAGATGTATGAACGTGGATAAATCAAAAGGATTTGATTTATCCACGGTCATACACGCACCCCTGTTGCGAGTACTACGTACCTGACCTTTCTAAAGAACTTCACCAAGAAGTTTCGGGTATGTCCTTCTAGCTTTTCATTCACAGATCTGCCTTGTTAATCTTACTTCGTATTTGTTATCTTACTATTATAAAATGTGAATGTTTGTGAGGATGGTTAAATGATTTTTACTCTTTCACGCGAAATCTCCTAGCCGCTATCAGTAGCGGTGAAAGCCTCCACCATTCGTTTCCAGCATGGAAACCAATCATCAATTCGAAAAGAAGTAAAAGAAACCCTAATTTGTTTTGGGAAGTACAAAAACTGATCATTTTGGTAACCCATCGAAGCACTTTGTAACAAATAGCTGCTATATATAACTTTGATAATAATGACGGCAATTTCACCGGTAAATGATAGGTGTTTTTTTTCGCTTCGAAATTGTACTGATACAAAAGGGCAGGATTTATCTAATGGCGGTTGGTTCACGGGTCACGGAGTTATAAGTATTGTAGTATTTTATGTTATTGGATGGCAATCATTGGTTCTTTATTTTATTTATTTATTTATTGGCCTATCTACAATTGTTACACTGTTTATCCTAAGCAATTTGATACAAGCATAGTGTACAATATGATGCGATAGACAGAGCATGCAAAAATGTTCTTGATGATAAGTGGTCAGCGCCGCTCCTAGGCATAAAATAACAGAGGTTATTTCAAATATTGTCACTCGAGGGACAGAATTTAAATGCTTGTCATCATCTGTTGAGGTTTTCGTCGGCTTTCAGTCTAATCGGATGCAGTTGAATACCAGTACATTGAACGACTGCCCATCTGACTTCCGCATCCAAGTGGCTGGGTAACCCGATGCCTTTTGATGAAACTGGTAGTCAGACTCATGTTTCTGACGACACGTAACAACGGTCAAATATGTACAAATAACAGCCGAGCGAGACTAACTGCTTGACGTAGGTACTTGCCGAGACACGGAGAGGTCTCTTTTTTATTTTATTTTTATTACAAGATGGGCCTGCTCTTGACCTCGATCCCGCCTGATGGAAAGCGATGGATGAGCTCTCTGATGGAACGAGTGCGCCCAGAAGATGCCTGTTCACTCTTGCTTTGAAGGCTTAAATGGGTTAAATGTGGGAGGGAACACAAAATACACAGAAAGTTCCACACCTAGTATTGTAATAGAAGGTCCCATCCTCGGACTGACTTTGGCAATGGTCTTTGAGCCTTGATTCTTATATCATTACCTGCCCTACATTTAAAATTAAAGAACGTTTACATAATCCCAGTAATACGGCCCTTAAAATGCTGCATAGCTCCGAAAACTTCGTTACTGCTCCGCTCCGGAGTTAATCGTCCGCGAACATTTGAATGGCCCATAGTTCGCAACAATACTCCGCTTACAAAGGGTTACCGGACACCTTGTAATTGAAAGCGAGTTTAATTGAGACGCTGCTGGTTTAATAGTTGGACTGTTTGTGATTTTATTGACGTGAATAGTATCTTAAAAACATCTTCTTTTAGAAGTAAAAATCATTACATTTCAGTTTATGATGATAGTGGAGTGAAACATTTGCGTAATTGGTCCCTTCATTTTGTTTTCCAAAAGTCTAGCGTGTTCATCCAAGGGACAAGCCTGTTGCCAAAGTGACTGCGAAAAAATCATATCATTGAAATTGCTTTATTCTGCCACTAGTTACCACTACGCGACATGTGACACGCGAAGGAAACAAGTGAACCATGCGTTTGTCGCTTGACGCAAGGCGCAAGTCGCGTTGCGTTATGCCGTGAGCAGGGCGCACCCACCAATAGAACGTCACCATTTTAAATATGAAGCTATTTAACTGGCGTACTCTTTCTTGCTTACCGCTCCGCTTCTCCGATGGAACTGCTGCCTTAAATTCATGTTTAATTAAAACCCAGTATCCACAATTAGACAAACATGGGAATAATTAAAGCCTCAACAAATACGATCTCCAATAAGTCAACAGTGGAGCGTCCATCCTTTGGCGAACGTTCCAGACCAATCAGTGGTTGTAACTGAGTAGCTTTGGTCCGGCTGGCACAGAGTAGATAGGTCCAGAAGGCCGACTCCATGGGCGATTCAAACGATTGCCACCCGCTTTACCATGTATACTGTGCGCTGCCTGGGATACGCGTGCTTGCGTTCGGTTCGGCTTCGCTCCAAATCTGAGCTCATCTGCCCGTGTCTGGCTAGCTTTTAGCGGGGTCGGTTTCCAATCTATCACATCTGGCTGAATACCAGTATTTAAACAAAGCGACTACCTATCTGACCTCCACAACCCACTCCCTGGTAAGACTGTTTGGCAGACTTACGATGTTCTGACTACTTGTGTTGACTATCAAAGATCTATAAACGACTGCTTGAGGCCATCGGCTCGAAGATACTTAATAATACTTTTTATATTGTTACAGGTACGTTTTTCGACAATGAACAATGAAGCGTCATCCAGAATCAAAGGTTTTTTTTAAATATTTTTGACTGCGGGTAGTTTAGTGGTCGCAAACGCCTAGCGTCCTAGGATCGATTCCCAGGTCGGGGTAAGTGTGATCGGGTTTTTTCATCAGAAACAATAATGAAACAAACAAAAGCCACCGACTTCCGGAAGTAAAGTTATTTTGTTTTTTTTGGATTTTTTTTATGTTTTTATTTATTAACCCTCTGCGGCTGTTAAATATTTAGCCACGAACCTCTTTAGCAGCTGACCTTCTGAACCCATCTATATTGTGCTCTCTGCAAATATTACCAATGGTATTCATTAATGATGGGGAGTAATTAGCCGAAAAATTAAGGGAGAAGGGAGAGGGGGTAAATTGGGAGTATGTTACAACGTTTAGATTTGGTTAAATATTCATGTGATTGTTATTGATTTAGACTTAAGGCTGTACTATACATGGTTAAGTTCTAACTTCCTAGGTACCGTGTCCGTAACAACGCATGACAATGCTTCTTAAATTCTAGTCATTCGTCTCTCAACAGACAATGAATTGAGAGCAGTGGTGGCCCAGTGGTTACGATCCTGACTTCACAGGAATATTTAATGCGGTCGGCGGCCATTTTGTTGTCGAGTTTAAAATGGCTGCCTTTACTGATGTACTGTGTGATGTTATGTGTTGCGGGTAATGTTAGCGTTGGGTGCGTTTGGGATTTAATAATGTGGCAATTAAATGTGATTTTGTGTTTTCTTTTTCTAATAATGGGTGAAACGGTTAAATCATTGTTTTGATAGGTGCTGGCAGGCCAAATGTCTTGTTATTTATCTAGGAACTACCCCGCGGCTTCACTCGTGTTATGTTCGGAAATTATACCACAGGAACGTCTTAAATATAGTCTCTGTCACTCGGGGATAATGAACCTTCCTATTAGTGAGAGAATTATCCGAAGTATACCCCCATATCTTAACTTTTCTCTTTTATATGTTAGTATAGATTGTGGCTGACGGTCCGCTTCGGTAAAGCAGCTTTAGTTTTCAAACCCCAACAAATAATTATGTGTTTTTGGATAAATAACTTTAATGCATAAAGTGCGGAACGTCTTTTTCAATGGTACCACAAAATTACCGTAGTAATTACTTTAGAGATTCACAATAACATCAATTAGAAATTAAGGATTAAAATATCGAAAAGTGCTATATTTTATTCATATTGCAGTGTTTACCTTTTTATATTTACCAGGTAGATGTGTGTTATTTTAGAATTTCTAGTACTATAAATATTTTATCTTGCGGAGCCAAACCTTTCAGGCGTTGCTCGACAGAAACCCGTCGTCGGTGACTCTGTGCCAATGCACTTCGACGTGGGGTTTTTTTTTTCAGAAATCCAAGGGTGTAATTCTCTTTACTCTGAAAGTAGTCTATATCATGCAAGCTTTGATAGCAGTTTTTTAACGGATAAATAAAAAAGAAAGTACTTATTCCTCGTCACGGGTAAATATCTGAAGCATGTTTAACTTATCATCAAGTAAATAAAATTAAAATTTATTTGCAGATTTATACACCTACCACTGTTTGTCTCTCCATCGCCCAAAGGTTGACTGGTAGAAAATGCCTATGGCATTAAGTCCGCCTCTGTACTTTGTGCTTGAAGTGTTAAATAAATAAATAAGTAAGTAAAGGCGAAGCTCCAAGACAGCCCACGGCTAAACTACGCACTGGTACAAAGAACCCACCATGCGAAGTTTACTGTATAGGAGAGTGGTCTCTCATACAGAGAGGAGGCTTGTGTCCCAGCACTGGGAACACTGGCTGATTATAGTGCGTTGCAATAGACGGTCGACTTTATCCAAGACACATTGTTTGGATTCTTGCTAATTAAAGACGCTAGTTAATAAGTTGTAAGTAATGCACTAAGCGAGTTATACCTGTGTGTTGGAGCGGGTTCTTATACGATCTAGTGCTAAGAAATGGTGAATAAAACTAGATGAGCAAGATTAGCATTCGATATGGTTACGATTAGAGTAAGTCCCACGGTAGCTGGGAGGCTGCATTTAGATGCTTATTGGCGCTGCCTTGGTTTGGTTTGGTTAAACGACAGAGCAGATTTTAATAGAATTTCGTAGACGTACATATTTATTGGAACCTCTACTAAATATACTAGAGTTCTTAGATTCTTCTTCTTTGCGTGTCGATAGACTCAAATAATAATATAATAAATTCAAATAATGCCCGACCAGTATGTTGCCACCTGCACAGCTCTGTCTGTGGTTTCATTTAAATCCTGGAAGGTGCAGGTGGCTGTGCAGGATGGGCAAGAAAGGAGTGAAGTTCTTAGATTTATTCCCATCGTTAAATAGAAAAGTTGCTCTGAAGCAATATTAGTATCTAAGAATATGAATATCGTGCACATCGAAGGGCGATGCCCCGATTCGCGATAACCTAGGATTGTATCAGCCGTGTGTCGATATCAGTAGACCTAGGTTATCATAGATCTAATGTGGGACAGATATCTGGGCAGCGTAAGTGAAGGAAGACAGCGGCGAGTAACAAAAGGTAACCTTATTGCTGAAGTTCTTCATAAAGGTGAGCAGTACTCGCACCGGCGTGTATGACCAGGTGGCTAAAGGAGTATGTAAGGATCGTGGCAAATTGCGTTCTATAGCTCTGCCCACCCCCAAGCGGGTTTGTATGTATGTTGGCAGGGGTGACTGACCATTTCCAGAAAGAATGAAAAATAACTCAAAAGGTTTTAACTGAGTTCTGTAGGCGAGGTAGGCAGTCGCTCCTTGTGAAATAATGTTATTCAGCACCTTGCTAGATTGGAACCCGACACCAACATAGTTAGGAAAAACCTGAG
Source organism: Lycophotia porphyrea (assembly GCA_950005105.1). Classification (NCBI taxonomy): domain Eukaryota; kingdom Metazoa; phylum Arthropoda; class Insecta; order Lepidoptera; family Noctuidae; genus Lycophotia; species Lycophotia porphyrea. Next base: position 358,594 of record OX465410.1, on the reverse strand, counting down.
TAAAAACCTTAAAACATAACGGTGATCGGAGAATTTTGAATGTCCTGTCATTACTGGTGACGGTTCTACCTACCCTAAGGTTATTTCCAGATGGACTGACGTTGCGTCTAACAGATGGTATCACAAAGCCGCTCGCTATCTGCGCGGCATCTGTCGTGACGACACGCGCTCTGATCTTGTGCACTATTTTAACCGACTTCAAAAAACGAGGAGGGTCTCAATTCGTCGGGATCTTTTGTTTTATGTATGTTCCCCGATTACTCGAAGACGCCTGCACCGATTTGCAAACTACTTTTTCATATATTTGTACTCTTACTGATAGAGGAATAGTCGTAGGCAAGTGGAGACTAGCATTTGACATTTTGCTGATAAAATAGGTGCCTTGATGTGTAGCATTACTTATTGTAGACCAAGATCAAAATGGCGCCTGGCAGGGCGATGTCATCCCTGAGAATTGGAAAGAATTAGCGCGGAATCGTGACCGACAGAAGAAATGGAGGGAAGCCTTTGTCCACCAGTGGGACAGTATTGGCTACCAATGTCAATGATATAAAATACAGTACACACAGATTTATTTAGCCAGAATAGGAGTAAATTGGGAGGAGCTCGTGGCTAAATAATAACAGCCGTTTGGGTAAATCTTTAGGCTAAGCTGCGCTTGTCTAAATTGGTCTGTGGATGGGTGATTGCCCATAACACACCGTTTCCTCCGTGCCAGAAAACAAGTTAAGCAATATTACAGGTAGTCAGTGGCCCGAAACTCTGACAACCAGTCTTACCAAGAGGTATCGTATTACCTAGTACTAACTGGTCGTGGTCAAATAGGCAGCCCCTTCACGTAAAATACTGGTATTCAGCTGCATCCGGTTAGACTGGAGGCTGACCCCGAAGTAGTTGGGAAAATATCAGATAGATGATGATGATGAGGAGTAAAATTGGAAATGGCGTGAAGTGTTCTCTGAAGTTCTTCTATCTTACCGTATCCCACAAGCCGTCAGTTCGTTACACATAGAACCCGTACGAAGTTTTACAAACTCGTGACACAAGGAAATCGTGTTTTGGCTGAGAAGGCAGTTGAAAATCCAACGAGCGCGCTTTTATTAAGGCATCAAACTCAAAAGCATTTATTTCAATTAAAGCATTTGTTTTTCAGATGGTATGCCATCAAATGACTCCTCCCGCTCTGGGCGGAGCGGAAGCGAGTGTCAGACTTGTACTGACTAAAACCCATCCATGTTCCTTCCTTGCCCTTAGTGTTCCAGGGCCGCGGTATCTCTTTCGAACAGCCCGCAGCCCTATTATAGACCATTACGGACATAAGTCGCTCTTCTCCTTTTATATTTCGCGAGTTATTCCCAGTCCGCCTCATAATCTCCCCTTTAACTCCAACTCGCAGTCATTTTATTCTAATGTTTAGCCCAGACCACACTGGCTAACTAACATGCACAAAATAAATAAACAGAGTTCTCGCCGCATTTGTAATGTGACTACTTGTCTTGCGTTTTGAGGTTGTTTTAGTTCGTTTCGTGAGTGTCTGCGTCGCATTAGCGACCGCGGTGGCCTAGGCCTTACATCGATATGTTTGATGTAAATTGAAGATACTGTTATTAGGAAAATTGAGAGGAAAACCTAAATAAATGAGGAGGGGTATCTTTGAGGAAAATCTGGAGAAATAAAAGTCATTTATTTTTATTTCTAGAGGTGTTATCATGTTACCTGTAATGATTGGTTAGCCAAACTGACAATAGGTGCTGAGGGAAGCTGTCTGTGCTTGAGACAAGATTTGGTCCAGGGCTGCGGGACAGTTCGAAACAGATACCGCGGCCCTGGAACACAAAGGGCAAGGAAGGAACATGGATGGGTTTTAGTCAGTACAAGTCTGACACTCCCTCCCGCTCTGCCTCCCGCCCGCTCTGCCCAGAGCGGGAGAAGTTATTTGATGCATTCCCATCCGAAAAAAAAAGGCAAGATTTGTTTAAGAGTTATTGAAACCGTCACGCTTTGTTGTACGTGTGAAAATCATCTGTTATTACATAATCAATTAAAAGTGTTAACGTAGCAAACACTTAACACAAGCTACAACTGTTTTACCATAGAGTAGGTAGGTAACCACGGCTGGCGCAGTGGTTGACCGATTGTTTGCTGCACTGCGTCTCGCGGGTGCGATTCCCGTACGGAACCAATATTTGTATGGCCTACAGGTACTTGTTGTTTAAGTGAGTTGAAATGTTTGTAAACGCACGCACGATACAGGACAAATTCCTAGTGTAGTGTTCATTTTCTGTAGAAAACACAACTACGCTCAACGTGCTCTGTACTTCATATAAAACATCTTATCCTACTAATAATATTATAAATGCGAAAGTTTGTGATGGATGGATGTAAGTATGTTACTCTTTCACGCAAAAACTACTGACCAGATTTGGATGAAATTTGGCACACAGATAGTTTATAACCTGGATTGACTCATAGGATACTTTTTATCCCGGTGGTACGACCCCGTGGGATATTACCGAACTCTACACGGGAGAAGCTAGTATTCCATAAACTCACGCCTTTGCCCAATAGTCGTAAGTAGAAGCTACAAAACACCTCTTACTACGAACTCCTCTTTTGTCCACGTTCATACATCGTTCGTTTTAAACCAATAAGCCTCCATTTCCTCTTCACTCCCTGTCCGTCCCTCTCCCATATGCATTAGCACGGTACGTGAAGATCCGCGGCCTCACAGCACACGTGCTAATTACTGCGTCGTTGTTTGAGCAACGGACTTGTAACGGTGTGCCGTGATGAAGCATGGGTTTCACTTGCTAAATGACTCACCTACATTGGATATATATACCTTTTGGTGTGGTGTTATTGGCAAGGAAAACGCATAATTTGTAAAAAAAACATTTAAGACATTGTTATTTCTTTATATTAAGGGTTCCGTACCCGAAGGGTAACCAACGGGGTCCAATTACTAACCCTCCACCGTCCGTCCGCCCGTCGGTCTGTCACACAGCGGGCTGTATCTCATGATCCGTATAGGTGGACAGTTGAAATTTTCACAGAATGTGTATTTCTCTGTTCTGTTGCCGCTATAACTACAAATATGCCGCTATAATAAAAATTAACGGGGGCTCCCCCTTTAATACCTCCCTTTTTCTACGACCTTTCAAAATTAACCGATGGCTTGGGTTTCTAACCCGCATTACACGCATCGGAAAAAGAGTTTTCATGCGTGGTATAGTACGGGGCCCTTCATGACCGAGTCCGACTCGCACTTGGCAGGTTTTTTTTACATAAATTAAGTAGATACGGGATACGGTCACCCATCCGCAACGAGACCCTCCATCTAGACCTCAGAATCCCTACCATCCAGCAGTTCATGAAGCGCCTCTCCACGCACTTCTTTGACAGAGCTGTAAAACATAAAAACCCCCTGATCGCATCGGCCGCCCGATACGTCCCATGGCGTATTAGCATCGTTCGCCGTCCAAGGCATGCACTAGTAGTCCCCGATGACCCCATCACCCTCCTCCAGGAGAGCAATAGGGAAACCAGTACCGTTAAGAAACACACACACAAACCGCCGTTTTTCCGACCTCGCCGCCGTGGTCCGTCGCGACGTCCCCGTTCAAACCCCCCCGACCTTTGCTAGAGCCAGCCCGCGATGCTGAGCCAATAGTGATAAATCAACCCCTAATTAATCTTATTCAGATCCAGCCTGTCCCCTTGCTGCCCTCCCCAGCGATGCCCTAAGCCGAGGCTCGTACCCCACAGGGGGTGCCCTTAGCGTGTGGTCGCTTAGTTTATAGTTCATTGCCCCTGGCTGGAGGCTTAACTTCAAGGCATCCACAGGATTAGACCGGTTCAGCAGTAGCCAGCCTCCTAGGCTGAACTGCGAGATGCCATTATCAAAAAAAAAAAAAAATACGGTAACCCACTTTCAGATCCGTCTAAACAAAATTAGATAGAGATAGTATGTGTCGGATTTGCAGCCCTGATATGCACTACATAGAACGGGCAATTTCTGGGTGTTCTATTATTAGTCGACACTTTCTGACGAGAATACCTAATATAACAACTACCAGGATTACCCATTTACAGTCAAGTATGTCACATACTTACATACATCATATACAGACACACAGACAGGCTGCACAACTGCACAGCTGCGCGGCTGCGTCACGAATACCTTATTACCCTACCCGGGGTTAATACCTTATGGGTGCTCAGTGCCGTATGGGATAGACATCCGGGCTTTACCGGAATCGGACCTACACAGCTAAGTGAGTACTTGTAGGGGTATAGGAGAGGATGCGTCCCCTCATTAGGTCAATTATTTGAATGCAAACGGTACTGCTGTTACAAGAATTATAATGGTATGGTGGTGCTGAGTCTGTGGGGTTTGAAAGCGAATCAAACGGTTTGGACAAGTGATGGTCGCTTTCTAAACTTTTACGACTGGAGTGAGGTAGGCTTTTCTGTAGATTAAGATAATTCAATTTAAAAAAACTGGCCAAGTGCGAGTCGGACTCGCGCACGAAGGGTCCGAAACACGAAAAACACGTTTCTTGTATGGGAGCCCCCTTTAAATTTTAAATAATTTATATTTTTATTATTTGTTGTTATAATAGCAGCAACAGAAATACATCATCTGTGAAAATTTCAACTTTCTACCTATCACGGTTCATGAGATACAGCCTGGTGACAGACGGACGGACAGACAGCGAAATCTTAGTAATAGGGTCCCGTTTTTACCCTTTGGGTACGGAACCCTAACAAAAAACGTTCAAATTCAATACTTAAGTACACATAAAATTTGCACCGATCATTAAAAAACAGCACATTTCTTTAGCACAAACACTTATTCAGCCGATAAATAATAGATTATGCTCAAGCCTGCTACCTGGATGCAACTGAGGAACTATTACATAAACTGCAAAAACTGCTTTTAATATTGAAGCAAATACAGGGTGTAAACAGACTCTTCACGAAGCCGTTATCCAAGCATTATGTACAGTCGCCAGCACATCAAGCTACCACACTGTGACCTTGAGCGCCTTATAAGCAACAACAGCGAGAATCGTGCGAAAGAGATAATTATCTTTTTGTCTGTTCTTGCTTGTAATGTTTCGTGCTGCAGTGCGTGCGTTAGGCTGTGTGCGTATGCGCGTCGTTGTGTAGAATAAGATACTTGCTATGCCAAAATACTAGTTTGGCGGATCGCATACTTGAATGGAATCGAAGTAATGGCATGGTAGTAAAAATAAGTTGGCGGTTACGGTACGCCCGGCGCTTGTGAAATATCTATGTAATATTAGAAAAGGGATTTTTCCTGAGTAAAAAATATGATTACCTACCTATATTTTGTCTGTCACTTAGATTATCGAAAAATATTGGATACGTATTTTGTGTTTTATCAAATCAATAAAAACTTATGAAGATATTAAATGCATCAAAGATCACGAGTGGGGTTGTGATGTCACTTTCCGGTAAAAAGTGTTCCGAAATGTGACGTCACACGAGTTTTCGACACACTGTAGCGTCTTCATTTCTTTTTTATGACTGACGGACTAATAAGATTTTTTTGGTCAATATTGACGCTTTGCAATTTTGACGGATTGCGATTTTCATGAATTTGACTGATTACGAGTTTGACCATACGCGACGAAACGTATTCATAGGTAAAATAATGAAAAAAAATGGGTTTCTTTTCGTGTTTGCGTTTAATTAAATCAATTTATTTTTACTTTTATGATAATAATAATATTATATTAGTGGTTTCTTTTACAAGAGCCCTGACTATCGCTAGCTCGGACCCAGTTCCCGATACCGATGGGATTAAATGTTTTTCATATAATTTATTCATTATATTCACTAGCTGATACTCGGGAACTTCGTACGCGTGAAATTATTATAAAAATATACCACCTACTTACTACTATTTGAATCTGATTTTGTTGAGCTACGGGATATTATTTGACGTATCTTACATGATTTCTGTATTATTCCTGTGGTGTTAGGAAGGTGTATTGGACGGTATTAAAAAAAATACTGTGGCGGCTTAGGCTAATGATAACTGAAGTAGGTATGTAACATTGTAATCACCTTAACATTGTATTAACAGACTGTAGCAGGAACGTTGATTATTTGTCAATATAATATAATATTCTAAATTACCCATGAACATGCAGCTCATTACTTGCGTGAAAGGAATAGGATAGGCACTACAAATAATTGGTTGGATTGGTCGTTTTAATTTTAGTCGCAACTAGCATAATTCACAGATTCTACATTTTAAAATAACTATACCTATACCTTCGTTCTCTAAAGATTTATTTTGCTTTAGGGCAGAAAAAAAAATACATTTCGTAATCTGAAATCAAAAATGAACTTTATTTTAATGGGAAAAGGTTGATTTGGCGTGGCATAGAGAGGGCATCATGCCATGACAGCGTCCTGTTTTTGATGTAAAATATAGGCGGCCTGTATCACAGAAGTTGACTGACGAACAATGCGCTCGGGAGTTTGCTGAGTACTTTTATTCGGTGTATAGTACGGAGCAAGCCGAGTTAGATGTGAGTGCAGCTATGGCAGAAGCGGGCGGGGAGAACGGAGCGGCGCGGGTACATCTTGATCTCTTGCAACTGTCGGACGTATGTTGCGCGCTTCAACAACTTAAACCGAAAAGGTCTTCGGGGCCGGACGGCATCCCGCCTTACTTCTTTAGGGACTGTCGAATGGTGCTAGCCAAACCGTTGCAATATATTTATAATAAATGCCTGAATGGAGCTGTTTTTCCCGAGAGGTGGAAGATTACCCGCGTTGTTCCGGTGCCAAAGGGAGGCGCAGGAATGACGGTAGACGGTTACAGGCCTGTCGCAGTGCTGTCTACCCCGGCTAAGGTTTTTGAAGCTGCTATTCATAAGAGTATATTTCAACAGGTCCGCGGTCAGTTATCAGACTCACAGCATGGGTTCCGACCGGCAAAAAGCACTACTAGCAATCTCCTGAGCCATATGGTTAGTCTTGTGCCATCGGTGGACAGTGGAGGGCAGACTGATGATGCTTACTTCGATTTTAAGAAAGCATTTGATCTGGTAAATAATGATATTTTGCTCAAAAAGTTAGCAGTATTTGGTTTCACTCCACATCTGCTCAGGTTTTTTGCAAGCTACTTAAGCGGTAGGCAACAATATGTGGAATATGCGGGGCACAAGTCAGAGCCATATTTTACCAGGTCTGGGGTGAGTCAGAGCAGTAACCTTGGGCCTTTGCAATTCATTCTCATGATTAATGACCTGCCAGAAGTTGTTAAAGACGCCAAGTGTTTACTGTTCGCTGATGACCTCAAGCTATCGCTTGAAATAAGTGGAGTGGATGACTGCGAGAGGCTTCAGGGAGACATAGACAGAGTGGCGACCTGGAGCAAGAGCAACCTCTTGCAGTTCAACACCTCAAAGTGTGTAACAATCACTTTCTCTCGCGCGCGTGCTCCTATTAAATATAATTATAATTTGGACGAGGCGCAAATGTCTAGGGCTACGGAAGTTAGGGACTTGGGGGTGATTCAACACGGGGCTGACGTTTCGTGATCACATCATAAGCTGCTGTAAAAAAGCTTATCGTAATTTAGGTTTTATGCTCCGATTGGTAAGTAAATTTACGAACATAAAAGCGGTTATAGCTTTATATAATGCTTTGGTTAGAAGTCAGTTAGAGTGTAACGCAATTATTTGGGCTCCACATGAATCTAAATATAGGTTCATGCTGGAGAAAGTACAAAACAAGTTTGTGAGATATTTATATTTGAAATTGTATGGTGTATACCCTTTTTATCCGCTTATGTATCCAACTTTATTTATTTTGGGTATGGTTGGGTATAACGAACTGAGGGTCAGGAGGGATCTCACACTCACCTCGTACATATTCAAGGTACTTAGAGGGAAGATACATGATGCGGACATTTTAGGGAACATAGGTTTGTGTGTTCCGGACAGGTACGTGGGGCGACGTCGGCAGCCACGCTTGCTGGCGGTGCCGCGCGCGCGGACCAATCTGTTAGGGGAGGCGCCACTGACGCGTGCGCTCCGCACTCTCAACCTCATAGAGGTTGACTTGTTCAATTGTTCTCTGAGTGAGTTCACAAAAAATGTATTGTTTGTGATTAGTTACAAAATTTAATATTGTTATTGTGTACACTATCGCATTAGGTAACCCTGTAAAGATAGTCGTAAGATGGAGAAATAAATAAATAAATAAATAAATAAAAAGTGGTTCGTGGATGATTGTTTCATCCACGAACCACTTCTAAGAAAGTTCAACTACCTTTAGAATTGTTTTATAGGTGCCTAAGAACCACTCTCTCTAACTCTCTCGGTTATGTGACGCAGACGAAGTTGCGCAGCAGGGTAGTATCAAAATAAAATGCGACATAACAATCTTTAACCTTTTATTTTTAAACATTAATATTACTATAATACAATACTGAGAAACAAAAATACTCTAAATTAAAATATAAAACTAAACCATACAAACAACAAATAGGTATAAAACTATAAACTATACAAACAACAGAAAATATAAAACTAAACTGACCATACATTAAAAACAACTGGATCATATTTATATTTTAAAGCCGTAACTTAAAGTGTCACCAACAATAGCAAAGAAAACATTATCAAGAATGTAACAATGGTGCGAAAAGAAGTTAATATTTTTTTTATTACCGCTTTAGCATTATTGGAAGAATTATCCATACTAATATTATAAATGCGAAAGTTACTTTGTCTGTCTGTTACGCCTCTTCATCTACAAAAATGACTATATTGTTTGCCCAGTCAAAATTATAATATTCCAGGCAAAAATTTACTCTTGCCTCCTTATGCGCCTGGTTCATTAATATTTTCTTGGCAGGGCGGCAGCATTTTTTCCGGCGTCCTTTAGGCGCCTTGTAACGGTGTCCATTGAAATCTAAAACAAAGAAAATTTTGTCAATTTCAATACTTACCGATTCTTAATTATGACCAATTGTACGGGTCAATTTAACTATAGGTTGACTGGTAATAGTGACCGATACTTAAACACGTGATTCATGATACTAACAAACAACTTTCTATATATTTTTTTTTTATACTTATTCGCTTTTATCACACACATTACGGAGCGGGCTAGCTAGCCGCGCGGGTGCTCTGCCTAACAGCTGATAGGTCACAGGCTCGTGCGCGCGAATTTCATAAGGCTGTTGTGTTATTGTAATAAAAGTGAAAGCACATGTTTCTTCGGGAAAGTTGTTTGTTATCATGAGCAATCACGTGTATAAGTATTGGTCACTAATTACCAGTCACACTATATATGAGTATGGGACAGTTTCAAATTATTCCTTTAAATATAAACATATACATAAATAGACAATCCGTCGAATTGAGAACTTCCACCTTTGTTGAGATAGGTGCTAAAGAACTGAAGCTTTATCTAATAGTAATGTCATTCACTGAGTCCAATACGTTTTGCTGCTGTAGCTTGCGCAATTATTAGGTATTGTTAGAACGTCCAGGCCACGCGGTGCGCGTAAAACTATGACTATAAAAAAATATATACATGGACTCACATTGTATGCAGTTGAGAACACTCTTGTGCTTAAAAACGGATCAGCAGAGTGTGCAGAGACGATAGCCAACGTCTGCTGCCGTCGTGGCTCTCGCGTAAAGTTGGCGATGTTGCGCTTTGATGGTTCCGCTTAGCCAAAAGTAAACTGTTTTTTTTTTCCTGGAACGAAACAAGTAGCTATTGTTTATTTGCACATTATTACTCAATTGACTACTTATATGCTTTCCTACGATAATTGCTAGCTTATTATTATTTACACACAAACAGCACTAAAAAAGCCTTATCCCTGCAATGTTTCAACAGACAAAAAGAAGTGTCTAATTGCGTAGGTATTTACTTTAAAATCCAACCGGGTGCCGACTTTAAAAAAATAACAATAGCGCTTGGGACAGCGCGCAGTGTTAAAAACTTACTATACCGGGAACTCATTAGCAAAGAACACAAGAAAATAGGTAGGTAAAGACATTTATGGGTGTTTCTCGTATTTCGTGCACATTCCATAATATTTATTTTCATAAGTTTAAATTACCTACTTACAACATTTATGAATTAAAATTTCATTATATTAAGTACTGAGTTATTGTTTTTTTTTATTTTAGGTGTAAAAGCTGTATTTTTGAATGTAGTTTTTTTTTATTATGGTTACTGTGTTTAATTTCAGCATGGATAGTTTTTTATAAAAAGCAAATGTTTGGGACATTACTAAATAGACTTCGAAGGAAATGACAATTAGTTAAGTTTTCATATAATTTAACTAGCGACCCGCCCCAGCTTCGCACGGATGCAATGTAGATACTAATGTGGGGCAGTGTGGAGTGATTTATATAGGTATATATAAACCTTCCTCTTGAGTTATCTATAGCTGAAAACAGCATTAATAAATCCGTTGCGTAGATAAAAAGATCTAAGCGTACAGACAGCGAGAGCGACTTCATTAATATTTCTATAATAAAGGAGAGTTTATAAAAATATTACATAAGAACTTTGCCCCACAAAACCGTTTTCTCGGTTTATCTGTGGGAACGGAATAATAAGTATTAAAAATAAGGTTTACTAGTGCTGACACTTAATTTCCACTTTTTTGACTTATAAAGTAAGTAATAAATAAACAATAATATCTAATCTATGTATGGACAGTAAATAAAGGAAATTTGTTTTATACTATGCAATAAAGAAAATAATTGTATTATTTTGACTTAAAATGTTCCATGCATGTAAGCACAACTTGATTTGGTTTGGCTTTCTTTATGGGAATATAAATATTTAATGAACTATTCAAGGTTTTTGATCTGGACGAGTAATATGCACGAAAAATGAGAAACACCCTTATTCGTAAGATACGGTAGGCACAAAGTTGTTTAAATATTATGGTTTAGGGCCATCCGCCGATAGAAGCAGTATACGAAAATTAAATTAAATTGGTAACAGTTTTCCAAATAATGTAACACTTTAATGTAATTATCTCACAAATAACATTAGCTCGTATCTATTTTGAAAGTTCTATAGAAAAACACCATTGACACATTTTTTCAATATTAGCCTTTGCTTATTTTAACTTAAAAATTATAACTACAAAAAATATTACTCACCGTAATGCCCGTCTGTCGACAAATATCTATTATACGGCATCCACTCAATCGGAGCGCTATAATGCGCCCCCTTTCAATTCTCGTTAACTGAGGCGCCATAATTAATCATTTAAAAAATATAAAAAGTTCGCCACACACTTCCACTAAGTAGCTACAAGCCGAACCAACTTGCTCCGCGAATTTTTAATGACTAGCGTTATGGACTAAGGGATGAATAAACGTGGCCGGTCGGTTGCGTAGGAGCAAGGAGGTGTGGCCTATTCCCCGTGAGGCATGAATTATTGGCTGCTAATTGTTAGTGTGCGCAACCATTGGGCAACTTTGGAAACGTTGAAAAATCCACCAATCACGCCAAGGATACTTTCTTTCTAACACAGCAGTAGCTGTTGTAGTTATAGATATGTATAGGGTTTACCTTGATGTGCTGGCGTCTGTACATCATGCATCAAACTAAGTAACTACGCAAAAATTATTGCTGGGAAACGACTTTTTTGTTTGGGGTTAAAAATCACGTTTTACGTTATGACTCTATGTAACGCATTCATAACATATTATTGTTCTGATGGATGGATTGAATAGCACGGCGGTCGTGAAGGTGTCTTAAGTAAAAAAAATAAAATAAAAATATGTATTAAAAATAAAAACTTGTAAAAAGTTGGAACTTTGACCCTCAATATCTCTGTAACTAGAAGACTCCCAGGTATGGTCTAGAACAAAAAAATGATCGCAATGACGGGGAGAACCAGTGCCTTTCGACTTCGTTAAGAGTGTTTTTACACCCTTTATTTCTTGGTTCTGCTTGTAATCTTCACTGAAATAGACCAATTCAGCTGTTACGTCCCTTCTCGTCCACAATACCGTCCTTACCTACCCGCTCCCCACACTATACCAAACACATTTCTCTAATCAAACTAAGAATGAGCGTCCCTACTAATAAAACTCGACATTCCCACACACTCAGCCATCCGTAACCCACATGCGAGGATCGTCAAACATACCGACATCGACATAACTAATTCTCTTAAATAGAAACATCAAATATTTTGATGTAATGTGGGCACATCAAAATACGAGCGTGTATCACCAGACTGATGTATGAACGTGGACGAGGCAAAAGGTGTTTAAAGGATCGTAGCAGGTAGCGTAATGTGGTTTCTGTCTGTCTGTCCATAGGAAAAGGGCGTGAGTTTATGTATGTAAGTACGTTAAAATATTTTATGTTTTAAAGTTGGCCCAACCAGGGAATCGAACCCGGGACCTCATGCACAGCAGTCGAGCTTGCTACCATTAGACCAAGCCAAATTAATGACCAAGTTACGCGTGTTCATTGATTTGGCCTCGTTAAGCTTTTTTTTGTTACTGCTATGACTTTTTTAATTTGGCTTTGTAGCATTTTTTAAAAAAAGGATAACGCATAGTTACCCAATACACAATATTCCACTTGTTTTGTTTAAATACCATGTGATGGGGGGCGAGCTTTTTCTCATTGAATTCCTGTCTGGAAAACTTCATGTAACTTGATTAAAACTTGGAATGGAATCAGTTTCAAAACAATTATATTAACTATAATTGTAGTTGGCGGTTGTAGGTGGCTTTGTCGTTGGCGGGATAACAACAACATACTTTTATTATCAGGCTACTTAGACCCATAGATACATACCTTACAGACTAACATACATATTATATAATACAAATTGTGTTAGTAAAGAAAACCTTAAAACTATTATAGTAACACTTGACTGGTGCACTATGTCACCACACCACCCTCCGCTTGTGCGCCGCTTGCCGCTTGTGTCCTATGTAACACACCGGCCTTGGCAACCATCAATCCGGCAACTTTCCAAGTTTGATATACATACATTTTCTGCTTTTTATACAACTTATCGTGAAAATATGACACTTCTGACAGTTAATGACACAAATGTCGCATTTTCAGTTTTCTATTGTAATAAATCGGTCCTCTAGGATTTAAAAAATCCAATGATGACAGCTCCAGCTACACCAGTCTTCTAATAAAAGAAAACAAGCAATATTGTCTAACTCCGCAAGTTGCAGCGAGTCCAAATATAGTGCGGTATAAAAATGAACTGCTTTGATCTCAACTGTCAGACGCACAATTAGCCTTTTACTACCGAGCGCGACGCGCGAGTCGCGACCCGTGCACAGAATAGAACTAGTGGGACCACTCCGTACAAACCTGACATTTATGAAGATAAAGTTCAGATTTCCTCTCATGGTTATAAGTAGGCAGAAATACAAGCGTTAACACAACACCCCCGTGTTGTGTTAACGCTTGTATTTCTGCCTAACAAGCAAATAGTTGTGATTTTTGGAATATTCAGTACGCCATCAAAATGCAAGGATTATCAATTAGAAGCTTGAAAAAGCACAAAGCATTGTTCCCGCTGTAAGTGTGCGTGGGGATGGGCTGCGCCGGTGCTGTTTTCTACCTGGGCAGGCTGGCCACCCGCAACCCCGATATCTCCTGGAACAAGAAGTCCAACCCTGAGCCTTGGGAGGAGTACAGGGCCAAGCAGTACAAGTTCTACTCTCCCATCAGCGACTATTCGAAAGAGGAGTCCCTCGCGCTTAAGTACTAGGCTAGTGCTTACGTAATCAAGGGTAATCGCGAACTTTAGATTATATAATATAATTTAATCAATAGCAAGGATTATGTGATAATAATGTTTGTTTATTTTATTACGCAGTTAATCTGTACTGTAAAACTGCATATGATTGCAAACTTACCACACAGCTTGGCTTCGTCTCGTTAATTAGAATAAAATAATAAAACGTAAAAAAAATATTAAATACATAGAAAGATCAATCTGAACAGAAATCCGTATCAAATCAATTTTACTTGAAGGTGCCACTCCAGTACTGGGCTGACTAAGCATGGGTAGGTTTGCCACTGTTCGCCAGCATTCGTCTCCAGAATTTGTGTTGGTCGCTAAGTACAGCCGCACGGCTCCATGTTCCTCGGTAAGCAACGCGTGCCTACGGTGGTTTGTGGATCCCGCCTACATTTTCATACGAAGTAAATTACGTGTGTAGTTTAGCCGTGGGCAGCTGTAGAATATACATGAGACACGAGACAGTGACACTACGGCCGCTGTAAGCGATGAGTGAGGCCGTAACACAGCTAATTCGGATTATGCTCAGGTCAGACAACCATATTATAAAAGTGGCCTTTCAAGCATTTCTCACGTCTTTTTCGCACAGTTAGTTTACTACTAACACCGGTACTATGTCTCGGAACAGGAGCTGAGAGATGTCTCAACTAGTTGCCAGAAACACAGTAAGTCACGCGGTTATTAGTGCAGTCGGATGTAACGGAGTCGGGCTGCGGTGTGAGCAACTTATCACCAGCCAGGTGACCGCTTATTAGTTGCTAATTCGGCGCAAGAAGAGTTCGTTTGTTGGTCAAGTGGTTGCAAGCGCCACATGTTAACCATGAAGTCCTCCGTTCGATTCCCAGGACGGGAATGGTGTAATTGAATTTTTCCATCAGAGATTTCTCAATGGAGCACATGAAAGGCATTATCCCCACCTTGTCACCTCCACCACTTTACATACTGGGTAGGTACTATAGCACCGCATGTATGATATAATAATATTACATTATCTGCAGCCAGCTGGACATAATCCTGTTATTAATTATGAAAGTACTAGGGAAGCATGGCGAGGAGGCTTTTAGAGAACAGGTCTGACTCCTGAGGGACTTCGCGTTATTAATGTAATTAGACAGTACCATAGGTTTTTCATACTAAATAGGTTTGCGTTTCACCGCACTACTGTGAAGCGATGATGCGGCCCAGGATAGAGCATGCTTGCCTAGGGTCGGGTCGGTGGCACTTCACCCATATAACGGTGATGCTTCGCCGAATCACTGCTGTTGGGGGAGTTAGACAGTGTAGTTCCATAGCACATTCCCTGAAATATAACTGATAAAAAACCGATAGGCTGGCAACTTTGCGGCGATGTTATTGCCCAGTACTGACTGGGTTGTAGACGTCAGATAAGTAGTCGCTCCATGTAAAATACTGGTATTCAGCTGCATCCGGTTAGACTGGCAGCGGACCCCAACATAGTTGGGAAAAGGCAAAGAAGATGAGATAGTTAAAATACGTTTTATTATGTACCTACACTATATAAATAAATACATACTGAGCAGTGGGGCGGATCCGGTTAAGCAGAAGCCAGCCACATAGGTAGGCGATATGCCGCAAAAAATACATAAAAACAGTAGGACGGATGATGCTGATGATAAATTGCTTTGTAAGTCATGCCGAGAAAGATTTAGCAAGATTAGTCCTACATAAAAATAAATATTATGAATTGCTTACAATCCCGTCTAAAGTTTTTAAGTAACAGTTAACTTTGCTAACTAAATAGTGAAACTCAAAATCCTGGTAATGTTGTTCAGTGCTGCCACTCATATTACGCTCACTTTGATGTCTCGAGTATGCGTGAGGATTAGCGTAGTAATGTGCCACGGACGCGGATATGCGGATATTTTGCGGTTACTCGCGGATATAACCTAGAAGTTGTTTCATGTTGATTTAACACCTAAATGTGGTCAACGGGTGCATTGAACTGTTAAAAACTACTTACCTAAGTACTCAAAAAAAGGTACTCGTACAGTTCAGAAAAACAGTTGGAGGACGTTAGATTACTTTAAAAATGTCGGGGTATTTGTTAGTTTCTTCGCTTAAAATTCAGACTAATTGACTATTTCTAAACATAACATTATTGAATTATTTGATTGAATAGTATTTTTGGCGACCCATTCAAATACGAAGTCGGTGGCTTTTGTTTGTTTCATTGACTTTTTTGCCATCGACTTCCGAAAGTAAAGTTATTTTCCACTTTTTTTTATTTTTTGCGAGTCGGATATTTTTTGTAAAAAAGTTGTTGTTTTAACCTTTTTAGCAGTCACACAAATGCCTGTCAATTATGAATTTTACATAGCAACTAGAAGTCATTAACACAACATCCACATTTTTGTGTGTATTTATTTGACAAAAAAAAGCTCGTGGCTAAATATTAGCAGCCGCTCGGGTCGATCTTTAGGTTAAGCCATGCTTGCCTAGGTTGGTCTGTGGATGGGTGACCACCCATTACATACCGAGTTTCCTTCGTGCCACGGAAAGCACGTTAAACCGTTGGTCCCGGCTCTCATTTGAAGATCTTTGACAGTCGTTAGGTAGTCAGTGGCCCAAAAAACTCTGACAACCAGTCTAACCACCCCTTGGTTCGACTGGTTGTCAGAGTCGTATTTCCCAGTACTAACTGAGTTGTGGAGGTCAGATAGGCAGTCGCTCCATGTAAAATACTGGTATTCAGCTGCATCCGGTTAGACTCGAAGCCGACCTTGGGAAAAGGCTAGGCAGATGATGATTTGAAAATTAAAAATTTGTAAATTATCCGCCAAGCATACCCGTATATTAATGAAGCATATGCGTATATTTAAATAACATCCCTAGCTATTTCAAATACTACACCCTACGCACGCTCGTTAAATTAGTTTAAACTCTGTCATTCAGGATAAGATTCAAATTCTATTAGCAGAATATTCCCTACAGTTTTAACGACCAAACAGATACTAATTAGTCTAATTGCTTCATACATTACTACGTGCGAAATTGGACCCTACGTAATGAAGAGGTCGGTCTTAGATTAGTAAAATTGTGTAGGAGATA
Organism: Lycophotia porphyrea; assembly: GCA_950005105.1. Lineage (NCBI taxonomy): Eukaryota > Metazoa > Arthropoda > Insecta > Lepidoptera > Noctuidae > Lycophotia > Lycophotia porphyrea. Next base: position 341,706 of record OX465410.1, on the reverse strand, counting down.
TCAAATGTTTTCGCTTGTCAAATGTTGGTGCCTTTCTACTTCGTTAGGGGTCTTTTTACACTATCTTTATATGAACACTTTGTAGTCAATATTTGTTTAAGATTATTGTGCTTAGTCAATATTTGTTTAAGATTATTGTGCTTAGTCAATATTTGTTTAAGATTATTGTGGTTGTGTTGTTCTTCAGCAAGGTCAGGTGCGTAGTACTCGCAACCGGCGTGCGTGTATGACCAGATGTATGAACGTGGACGAGGCAAAAGGAGTATGTAAGGATCGCAGCAGGTGGCGTTCTGTGGTTTCTGCCTACCCCCATGGGAAAAGGGCGTGAGTTTATGTATGTATGTATGTATTATTGTGGTAGTTAGCTTTTGCCTACGGCTTCACCCGGGTTAATGTCGGGTATTATCCCTCGGGGACTTACTACTGAGATTACCTGTGTGCATTTTCATCCAGTCGGCCGTCAAGATGTGAAAATATTCGCACAATGACCATTATCTTTGGATAGGATAAACTTTTTCCTACCCACTATTATGTTAGTACTACTAGCTGACCCCGCAAACGTTGTTCTGCCTTTTAATAAATTATAGTGTGAACTATACTTACATAAATAATTTCATAAAAATCGGTGGATCTATCCATTGGTGAAAACAGCATAAAATCTGTGCAGTGTTTTAGAGTTTATCGCTAACAGACAGACGCGGCGGAGGAGCTTTGTTTTATAATATGTAGTGATAGTGATTAGTATTATAGTGAGATATATGGGTGATTTCAGTAGCTCGGTGTAATGGAGACAGACATGACAGCTGCGTCACCTGTCACAGCCCAACGACATGACAAGACATAAACAATATGTTATTGGAAATACATTACATATAGTAGTACGTTCGCGTGGGATAATTTCTGACCTTCGCGAGGGTGAAGCCGCGGCCAAAAGCTGGTTCATAATGAGTAGGTAACCAACTAATTAAAAAAACAAAACGTTTCGTTAAGCTTTTCAAACACCCCAATTAATACAGCCCCATTACACATTCCTACAATCACACATTGATAAACTACCATTCAGAACATAAACGAAACCAATTACAATAAATTTTAATTAAAATAACCAAATTAATGCTTTATAATTTCTGTTAATTTTACTCAATTCCATACTAACATTATATTTTGTCCTAATTTCAGTAGAACATTTCAATTGGATTTAACTAGATATAGCAAGATAAACTCTATTGGTGGCAGAATAAGGTGGATTGTAGTTTGGACTGTAAGATTTAAACGAAATAATTATTCTTTCGCAATAGCGGCGATTAAGGGATTTTAGGGTGTGGTGTGATTGACAGCGTGGCTACAATAGTTAATAATAAAAAAAATGGCATCGCTTCACACCCCAAAGGATGAGGCACCTATGCTTTCGGGGAAGATGTAAATAGTACATCTACATATCGCCTGTCATACTTGCATTACAAACTGCAATAGATTTCCACTTCATCATCATCATCATCACTATCGAGGCTGATTTTACAAACTGCAGGGCTGCTGCTAAAAATCCTGACGAAAGGCAGCTCTGGCACTACGCGGCCACGATCACCACTTGTCGCATGACCGGCCGTTATCTCGAATGGCCGGTCGTGCGACCAAAGTTTCTTCTTGGTTGCGGCCAAAAGTCCAAAAGGTGGCAGCGTAGTGAGCGAGCTCCCTTAAACTTTGACCAACTTCTCTAATTTCCTACGTCGTCTTGTATTTCAACAATAACTTCAATAGGATTGTTAGTCACTCGTATGCAAATACGCGCTTTGGACGTGGAGTTGCGGATACCAACCCGATATATACAACAATACAACTATTTGACTGGCTAAATCTCAGTCCTATACACTTTATTTTTCATCGGTAGCTGATTGATGGACGGAGAGGCCAAATAAACGACGGATGGATTGTGTGACAAATGATATGAAAGAAAAAGTAGTAAATGATAGCGTGACGGTTGACAGGGGAGCGTGGAAGAAGAAAACGTGGCAGGAAGATGTTGATGGTGACGATGGTAGAGTGCCACTTTGTTTAGGTTCTAGCCACTAGTTTTATATAACCCGCTCCCCGTTACCACTCGTACCCCACCCCGTAAGCTGCAGATCGCGTGCCCTAGCGCATTAACGCCTTATCGACACTTCATAAGCCAACGCGCACTGGTCTCGCGGGAGTGAGAGGCAAGGGTTGAGTGATACGTGAACTGGTACCTCAACATCTACCGGTAAATGGGTTTGCTATGAATGGCATACTGACCCTGATCTCCTTCTGTTTTCTGTACACGTGGAATTGTGGATACTCTTCAGATGTGTTGCAAACAATCAACCAGTTTTACCAAAGGGTATCGTATTACCCAGTAATAACTGGGCTGTGAAGGTCAGGTAGGCTGTCACTCCATGTAAAACACTGGCATTCCGCTGCATCCGGTTAGACTGGTAGCCGACACCAAGATAGTTGGGAAAAGACTAGGGAGTTGATGACTCTTCAGATCTGTTGGGCCCAGTAAGTGGCCACGTTAACGGCGTTCATTAGCTCCTCAGAAGCAATTCAATGGTCATTAAGGACTTGCGTCATGTTTTGGACAGTACATGAGGGGATGCCCTAGAAGGACATACACCGACCTTTGGTGAGGTTTGTATGTTTGTATTAGAAGAAAAGCAGAAAACAAGACGACTCAAAATAATAATCAAAATCAAAGTATTTATTTCAAGTAGGCCAGTTACAGGCACTTTTAAATTGTCGAAACAAAGACAACAATAAATTAACCTACAGTTCCATTCACAAGGCAAAATAACTGTGAACGTACTGTAGTTACCTATTCTCTAGCGTAGATCTCACACACACTTTTAAATCAGAATATTGTTAGAAAATCTTTGTTACATCATTCCTGTTCAGTCAGATGGTACATTATGTGAGAGCGATGTAGCATTAAGATGTAAACGTTAAGTCTCCGTAGTAAAGACAAAAACACAACTGGAAAATAAAACATTCAATTCAAATAAGCCACGGCAGCTAAGAGATGACCAGTCACAACTGACAGCGCCCGTTCACGAACATGACTACTAACCATCAATCCTAAGAACTGTCGGTTTTACCCCAAATACTTCAACTAATTTAGTTTTTTGTTTTATTTTCAGGTACGGCACGTTAAATTGTATAAGAATCAACATGGTCGAGTAATCTGATGAACGTAAGAGGTTATCCATTCGGGGGCCGTCTCCATCACTCACACTCTCATAACTGTGTGACAGTCTGTCTTCGATGTGACATATTGACACTCGGGCACATTAGCTAGTTTTAACAATAGAATATTGTGACGATCAAATGGCGTTGACTGGGAAACGTTATTTAAAAACTTTTTTTTTTTTAAGTAAAACTTTACAAAGTCAAAGTATTTTATTTGTTGATCATAGGTAATATGGTACATGGTATACAATTTGTGTTGTATCACTATGTTTTGCCTTGCAAGGCGTACAAATTAGGCGTAAAATAAAACTACAAATTAAATAAAACTGTTTTAAACAAGTAACATCGGAAACGAGACAGAATAACAAGTGGATCGGACATTTTTTATTTTATTATTCTATCATCTAAAAACTCATAACATTTAATTAATTAAAAAAAAAAAAAACTATCTTAGTTGAGCTTATACAGGGTGTTTGGCGCATGGACCGACACAATTTTTCCAGGGATTTGGGAGGTCATTAGCTAGGTTTTACCCATACACCCTTTGTCCCAAATGTCACGGTTGATTACATATGATTTAAAAAAAAAAATGCCCAAAATGTTTCCTTTAATTCGAAATAACTTTTTTGCTTTTGTGTATAGGTAGAACCTAGCTAATCACCTCCCAAATCCCTGGAAAAATTGTGTCGGTCCATGCGCCAAACACCCTGTATATAAACAAATTCGATAAGACATCTGTGTCTGAACTAGAAAAATGAATATCTGTATCTCAGACAACAGCGCTCTTCCCAAAAATTCAACATTAATAAGCTTAAAGTTCAATTGGGCTTTAACTATATAATTAAATTAGGTTTTACATAGTCTTGAAGCAAAAAAAAAAAAAAAAGTAAAAATTAAAGAAAAGAAGTAAAGTATTGCAAAGTGGAATTGTGACCTCCTTTTGTGTAGAATGTAGATGAGTGAGTGTGTGTAGGAGGGTGAGTATAAAACTTAATGTGGCACCGTTAACAGATTTTCGGTTTCGTCATATGTCAGTTTACGAATGTACTCAAACACTTCACTCTTGCATCTTCTGATATTTAAAGCTTGAATGTCGACAATTCTATCAATACTACAAGATACGGACCCAAAAAGCAGAAATACCTTTTAACGAACGGGTGTTTAAACATAGCCCTGTCGGTGCTGGCTAAAGGTTTTCGTCGTCTGGATGGTATAACTGGTTTCTGAAAACGTGTCTTCGTATGTTGCGTCTATATAGAGTGCAGGATGAACAATTGACGGACAGAGAGGACCTCACAAGTTTGGTACAGCTGATAAGTTGGAAACAAATACGGACGGAAAGAGCTTACTTTGAGAACAATTCTCTGTGGCTGGCTTTAGTATGGTTTTTGGTGCACCACCCCATACAGATATACAATATGATTCTATTGTTATACCTAAATATTTTGTAAACTTGGTTTTGACCAATTTTGGACAATTGCAGATTACACTATTGCAGCAATTGTGTGCAATTAGAGAGAGGAATGTAGGAGGTGCGCTTGTATTGCGCATTGAAAACGTTATGTACTGAGTTTTATCAGCATTGAGTGTAAGCATGATAGAATACTAAGCCTTTTCAATCAAGATTTTTTTAAGTTGAGATTTAAAATAGTTTATGTTGGTCATGCGTTTTAAAGCTTTTGGTAGTTTTTTGTGAATCTTTGGACCCATGCCGAGACAACTCTTTGAGAGAAGTGCAGTATTGTGTTTATTTGGTTTTAGTGTGCGGGGGTTACAGGGGGAAAGCTGGTAAATGCGTTACGTTACGAGGCAAACGGAAGTTGAAGTTAGTGAAGATAAAAATAGAGAGAGTTCCGTTTTTGAATTTGACAGACGTTTGTTCGGCATTTGTTTAAGTTTAACTTAAGTCGTGTGGTCTGGAGCACACTCGTTTTTTTTTTCTTGACATATTCAAAAACATAGTTCAAATTTTAGCCACAAGCCAAAATATCCTTGTCCAGCTAAACTTGGCTTGGATTCTAATCTGAAATAAAATATTTGAATTTGAATTTAAACATATTCCTTTATACCACAAAGAGACAAGTCGTATAAAACTTTTAATGACAATGCGATGTTTTATTACATTTCACTGTTGTATGTAACACACCCGGGACATTTCGCAGTTTTGGATTATAAAGTTAGAGTTTATATGGCTTGCTTGTATATTAATTAGTAGGAGTATGTTAGTAGCTTTGGCTTTTAGCATAACTCAGTAGCAGCTCAGAGTTTGTGCTCGGTTGATGGCAATAGGCTCGACCTGTTTCATGGGACTTGCACATAACTGGTGTACGGTGAACAAAATAGATAAGTAACATAGTCGTCAGAAATAGTTGCAGTTTTTTCATAAACTGTTGCACGTCTACAAATGAAATTTAACTAATTGTTTATTTTTATTCATTTAATTTCATTTCATTAGAAAAATTCGATCGGTTTCTAAAAAAAAAACTTCAACATTTTTTTTCGACTCTGGTTACTTGTTTTGTTTGTTGACTGTACTATAGGTATTAGTCTGCTTAACCCTTCGCGGCACACAAGCGTGATAGTGTGTGGTAGCTTTAGCCAATAGTCAAGCTATTTATGTATTCGATTTCTCAGATAAATTTCAGTCAAATGTCATGTCATCTATTGTTAGATGGAACGTGAACCCCGCTCTCTCCCCGCGAATCTAATGACTTTTATTAATTGAGATTCTAAGACCTTGAAAAACTTTATTTGTGCTGATTCACTCGTCTTTTTAAACAAGCTTATGTTTTTGGAAAAATAACACATTTATTCTTCGTCGTTTACCTTGACAATGGAGTGATTCTGGAATCTCACTCGTATTAAATTCATATTGGTTCGTGAAAATAACATCAGAATTGGCAGATCCAATTCAGCAGTGCTTGTGAAACAACAAAGCTGAGTCCTCGTCGAGTCGCAAACTCCGTGTAGCTTCCATCTTCGCTAAACCATGTTGGGGTCGGTCAGCACCAATCAAGTTTATCTCGAATAATATTAGATTTTGGCCATCCGATTTCTAAATCTTGCCGATCCGAACGTGCGTATAGCACCGCTAATAATAGTACTTATATATTGCATATTATTTTTCCTAGTACCAAAGTGTTAACTATCCACAATTAATCGTCAGGTGTGTCGAACACCTGTCGCCACATAACACCTCTATAGAATGTTATCTTTAACACCGCATTCATTAGCAGTAACAATATCAGTGTATAGGAAGCAATAGAAAATACTAATAATGAAAATAATGGTAATAATGTCGGGTGCAAACTTAGGTTCGCTCAAACTGATTCGGACAAATTATCGACGCAGCGCCGAACACGGTTACTCTCAGTTTTTTTTTTATTTGCACGCCAGGAATTTCTTAGTAGGTGCGTTTACAAACATTACATTTAAACTCACATACACAAACAGCCAGACCCGGAACAACAATCTGTAGGCCGTACAAATATTTGTTCCGTGCGGGGACCGAACCCGCGACCCGCAGCGCAGCAGTCAATCGCTCAGCCACTGCGCCAACCGTGCCGTCTAATTTAAGTATGCTTGATGAAAAGAAAATAAGTTTTAAATAAATAAATATTTTTCTTTATATTTTTGGGTAATAGGAACCCTCAAAGTGCAGGCTTTTTCCAAACATTGCCATTTTTTCCAGTCTCAAGCTATAAGCTGCCATTGTTGTCCAGCTATTCTTTTGATGTCGTTATCCCAGCGAAACACACAAATACAAACAATTAAACTCACATAAACATGCCAGACCCGGAACCTGGAGGTCATACAAATATCGTGCGGGGAACAAATCCGCGACACGCAGCGCAGCAGCCAATTGCTCAGCCACTGCGCCGACAGTGCCACTGCGCTGCACGGCACTGTCAGTGTCCGGTGTCCGCAGCCAGTTCACAATTTATCCGGACCGGTTTGACTTACAATAAAACGTTACCAGTTAAATCAAATCAAATCAAATCAATCTTTATTTGTGAACACAGGTATTACAATAAAGGTCTTATGGATACATTTTAGTGGAGCTCTATGTCCTACCAATGAAATTGGTGTACAAATATTAGTTTTTTTGCGAATAAGTTACTTACAATACAAAGACAAGTTCGAGTAAAAAGTGTGAATTAAACGTATTATTCATAAATAATTAATCAATTATAGTTTATTTCTACATGCATGTCAATGGTAAATTATATAAAAGGCTAGTAATGTCATATTTTATCATATTGAAAATAATGTCAATTAAATAATGTCAATATTAAGAAATAATTAATCAATAACAACTTGTTTTTACGTGCATGTCAATGGTAAATTATATTAAATGTCATATTTTATCATTTAAGAATTCTTCGTCTTATCTATTAGAAATAAATGCAATTTAATTTTAAATTTGCGGACATTATTTTCACTTCTTATACATTTTTGTAATTTATTATAGACCCTTGGAGCCATTACAAAAATACTGTTTTTGTATAGTGCAGTACTAGATCCAACTGTTTGTAGCAGATCACAACGGCGCTGACTAGTTACTCGAGCAAATTAATGTAAATTATTGTAGACGAACATACACGTTTCATAGATGTACAACGACGGCGTAGTTAATATCTTCGTATTTTTAAAAAACGATTTGCAGCTGTCCGTTGTCTGCAAATTATATATAGCTCTTATGCACCAGAAGAGGCGAAGCGCGTCCTCATCGAAACTCACTTCCCGGGTTGCGCTTTTGTACAGACTGTTGACTGGACGGAGGAAATTCAAACACCGTCAGATAACGACTGGCGCTACGCACACAAAGTGATCACGCTGGAGAAACTCCGGTGGGCGATCCGGTGCTTCCATCCTTTTAAGGCGGCCGGTCCTGACGGAGTCTTTCCTGCCTTACTGCAGTGGGGCGGGGACTCGGTCGCTAGCAGACTGGTGCCCATAATGAGAGCGTGCCTGGCCTTTAGATACGTTCCAAAGGGATGGAGGGAAAGTCATATTCATTCCGAAGCCAGGTAAGAGCGATTACACTAACGCCAAATCCCACCGACCAATCAGCCTGACCTCCTTTCTTCTAAAAACCATGGAGAGAATCTGCGAGAGAGAGCTGAGGGATGGGGCATTGAAAACGATCCCACTCCATGTAAACCAACACGCATACAGCTCGGGTAAGTCCACTGAATCAGCTCTTCATCTAGTGGTCAGCCGGATAGAAGATGCGATACACCAGAAGGGCACCTGCCTGGGCACCTTCATAGACATCGAAGGAGCCTTCGATAAAACAAACTTCTCCAGCATTAACACCGCCCTCTCCCGACATGGAGTAGAACAGGTACTGACAGACTGGATTACTAACATGCTAAGCAAACGAGTGGTTCGCCTTGAAGAGGATCGGCAGTTGGCCATGATAGCCAGAGGCTGCCCCCAAGGAGGAGTATTATCACCCCTCCTCTGGAATCTGGTAATTAATGACCTCATCACATCTCTCAACGCTAACCACTTCTATACAATAGGGTACGCGGATGACCTCGCCATCCTCATTTCGGGGAAAGTGACGGGGACCATCTGCAATCTGACTCAACAGGCACTACGCATCGTCGAACGATGGTGCAGGGCGTACGACCTTTCAGTGAACGCCACGAAGACTGAATTAGTCATGTTTACCCAAAAAAGAGCACTAGGCCCTTATCGCCTACCCAAACTATTTGATACAGAACTCCAGTTAGCCAACGAAGTCAAGTACCTGGGAGTCACCCTGGACAGTAAGCTAAACTGGAGCAGTCACCTAGACAACAAACTGAACAGGGCCTGCATAACCTTTTGGCAATGCAGGAGGATGATAGGTAAGAAGTGGGGCCTATCCCCTAAAATTATACTTTGGTTATACTGTGCGGTGATCCGACCCATGATCACGTACGGGGCAGTGGTCTGGTGGCCTCGCACCAAACTAGCCACAGCCTCCACCAAACTGCAACGCATGCAGAGGCTTGCTTGCATGGCGACTACAGGCTGCATGAGGACTACCCCGACCGTGGCCTTGGAAGCCATGTTGGGGCTCCCGCCGCTCCATCTGTTCATACAGCAGGAAGCAACGATGGCTGCAGTACGCCTTAAAACTCTTCAATTATGGGGTAAGAAAGACTCACAGCACACCGCGACACTAGAGAAATTCTACCAAGAGTTTCCCATAGCGAAAGCCATAAACGATCGGATACCTAAGCAGTTTGTATTCGATAAAAAATACAAAATCCAACTCCACGAAGATCACCGCTGCGAGGGACTAAACCCCGCAGAACTACGAATCTTCACGGATGGATCCAAAACCGATACTGGCACTGGGGCTGGAGTCTTCTCAGAGGATCTCAATATCCACATTGCCACACCTTTGGGGGTTCACAACACAGTATTTCAGGCAGAATGCATGGGCATTTCCCTGGCGGCGGCGGCCATCCTAGCCCGGAAGGTTGTGGATCACTCAATTCGCATACTCTCAGACAGCATGGCTGTACTGCTAGCACTGAACAACCACACAGTCAACTCTGGGTTAATATACGAGTGTCATCAACGCTTGAACCAGGTTGGTAATCTCAATAACATAACCATTCAATGGATCAAAGGACACAGCGAGTCCCGGGGCAACGATGCAGCGGACGAACTTGCTAGAAGGGGATCGAGTATGGCAGCTGTGGGACCTGAACCCATCGTGCCGCTCCCCTTCGGGTATCTTCGCACACTGGTAAGGAAACGAACCATTGAGCAGCACCACAAACTTTGGCTAGACCACGGTGAGTGCAGGCAGGCCAAGGAAGCTCTTCCTACTATCGACGGCCGCCTCACCAAACAGGCGCTTCGGCTGACCAAATTACAGCTACGCGCAGTTACAGCCGCCATTACTGGACACGGCTCTTTTAACAAACACCTCTTTGTCATAGGAGTTACAGACAGCCCCCTGTGCCGAGCCTGCATGGAGGCAGACGAAACAGCAGCCCACGTGCTTCTGCACTGCCCAGAGGTTGCACCATACAGGGCAAAGTACTTCGGTAACCCAGGTACTCTCCGCGAGATTGTCGGCAACATCAAGGCGCTGCTGGCCTTTCTCGGGGAGTTGGGGTGGATCGAATAAATTTCCCATCCGCACGCAAAATACGCGCAATGGACGTGGAGTTGCGGACACCAGCCCGTTATACAATACAATACAATACAATACAATAGCTCTTATGCACCTTTTTTGGCACTTAAATACCATATATTTACCCGTGGCATTGCCCCAAAATATAATTCCGTATCTCAATGTTGAAGCTACTAGACCATGATACGCCGTTAAGACTGTTGCTCGATTGGTCGTCTTACTTAACATGTGCAAAGCATAGGAATGTTGATTTAGCTTACTGCATACTTTGTCAATATGTGAGTTCCATTTTAAAGTGTTTTGTATGTTTAGTCCAAGAAATTTAGTCACATTTACTTCATAGTTACTAAAATGGATCTATGTCAGATGCGTGTTTTTTGAAGATAGTGGTTTTTCCGTTGCCTGAGCGGCTGATATTATATAGCCACGAGCTCCACTGCAGCATACGTACATGTTTTATTTACTGTTCCCCTAAAATCTCTTGATTTCCCGCGCACATGTGTAGATAGTAAGAGTCTCTGGAACGATAATAGCGTATCGTTGGAACGTACCCATCTTACAGTGAAATGAGTTTGAAAATTGCGCGCCGTTTCCCTCACGACGATACTTGAGGAAGCTTTATAAATAGGCTTAGGTAATGGGAAATTGCTCCGAAGCTTCGCTGTGATTCTGATGCTTTGATGATGATTGGGCTTTTCCCAAAATTGTTGTAGGGTAGCAAAAAGAGCTTATGAGCAAAAAGATAGGGGAAAAAAAACTTTTTTTTTTTTTAAATCGTTTCCCCTCACTAGGAATTTCTCCTGCATCGTGTGTGCGTTTACAAACATTTGAACTCACATACACAAACAGCCAGACCCGGAACAACTATCTGTAGGTCATACAAATATTTGTTTCGTGTGGGAATCGAACCCGCGACACGCAGCGCAGCAGTCGATCGCTCAGCCACTGCGCCAACCGTGTCGTCAAATTTATATACAGCGTGTACCAGAAAGGTGTGCTTATACATCAGGGGGTGATTCAGATCATCAAACTAAACAACTTTCTGCAAGGGACCAACATAACAATCGTGTAAACAAAATCTGCTGTCCCCATACATACGGGTCGAGTAGGTATAGACAGCTGTATTTTTTCGCAATTTCGATGGTTGTCGAACTGCAGCTTAGGCGGCATGTGGCTTCACAGATTCATAGGAACCAGTCGGGTCGCTACAGTTTGTCAAAGCGGTTAGAGATTTCGACTCAGCGGTTTGTGGTTGCCTTTCATTGTTTGGGTTAGGTTGCGTGCGATTTTGGACAAAGTGCGAATGCTGAGCATGAGGTCCTGGATTCGATTTGCAGGTTGGGCACTGTGTTATTTTGTTTTCCATTTGGGATTTCTCAGTAGCAGCCACGGAGTCTGGATTTGTGCCCGGTTGATGTTAATAGGCTTGCCCCCTATTACATGGGACTTAAAACATAAATGGTGGAATGGGGGTGTACTATTAGGTACACCTCTGCCTAGCCCTTCGGGGATTACAGGCGTGATGTTATGTATGTACACTGCCAAGAGACTATATAACCCTCCCCACATTACAAGCATTGCTCTCTAATCAATGCCCAGCCATGAAGCCTACCCACAAACCTAATATCCATTGTAACTCAATTCCACAATACCTACAGCATTACATCATGTACGACCGCCGGCCCGTCTGGCGGTGCCGGGCGGGCAGACGAGCGTCCCCTACGTCTGCGGTCGTGTGTGTCTGTGACGGTGTGTGGTCGCCTATACTTGTACTGGGGCTTAGAATATTCGGGTTATGAATATTGTGCTTTAGGACTGTCATTATAAGAATGTATTTAGGCTTTCGTAAACTAAACTTTTCACCATAACAGTACCTATAGGTAAACCTCTGCCTAACCTTTTGGGAGTTCTATGACTTTTGGAAATTCATTGCTTTTTTTTTAGTGTTACCATACATGTGGATCAGCTGATCGCGTCAGTTCCTATCCAAAGTCCATTTTTTTTTGCGAATTTCAATAGCTCGTAGAGCAAAAGTCAAAGGCACACAGGTCTTGCGTTTATTATATTACACCTTGTATATATGCCTTTAAAGATTTATTACAAATAAACGTTGCTCTTAAGGCACTGCGTTTTCTTCTTCTAATTTTATTCTCAATGTTTATAATTATAAATACTTTTTTTTTTAAAGGTCAACAAAAGTGAAACTATAGTGCGAGTGAGTTACGAAATGTGAATCAAAAACGATGTTTTTGTTACCTATCTAAAAATAATACCTTTTTGCCATCGGTAAGAAAATTGTAAATCAAAAGATTTTTAAAGAAAAAACTCACTAATTAATTTTAAAAATTGCCTTTTATCATGTTTTCTGTCCATATTTTCCTCGTCCCCCAGTCCCCACCGCCGCACTGCGCCGTAGGGAAAAGGCGAATAATTTAAATCCAAACAAAGACTTGTAAAGCAATTAAGCCGCGTTTCAAGTTCCAAGGATTTCAATATACGTTACTCCACAGAGCATGGAATCACCACAGAGTCGGCAGTCTACTGCTGCATGCTGCTTTTGGCGCTCCGTATGTTCACACCGAGACTGCTGCAGACTCTCACAGATATTCATGAACTGTCTATTATTCCACTCTCAGCATTCCGGTTCGTTCTTCAGAGGCCCTAGCACGAGCGCGCGGTGTACACGTCATGTACACGTATGAATGAATTATTATGTGCGATTCGCAAGTAATACTTTCATAATTTTAAGAATTTAATCAAATCTACGGATGATACTGACTGTGATTGTTCCAAACAAGTTTACTGATATGCTAATATAAAGGATAATTGTATTTTCGATCAAAAAATCCACATATTTACATGACTCGTGCTAGGGCTTCAGTTCATCTTGATTATTCAATACATTTTCCTCAGACAAGTTTACACTTCCACTTACTCATCTGTGCAGACGGGAAAACATACTAATTAAAATAAATGTAGCAAGTTTGACATATCGATGCAAATTTTCTTAACAAGCAACGCTACGTTGCACACTGAAAGTGGTCGCACTATACAAATGTTTGCCAACAGAGCCCTCCTGCCAAAGTCATTCAAAAAAAGAAGTAGCACTGGTCATAAAATTCGTTGATGAGCGTTGACCGCTCGCTCAACTTATGTCATCTTTGTTATCCAGAGCCTTCGGGTTCTACACTTCATTCATGTCATCAAAATCATTTTTTCATATTTCTGCAGTGCCCAACAGGGCTTATAATGATCTGATGAAGTTATAAGTTACAATCTAAGTTCACGTTGTGGAATACTCATCATTATCATCATTTCAGCCAAAAGACGTCCACTGCTGGACATAGGCCTCCCCCAAGTGTCGCCACATTGACCGGTCCTGTGCGACTCGCATCGGTCGCCTAGTGGGAGGCCTTCCAACGCAACGTCTTCCGGTTCGCGGTCGGCACTCCAGAACTTTACGGCCCCATCGGCCATCCGTTCTGCGAGCAATGTGCCCTGCCCACTGCCACTTAAATTTGGCAATTCTTCGGGCTACGTCAGTACCTTGGTTCTCTTGCGGATGTCCTCATTTCTGATTCGATCACGCAAGTAAACTCCGAGCATAGCCCTCTCCATTGCCCTTTGGGTGACTTTAAGCCTTTTGATGAGACCCATTGTGAGCGACCACGTTTCGGTCCCGTATGTAATCACTACGGCAAAACACACTGTGGAATACTATAATGTATTATTAAATATGTCCTCCCTGTCTCTCTTTCTCTTTCAATGCTGTTTGCAGAGTGTAAGCCACGTTCGTTGCACGCCACTTTACACCGCCTGGAGCCTCCCGCCTCCGACTCTTGCCTGCCACTGTGACCTAGTCATAGGCTTTCTGGTTTGTGACCTGCACACCCTCTTGTAACCGCTCTTAGATCTCTACTCCAACACTTAGTCATTTGTCACCATATGTCTTTTTTTTCTAGTTTTCTTTGTCCGAATTCTGGGCAAAGGCCTCCTTCCTCTTCTCGCGAGCCCATGCGTCCTCGTTCCAGTAGGTTGGGAACTTGACCAGTTCCTTCCACCATCTCCTTCGTGGCGTGCCACTACCCTGCCTCACCGTTTCAGGGCACCAGTTCGTCTTAGTGCGAGCAAATGGTGGCACGCTTGGTTAGTATGGATGCAGTGTTAACAATGCCGCCTCTAGTAGCGCCCGCCGAGGCGTCTTTGTGCTCTGTGCGTCAAACTTCGGTTGGAGCAAATAAAACGGGCACATGTTCTGAATAATATCCACCTGATTATCGAAATATCCAGGTACCCTTGAAAACTTCAGTGTTCCAAGTTTATTGAGCCTTCAAACAAAGAAGTTTAAGTAGAGGAAGCCAGAGTGCGCTCGAGCAGGCGGGATAGGACAATCACTATTCTGCGAAGGAATAATTATGGTCTTCACGGTTTAAAATAGGGCCTGCTACAAATCCTGCTTTCTGGTTATGTATTTTGGTTCATGCGGAAAGAACACAAAACTTAGAGTTCTTAGAATGGATATAAATCTTATAATGAGCAAGAGATAAAATAGCATGTTTCATATTCCCCAATATAATAAAGTCATATTGATAAACCCTTGTAGTAGCAGAATACTCAATAATTGATTGCAATCCACAATGTGCACTTACGTGGTTACTTAAATGTAATGATGACATCATTACGGACGCCGCATGCACTGCACACATTAGGAGTTCTGGATGGAAAACCTAATAACACTTAACTCGGCTTGGGAATAGAGCTCAAGTTATGGAGCAGTCAAAGTCGGTGCAGTTTAAAAACCATAGATTAAATAAAAAACCCAAAGCTACAAAATTGAACGTTGTTCACAATTTACATTTCCCCAAGGAGCCGCTGAAAATTATTCAAATATTCAACTCATGTTCAACTTCTATTTGTTTAACTTTGTGAACGTACGTTTGAACAAGCGCTATAAACAAAGTTTGTAAATAATTCGAGAGCAATTAGTATGGCAGTCTTGTGTTTGGGAAGAAATGTGGTCGCCATTCTGGGCTTGGAACCGCTTCTCTGTAATTCAGTCTTTGATTACTTTGACGAGCAGTGGTGGAAAAGTGTGACGGTCTCGACTAACGTGCCGCGGGTTCGAACCCAGTCAGGCACTTTACTTTGTGGAATTTATTTAGTTTTCACTGCTCTTAAGATTAGAGGGAAAACATCGTGAGGAAACCAGTACGTAAAAATAACCGGCCAAGTACGAGGTAGACTCGCGCACCGCGGGTTCCGTATAAACATAAGTATTTACTAGATATTTACGGTTTTCAGATATTATTTTCCTTTACATGTGCTGTAACCCATTTGATTGCGTTGACTTACAAGTTTGATTTTTTCATTGCTCCAAGGGGTAGCGGACCTGAGTATTTGATATTTCAGTTTGACACCTTCACGCGTTCCTAAGAAAAGGGTATTGACAGACGGACAACATAGTGGTCCTATAAGGGTTCCGTTCTTGCCGACTGAGGTACGGAACCCCAAAAATGTGAAGAAATGTGACATACACCAACCCGCGTTGTGCCGCCGCAGATGTTAGCCTACTCTCTCTCACAGAGAGTAACTGTCTGGCGCAATCGCGACACCAGCGCAAAAGGTCCTGGCTGCGAACCGCTGGAAGAACTACTCGTATAAAAAAAAAGAAAAGAAATAGGTTCAAAGTAAGAGACTTCAACATATACCATGTCGCTTCGCCTATAAAGGCGTGAAGTTATGTTATGTATATGGCTTTTAGGATAGTCTAACCTAAAACAGAGTGCTTAGACAAAATGGGATTGTATCAGCGCCAACGATCATGAAAAACTGAAAAAATCATTGGGCTCACATTGTTAGAAATCATTTTTAAAAAAACGAAACGCTTTATAAGCGAATGCCAATTGTCTAGCAAGGGCGCCCCTGCTATCCATTTAAGGGATAAGCGTGATGATATAGCAGAAAGCAGGAACTATGTAAATACTCCATATCACATATTGATCTATCCATTATAATACAAGCAAAATGCTTGCTACGCCGTAGTCACGTAGCGCTACGACGCTACGCCGTAGCAGTTTCTTCTTTTTATTCGTATAGAATAAATTCTGTACGATATTTTTATAATGGCGAAGGTGGTTCAGTGTAATGGTCTTTACCACCTCCTTAAATAGAAAGAATAAGGTTTATTTGACGTCAGTACATTGAACACACAGAATAAAAAAAATACAAGATAACAAAATAAATCACGCACAAAAAAAAAGAATAATAAAAAAAAGGAAAATACATGATATATATATGCTGTGTGCCTCACGGCTGCGCCAAAAAGGTCCATTTCAGCATTCATGCCAGACAGGTGAAGCTGTCTGACGCTGGTCTTCCAATGAACCTTTGGGGGTAATGTGACGGACCAACAGTTTCAAACATAATATAACAGTATAAATAAATGGTTACAAATAAATAGATAACAAGTTAATTAATTAAATGTGTAGAAGAATATGTATTTTATTGTGTTAGAAAGTAGCACTGGTAACAATAAACAAATACGGACATACAAAAAAAACAACAAAATGTGAGTGTACCTTTCTGATATACGCAGTAACATGAGGCTGAGATCGAAATAAATAAAGTAACAACAAAAATACACCTCTACTCAACGTAGGAAACAAACCCGGCCCGCATTCTTCATAGTCACGTTCTACACTTTATCATACCGAGGAGGGCTAGTAGAAGACAGTACCTATGTTAGCTCAACTTTAGAATAGAACCGGCATGGGTATCAACATACACGAATGCCATTTGTGTTAATAACGATATAATTGAATTAATTACAATATCTACGAGTCATCACAGTGACTCGGCTAGAAGGTAAAGCCCACCGTCCACGACGCTATTCAAATGTAACATGTTGCCAACATAGCGAACACAACTAGCACATCTATGACGCAAATGGATAATTAAAATCAAAATCCTGCATCGCGATATTTAAGTTCTCCGCGAGTTAAAAACATTTGTATGTAGAACAGCTCGACAACAACTGTCGGGCAGTAGCTCGCCAGACACATCATCCGTCGGGAGAGCGGTTAGTGGACTTTGACGGATAATTAATGTACTAAAGTATTTATCAAAATCCAGCTGTGCAGCTGGACTGCACCATAGTCACATCTCTATCTCTCATAGCCACAGACACAGCTTTTGTGTAGCGTCGTGTACGATGGGCTTAATAGTCATTACTATTGGAGGCAAGCGCCGAGCCCGCTCGTAACAATATGGCGTCGTCATGTGACAGGTGACAGCTGTCAAACTGACATAATTGAAATGACGTAATGAGAGCACTGAGCCTGGTCGGTTGGTGGTAGTCGTAAGCGCGACTGCTGAGCAAGAGGTCTTGGGTTGGAGCCCCAAGTCAGGCCATGAGTTGTTGTTTTGGTTTTATCGTTATTATATAAAGGGTTTAAACAGACAAACTCAAACTTAAAAGCATTTATTTCAATTAGACCATTACAGGCACTTTTGAAAGACTCTTAACGAAGCCGAAAGACACTTGTTCTCCCCGTCATTGCGATCATTTTTTTGTTCTTTCCATGAGATGGAGGAGGCCATTGTCACATGTCTTCGAATTTTTGGTTCTAGCTTATGCCAGTTTCCTCACGATGTTTTCCTTCACCCTTTTGAGAGCAGAGCGGTGATATCATAAATGACACAAAGTGCCTGCCTGATGTCGAACCAACGATCTATGAGAAGTCGGAGCCGCATCACTAGGCCGACACTACTCAAAGTACTACAGAAAGATTTTTCTTCAGACCCCTTTTTCTTTTTTTCGGATGGGAAATCATCAAATGACTTCTACCGCTCTGGGCAGAGCGGAAGGGAGTGTCAGACTTGTACTGACTAAAACCCATCCATGTTCCTTCCTTGCCCTTTGTGTTCCAGGGCCGCGGTATCTCTTTCGAACAGTCCCGCAGCCCTTAATTTGACCCTTAACCAGCGATTTATGCTTAAAAAAGAAAAAATTAAATCTGCATAAAACCTTCATCCTTGCATATTGCGCGCTCGATCACAATTCATTTCATTAGTTGCGGCATTATCGCGATCCGGTGGGCCGCGGGTTCAATGCCCGCGCGATGTTTTTTTATTTCTTGTTTATTTGCGTTTTGCGGTCGATGTGTGAGATCTGAAGAAACAAATGGATTTGCTTTGATTTTGTTTGAAGTTAAATATTTTGTTTTATCTTTAAATAATATTTTGATTTGGCTCATTGAAAGGTTGGAGAAGATATTCTGTTGGCACTACTGCTGGCTGACGGTGTCGTTACTAGTCGACTGCTAAACACGGAGTCCTGGCTAAATTCCCAGGTGGTGCAAGGGTTTATCTGTAAAGGGTTTCTTATTAGCAGAACTATAGAATTGTGCCTGGAAGGGAATTGTATGGAAGAATATTGGTCGAGTAATGTTCACCCAGTAACCAATACAAGGACAACAAGCTTATAATCAAAAATCTCCTTTTTTACACGACTGCCCAAAAAAAAGAGTGTCATTTCGTATACTTCTCTGCAAACCCTTTTAATTGATATCACGGAGGTGCATTCATAACAATAACTAGTCCGCTATTGGATTTAGAATGACGTCACTTAGCTAACCATGCATTTTCATCCAAACTGCACAGGCTGACCTCTCGACTTAATAATAACTGGTTAAATTATACCTTAACCATATGAAAATACGAGTGTGATGTTATGTAAATGTTAAGTATATTTCTCTTTGCATAACTACAATGAAATTCATAGAATTCGACAAACTAAACGCAAACAAAATTCCCCCTTTTTTTCGGTGCAATCTCGCACACAAGTGCTTGTGTGTAACATCCACATTATGTTGACTGTGCTCGATTGTAGTGCTTTCTTACAATTTGAACATATGAGTATTCCCCAAATCTTTACCAGCAAACCAATTTTCTTTCAACATAAAATATGTACATATATGCACTTTATGACTATGAACATAAAGCTGATTTTGCAATGACTAGTACACTTCACATTTAAATATTCACAATATGGCCTTATGGTTTTGTTAATAAAGCACACATTTGCGTACCAATTTATTTGTTCATGATTCAAACTGGAGCGAATGCGTACGTGTTTCAAACAATGTGTATTGCTTTTTATGTTAATAAACCTAAAGTGTTTATTTGAATGACAAAGGGTCGAGAATTTCGGGTGTAAAGGCGTCGTCACGCGTCATGACTATTTCGATGCGGTGTTGGTTGTAAGGCTTGTATTAGTGCAGAAGTACTCAACTTGTTAGGGAATCACCGCACAGTTGCCGACGAGGAATTAGCTTGAGCTGCTCAGAAAAAGCCTTATTATGCTTTAAAAGTGAATAGGCCGAGGTTTCCAGTCAGGACATCATATCCTCCTAACCCCGAACGATTTTTCTCAACGAAGATAAGCCAAGGTCGCAGGAGGAACACTGGTGCACTCTCCTCTCCTGTACTCTCATAGTCAGATGGGATGATGGCCGACGACGCTTCATGATGAATTCGGGCTGGAATAAAATATGTGATGGTTATAAATATAATATAATTTAGTTTAAGTTTTCTTTGTGACAAGAAAGTGTAATTGCCATTTTTTCTTGTCAATCTAATGAAAAACTGAACGCACGGGACGCATGCGGAGCGGTCGCCTTTGTCGTGCAGTCTTCTATAATTTTCTAGATGTTTCTACGACGCGCCGTTGGTATACATGTGTACATCCTCTTGCATATAATATATGCGAGGCTTTAACATGTGGCAATACGACACGAAGTCTGTTTCCGACCGGTTCGAACCGATTCCACGTCGACAAGTGTGTTGAGTCCCTTGGGCAACCCGGTCGGGTCGTGTAGGTAGGCTCTTAGGCGGATAATTAGGGGTTTGAGACCCTGAGAACTAAAGTTGTAGGAGGTGCCAGTTTATTATGGAATTGTTTGTAAGTGCCCTGCTATTATAATGCTTTGAAGTAATTCTTATTCTTTATTGCACACAAAATAAAATAAAAATTCTTACAAATTGCAATAATATAGCTTATGTACAATGGCGACCTTAACCCAGAATTGGGTTTAGATTTAAAGTAAGTATAGCATAGGAACTGTATGTGTTTTGTGAGCTTCCAGTCTGACTAAATGGGCCTGGTTCGCGGGGAATGTCTCTTTTATTTTTTTACGTTCAAAAGCGCTGATTATTAGCCTAATTTAAATAAGACACTATCTGAGTTTGATTGCACTGGCGCTTAATAAAACATTTTAAACCGTGCACTATTATTTAGGCATTCATTTAAGAGTCACCTAGTGTTCATAAAACGAGCTTAACAAACTTATTAATTTTGACATTTATCGCCCAAATTCAATACCGAAATAAGTCTTCATTTATTTTGTGTTCTCTTCTAACTCTGCTTACCCCTCATAGCATCAAGCAGCGCGGTACTAACGGCGCTATAAACTATAGCAACAATGTCTACCGACTGGTTACTGCAGATTTATACTAACTGCACACTCTTACTGCACAATGTCTGGCTTGTGTGAGTACTTTGAACCTTCACAGACTTGCGATATTCAATCCAAACATTGTTTATTTTACTAACCGACTTCTAAATAAGTTTTGGAAGTCGGTACCAAAATAAGTAAATCAAACAACCAAACTTTACTTCGATGCGTTCGACTCGAATAAATGTGCGTTCACCTTTAATTGCATGCATTGACTATTTCATGAAAAAAAATTCTTAAGACATATTGAATTTCACGGGCCACCCTGGCTATGTTGGGGCTCAAAATGATGTACTGAATACGTGCTAGCCGTTAGTGCGTCCGAGTCCCTTCCACCTTGTATAATAGTAAAAAATAAATGGCTTTTCTCCGTTCCGAGCCGTAATTTCTCCGTGACGCACCTAGCATAATTGACACTATTGGCTGGAGGTCAGTCATCCGGGGAATGCGTGTGCGCACAATAGAGCCAATCAGTCGAGGGGTTAACAGAGGATGTGGTTCACCCATCGATAGTAGAGGTCGATATGTTACCTTATATCAATATCGATGGGATTCTTAAAGGTTTATCGGATAATACTTCGACAAAGGCAGGAGGAGGATGATGACTTCGAATGAATACTCCATCATACGCTAATGCTGAACCTAAGTCTGGGATCTTATTTTCAACGGTTTTTTGGCGCCTGTTCAACAAAATTTTGAATTTCTCAGTGAAATCTGGACATCAACATCATCAGTTTACAACAGTCCATTGCTGGACCTAGGCCTTTCCGGTCGCACGCTATTAATTTCGACTCTTGGCAACTTTCTCCCAGCTGCTATCCTTCAGAGACGATCTTCCATAACTGGCCAAAATGTTCACCTCTTCCTCACCCTTCGGGGCACACAGCCGCTAGTCCTTGCAGACGTCGCGTTATATTATGTAATTTTATTACAAAAACAACATTTCCCAGATACACAAAACTATTCATTTAACTCAGTGAACAGCTGACAATTTTATTATTTTAACCTTTTCCCGTTAACTTAAATATTATAACTTGCATGCCACAACATCGTGGACAGCGTAGTGTCCGGGACACGCTCTTACAATGTTATGCCACATAATGGACGGCGCATTGTATACAGTATTGTCACATCTCTCATTAGTGATCTTTATTTTCGGAATAATGTTTCCTTATAGCTGCTGCCACTGGCAACTCTGTCTAGATCATAGTGATCGTTATTTTTGATGTAATAAGGTTGCAATTGCTGATATCAGAGGATAAATAACTTAAAGGATTGTAGTATGCAGATGTGTGGCTGCGTAAGAGTGGACGTTGGCAAATGTGTGTGCATTTTTATTTGAGTGACCAATGTCCAGGTGGCGATTTGGAAGTGATTGCTTTCTCAAGTGGGGTGTTGGAACCTACTAGCGCAGTGGGTGAGCTTTGATTGGCGATTTCCCCTCGTTTGTTTTTTTTTTTTTTTATAGAGACTTGTTTGACATTCAACCAGGCGGCTCACCTGGTGGTAATTTAGACATCACCTATCATGAAGACCATCTACCAGAACAAAACGATATTGCAGATGCGTTGACGTCCCAGAGATCGTTAGTTTCATGTGGTTGTCTGACACTCCCTTCCGCTCCGCCCAGAGCGGGAGGAGTCATTTGATGATTTACCATCCGAAAAAAAAAACATGTGTGCAATTCACACGTGGTAGAAGTGAAACCTTAAAATAATTTGGCTTGAAGAACACTGTAGAATGCTTCCTATCTCATTTTCTCCTAAATCTTATGAATGTATGTGTCTCTTTTTACTGTCGCTTTTTCGTTTCATCGACTTTCAAATCGTAACGATGCTAAAGAAGTTTTCACTTCAAAAAAGTGCAACGCTATTTACCGTTACAGTAACATTTGGTATACTTTATATTGCAGTGGTCACCACTTACCATCAGGCAGGCCGCCTCCTTGGCTCACTCTGCAACGTTAAAAGAATGTACATACCATAGAAACATTTATCATGACGATCACAACTCTACTTCTCCTTTTTTCTAAATTGATCTCCGTTCGTCTATATTTACATATAAACAAATAAGTAAAAAGAATTCCTCCATCTTTATATACCTCTGCTCACGGATCTATTGTACAGCATGTTTATCCGATGAGTAGTCGCAGTCAGCGTATCAGACCTACTGCGGGGGTGTGGAGCGAGGGCGCGGGGCGCGGGGCGCGGGCGGTGGTTTGGGAGTGCAGGGCGACGTGAGCGCACCTGGCGCGCACGTGGGAACCGCGCATGCGTACTGCATAACTGTTGTGCAGAAGGTTCATTGTGATGTGGTTTCAATATTCACTCGATACAATCGTTGCGCTGCCGCGCTGTTGAGCAAAAGATGATTGCTTGCAGATTCTAGAGTCAAGATCAGCGTCCACCCAAACCTAACCGATGAACACAAATGTCCAAACGTTGACTTTTTATTGCATTTGTTGAATTTACAGTGCCATGCAAAATAATGTTACCATGCTACAACTAATATTGAAAGAAACGTTAAGTTGATAAATCTGTATCTATACTCGAATATTAGCATGCACAGTAACCACAGGCAGGCACACACCCAGAATCCAGGTTGCTTCTACGAAATTCTCGATAGATGAACTCAAGAATACTGCTGGACTTGTCATCTGGCCATCAAACTCAGTCAGTAGGTAACCCCATCTGGGCTGGTGGTCCTTCTGTCCTCCGTCCTCACACATGTCAGCACGTGTTCGGTGTCAGCTCGTGCGAGCTCGCGCATGTTCGTATGTTGCTCAAGCAGAAGGAATGCTATTGTTAGGCGGGGATGATTGTTGTAATGGCTGTCTTGGATAGATCGGGATGCTCACGTGTTTGTGTAGAGCCTGTTAATGTGGTTTGATTTGCTTGTCCAAATATAATACGATTCGTTTTTGCGTGAAGTGCTGAAGGACGGGCGTTTTAAGAACTGTTTTTGTAGTACAGACGCCAGCACATCAAGCTACTACAATCTGTCAGATTTCTTTAATAGATTTTCAACTTTATCCCTGAAGCATTAGGTTTAAGGTTGATTGGGAAAATCTGTCAGTTTCGGGTAGGTTGACCTGCTGGCGTCTGTACCTAATGTTCATAGTAGGTACTAATCAATGTTATGTGTATTTTAACGTTCAATGAGTTTTTACTTTTTAATAAAAGATGTAGTAGTAGCTAGGAACGAATTGATTACAGAGCTGACGGCAGATGGAGTTGCACACGTAGATGGAAAATAAGTGCTGGCTAGAAAAAAAAAAATGGGTAAAGAAAATGAGGCATTTGATGTAAATGGAAGCAAGCCCATCGCCACTAAGTGGGCACAAGCCTAGCCCCCGACCAGCTACCGAGAAATTCTTAAAAAAATAACTGAAATAAATTCAATAACACTACCCGACCTGTTAGTTAAACCTCAAACTGGCGCAGATCAGCTGTCTTCTATACTACATTTGCACGCCTAAGAAAACAGGACAAAACAAACTAAATTCCTATTTAACCTCACAATCCTCACTTTCCTTTTCCATCTGTTTCCCTCGTCGGACTTGTCGGACACATCCGTGCATTAGTCCCGTACACACGGCGACGGGCGGCGTCGGGTGTCCGATGTCCGTCTGTGATGAATGCGGTCGCACGTGTGATCTGGGACTACATGAAATGGATACAGAAGGCTCACAGCGGTGGCTCGTGGCTAAATAACAACCGAAAGGGTTTATTTGTTAAGCTACTTTTTCCACGAACAGTCCGGACACAGGACCAAATAGTATATATATTTCATACCGAGGCCTATCCGTGCGTTGGAAAAAGGCCGCGGGAGCAGCTGTCATTGCCTCTTTTGACAGTCTACGCAAATCCCAAAGACAAAAACCAGACTTGCTAATGGATATCGTGTTAGTCAGTAACTTGGCTGTGAATGTCAGATATGCAGCCGCTCTATATGAAATACTGGTATTTCTCTAAATCCATAGACTGGAAGCCAACCTGGGCATAATATAATAATTATAACAATGCCATCAAACAACCATCGACAACTAACGCACGCACACAAACACTCGCGCGCTGCACTTGCTGCACGTGAAGCATATCTATGTCATATTTCCCCTGCCCTTATCTTATTGTTTCCATATTTCTCTATTACTCGTCATCTCATCAAATACCTCTTTTCTTATCATATTATCCGCTACACAGTCCATCCATCGTGTCTTTAGTCTTCCCCTCTTATTATAGTGATTCACTTTCATACTCAAATCTTCGCATGTCTATGCTCGCGTGTATTTTCCTTGTTGTATGTAGCTCACCTTCTGTACCATCTTTTCTGTGGCATTAGTGTAGTCGCGTCTTTACCAGGAGCCAATATTGTGGTATTTTTGTCTCTCAGTCTTTTGTTTTTAACTTTGAAGTTATCTCTGTGTAGAATTTTGTGGAATCTGAATGTATTGCTTGTTGTTCCATTTTGATTATTTGTAATATCAGAGTATTTCAAAGGCGTTACAGAAATCTTCAAATAGCGTTCTATGTTGAAATATTTACATAGTTTTAAGTTTAAACATAGTCTAGTTTTCTAGCCTAGTTTATTATGTTATTTGGATTATCTAATCCAAATTACAAATTAGTGTTTAAAAATCCTCTAAACCTCTCTCTTAAAAAACTTCATGTTAATGATCTATCTATAACCGAACCAAGAAGTATGATCTAGTAAGATAAAATAGTTTTAGGTGATGGAAGGTTCCATCACCTAAAAGTCTTCAGAAAACCAACTCACTACTGTTATTCTAGCCGCTATTCCTCTATCGGCTATATTTAACTGTAATCTACATACTAATAGCTTCCGGGCACAATGAAGGTACATGTTATACCGTCTACTTGCAATTCTTAGTGCTCAGCTTCTTTGCTTTTTGGCACAGTCTCCAGTTTAGCGCGTAGTAGTGTAATCCTAGCGCGCGTGAGGCGTGAGGCTGTCACTGCGATTGTGTAAAGTCAGCGGAAAAGATGAGTGTGCGGGATAGCTATGTTTACTTTCTGAGTCATGTATATTGAGGGAATTCACTGTTAAGTGGATCGACAAACTAAATATGTAAATTTGCTGTTTTGTAGACTTAGAGCATAAAGTATGTATAAGACATGCTGCGCCGCCCCCAATATTGGGATAAGGGCAGGAAAACGATGATAGGCTTGAAGCCAAGTTTCGTGACTGACAGTTGACGAGAATGACAGTTGTTATTTGTACGATGTACAGATAAACATTTTAAAATTGTATTTTAAAAGTCAATTTAAGAGGTTTCAATTTGAAAAGGAATCGACAGTCTTGGTATGGACATGTGATGAGGAGGGACGAATCGCAAGTGATTGAATGTAATTGTTGATGGATGGAGAGGGAGATGAAGAGCAAGGAAACGATGGATGGATTGTGTGAGGAGTGATATGAAAGATAAAGGAGCAAATGATAGCGTGACGGTTGACGGGAGAGTGGAAAAAGTAAACGTGTTGCGCCGACACTAAGTAGCATGGGATGGGACAAGGGGATGAACATGGGAAGATGATGATGTCCGGCCTCAATGTTCATATGCTGGAGCCGCTTCATCAGTCGTCTGAGTGAATTAATGCTATGTTCAAAAACTTACCCAACAATAATTACGGTTGACACGATGACGTTGCTTCTGCAATGTACAATGTTCTGTATACGGGTTCTATTTCTTAGAACCGTTATATTTTGTGGGCTAAAATTATTCCCTAACTGGCTAGAATCAGCTGGCGAGGATATTGGCTGGGAAGGAGCTAAGTTTAAGAGAAACAATCCTTTCACATACATTGCGTGTCTCTACTTCCAAAGCGCTTGATACAGTGTGTTGTTCTACCCTTAGCTATCTACATATTATGGCAATACTTTTGTCAAGTTGTGATGTTTGTACGAGTTATCGATAAAACCTGCAAATACTTTGTCTTGTTTAACTTTTGAGATCACATGTCAATAAGTCTGAGGACATCTGCATTATTAGCACTACTTCGATTACGAGATTTGCAAAAGAGTGTATACAGATGTGAATAAACAGTATACTTAAAAACTTGAATGAAATGTTTTAAAAACCAAACTAAATAACAATAATTTTCTCCGACATAACAGTCTTAGAAGGTCAGGTAGAAGGCAGGTTTCGGGCTTCTAGTTCTGTTTGTTTGGTTTCATTCCTTCATTTTTCTGATCTCATGGTAGTGGGACAGGGTAATGGGGCCAACGAAACAACGGCTTTGGTTTTTCCCATTGACCCCACCAGTGGGCATGGCAGTGGGGTCAGCGGGAATACAGCCATAGATCAACTTGGTGACAATCCCGACAACAAAAGGAAAAGATAAAGATATATTTAATTATTTGTAAACATGTGTAACATTGTACATATAAATGTAAATGTGGATGTAAAAGTGAAAATCTGTGAGTTTCAACATGTTTTGCCACCATTGGCGTACAAAATTAATTATAACCACTCGAAATCATCATCATCTGCCTAGCCTTTTCCCAACTATGTTGGGGTCGGCTTCCAGTCTAACCGGATGCAGCTTATTTTACATGGAGCGACTGCCTATCTGACCTCCACAACCCAGTTAATACTGGGTAATACGATACCTCTTGGTAAGACTGGTTGTCAGACTTTTAGGGTCACTGACTACCTGTAACGACTGTCAAAGATGTGCAAATGACAGCCGGGACCAACGGCTTAACGTGCTTTCCGAGGCACAGAGGAAACTCGGTATGTAATGGGTGGTCACCCATCCACAGACCAACCTAGGCAAGCACGGCTTAACCTAAAGATCGACCCGAGCGGCTGTTATTATTTTGCCACGAGCTCCTCTAACCACTCGAAATATAACACAGTTAAGAAAGAGAAAAAAAAGCATAACAAAACTAAAATATAACACAAATAGATTAGAAACTATCATTTAAAAAATCTTTAACACAATAGTAACATTTTTCAGTAAGTAACTTCTTAAGTTCTCTCTTGAATAAAATTGACTGGTTTATATTTTTAATAACCTCTGGAATTTTTTTATATATTAATGGTGCCATACAAAACACGCTTTTAAAAGAGGGAGAGATTTATAAGTGTACCATGGGTTCTCCCAGTAACCATTAAAAAGTCCAGGACCCTGGTAGTAGACGAACATTTAAGATATAGTGTAAGGAATATATTATTCCGTTGGATAATTTCCGAACTCCACATAGGAGGTGGAGTCGTAGGCAAACGCTAGTTACACAGCTATTCACCCATGAAATGCAATACCACCTACCCTGTGTACAAACTCCATATCGTTCTAATTCGGCTCGACTGTCCGAACACCCTGTACGTCGAACCTGAATCCTATTTAATCCGAATCCGTTTCGGGCTGTAAATCAGCGGAGATCACGCTGATCCGCGGTGACGTCACAAGAGGGCGACCACTATCTGTTATCATAGATTATATCTGATTAGAGTAGAGAGGAAATTGAGGCTTCCTTGGACCTAGAGACAAGTGATTGGGTTTTAGTCCAAATTATTAGCGAAATGTATCATCATCTTCTTGCCCTTCCTTGTCTCATGTCAACGCGTTTTTTTCTTCCAGTCTCCCCTGTCAATCGTCACGCTATTATTTACTATTATTTCCTTCATATTTTTCTTCACACAATCCATCCAAATTTTTTTTTTCTTCCTTCCATCAACATTTATATGCGTCACTGTTTTAGTGACATGTGTTGTATCCCTCCACATCACCATGTCCATACCAAGACAGATAGGCGAAAAGGCTTAATCATGAACATACATTAGCGTAGAAACTAGAAATCTCTTAGAATGAACTTAAGTAAAACTAATTACGTAAGCAAAGTTCTAAGTTACTCGGAATATACTTAGCGTTAAGTAACTTCTCGTATCTATCCGTATCTTAGCGCGCCTTGCATAAGAAGGGGAATTTGAATGCTCTTTGTGTTTTAATATAATCTCCTAGTAATTCCTGGTGCCCTGGTACTAGGGAGTGAATATGCAATGTCTTTTAACTTGAAAGGAAAAGTAAAAATAAAGTCCGCGTGGTTCTTTCCTCAAACGTTCATTTCAGACTCTAATCTCATGGTTTTCATACAGCTCGACCAAGATTATCGAGTTTATTCCTGTGTTACAAAATCAAATCAATTATTGGCATATTATAGATAGGAAACACCGACATCATCTAACTTTAAAGATAAGATAAGATAATTTTTATTTGTCCAAAACATGAGTATACACACACGTGGCATGCAAGATGTTACATCAAATTATATTAAGTACAAAGCAAAAAGCAATAAAAGAAAAAGCAAAGCTAGCTAGCTAGCTAGCTAGCTAGCTTAGCTAAAGCATATGTTGTGCGTATTTTGGCGATTTAAAGTGTTTTTTCTACCATTTAACAGACCGCAGCGACATAAGTGGTTGTAGCCATCAAATATTTTGCTTAAAAGATCACCAACATCCCATAGATCGGAACGCGAGCAATGTCTTCTATCGTCAAGTACTAGGCGCCTTTAGACTGACAGAGTTGCAAATAGTAGAAAGCCGTAGCGGTGCGCGTGGGCGGGCCGGTCGGCGGTGTGAAAGGGACTGCGCAATGCTATGCGCTCCCGGGACCGCGGCGATGTTCTAATATATCAAACGACTAGTATTTGCGTGTTTGATGACTTTTTATTCTGTCTATTGCAGTGGTTCTTAACCAGTGGTCCGCGGACCACTGGTGGTCCCTGGAAGTATCCCAAATGGTCCGCAGAGCCATCCTAATAAATAAGATAGGTGATAACGAGGCGACAAAACACGCGCGTGGCGCACATCTGAAGGCACGAAGCAGAAACTGATCTGCAATCCTTTCATTGTCAACGTTTGATGATGAAAGTGAACAAGAAGCCGTTGAAATGCATCGAGACTGTAACTTAAAAGATTCAGAGACATTCGAATCAGGAATTAATGCTGAAGATTTTTGGAGCCAAAGGGCAATTTCTATACCGAAACTTCGAGACATTGCTATACCTTGTTTACCTAACTTTATTTTCATCGACATTATAGTGCCAGATACAACCAGTAGGAAGAGTACCTAGCAATTGCTACGGGCGCAAATGGGGGCCGCCCGTATCCCAAACCCGCCCATCGCCGCCTGAGCGTAATTTCTTCAGTGAAACTTATTCAAACCCCCACAAAATCTCGGACAACTATAAAATTGTCGAGCTCGCTTCGCTCGCTAATACAGCCTGTGCTTAGATACGCAATTTATTATTAGTTGACAGATTTACTCCAATTCTCATTTCTGAATAAATAAGCAAAAATAATTCGGTCTTGCATTCTCTTGTTTCTGGAAGCTTCTCGGCATTAGTTGACAAAATATCTGCATAACTCCTATTTCAGTAATCATGGCCAGAAGAAAATATCACCTACCCCAGCATAGCCATTCACAAACGCTTCGATTCGATTTCGATTCGACAAGTCGTATCTCGATCTTTTTTTGGCGAGATAGACTTAGGTACGACTTTCCGAATCGAAATCGAATCGAAGCTTTTGTGTGTAACTATGCTGCATAGCTGGTGGAGTGCTAAAACTTTCGCACGTTCTTTGCATTTACGGGTTTTTTTATTGGTGTGTTATATTTCCTGTGTTGTCTGCTACGTGTACATAAATTTATGTAAAATAAATATAAAAAAAAACGTTTTCGGTGGTACGGTATCCTTCGTATGGCGCCAGTCCGACTCGCACTTGGCTGGTAATGTTTTGCCTATTTTCATAAAAACAAATTATTGGTAAGTGTTCCGGATAGGCTCGCGGGTAGCCGGGTACATGTTGCAGTCATGCCACATTTTCCCGCTAGCCGACTTCCAAAACTTCGGGTACCGTATATTTGGCAGCATGGTGGTCAGGCGATAGTGTCACAGCATCGCTCCCCATGAGTTATGTCGCGATAGATATGGGCTATCTTAATTAAGTTCATGGTTCAGTTACCTTCCAAGTTATGGGGGCCAAGCTTATGATTTATTTTGGCCAACTACGTTGAAAAGAAATAACTTTAAAGCTAACATAGCCTTCATCAGACGGAGTAGACCGAGGTGTATTGTAAAATCGTAGCTACTTTTAAGCCTTGGTTAATAAGGCAGAAATCCAGACTTCCAGGCCATCACTGAGAAACCCTAACGACATATCTCAAAAGACACTGCTTGACTTTGAATCCACCTCATCAGGTTTGTGGAATACATTTCTAACATTTCTTAAAATTACAAGCAGTGCTCCTGCCAGGATTTCTCAAAAATTGGTTTTGGAAAAAAGCGTAGAACTTTTAGAAGATTTTTATAATAACCCCTATTTAATCCTTCATGGGAATGTATGCTAACTCAGTGAAAAGTGGAGAGATTTGGAAAAGAGCTACAATCAGCATTGGGTGCCCAAAAATTTAAGAAACAGAAGAAGAAGATTCAAAAATCCTTCCTTAGTTCTCAACTAATTACATAACTGTTTTGTAAAACATGTGTCTCACCCAGTTGTGCGTTGCCTTTCAGCGAATTCAAGAATTTAATTTTTTCTCATTATTCTACTAAAGTCTCCTACATTTCACCCCAGCCACAATAAACATTGAAACAGCACAGATTATTATACAAAAAGAAATTCCTCACGAAAGCTTGACAAACATCTCTCTGGAACAGTCTTCATTCTAGCCATTTGCATTTAATTGACTATCTAGCTGAAAGGGCAGGTTGAGGAGCTCGAGACGGAATGGAGCTAGACTTACAGACTGAAACAGTGCTTCTTGAACGTTCAAATGTCAGTCACCTGGTATTATAGCGTAGGAGTTACGGAGTATTTCATTTTTTCTTGGCAAAATAAAAATAGTAACAGCGCCGAAATAACAGGAATTCAAAACATACAGTAAACATGGTATATATCCCGAATTCAGTGTTAATGATCATGTCAGTTGAAAAACTTACAAAATAAGCATATCATAAAAATCCCGAAAAGAAAATATAAAAAACATAATTTTCTGGCATAGCAGGCAACCTTTACGACTTGTCTCTTTTAATTATTATGTATCTAAAATGTGTAGTTGAATAAGTACCAAGTCAAGCAAAGAAAAATTAACTTTCAAAGTGTTTATTTTCTACCTCATCGGTGCTCTCAAGAAACTTATTAGTTTATCGTGCGTTATGAACTTATAGAGCTGCGTGACCCCACTTGCATTCAACAGCTTAGCAAGTTAGCATGTTGCATATTCATATAACGTAAACAGCTTCTCTATAACTTCTACTTATAAGATAGTGAAGCTGATACAGAGCAAAAATGACTTGACTAAGTAACTTAGCGGTTCATACGAATTTAAAACTTATTGTTATGGGGTGTTAAGATGTTCATATTCCAATAAACGTACGTTCATTCCAATTTGAACATTAAAACTATTTATAACCAAACGTTCACATTCGTTTGCGACGCGTATGTACTCAGCTTGCCAAAGTCTGGTCTGTACATTTTACCCTCTCACAAATAAGGTTCGCTGTCTTTCACTTATATAAAGGCTTAGATAGTAAGAGAATAATTATGACGTTTTAGAACTGTCAAACTGTCTCACATTTTAATTGTGCATGATTCATCTTCGTTGTGTAGCTTTACCGACTAATGGGTAAATGGAGAAGTTTTGTGTAGACAGCTCGTACCTCACTACCTCAAAGCGTTCGGTCGCGCGTACAGTCCCTTCGCAGATACTTCTGGTAGCAGCAATCCATCAGTAACCTTATTGCGACCAGAATAAAGATTTCAGAATAGAAACGAAGACTTGTCACTAAGAGCAACCTGACACAAACTTTATTTCTATGAATAAAAATAAAGGTCATTGGCATTTTGACAGAAACAGATGAGAAAGTCAGATATAACATAAGTTAAAAAGGACTACATTTCATCGCAATCGTCGCGTTTATATGACACGCATTCTTTCGGAAAAACGAAGATTTCTGCTTCTGCGACCCAGTCGTATTCGCCGAACAAAATGAACGCGACAGAGTGCTGTGTTCACGTCACCATCGCTTCAGTTAGTTCACGTCTAGATTAAAAAAAATACTAAATAACTTTAACATTTCTCGTAGGTCTTGGAATATTTAGGCTTGATTCAGTCATCCAGTATAATTCAGAGTATTTGTGCTTAAATAAACCTCTTTTGTCTAAATTCAAAGTTAGATTGAATAACTTGTTCATTGAAGTATAATTAAACTTTCAAATCCAATTTGTTTGTGAAGTCCACACCATGGCCTGGTAAAAACAAAAAAAAAATGACCTCTGTTAAGAGAACTGACTCAGGGTAACGTGAAATACTATGGTGTAAAGTAACATAACATCATGCGTGTGTCCCGCGAAGGGGTAAGCAGACATATTCGTAAGTCGTAGATAAGTGACAAAAAAACCAGTATAAGCTGGCCTTTTTTTATTTATTTTTTCGGATGGGAAATCATCAAATGACTTCTCCCGCTCTGAACAGAGCGGAAGGGAGTGTTAGACTTGTACTGACAAAAACCCATCCATGTTCCTTCCTTGCCCTTTGTGTTCCAGGGCCGCGGTATCTCTTTCGAACACACACGGCCCTGGCAGGCATCGGCCCTTGCGGGCCCCTCTCTGTTTGTTGACATCTCTTTGAAGTATAAGCTGGCCTTACTTTCTGTGGAAACTCAAGATGACTGTGGCTGTACACTCTTATGTCTCGCAGTCTAGCTAAATGAATAATATTTTTATTTTTACACTAGCTGATGCCCGCGGATTCGCCCGCGTAGATCATGAAAGTAATCATGAAATTTTGATCCCATTCCCGCAACACAAACTTGACAAATTATATACTAAAACCTTCCTCGAGAACCACTCTATCCATTGGTGAAAACAGCATAAAAATCGGTTTTGAGTTTATCGCGAACAGACAGACAGACGCGGCGGAGGACTTTGTTTTATAATATGTAGCACAGTGATGTAGTGATGCGTCGATGATGTTTTATGGCGAATCGATACTAAAATGATGTATGCGAAACTTACTAAGTCTGTCAGTTTGTTAGTTATGTTAGCCTTCCACAAAAACAAATCCGCGCCATTCTCCCACCCGCACAGTGGAACGAATGTATGGGAGCGGTTGGACGTAGACATGTCCGAAAAATAAGAGTAAAATTATGACAAACTAATGATGCCATCTTATTCGATTACTTAATGCCTTCATAAATTGTGGTGATGAATTTCTTCATAACTCCCATATTTCGGGAGTAATTTGAGAAAATGTGAAATTTTACTATGAAAATGAGTGTATCGAGCTCTCTCCCTCCTGATTCCGGGCTTGTTTCAAGTACCGGTCTCTAATATCGTAATGCTATTACTAAGAGCTATGTTTAATACTAAGACACATAGTGCGCCAAATGTGCACTTTCTGGGATAAAAGGAAATGAAAATTTAAAAAAAAAAACGTTTTTTCCCCATTTGTATTTACTTTAAACCGCAGACAGACTTATTAAGAGGTCTATAAATATATTATATATATACAGAAATATATATTAACAAAAATATTCACAAGAACTGATGAGAGTATGACTTTTAAGTAAGTTGATAATAAATTACCTAGTTTCATTAAAAGTACAATAAATAATTAAGATGTAAGCTCTAATTTACTAAGTTACACATTTTAAAACAATAACATCATTTAATTATCTTCGTCATCATCATCATCATCAATTAATTCAAATTCAGAATCGATGTCCGCTAAATCATTTATGTTAACAAATTCGATATCACTTTTCTCAGAATCCGTAAGCTCATAAAATTCCTTAAAAGAAGATTTTTTTACAAACTTATTTCCTTTTGGACGGATACTTGTAACAAGTGGATCAGAAGACAGTAAAAGATTGTGCATAATATCTTCATTGCATGAGATACTGCTATGCTTTCGAGAATGCCCCTCTCTATATTTTCTAAAATCTTTATTTCTAGCCTCAGATGCCTCTTCGGATAGAAAACCAATGGGCACAATTGACATGTTCTGAACTATGTCTGGCCCATGCATTAAAATTTTATGAAGTGAAGAAGGCATAAAATACCATGGGTATAACTCCACGTAAAGCTTAGCAGTATCAAAGCAGAACTCTCGGAATTTAGTTACGTTGATCTTCTCTCCTGATGAAATACACTGCAAGATCACACAGATTTTTCTTAAAAGCATAGCATCTATTCCGGTCAGTTCAGCAGATTTAGTGTAGTTTTCAAAAAATCTCCTTGCCGAGTTGCCATTGTTGGTGGATCCACTGCCTTGTTTCACAACATCGAGAAGTAAGCCCGTTTCTCTTCTTACAGCCTCTTGAACTCTTTTCTTCCTGTCATCAACTTGCCTTTTTGCTATATCACCCCTTACTTGCCATGATTTTATGTCTAATTTGTAGGAAATGTGTAATAAGCATTCCATTGAGCGAATCCAAGCGTGAAGGGTGCTTAAGCTATATTTATACATGTCCTCGTTTGCGTGTTTATCTTTGATTAACTCTAAATTATTCATTTCTTTAGGACAAGCCTTGCATATGTCACACACTGAAGCTGCTGTATCGGATATAATGGAATGAATTTTACCATCAATCATTGTCAACAGCAGTTGGTGTTTGACACTAATTCCATCAGTGATGGTGGATGGAGTTAAGGCTTCAATCTCTGCTTCGATTTCAGCCATCTCTCTCTGCACATTTTCTTTGGTTTCCTTTATAAACTTAAACAATATTGGCCGGCAAAATGAAGTGGAAGATGGTCGCTCGTTTTCCCAAATTGTTACACCTTTTGAGACGAGCCGCAGTGGTACAAGACTAATCATAAAATTACTAGCAAGATCGATTTGCTCATCTTCACTCGTCCTTTGATGATAAATGCTTTGGCTAGATGATCCGTCAAAACCCCATTTGCTGGTCAATACGAGCTGTTGATTGGGATCAACAGGGGTTTCTAACGACCTAATAAGTCTTCTTGAGGTTAAATCCATCAAGGCTTGTAATTTGATTTTTGCAGAGCTCTCTGTAACTGTGAGATCTTCTTTGGCCGGATAGCACTTAATTTTTTCTTTAACCAACATGTAGTAACTCGGGTATTGAAGAGCTCCTTCTTGAGTGTTGAAATCCCGAAGAGTGTTATAGCGCCATTTCGATAAGTTCATCGATACATAAAGAGCCAATGCCTTCAAAGGGGATATTTCCCGTACCTGAATTGATTTACCTTCAATGAAGGCTTTGATTTTTGAGGCCTCTTCTGGATTCTCCGTCAAGTATTTCATAACATAAGCTGTATCGCTTTGTCCTGCCTTTTGAAGCGCCCTTTCGGCCGAAAACATAATTTCAGCGCTGCTACTGCTGCATGAAAGACTATCTTCAGTGCGTCTTCTTTTTTGCCGGTTACTAAGGTCCTCAAAAGATTTACGAGGACTAGGATGTGTACAAGTTGAAGCATCAGATTTAGCAGGAGAAATTATGGGCTCGATGACGTCACTTATATTTTCTGTAGAAGGTTCCATATTTTCATTCTGTAATTCCGGCCATTGAATTGCAGCCTGTAGCCAAATCTCATGTTTCTTCCGAAACTTATCTGTGCTTCTTCCAGACTGTGTCCATTTTGCATAAATGCGGTAGCAAAATCGACGACACCAGTCTTTTAAACTTGTTTCAGCACTTTCACATAACTGAACACAACTGTTATCTTTTAAAACACTGAACAAATAGTTAAAGTCGCGTAAATCTTTATGTGCGCGTGCGCATAAAGCAACGTGAATATCAAGATTTGTATTAAAATTTGGAAAATACATTGCGAGATTAGCTTGGATACAACGAGGTGTAAATCAACACTGATTTTAAAGTTACTAATAGTGACCTATTTATATAAAATCCAGGTATCCCAGGTATCCTTTGTTAAATATTGCAAGGTAATTAGTTATTGTGATAATTAGTAAATGATGCATGCTAAATTAGTGTATTAAGAGCCATTTAGTAATTAAATAATAGCAATGTTCTTATCAGTAATCATTAGTGCATCAGTTTTATATGTAAACCTTAAGTCCCTAATTATATATCCTAATTAGCTTATATCTTCTCTAATTGGCTGCTCAGAAATGTTATTGTAATAAGGTAAACCTTTAGAAAAACGGTTTTAATCAACAAAATAAACAAAAAATAAAAAAATTGTGTTATAAAATAAACATCACTCTTTATCCCAGTAAGTGCACATTTGGCGCACTATGTGTCTTAGTATTAAATATAGCTCTTAGTATTAGCATTATGATATTAGAGACCGCTACTTGAAACAAGCCCGGAATCAGGAGGGAGAGAGCTCGATACACTCATTTTCATAGTAAAATTTCACATTTTCTCAAATTACTCCCGAAATATGGGAGTTATGAAGAAATTCATCACCACAAGTTATGAAGGCATTAAGTAATCGAATAAGATGGCATCATTAGTTTGGCATAATTTTACTCTTTTTTTTCGGACATGTCTACGTCCAACCGCTCCCATACATTCGTTCCACTGTGACCCGTTAGACAAAAAGCCATTCGGTGTGCAAATAAAACAGCTACGACATTATCGGGCACGTCTACTCAGCGTCCCATAATGTCGGGACGTGCGCCCGCCGCGCGCCGCCGCGCCGCCACTGCCGCGGAGCACGCCCTGGTAAGTGGTAACTCAAAACGTTTTTGTTGTTATTGTGAAAAGCGCTATCTATCCCGCAAGCACGGAACATGAGCAGAGTGTCTTTTCTCCCATACTTCCCTAGTATCTCAGTAGTCACCTTTTTTCTAGCCATATCATCATCCACACAGACCATCCACTGTTTCTTTGGTCTTCCTCTCCCATACTGCAAACTTTCCGCATTTACCCTATGATGCTCATTAATGTTTTTTTCATTGTTACAGGTACTTTTTTCGTCACACCAGTCTTCAAAGATGAAACATCATCAAGAAACAAAGGTTTTTTTCTTTGATATTATTTTGTGTTGTCTTTAGCCCAGTTGCCCACTGAGTCGCATCGTAGTTGAGTAGATAAAAGGTGGCGTTCTTATTGTTCTGTTTCCGTCGATACAATGTGTTGCGCCTCACTGGGTATGCGGCATAATGAGTTTAATTAGAACTCTTTGGTTTGTCAATTTGTCATATGTTACACCCGATTGAGCATTTGTTATAGAGTTCGTGTTGTTCAATAGTGCAGCATAATCTGCCTATTATTTTGCCCCTGCCGGGACCCAAACTACTTCTTCATCAATAGGGAGTGGATTTCTTTAATAAATTTCTAAAATGAAGAGGTTGTGGGTTGGATCCATGAAACATATGTTTGGTGGGACCCTCGCCCCATGTTTAGAAACTAAAAATGAGAAGCCATGCTTTCCCTCTCACAGAGAATGCAATTGGAACATTATAGGCGGACTATAGGTAGAAACTGTTCCTTTGTGGATTAACAAAACATGTAACTTGAATGCGTTTTTCAAACCATTTCAATCCTAATAAAACCCTACCCTACTTACATCCATCCTCCTCTTTACGAGAATACTTCGCGAGCCCCGTCCCAGGCGCAGGCGGCGCTAACAAGTCTGCCAACTAATCCCGCCGAAATGAAGCTTCTTTATAAATGAGGCCGCGGTGTGGTGTGGCAGACGGGGCAGTGTACTGGTGATCTTGTGTGGCAGCACTTTGTCCGTGTTACATTGTTACTTAGTACATTCAGAAAAGTGTATTGTTTAGCAAATTGATTATACAGCACTGTCGAATTTAAATCGCAGCTGTCATTCTCTGACAGTCGTATCAAATGGCGATAGGTGGGGGACGCGCGTTTGGAGGGACCGTCTACTTGAAGTGCTGGGGATCTAAAATGGCCACTTTTAGCAATTCCTCTAAAAGTAATTCATTTTCTGAATTCCCAGCAGATCATTAGCAATTCTGCTAATTTTCGTAAAATGGTGACACATGGTAGCTGAATCATACTCAATTCATTTCATATCCAGAATCAGATTTGTTGTAAATGTTGCCACGTGAAAAATAAAAGACCGTATTTTTACCGGTTATTTTTTCTCTCCAGATTTTATTAATTAAATTCATTTTATTGGAAGCATTCCAGTGATTTAAACACTATTTCAATAAAAGACAAATATGGCACAGTTAAAACACTGCAAATAAGGTCTTAGAAAGGGAATTTGAAACGATAAAGATTGACTTTTTAGCCTGGCAACATGCGCATAGATGTCTATCCTTGATGGAGATGTCAAGACGTCATGTCAACTGTCAATTGGTCTTGTCTATTTGTTGTTGTTGGAAACCAATAGTTTTGTTGTATTTTTGTTTTCAATGGTATTTTCTCAAGCAGTATTTATTGATAACTAGGCGTACAGTACCTCTGCTAACCTATTTCTGGCTAAAGCTGCGACCCCACTGGATATACTTCTACATTCACGTATATGTAGCTACTAAATGATACTGGAATTCGACAAAAAGGCCGTAAGGTCGTTGTGTTTGAAGAGATGGCTGAAAATCATAAAGGAGCTGCTTGAAACATTCTCTTGTTATTCCGTCAGGATATAGAAATAAGCAAATTCAAGGATTTTCCATTTTCACGCTGATTTCGTGTGATGTGTCGAACCATACCAAAACTATTGAAGGCAGCATGTAGCGAGCTGTTCACACCACAGAAGACCTCTCAGGGGCTGGGACTAAGGAATGACGAAGAACAAGCAGAAAATCAAACCGAGTGAAATAGTGTAGTGTGTGTAATATTGGTCAGAATTTTTCAATACCAATGCGTGTATTTGTTGTGTTCCAATATTCGATATTACCATATTATAATTGAAGGGGATACCTACACAGCAGAGCTATTACGAGCTAAAATGGCACAAAAGAAATGCTTGTGTGTAAAAAAATCCAAAATATTCAATATACAAAGGTTTGAATCTTGTCAACCTGTCATCAAATCACAGAACCTTTTAACTAAAAGGAATAGAAGAGGATTACATTTTTGCATTATCCAAACCTGTTATGTGTAAAATGAAACTCTTTCAAAATAGAAATAACTTAAACATGTGTGAACTCGTAGAATTACCCGTACACAGAATTTTAATATTTAGGAGTACCATATTATAATGAAAGTAGTTGACCTATCCTATATATTTTTTTTACCTATGTATGTATTATATATGATGTATTGTAATTTGTAATTTTCATGCCATTGAGAAGAGATTGATGAGTATGACGGAATGTGTTCTGCACTGAAATAACTGTAACATCCTTTTCCTTCACATTTTATGCAAATAAAGATGCTTAAGTACATATGACTTTCATTACATGTTTTATACATTTACTTTTAA
Organism: Lycophotia porphyrea; assembly: GCA_950005105.1. Lineage (NCBI taxonomy): Eukaryota > Metazoa > Arthropoda > Insecta > Lepidoptera > Noctuidae > Lycophotia > Lycophotia porphyrea. The sequence continues at coordinate 301,481 of OX465410.1, read as the reverse complement.
ACAGTACATAGACTTAAAAATGTGAGATTATTCTGATTTTTGACATTTAAATTAGTCCTCATCTCCCTAGCCTTTTCCCAACTATGTTGGGGTTGGCTTGCAGTCTAACCGGATGCAGCTGAATACCAGTATTTTACATGGAGCGACTGCCTATCTGACCTCCATGACCCAGTTAGTACTGGGTTGTATGATACCCCTTGGTAAGATTGGTTGTCAGACTTTGAAAATGTCTGTTAAAGTTAAACCCACGTACAATTTTTTAAATCGATAGATATCCTTTATTCGCCAATTATGTTGCGTATTTTACACGAAAATAAAGTAGGTAACCTTACTTTTTTCGTTTAAATTCAATAAATTATTGGATTCTTTTTTTTGTTGTAACCTCTTTTTGCAGATGTTATATTCTTGTCCCAATTTTTTTTTTTACCTTTTTCCATTTCGTAACGTCCAAAATATATCATTATTTCAATATTTCTTTACAAAATCTGTAAAATGAATTGTGAGATTTTGCTCTTGACAATCTTTTTATGAATCTGCTTATTGACAGCAAAGCAATTCATAATAAGTGGACCATTTTACGATTCTCCATACAATACTGTCAAACCAGTGTCTGACAGATGAATTACGTAATATGAATTGGACGCAGTTAATATTATGAATCGTCAATTTGTGGCCATTTTAGGAATTGAAATGTGATTCATATTATTATCCTAATATGATTCTGCCAATGTTACCATTTTAAGCCCCCTGATTCTCAGTTGAGAAAACATTTGTTCAATTGAACAAAAATATATTTTTTTATAACATGGCGAATAAGCGTAACTTATAGATAAATCTGCTAATCAATGTAATCTAATTCCTTAAACTGACGCAACAAATGTCATATTCGTCGTGCGAAGAAAACGAACCTATGACAAAGCCACATGCATAAGATAGATGTTAGCTCGTCAATTGCCCTCAAATTGCTCGTCTCTGGCTCTCAAGTGAACAACTGGGTCGCTCCAATATACATGGAAGTTTGATTGTCACATACATGCTGGATTGGAATAAAAAATGGCGACGCCGGTCATGAATTGTGGCGTGTGGAGGGTAGTTTATACTATTTAAGATAGAGAGAGATATCAGAGAGTTAGAGACATCATCTAGATCACGGAACGGGACATGGCACATGGTATGGTAATGAAGAAAGGGGATGGCTATATCCAACAAACAGTAGGTGATAATAAACTGAAATGTTAATGATGACGAACGAGTAGAATCAAGGATTTTTGTAAAGAATCTCGTCTTGGAAAGTTTCTTCACCATGTCTAATGCAAAGCATGTGTAGTGCTGCCGTCAGTTTGAAGAATAGGTAGTCTTCCGGTGCAACCGCGCGCCGGTGTAGTGTAGTTACTGGTACATAAATCATTTCAGCGAATGTCGAAACACCTGTGATTTTTCATATACCTATAGATCGGTTTTCAGACTATTGATTTTTTGAAATGCGAAAGGCAAAAGCCAAGCGAGATCAAGAAAAAAAATCTTGTTTGATGGTCTTCGAGGGTCGGTTAAGTTTCGGTTTCGGTTTCTGCCGAAACTAGGACCAGTTCCGAAGGTTCTATTTCGGTTTTGGTTTCGGCTTATTAACCTGTTTCGGTCGGCCACTAGCAAGTACCAAATAAATAAATAAATCACTAATCATTTTGATTTACACTAGAATATTTACAAAAATTCGAATCTCCTTCAAACGTAGTCATTGCTTGTATGTCTTTTCAGAATATTCAACTTTACCACCTCGTATCAACTTTACCACGTCGTATCGTGGGCGGCAGTAGAAGGGTACTAAAAGTTTTTGGCGCCCCGTCTACTGAATACTGTATGTGTGAGATAGTCCGTCACCTGGTGAATGAATCAGTTGCTCTAGTTTCATGCGCCCCTGGTAGCTTTGCTCTAGTTTTGAAACTGGGAGAATTATGTATATGCCGCCGTGTCACTGTATCAACTACGAATGGAGATGAATCCTAATAATACGAAGAAGGAAAATCATGTTGGTAAAAATAATATAACATCACAGCTGTAATCCCCCTAAGCTAAGGGTTAGGCAGGGGTGTTCTGCTACTAGGAAATTCCTGATGGAAAAACCCAATATCCACTGTGCAAGACCTGGGCAACGTGCCCAGTACCCTACGCTCAGCAGTCCCGCTTGTATATAAAAATCTTTGTTAATGGTAGAAATGTATGAAGGAACATTTTACTCACTTTAACTTAGAAAAATGGATTCGCCCCTACGATTATGATTATGTATAAACGTAGCATTATCATCACATAGGTCTCCTGTCTGTTGAGATCCACCTCGCGGGCGGCGTGCGGGTCGGTGGATGTCATATGTTCTGAAGACATATCGGTGTCTTTCTCCATCGTTTTGCACGTAGATGTTATACAGATTACACAAAGTAGGCACTTTACTTTGTGCTGGGTTAGATCCCTCTGGACCACCAAACACCACTGATGACGATGTTGATAATATTATTATCCACGTAGTAAATAAAACTCTTTACTTGCAGTCGTTATTTCTGTCTAGCTCGCGTGCCACGTCATACGTGAACCGCAGATTTAAAGGCTCTTCAATAAAACGGTTGACGCGTCAAGCGGGTACTGAAGTTAGCGAGGCGTTATTGTTTTATTGCGTCGGTTACTGCGTGGGCGATGCCGCGATTACGTTAGCGATGTTTTAGTGGCTACATTTGACAGTACCTATACGGCATTAAGTAGAAGTTGACATAATGCCTGTAGTCCCAGAATGGTCGGGGAGAAATATATAAGGTGTATACAGACTCTCAGGGGCGTGCCGTCCATAGAGGCAATTAGGCCTAGCCTACCCTACCAACAACGCCAAATGCATTTATTATAACTATGTAATAAAATAACACAAAATATTAAAAAAGAAAGTTAAAACTCCTGAGCAACACTTATAGCAACTTGTCGCGCCCGTGTGACGTATTTCACAATACTACGATTATAAGGCAAGAAGTCGTACGGCCTACCTGTGCATTCATAAATTTACGCATACTGATGCATATTTTCGCGTGTATGAACGGCACACATGTATAGATATGGGAGTCACCTCCTTGGACTGTAGACGGCCATCGTGTGTTGTGATTGGACGAATGGCTGCCCCACAAAAGTCAAGATGTAAGGTCACGGTAGCCCGCGAAATTCAAATTGTCTTACGTTTTTTGTGATTTGTATCGCAATCTTGAATGTTTTGCTTTTTCTAACTTACTAAGTTATAAATAATTAGTTTCAAAACGTACAGTTACTGTAAATATTATTTGTTGTGTTTATTATTTGTTTATTTACATAAAAATGGTGATCTGTGAACTTTGCGCTGATAATGGTGCCGATTCTCTTGTCACAAATACCTCTAAATTAGACTAAAAATCACCAAAAATTAGATTATTCCTGTCAAACGACAATTTCCCATTCTGAAATTGACTTAAGTGACACAAATTAATATTTTAGTGTGACAGCACTAAGATGGCACGGAGATATTAATTTATTGAAAATGGCAAATTTTGCTATTCTGAATTTGACGTTTTTCACCCAAAATTTTGCGATTAAAAAGGTGTGGAATAAAATTAGTTGTCATGGACTAAAATTCATACCAACACCTCGAGTTCAGGTGCAAAACCAGTACTGTCTTTTTTTTTTCTTTTCTTTTGCTTATATCTCGAAAATAGTGTGTCCTATCGCAAAAATAATGAAAATTTCGAACCCCTTTATAAGACCCAATAAGTTTAAAATATTATAAATCAATAAAGGTGATTACTTTGAAGGTCATCTTAAGTAGAACGACACTGTAATGTTGCGCGATTTTTTTTTCGGAAGTCAGTATACGTGGCCTACCCTCCGTGGAGAGCCACTGCACGCCACTGCAGACTCTTCACGAAGCCGTCAACCAAGCATTATGTACATCAAACTAAGTAACATTACGCAAAAATTAGTGCTGGGAAACAACTTTTTTTATGGGGTGAAATATCACGTTTTACGATAAAACTCAATGTTACGCATTCCAAACATTGTGCTGATGGATGGATTTAATAGTACGGGGATCGAGAAGGTGTCTTAGGTAAAAAAAAAACAATAAAAACACGTATTTAAAAAAAACTAATGAAAAATTTGGGCCTTTGACTCCCAATATTTCCGTAACTAGAAGGTTCCCAGGCATGGTCTACAAAAAAAAATGATCGCAATGATAGGGAGAATAAGTGCCTTTCGGCTTCGTTAAGAGCCTTTTTACACCCTTTATACATGTATAGTACACCCACATTTCGCGCTGCTGAGTATAAGCCTCCTCCATCTAGTATCATGCTGCCCTGGTCTGTACGTCATTCTTAACCAGATTTTCTAGCGATCTTCTGAATGCCATCCACCTCCCTAGCTATTGGTCTGCCAACACTTCTTCTTTTCTAGGTACCCATTCAGTGAGGGCTCTACTCCATCTGCCGTCGCAGTCAGTCTTGCTAAGTGTCCTGCCCACCTCCATTTCACAGCCGCTACTCGCCATCTGCCATCAGACGAGTCTACTTGCTATAAACCGGACACTAAACCAATTTCCGAGCGGTCACTGAGAATTCTCTACTTATATGTACAATAGCAGGAGTTCGGCTTTGTACATCGTCATATCTGTCAGTCATCAGTCATACTTGCACGACAGTCTTTCTATATCAGTTTATAACCTGGAGTTTGGAAGTGGGCGATATACCCCCCGCGCCTGATCTTTTTCCGGTCGTGTCGGATTGCCGTCCCAACGAACTATGAAAGTGAAGGAAGGGAGTGCGCCTGCGCTTCGCACACACGCCTGCACTATAATATCTCCCGCGCCGATGGCTAATCTCCGCCGAGATTGGCCGCCGTGACCGAAAACGGACAGGAGGACTATGATATGTGTCACATTAACAGCCGGAACTGTGTGTAACTGTCATAAACATAACATCACGCCTAAAATACGTGAACGGTTAAGTAGAGGTGTACGCAATAGTAAACCTACATTTCTTACGTCATGTTTAAGTTTCATGTAACAGAGGACTAGCCTATTGACATCAACCAGACTCCGTAGCTGCAACTGGAAAATTATTGATGGAAAAATCCAATAACGCACTGTACGTTATGATCAACAGACAGACAGACAGACACTATTACCGATACTTAATTTCTCACGTCATAAAAATTTAGTTTGACCATAAATAATGTTTTTATCACATCCGCCAAAATTATAAGGAAATATATGAGACAGTAATGAGGATCCCAATGATCGGCTACGTGAACCAATTGACGGGATTCTTGTTCCAAAGTTCGACCGCACCTTAATATCGACATAAAAGCCAAAGTCCCTAATTCCAGTTATTGAGTTCGGATCATCTTTATGATGGGGCTTCGGAAAAATTACATGAAGGCGATATTTTGCAGAGTTTTAATACGATTATTGTCAAGTTTTCGAAGTTTTGTTTTTGATCAAAAATGAAATCAAAAAAATAAAAATCAAAAATCATTTACTTGCATAAATAAGGTACAGAAGGTTGGTAAAAATTACAAAATTGTTGTCTTATTTTGCCTCTAATTTCGGCGTGCAAGTATAAACAGTTCCACATGTTATTTCACACGAAGCCGAAAAGCACTTGCTCTCTCCGTATTTATGATCTTTCTTTGTTCAGGACCATACTTGGGAACCTAGTTACGGAGATATCGGAGTTCGAAACCCCAACTTTACTCGACGGATGTAATTTATCTTGGAAACTAGAACACCTGATGCAGAACCGCAACAGACCAGCTAAACTATAAGAGATACAAAAATGGTGCCATAGCAAAAATTGTTCCACGTAATGAGCATTTTCTGCTAAGAGAATAAATTTGAAGATCTGGAACAGCTGATGTGGAACTCCAAGAGCCCAGCCACACTATAACATATACCGGAATGACGTCTTAGGAAGAGTTGTTCAGACTGATAATCACTCTCTGTTGACGTATAAAAATTGAAGATGTGGAACACCTGTCGTGGAGCTCCAAGAGCCCAGTTACACTATAATATATATAGGAATGACGTCTTAGCAAAAGTTGTTCAGCCTGATGAGCACTCTCTGTTGACGAATAAAAATTGAAGATCTGGAACACCTGATGTGGAAATTAAAGCTATCACTAATTTCACTGTATTTCTTCTACCAAAGGGTATCGTATTACCCAGAACTAACTGGGTTGTGGAGGGCAGATAGACAGTCGTTCCATGTAAAATACTGGTATTCAGCTGCATCCGGATGTACTGCAAGTCGAACCCAACAGCACTACATATTATAACACAATGTTCTCCGCCGCGTCTATCTGTCTGTTCGCGATAAACTCAAAAATTACTGCACTAATTTTCATTTTGTTTTCTTAAATAGATAGAGTGGTTCTCGAGAAATTTTTTAGTATATAATTCGTCAAGTTTTTGTACAGATTGGCTAAAATATAATGATATTTGTTGGAGGTGTTGGAAAAAAGTAAGCCGTCTGGGGGAGCTTTCAACGAAAACGCTGCCCTTTAAGATATAACAAAATGCTGAATGGTAGAATTATATATCTTATATAGATCTACAGAAAAATCCGCTATGGCTTATGTCTATCTCTTAAGGATAATATACTATGTCAATTTTAATACTTTGAAAATGGGCAAACTAGGTTCCCATGAGTTGAGGGAATGGGATCATCATGATTACTTTTGGTCGCGATAACCGATATCCACGCAGGCGAAGCCGCGGGCATCAGCTAGTATATAATATGTATATTTTTATATTGTGATACAGCTGTGATGTCATGATGTCATGTCACCATTCCATTTAGCAATATGGTTTCCGCCCGCTCTAGAAATTGATCTTTGATATTTATAAGATGAGGCTCTTATTACATTCCGAGCATAAGTATTTCCTCTTAAACTCATTTTTAGACTCGATCCAAGACACTGATCGAATGAACATTCCTAAATTACTCTTAAATTCATCCCTTGTTTCGTTTGTTTCCATTAGAATGTATTCCGCCATTTTACCCAATTTCTCGTGCTACCAATGAATTCATAATGGACTGACCGCTTGAAACATTCCAGTCCGAATATTTTATGCATATGTTGACGACATACTGCTACTTAAGATTGCTTTTAAGTGACAGAGGTCAACGGGACGTATGAGACCTTATGAATATGTTAGTAAATGTAACAAGTAGGTAATAACTTGTTATTTGGGTCTTAGCTTATTTAGAGGTCCTGACTGACGTGAAGTTGGTGCTTACGGGCAATTGACACACACACAAACAATGTTTATATCTAAGGTACTAAATAAATTGTATAATGCTGTGGAAGAGCGGAGTCTCCTAACACAGGTATTATTAGCTTAAAAGGAGGCTCCAATCACCAACTAATGTAAAACTTCAAAAGATTTTTTTTTTTTTTTTTTTAATTGGTAAAACCCAAGTGTAATGGCGTACGACCTATAAATTTCAGAAATATGTAGATTTTGATAATTAATGTTAAGGGTTACTAGCCTTGCTTTTGCACTACGTTTAATGTTTTCATTGGGTGTCAAATATGACTAAGAACTATACGTGTTATACTGAGCCTAACCAACATGACACGAGGGCAGGAAGATTATGACGATGACCTTATTAAGGCTACAAGATTCCCACCGCCACATACACTTCGATAGCGACTTGCTCTTAGTTACTTAGATTTTCAGATCAGAACATCACTTTGCTATGCTTATAATAAGAATTGTCAGCGTGTTCCTCCTTGTATTTTTTGCACAAATAACAGAATTTATATTGTAGTTTCTCGCAACACAATGCAATCTCACATTTCGTACTGTTTGAAGAATAACCAAGGGGTTACTCCACAATTCTACCTGTCACTACATACTCGTACAATATGGAAATAAGGGCATTCTGAACTGCGGTCTGCGCATACCTCGGTTTGCTTTGAGTAAGAAAATATTCTCTCAAAACAAAATACAAAAGAGAAACAAGTATGTTCCTTTTCACGCGGCTAACAGAAATCCAAAGAGGTTGTAAAAAATAACATTAATCTTAACGAACGAAAGGGAAGATAGAATGCCACCTGCGCTAAGTACCAGGGCTACATGAAACTCCGAAGCTATTAATATAATTGTCAAACAAAACATTATTATCCTGTCCACCCTCCTGTTTGAACTCCAAACAACCCTGGACTCTAGGTACTCAACTATAACATTCATATTTACTAATCACTTGACTGATTTTAATGATCTACGTTCCCCTTATTTAGATGCTTCAAATTACATATTATATTTTATGAGGAAAATGTTAAGGTTGAAATTGCATTAGCTATAGTAAGGTATTTTTGTCTACATCAATTGCACTCTGAACTGTACTTTAGCATCTAAAAAATAAAGTTTCAATTACGTGAATATGCCTGGACTCAGGGGAAATAGTTCCTATAATGGTCAGCAAATATTGTGCTTCCTGAATCGTGTTTGTTCATTAAATAATTAAATGTGCGGACTCGTAATGAAAGAATTGAGATATTAAACGTTTAAATGCTTTTGTAATCAGTTCTGTTGTTATATTAAATATTGAATGAATTACCGTGCTAACGAAGTATTGTACAAAAAAGGCTGATTTGAAACTTCAGAACAGCAGATTTTACATAATGCGATAATTATTTTTATCTTTGAGTAGTACATAGACTAAAATAATAAAACAATGATCTTTCAGCGCTCGGCGATGATTGATGACCTTGACAGGGGGCGGTGTTAGTGAAAATTTGAGAAATTGTTTTATAAAATGCATTGAAAAAACAAGATGGCGGTGTTCCGACTTTGGCCACGCGCCAAAACATCCTTGCACATCTATAAAGCATTACCATACCATAAATTGTACTCCATTGCTTTAAACAGACCATCAAAGGTACAATGACATCAACCTACCCCCAATGAAGGGGAGCGTTGATGATTAGCAGCAGACATTTACAGCTTTTTACACAAAATAACCATCAGTATTGCTTTTTAAATGGAGACCGTTACACTGGAATAGCAATAGTAAAGAATATCGATATCAACTGTGCAAACTGGACATTCTTGGATGACTCCGCCCTAGAGTGATGATATGGTGTTGTTCCACGAGCGATTGGGCACTTAATATCTTGTTTACTCATAGCAGGAACTGTTTGACCTTACTGAAAGTGATCAATTGTAGCCAAGTTCGAATTAATTTGGTTTTCTTTGAACACGCCAAGAAGAAGATCTGTGCAAATAATACAATAAAATCAAGCTTACAATATGAACTTTGTTTCACTTCTCAATAACAGCCCTACACTCACCCTAATAACATGAACAGAATCAGTACGTTCGCACGCAACTCGCGAACTTAAGTAGTTTGCTCAAAGGGTAGTCCCACGGTGGGCGCCAATTTACTCGCCACTCTGACTTTTTATTTGTTTGTCCTGTATTATTGCGGGAAAAGCAACTATTTCCCTGTTTTATTAAATCATTGGGTATTAACAATATATGTGAAATTAACTTAGCATAGTATAATATTTTAGCTTAATTGAGATATTGTTTTCAAAATGATATTTAGCCAAGGCTTCCAGCGCCGAGGCGTGTTGAATTTATAATTTTGATAAGACAATATGGTAACGTAGATGAGCGTAAATCTTGTTTTAGAGTTTCTTAACTTGGGCTAAACTTAGATGGAATATTTCTCGACGTTTTCATATCTTAGCCGTAAGCGAAACTGTCTGAAGTTGGGCGCAATGTCAGAAGTACTGCAGTCAAGTAAATTCATTCAAAAACATAACATGTTTACAAGTCTCGCAAAACATTTCTTCTACTGTAAAAAGTTGCGCGATCAAGTGTCTTTAATAAGGAACCTCTTAAAAACTACTTTTTTACGGAGGCAAAGAAACTCATTTTCTCGTGTAAAGGTAAGTTATAGTTACCGAAATATGGTCCAGATGTTAAATTTCATGAGATCATTTTAGTTGTTTATTATACGAAATGCAAACAGGAAAACAAACAATATTATTCACAAAACATTTTACGTTTGTGTCGATTTTGTGCGTAACCAAACGATGCGTGTCCGAAGCTGCTAAAAGCACATTTGATTATGTCGGTTCAGGTATCCCGCGGGAGCCGTTGGCAGGAACTACGCGTTTTACTGTGGTCCCACGTTGGGCGCCATTTCGCTCCACGCACAACTGCCCGCTTTGACTGCGTGAACTCGTGACGTACAGTCATCCGCACGTGTTTAATTCAATACGACATACATAGAGGCCTTGTTTTCATAGCAGCAAGAGCGGTTTTTTTGGTTCAAGTGTTGTGGGTGACCGTACTTAATAAACCACGTTACGCCATTTGGTATGTTATTTTGTTTTAAAGGAATGTGTTATTATAGCGCGTGTGTAAAATGTTTATTGTTTCAAGTATATAGTTTATATATAACGCGTATAACGCTTTGATAACATTCAAATAAAAGCAAACTAGATTAGAACTCAGGTGAGCCGTTTATTGAGCATAATATATTTACGGTCCCACGTTGGGCGCCATTGGTTAGCCGTAAGCGCGCTGTGAAATAGTTTAGGCGAGGCGCTATAAAGCGATTTGACAATAAAAACTACAAACTGGATCCAGGCGAGGATTAGTTTTGCTACAATATTTATCTAGCTTTGAATAAAAATAGAGTGGTTTTCTGTACAAAGTTTAACATATTTTTCGCGGAAAAAAGCCGGTTTTTAGAACATTTTTTCACAACTCTCTTGACAATACGAGCATAAAATTTAATCGAAAATGTTACACAACACAACAACTATGTATATTTCAAACTACTCAGCGCGAGAGTACTAACATACATACTGAATATACAAGCAGACTTTATAAGCGTCTTGTTTTAAAGCTTCGTGAAACTTTACCTGGAGATTTCCCACCACGGGCTTCGGAAAATGTATATTTAATCCGTCCTAGGCGTCTGCCTGTCCTTATTGGCCTAGTTCATTTTGACTCCGCCTTATTTATTCATCGCTCGCTCTAATATTACTGGAGGCAAAGAACATATTTCTTTTGGAATATATTAGTAGTGCTTTAGAGGGTAGAAAGTTTGACGTTAATTTTGTAGTTTGGTATGTCAAGTTATGGCCGGAGTTTAACTTGTAGGAGATCTTATTAAAATTTAATATCTAAGCTATTAAGCTTTTGGTTTCGGCAGTGTTCATTGTTTTTGATATAATAAAACTTTTACGCAGCGAGGGCTGCTCCGAGATGACAAGAGAGCTTGTGGATAATTTAATTGGAATGATACAATTTCAATAAAACAACGCATGAAAAAATTTAACTTAGTGTATAAGAATCCAAAATTTGTATGCCTATTAGACTTAAACATAGCGATCCTGACATTAGAATAAGATCTAATTATATTGTACAAATAAATAATTTGAATTTGAAAGGACTTCGAAGAAACGCGGGGGAAAAAAAACAAAACATAATTATACAAGTCAAATACAGCTCAAGCTTTTGCTTTGCTGTGAGATTTTATTATTCTAGGTTTGCTAACTGCGCAATAAAAAGCAATTATTCCCCGAATACTCAATCATTCGCATTCACGTGTTATTCGAAATAAGTAAGTGTTAGTTATAACACCCTAACAACGTAAATCAAATGTGTATGTTCATTCCAATTGTGATTGTTTACTTAACAATAATTAATTGTATAACTTAACGCCTGTGTGCCTCTTAGAACAAGGTGCTGGTACCTATGTATGTATATACATCCACATTTCGTTAAGTATGTACGATGTAAAAGCCGGCGGAGCGTATTGCCAACCTTGCCAACCTTACCAACAGGCACAAATCCGGACCCTGAGCTGCTACTGAGAAATTACATATGAAATTCCAATTACAATTCGAACCCAGAACCGCTCGGCGATAGATCTTACGACTACGTAGACCAACTAGAACTAGAATTTCAATAATTATCTTAATTCTATTTCTTAATTTAAATATATTCATACAAATCATGAATATTCATATATATTCTATATCTGACTGGCTCGATAGAAATCTTTTAACCCTAAATGTCGAAAAAAACAATTTTATAACATTCCACATCAGTCGTTCTGCTGTCCGGGTATTGATCGTATCAAAATTCACAAAATCCACTGTCATGACACATATTGCTGCTGTAATGAAATAGGTAGAGTCAAATCAATCAAGTATTTAGGAGTCACAATTTACCAGAATTTGTCTTTTAAGGAACATGTCTCGACACTCTCCAAAAAAACCCGTATGTTCATGTATATAATGAAATCCCTACGTCTCGCAAGACGTATGCAAAAAAGTTTATCTTGCTCTTTGTCAATCGCTACTGCAATACTGTGTAGGCGTCTGGGGTAGTGCGGCCAAGTCTTATTTGCTTGAACTCGAACGTGCTCCACGGGCTGTTCTTAAAGTCTCCCTTGGTAAACCGCGACGTTACCCTACAGACGAACTTTACAAAGAAGCAGGCGCCTTGCGTGTCCCCGTCGGACACGCAAGGCGCCTGCTTCTTTGTAAAGTTATATATAAACTTTATATCCTAAAATCCCTTCTTAAACTTATTGCTGCGTCGGGGCGACAATTTACATACACCCAAAGAGGTAGGATAGGAGCTGACAGACTACCAATCCCAAAGGTTAGAACGGTATTTGCAACCCGGTTCTCACTTTTTCTCCCTATACGAGTACTCTTACTGTAGATTTATTAATTGTGTTAAAGACACAATTAATAAATCTACAGTAAGAGTTCCAGGAAATACACTCGAAGCCAAGATTATTTTGAAAACATGGCTTCAGGACCTGACCTACGATGAAACAGAAAATATCTTGTGCCCCTTGAAGTGAGAAGCACTTAACGCAAATACACTCAGATAGTCAACCTTCTGGGTCCCTTCACTCACATACATACATACACACACTCGCACAAACACTACACTCTTGCACCCTTCCACTTAATAATCTCATAATGTTTACTGATGTTTGTAACTGTTCTATGCATGTCCACCAATTTTATAAATTTAATTTTAATTTTAATTTAATGATTGTTATTATTATTTTATTTTAATTTCTGAATAATTTTATAACCACTATTCTCATAATGAATTATAACTTGTGTCTTGCTATACTGTGTCACACTGAACGTTTTAATACAATCTGCCTCTACTGCTGATATTGGGCCACCAAGATACAGGCTGTGCCTAGTTTGGGGCCCACGGCTACTTCTACATTTGTATTCTCTTGCTTATGTATCTTGACTTTTGCTATCTATGTTTGTATGTAACCTAACTTGTGTGGGTCAATAAATATAATTTAATTTAATTTAATTCATACAAATCATGATTCATGACTGTTTACTTAACAATATTAAATCCTCTTCATCATTTAATACTTGTCAAACTATATTCCACATATGAAGCTCGGCTCGACTCGGGATGTCGTTGAATGTCATTTCCTTGTTTCCTGTCCAACCCTCGCGGTTTGGAGCACTTTGAAAGGTTCCGTTGCGCCCTCTTGACCAAACCCACTTGAACGACCGCGCCGCCGCCGCCGGGGGCTACGCGGTGTTTCATTCAATACTGTCAATCGCACACTGCAACTTCAAAAATGGCTCTTACTGCCATGGAATAAAGATGCTGTCAGAGTATTCGAAGTGCAGTTGTGTATACTTACAAGATTGGAATTGAGTATGCATGTACATGTTTTCAAGTTTAGAGGGTAACTTACCAATTTGTGTATCCTTGTTGCATTAGGATAACATTTATAATACTAATCCAGTTATTAATCGCCCTCTACTTGGTACTTATATTTAAAATAAAAGACAGCTTTTCGCTTTTAATTGAATCATGTAGAATTGAGGTCCCTACGAGTACGTGCCTTTGAGAGTTAATTATCGTACCCATTACGACAATATTTATGTAAATTGGTTTGCTTTATTTCGTTGTGTCATAAACAGGTTTTTTTTTACCAAAACTACAAAAAAAAAACGTCGAAGTCAAGGTACTTAGTAGAAAATAACAAAACTTTAAATATACCTAAAGAATTATTAAAGCTCATCTTGCCCACAGACTGGCTGATAAATACCGATGTTTCATGTATACTTTGAATACATTTCAATGATTTAAAGCCAATATTGATGCCAAAAATTCAGTATTCCAAATCCCTTTAATATGCAAAAACTACAGGCAATACCATTTGTTTGGTTTTAATCCCAGAACTATGAAAACAGAATAGGTAGGTACTATGAAAGCGTTATAAAATATACACGAAAATCAATTATCGTCGTCGGTGAAACGACACTCGGACCCGTTCGGAGTTGGCGTTTAATTGGGAAGGTAGTCGTAAAACTAATAGCAACTGCACGGCACTAAATAAATAGATGCAGAAGGTCGACGAGCGAAACCCAGCGCACTTTACTCGCCACTCTACACCACTTACCTGTGGCGCATTGGTCACCACTAGCACCACCCACCATTGTAAACCTTTGGTGTGGTACCGACCTCCGCTTTTGGCATGTCAACTCTGCTGCAGGTGCCTACATGAGAGTGGATGCGCATATCATGAGAGAAACCCTAGGTTTTTCGTTTGGCATGAGTTTCAGTAAAATCTATCTCTTTCTCGCCTCTGATTTAAAACTTGTGACTAATATCGGTGCAAGTGAACGAGTGCAGTTGCACTTACTGTACGTATTTGAAGCGTCTCATGTGAGCGCTGCTATTGTCGCGCGTTGCATAGAGCTGACCTTCTGTAGCTATGTATCTATTTTGTGTCTACATTGTATCGCTCGCGTGTTAGAGCTACGTTCTCTTACGAGCACGTGATGTCACTGTGATGAGCATGAACGTTACGTTTAGTGTGTATTAAAGGAAATAGTAAGTTTGTGTCCGATTTTATGGGTTGTTCAGACCAGAGATGTTATGGATATGATATTTCTGATCTGGATACGGATATGGATATAGGAATAAAATTATATCGGTTTCGGATACCTACGGTTACGGGTATGTAATTATTCATTAGTTCGAAACTAACTAGTTATGAAAGAGGTTATGTTACGACTAGAAATAACAAACAAACTGCAAGATTCACGTGGCGCGCGAGCGGCGAAACAAAAACCTGTCAAAACATGTCGTTTTATTTAGACTCCGCCCTTATAAGAAACTATCCGAAATTTGTGAAACGGATACGATTACGGTTACGGATATTTTTTTTTTCGGATATCCGATAGTTTCGGTTACGGTTACGGAGCTCCATAACATCCCTGGTTCAGACCGAGGTGCTGGATTATTGACACTTGACAAACAGTGGCACAACACCAACTTTGAAAAACAGTCGGTAAGTGCTTAGTTAAACGACAGTTAAGTTTTCTAAATGTTTAGTTTTGACGACTCCCGTATAAGTTCAGGCTGAACGGCAAATTAATTGCCGTTCAGCAGTAAAATCAGTTAAGTGTCGGTTATAAGGCGTCTGTTAATTTAAAACGTCGCTATAAAGCGCTGTATGTTATAATTAACTGTATGCTCACTATACAATTTAAGTAGCTTTTCCACAGTGGCAATTGTAAATAATTAGTAGGTTAGTCTCAACAGTGTTGAATTTTGATCCGTCCTGTTAAAATATGCTAGTTTATGCCCATTGCCCGCGGCTTCTCCCGCGTGAAGGTCAAAAATTATCCCAAGAATAAAAAGTATCCTGTGTCCTAACAGAAGTCATGATCCACCCGCGTGCCTCATCGATTACCGTTCTGCCGTTAAGTTCTGTAGTCGTTAATTTTACAATCTTTATAGGTCAACAATGCCTTCCGTTTACCATTTGTCCCTCATGTGCACACACAGGTTGACCCTCATACATAGAACCATAAAAAGTCATAAAGGAAAAGGCTCTTTTGCTGACATTCGCAAAAAGAAATTGTCTACAAGTTTTCACCACTAGTGAGTAGAAATGTAGTGACTGCGAGGGTCCGGTGTCCCGCGGGGCTCGTCGACTGCTCTCGCATACAGAGGGCGCTATAACCGCCGAGCCCCACGTCGGGCGCCACTAACCGGCCGGGGGCTCACGCGGGCGCCATTAAGACCTATTGATGTTTTCTCTGCAAGCCCCTACGTGCGGATTGTTCGTTTATATTTTCTTCAGTTGGTGAATGACTGCGTATTACGTGTGTTTTTTTTCGCTATTGAATGTGAAAAATGATGTTAGGGGATGAGAAATGAATTTTATGCTGCAAAACAGCCAAACGTTCATTCGTCTTTGAAATATTTTGGATTATAAATATTTTAGTTATCAGGTTGTGTGTGTGACTTTGTCATATAGTACAGAGACGCAAGTTTGCTCAGCTACGCAACGATAAACACGAAAAAGGTTCATAAATATAAATATTCACTTTACTCAAAGCTAGAGATGACTCCGCTAATCCCTCCGAGAACAATACTGAGAGATTACAAATTTCCACAACATGGGTCTGATACAAAAGTTCGGGAGAATTCAATATGAGCACCGAGCTGAATCTCGCCCGAGGGACGAGCGTCGTTCGCTGGTAATGCTGTACTCTGGCCTCTATCGATTGATTGTCTGTTTGTGCTCAGCATTACTATGTGTGTTTTGAGTTTCCAATGCCGTTTTATATTATTTTATATTGCGGTAACTAAATGTATAGGAACGTATTGGAAATAAACAAATGGTTAAAATGTGTACTAATATTATTCTCTCGGGCCGCAAAACATTCAATACAACAGTGTTTATTTATGTTTTTCCAATAAAATGGAAAGATGTCTTGAAAAGATCATTTTCGGCATCAAGACCGCTAGTTGTGTCGCTCACCCTATGTCAAATTTCTACTTTACCCAACTACGGCGTAGCTATACCTAATGCCTTCAATCAAACCGTAGCCCTACCCTAGCCGGTAGACCCCACCAGCGGTATCATGTCGTCACACGGAAGTGTCGACGCGTTGTTTGCAAGTTCCACGTCGTCGCGGCGGCGTTGAGTACCGACGTGCCAGTGATGGCCTGATGACTTATTGGTTTTCATAGCATTTATCCAGGGTGTAAACAGACTCTTCACGAAGCCGTCAACCAAGCATTATGTACATCAAACTAAGTAACTTTACGCGAAAATTAGTGCTGGGAAACGACTT
Organism: Lycophotia porphyrea; assembly: GCA_950005105.1. NCBI lineage: Eukaryota > Metazoa > Arthropoda > Insecta > Lepidoptera > Noctuidae > Lycophotia > Lycophotia porphyrea. The sequence goes on along the minus strand of OX465410.1, from coordinate 284,297 downwards.
TTGTTTTGGGCTGAAAAATCACGTTTTATAGTTGGACTAAATGTAACGCACTCAAAACACATTGTGCTGATGGATGGATTGAATAGTAAGAGGGTCCTGGAGGTGTATAAAGTAAAAATCTTATATTAAAAACATGTATTTAAAAAAAACTTGTGAGAATGTTGGAACTTTGACCCCCAATATCACCGTAACTAGAAGGTTCCCAAGTATGGTCTAGAACAAAAAAATGATCGCAATGACGGGGAGAACAAGTGCCATTCGGCTTCGTTAAGAGTCTGTTTACACCCTTTATAGTCACAAGTTGCCTTGAAATCATTCGGATTTGGTTTAATTTGTGGAATTGTTACTTATTCTGTATCTTGTTACCAACTGCTTTGGAAATAAAGAATACGTGTGATAAAATTATGTATCGTTTGTTTCAGGTAATGACTACAGTAAGAAGGTGGTCGAAGTTGGTATCGTTGTATGTTTTGTTTAAGTCTCGCAAGGATCTCCTGGTGAGTGTACGAAACTGAATACCCATCACTAACCAACGTATCCTTATCCAACATCTTTAGCAAAAATACTTCTATAAAGGTAAGGCATTACTAGGCAAGTACTTACTTGTGTCTGACTCACAGTATTATTTTATGCGACACGTCCGCGATCCATGCATACGTCCGCGATCCATGCAAGAACTGAGAATCATATCAAAATATAAAATCCAAGTATCAAAGAAAATCAAATATCTTTAAACGAATAGATGAAGGATTCTTTATTTATTAAAGATATTTAAAGGAAATAGTTTTGTTAAGAGTCAAGATTGAACTTACGAACCTCATTTTTTTCAAGTTTAGCGTAAAACCTGGAGTAGGTTTTATTGGCTCATCTATTAAAATAGTATTCAAAATTTAAGAAAAACTGTATGTAACGTTATATTTTTAATTATATTTATTAAATACAACATAATATCTTATATTAATTAAAAATATGCCCGAGAAAGTTTTATTATTTCTCTCGATAGTGTTCTAAATAAATATTTCAATTTGTTTACATACATGAGTAAATAAACCTTGTCTATGCCAAGGATGTTACATAAAATTCTACTCAATTCAATTTATTGTGTTTCATATACATAGTTAGACAATTATTCGTCCGAAATTATATTTTTTATCTATTAATATATAATCCAAATTCAATCCTTGCTTGAAAAAAAAAAAAATATTTTTGAACAATTGTTTTATGCAGTGATAAAAATCAATATAAATCTCGAAACGCTCCGTAGCTTGGCATAGCTGTATATCCGAGGCATAGCTGTTTGCATGATTGTGTGCGTAGCGTACTTTGCTAGACGCACGCCGTCTAATTTACCTAAACTGAGTTCTTTTATTTTTTAATAGCCCTCTTAATAGTTAGTTCACAATGCTGTTAGTGTAATTATCTTCTGTGTTAATTGGTTAGCGGTCAGAGTAGAATGATTGCCTGGGGAGACTTTAGTTACTTACCATGTTTAGAGGAACGTAAGGAAACTAGGTTTACTAGAACAATTATGTTTGTTCTATAATTGGGTTCGCCCCCGGGAACAAGATAGTCTTGATCAGAAGCGGACTTTCGGGTTTAAGAGTAACTTAAAAATTTAACAGTCTTCGATTTGAATATCACATCTTTGGTTAAATATGCAAACCAGAAAAATGTAATAGAGGTAACGTTGTTTTGATTTTTAAATAAATTATTACGCTTCTATCCTGGACATGATCGGCACAAGCAGAGTGGCCACCTAGCAGTGGGTGAGACAGAATGTAGATGGCGATGATGTTAGATTATTATCTGAACGAACAGGAGCAATTGGCTAAATAAACATAGAAATCACTGCACTACCAATTTTCAATAACAATCAAACGTCAATCAAACTTTTCCACCATTAACAGCACGTTACAAAACGTAACGTTCAATGCGTTCAGCAAAACCTTCCATATTTCAAAACCGACAAATAGCACCGCGAAACTTTTTTCACCGAATCAAACCTAGCTATTCGTGATATGTAGGTAGTAGTAGTAGTCGGATAAAAACGGCGGCAAACCGCAGCCGAGCCGTGACACTAATGTGGGGGTCGACGCACTGTCGGGGTGTGGGGTGGAGAGGGGAGGGGGTGATGTTAACAAAGTTGTCCCGTAGACAACTAAATTACACGTCAGTGACGACTCGACAGTCGGTATCGTCGCATGTCACAAATTCAGCTTTCCGAATAGTCTTACTATCTTTCGTTTGATTTAATGGTCCCAATATAAATATTTGATTCGAATGTTTATCCAAACATTCGTTTGTATTTTGACTTTCTACTCTTGAATTTATTAAGCTTCTCTCTATGTTTTATTTTCCTTAACGGAATTTGTTGTTGGAATTTTTATTAACTGAAGCAAAAAACATTTGGCCATTATTTTAAAACGAACCTACTAAATGTTTGTTTGTTTCTCATGGATCGCAAATTAATTCCCGTTGGTATAGCGGAGTACAGCCAACACATAATAGTTAAGTATTTTGTAAAGTCGTTTTTTATTGCTCTAAAAAGGAATAAAGAATTCCTTTTTATAAGATTAGAGCTGATTCATGTATAATGCAATAGACAAGAATGGTAAGTAGCTGACTAACTGATGTAGAGAACTAGAGACCAGATGAGATCTTAGTTTTTAGGGTTCCGTACCCGAAGGGTAATCGAAGGGACCCTATAACTAAGCCTCCGCTGTCCGTCTGTCTGTCAGCGGGCTGTATCTCATGATCAGTAATAGGTAGACAGTTGAAAATTTCACAGAATATTTATTACTGTTGCTGCTTTAACAACAAATAATAAATTAAAGGGGACTGGTACGGAACCCTTCATACGCGAGTCGGACTCGCACTTGGCCGGTTTTTTGAGATTGTTATGGATTATGAATTTACGAAGTAGCGATCATAACTTAACAGGCGCGCTTTGAGGACAAGGACTCAGAACAAGGCACATACCGGTTTTGGGACTATAATTAATCATATGAAATAAATTATAACACAGGTACGTTTTGAGGGGAAAAACATCGTGGAAAAACACCTCGACAGCTGTGCACCGTCATTTTCCTCATCTATCACTGATCCTCTGATAAAATCTCAATAACCTGCCAGCTGATGTAAATCCATCAAATAGCACCCTGTTGCTGCCTCACTGCAGGGCTAAAGCTTCTTCCCATACAGAGAATACACGAGCGTTAATCACCACGCTTGCCTTAGTCGGATTGGCAATTTCAGACTCATATTAATTATGAGTCCAGTTTACTCACGCTCTTTTCCTTAAAGAAAACAATTTTTCTTTCAACATCTTCAAGTACTCAACGTGCGCCTTAAAATCGTTCACGCTCGAAGAACAGCGAGTACACCGAGTAGAAGGAGAACACGCGCCACCCACGTGACGGATTGTGTTCTTCCCTTCAACACTCCCTTTGCCCGCTTTGATGTCGTCGAGACCTCGTTTGAATTTAGGGACGTAATAAGCGAACACAAATTAATTACATATATGCGGCCCTTTCCCCTTCAAGGAAAAAATACACGTAGTAGTTCATTTTTTAAAGTTTTCCTTTTGCGTGTCAAGCCTTCGTTAATTTTAAAGGAATACATCCATCTTTGCGTGGGAATTCATTACTCAACGTAGCGCAGCGTTTGGTAATGCAGGCTTATTGGCGCCCAAGTGGGACCAGTCATCAGTCACTGCTGAGTGACGCTGGCATAAACACACGGTACACACGTGACGGATTATGCTGTAATATCTCGCGTCAATGTACTCTCACGTTCGTGGAACAGGAATTATGAGGCTGAGATGTCGGCGCCCAACAGAGGCCGTTTCTATCATTACCTGTTGAAAATTTACACGCGTGTTTGTTTCGTATTATATTCAAAAAAGTCGTTACATTATGGTTTTTGATAATATTCCCATTTAATGCTGCCCGAGGTCGAGCCGAAAGAAGTATAAGAAACGTAGCGTGTAGCGTTCTGGAGTTTCTGCCTACCTACCTCCATGTAATTACATATAATCGTAATTTTATGTATGTACATTCAGTCAAAAAAGTATCGGGAATGGATAATTTGTTGATGGTTCCAAATTCGATTTTTTTATTTTTTTTTTATTGTTAGATTGGCACAACTGTTTTCCATTTTGGCGCGTAGTTTGAGTAGCATCTGTTATTTAGATTAAATACAGTGCTGTTTTTAGTTAGATCATATCCAATTTTGCATCGCCAATGGCATTTCGTGCTCGGAGACCCTGAAAATGTTACAGAAGGCTTACGGTGAATCGACTTTATCAAAACACGTGCTTATGAGTGGTACAAAGCGTTCAAAAGCGGTCGAGATGTGATGGAAGATTTGCCTCGCTCTGGTAGGCCATCAACGTCTTCAACTGAAGTTAACATCGCAAAAGTGAAGGAAATAGTGACTGAAAATCGTCATTCAAGTTTTAGAGAGATATCAGCTGAACTTTCCGTGTGATTTTGCACCACGATAATGCGCCTTCGCACAAGGCCATCATAGTGAACGAATTTTTGACCAAAAACTCAACAAATACCATCGAGCAACCGCTTTATTCACCAGATATGGCTCCAACCGACTTCTTTCTTTTTCCTAAACTCAAATTACCACGCGTTTTCATTCGGTAGAAGACATAAGGGAGAATTCGCGGCGAGAATTGAACTCAATTTCGTTTAAAAAATGTTTTGATGATTGGATTAATCGTTGGAGTAAGTGTATCGTTTCTGATTTTCAGAAGGAGCATAACAACTTTGAAGGCGATAAAATAACTTTGGATGAATAACTAACATTTTGTGTATTATTGATCGTTTCCCGGTACTTTCTTGACAGAGTAGTATGTCAAAGTAACCGAAATTCCGAAACTATTAAACCATTTTTTAATCGTACAATAGTACGTTTGAAAGTAAAGCAGTTTTGCGAAGTTTAATAGCTGTCAACAAACCCGAAAAGAACATTTATGGCACAATATCACGCCATATACATTGTTCGAGTTACACTTCCCGCGAAATACCAACGGTTTTTAGAAGTTTAATTAAAATGACTGCCACATGTAGTAATACTGAGCGGAATGAAAAACATATCTGATCATGACACATAAAGTATGCTCCTTAACTGTATATAATGAAGTCATATACAGAATTACGCGTCATTATGTTCGCATACGAAACCAACCAACCGATTTCAATGAAATTCTGTGAATGTACGTTTCACAGAATTTCAGGTTCAGTTCCAGCTTGAAAGATAGTATAGTTTTGGACCCGATAAGTGGCGCCATATGAAGCAGGGATGGGTTGCTAGTAATGTTACAAAAATACTTACTTACTAGTTTTTCAGAAAATCAATTGCAAAATCCTGTTAGATATGATCAAACCTAAAATTACATGAGACAGTCCCTTTGACCTTCTCTTCTTTAATAATGATTTAGCTGAAAAGGAGAATCGCTGTCGGAATAATCTTTCCAGCTACATATTATGGTAAGGTTCTTCATAACATTTATACTCTTTATGGCCCTCACGTACTTACAATTCTAAAATTAGCTTATCTGATAATGTTTCCATGTCAGCAATAACCGGTATATTTGGTATGAACAGACTCCCAAATTGTTAATTAGCAAAGTTCTACACAATCGTCCCGGGATGTTTCCTCCATGTTTTTCTGCGAGTCCAATTAGTTTCTGGTGCCAACTGTTACACAGTTTTTTGTCCTCGAGTAACATTCCGGGTCTTAATATATATGTTGTGTTTACATGGAATATCCAAACATTACTTAGTTTAGAGATGAGTTTATGTTTTACTAACGTCCGCATATTTAAGGTAAATGCCATGACTATAAAGATGAACTGTTGTGTAAGTGTAAACTTTACTTTGGTCTACAGGCTAAAACATCGACCTATTGATACTAACTTGGCGTGTCAAACTGTTTTACAATTACAATATGACTGCTGGATCCGTTTATTGTAACGGATTTGGGTTTTACCGGATGGGTGTGTGCGAGTCGAAACCGTAAACATCCTGATGAGACCATACAAATCGCAGACTTGCGACATCCACCAACCCGCAGTGAACCTGTGACGTGGTGGATAGCCCACTCCCTCCTACAGAGATGATTCCTGTGTCCCAGCAGTGGCTAATATTATTGTTGTTGTATCAGTTCGTTGGCACATACGACACACCAGCCCTCTGGTCTATTATTAGCCAGTTGACCTTTGCTAACTACGTCACTGCCATTTAGTACACTTTGAAAAAAAAAACGTGTGCTATTCACACGTGGTTAGAGTGAAACCTTCAAAAATGTTGGCTTCAAGATAAACACGTATAATAGGATAGTTAGAAACTCGTTATTCAAAGGTTGATTGTGTGACGCAAATAAAAGTTCATCATGTTTTAATATCTAAATATAAGTGGTCCAATATTCGTAGTTCGACAACCCCCGGGGTACGTCACGATACCTACGCGTGTACTGTTCTGACGTCACAACATGGCGGATGAGTAGTATGACGGCCTCATTGGTCTAGTGGTCACTTGTGCTAGTGGGGTTGAGACCCTGGGAAAAGTTTTATTGGGTTTTCCATCAGGAATTTCTCAGTGGAAGCTCTGAGTCTGGATTTATGGCCGGTTGATGGGTGTTTGGGATGTCTCAAGATTAACATAAGTACCTGTGATGTGATGGCAACACCAGAGTTGCAATGACGTACATGGTATGACAATGACAGTTAGAGGGAAAAGTGATTTGAGCAATACACGGATTAATGATGGATACTTGTTTTATTAAAATATCTGCTAGAGCCTGTCCAAACAATGGGAATAGGCTCGTCTCTATTATTAGATGGACTTTAGGCGTGGTGTAACGTTAAGTTACTTAGTTAATTTTGTGTCTGGTCGTTGGTTGATGACCATAGGCTGCCCCCTATTACCTACATGAGACTTGGGCGAATTCGCGTTTTATTGATTCCGGTCGTCTAATAGTTTTTTTTTTCAATAAACCACTCCAATTACCCCCTTTTGCACTTCAAGAATTTTTTATATGCCTATTAATTTACAAATAGTTGCTTTATTACATAAAAGTGCTATATTTCACGAATAAAGTGCAGTTTGTCGTGTTTCCTGCCTATAACTGTGAACCGTCGCGTCATAGTGACCGGGGTCACCCCGCGTCGTGTCCACTTCAGCGAGTGATTGACATCGAATGGATGCGAATTTGAGTTTTTTTTTTTTCAGTGGGATTTGTTTAGCTCATATACTCTGCAAAAAGTGAACGTATGTATATAAAAATAAGGTAATATTAATTTTTAGGAATTATCAGCAAACTAAAAGCTTCTAGGGTTCATTTTTTAGGTGAGTATTTTTGAACTGTAATAGTTTACAAGTCATTCGATTATGATAGTGAGTCCCTATGTGATCCAACATAACTGGCAATTGTACTTACATCTCTGCCTAACCCTTAGGGCGAAACAGACGTGATCTTTATTTTTATGATAGAACGTTGAGAAAACTTTCAATTTGCAGTTTGTCGTGTCTCTGAGACATAACCGTTGAATGTCAAAATTGACCGAGCTTACCCACGAGACGTCCATTTCGAAGAAAGTCAACGTCAATGGGGAAAATGTTTTGTGTTTATTGGAATTAGTTTCACTTTTGTCGAGTATGAGAATGAGTGTATGAATACTCAGTTTTTGGGGCATAAAAGTGAATTAAAAGCTGCTGGTGTTAGTGGTTTTAGACTTTCGCGGATTTCAATCTGTAGTTTTTATTGTATGTATACCTAACTGTATCTGTGCGATAAATGGTCAACTTTATGATTTTATACATCAGTAGTGTTAATGAAACAGTCCCTCAAACTCCATTTTATAGATCTATGAATAGACAAATTTATCCATACATATTCTTCTATGCAGTTCCTTGCACAATGCTAGCGCAAGGAACTGCTTAATAGAATATTTCTTTAATTAATTAATTATCTTTCACACTATCGCACATAATTAAATTTTCTAGTTTTTATTCAAGTAAAAGTAAGTTTAGAAATGCAGAGTCCCAGCTACCAAGCAATGTATTCTGCCGAGCCACAGTATAGGGACCATCAGTAACGATGGGTGGACTGCTAAAGATGATATGGCTAGAAAGGCTCACTCATAGATGATTACGAGTAACGGAGAAGTATGGCAGAAGAAGACATGCTGCGCTGACCCCAAATAAATTGGGATAAGGGTTACCTATCATAAGTTCGAAAAATATTTGACCGAATTTCATTTCACCTAAAGCTTTTTAACTATTATTGTTTCGTTTTTTTTCTTCATCGAAGTCACGTCTGCCACTGTATCAATTGACCTATTATCAATTCGATTATTTTCGTTATTCCGACGTTTTATTTGGTCGAAAAACTTTTTACCGAACTTACACTTAGCCGAAATAACATTTGTTCGAAGTATTCTGTTTCCGAACATTCATTATACCACTGTTTTAATTACCACTAGTTGTGCCCGCGACTTCGCTCACGTGAGCGCGTTTTCTTTTGGCATTATTAGGAAACATTTCATGGGAACGTGAAGTCGTAGCATATTCCTAACATTCTCTACAAAATAATGTACTAGTATACTGACTTGCAGGAGAATGATGATGATGATGATACTGACTTACTGTTCATTTAAACTAAAACCTGATCTTCTTTGTTTTAAGTACTAAACGAACTCGTAGTCCAGTTCTGGGGGGTAAATTAATCTAATAAGCAAATATGTATTTAAAAAAACCTTGTGAAAAAGTATTGATAATTAATAACTATTAAACTAAAATAGATAAACTAACAACAAACTATAAAAGGGCATCGAAAAACTCCTCCTCAACGCTGTCAGATGGTAATGTGCCCAAGAGACTGGCGGCGTTGCCACGTTGTATGGCAACACTTAGCCTCTGGCCAAAGTAAAAGCCAGCCCTTGGGTCACGGGAAGCGTCAACTAGGCGTTTCGAAATTTCCTTAAATAGGCTATGAAATAAGCAAATAGATGCAATTCATGATCTATGATAGGTCTCAATGCCGAATAACCTTAAAAAAAAATAAAAAATCTTTCAACTGTACACAGTTAATAAAACAGTTGATTATGAACAAAAGTGGTTCTAAGTGGTCGAAATAAGAAACATGCAAACAAGGATGCTTGTTTGCATACAAGCAGGCACGCAGCATTCAAGCAGGCACGCAGCATTCATGCAGGCACGCAGCATGCAAGCAGGCATGCAGCAGTCATGCAGCATGCAAGCAAGTATGCAGCGTGCAAATAAGCATGCAACATGCAAGCAGGCATGCAACATTCAGCAAGCATTGTTTCTGTCACGGCCTCGGCGCTGCTGGGTTTGGGTGGCCCCACGCGAGCTTGAGGCCACCCTACGGGTTTTTAATACACTCTAGGGGTAGGGCAGACAAGACTACGTAGGGTCGGTTTTGCAGCGATTCGTTTCTGTCACTAAATTTTGTAGCACAACATATTGACTTTTGATGACACTATTTTAATTTAATAGGTATTGAAACTGCTACCAAGAACAGGCTATATATTTGTAACAGAATAATATTCCGTAAAATGTTTCGTTGTGGTGAAAATATGGCAAATAAATCATTTGGCAAATAAAAAAAGTTCAAAAGAGGCTTCGGCCATTAGCAAAAAGTTATTTTGTAAATCGGCGAAATATAGTTCTAGTTTAAGACTGCATGTTGATACTATTATGTGTACTGTGACTAAGTTCTCGAACACGGGCCACATCGTTCAATATTGAACGATTGTAATGGCGCTGTAGGTCGTCCATTGAGAAGGTTGTCAGTGTCTGCGCTGATAGCAGCTCTGTCTAGCGGTGATGTGACAACACAACATATTTGTCACGGGTTTCATTGCAGTACAAGTTTTTGTGAGGTGTTTTTGCAAAGTGACGTTCCGCTGTGCGAGTCAAAAATGTGCTAGACGGACATACGAGTAAGTTACCGCTATCTTATGTCAGTACTGATGGATGTTTTTGTGAAAAGCAATGAGACGGTTTGACTGCGATTGCCACTGGTCTGGGCCCTTCCGTTTAAATGGTATTGGGGCTGATGTAATTACTGGCAAATGTCTAGCCCAGATTCTGGATATGCCACCGGTTAATTGTAGTTAAGTTTTACCATCATGAATTTCTCAGTAGCAGCCAGGGAGTATAGATTTATGCCGGTCGTGGCAATAGGCTCGCTCGGACTTCATCCTCATCATCATATCAGCCCGGAATCACCCACTGCTGGGTATAGGCCTCCCCTTTTTTCTGCCACACTTCCCGGTTCTGTGCGTCCCTCATCCAGGTGTTTCCCGCGACTTTGACGCTCGGAGTTAAAAAGCATAAATAGTTTTCCTAATACGTAGTCGACAAGAATCTTTCCCAGTTTCATCTAAACAATACCGTCCTCTTATTGACTCTATCAGCATTTGCTTAAGGTGTTTGATTCCTGCTGTTTAGTTAGATTTGTTTAATTGGCTTTGATTTCACTTGCCAACCGGGTACAAATCCACGGTTAGGGATTGGCTAAATTTTCGTCAGCTTATGTAAATTTTTTAATACGTTTTTTACATTTCTACCATCATCGTTATCTTGGTAGTTTCGCTTGCGACCACTTTATGTTCATGTAGTTATTTCGTGAACGTGGCAATTAAACTACGTTGTGTTTCTTCACTTTTTAAACAAAGCCTTCTCAACTGTAAGTATTGTCATCGTTTGATGCAACGGTTGGTAGCCCCGCTCGCGCTCGGAGCTAGTATCATCCACACGTGAGCCCTGTGCCCTTTGTTCTCATTATGTACATTATGTGCGGAGTACACGTTTGTTTTAGTAAGTTGGCACTCTAGTGTACGAGCCAGATAAACGGGCGTACGTCGGGGGATGGTTGGTGTTGGTAATCGTTGGGGAGCAGGTTTGTGGTTGTTAGAGGCGAGAGGGTGGATGAAATGAAGATAGAAAGAATATTAAAAATTGATGCTTTGATCTTACTGCTGCTGCCCTCTATCACATGAACTTAAACGTGACGAAATGTGGAAAAAGTCGCCTAATTCCGCACATTTTGACAGTGTCTTAGACTCGTGTTTTAGCGCCTTTTTGGGGGGAGCTTGGTACAAAAGGGAGAAATATGTCCGTAAAATTTCGGACACATTTGACCCCTAACCTTCAAGCACGTTAATATTTCGATTCTATTTCACCACCCGCTGCACTCACTATCTAACTTAAGGGGTGCATTACAACACAAATATAAAGAATGTAATATTAGATGAACGCAGTCAATTATTGCGCATTGTGCGTCACGTGTGTGGGGCGGGACAGTGAGGGTGGCACGGTGCAACCACTGCAGTTTGGGAACGTTACAGTAATGCTTTCGCGCTATGGTTCTCTATGAATCTGGTGTAATCTAACGAGGCTGATCACTTGGCCACGGGTTACGTGCGCAACGCGTGACACTTGTGTTGCAATAGCGTATAAGTTGGTTATAAATAAAAAAAAAATGTGGAGGAAACAAACGAGACAGAGATTCACTAATTCTATAATGTTGCAGCGTATCTTAAACGCTGACTTCGACGTAACTAAGTAAGTTTTTACATTCGAGCTGCCAACATTAGTTCCAAGTCCTACGGTAGAGGCGACTATTCGGAAACGTGTACTTATGAAAACTTTATTATTTGAAGAATCTAATATTAGTTAAACGCAGTCAAGGGATGCACATTGTGCGTAACGTGAGGGTGGTGAGAGGGTGCGTGAGGACGATACGGACGGCAGTTTGAGAACGTTGAGATGGTGATATGGGTAAATAATATTCGCGATCATTCAAAGAACAGGTTCATTCAAGTGATCGGCTCATGACATGACTACCTGGCAGGCTACCACCACCTCTAATAGTTCACCTCATCTCTTATGGTGTGGTGGCCCTGAGTAGCAACATATCATTCCCACACTTAATTATTATTATTGCTTGCCTGTATTGTCTAACTGTTGGGCAAGCTTAGCTTCTGGCCACGACTTCGTCAAGAATATCCGTATTGTATGACACTCAGCAAGTGTTACATTTTGTAGTGGCACGGTACAAAAGCACTACAGCGCCATCTATGACACAAATGAAGAACTAGCATCAAATTCTGAATTCACTATTAAAGTTAAGTAAAGGGCCGCGGTATCTCTTTCGAACAGTCCCGCAGCCCTGGCAGGCATCGGCCCTAGCGGACCCCTACTTGTTTGCTGACATCTCTTTGAGGCGCGCGTGGAACACGAACGCGCCGTCAACACGGCCTGTCGTCATAAGACGGACGGACGGCGAGCTGGCCCGCTACTCACCGTCCACAGGACCGCGTCTACGGTGGCCGGAAGACACCACGTGACCCGACGCCCGGGGCGTCTCCCGCGGCGGGGCTCCTCTCTTATCTATGGCGGGTGAAGAACTTTAAACCCTGTGCTTCATACCCGTAGCCTGGTGAACCCGACGTGATATGGTCACGCAACTGTCGGATCAGTTAGAGATTTTCTGAAATCAAACCAAACATAAACTTTTTACCTGTTCTATTAGTGTAAGTGTTGTGAACTAACATTTAGTCTTTGCATTATTTAAAATCTTTACATCATCCAATTTTAATAAAATTACCCAAAAAAAAAGTATACATCCTTACAAGAATTTACGCGTAGTCACGTAAACTAATTCCCCCTTACGACCGGTGGGTGAGTGGGGGGGTGGGGGGCGGGTATGTCGTAATACTTGTAATGTTATGAACAATGTGAGGCAGTGTGTTAGAGGGGCGCAGGGTCGAACCCCGGTTGGAGTCGGGGATCTATTGTTCTTAAGGTAAACTTTGTGGTGCCTGTGACATGATCCGAAATGACCGGGGTGTCCGGGGTGAGGTCAGGGGTCCTAGCTTCTCACTCGTCGGCAGGCTCTTCTGCGTCGTGTTGATGGTTTCGACAGGGCAGGTGATGCTGATATACGCAAACAAAGTATACCTACAGGGTGTAAACAGACTCTTCACGAAGCCAACCAAGCATTATGTACATGAAACTAAATAAGTAACTTTACGCAAAAAATTGTGCTGCGAAACGACTTCTTTTTGGGCTGAAAAATCATGTTTTACAGTAGGATTCAATGTAACGCACTCAAAACATTGTGCTGATGGATGGATCCTAGGATGGATGGATCCTGGGATCCTGAAAGGGGATCCTGGAGGCGTTTAAAGAAAATCTTACATTAAAAACATGTATTCCAAAAAAAAACTTGTGAAAAAGTTGAAACTTTGACCCCCGATATCTCCGTAAGTAGAAGGTTCCCTATGGTGTAGAACAAAAACATGATCGCAATGACGGGGAGCACACGTGCCTTTCGGCTTCGTTAAGAGTCTGTTTACACCCTTTAGCGCATAAAAATACTTACGGTTTTAACATGAGCTACCAAATAACACTGCGCTTGACCGAATCCAAGAGCAACCTTTGCGACAGGACATTGACCTGCTACAGGAGTGTATGACAACCTCCATACACAAGTTCCTCATTTTGACCAACCCTTTGACGTACTAGATTGACATACCACTAACTTTTACCCCTTCAAATCACTTGTTTTCAACGCCGCTCTAACATTCCGAACTCCTTTCCATCATTCAGGCTGGATGTCAAAGCTTGTCCATTCCTTGTACGCACTCACACGTACTCATTCGTCCACCTGTATGTATGTATGTGTGTGTCATATCTGTGTGTCAAAGAGAGGTGAGTCCTTTATCATCGGACCCATCGTTTGGGACATAAGTGGTTCATTCGTTCATTGTTTTTTTTTTATAAAAGAATGTTGTCGCGTAGGTAAAGCTTTGCCGTATTGTCATGTAGATGTCATGAATACCCTTTTTAAGGTTCCGTACCCAAATGGTAAAAACGGGACCCTATTACTAAGACTTCGCTGTCTGTCCGTCCGTCTGTCGGTCCGTCTGTCCGTCCGTCTGTCTGTCACCAGGCTGTATCTCATGAACCGTGATAGCTAGACAGTTGAAATTTTCACAGATGATGTATTTCTGTTGCCGCTATAACAGCAAATTATAAAAATATAAATTATTAATATTTAAAGGGGACTCCCATACAAGAAACGTGTTTTTTTTCGGTTTATGGTACGGAACCCTTCGTGCGCGAGTCCGACTCGCACGTGGCCAGTTTTTTATTTTGTCTTGAGCTTTGTTTCAGAGTCATAATATTGAGTGCAATTATTTAAGAGAGTACAAAGTGACCTAAGAGCTAAAGAAAAGCTTTGGCTTTGTTGTTGCAGAAATACCAAAAGCTATGAAAGCGATTGTCTAGGTCCACAGAACAAGGTTCACAAACATAGGTTGGATCAACGAGACAATGCTCTGTCCCTGTTTACAGCAATATCATGTTGTGGAATGGGTACTAAGCTCTAAGACGAATGTGTCGGTCCTTCATCAATGATAACTTGCAAGGGTGCCTGGTCTACAATCCACAATCCACTAACATAAAACAAATAATCCCCACATTCCGATTCAATCCCCGCTTCTCACACTCGTCAACTGACCGGCTATCAAGCCTAGCCGATCGGCTCCGGGTATAGCGTCGATGGGCTATTAACTATAACCGATAGGCTATCGGCTAATATCGCGCCTCGTTGAACCCTCTCGCCCCTCACTTAGTGAGGGGTAAGTCGTTTTAGCGCAACTTTCTCGCATGAGTGGGGTTTCTTTAATTTAGCAGTTTGATTATATACTGTGTTAGTGATTAAGTTTCTAAAAATATCAACATAATATAAGATTTTTTGAAAAATAGCTGCCTACCTCATACATGGGGTGTTTGTTTGCCCTACGATGAGATTAATATTTTATTTCAGCTTAGGTCTCGCTGAATTTCAATTAGTTTAATTGAAATTCAGCCTCCAATTCAATCCAATCCTATGATTTTATAGGCATGTAGTATATACATATATATGTATACGTATATTATACATATATATGTAGTTTAGTTTATAAAATTGATTATTTTTAAGTAATAAGATGCACATGCTATAGCACATAGGTGTATCCTCTTCTGCAAATCTCGCAAACGAAATTAGGTTTGGTGTAAGACAACCCAATTCTGGGTTAAGCTCGCCATTGTACAACAGCCATATTATTGCAATTTGTATGCATATCTTTTTTTGAAGTTATACTTCTTTTGGCGCGTTAGGGAAAAATTACGATGCGCGCGCACACCGTCACGAAAATCCGACACCCAGAAGTTAGCTAGTCAACATACACCCTGAAGTTAGCTAGTCAACATTTTAGTTTTATACGCCAAAAAAGTATGATTTCTTACGTGCGTAATAAGTACACACACACTTTTTTTATTTTGTGTGCAATAAAGAATAAGAGCTACTGGTCTATGAAGGAACTACATATTTAAAAGTGAGTTGCCTATGGGACTAAACCCCGTCCGAACTGGAAGGAGGACGCGCGGGCTCGCGAGAGGTGGAAGGAGTGGAGGGAGGCCTTTGCCCAGGAGTGGACACGCAGGCTAGAAAAAAAAATGGAAGCCTAAATGAACGCCAAGGTTCCGCTCTACATTTTACCCTTTAAAGTCCCAATTACGGTTAAGTTAAAACTACAAAAACTGTCTCAAAACTAAGGTACGTACGTATAAGATACAAAAAATCCAGTTCACTACCAACTAGACCATTAAAAGTTGTTATAGCAACATCAACAAGCTTAGAGATCCTCCCCAAACAAGTCTTCATTACACAGCACCCTGTAACTTATTGCCAAATAAACATCCTATATTTGCACCAAACATTACTACAGAGGGCAAGGCCCTAACTCTACAAACACAACCGAAAATCAACCCTATCAACCTGAACAATAAGACCCAAAATCGAATTAACAAAATTTGTAATTATTAGGCCTTAATCAGAATTGCTGACGAATAAAAATATACTCGGACGCAATAAAAATAGGATTGGAATTAGCTTAATAGAAGTTTGGAAGACATTTCCTTATAACCTATCAATTTCGCACAAAGTAATATCAACCTTAACACAGTAAGTTTAAGGTAAACAGCAGGTTGTTTTTACAAAGATAGTCGGGGAACAAGGGTAGTCTTACTTTTTGCTTACGTGAAGAACTAACAAGTGTGCGTGTAATGTAAAGGAAGGTTGTAATTAATTGATCCTCGCCCGGGGGTGGGAGGGGTGGGGTGTAGATGCGAGATTGGGGACTTTCTCACTGAATTGTTTAGTGAGATAGGCCCGGGATTTCATTTAGTCTGCGATTAATTTTAGGAGTTTGTTAGAAAATGTTTACGATAAGGTCTTTATTTAGATGAAGTTTTGTTTGAGCTGACCTACACAATATTAATGATAGAAATAGATAAATGGATAGATAAACCATTTATAAGGAACAGTGATCGGAAGTTGAACACTGAAGAAATAAGATTTTTCCCTTCACTAGAAATAATAGGCTAGTTGACAAGGTCAAAAATAAAATATAAAAATACGTAGAAATAAGGCCACTCATCTTAAAAACTACCATCACCGTACAGAAATTAAATATTGGGGGACAATATAATTGTAAAATTGGATTTACTGATAATAAGTATTACATTTGATCCCAAATAAGTATATATTTCATACAAATCACGTACACATTTTGCGTTTTGACAGTTCATAAAAAAGTAACTATTTTGACTTCCTTTCACATACCCTATTACGGTCGTATCTTCTTTCTTTCTGAATATCAAGCTAAGTTCACTCGAAATTTCATAAATTGATAGTATGCAATCTTCTTTAAAGTTAAAAACCATCGTCAAAAATTAGTTGTTCTTTTCCTAGTGATTCGACATAACGAAAGGGTATTTTACCGAAGCGTTACGAATTTTGCAGCTATGAACATTCTAATACATTAAGAACTCAAAATAATGATCTCTGTGCCAAATAAATATTTTTAATTTAGCAAAGTACTTTCTTTATTTAAAAACAATTGTCCATTTTAAGGAAACAACCCGAGATTATACTTGCTCTTCACCCCCCTCCCTTCCCTCTTTAATACCAGTTAATAAATAAGAAGCTTCTCGAATGTCCCCGAAGTAGTATTCCGTACTGTTTGTTACAGATTAACTTATAAAAAAGGGTTGTGTACTATTCACAGCGACGGACCTATTATTTTTCTAATGAATGTGTAACGCAAATGATAATCAACCCTATATTTCTACGAATAAAGTTAAATTTTGCTTGTACAACTTAAAATATTTATATGCATTGCAATTTCAACCTTATTATGTTGATCTAAACGGTAAAAATAGAATGTTGTGACATAATAATGCTATTTAAGTGATAATATACAGTCTGGATAATTAGTTTTACGGGCAAATTCGCATAATGCTGCTCCATGCATTTAGCCATTATCAAAGGATTCTAAGCCGTGTGTCAAGGAATGAAAGTAAAGAATCAGTTGTGTAGTGGTAACAAATAATGAATTTATAACGTTTTGAAGCGCAGACGAAGTTTTGCATTTTTATTGTCAGTTAAGAGATTGTCGGAATATGTACATTTATAAGCTAGAGGTGGTTCTAAGGCAATATGAGGAAACTGTGTGTCTGTTTTGAAGAATTAATTAATACGTTTCACTAAAATGTTGTTTTTGAATTGCAATAATAACATTGGATTAAGTGTTGTAACAGTTTTAGGTGCAAAACAGACATTTGGAAAGTTTGAAAGTGTCCTTCTTGTGCCTAAAACTAAATATTCAAACTTCAGCACAGAGCGATAATGAATCATTATTATTATTGACTTGGTAATCTATACAAATAAATAAAATTGAAGTGTCTGTTTGTAAGTTCAAAATAACAGCTTTTTACTGAACGTATATGAAAGCATATACGACAAAAGCAAAAAAAAATCCGTCTCTATGTCAATTTGTTCCGGCTAATCTCCGAAACGGTAGGACCGGTTTTGACAGGACTTTTACTGGCATATAGCTAGACTAGGCTACTTTTATTTAAAAAAAAAGAATTAGAATTCTGTGAAAAAAAAACCCCTTGATATTGTTAACAAAATCCGATTCAAATGGGAATTAACATTTGTATAATCATTTAACGCGGACGAAGGTCGTGGACTCGTGGGGCACAATTAGTAATAACTAATTCATTAAAACAGCGAAATATTTGATAGCAATTTACGAAGTTGTCAGCTTACAGAATGCACCCTCTTAACGCGATCGAGCAGTTTTTGTCAATGAGATATACTCGCACTAGACCACTTGTCTAGCGATTAGCAGACCGACTAGCCAGTGGCAATGGATATTGTAATATGATCAGCTTACAAAGCCCCAGTACCGGGGCATGAGGTCCCAAAAAAAATTTTTTTTTTCTTTTCAGGTATTTTACGTCACTTCAAATGGTCAGCATGATGGAGAACTCTGGTTAATGTAACAGGTTTGACTTAGTAGAGCCGTATCTGTCGTCATACCTGTGTGAAAGCTACTATTTACGTTACATATTTAGGGGCTTGGGGAACTGGGTGCAAAATTCTTCATGGATGGAGTCTTTTGACCAGACCAGTGCTGCCTGGTGGACAGCCCAACGGTTTCAATTGGATTTTTCTATATAGTTTTAAGTCACAGAAAATCGTAATATGATTTTAGTTCGTTATTAGCAGTATAGATGGCGCTGTAGTATTTTTTGTACTATGCCGCTACATATTTTAAGCTAGTATTGCCCCTGTGCAATACTAGGTTAAAATATGTAGCCTCCTCAACAAGCCTCCTCTCTGAGATAACGAGAAAGCCGTTAACGAGTTTTTTGTCGTATCAGTGGTGAAAGAAATTACATAAAGTCGAGTTCCTGCTTGGGTTCAAATCTACAGTGGGTTAGGCAAACTTAGCATAATGTTCAATGAATTAAACAGTGTATTTTCGTATCCTAATTAAATCATTATTGTTTTACCCGACATGACCTCGACTTTCCAGTCGAGGTCATGTCGGGTAAAACAATAATGTTAACTATAACCCATCTGTTAACTACACTTGGGAGCAAATAAATCGAGCCACTACCTTTTTTCACGTAAAATGGTAAATATTTTTGGTAATATGGAACGTATCAATTCGAACTATATATCGCCTAAAAGTTTAGTTAATAACCTTTACAATGAGGGTAAATTATTGAATAATAACCTTATTGAATGATAAATTATTGGCTCTGCAAGAAAAATGGTAATTTTGATAGAAAATTTAGTAGGGCTAAAACAGTCCATAAAAACAATAAAAAACAAAATTATTGCAAAAAAAATATTCTTAATAACTGGTATTACCCCCCCGGGCCCTGATACATTCTTGTAGCCTATTAGTCATCGATCTGATCAGCGTTACGATGACATATTGTGGTATGTTCTCCCACTCTTCAAGCACAGCGACTTTAAGCTCGGGAATGGATGAAACAGCGGGAACCCTGGCTCGGACTCTCCGTTTTAGCTCGTCCCATAGGTGTTCGATCGGGTTCAAATCAGGAGTTCGTGCTGGCCATACCATTTGTTGAATCCCGATCGCAGACAAGTAATCCGTAACGATCTGCGCGGTATGAGGTCTCGCATTGTCATGCATAAACAAGAAATTTTCTCCGACAAAACCAGCATACGGCATTACGTGGTTTTCAAGAATGTCAGTTATGTATCGGTCAGCTGTTAATCCACGTCTACCATTGCCATCGTTGGCGGGGTCGACGAAGACAAGTTCCGTTTTTCCGTCTAGAGAAATTCCTCCCCACACCATACAAGAACCACCACCAAAACTCACCGTTTCTCGAATGCAACATTGGGCAAATCTTTCACCAGGACGTCTATACACTCGGTTTCTCCCGTCATTGCTAAAAAGACAGATTCTTGACTCGTCAGAAAACAAAACTGACCTCCAGTCTTCTAACGTCCAATTAATGTGTTCTCGAGCAAACTCCAAGCGAGATCGGCGATGAGCTACAGTCAATTTTGGGCCAGTTGCTGGTTTGTGTGATGTTAAATTTCGTTCTTTTAGTCTTCGTCTCACTGTCCACCTACTGATTGCGACTCCTCGAACGTCACGTAACGCTTGCTGTAGCTGAACAGCATTAAGTCCACGGTCGCGCAACGAATTGGTTGCAATAAAGCGGTCGTCACGTTCTGTTGTTGCCCGTGGTCGGCCAGTTCCAGGTCGCCGAACAAAAGCACCAGTCTCCAGATACCTGCGGTATACCCGCTGTACCTTTGAACGACTCAAATGAAGTCTGCGTGCCACTTCACGTTGTCCGTGTCCAACCTCAAGTAAAGCTACAACTTGGGCAGCTTCCGTCGGTGTAGTATCCATTTTATCAGGTTATTTTGATTACACAGACACAGATAAAGACAACAATAACAAGTAATATGGGTATGATTAACAAAAACCTCAAATTTAATCTTTTCTTAACAGAGTACAATAAAAATATCATAAGCAAATTAAATGCGATAATTTTATTCTACCCTTTAAACTTTAATAAAAATGAAATTTTGACAACTAACTACCCTCATTGTAAAGGTTATTAAATACCCTTTTAGGCGATATATGTTTCGAATCGATGCGTTCCTTAATACCAAAAATAATTACCATAATGCGTGAAAAAGGAAGTGGCTCGATTTATTTGCTCCCAAGTGTATATAAAATGATTCAAACAACATACCTGACATAAGACATATACGTCTGTATGTGGGAATACCATCCAAAACTGCTGTACCAATAAATATCAACGACGTGCTGTTTGTTTGGATAACGTAGGAGTGATGTGTTTGTGAGTAAGACGTTACGGTTTATTTCGAAGAGATGTGAACAGTCTTACATAGTGTTGTTTAGAAGCATGACAGAGAAGAGTGGTTTTTGTATTGTTGGTTTTTAGGGCAAGCGTTTTAAATTAAAAAGATTTCTTAAACCTATAATTAAACTTCTTTTATATACCACAAAAAAAACATGAAAAGAACGAACAAGAGGTGCCACCATGCGGTGACTAAAGTAATCATAACCACACATTAAAACATAACTGCCATGTTTACCTACAGATTTGTTAGCATGAAATGTTTTACAGATGACCTAGCGGCTAGCTCCTTAACTATAGAATTCAGTTTTTTTCTTATTACTAATCAGTAGTATTCTTTGGAACATTAGAGGTCTTTAAAAATATAGCATCACGCTTGTATTTTGTTGAAGGGATAGGCAGACGTGTACCCATAGTACACACTCACCTTTGGACTGGAAGCCAGAAGCCAGACTCCACACCCACTAGACCGTGGAGGCAGTTCATTTTAGAACAAGATTACATCTCAGTTATCCAATCATATATGTTACGTACCTACGCTGTACGCGTATGAAGCATAAAAGCCAATCTTATTACAGATTTACCGGTAACCATATTCATAACATTTTTTTTTTTTTCATAAAATATTCTCTCACGAAAAAGTGTCGCCTTTTCATACTAATATTCTGCCGTGCTAAACGCAAAAGCGGTATCTCAAAGAAAGCCAGTTTCGAGAAAATTGAAGTTTTGTAATGTATATATATGTAGTTTGATATACACATTACAGATTGTTCTTTTGCTTATTAGGGTATATTATGTTTTTTTTTTGGCTTAGTTCACGAAGTGCGTAAGTATTTATTTAAGCTCTCCGATGCCAATCATTTTTTTAGATACCGCTTTTTAGCTTAGCACGGCAGTATTATAAATGCGAAAGTAACTGTCTACCTGCCTGTCTGTTAAGCGCACTACACACGAAAGCCGGCCCGGCGGCATATGTTGGCAACATTTTGCCGGCGGGCTAGGTTGGCGGCTTCAGTCATTGCAATTGTGCGAAGGTTACCGACATGCTTCTTTCAACATAAGCCTTAGAAGGTTGTGTCGGCGGGCTGTGTCGGCGGGTCGGCGGCTTTGGTGTGTAGTGCGCTTAACTGTGACTTAACGACTAAACTGTACTAACTGCACGTACCTATCTAAAGTTGTAACGGAGGTCTTTTTAGCGGAAGCAGAGGCGGATGTGGAGGTTAATAGCATGGCCTCCGCGGATGCAGAGGTTAACGGAGGCGGAGGTGGGGAAAAGATCAATAATCATTTATTATCCGACTGCTCCAGAAGAAACCTATTTTTAATTAAATAAAATCTACCCAATCATATTCAAAAAGTTTTTATTTAAAATAGGGGGAGGAGAAACTTAACTGGATTGGACTATGATCTTATAGTTAAGTTATTTGAGTTTACTATGTATCAACATAGTTACATTTACTGGTAGGTAATCTAAATTAGGAAGAGGCATATCGATTCCTTGCGGAACTTCCGCACTGGCGGCGGCGGAGGTTCCGTTTGCCCTTAGCGGTTGCCAAGTCATTCTATTTATTAAACACATTAGATCTCACAACTTTTTACGGTAGATGAACTTTACGAGATTTGCATTTTTGTACGAGTTATGTTTTGAATGGGAAAGACCATGACTTGTACCCCGGTAGTACATTCTCGGTGTCCGTCTGGATTGGGGACTTCTATTATTTGTGTAGTACGCTAGCCGACCCGCACCAGCTCCGCCCCTTTCTTAGCATCCAGCGTTATATATAATAGCTATCAGGTATCCGTGTACTTGTTTGAGCTGTTCTTTGATAGTCAATCATGACAGAATGTTATAAGTCCGATCCTTAAATTAATCAGTGACGAAGGCAGTCTATAGTTTCAAGGTGGCTCTTCAATTCATACGGTTTCATGTCCGACCACCGCGCGAGCAGAGCCACGTACTAAAATTAGTTTTTCATAAAAAAATACTTTCTTACGAAAGAATCTTATCTATTTAACATATAAACAGGTGAACGAAGTAAGTTATCTCCGAAGTATTCGTTATTACTGTGATACCGAGTGTATGTGGTATATGGGGGAGTTTATTACATTTGTGAGAATATTGTTTCACCGCGCGGCTCACCGTGAGTGAACTGGTTAGCTGGTGAGGTGGCTCCTCTCATATCTTATGCTGTCGCTCGTCTCATACCTTACACGACCGACAGCATAAGGTATGTTTCTTTGGATAATTGTCTTATTTGTTAAGACTTAACAGAAAAATAATAATAATTGAAGCAATAGATAATTGGGGCTATTTTCTAAACCATCATTTTCAAACTTTTTTTTACTTTAATACCACGATTCCGGAACTAACATTTACCAAACCGAAGTAGCTCAGTCAAGCTCGAGTCTCATCTATCCACGCTCTGTCATTCATAACATACTAACTATACTCGTCACGTTAGGTTCCAGTTAAACGAAAACCAAATATTAAGTTTGTACGTCTCGCTTATTCGTCGTTGAGATTCAGTTCTCAACTTTTTTTTGCAATGCTATACCCACAGACAATTTAACAAATGTTTACCAACAGCGCCACCTGTCATCGACATTGAATCGCTAAAAAGATCATTCAACGCCATAATTCCACCATTTCAAAAACTAGCGAATGCACCACACTAGAAAAACCTTACATAAAACGTATAATTGACTTCAGACAAACCCTCAGGTAGAAAGCAAATAAAAAGTAACCTAATAGCTCTCTACCTGCACCCAGAGAGCAAAGAGTTTTCTTTTTCAAAAGACATCCATCCTCTTTAATTTATTCGCGTCATTTTATTCGCAGAGACAAGTAAGGCTGGGTGCACGTTTGCGACCCGTGCGGCCGCAATTAGTCGCAAATTGTCGCCAGTCTAGACGTTGCCCTATTTCGTTTTATTGTGATAGTCTTTTGGCACTTGTGGGAGATAAGGTCATAGTGTAGGTAGATGCAGCAGACTTATAGCTATATGTAAGGGATTCAATTTTAGGTTCTTTTGAATTTTCTGAGTAGTTTTGTATGAACTGTCTTCTTGGTCTCGTGGCCACAAATATACTGTTGAGCGATTTGTCCTGAGCTCGATTCCTTAGCGGCCGAAGTTCTGTCAGGTTTTTCTCAGCAGCATCAAAATGTGATATGTACCCTTTGTGCTTTAAAATTAATTGAACGAACTATAAAAAAAATGGTTTCCACTATAACTGTATCGAAAATCAACTCCAGTTAGTTTGTAAAACATTTTAAAGTGAGAAACAGTATTTTTAATGTGCGCAACAATATTATACCCAAATAATATTATTAAGGAGTCACTAGAGGGAGGGGACGCGAAGTGCGGGGGGGGGGGTTGTCACTGGCACGACAGTGTATTTAATTAGTCAATTGCAATCAGCCAGTTCGTAGGTTCAACTACTTTCCTCATTTTCAGTAAGTGGACCTTCTGTTGCCCCCATTATTAATGGTAGCTACTTACCTATACTAATACAATCCAAAGACGGCACCGGGAAGATGTCGTAGTAATTCATCGGATGTTCCTTTAAATTAAGGAAAATGTCAGCCGTTTTGTGAAAATGAGGAGCCATGTTGATTTTTTAATTTGAATGGGGATGGATGAAAGTCGTACTCGGGAAATGGAATAAATACGACCATACAAGTATTAACTTGAACTGTCAAGTCTAAACGCGATATTTTTTGTCTGACGTTAAAAACGAATTTCCGAATAATATTTTTATTTATTTTTTTATTTCACGGGACCGGTCAATGTGGCGACACTTAGGGGAGGCCTATGTCCAGCAATGGACGTCTTTCGGCTGAAATGATGATGATGATGATGATTTTTTATTTATGATATTCTATTCAAATATTATTTACAAACGATACATAGAATAAACATGTACAAGTATCAAAATGGGAACAGAATGACAGGGTATCAAAAAATACGTCCACATCGCGGTCAACACGAAAAGTACCCAGAAACGCGTGCTTTGGGTGGCAATGTTGATTCTTTGACCAAAATTTCAAGATCTGTTTATTTTGGCTCGTGACACTCACGCCGACATTTATGACACCAGTGTGATGTTCAGGGACACTCGTGACATGAAGTGTCCCACGTAACTATGTATCAGACTTAATGATTTTCATTCGAAACACATTCAAAAGTACCCCTTACAACTGTATTGTTCGTTGTCTTACCAACATTTCAGCAAATACAGTTATGTTACCTCTGTCATGGGCCTTAGACCAACAAGAATAAAGATCACTGTGCTGCCAAATCTGATTTAAAATAACAATGAAAGGGCAGTAAACTTGTGTCCAGCCCTCCATAGCTACTAGCTGTCAAACGTCACTCATCGATCAATCAAGCATCCATCGTGCATCGTCGCGTCGCGAGTAGTGCGAAGTCGTCGCGCCATTCGACAAGTTGTCGCCACAACCGTCGACGTGGCGACACCCTGTCGCCATTCTGTCGGCGGCACGTCACTGCCTGTCAACTGACGACTAAATGGACTTTTGAATTGTTGAGAGGCTTTCTGATTGATTGAGTTGTGACAGGTCATCCCTTAGTTGCCACGACTTATTGGAATTAAATAAATATTATATTTAGAATTGTATTTTTTGTCTTTACTATGAGCACTTCTAACGTGCACGTCTTGCTACATCGTTCTCATATTATTTATAACACATTTGCTCGTAAAGGGTCTCTTATTTCACCAATTTCAATATCGTATTGTATCTCATTACGTACTTGTGCGGCAATGTAAAGTAAAACGCACGGTTTCAAGATGCTCCGTTAAAACGAACGGTACTTTTTTAAATCTTAGCAAAGAGTTTTTATGTCAGAAAAGTGGTCAAAATTTTATGAATAAAATTAACTTTGGGAGATAAAATATAATAAATAAACATTAAATTCTTTAATTTAATTAATTTTGACAATAGATTACAACCATTTATCTGTAACAAAAACACACAAATATTAATTTACTATATTAGTAATACTGGCTGTTTTTGTGCCTTTGCCTTAAAAAAAAAAGCGCTAATGCGCGCGGCTCACTAATTTGTGAACAAGTAAAAATGATTCCGCGCGCTTTTTCTTTTTGCTGTATTGTTTTTATTTAAAAATGTCGTCAAGTAATGATGAATTTACTAATTCGACACCGCCTGAAGTCTTAGAGGCAGCGAAAACGGCTACTCTAAGAAACTGCCCGAAAAATCGACCGATTGATACTTACAAGCGTATCAAAATTTCGGTTAAGAAAGTCTGAGTTTTATTTATTTCCTCGCAAATATGTTATAAAACGTCGTATGACATACGTGCGCTTTGATAATTACAGCCTCTGCTTTCTTATAGCCCTCGCCTATGGCTCGGGCTAGCAATATCGCCTCGGCTGTAATTTTCAACTTACCGTACTTATATCATAATGTACTATTACCATCTCAACATGAATGATGTAACCAATGTTATGTAATAATATTCTGATCTATATCCTTCTCAGCAACCGAAACCTATAAGTATTTAGGTATGTCGGCAGCGCTGGGCATCAGTGTTGGTGACATGAAGCAATCGTTGAAGGAGCGCTTCTTTGGCCGCTTGAAAAAAGTATTTAATAGCCTTTTATCAGGCGGAAATAAGGAGCGTGCCTTCAACGGTTGTGTCATACCGGTTTTTTTGTACTATTTAGACATACTCAAATGGACTCAAACAGAACTAGACTCTCTTGCGGAGGAGTGGGGGTCGAGGCTTTTTAAACGCTAAGACTCTCCACAATCGCGAGATATGCAATCTTAGGGAATATTTCAATAAAATATGCCTTTTGAATAAAAAAAAAAAAAAAAAAATTCCTAGAAACCGACGTGGGGATGGATTGGTAGCCGACCTGTATATAGTTGGGAACAGGCTAGGCAGATGATGAGGGCAGTCCAAAGTGGAAGATTGAGAACTGTGCCAATTAAAGGCTTGGCCCTAGAAGGTATTTGACCTAATTTCTTTCGCGTTGCAGAACAAAACTGCATGACTTGCATGTGTTTTGATAAATTACAACAACCTCTAAAATGGTGTGACAACTGTAACAACGAGCCGTTCCATGGCATAACTGGTATAAGGGACACATTTTTATATAGAGGCCGCGCCAATATCCGGTAGCAGGGTGCTTCCGACCTACGAGCCAAGCGGAAAATGGACGAATGACATTATTGTTGGTAGCTAATAAGGGTGAAAATAATATAGGGCAGTGCTGATAACAAGATTAAGCAACGCTTGCCAAAGTTAGCCCGTGGATGGGTGACCATCCATCACTCACCGAGACCCTTAGGGTAAGACCCTTAGGTGTCTTTCCAAGCGGTATCGTGTAACCCAACGACTGGGTTGTGGGGGTCAGATATGCAGTCGTTCCATGGAAAAAATCAAATATTTAGTTGCATCCGGTTAGACTGGAAGCCGACCCCGACAAGTCTTGGCTGATAATGATTCAGTGGGTGAACATAATTAGGTAAGTTTAGCCTAGGGTTGGAGAACAGTGCTATATCAAGTGCTGATGCCCAGTGCTAATGGTCAAAGCTGGATGCCACGTGCACGTGCACTATTTGACATGCCAGAACTAGATTTTAAAAAGAGTCCAATGCTCTACTTAACAAGGCGGTTTGCCTGCCAGTGCCATAGACCTAGCGTACAGGTCAGACCGTCAGACCAACTAGCGTAGATTCTAGAGGTCAATTCTTTTCCGCCGCTAACCCAAATAGGATCGCCCGCCGCTAACCTAAATAGGATCGCGACAGTTGTCGTCAATCTACATAAGGTTAGTGTGAAATATCCCTCCGATCGAGTTGGGTCTGTGCCCCGCATTCGTTACGTAGGGTTCCGTACGTGAGATGTGCTCGGCTATCATCGGAAGAGGTTGGCTGGGGTCGGGCGCGTCCGTTACCCGCGGAGGTGTCTCAATCACAGTGAACCAGGTAGCGCACACGCACATAACTTGATTGTGATTTTATTATTGCCTAAGGTTGCCGAAAGTCGATACGTTCCTCCGTTTTATATGGTACCTAGTACGTTTATCTAAGGAAAAAGTCGTGTGGAAGGTTTTGAGGGTGAATGTGTATGGGTATAAGAGTAGAGGAAGATCAAAGAAATGATGTGAAAGTAGTATGGCTAGAAAGGAGGTGACTGCTGAGATGACGAGCGCTAAAACATATGGTAGACGACATACGGCGCTCATATTCTTTATTGCACACAAAATAAAAAAGATAAGCATACAAATTGCAATAATATGGCTGATGTACAATGGCGAGCTTAACCCAGAATTGGGTTGTCTTACAGCAAACCTAATTTCGTTTGCGAGATTTGCAGAAGAGGATACACCTATGTGCATTAACATGTACATCTTATTACTTTAATTAGTGGACATTATAGTATTATTAGTAGACATTAGATCTCACACTTTTTACGGTAGAAGAACTGTTTTGCGAGACTTGCATGGTTTGTCATTTTGAATAATCAACTGAAAATCGTTATAAATCTAAAATGGCCATTCAAAATGAGAAATGATTTTATAAATGATCCACAGATGATTTTCAAATACCTTGCCAATAATACCCCACTTTACGACCGTCGAGGTTCGTTGACCTTAATTTTTTATTTTGCACTATATGGCGTCTGGTTGTCGCATCGGCCCATGCGTTTGGTCTCTAGATTGTCACAAAGGACCAGACAAACATATGTAGGTTTATAAACACATTACCCTCAGTCAGGTAAAAATATATCCACTCCCTACAACCCTACAAATATAAATACTTGCAAAATGTTGAGCACCTGCCGACGTGGCATCCCGGCGGACTACGAGGGACGTAAACGAGTTACCTTTGGGATATGTAACGCGGGACGACTGCGACGAAATGGTTACTAAGTGAGAAGCACCAGGGTGTTATGAAATTATATGTAGAATGTTGGAAGAATGAGGATAATGACGAAGTTAGACGGACTGCAGATGATAACGAGGACTGGAGTACTAGGGAAGCAGAAATTGCATGTCAGTGTTATCGGATTGTTCGTCATAAACAGAACCAAGAGAAAAAGAGTCGGATTTGTGGTCTGTATATTTCCCATCAGGCAATAAAGGCACGATCAGTATGAACACTACCAGTGCAAATTCGCAGGACACATCACGCTCAAAACAAGTACCGCCCGACCAATACAGAATCCCCAAGCTGCCAAGCACTTAAAAATTCAATCCAATCAGACTGTAAGACGAATTCCATACACATTATTCACTCCTAGTACAGATTGACGGATGCACTCACCCGCTCGCGCATAATCAAACATTGGAGGAACTTTCTCGATCCCCACGAAGGAACATCCACACAAATACAGAACACCTCCATACTCTGTGTGTGCGCCTAGTACTTCTAACGTTGAAGTGGCAGCACAAGTTTAAATTGATCTCTCTACGTCGAGTGAATGTTTGAATGCGTGTTTAATTTTGTTAGTGGCAACGTTTTGAGTGTTGTTTTGTTCGTGTGATTCATAATAAAATGAATCATTTCCAAGATTAGAAGGAAAACCCTTTCACCCTTAGATGAGTTTACAGATTTCGCCAATGGCCCAGTCATATCCCACTCAAGTCATAAAATATCCAAAATTTTTTGATGACACAGGAATCATACAAGGGTGTGAGATTGTGTGCAGTGTGCTCATTTTTATGTAAAACTTTTTATACAACATACTGGTTCGGGTCGTACTCGAATATCATCATCATTTTTCTAGCCTTTTCCCAATTATGTTGAGGCTGTCCAGTCTACATGGTTTCAGCTGAATAACATTACTTTACATGGAGCGACTGCCTATCTGACCCCACAACCCAGTACTGGGTCATACGACACACCTTGGTAAAACTGAAACAAAAAAATACATTCCTGAAATAATCAATGGGCTTAGCCCGAACTGTGCGGAGTCGACCTGAACGTGATTCAGAATGGACGCCAATCAGAGTTCGCTGATACGTGTGAGCCGAATGTGTGTAATATTATATTTCAACTCGGTTTTCTTGTTCACCAAAAACAAAAATAACGTGATAAGTAAAAACAAACTAACTGATGTGCGTCCCGCTAGTAGCACTCCAAACCAACCTTTATTGTCTCATTCTACAATAGAAAAACAATGACCCAACTTTTTATGTTGACGTCCCAATTCACCCACTGACCTACTCTAATTTTCCCAATCTGCACCTTTACCAATCTCCATCACTCAGCACAAATCACGAAAGGGTACATTACGCTCTGACCACCTGCAACTGTCCCATATCCGCCATTTTTCAATCATGGCCGCCGCGCGCTTTGTTTGACAGCTAGCTTTTTTTTCTCCGTCGTGATTCGTGATCAAGGCGCGCATCCATTCTGCCTTTGTGTGCCCGGTGTAGCTCTGTGACACAGATATTGCGGTCTTTTATGTCAGATTGGGCCTTTTTTAGGTCGTTTGAGTGAATAAACTTTTGAGATGAAGTGAAGGGTTATTGGAAATGTAGAAGACCGTTTATAAAATCGTGTTTAAGTTCTACAGTGCCTGTTATTATTTTTATATAGGTAGTTGTTTTAGGAGATTATATAATCTAAAAGCTTCTTTCTCAAATTCTCATTTCTGTGTACAGTATGGTGAACAGTATGAGTGCCGCGGTGGTCACAAGAGCGACTGCAGAGCATGAGGTCCTCGATGAGGGCTTCGATTTTAAAGTATTAGTGGGTTTCTTCATCAGAATTCAGTAACAGCCATGGATTCTGGATTTGTGCCCGGCTGATGGTAATAGGCTCGCCTCCTATAATAGGGGCCCTAATACATGGTACTGAACATGATTGGCGAAATGATTATGTACTATTATTTACACTTCTGCCTACCTGTTCAGGGATTACAGGCGTGATGTTATGTGTACAGTGTGTTACATATATATATCTCGCAACACCCAATGTGCTTCATAATTTGTTTGTCACCGTGCGCGTGTTCCCGGTTGGAAATAGAGAAATTATAACGATCTCCCCGGATGCACACTAATGAGATTTCCTAGCGTTCTGTGTAATCAGTGAAAGGTCTCATTAGCCGTGTATTGTATGAAATTATTGTGCAACCATTAGACAAACAAACCGACAGCCCATTTGATGCTTAAGGTTGGCCGTCGTCTATCATCCGTATTTAACGATTGTCTGCCAGATTCATCATCATCACCATCATCATTTCAGCCGAAAGACGTTTACTGCTGGATATAGGCTAGGCCTCCCCCAAGTGTCGCCACATTGACCGGTTCCGTGCGACTTGCATCGCCACCTTCACCAGGTCATTGGTCCACCTAGTGGGAGGCCTTCAAACGCAACGTCTTCGGGTTCGCGGTCGCCACTCTAGAACTTTTCGACCCCATCATCCATCCGTTCTGTCGTACTTTTAGCAAAAGACAGGCAGAAGCTGTACTCGTATTTCAAAAAAACTGACTTTATAGAGCGCCGTCTCTGTCTCTCACATCCGTGTGACAGGTAAAGATGCAAGTTACTATACTACAATGCATCAAGGTTGTTCAAAACTAAGTTATGGACAGCAACTTGCCTCAACAGCTCGTTGAAGTTATGTGCAGTAGTCTCCGATGTTAGAGATCTTAGCGGATCTGGTAACTAGTCGTCAGATCAAGGGCGCACGTGTAGGTGCCGCCACAAGTTCACAACTAGTTTACCTTCAGCTGCTCACAGTGAGGTACACCACATCATAACATCTTGCATTCTGCCTAGTCCAAAGTATATTCTACAGTACATCCACATTTCACCAGCTCTGCTATGAAATTAAATATGGTTAAAGAAAATTCGTCTATAAAAAATTGCAAGGATTTCACTCACTTGAGAACATTTTTGGAACTTAAAATATAGTATTACACGAAATTTGACATGTAAACTAAATAGGTATTATTTTTTTTATAACATATCATTATTTTATTAAATAAAAATTTCATGTCATACGCACATAAAATTAACGACATAGACAGCCGACTAGGTGGACAGACGATCTCATTAAAGTGGCTGGAAGAAACTGGATAGCCATGACACAAAACCGCCAAAAGTGGAGAGATTTGAAAGAGACCAGCATTACAGTCTGCATTGGGTGGCCAAAGGTTGAAGAAGAGGACATTAACGAAACACAAAGACGAAACGAAAACTTTGCAAGTCCACCCGCAAAAGAAACAGCTACTGGTTGCTAAATAACAAATCATAACAGTCACAGCAGTCCCGCTTACAACCGATAGATGAATTAGACAGTCCTTTTATATCTATACAAATAATATTGCCACTTACAGAAATCCCCCAACTTCTCAACACCTTCATTAACTGACAAGAAAAACTTGTGAAGGTATCTTCCACTTGTCCCTAGCTACCAATACATCTTGTCACAAATAGTGCCAATTTGGTGCTCCCCCCTATGTCTGCGAAGTTAGGCGCTGCGACTGACTTGTGCGAGTTTTTACGACAACTCCCGAATAGGCCGGATACGAGTCGACAATAGCCGAAGTATTGACGTGACAGCGGGTGTTTGATATGTCAAAATTGACAATAATTGGGTAGGTATGAACATAGTAGTAAGAGCTATGTAGGTTTACCCGTTGGCCAAAATCAGGTCTAACACCACTGTATTATTTTTCAATATATTTGCCAACGTTTACTAACGTTGGCAACGTTGGTTTACTAACGTTTACATCCAAGTGCCAAGAGATCCTTTCAGTACCGTACGCGTAGCCGTGGCAACAGACGGGTACTGGACTAAAGCAGCGGTTAAACCGACTGGACTGACTGCAGTCACCGCCCGCTACCGGCCGGCAGATATGTCAGTACATCAGAAAGTAAGGTGTTCGGAGTGCAGTCCAGGAACTTGACGGCGCCTTCAATCAATTATTGAAATGCTATGCTATAAAGATTTGTCTCTTTGCTAAGCGTGTGCTACGGCGCGGCGTACGCGTAGCTACAGTGCTGAATTGGCGTAGCCTCCGCCCTCCTTGGTTTACTTACCTGAGTAAAAAGGAGAGCTGTGATTATGACCGGTATGTATTTAGTATCATATTTTCACTTTAAATATTGTTGTAACAAAAACACTACACAACGTATGTAAAGAGAGAAACCAACATTTGGGTACCTGAGCGTAGTTTCGTGAAATAAACTTGACTGAATAGCTTAAAAAGCTTGCTTAAGAAAAACTCGTATAAAAGGGTAAAGCCACACGCAACGCAGCCGCGCTTCATTTGTAGCCGAGCGCCGTCAATGAGGCACATTAGTGGGAATGGGAACACAGAGTATGTAATACAGAAGTACAGCTTTACACGATTTAGTGACAACCACGTTGGGGGCAGGCAGAAACAACAGAACGGCACCTGTCGCGATCCTTACATACCCACAACATCACGCCTGTAATCCCCGAAGGGTTAGGCAGACCCACATTTCGCCAGTTATGTTTAAGTCCTTACTCTGTTGCATAAGGGAGTAAGGGGCGAGTGTATTACGAATTCCTTTTGCTTTAAATAGAACAATATTATTAAAAAAAGTTGTGATTCTTAATAACTCAAGTTTCAGTGGAGTCTTTATAATAAAACACTATTTCTTTCAATTAGTAGATTCTACAAATTAAATAAAATTGAAGTGTCTGTTTCTAAATTTCAAAATAACAGCTTTTGATTGAATACATATGAAAGTATACACAGTACCGTACCTACATCATAAACACATTATTTTAAATTTTGTCTGTCGCTCTGTTTGTTCCGGGTAATCTCCAAAACGGCTGGATCAATTTTTACTGGCAGATAGCTATTGTTATAAGGCGTAACTTACTTTTATTTTAGAAAAATAATTATGATTCCGTACAAAAAAATTAAAACCCTTAGGGAAGTAATATTTTTATAATAATAATAATCTACAGCTAGTCTAGTACCAAATAACATTCTGATATCCAAAGGGGGGTCCTTCTCTGCTCATGAGTGCACAAACTGATTGCGAATAACTTTAGAGGAAATGTAGGTGGTATTATTTCCATACAAA
The DNA here is from genome assembly GCA_950005105.1 of Lycophotia porphyrea. Lineage (NCBI taxonomy): Eukaryota > Metazoa > Arthropoda > Insecta > Lepidoptera > Noctuidae > Lycophotia > Lycophotia porphyrea. The sequence continues at coordinate 250,406 of OX465410.1, read as the reverse complement.
CGCTCTCGCCCATTTTCTTTCTGGTTTATGACTTTAAAGCTATGATTTTTTACAGTTAAACCTTATGTATTTCCTTTTTGATGATACATAATCTGTATAAGCTCTAGAACCTTTACAAAATGCTCAAAATTGCCTATTTAGATCGCCTGTCAACAGAGGCCTAGTGTACATATGTGACAACTATTAAAAACGAAAAACATAGGGACACAGTATATATCCTTCTTATTCAGTTTATGAAATATCTTTTAAATTGGTCGAATATTGGACGATGAAATAGTCGAGAGCCAAACCTCGAATTATTACTTTTTACTATAGTTGTCCTTATCGCACCAATGTCGAAATCGCGCTCGCAGAGATAGTTTCTTCAAATACCGGCCGTGTTTCTTCTTAAACAGTGATAATCATATTGTAACTGTTAGCCAGCTACGTAGAAGCAACACTGCATAATACTATCATGTCGGTCACACTTATGGAGCCAATTTTAACCGACTTGAAAAAAAGAGGTGGTTGTGCGCCATCTTTTAAACTACCACGTACATAAACCAACCTGACAAATCTAATATTACCTATCTCTCAGACTCTTTAACGTATTATTATCCTAATGGACATTGTTATTACAAGCAAGCAGTTAGCCGTGGGCCTTCTGAAAGATTTACGCCATGCTGTGAACTAGTATCAATGAATCATAATGTTACAAAGAGCTCGCATTAAGCTGCCATCACTAATACTGCGCGCTCAGCAAACGGGCGCTTTAGCACAGACGGTGAGTGACTGAAGTTTCAGTTTGGTTTCAGAATATCGTGCCTCTGGCCGAAGTTACGTCATTTTACTCGAGACCTATGTCTTGAAGTGAGTGAACATCCAGTCGTGCTACTGCTAGTTTCGTACAGGTGCGTACACAATAGTTAGGGGGAGATATATGTTATAAGTTAGGCTTTAGAGTTCCTATTTTAAGTACTTGGACCTAATAACCTTATTTTACTTTTACGTGTATATCTTCTGAACGGTATGTTTTCTTCAAATTCCGTTTTCACAAACACTATACACTAATTAGATGCAACGTGCGTAAAAAATTACAACTCTGTACTAAACCGTTTTATATGATTCTCAGCAAATAGCCAAACGTCAGCGCAGCGGCAACTTGATTATCTTCGCAGTTTTATGACACACAAATTTCATTTAAACATACATTTACCTCTCGTTACACACTAATTATTGTATGTTTTTCTTTTCTTGTACGTCCATAAGAAAAAAAAAGTGCCGCTAGGATGACGTAGTTCCAGCGGAAACAGTTTCTGTTGAATATCTCCCCAATGGTTGAATACACTTTGTACTTACCATACACATTTATACGACGTCATATACTAAATACCTCCTTAACTGAAATGAAGATATTCGACATCTTTCCGCTGCGACTACGCACACCTACCTGTCTGTCAACACTAACGATGTAGTTCTTGTTTTTTAATTGTGGGCTTTTCCCGTTGTGAAAATTCTCTTGGAAATCTTACTTTGATTCAGCATTTAACAGGTTCACTGACACATCACATGTGCATCTTATTTGTGCATTTATCACTGCACAGTCTAAACTGAAGTGGGGAGATACTTTTCATAGATGTCTCAAGTTGATAGCTTCAAAGTTCTGAAACCCGTGTAGTCGTATCGCCCGTCTACTACAAAACGTCACAACCGCTGTGACAAACGATCAACTCAACATTTTTATCGCAAAACTTTACCGCGGTCAACATCAGGCATCCGTCCCACCGGCGCGCGGCGGCGGAGAGCGACTAGCTAGCGACTATGTACTGAAAAACAAGATGGCCTCTATAAACTATGGAACCTACGAGTACAGATATATATAAAATATTAGTCGAAATAGTTTTGAATCCAACTCCGCTCAATACTAACAAGCTTAAGTAGAAACCGAAAAGAACTCTGAAGATGTAAACGATAAGTACTTTATCTTACTTCCTTTACTTACATTCGAAGACATTGTAGTTTGTATGTTTTTGATCAGTCAGCGAATGGATAGCCTCCGCTGCATTTATTAAAATGTTCTCACTCAAGAAACGTTCTAATTGTTGACCCCCGCGTCGTGTCAGTAAAAGAAATACAAGTTATTCTAATAGTTGAGTGCTGACTGCCAACACCGGTACGCGCCAGAATTCTATCAAACATCAACATCTGCTAGCCCTCTCCCAACGATGTGGGGCTCGGCATCCAGTCTAACCGGATGTAGCTAAAACTAGTATTTGACATGGAGCGACTGCCTGCCTGACCTCCACAACCCAGTGACCGGGTAATACGGTAAGTAACTGGTCGGTGGGTAGGTAACTCTGACAAACCAACAACTTGTTCTGAGTTGCTATCTCTAATCACTTTTGTAATGGCCAGAGTAGTCACGCAGTCGGTGTCAGAAGACAGGCATCGTTGTCGCCCATGAGACGTTTTGCGGGAGGACCGCACAGAAGTAAGAGCTATGGGGGAAACCTCGCACGTATACACCGTATACAGCAGTGGAGTTCCCAGGTTGAAATAAAGAGTCATACATACCCGTAGGTACTTGCTGCTCGCTAGCCGCTGCTGGTGGGCCGCCTGCCTTCCACAGTTTGATGAAGTAAACTGTGGGTGTATCGATTGGTCGCCGGTCGCGGTCGGGTGGCTCGGGTCGGTCGGGTCGTGGTCGCGGCCCCGATTTGCATAGCTCGGTAACTTTTCAACTGAAAGTATTCAGGGGGGAGGGGTAAGGAATGCATCTTAGCATTCTTTATGTTGATCTTGACGCGGGTTGGTTTATAAGAGGTCGATACTTTTTAAACTGTGTTTTTTTTTAAGATTGGTCTGTTGCTAGAGTAGAAAGACGGATATTCTAAGAACAGTGGTTTCTGTGCAACTCTATAAAACCTCTTCCATAGATGCTGGCATTGCCGGCTGGTTTGTGTGCAACTCTATGAACATGGTGACCATGTTCAGTCTCATCACTGCGGTTTGTCATTGCGACTGGGCGTCGTTACCGCTGCGGTGTGCGGTGCGCTCGTTTTAAGTCAAACCGACCGGACAGCGGACTGGGGGCGGACCGGACAGCGGACTTTGATCTGTTAAATTGTTCCCGAGAATTCAAATGACATATCTAGTCTACGAGTAGATATATGTAGAAAGAGGCTATCACACGGGTATGAGTGACGCTACAAAGTCGAACGAATTCTGTAACTCGTCGCCATACCTACGGGTGTAGGTATTATTGTTTGTCGCGTTCTCGTGTGTCGCATCTCCGCCACGTATCCGAGCTGACTAATTGACCTGCTTACCGTTAACTCATAGACAACGTTGCTCTATAGTCTATTCTCTATGTTTGTGTACACTAACACTTCGCCACGCCACTCGGGCGCGCGCTGATTGAGATAAAGCATGTGTGTTATTTAGGCTCGGCTTATTATATTGTTGGACGGTATGCCAAACCAGCTGTGAAGAGCAACGATGACCCAGTGGTTACCATTCCGACTTAAGGGCTTTAGCTCGTAGGTTCGTACTTAGGCTGGCGCAATAATTTGTGTAAGTTATTTTGTCACCTCTACCCTCAAAACGATGAATGAACACATCGTGAGGAAATCGGCATGTCCTTGTACCAACAAATTCGAAGACATGTGACACCTACCAACCCGCACTGGACCCGCGTGAATTACAGCCTTCCCTCTCATAGAGAGGAAGCCTGCATCCCAGCTGTGGGAACATTATATTTATGCTGATTATGTTTTGGTTAAACAAGCTGTCAAAATTCATTTAATCAAATAAGAATCAGCAGTTTTCGAACGTCATAAATGACGTAAGAAACTCTCACAAAACGCCTGCCCTTCACCGTTTCTAATAGTAGGGAGGTAGCGTTGCAAATACAAAAGTCACAGACATCGATAATAGATCTTATGTGACTAATAAATGAACCGACCATCAGCTGCTCAAGTAGCGGTGGGTCTGGGTGGTACGGAAGTGATATTATAGTAACAGTGTTAGAGTCTTAGAGAGCAAGCTACACAAACAACCGGACACAAGTTCAGGCCCCGGGGCTGTTGGCTCACTGGGAAATTCCTGATAGAAAAACACAATGACATTTTGCCAAGCCTGGATATCGAAGTCAAGACCAAACGTCGCGTTTGCGATGAAATAAACGAGGCGGTCACGGTAAAAATAAATAAATAATTTATAATCAAATAATCGGACTTACTCACCACTGAACCAGTAAGGGCGCCATGTGACATATGTATGTCCCGGCGTGTGACAGATAAATGACATGTTTACTGACATGTAAGTTGGTGACATGTCAACACAGCGGTCAAATCGATACGGAGACACGGTAAACATAACATGCTACCTGGAACCACAGGACCGCTGTCCATTGTGTGTACTACACTCGCTACCAGAAGTTTACTGTGGACACGATTTAGTTTGCTAAAATTAAAATAAGCAAATGTGTCTGTATGGAAAAATTACTTTAACATTCACACATAAAGTTCAGGTTCGGCTACAGCTTTATTTTTTTGTTACTTATTATTGGATAGCTTCACATCACACATCACATCATCAGCCTATAATGTTCCCACTGCTGGGACACAGGCCTCTTCTCTAGGAGAGAGAATGGGCTATAATCTACCACGCGGGCCTAGTGCGGATTGGTAGATGGCACATGTAATGTTCGAATTTTTGGTTCTAAGACCCCCGGTTTCCTCACGATCTTTTCCTTTACCATTTTTGAGAGCAGTGGTGATGAAATAAATTACACAAAGTAATGCGCCTACCTGGGTTCGAACCCACGACTTACTGTTCGTAAGTCGGGGTCGCTACCACTGGGCCACCGCAGCTCTCTTGGCTAGCTTGGAAATGTATAATATCACACATACATATATAAACTCACGCCTTTTTCCCATGCGGCAAGCAGAAACCACAAAACGGGAACTGCTTAGATCCTTACATACTCTTTTTGCCTCGTCCACGATCATACATCTGGTCACACACGCAACGTAACGCACGTTGCGAGTACTACGCTACGCACCTGACCTTTCTGAAGAACCTCACCAATAAGGTCAGTGTATGTCCTTCTAGGACGTCCCCTCTCGGCGTTACCACTTACATTTGCTTTGTAAATACCTTTTCTTAGTCTTCTTTCACTCATCCTCACCACATGACCAAACAATGTAAGCGTACTCTTTTAAATTTATGTCACCACAACATTTAAACTGCAACGTTTTCGTATAACATCATTCCTCGATTTATCATTCAGAGTTATACAACACAGTCACACACTTCGCAAGGAACGCATTTCCACAGCATTAATTCTAATTTCATGCCTCGTTTGCCACACCCAACATTCATCCACCAATAATGTTCCTACTGCTGAAACACTGGACTCGTCTTTATGGATAGACTGTAATCCAGCACGCGCGTCCAGTGCGGATTGTTTGTGTCATGTCTTCGAATGGTTGGGTCTAGCTAGGCTCTCTGCCAACATCAACATTTAATAGGGTGTCAGTGTGGTTTACTGCGATTGATTTATTGGGGCGGCGCGCGCGCATGCGGGCGGATGTGTTACTAGCTGGGTTTTGGCTGATCGTATAGTGGCAGAAGCTGCACTCAGGGGACTATTGTTGCGCAGATAACTAAGCTTTGCAAAACACTGCGAGGTCTGCGAGTATTAGCTTCTCGAATTAGTTTTGCAAACATTCGTGGCCCGAATGGATAAAATAAGGAACGAGTAGATAAGAGGAAGTCTGAAAGTGGCGCCGGAGAGTAAACAGTTGTGTGGTAGTCGGTTATCGTGGTATTATGGGCAAGCGATGCGGAGGAATGAGGAAATGTGTGTAAGAGTAGAGGAAGACCAAACGATGGATGGACTCTGTAAAATAAATAATAATAATAATAGACTTTTATTTCGGACCATAGAATCCATAGAGTGTTAGTAAAATTAACAAAAAGCTTATCACCTAGTGTTAGTACCCATAGCCCTTTGCACAAACTGTTCAATAAAAAAAAAAGGGTGAAGGGTGGGGTAAAGGGTGATACGACTAGAAAGGAGGGGTCTGATGAGATGACGAGTAATAGAGAAGTATGGAAGAAGAAGACACAAATGGTTGAGATAAGGGCAAGAAAATGATGATGGTTTCACGTACTCGTACTCGAATCTGTTCTAAGATCTGCTCTTTCTCGAAACTGTTCTAAATAAATCATATTAATTGTCGAATACAACACCGCTTAGCATAACGTGAAAGCAGGTAGCGCCACAAAATGATTTAATAAAATAATTGTTTTGGAGTTACTATTCTACCCTGTGACACGTTCTTTGGTGACAATTCCGTAGCCCCGTAGCCCCTTAGCCCCGTACCACAGGGTATTGGGTCAACAGCAGATGGGCTGCCGATAAAATGAGGATCACTGATATATGGTCCCACGGGGTCGGCGGGACGCGGGATGGCGGGACGATTGTAATCTGTACTCGTGTTTGTGTATAACACACAAACACGAGTACAGATTACAATCGAATGGGATCTATTTGATTGTGGTTAAAAGAATTGATCGAATTTGACATCTTTTAATTTTTCGAAATTATTTTAACTGCGTTACATTGAGTCCTACCGTAAAATTTAATTATTTTCACCAAAAATAACGTCGTTTGTTCGTTTCCCAGGATGCTTGACACGCGTGAAGGTTCTTAGTTTGATGTACAAAATGCTCGGTTGGCGGTCCGTTTATACCTTGTAGATACGGATGCTACAGACGAGTCACTGATGCGTAGGCTGGCACTGCTGGCTGGAATTTAGTCTTTAAATATGAGATATACAGCCGTAGTTTTATTTATTTACTTTTCGAGTCACTTAAAATCCGCAAGTTTAGTAGGTATGTACTGTACCTACACTGGTTTTTTACTTTGGCAGCGTCTTTATGTCGTTGCGTTAAGGGTGATTTTCGTGAGCTTATAATGTTTGAGTCAGGAATATTTCACTCACTTTATTCAAAACAAACAACTCACAATCCGTGCGATATGCCCCAAATACTCTCAAAATGGTATTAAAGGAAAGTTGTGTGCATTACATTGTTTGAGGCATGCTTCTGCCTACCCACATCTCCTTATACGTCACTATCGTAACTCGATCATCGCTGACGGTTTATTCAAAACATCTGTGTTTTTGTAAATAAACTGGATTCTTTTTTGTATGTTTCATACGCAATTTGGCCCTTCATCAAAATAAATTCAGGACAAAGTTACGTTTGAAAAGACCAATGTTTTCATTGTTTCGGGTTAATGTTTATTGTTTAAACAATTTATTATGTTGTACGGTCAACTGCATCTCAAAATGTCGTGAAGAACGTTTTGAGTATGAATATGGATGCCTATAAGAGTAGAGAAAAGGCAAAGAAACGATGGATGGGATGTGTAAAGGATGATATGGCTAGAAAGCAGGTGACTGCTGAGACGGCGAGTAATAGAGAAGTATACATGCTGCGGCGAGCACACATCAACTGCGATAAGTACAGGAGAATGATGATGATGATGATGATCAACTGCACGTCAGTTGTAAGCTTGCGATACAAAAACCGCCCTTAATAAAAGCGCTGTTGAAGTCAAATTACTTCCACAAACACTTGGTTAACGGTACTCGTAGCTGTCATTTTATGTTTACTCTTTGATTTATTCGGACCACAAATAAACACTTTCCTTGTTATTCTTGTGAAATATTCAAAGGAATATGTTTTGAGATGAGTCGTGTTCTGATTCGTCTCTGTTTTTTTAAGTTATATTCTAACTGCCCACGTACATAAATTCCTACAACATAAGCTATTGTGACCATGCTTAAACACAACGAGTGCGATAAGTCGCCCGGCACACTCGTTCCTAACGCTGCCGACACATAAGCAACAGTGGCGCATCTACATAGTAATGCTCATTGTACCCCTTTCACTTGTCTTAGATGGGGACTTTTTACTTACGGCGGCCAATCGTTGAGGAAACGGCTTTGAGTTAACTTTGTCGCGCCTATGATGCTGCACGTCAGTTCGATCATAACTATGGTAATTTATGTAGTATTCTTTATTCAGCACCTTCAATAATCTGTACTCTCCTCCGTCCCCAGGTGGCGAGGACCCGACCGACCCCGGAGTCCGCTTCACCGCCGAGCCATCCGACGCCGTCGTAGCACCCGGCGACGCCGTGCTGCTGCCGTGCTCGGCGACCTCGCGCCGTGCCATCCGCCTCGCGTGGAGGCACAGCGTCACGGCCGCGCCCAGCAGGGACCATGCCGTCACCGACACTGACAAGTACAGGTACACCTCGAGGTGTAACATGCGCCTCGCGAGGAGGCACAGTATTACAGTCTTACTCAGAAATGTAACTACATGTGCAACTGCAGCCCTTCATAGTTATTATGCTTGTGGCTGGAATGTAGCTTCTTCTTTTTGTTTTACACTATTCAGAAGTGCCTGTAACTGATCTATTTGATATACTTAAATGTTTCGAGTTTGAGTTCAGACACGTTTCATAACATGTTGTGGGTATACCTAGATGTCACGAACTCACCACGCCATTTTCCTTCATCAGTTCCTAACCATTCATGTCTGTGTTTTCAGAAAACAGTTGCCGAACGGTTCGCTGTCCATCGCAGAGATGTCGGCTTCGCTGGCAGGACACTACCAGTGCGTGGCCACTGTGGACGGTGTGGGGACCATCCTTTCAAGAGTTGCGACTGTGTTCCTAGCTGGTGAGTACATCATCATTCAGCCCAGAACCACCCACTGCTGCGTATAACTCCCCTTTCATTTGCTCTTCTTGGTTCTGTGCTTCTCTCATTCAAGCGTTTATCGGGACGACTTTCATCTGCCTGCCTTTTCCCAAATATGTTGGGGTTAGCCTCCAATCTGCTACAGTCAAAATATTTTTAAGCTTAATTGATTTAATATACCTTGGTTTTAAAATTAATTCAGCAGTTTTTTTTTTGAAGGCTTGCTTTTAATCAAGCCTTCAGTTGTTGTCTTAAACTGTACTGTGTCTGGTCTCCCTAACCATATTAGGTTGAATGTTTCACATGAAACAATTAAACTTCCTAAAGAAAATCTGCTCCGAAATAAGGCTTCTACTTATTGAAATCTTGGGAACTATACACTAAACCAAGTGAAATTCTATTAGCAATAAAGATGATAAAAAATTCAATAATGTTCTAAATTGACTTGAGATACCAAAAACTTATGTCAATCTTGTTCAACTTCTAAGTCATTGTAGGAATACAAAACACCTCTAAAGCTTTTATCTAGGCCCGACACTGCCACCTACGAGTACGGCAGATCGCAGCCTCAAATACGAGACATGTTCCCTTGATTAGATAACGTTTCACAAAGGGCCTAACCTCCTTCCCATCGGGCGGAAGTCTGTGCAGAACGATTTGTTAGACGAATGGGGGAATTAAGTTGTTTGTTTTGTAAATACGATATCGGAACCTGATTTATGCATCGTCTTTTAAACAAAAAGCTAGATGGTGTCCACACTTTTATAGGTCTGAAAGTTTTTTATAAGTTTAGTCTAGAGGGAGAAGAAATGGCGAAACAAACTCAGGGTTCAAGGTCCTTTGGCGAATGCGCATACCTTTTGCAGATTAACAGAGAGAATAGGGAATACTATAAGGTAGGGTTCAAAGTGATAATTATCATTAATAAATAATCCTCTAACAAGTTTAGTGTAACATCCACAGAGGTGCCGGAGATCACAGGCGGCGGGCGCTCAGTGCTGGGCGTGGTGGGCGGCGCCGCGCTGCTGGCGTGCGGCGTGCGCGCGCCCCCGCGCCTGGCGCTGCGCCTGCACACGGCCGCCAGCGACCGCCGGGTCTATGGAGCTGCGAGGTTGCATAATGCACCGCCGCTGCTTAAACTTAATGTGAGTACCTTCAATCATGGTAAGAAAGAAGATTGAATGTCGACTGTTAGTATAAACTACCATACCTATTGATGCCAACGGTGCTGAGCCGGTGGCCCTTGGTGGAGGATGACCTACAAATTGTAGTTAGATCAGCGAACCATGGATAGGGTTATGCTTAGAGTCTTTTGGAAGATCGAATCCGGTATGACGTTATCTTGCAGAGACTCAAAGTTGTCAACATATCCCACAAAATTAGCGAACTGAAGTAAGCCACAGACCTGGTGACCGGCAGGACGTTTTTAATTAAAAACAGAGAATCAGCAAACGTGAAGTCTAGGGCCGTTGGACCCATAATCCTCACAGAGTGGCTTGTTGCTGCTGAATGACAGTAGAGAGACATTACGTGCGGTAAGAGATACCAATTCAGCAGTGGCGCAGCGACTATATTCGTTAGATAAAATTGTTGAGTTCAATTATTTGGCAACAGATGGGAATCATGTGGTATGAAGGCTGTGCCTCTGGTGATGCTGTCTGATAATATTTCAGGTGACCTGGCTAAAGAACGGCTCCCCGCTGCGCATCGAGAGCGCGCGCATGTCTCTGACCCCGGGCGGCGCGCTGGAGGTCGAGCCCCTGCGCGCGCACGACGCCGCGCAGTACGCGTGCCGCGTCGCGCTCGCTTCACAACCACACATCTACAAGTAACTTTCGTATTCGTGTTTTCCTTGACCTGGCAAAAGCCTTGGATACGGTGTTGGGGCTTATTCTTTTTAAAAAGAGAGAAGCTATTGCTATTCGAAGTATAACTCTGGAGTGGTTTCGGTCCTACCTGACTGCACATATAAAGGCTGCATCTGTGACCAGTGATGCAGTTTGTCAGCCTAAACTATGGAGTTCCTTAGGGCAGTGTGCTCAGGACAACTCTAAAAATTACCAAACTACTGAACCGATTTTGATGATATTTCTATTGGCCCAATCGGGAAAAAAGAATTTTTCAAATCGTTTCATAAATGACGGAGTTAAGAGGTTACAAACATAAAAAAATGCAACCAAATTGAGAACCTCCTCCCTTTTTTTTTAAGTCGGTTAATGATCAAGATTTTAAACAACAAACTGTATACAGCCGTGTGTGTGTAGGATTTCAAAGTGTTATAATGTATAACACTGTGTGTGTCCGTTCCAGGACAAGCGAGGAGACTGAACTGCGCGTGAGTGCGGAGACGGCCCACGCGGAGTCCCCGCCGCGCTTCATAGCCACGCCACCACCCGTCACCGTCATGGAGGGTACGCTTACCACTGCTGACTACCTACTTCTTCGTTGGTCTAGTGCTTGCACGCGCGACTGCTGAGCATGGGGTCCTGAGTTCGATTCCCAGGTCGAGCAAGGTGTTATTGGGTTTTTCCATCAGGTATTCTCAGTAGCACCCATGGAGTCTGGATTAGTGCCCAATTGATGATAATTGGGTTGCCCCCTATAACATGGGACTTAAAAATAACTGGCGAAATGTGGGTGTACTAGTATTAGGTACACCTTCCGCGGCTTGCGACAACTTTCTAACTCCTGTAACTGTTTACCACCACTTTCCAGCATCCAGTACCTTCTGTATCGCTCTACTACCACCTAACCCCTCCATACTACCACTTACTTGCCGTTCTTGGCACTGGATTTTACTAGAAAAATGACTTGGATCTTTATCAACATCACAATAAGGTTGATGTTCGGTAACAACCGAAGCCAAAGTAAAACAAGTCAAACAACAGTAATCTTTATTCTCATTATCATACAGTTATTGTTAGCCTGCTGCTGTCTAACTTAAACCAACTGTGAAAGGGCAGTACCACCACACACTACTACATTACACGACTTAGGTACCATCACCTACCAACACTCTCGCCACTCATCATCACCTTACCATCATCTCTCATCACCTAGCAGAACTTACTAGCTGAGTGTTGTTGCCAGGCGCGTCGGTGACTTTTGACTGCGCGGCCGTCGGTAACCCCAAGCCGGAGATGACGTGGCTCAACAACGGCGCTGCCATCGACCTTAGGTACTTATAATTTTATAAATAATTAGCTGTCCACATTGGCTTTACAAAAGGTTGTTCGACTACTACACATATTTATCGAATGAGAGACTCGCAAAATGCATTTGATGATTTCTGCGATCTCTCGAAAGCCTTTGATTGCGTATACCATAACGCCGCGTGCGTTACGTGCGCGTTGCGTGCTTTTGTGTTAATTACTTCATTACGGTGTTCAAATCTGAGCCCTAAATGTTCAATATTCATACTTACACAATAGATTCCAAAGTGTAGATGTTAATGGCACAAAAGGCTAACTGTTTAGCAAGGTGTACCCCAGGGGTCAATACTAGGTCCATCACTAAAGTTGCTTAAAGGCGGGAGTTATATAGTTTTTCTTTAAATAAGTATTAACTATTTATTTATTTATTTAAACTTCATGTACAAGAGTGGTACATAGGCGGACTTATATCTTGAAGTGCTCATGCTTATATCTTGAAGTGACCTGGACTCCCGCTTCTACCTGGTGGGCTCGGGCTCCTTGCGCGTGCAGTCGGCGCGCGCGCTGGACGCGGGCGCGTACACCTGTCGCGCGCACAACAGGATCGACTCTGCTGACCACACCACGCAGCTGCACGTGCTGGTTAGTTCTTAACACCATCATCATCAGCTTACAGCAGTTCAATGCTGGACTTAAGACTCTACAAACGAATTCACAGCAACTTTCATTCAGCCGCTACCAGCCACCCTGCGAAAATCGTCGCTTTACGAGCGAGTAGAGCTAGCAACTTGGAAAGAATTGGCGAGCAAGGAGTGTGTAGTTTGGATAGTCTTGTTGCTGAGCTATGAGCGAGAATAACAGGCGATTTCTCGCGCCCAGTTACTTGTTTAAATGCGTATGCACCTAACAAGCGAGTGTTCTACCCGCCAAGCGACCATCACTGATAAAGTTGTCGGTGGTATGCCCTACCTCCGTTGTAAGAAGTGGCCACTGGACTGTTGCTAATCGTCCACTAAGCGGATGAATGAATATAATTATTCGTCCGTTTAGCGGATGAATACAATTAGTTATTCGTCCGTTAAAAATAATATCGAAAAAAAAAAAACTTTTAATGTAAGATTCTAAAATCAAAATTTTTGCAGTAAGTTATTAAAAAAAAATCTGTATCAATTACTCGAGTTTTTTTTTAACGTTTCCCTTTTGAAAACGCTTTTAAACGCGATAACTACACAACCACAAAACAACCACACAACAACAAATGATAACAACGACTTACATACAACACAACAACAACAAAGAACAACTACAACAAACAAACGACAGCAATTACCTAAAAATAATTCTGTCAGCTGCGACGACTCCATGACGCGCGCTCGCTACGCTCGCATTTTACACTACACACCCACTTTCTGTCACAAATGTCGTCGTCGCTCCGCTGGCCTTTGGCCTACGCTTCTCATGCTGGAATGACAAGCAAGACATTTAGGACATTTGACTCCCATAAAATTAAGGAAGTGATCTGTTACCGGACGACTAATGAAATTTATTAATCCCATTAGCGGATCACTAGACACTTTCAAGATAATTGTGAACGATCACGTGTTTTCGACTACAATAGTTCTCCCTCCCCCGTGCAGACCCCGCCCCGCGTGTCGCTCCCGGCGGATGTGGTGACGGCGCGCGCGCGCGGTGACGTCACGCTGCGCTGCGACGTGCGCGGTCGGCCGGCTCCTACTGTGGCGTGGCTGAAGGACGGCGACCCACTCACACCCAACAACCATGATATCGCGCTCGTGGATGGGTATGTATACATATTCCCCCCGCCCCGCGTGTCGCTCCCAGCGGTGACGTCACGCTGCGCTGCGACGCCCGACTCCTACTGTGGCGTGGCTGAAGGACACTATTTTTCATATTTTTAAATGTTTTTTTTAAGAAATATTAAAAACGTCAAGAATGTGAAGAAAATATGAGTACAGTAATTAAAATATAAAAAGAAAACAACCAAAAAATTGAAGACATACATAAGGCGTTCTCAGCCCTATGCTTAGTGCGCACGCTCGGACGTGGTCGTGTAGCTGTGTGTGCCCGCAGCTCGTCGCTGCGCATCCAGGGCGTGCTGCGCGTGGACGGCGGCATGTTCCAGTGCGGCGCCGCGTCCGCCGCCGGCTCCGCGCTGGCCGCGCTGCGCCTCGTGGTGCTGCCGCCCGACCGGCCCGACCGGCCCGACCCAGGTGAGTGTCGCCACACTCCTACCGTATACTCCGCGGCACGTAACTTGAACTATGCGCAGTAACACATTTTCGGGTCTCAATCGAAGTGGGGTATGAGGAGCGGCGCGAGGGGCCGCGCGTAGCCATAGCAACGTGGTGACACTAGCTGTCACGCAGTTGCACCCCGCCCCGCGCTACCCGCGCATGCTCCTCTCGGCCCTGGAGTACAATCACGCACGAAGTTTTCAGTTCTCTGTATTTCTTTCAAATGTGTGATAATTTAATTAAAAAAAAATTACTTGACCACAATTATTTTAATAATACCCAAACCCATTTCCCACGCCACTGTTGTTCGAGAAGTACAATAATTTTAAAGAAAATCTGAGATTATTCTTACTTATTGTTTACGCGGAAAAACTAAAAAAATTGCGACCGATTTGAAATTGATTCTTTGCAAAAATGGTGGAGTCACACTGCCCTAGGAAGACTTGGTAAAAGAGTGGCAATGCGTATAAAAGGAGGGTTGCACAGTACCTTATAGTCTCCTGCCGGTCTCCAGAGCTTTGAAGCACCACACACACGACGAAAAACACCCAAATTTCCACAATTGCGAATTAATACGAAAGAGCGCACGGCTGGTGGCGCGAGTCAGTAACGGCTATTAAAATTTACGCGACTAGCGAGAACGTCATTTGTTCGGTATGTATATCTCGCTCATATGAAGGCGACAATCGAAAGGTGTGTGCAGGATGGGGATAGGGAGAGGAAAACAACGAACCAAATTAAGTTAAATATCGTTTTGTTCCACGCAATCACTTATGAAATTTGATTTTCCGTTTAACTTACGTTTAATTTAACTACTTCACTACATTTGTACACTTTAAAAAAATATATTTAAATACGACGAATCACGGTTTCGCCTTAAAGATTTATGAATTTCCCGTGCAACCACAGATCGTGCGTCTAACACTTGTGTCCATATTTGTACCTGCGCGAACGACCGCCATTTTGGTTCAACTTACGTGCCGCGACCTATACATACCTGTTACCGCTTAAAAGGGACGAGCGTATTGTTATCGACCAGGCACAAATCTGAACACCGCGCCGCTACTAAGAAATACCTATTCCATTTTTTCAAATAAATTGATTTTAATTATGTTTCGATGTTTTTTTTTATGATTTTTATTCATTTTGATTGATTTTATGGTTTCTAAATATTTTTACGTTTTATTTCAATTTTATTTTGTTTTGTTTTATTTTCTTTTACTTATTTTTCGTTTTTCCCTAATCCTTTACCTTCCAGAGATGTCCAACATCACGATCGACTCCCCACACGATATCCTCACGACCCTAATCTCAAGGGAGCAGGACAGTACGCTCGACCCTACACCGGAGGACCCCGACTTCCTAGGCGAGACCTCGTCGGCTTACACGTCGGGTGCCGAGATGGAGTATGAGGAGTATGACGATTCTTTTCATGGAGGAGTGGAGCCGGGGAACGCGAGCGTGGTGGCGGCGCCGCTTGGCCTGCGCGCGCTGCTGGTGAAGCACCGCTTCGTGGCGCTGGGCTGGCAGCCGCCCGCGCACAGCCAGGAGCAGCTGGCGGGCTATGCCGTGCTCTATAGGGTGAAGGGGAGCGAGAGGTCAGTTGGACATTACATTCTCTGTATCATTTTCTTATAAATATATAACGCAACTTCGTCTGCGTCATTTAAGAGAGAGCGAGAATGCGCGCGCGGTACTTGATCATTATTTTGTTGCGGAGTTATTTTAAAACTGTGATATCTCCTAAGATATTCATTGTAATCAAATGATGGAAATTATTGACGTGACAACGTCTTATAAATTGGTTTGCCGGGTGACACTTCAAGAAACTGCGTTACGCTCCGCTCACGTTATGCGCTCACAATGAGAGCGAGTGAGAGGCACGCTAGCCCGCCTAAGAGCGAGAGAGACAGACATAAAAAGTGAAAGGCACTTTGTTAATATGAAATTCAGTGCGAGATTCTTTGTATAAATTAATGTTTTAAATATAATTCTTTGTATAAATAAATGTTTTAAATTGTTACTATTATTTCATCCTTCTTCCTACTATACGAATGAATATTCACATTAAAATTATTTTACCACTCAAAGTCGTTGTCACGTAAAACTTTCGCCCGTATACCGACTTTACAGGCAACCAATTATTTTTATTTCAAAATTAAATGCTTTTGAAGAATATTGCATTTATTTGGATAAGGATTAATACCATGTTTCTAAAAAAACACCTTCGCAAAGAATGCATTATTTTATAACAAAGATTACCATATTGTTAAGTAGGTACGTAGGGACACAAGTGATACTACTCACAGCTATAAGCACAATGTTTATTTGTAGGTTAGAGCAGGGCAGGGACGCAGCCCATGCACACATACACAATGTTGATACACACATATATAACATTTCCTCCCCTTATTTGACCAAAATACAAGATTATGAAATAGATACCATAGTTACAGAAAAGGTTTATAATCTACCCTGGGAATGTTTCTCAAAAGTCTGTCTGGATTCCTGGAAACTGGATCCGACACTGTATCCGCGTCTGCAGACGGTGGTGATTGCAGGTTTGTCTCATCAGTTTCCTCCCCATCAGGAGTCTGAACCTGAGGATTGCCAATTGATGGCTCGCTGTGACAGTTGTTATAGTCGTCAAAGTCATAATGGTATTGCGGCTGTTGTGAAGCATTACCCTTGCCACCTTTATATATTATAATTTGATTCTTATGCTTTTTAACATAACACGACGAACTCGAATCCTGAATAAGGTAAAGCACTTTACCCAGTCTCTTCTAATACCTCTGCACCAATGGAACTTAACATTATTTAAAAACTTTTTATACTTAATCTCATCCCCTGGGTTAAACACTTGTTTATTATTTCGTCCACATGATTTAATTTGCGAACACTGTTGACGATTAACATTATTAGTGGGGGTTGTGAGAGAGGCCGCCGGCGTTTTTGGATTGATTAAATCTAAGCGTGACTTCAACTTGCGCCCAAACACTAGCTCAGCTGGCGAGAACCCTGTGACCGAATGAACAGAATTCCGATAGTCGAAAAGGTGTTTTAATATTTTTAACTTGCATTCACTTTTATTGCGCGAAGAGATAACACAGGATTTAATGCCTTTTTTTACAATTTTGACAAAACTTTCAGCTTGCCCGTTGCTTTCTGGATTGTACGCTGGTGACGTCAAATGGTTGATGCCGTTTCTTGAACAAAAATTCCTAAATTCAAATGACGTAAACGCGGTCCCATTGTCACTTACTAATATATGTGGTAATCCGTACTTGGACATAAAGTCGTAAAGCTTTTCTATGACGTTTGTGGAAGTTGTAGACATAGTTACATCGTACAACTCTACCCATTTGGTGTGCGCGTCTACAACCACGAAAAACATCTGATTATTTAACGGACCTAGGAAATCAATGTGTATCCTGTGGAATGGCACTGGCGGATACCGCCACGGGGAAATCGGCGTTCGCGGCGGGGACGGACGCAACTGTTGACAGATATCACACGAGTTGATCATCGCCTCCAACGCCGCGTCAACCCCCGGGAACCAAAATCGTGATCTAGCCTCAGCTTTGATTTTCACAATGCCTAAATGCGAATTATGTAACTCATGTAAAAGTTTTGAGCGCAACGATTCCGGAATAACCACCTTATGTCCTCTCATAAGACAACCATTTTCATTTGATAATTGCGTCCTACACAAATAATAGGGCTTAATACATAAATCTGACAATAATTGTCTTGGCCAACCTTGATGAATGTAATTAATTACTCTTGCTAAAGTGATATCTTTCGCTGTTTCTTTGCGCAATTCGTCTAGTGTCACTGGCATACTGCCTTCAACCACAAAGTTAACATAAGTAGCCCGGTCTATAGGCGCCGCGGCTGCAGCCGCGTGAGCGCTGCTATCCCCGCGCTCCTCTGCCTGTTCCCGCTCGTGATGCAAACTCGCTCGTGACAAATAATCTGCGTTATTATCGGCACTCCGCACGTACTCAATCGAGTAGTTATACGCGCTTAAAAACATGGCATATCTTTGCAGCCTGTTAGCCGATACTTCTGGTATGCCTCTATAAGGGCCGAAAATTGTAATCAAAGGTTTGTGGTCGGTACGTAATATAAACGGTACGGACCTGCCGTATAAATATTGATGAAAACGCTTTACACCAAATATGATTGCTGTGGCTTCTTTCTGTATTTGCGAGTATCGTTTTTCAGCTGACGAAAGCGTGCGGGACGCGAATGATATGGGCCGTTCTAACCCGTCGTTACCTACTTGCGATAAAATAGCACCTAACCCGTGTGGAGAAGCATCCACCGTCAATATTATTTTAGCGTTTGGATCAAAATGTGTTAACACTTGTTCTGACGTTAAGCTATTTTTTATTTCATTGAATGCATCCTGGTGAATCGCCTCCAACGCCACTTTACTCCTTTCTTTAAGAGATCATACAAAGGACTAAGTATACTTGATGCTCGGGGAACGAAATTTCGATAGTAGTTAACTAGTCCTAAAAATGATTGCAAGGTGTTTACATTAGTAGGAACGGGAGCGTCTACAATAGCCTTTACTTTAGACGGATCTTTCTTAAGTCCGTCCTTGTTGATGACATACCCTAAGTAATTTATTTCGTCTTTAAAAAATTCACATTTGTCTCTTCGCAAAGTTAGTCCAGCGTCCTGAAGTCTTTTGAGTACGATATGTAGTTTTTCCATATGCAAATCTTCAGTCTTTGCTGTTATCAACACGTCATCTAGCAGGCATAACACTCCGTCTAATCCAGACAAAACAGTTTCCATTGCGCGCTGGAAAATAGACGGTGCGCTCGACAAGCCGAACACCAGACGTGTATAGTTGAACAAACCCCGGGGAGTGTTAATACAGGTTATGTTTTGTGACTCATCATCGAGGAGAAATTGATTGTAGGCCATGGATAAATCAATTTTCGAAAACTGCTGACCACCGTGTAGTTTTGTAAATAATTCGTGAACCGTCGGCAATGGGTATTGTTCTATTACTAACTGTTTGTTAATGGTTACAGAATAATCCGCACATAATCTGACTGAACCATCACGTTTGAGTACGGGAACAATAGGTGATGCATAGTCCGAATGTTTAACCGGTTTTAACACTCCTAGGTTTAGCAATCGTTCTATTTCCTTATCGACTTTGTCGCGTAAAGCAAACGCAATGGGACGCGCTTTGAAGAAAACCGGTTTTGCCTCATTATTTAGTTTTAACTTTACTTTATAGTTTTTAAAAGCGCCCAGCTTATCTGAAAATACTTCTGGGAACCGTATTTGTAACCGCTCAATAATGCTTTGACCGTCTTCGTTGAGAAAATTTACTTGAGTTAATTTTAATTTAAAGGTTGATATAAAATCGCGGCCTAGCAGCGGTGGCCCGCCGTGACGTATAACAAATACATCAAGTGTGTGTGTGCGTTGCATATAAGTTATTGCTAAACGCACATACCCTACACACTGCATCTTATTTCCCGTGTAACTATAAAATCCTTTGTGAGACTTATGTAATGGTATACTCGCAAACAACTTTTTATAGGTACCCTCAGATATGACTGTAACAGCTGATCCACTATCTATTTGAAATTCTAAATTCTGGCAATTTATTGTGACCGTTTCTGTCATGGGTTCTCCCCGAGCTGAATAAATGTTGTAAAGCGACTTACCATCGTCGTCCTCGCTCACATCCCCCGTTAACACGTAGTTTATTTTATTGCACATTCTACGCAAATGACCTACTGTGTTGCACTTTTTACACTTATACTTTGAGAACCGACATTGAGAAGACTTATGATTAGCACGACCGCACACCGAACACTTTTCTTTCTCGGCACTATTAATCGGGTTGGCACTATTTTGTCCTTTCGCGATCTTGAACACTTGTACTTGATCCGCTGATGTAGAAACAGTAGCGGCAGCGCCCGCGCGCGCGCATCTTATGCTCTCTGCTAGCTCCACCGCCTTCGCCAAGGTTAAAGTCTCCAAGTCGCGTGCAAACAGTTTCTCCCGTTCAGGACCCGCTACCATCCCCATCACAAATCGATCACGCAACGCCTCCTCAACATTGCTGAATCCGCAATGCACCGTCAGTCCACGTAATCTTGCTGCCCATTGCGTGTATGCTTCGCCAGGCTGCTGCGACGCTGCGTAAAAGTTGTGCCGCTCGCTGAACCCGCAACGTTTTGGGGTGAAATGGTTATCCAATAACGCAATTAGATCCTCATATGGCACCTCTTGTACGTCTTTGGGCAGGGCTAAGTCTGCTGCCAACTTGTAAGTACTATCGTTGAGTGCGCTGAGTAGTATGGCTCGCCTCCTGGTTCCCGCCGCATCATTTTTTGCATCGATGTTATTTGCGATGAACCACTGCGTAATCCGACCTTTGTATGTCTTCCAATCATTGATATTATGATCGAAAGTCGATAAAATCCCACAAAATAGTTGTGCCATTTTGTTAACAAAGGATTTATTTCTGCAGTTGTGGGTAAACTCGTCGCCACTGTTAAGTAGGTACGTAGGGACACAAGTGATACTACTCACAGCTATAAGCACAATGTTTATTTGTAGGTTAGAGCAGGGCAGGGACGCAGCCCATGCACACATACACAATGTTGATACACACATATATAACACATATAAAAGGTAAAAAAAAAGGAAATAAAAGGTTATAGTGAATAAACTCTAAAAATAAACATGCTATCGCGGACTTTTTTTTTGAACTTTCAAAGAGGAACAATTCCGTCATACATGATTGTTGCGTAAATTTATCCGTTTACGCAGCGCATGCAACGGGGGGTCGCACACGGAAAATACTTTACCCGTTTTTGCAATATTTTTCAATTTCGCTCCCTCCCTATTGGTTATTGCGTGATCTTTCTTAATATATATAAATTACGCTTCACGTTGTTTGTCCACGATGTACTCCTAAACTACTTCATCATCATCATATCAACCCGTTGCTGTCCACTGCTCAACATAGGCTTCCCCAATCCAAAACTACTTAATCGATTTTAATCAAATTTGAACACCGGCGTTTGTAGTTTGATACAATATATATATATATTTTTTTTACCGATTTGAAATCATCAAATGGCAGAGCGGAAGGGAGTGTCAGACTTGTACTGACTAAAACCCATCCATGTTCCTTCCTTGCCCTTTGTGTTCCAGGGCCGCGGTATCTCTTTCGAACAGCCCGCAGCCCAAAGATAGGATAGCTTACATCTCAATTTATAGTCGCAATATTATCTAATTGCATTATGTGACGCAGACGAAGTTGCGTGGGTCAGCTAGTAGTCTATAGTATTCCTCGATAAATTCGACTATTCGACACAACAATAAAAAAAAAAAACAAAAATGTTCAATTCTTAGTTAACGCGTTCCACAGAACAAACAAACTCTTCAGCTTTGTAATATTATTACTATAAATTAATTTATGTGATTTTGGAAAAGTAACTATAAACTTACAAACTTTAGTTTGTTTTACAAAGTTGCTATTAGTCATTGCCTTATCACGTATCAGAGAGCGAATATCCCGCGGCGGGCCCACTCGACACGAGATGAATGTGGCGTCGCTACAACCGAACACGACGTACCAGTTTGCTGTCGTGGCTTACACTGAGCACGCCACGTCGCCGCCTTCTGATGTAAGTATACAACGAGAGAGAAACTCTTGTATCTTTAAAGAAACTTAAGTCTTCCTCTACCTCTAGACTCATTACTCGTTTTGTCCTGTGCAGGCTTATAATAAATACTTTTTTTTTCTTTCTAATTCATCTACCAAAAATAGTGGCATTAAACATGCTACTCGCACATGCGAATGTGCGGACAAGAGGGCGAGACAAGTTTTTGTAATTTTATCTTGCGTGGTGCTGCTGAAGGGAAAACGTCTCAAACCGACAAACTAAAACATGTTCCGTGTCCCTGCAGCCGATAGAAGTCCTCACAACAGAAGAGGAGGTGACGCACGGTCCGCCGCTGAACGTGCGCGGCGCGGCGCTGGACGCGCACACGCTGCGCCTCACGTGGGCGCCGCCCGCCGCGCCGCCGCCGCCCAGCAAGTACTGCGTGCACTACACGGACGAGGACAGCGGGCGGGAGCAGGTGCAGTGGGTGGACGCGGCCGGCGCCACGCTGGCGGGGCTGCGCGCGGGCGCCGCCTACAGCGTGCGCGTGCAGGCGGCGGGCGGGGCGCCGGCCGCGCTGCGCCTGCGCACGCCCACGGACGCGCCCGCACAGCCGCCCGTCAACGTCACTGCGCTCGCCACCAGTGCTACCGTGAGTTTAACTATTTAACGATATGTTTATAGAGAGAACTGTTACTAACCTTCGAAGTTGGGGCATTCGTATCGCCTTATTTTCTTCAATACGGAATAATCTGCGTTATTCGAGCACCTCTTTTGTTTCTTTGCGACAAAAGCGATCGCCAGGCATACGATGTTGTATTCGTTCCTCAGTTTAGGCAGTAGCAGTGTATTTTTCCATGCAGTAAATTTATATTTTTGCCAGATAAGAGGGAACCGAGCAATTTGAAAATAGGTATTTGAAGAAATTATTGTCTAAGGTTCAAGTCATAAACTGACTAGGGTCTGAAATATCCAAGAGAAGTTCGATGAGGTTCAATTTTGCTACATTCCTCTCTCAAAATCAATGTTGTTATTTGCGGGAAACACATGTTATATGTTTGATCTTTAAAATAGATAGATCTTCACCAAATCATGACGACGTGAATGATTCTATCCTTCAGGTCCTAAATTGTTAACGTGAAACAATTTGGTACTAAACGAAAATAAAAGCTAAAGAAGCCAAACGTATTAAATAAACTTTACCAAAAAACAAAATTAACTTTTGTCTTCCCTGCCCTACAGTCGATCCTAGTCCGCTGGGAGGCGCCCGCATCCCGCACTCACCGCGGGCCCCTGACGGGCTACAAGGTGCGCTACCGCGCGGTGCCGGGCCCCTCGCCGGGCCCCCCCGCGCAGGGGCCCGCCCAAGCGAGGAGGAAGGCTGACTCGTTGACTACACCAGCTGATCAGAAGAGGGCGGAGCTGAGGGGGCTGGATACTGCTACTACTTATCAGGCAACACTGACTATTCTTTATGTCTAATTATGGATAAAATTGTTTTTATTTTAAGCCCAGTACCGTGGACGCACCGTGATTAAGGCCACGCTTCTGATAGCCATTTGACTTTTTCGATACATAAATGTGTTCATACATGTTTTGGTGTGGTTTACGTAGTTCCAGTGTCACGTCGTCTTTAGTGAACGTCTTTTCGTTTTGAGAAACAATCCGACTAGGTGGATTTCTTCCTAGAGCAGCAAGTAAAAAAAAAGAGGTGCGTGGAGTCCCTCCGCGCGGAAGAAGTGAAACTTCGTAATGTGCAAATGAAAATAAGAAGGGGTAGAAATTGATTTTTAGTGAACTACAGGTATACTACGCGCATGCGTTCGAGTGCCACGCATTCACTCTCGCTCTGTTTCTTTCTATTCCCCCTCCCCAGGCGCGTTGAACGTTTAACGCAACAGTGCTTTCATACCCGCTCCATGGTAGCGTTAAACGTTTAACGCAACCTTGTTGGAAGTCGCATTAGAAGTTTCACTTCAACAATATAGGAATGATTTTCCTGGTTGCGTTGGTTTTTTCTGTGTGCCATGTTCTGAAGTCATCATCAGTTGCGTAGTCTTTTCCCAACTTCGTTGTAGTAGTCTTTTAGTGTAACCAACCGAAAGTAGCGGGATACCAGTGTTCTACATGGAGCACACAGTGCTCTGCATGGAGCACACAGATAACAGATGGGCTATCTCCATAACCCAGTTCCTGGGCAGCACGGACACTCGTTCTCAACACATATATCGTTCCCAGATCCGCGTGTGCGCCATCAACGCGAACGGCTCGGGCCCCTTCAGCGAGTGGGTGACGGCGTCCACGCACCGCCAGGAGCTGGACGAGAGCCAAGTGCCGCCCGCGCCGCCGCCGCTCACCAGTACGTATCCACCGCCCTCTTCAGCTAGCCTTCCCGAAGGGATTCGTCCAAACTTAAAAGTCAAGTTTCTGGAAACCTGGAGTTCCCAAGACTCTACGTAAACGACGACTCAACATCGGCTCGGTACACGTTGATAAATGTTCTTCTATTCTCTTAAAGCCCGCGCCGGGCGCGACTGGATCTCCGTGTGGTGGGGAGAAGACGACGGCGGCGTGGTCGTGCGCGGCTACGTGCTGGGCTGGGGGCTGGGCGTGCCCGACGACGCCGCGCGCGAGCTGCCCGCGCACCTGCACTCGCACGTCATCCGCGGCCTGGGTGAGTGTGGGTGACCGGCGTCACGTGGCTGATATACAACATGTAAACGTACCCTTCATGAAGCCGTCAACCCAGAATTCTGTACATTAACAGTAACTCCACGTTGCTGTAAAAAACTGTACGTTTTTTTTGGGTAAAAAATCACATTTTATGGTCGGACTAAATGTAACGCACTCAAACTTTGTGCTGATGGATGGATTGCATAGTACAAAGTTATAACATTAAGAATGAATAGGTATACAAAAAAACTGAAAAAAATAACTAGGAACTTTGAACTTCAATATCTCCGTAGGTAACTTACCAGTTATGGTACAGAACAAAAATGATTGCAATGTCGGGAAGAACGAGTGCCTTTCGGCTTCGTTAAGGGTGTTTAGACAGTAATTACGTGAGTCCTCCGCAGAGAGTAACGCGGAGTACGTGATCTCGCTGCGCGCGTCCAACTCGCGCGGCCTGGGGCCCGCCGTGTACGCCACGGTGCGCACGCGCGCGGCCTCGCCCGGGGACGAGGACGAGGACGACGAGGACGACGAGCCGGACGACGAGGACGAAGACGAGCCGCCGCCGCTCATACCGCCTGTGGGGGTCAAGGTTAGCCCACACTTATACTCCTAATTGTTTGTCATGTTTAATCGAAATCCCTATTTTAGACTGATTCAATCTTCGATACACGCTTTGGTCGATCAATATGTACGATTACATCGCACATTTATTTAGACCGCTAACATAAGCATTTGTACCTTATTGTAAAGTGAACATTTGAATTATACTTGAGTACACTTTCGTCCGTTTTATTGTAAACTCCTTTGTTCAAAATCAAAATCAAAGCATTTATTTCAAGTAGGCTAGTTACAGACACTTTTGAATTGTCGACAAGATAAAAATGTAATGAAGCTACAGTCCCAGTCACAAGGCATAAAATCTGTGAAAGTACTGTAGTTGCCCATTCCCTAGCGTAGATCTCTATGGAGAAGAACGGGCAAGAAACTCCATGGAGACTCTTTTAAATCAGTATATTTTTACAAAAACCTTGGTTACATCATTCATGTTGAGATGGTACATTATGTGAGAACGATGTAGCAAGATGTGCAGTGTGCACGTTAAAAGTGTCCATAGTAAAAACAAAAAAAAATAAACAATTCAATAATAAAATAATTAATTCAAATAAGCCGTGGCAACCAAGAGATGATCAGTCACAACTGACAGCGCCCGTTCACGAACATGACGCATGTATCAGCACCATTCAACTCAACCATTTTGAAGGGAAATAAATGATCCGACACACGCGCCACCATCAGCGAGACCTTTGAGTGAGCATGACATACTCCTAACCGCCAGGGCACATTCAAGTCAAGAAAAGAGTAGGTTACCAGTGAACGATAGCTATCTAGTACAAAGTACTCACACAATATGGACTATGCGGCTATATAATACTAAAGAGATTGAATTTATACAATGCAAAGATAGTTGTACAATCTTCAGCAGCTCCAACAATACAGTTTAATGCTATCCATTTATGCGCCAGGCATTTTTATCAGCGATATAATCGTCCAACTTGTAATATGCTTGCTTACATAGTATGCATGTTTTAAATTTCGTCTCATTCAGTTCAAGAATACTTTGTGGAATTTTATTGTAGCATCTCAAACAGTACCCCATGAAAGATGAGTCTACTTTAGCGAGTCTGAAGCCTGGCTGAACTAATTGGTCCCTATTTCTAGTACTGTAATTATGTCTGTCACCTCTTTTATTAAAAACATGTAGATTTTTTCTTGCGTACATTATGTTTTCATAGATGTATTGACAATGTACAGTCATGATGTTAATTTCCTTAAACAGTTTCCTTAGAGAATCGCGCCTACGAAGATTATATATGGCTCTGATGGCTCTTTTTTGCAGAATAAATATAGACTCAATGTCTGCAGCCCGTCCCCATAACAAAATGCCATAAGACATTATGCTATGAAAGTAACTAAAATAGACCAGTCTAGCGGTATCGACATCAGTTAATTGACGGATTTTTCTAATAGCGTATGCTGCTGAACTTAGCCGCCCTGCAAGAGTACTTAAATGAGAACCCCATTGTAGCCTTGAATCAAGCGTAATCCCCAGGAAAACCGTTTTATCTACGAATTCAAGTTTCTCTTTATTCAAAACTATATCACAATCGCTATGTTTAACATTCGTTAAAGCAAATCTTATGCATTTCGTCTTTTTTTCATTTAATACTAAATTGTTTGCTGTGAACCAATTATGGACTTGAATTAGGGCATTATTCACGTCATCTAGATTTTGGGCCCTTCTATTTATCTTAAAAATTAGAGAAGTATCATCAGCAAATAGCACCATATTTTGAGGCTGGTTTTTCAATAAATAAGGCAGATCATTAATATATACTAGAAAGAGGAAAGGACCCAATATTGAGCCTTGCGGAACCCCTATTTTTACTGTTAAACCCTGTGAATTAACACCATTTATTTGAACATGTTGCTGTCTATCACACAAATAAGATTTTACCAAACTAACTGCAAGTTTACCTAGTCCATAATGCTCAAGTTTCAAAAGTAATGTGTCGTGATTTACGCAATCGAATGCTTTGGAGAGGTCACAAAATATTCCAATAGCGTCTTGGGACTCTTCCCACGCAGTAAATATGTTCTTTAATAAAGTTACACCGGTGTCGGTTGTACAACGTCCCTTGGTGAAACCATACTGTTGATCGTGTAAGATTCTGTTGGTGTTAAAATGATTGAGCATTTGATTAAGCATTACTTTTTCAAACACCTTACTAAAAACTGGCAACACGGATACAGGTCTATAATTATTAGTATCTTTACTATCCCCGGATTTGAAAAGAGGTATGACTTTACTGTATTTCATTAAATCAGGGAAAACTCCTTGGTCTATACACAAATTAAAAATTAAAGCTAAGTATGGTGCTATAGTCTCAACTATGGATGTACAAACTTTGATAGACATTCCCCATAAATCTTCGGTCAGGTTGACTTTTATTTGCCGAAAAGCTTTAATAACTATCATAGGGTTTATGTGTTTAAATTTAAATTCAGCCGAGCAGCCAGACACTTTCGCCTTCAATAAACCAATTGAGACTTCAGGAGAAGAATTAAGAGCCTCCGTAGTTTTTAATGGTATATCGGTAAAGAAATTTACAAATTCTTGAGCTACTTCTTGATTAGAGCTTTTAGGACCACAAGCTGTATCTAATGTGTAGCTAGTGCTACGTATTTTCTTCCTGTTAGTCTCGTTATTTATGACTTTCCAAACTGTTTTTATTTTATTTTCTGCTGTTTTGATCTTGTTGCTAATGTGCAGGGCTTTGGCAACCTTGCATGTATTTCTAAATATTTATGAATACTTAGCAACATACTTGTTACAATTAATAAATATTTTATCAAGAATCAGCAAGAATATTTTTCTTCCATCGAAACTTATCAAATGTATTAGCAAGCAAGGGCTCGTACATATGGCCCTTCGAGCCGGATCAATTGGACAGGTAAGTCCGAAACGGGCACTGTGTCGTCATACTAGTTGCGGACTAATAGTTGTACTGAATGTGTGTCGCTCATTCCTTTGTATTTGTGCGCAGGTCATAATGCTGAGCGGAACTACTGCTGTCGTGTACTGGACAGATCCTACACTGCCGAAAGGACAAGTGAGTAACATTTTAAATTGACAGATACTTGTGTGTAACTTGTGTGTGTTGTACAATGTGTCCTCGCCGTACTTAGGTCGCGCTGACAAGTGTCCACAGCGCTTTCAGTACGAGCGAATGAGGCGATAGCACAGACATATAAGTGGGCGATAGTAACGATTTAAATCTTTGAACTGCCAATGATCTTTGTAAGTCATGTGAAATTGGGGCAAGGTTTTGGCTTTTCAAAAACGTAGTACAGAGTGTTAGGGAGCCCAGCTAGCATGACGTGTATGCCGCAGACGGCGACGGACGGGCGGCGCTACGTGGTGCGCTGGGCCGCGGCCGGGGGCCGGCTGCGCACCTACAACGCGACGGACCTCAACTGTATGCTGGACGAGCTCAAGCCCTTCACGCAGTACGAGTTCGCCGTCAAGCTGATTAAAGGTGGGTTATATAAGATGGAGGGATATCATCAGTCTACTTTATTCTCAGCTGCTTTGAAACCCGGTGCCCAATTTTAATATTGGACTAGCTACTATTTGACGAGTAATCGAGAAGTATGGAAGAAGAAGACATGCTGCGCCGAGCACAAATGAATTGGGATAAGAGAATGATGATATATCATAGGACTAGCTTTTACCCGCGACTTCGTCCGCGTGTTAGCTGACATCAGACATCGTATAGGATACAACCGATCAATCGAAATCATATCTATGTACAGGGGCGTGCCGTCCATAGGCAATTAGGCCTGGCCTACCCTACCAACATATGATTTAACCAATGTCTGGACTTTAAAAGAGACTGTGACCTCTGAGTTTGTTTCGGCTGTTTCTTCTCAGAGTAGTCAGGTACGAAACACCGGCCCCATCTAGTTTAAAAAAACATGACGTGTAAAAGTGTCTGAAAAACATATTTGCAAAATAAACATCATTTATCATTTAACGACGTCAAATGCATTTATTATGACTATGTAATAAAATAACACAAAATATATAAAAAAAACTTAAAACTCCTGATAAAACACTTAAAGCAACTTGTCGCGCCCATGTGACGTAACTTACAGTACTCGACGCTCCGGGCCGATTA
The DNA here is from genome assembly GCA_950005105.1 of Lycophotia porphyrea. NCBI lineage: Eukaryota > Metazoa > Arthropoda > Insecta > Lepidoptera > Noctuidae > Lycophotia > Lycophotia porphyrea. Next base: position 221,164 of record OX465410.1, on the reverse strand, counting down.
TTAGGTAAGATGTCGAACGAGATTATGGGCGTAACTCCTGCGACTGTAGCTGGCCATCGCATGTTGTGATTGGCCGAATGGCTGCCCCACAAATGTCAAGATTTGATGAATGAAGAGCAGGGTTTCCAATTTGTGGAGATTTCCCCGAATTGCGGGGAATTCGAGAAACATACTACACACAGACACGATAGTTTCCGTAATAACTACTAAAGACGATTACAAAAAACGAGTGGTATTGTCGAATTTTTACTTTCCAAAAAAATTATAAATTGTAAGGAATAGCAAAAGTCCTATAAAAATAAAAACTACAATCATGAATTTTATTTTTCCCTTTTTTTTTGGGGATTTAGGAAAATAAGCAACCCTGTGCTGTTACTATCAGTATTAGGAATTAAACTTTTCTTAGAGAGAAGCCATATTGTTTGTTTCATGTGACAAGCAATTTATTGGTTTGGATTTTTATACCTTACAAAGTTCATCCCTCGCAATGTGTAATGTGTGAAAATAGTTAAATATCCAAAATAATAATTATCTGTTGATCGGCCCATATTAGACCGATTTGTGTGTTTATTATTTGTTTATTTATTCGCAATTATCGTTTAATGATAAGATTCAAGTTGTGTCCAAAGGTAGATGTGTACCCGAGTTACGAGAATTAACCCAAAAATATGATAATTCATCTCGTACTCGTTATTTTTTTTTTTTGCGTATCAGTATGCATGGCCTACCCTCCGTGGAGTACCACTGCACGCCACTCGTCTATGTACGGTGGGCTGCATCAATTGGGTACCCTAGTTCGGAAAGTAGGTGCTTTCTAGGGGGGTAACTACATCGTGAAGCTACACATGTATAAAAGAAGAAACTGACTGGTTGACTGACTGATTCACTGACTAGTTGATCAAGGCACAACTGAAACCACTGGGATAAGAAGCATTCGCACAAACGGTCGTTGCTAAAGATGCAACGGAAGGTGTGGAGGTCTGCCCCGCTTGGCCGTATCCTGCTAGCAGCGATCGGCGGCGGCGTCCTATCGCGTCCGGCCCAGGTTCAATCCATTGTCCGGAGCGAGAGAGAATGGGACGCCGTCACCTCATTCTGCAAAGCAGTCATGCTAGCAAAGGAGGTGACGGAGCGTGAGAGGGAGAGAACCTCTCGTCCCAGCCGCCGCGGAAGACTCCCTGGGCGTCGGGGGTCACATGGTAGTTTCCGGCCACCGTAGACGCGGTCCTGTGGATGGCGAGCTAGCCCGTTAGGGCTAGCTCGCCATCCGTTCGTCTTATGACGACAGGACGTGTTGACGGCACGTTGGTGTTCCACGCCAGCCTCAAAGAGATGTCAGCAAACAGGGAGGGGCCCGCATGGGCCGATGCCTGCCAGGGCTGCGGGACTGTTCGAAAGAGATACTGCGGCCCTGGAACACAAAAGGCAAGGAAGGAACATGGATGGGTTTTAGTGAGTACAAGTCTGACACTCCCTTCCGCTCCGCCCAGAGCGGACGGAGTCATTTGGTGATTTCCCATCCGGAAAAAAAAGGTGTTGATGGCAAATGGCAATATTTCTTTGTAAACAACATTCTCATATTAAGTAGTGGGTACAGCTAAAATAACCAGACTGCGAGGTAAGGTCAGACGAGAATACGCAACATAAAACTGCCCATGTCAAAAACAGTTCTAAAAAAATAAATATGAAACTCTTAATCAAGGGTTTTAAAGACGTATTCACGTCTGGGGTGTGGCTGTGTCAAGGACAGGGCCCTATGTTGTATGCGCATACAAACTCTCACCCCCTATTTTACCCCGTTAAAGAATGTTTTTCTTTTTAATATTATAGTACACTCTTGTTTTCATCCATTAGCTCAATTGTTTTTTACATTTCTAACTTCAAAATTTACCAAGTTTCATACAAACTTCCAACCCTTGTTTAACCCCTTAGGGGATCAATATTCAAAAAGCTCTTCTTATTATAGTGCACACTTACGTCATTTAAGGAACGTTTGTTCAAAATTACATGCTTCTAGACCTTGCGGTTTCAACTGTGCGTAGATCGATCAGTCAGTGAATCGGTCAGCCAGTCAGTTTCTTACTTTGATAGAAGATTTATGTGTTTCTTATGTTTTTTCTTTGCATAATTCTATAATATGCGGCCTTTAGAAGACATACCAGGGGTCAAAGGCAATTTTCAGAGGTCTGAGGATGGATTTCATCACTGAAGCTGAACGCGATCAGCACACTTAAATGGCGTTCAAGAGCTGTCAGCGTTAATATTCCATAGCAATTATGACATTGAAAACTCTTCAATAAGATGTATATGTGGTGATCGCGACCGCTTCATTGCCAACCTTTCTTATACAGGGTGTAAAATAATAAATGCAAGACCTCTCGTGTCCATGAAAGTGAACATCTTTTATTCTATGATTTTTGGAAATCCATTACTTCTTTTTTATTTTTACCGTACATGCGGATCAGCCGATCGCGTCAGTTTAGAGAAAGCCCAATTGCTTTTTTGCGAATTTTAAGAACTCTTAGAACAAAAGCTGTTCAGTTTCATGGTCCGAGAGTTGGCGTTTATCGTGTTACACCTCGGAGGTATAGACGATTGTGTCCTCCCCAGGCGGGCGCTCGTCGGCGTGGTCGCTGCTGGTGACCAACAGCACGCTGGAGGCGCCGCCCGCCTCCCCCCCGCGCGACCTGCGCGCCGGGCCCCCCGCCCCGCGCGCCGCCGACCTCAGCTGGCAGCCGCCCGCCAAGCCAAACGGGCTCATTACTGGTAGGTGCCTTACTGTGCCTTATGCAGCAATACCGTAGTCGTTTGCGGGGTACGAAGTGTATAGGACAATTTTTATAAAGCAAGATCTGAACTCACTTTTACCCGGTTGTTAATATTACATTCGCCCATCGGTTAGGTTTCTTGAAAAGTGGGGGTACCAAAGGCGAATCACCCATTTCGTAGGTTGACTTCGAGCGTCACTTTCATGGTTTTCCAAGTTACTAATAACGGAAATGGAGTCAAAAACTCAATAAGGATGGCTCCGAAAATGTGTAATTTTCATAGTGGTCTAGGTCAATTAATTCAAAACCATTGCAAGTTAGTTGAGGCCACCTGTCTGCTTACACTCCGCACTCCGCAGGCTACGTGATCATGTACGCGCTGGCCCGCTCGGAGGAGTGGACGGCCGTGGCGGCGCTGGGCGAGCGCACGCGCGCGCGGGTGGAGCGCCTGCGCCCGCGCACCGCCTACCTGTTCAAGGTGCAGGCGCGCAACAGCAAGGGGCTCGGGCCCTTCTGCGCGCCCCTCACCTATACTACCGCTATGGGTGAGTCCATACGTCTTAGTCAGTCCGTACACACTCCGTCACAGCGAGGGCGTTAGTGGTGGCTTCAGACGCAAAATCAGACACAAATGATTGTCTGATTTTTCAAATAGAAATCACACCAACGCAGTAAAAAAAAAAATATATAACCCACGAATATGGGGATAGTATCTTATCGTGATCAAGAACCTCTTTACTGAAATCCGTGTTCGTAGCGAGTGCTGCTTTCCTTCCTTTCTCACAATGTTCTTAGGTACAGTCCAGGCGTGGTATGATATAACTGGACCTCCCCAGAGTCAGGTGAAGGCGGGGGCCTCGCCAGCGCGACGTCGGCGTGGCTGTGGGCGAGCGCGGGCGGCGCGTGCGCAGTGCTGGCGCTGGCGGCCGCGCTCGCCCTGTCGCTGTGCTGTCGCCGCTCCACGCCGCCGATGTCGCCTGACACCAGGTGAGTACACCACACTCAGGTGAAGGCGGGCATACATTGATCGTCTAAATTAAGAACAAAGTTGGACCCTGCATGCTGACCTAGAGTACATCGTAAATGGCAAACTGCTCATTGCTGACCAGAGCACCAATCTTTACAAAGACCTTTGAGAAATCAAGAAATAAACCGATGCAGTTGTTTCTATTTTAATAATTGCGTATTCATTCGACTTACCACGTCTAAATCCAAACTGATTTGGTGCTAGAACATACGAGTATTTCACTCACTGTTGAGTGATTATATTGTTTTAATACTTAACTTGTACTTAAATTACTTATTTGTTGAAAGAAAAAACTCGTAACGCGCTAGTGTTACTAACATTGGTTCAGTACCTTTTCCTTATTATCTAAGATTTTTGTTTTTCTTCCAGCACATACCAGAAGTCGTCAGCCTCGGCTGGCATCAAGCCGCCGGACCTGTGGATCCACCACGACCAGATGGAGCTCAAGCACATGGACAAGTCGCTGCACAGCTCCGCTAGTAAGAGTACGCTCTATTGTTACATGTCCCTACTGTCCAGAGATCGGCTCTAGCCGATTCCGCGTCAATAAACTTGGGCACTTCCACGTTTATTGACGCGGAATCGGCTTGAGTTTAAGCAGCTTTAAGGGTGGATATCATAGGTTAAGTGACTGATTTGTGAGTTCCGACTGACCTAAAATATTTGAAAAGTAATTGTCATATTGTCTCCCCAGTATCGGCAGGCAGCGTGGATGGTGGAGCGCTAATGTCGTCCACCCTGACGCTGGGGCGCGCGCCGGTCGCGGAGTACGAGCCCGCGCGTCACCTGCCCCCCCCGCCCGGCGAGCGGGACCGGCGGCACCACGTGCCTACCTATGTCGGTAAGTGTATCGTGTCAGTACGAGCCCGCGCGTCACCTGCCCCCCCCGCCCGGCGAGCGGGACCGGCGGCACCACGTGCCTACCTATGTCGGTAAGTGTATCGTGTCAGTACGAGCCCGCGCGTCACCTGCCCCCCCCGCCCGGCGAGCGGGACCGGCGGCACCACGTGCCTACCTATGTCGGTAAGTGTATCGTGTCAGTACGAGCCCGCGCGTCACCTGCCCCCCCCGCCCGGCGAGCGGGACCGGCGGCACCACGTGCCTACCTATGTCGGTAAGTGTATCGTGTCAGTACGAGCCCGCACGTCACCTGCCCCCCCCGCCCGGCGAGCGGGACCGGCGGCACCACGTGCCTACCTATGTCGGTAAGTGTATCGTGTCAGTACGAGCCCGCGCGTCACCTGCCCCCCCCGCCCGGCGAGCGGGACCGGCGGCACCACGTGCCTACCTATGTCGGTAAGTGTATCGTGTCAGTACGAGCCCGCGCGTCACCTGCCCCCCCCGCCCGGCGAGCGGGACCGGCGGCACCACGTGCCTACCTATGTCGGTAAGTGTATCGTGTCAGTACGAGCCCGCGCGTCACCTGCCCCCCCCGCCCGGCGAGCGGGACCGGCGGCACCACGTGCCTACCTATGTCGGTAAGTGTATCGTGTCAGTACGAGCCCGCGCGTCACCTGCCCCCCCCGCCCGGCGAGCGGGACCGGCGGCACCACGTGCCTACCTATGTCGGTAAGTGTATCGTGTCAGTACGAGCCCGCGCGTCACCTGCCCCCCCCGCCCGGCGAGCGGGACCGGCGGCACCACGTGCCTACCTATGTCGGTAAGTGTATCGTGTCAGTACGAGCCCGCGCGTCACCTGCCCCCCCCGCCCGGCGAGCGGGACCGGCGGCACCACGTGCCTACCTATGTCGGTAAGTGTATCGTGTCAGTACGAGCCCGCGCGTCACCTGCCCCCCCCGCCCGGCGAGCGGGACCGGCGGCACCACGTGCCTACCTATGTCGGTAAGTGTATCGTGTCAGTACGAGCCCGCGCGTCACCTGCCCCCCCCGCCCGGCGAGCGGGACCGGCGGCACCACGTGCCTACCTATGTCGGTAAGTGTATCGTGTCAGTACGAGCCCGCGCGTCACCTGCCCCCCCCGCCCGGCGAGCGGGACCGGCGGCACCACGTGCCTGCCTATGTCGGTAAGTGGCATCGTGCTAGTTAAATTTCAATCCGCATACAGTAATCATTGTCACGGAAGTAAGTGTAGTGCGAAATTCTATTTCATATCCGTGCTTTTGTTTTCTGTTTATCATTTGCGTTTTCCTATCATTATGTTGTAAACCATTGGCTTCTTACTATATCGTTTTAAAATATGATTGTAACACTTGACTAAGTTCATTCGGTAACTTGGAGTCTTATTCACAATAATCCTGTATTTATTTTCACCACCACAATCTAAACAAATAAATAAAATTGAAGTGTCTGGTTGTAATTTAGCTTTTTACTGAATGCATATGAAAATATACTTATACGGTACTTATAACAAAAAATAACTTTTTTTTAAGTTTTTGTCTGTTTATTCCGGCTAATCTCTAAAACGGTCGGACCAATTTTGACGGGCAGAGAGTTAGATAAAAGGCAGATATCTAATGTTATAAGGAGTAAATTAGGTTACTTTTATTTTAGAAACTGAACCTTAACTCATTTTCCGTACAAAAAACCCTTGAAATTGTTGACAAAATCAGATTGAAATAGGGAAGTCATATTTTATAATAATTATATTACGCGGACGAAGGTCGCGGGCAACAGTTTACTACTGTTCAATATTTAAATTAATTTGATTGAAAACCGACCTTAGTGCTTAGTAGACAAGGACGGTAATGCGTGGTCTCTATTCTCCTATTTACCAAATAAACTTAAATTGGCTTAAGAATATTTTAGCGCGTGGCGACAATTGGGACTAACTTAGAAGCAACGCCTTGTGTCAATAATATTAGAGCGGTTAGAGACCCTCGTAGCACTGTAGCTAGCCCGTCCCTTATGATTTGCGCTTACATCCGGTTCCCGCCCCCGCACGTAGAGTCGCGCTCGGTGTCGGCGGCCAGCGACGACACGTGTCCGCTGCGCGCGTCGCCGGCCGAGCTGTGCCGCCGCTGTGAGCGCTGGGACGCCGCAGACTATATGCCCAAACGTGAGACAACCACTTTTTTTTGTTTTGTTCCGCTTCTTGTTCGTAGTAGATGGCGGTTGATCGATTGTGAACTATTAAGATAGATAAACGGTAAATACGATCTGGCGTGTTATTCAAGTTGTGTTGGATAAAATAATACCCCCTCAAAAATAGGGGTCGATCGGATATGTGTTTTCGCGGATCCTCCCTAAGGCTGAGGGGGACGGGAATTGAGTTTCTTAACTTTTGAACTTAGAGAGGATTTTCGGGAAAAGTGGAGGGAATCTGCTGCAATAGCCGAATTAGCTGTGTAAATGTATAAACCGCCTGTGAAATGAACTGTGCTTGTCAACGGTCATCCGCAATCTGCTGGTACCTAAACACCCTATCATTTTATGTTCATAAATTCATAATACGAAATGATGAAAGTGATCGCTCTTTTTGTTAAATATTTGTGCCTTTGAATGAGATTCTTCCTAAATATAATGTATGTACATAACATGAGTACTGTCTGGGCAGCGATGACGGGCATGGGCGTGGGCGTGGGAGTGGGCGGCGTGGGCTGCGCCAGCACGTGCGAGCGGCGAGCGCACGCGCGCATGCCGCACCCCGACCAGGTACGAGTACGTACTCCGGCTTGTATTATTTATTGATGACCTATGTTCGAGATTGTCCTCCTATCTGTTCCCCAATGTATAACGTGGTCGGCACAGCATGTCTTCTTCTATATATTCCTTATCATTCTTCCGAAGAAAGGGCGTCGCTTCATCTCCAAAACGACCCCCTTTCTAGATATATCAATTTCACGCAGTTCATACATTATCTTGATCGTTCGCTGTGTCCGCAGCCGCCCCACGTTTCAGCTCGTATAGCAAGTATCGGAAGAGCCGTGGGAATGTCCATATATCGTATTCACCTATTCTTAGAGCTACCCACCCACACCACATTCATACTCAAAAATTCCTCATGTTCCTCGTCCCTTGTGTAAATAAAGTTGAAATGGATTTAAAAACAAATTAGATGAATTCAACGGGTTATTTTGGACCATTACCCATCAACTCATTGACAGTCTTTACCCATCCACTTTGAGTACATGTTCTCGTTGTTGTGCCCCCCTGGTACATGCGACTCACCGTGCCGTGCCCCCCCCCCCAGAGTACGCCGCTGCTGGCGGGCGTGGCGCCGCTGGGCTCCCCGCAGTCGTCGCTGGCGTCGCTCGCGCCGCTGCACCCGCCGCCCGCTCCTTGTACGTAACTCTTCATATTACATACATCTATCTATACTACAATCTTCTAACAACATTTAAGCTACGCACGAGAGAGAGAATCACTGCTGAAGTCATTGTTGAAGTACGACAACTGAGAGGTTGAGGTCCCGCCATAAGATTTAAATTAGTGCTTCAGGAATTGTCGGTCTTTCAGAACGGTGTCACCGTCACCTTCTAGCGTTCCATCATCTACATACCATCTGTTACATTTTTAATTTAGTTGTTGTTTTATGGGATGAGCAGCCTACAGCAGCACTACAGAAAGTACTACAGCGCCATCTATGACATAAATGAAGAACTAACGTCAACATTTTGAATCGTGTAGTTAAAGTTATCCGTGACATAAAACTATAATAGAATAACCCTACGACAATTGTCGGGCAATAGCCCACCAGACAACACCCGGCCTGGATGGAGGATTCTCCCTTTTCTATGGGGGTTGAAGAACTTAACACCCTGTTCTTCACACCCCCAAACTCCAAACTGTTGACTCCGAAATGAAATGAACATCAGCGCAGTCTTCGAGCAAAGTGACGTCATCATCATCAAGATTACTTTCTCATGGTTTCTCGTATGTTTTGGACCTTATGGGTTCGAAATAAAGGCGTTGTCGAAATCAAACTGTTACTACAGTCCTCTCATCCCATCTACCTACCTCTCCAGACGTTACATGTTCTGTCCCGCAGGTGGGTCGGGCTCGTGTCCACTGGGCGCGGCTTGCGGTGCGGCGGGCCCCATGGGCTCCGCGCTGGGCCCCGGTGTGGGCCCGGCGGGGGGCCCAGTGGTGGGCCCGGGTGGCGACATCTACGCGTCGGCCGCGCGGGAGCGAGGGCACTATGTGGCGTATGAGCCGCTGGGGCACTACACACAGTGAGTCATTACTTCAAGACCATTCAACTGATTTACTTTCTCCACAGGACCAATATTGAAACTGTGAACACCATAGGATCATACTTATGGTCCAAATATGTTCATCCGAGATCCACCTAAACCACACTCCCCTGCTATTCCATCAGGGTGACCTACGTAAGGAGACTGGAGCTACATCGTCCAACTTTGATCCGTCTACTTTATTGTACGAGAGCAGTCCCAGAAGTACCCGACCTGACTAAGAAAACAGAAAAAAACTAAGTTTTTTTTTTTATTTATGCACATTTTCAAAAACTCGGCTTTATAGCCCTAATGTTTAGTCTCACTCGACTGAAACATCTTCATTACTCCATTTTGTTATACATATTTTGAACAATTGCGGCAGCTGTTTTGGGCACAGCTTTTTTTCCTGTTAAAATTTTTGGTCAAGATACGATATACAACACTTTCTGAAATACCACCTTTATCTGCTAGTTCGAGCACGGGTACTTGTAGGACCGTGTAGGTATGTATTCGTGTGGCACCGTACTGCGCCATTTCATGTCTACGTAACGCCTTTAGCCGCGACTCGCTGAGCTCAGAGGCGCTGGCGGGGGCGGCGGGGGCGGCGGGGCTGGCGGGGGCAGTGGGGCTGGCGGGGGCGGCGGGGCTGGCGGGGGCGGCGGGCGGCTCGCTGCAGCGCCGCGGGGCGCCGGGTGCGCTGCACAGCTTCGCGCTCAGCGACAACGCGAGCGATCACTCGACGCCCACACATTCACACTCTAGAGGTATGTACACTATGTACAGGTACATACCGTTCACAGACAGACAAATACTATTTTATCGAAACGGCCTAGTTTCTTCCCAACTTTATTGTGGTCAGCTTCCAGTCTTACCGAATGTAACTAATTACCATTATTTCACATGAAGCGATTACCTATACAGCGTGTACCAGAAAGGTGTGCTCATATATCAGGGTGTGATTCAGACCATCAAACTGAACAACTTTCTCCAAGGGACCAACATCGAAATGGAAAAAAAAAACTAGCTGTATGATCTCCAGAACTCAATGAGTATATATAATGAATGCGAATGTGCATGTTAGTGCCATAACCGAACTTGTCGTTGTTGAAGTTCTAACACTACGTACGTAAAAAATAGCAACTCTAAAGGACAGTGAAAAGTCTTTATTTAATTATACCTACTCTATAGGTAACAATACCATTTTATAATGAGTGTTCACAGCAAATAAGAAACACACGTTGCTTGTTTCTGTGATTGGCTGAAACAACGCGTCTTCCGATTCCTAGCAAACGGCATCAAAAATCACTTACGTGGTGTTAAAATTTCACCGACGTTATATAATGTTATAAACACTTTGTGTACAATATTTATTCCCCTTCCGTTGTAGCTAGTGTGAGAGAGACGTCGCCTTACAAGAAGAGCGCGAGCTCGTCGCCCGGACACATACCCAACAGGTTGCAGCTAGGTGAGTACTTGAGTCCTACTGTATTAACTATTATATTTAGACACAGAAGCTGAAACGAGGCACGCGGCAGCTGAACGAAAATAAGTTCAGCTGTTTTAAAATACTTCCCAACTTACTTTTCAATACCAAGAAAAGAATTAATTCAGTAAATTTAAAAAACAGTTATACAGTTAAAATCCGTCAAAATTCCATGAATGAATTTGTTAAACAAAATTATTATTTTTTCAATATCATGTTTCAGCCGAATATGTGGACGACATAAAACGTCGTCGTGTGATCTAAACCAGACTTTTGTATAAAACCGAATAAAGCGTAAATTATGCAAATGAAAAGTGCGACTCACATAATTACGCTCGTTTGGTCTCACGGCTCACCGTTAAGCAGAAAATTGTTTCCACTTTCGTTATCTTGTTCCCAGGCGGCGTGGTGTCCCACTGCGCGGAGGAGCTGGAGCCCCTCACTCCCTCCCGCAGCACGGAGCGGCTGCACCGCGAGATGCAGAACCTGGAGGGGCTGATGAAGGACTTATCCGCTATCACGCAGCAGCAGTTCCACTGCTGACGTGAGTGCACCTGTCTACCGGGGTCAGATCCCGACTATATGCAGGTGCCCGACTATATGGGACCTGGGGCTTGTACCTGCAAGTTTTAAAGACTAGAGAACCTTGCCGGTGAGGCCTCGCATTCTACCACACGAATCTTAGAATCCCAATCCTTGCCAATGAGGAGTAGCCATTTGCACGACGGTTCTAAGGACCTGGGAACTTGCCCTGAACGGCCTTCGGGTATTAAGGAGTGGAATCTTTGGTGATGTCAGTGTTAAGGACTTGTGAACGGCGTGGTGTGCCTAAGTGACTTGCCGACCGGCTGCATCGCTGGGCTTGAGGATCTGAGTGAGAGTTGGTACCCTAAGCCTAGCACCGAACGATACATTGTTACAGAGCAACGTATGACTGATGCAACAATGTGACGCATAAACTTACAGTCAGGGAAACAAATTATTTAGTCTTAAATTATCTTTATGTTCAAAATCACAACCAATTCTTTAATAATCGTATGACATTTCATACGATTATTAAAGAATTGCTTGGTTATTACTGTGTCCAATTTACGTGTCGTGTTAGTCTAATTTCCTTGACTGTCCGCTAAAGCTCCTGACTCGACTAAACGTTATAGTGGTTTGTGAGAGCCCGACTGTACTTAATATTGAGTATTTCAACAAAGTCTTTAATATTTAAATTTATGGTGGAAACAAAGACGTATTTTGAGTAAAAAAATATTGAACATGAACAATGCTGTTAATTAAATAAACAATTGTGGCGAAAATGAATTGATTGGACGTAAGCAAAGTTTATAATAATAAGAAGTGATAAAGAAAATAAATGTTGTGTTTTATGTTCATGGCTGGCGTCTGAGGGTCTGAGGTTGGGTGTGGTGATGGAGTCACTTGGTAATGTGACGAACATAATGTTTTGCATGAAAAGAAATGAAGTGGATATGTACTAACATGACAAATGTGAGCTCGTTTTCACTACATAAAGGAAGACCTACATGTATTTCTAGTTTCACCATTGGAGATTATACTTTCTGCACTGAGTGGAGCGTTCACATTCAGGAATTATCAAAAAATTTTGTGAAAAATAAACCTTAGATTTCTTGTTACTTTGCGTTTTATAAACTTTATGAAATGATATAAAGAGTACTTATAACGAGAGAATGTGTTATAGACACGTCATGTGACATTGTAGCAGCTTTATTACTTTAGATGATTTTTATTTTTGTAGGTTTTGAACAAATATACTTTATTTAAAGAATTATACATTATTCATTTAGTAAATTTTTGTATTTAAGAAAAGTTTACTGCGTCCCCGTGCCATGCTAATTTTAGTCCAAAATAAGCTTATCTTTTAAGCTTAAAACTAATGATTTTAACACGAATTTGTCAGCACTGCCTTTTCTGGTAACTTTGTAGATTTTTCTGACATAATAAACCAACTAATATGGATTATGACATATTCAATATCATTAAATGTAGGGTTTGAACTATCAAAGTCAATTTCAAAAAAACATTCTATATGATTTATCAATATTTTATTATTTTATTTGTCATAAAAATCTATATAACTTTATAATTACATTGTGATCTTATGTATTAGTTATATTATGTACATAAACTTAGCTTTAGTTTAGCGAATACCTACCTTTTTCGTTAAGTATGGACTTCTGTAATTATTTTGACTGACGTTTATTGCTAAAGGTTGTCGTTCACTGCAGCGTAACATCACTATTTGTTGGTCCGTTAAATAGACTAACATAGCGAGTGAAAATAAAGAGACAATAACTATAAAATTAGTTCTGCGTAGATGGCGCTAAACGTTTATTACTATCATTCAGCTGCCATGGAGTTCCTTGTCGAAAACATTGCCGCGAGATGGCGCTAGGAGTTTAGTCTTGTCGCCAATTGGTCGCCTATATTCAAAATGACATTGACAAGAGAAATATATTCAGTTCTCTCTCGTGGTATAGCTTCCTGCAAACAGCCCCGTTGGGTCAACGGGGCTGTTTGCAAGAAGCTGGGTACGTATCAAGACATAGGGTAAATTACATCTAACTGAAATGGGAAATAAAACAATGAAATAATTGCAGTTGTGTGTAATACAAGGTGTTTTATAGAAATTGGCACAGTGAGTCGCGCGTCAATAGCAACACGAACAACAAAAACCGCCTTGACTGAAATATAATACTTATTATATATAAGTGATGCTAAAGACGTTACGATGCGAGGGACGTACGCCTTACTGTAGGGCAGTCGGGGCATTCCGACTATATTTTAAAGGATAAACTCCGCTACGATGGGGTTGTTACTCTGCATTCAAGTGACCAACATTATCCCCGTGACAAGAGATTTGATTGACTTGTCTCGTTGATTCAGGAACAATCTCAATCAAACCACTTGTCACTGAATCTCGCTCAAGACAACTATACTCCTTAAGACTCGGCCTACTGCGCTCAAACACTTACTTTCTACGAGTAACTAGCTATACTTGAATTCAGCATCTTTGCTCTTCAACATTCCACTTTAGTTCTAGGCGTTAAACTAAATTTTTGCGTGACCATTTTGTAAATTCTGATTTCAATGGAACTTTAATTCTGTTTTTGTTTAAAAATTGAGTTTGTATGTCCAAAACCTGTTAGTAATCTCAGATTCTGAATTCAAATGTAGTAACATTGCCATCCGACTTTGAGCTTTACCTTTATGGGGCAAAGTTGATTACGTGTAATATTTTTTTTTACAAAAGAGAAATGTGCACTCTCTCTTGTATAGTTTAGATTCTGAATTCAAGTACAGCGACTACTAACGTAGCCTAAGACCGCCGAAGGTATGTAATGTATGACGTACTACTATGTAATAGGCTCGCTGTATATGTTATGTAAAGAGCTAGTCAGTAACGTATGTGTAAGTATTGTAAGTAGATAGGAGCCGCGGCGGGAGGTGACGTCATCAATGTGTTACTGCCACAAGAAGGTAACGGTTGGCGAGCTGACACTACCGAGTTTGTCAATATCACAGTGTACTTTATTCCCCTTACAGTATGTTTGTTTTTTGCTTACTGCTGTCAAGGTAAAATATCAGCGAAAGGACTAGTAAATCAGTAATTTCATCAGTTTGTGTCATTGATAACAATGTTATGAGTAGGTACACTGTCGTGCTCTTCGGAGTTTCGTTAAAGTGCTAGTACTATCCGACTTATTTGTGAAATATCGGAAATATAAATTGTATATACGACATGAACCTTCGACCTTATGGTGTAGCCTTAGCATAATAAGTAATTTTCGGCGATGAAAAATATTTTTATTTAACCCATTCACTGCCCAGTACTTCGCGAAAACTTCGTGAATTTCGTTCGCGTGCCCACAACCCGTATCCGAGTCGACGTTATAATGAACTATAGGTGACTTGTATTCATGCCCAGAACCCGACTAGCGAGTCCATAGCTACAGATACGGATTGTGCGAACGAACAAATTATTATTCGACTCATATGCTGGGCACTGAATGGGTTAATCGACGAAAATGAGCAAATCTGAATATTGTGCTTCGTCAATTAAGAAACAGTTAAAATGTTTTAACAATGACCATTATCTACATCGGTGACGTCATCATCTCGTCCAAAAATCTTGTAAAACAAAATGTTTTTTCACAATTTCCTCGTCATATAGAATAACTTTATACCCCTTTACTAAGCTCTTGCGTACTTTAAGTAAATTATTGTAAAAATCTTTTGATACTACTGTAAGTATTTGTAAAAAGTTTGTCATATTTCCTACACGACACATCTTTTGATAATATTGGGCTGTTGTCACACCGGCGTGACATGTGACAGTGACAGCTGTCAGTTTAGTCACGTCGCGTCAGTGTGTCGACAGCTTAGCACTCACGTTTGTTCAGCATCGTCAACTTGATGTACATACATGTGACATCAGAGCAATAGAAAATATTGTGTTATACTTTTGTGAACTATAGTTAACCGAACATTTTCACGTAATTAATATTTAAAAGCTATTTGGTTATTGATTTAATAGTGAGGAAAAAACAACATTACATCGACCGTCTAACCCCCAAAGGGTACCACATAACTGTCGTGGACATAGCTGCGCTACATTGGGTTATTTTGACTGGGTTTATCTTATTTTTTAGATAACTTTTTAATACTTAGTAGTAAATGTATATTTGGAAAATGATCTGATAGGGTCTTTAAACATAGATTTTTCTATTGATCCGATGTCACAGCAAGAAATTTTGTAAAAATAATTGTAATTTTGCTCGTATCGTGGCGTAACCCTGCATTTTCTTATAATTATATACCTGTTATAGATAGCTCTGTACCGATTGTAAGTATATACATAATACATATTATAAATTCCCATAGGGCCCTGCTTCGAGTGTCATAAGTCCTGTATTGTGGGATTTTGAACTCTTTGGCTAATCAGAGTGGGTGCATATTTATAGTTTTGAACAAACGCCAGCACATCACGCTACTACAATCTGTCAAATTTCGACAGTATATTTTTAACTTTATCTCTGAAGCTTTAGGTTCAAGGTTGGTTGGGAAAATCTGACAGTTTTGGGTAGGTTGACCTGCTGCCGTCTGTAGTCTGTACAATCAAAGGCAAAAATAGTTCAGTGACGGTCTGCCACTAGTCACCCTTGTGCCCTAAGTGATAAGGTTGACAAGTGGTTGACCGGCACTGAACTCAGTACTACATACTCCGCTGGAGTAAAACAAAAAATTAACCGTGAATACTCATTAAAAAAAACCTGCATCCCGTTGTCTATGAGCGCGCAGAACTTCCTCAGTATTCATATTATAATGTACTTCCGACCAATGAACACTCCCACCTATATCAAGATATATGCACCAAACATTGGGATCATCTGCCTTTTTCCAACTATGTTGGTCTCGGCTTCCAGTCTGACCGGATGGAGCTAAATACCAGTATTTTACATGGAGCGACTGCCTAATTGAGCTCCAAAACCAGTAACTGGGTAAGAAATAGGTGACACTTTTTGTCCAACACCAGCCTATTACGAAATGTATGTTAAATGTTGGTTCCAAGATTTTATTTGTATGTATAGTGCTATCATTATCATTTAAGTGAAACTAGTTAGACTGATTTTTTATTTTTTTAAGATATATTCGTTGTGTGTGGGCATTGTTAACGATAGTTTACTTGGTTCAGTTATAATGCTCAATCTTACTAACGTTATGGGAGGCTGAGCCGAGTCAGCTATCTTTAACAATAAGTTGTTCCGACTGTGTCAACTCATCGCTTTTGTCATTAACGAATTAATGTTAAACCACACCTTCTGTACTTGTATTATACATAATGGTACTGGTACAGAAGATTCACTCCGCATTAAATAACGTCTTTAACTACGACACAATAAAATGCAATTCAGGCCGCACAGCGGTAATTACCTACAGTTATAATCACCTACTAGTTGCCTCTCTTTCTATCGCGTAACTTGTATACCGTCTGACTACGTTAGGGTGCCTGCTACCAACAAGCTACACAGCTTCATATCTAAACTGCGGAGTGCGCCTGGTTAAGCCCAAAAACATGTTACTATAACAATGTGCACAACTTTGTACCCTATGAGTATGGGATTTGGAACAATCCCCGCGAGTTTCGTCAGCTTAGTTCCCACCTGCAAGAGACTGGACTTTATTCAATTCTAAATTTTTGTAAAAATCTTCATGTATGTACTATGAATTACACGAAAGTGGACACAATGAGTTCCAGGACCCGCTCGTTATAATATATCATTTCGAGATAAAGCTGTAGTTTTTCCAAAACTCGCGGCGCTATATATGTTTATAATGAACGGGTACTGTAACATGTAGTACGTAGATGTGTGTTTATATACTTATGTATATTATGTAATGATGTAAGACTCAACTGATGAATGTACTTGACTATCGTTATGTACCTATCGAGTGCGACTATTCTGTAAAATTACTATTATATACTTGTATTATTTATTGAGCGCAGTCGTTTTATTTGAACCCCACAAGTGCCCTCCCTGCACTGCTAGACAAATGCAGCTTTTAAACACAACGCAACACTATCGATCCTCACTATCAAAGAGTATAGTAATATACATATATGGAACTCACTATTGCGACACACGTTAAACTTATAACACCGAGCTAGCATTGGGATTTATTGGCGCGTAACCAAAATACCATTAAATTCAAGTGTTTTGTGGTGACGGTCCCGACTCAACATCTCGACACTAGTATGACGGAGGAACTTGGCCGCAGCGTGGCGGTACCGTCGTTGTCGCGCAGGCTACACGACGCACAGTGGAACGAATGTATGGGAGCGGTTGGACGTAGACATGTCCGAAAAAAAAGAGTAAAATTATGCCAAACTAATGATGCCATCTTATTCGATTACTTAATGCCTTCATAACTTGTGGTGATGAATTTCTTCATAACTCCCATATTTCGGGAGTAATTTGAGAAAATGTGAAATTTTACTATGAAAATGAGTGTATCGAGCTCTCTCCCTCCTGATTCCGGGCTTGTTTCAAGTAGCGGTCTCTAATATCATAATGCTAATACTAAGAGCTATATTTAATACTAAGACACATAGTGCGCCAAATGTGCACTTTCTGGGATAAAGAGTGATGTTTATTTTATAACACAATTTTTTTATTTTTTGTTTATTTTGTTGATTAAAACCGTTTTTCTAAAGGTTTACCTTATTACAATAACATTTCTGAGCAGCCAATTAGAGAAGATATAAGCTAATTAGGATATATAATTAGGGACTTAAGGTTTACATATAAAACTGATGCACTAATGATTACTGATAAGAACATTGCTATTATTTAATTACTAAATGGCTCTTAATACACTAATTTAGCATGCATCATTTACTAATTATCACAATAACTAATTACCTTGCAATATTTAACAAAGGATACCTGGGATACCTGGATTTTATATAAATAGGTCACTATTAGTAACTTTAAAATCAGTGTTGATTTACACCTCGTTGTATCCAAGCTAATCTCGCAATGTATTTTCCAAATTTTAATACAAATCTTGATATTCACGTTGCTTTATGCGCGCGCGCACATAAAGATTTACGCGACTTTAACTATTTGTTCAGTGTTTTAAAAGATAACAGTTGTGTTCAGTTATGTGAAAGTGCTGAAACAAGTTTAAAAGACTGGTGTCGTCGATTTTGCTACCGCATTTATGCAAAATGGACACAGTCTGGAAGAAGCACAGATAAGTTTCGGAAGAAACATGAGATTTGGCTACAGGCTGCAATTCAATGGCCGGAATTACAGAATGAAAATATGGAACCTTCTACAGAAAATATAAGTGACGTCATCGAGCCCATAATTTCTCCTGCTAAATCTGATGCTTCAACTTGTACACATCCTAGTCCTCGTAAATCTTTTGAGGACCTTAGTAACCGGCAAAAAAGAAGACGCACTGAAGATAGTCTTTCATGCAGCAGTAGCAGCGCTGAAATTATGTTTTCGGCCGAAAGGGCGCTTCAAAAGGCAGGACAAAGCGATACAGCTTATGTTATGAAATACTTGACGGAGAATCCAGAAGAGGCCTCAAAAATCAAAGCCTTCATTGAAGGTAAATCAATTCAGGTACGGGAAATATCCCCTTTGAAGGCATTGGCTCTTTATGTATCGATGAACTTATCGAAATGGCGCTATAACACTCTTCGGGATTTCAACACTCAAGAAGGAGCTCTTCAATACCCGAGTTACTACATGTTGGTTAAAGAAAAAATTAAGTGCTATCCGGCCAAAGAAGATCTCAGAGCTCTGCAAAAATCAAATTACAAGCCTTGATGGATTTAACCTCAAGAAGACTTATTAGGTCGTTAGAAACCCCTGTTGATCCCAATCAACAGCTCGTATTGACCAGCAAATGGGGTTTTGACGGATCATCTAGCCAAAGCATTTATCATCAAAGGACGAGTGAAGATGAGCAAATCGATCTTGCTAGTAATTTTATGATTAGTCTTGTACCACTGCGGCTCGTCTCAAAAGGTGTAACAATTTGGGAAAACGAGCGACCATCTTCCACTTCATTTTGCCGGCCAATATTGTTTAAGTTTATAAAGGAAACCAAAGAAAATGTGCAGAGAGAGATGGCTGAAATCGAAGCAGAGATTGAAGCCTTAACTCCATCCACCATCACTGATGGAATTAGTGTCAAACACCAACTGCTGTTGACAATGATTGATGGTAAATTCATTCCATTATATCCGATACAGCAGCTTCAGTGTGTGACATATGCAAGGCTTGTCCTAAAGAAATGAATAATTTAGAGTTAATCAAAGATAAACACGCAAACGAGGACATGTATAAATATAGCTTAAGCACCCTTCACGCTTGGATTCGCTCAATGGAATGCTTATTACACATTTCCTACAAATTAGACATAAAATCATGGCAAGTAAGGGGTGATATAGCAAAAAGGCAAGTTGATGACAGGAAGAAAAGAGTTCAAGAGGCTGTAAGAAGAGAAACGGGCTTACTTCTCGATGTTGTGAAACAAGGCAGTGGATCCACCAACAATGGCAACTCGGCAAGGAGATTTTTTGAAAACTACACTAAATCTGCTGAACTGACCGGAATAGATGCTATGCTTTTAAGAAAAATCTGTGTGATCTTGCAGTGTATTTCATCAGGAGAGAAGATCAACGTAACTAAATTCCGAGAGTTCTGCTTTGATACTGCTAAGCTTTACGTGGAGTTATACCCATGGTATTATATGCCTTCTTCACTTCATAAAATTTTAATGCATGGGCCAGACATAGTTCAGAACATGTCAATTGTGCCCATTGGTTTTCTCGAAGAGGCATCTGAGGCTAGAAATAAAGATTTTAGAAAATATAGAGAGGGGCATTCTCGAAAGCATAGCAGTATCTCATGCAATGAAGATATTATGCACAATCTTTTACTGTCTTCTGATCCACTTGTTACAAGTATCCGTCCAAAAGGAAATAAGTTTGTAAAAAAATCTTCTTTTAAGGAATTTTATGAGCTTACGGATTCTGAGAAAAGTGATATCGAATTTGTTAACATAAATGATTTAGCGGACATCGATTCTGAATTTGAATTAATTGATGATGATGATGATGACGAAGATAATTAAATGATGTTATTGTTTTAAAATGTGTAACTTAGTAAATTAGAGCTTACATCTTAATTATTTATTGTACTTTTAATGAAACTAGGTAATTTATTATCAACTTACTTAAAAGTCATACTCTCATCAGTTCTTGTGAATATTTTTGTTAATATATATTTCTGTATATATATAATATATTTATAGACCTCTTAATAAGTCTGTCTGCGGTTTAAAGTAAATACAAATGGGGAAAAAACGTTTTTTTTTTAAATTTTCATTTCCTTTTATCCCAGAAAGTGCACATTTGGCGCACTATGTGTCTTAGTATTAAATATAGCTCTTAGTAATAGCATTACGATATTAGAGACCGGTACTTGAAACAAGCCCGGAATCAGGAGGGAGAGAGCTCGATACACTCATTTTCATAGTAAAATTTCACATTTTCTCAAATTACTCCCGAAATATGGGAGTTATGAAGAAATTCATCACCACAATTTATGAAGGCATTAAGTAATCGAATAAGATGGCATCATTAGTTTGTCATAATTTTACTCTTATTTATCGGACATGTCTACGTCCAACCGCTCCCATACATTCGTTCCACTGTGCGACGCCTCGACTCCGCGCAATACGTCGCCGACCCAGCTTAGTTAATAATTTTTGTAAATGTTTTGAATATGTATTAGTTTATTATCGTACTAATAAGATTATTTTATCTATGGGCCTTCGTTCAAAATCAAAAATCATTTATTTGCGTAAATAAGGTACAGTTGCCTGAAAATAGAGTGATATATAAATAAATAACTTACCCTTCCATGTTGTTTTTTTTTTCAATACTTATAATTTTCACTGTCATTCAAGCCACAATTATCATTTTAGCACTTTGGTTAAACGTTCATACACAGTATGATGGCTTTCTAAGGTACTGAGACGGAACGCATGAGCGATGATTTGAGGGTTCGATCCCCATGACGCTTATTTTAGGTACTAGTTGCATACCACGGCTTCGCCCGTGTGTAAGGCGGAAGTTATCCCACGGAAACTCATCATCATCTGCCTAGCCTTTCCTCAACTATGTGGGGGTCGGCTTCTAGTATAACCGGATGCAGCTGAATACCAGTATTTTACATGGAGCGACTGCCTATCTGACCTTCACAACCTAGTTAGTACTGGGTAATACAATACCCCCCGAAAGATTGGCTGTCAGACTCGGGCTACAGCTGTAACGACTGTCAAAGATCTACAAGTAACACCACCGAGACCAACCGCTTAACGCGTTTTCCGAGGCACGGAGGAAACTTGGTATGTAATGGGTGGTCACCGATCCACGGAACAACCTAGGCAAGCGCGGCTTAACCTAAAGATCGACCCGAGCGGCTGGCATTATTAGCTCAGAGCGGATTTATCCCACGGAAAGTATTACCCGCATAAAAAGCCCATATCTCCTAAACCAGGACATGTTCTTCAATTTGTGAAAATTTTATTCTAGAAATTTTCATAAGAAATAATAATTACAAGATAGACAGCTGCTATCATTTTTTTAACTAATTGTTGTATTAATTTTGTTTTAATAATAATAAGAGGTTGTTGTTCTTCTCGTCTGTCTAACGGAGAGTACTTGCATAGACACAACCTTGTAGCCAGGATTATCCATCAGCAACTTGCTCTAAATACAGCCTTGTGGAACCGGAAGTGCCGTACTATAGGTATGTGCCCGATCCAGTTCTCGATAATGGCAATATCACATTGTACTGGGATCAATCCATCATTACACTGACAGGACTATTGTAGCTCTGATGGTGGATCGATCAGAGCGGCGCGCAATGATTGTTGACATTACGGTCCCGCATGACGAGAACCTCGTGAAAGCCGAGAAAGATAAACAAATCAAGTATCTTGACTTAGCTCGCGAGGTTGTCAACATGTGGGATGTGGACTCAGCAATCATTGTGCCGGTAGTCGTATCAGCCCATGGCTTAATTGCCAAGAGCCTCGACCAACACCTGAGGAGGCTCTCGTTAGGCAGCTGGATCAAGGGCTTGATTCAGAAAGCGGTACTCCTGGACACGGCTCGTATTGTTAGGAGGTTCCTCTCTCTGCAGGCCCTGGACCCTGTTCCCGATACCGGTGGGCTTTTTTACGTTTTTTATATTGAAATATTTAAAAATGTAACAAATATGTATAAAAATGAATAAAGGGAATAATAATAATTTATTTTGCATCAGACACAACGATCCAAAATTTAGTTAGTAAGCACACTTAAAAATAATGTTAGTAGGAAATAATAATAATATTTGTACGTCGTCGACGAAGAGATCTCAGAACTTTAGATTTACTACTTTTACACCAATGTTTAGCAAATAAATAAAAAATTGGCCATTACGGAGCGCCCGGCAGATGTGTAACATCTAATGTTAATATTAGAATTCCTAATTAAGTATTAAAAAACCAATAACGAAATATGGAGTGAAATAAAGAATAAATAAGTATTACATTTAAGTATTTTATTTTATCGATATCTATCGATCAAATATTAAATGTTTACCGAAATCCGACACATTTTGTCCAACGACATAGAGTAGTTGTAGAATTTAAAAATCCGTAATGTAAACCAATACGTGCCGTGCCACACTACCTATGCATGCTAAACCGCGGCACAATGTATGTTCACTCGTGTCCTGAGATTATGTAAAATGTTGCCGACATGCGACACATGTTGTCTTTGTGCAGTAAGTGGTTATTTGTCGCCAGTCGCGCCCACTAATCGTGTTTCATATTCTCCGAGACGTCTCTGCATGTAATACCTCTCGGTAAGAACCACAAACAGTTTGAAAAGCTAAAATAAGTTATTATAAAGTTTAAGTTAATTTTTATTTTAAAATGTAACATGTTGGACAGTATTATTTTAAATGCAGTTAGAATTACACACAAAGAATAAAATAATATGGGCAACTGAGCTAGATTGAGCTTATACTTCAGGGCCACAGTTCTGTTCCCAGGGTTATGAGCGGTTTTAAGAGGGAACAGGGGCTGCGATTTCATACAAATGTTGACTAAATCGATGTTTCGTATTCCCCTTTTTCCTTCCTGAATAATGCCTCGTGAGCAATCATGTTTTTCATAAAATAAAGGTCTTCTGTAGACACCTCCCTGTCATTTCCTTTTTTTCAGCAACTAATAAGTGTGTCGGTATGCATGTACTATTTAAGTAAATAAAACATGGGCCTCCAAAATTGACAAAAAATGGCTCATTTTTACGACCGTGATAAGCGGACTACCAGACAAATTCGAAAAGTTTTTAACATAAAAGAAATTGATAGGGACCTAGACATTGACACTTCCTTAAAATTTTAATATAAAAATAATTGAATCGGGTCAATTTTCGACGAGAAAAAAAGGGGAATTCGAAACATCAACCGCGTCAAAATTTTTGAGAAATAATGGGTCTGAACTGCAGCTGTCCCTATCGCACTCACCGGGGGCAGGCTTGACGCAGCGCGACAGCAATAGTTTCTTCAAATACCTATTTTTCAAATTCCTCGCAAACCCTGTCCCCGCTTAACAATCATCGGTCATTTCAATTAATGGCATATACCTACAGAAATAATAAGAATCAATTTCCAAAAAGTTGGTTTGAGTGTGAGGTGATTGTGAGTGTTGTTTTTGTGGGTGTGGGTGTGTGTGTAGTGTTTGTATGAACGGGTGTTAAGTTTTGGTTCATAAATATTTTTATTTTATTTCTTCTTAAACTTTTACATGAAATTAAGAAGATCCTCAGTAGTTTGGTAATCGCATGCAAGCAGAACATATAGTTTGGAATTACATTCTTGTTTGTTTAGTGTGACACGTAGATGTTGAGTGTGTGGAGTTGTCTGTGGAGAGAGTTGTTTGTGTGGAAACAGAAATGTATCGTCATCAAAAAGATCCTAGAGAGGTTATCAGAACTAAATGTCATAGAAAAACGAAATAATTGTATTATTTTGTTCGCGTTGTCTCAAATCACGTGTAAATATTATGTTCACGCTAATCTCCGAAACTACCCAAATTAATTTACCTATTGAAATTTTGGGAACATGTATGGTTGATTCCAGTAGGAAGATAGGGAAGTTTTGGACCCGATGGGTGTGGCGCCATAAACTCCACATTTAAGTGGTGTCATACTTACAAAAAGTACAAATTTTAATTATCATTAAAAAGCCTTTCATGGGGAGTCGGGCTTGCTCTGCGCAACCTTTCAATATCTCAGTAACTAGAAGGTTCCCAGGTGACGAGAAAAACACAGATCTTTCGGTTTCGTTAAACGGTGTTTTTACACCCTTTATTTACCTATACGCGTGAAAAACATAACCTTGTATTGGCTATCGCTCAGTCGGGTAAAATGACAACCCTGAAATAGACGGTCTTTTATTTTATTTTTGAGAAAGACCTCCCGCTTGACTTTACTTTGAGTACGAAACCTTAAAAACAGCGCGGCAGAAATAGACCACCGCCCATTATTCTTGAAATCAGGTTACCAGTTCCATGGCACTTGGCACTAAAAGGAAGGTCGCCGTGTGCCCTTGAACACGATTATTTCTATATTCCTGGAGCGCATCCTACAAGCTTTCTTCAGTTTCTATTCATTACATTTTCCTACGCTGAAGCCTTACGAGGCTAAAGGTAGGTTCTAATTAAAGTATTTCCAGTGATTTCATTAAAGGATATCTTTTAGTACCGACCGGCGACCTTAGAAGTGACATTTTAAAGGTCAGTGTGGTTTATGGAGAGTACTTTTAAAGGGTGTACATATCATAATTCCGCCTGTAGGCATACATGTCGCCGAAGGCCACTGGGCAGGTGCGTGCATTGCAAATAGACACTGCCTACTTGCCTACCTTATCTTACTCAATTTAATAAGTATGATGGATGATGAAACTGCGCTGTGGACCGAATTAGCCAGTATTGTGAGCCCTGGCACTACCAGAAGACGTCGCGGCAGACCTCGTTAGAAGATTACTGGACAAGTCGATACATCCAATGGCCAATGTTCCACATTCGACCCTGGATCAATCGTAGCTATGTAAGTCCAAAAGTGATCAGCATATTCGCGAAGTGTGTCTTCAACTTAAATTAGTAGTTGTATGTTCAAGTGTCGTCTAACAATGTTGCTGGAGTGCCACTCTAGTGTCCACGGAGCGGGACACTCGAGAGACGACCGAGCGTGACTGCCGCTGACGGCTGGCCGCTGACGACACGCTAATTACATGGTAGATACTGTTGGTAATCAGAACCGGGAGGGATATACACTGACCTTATTGGCGAGGGCCTTCAGCAAGGTCAGATTAGTACACCTAATCGTAACCGGCGTGTATGACTGGGCATGTGACAGCGATCAGCAATGATGAAGATGATAAATAATTAATTAAAATAACTTGAAAGCGATGGCCATTTGTTTCAAGGTGCGATCAAACCGACGAAACAGTTTGAAAGATAATGAGTATTGATGATTTTCATGAATTTAATTCTGTAAGTACACACGTGTTACTGGCGCGACTCATTTTTCATCAACATACAACCTGACACTGACCTGCAAATTGCAAGAAACCTAAGAACATTTGAATTTCGCGGGCTACCCGTACGCTTCCACCTTAAGACTAACACAAGCCGTTTTAAGATTTTGGAAATTGTATCCTTTAACTATTAGAGGATAAATTTTCGTCATAATTATATAAGGTCCCATTAAAATAGATGGACAAATCTTAACACAGCATTCAGTACGTCTAACCAAAGATATCCCAGCAAAAAAATTACTCTGATTTAAGTGATTTTATTTTAACATAAAATAATATATTTTTAGTGTATTTTCGTTTACTGGTTTGATTCTCTTGTAAGTATCTAATGCGTTTTTCTTAGTTTATTTTTTACCGGTTTCCCGAAGGTGAACAATTTACTCCCTGTATTCTAATATATACGCCATCGTTCTGTCCCACGGGGGGTTAACACAAGCCTATTGTCACGAAGTAGATGTTTCGGACAATTAGCTGTGTTAATTAGTATTTACTGTCTAGGTTATTTATTAGTATTTATCGTCTAGTTAGGCTAGACGACAACTGATCGTGGGGGTCCTGAGCTCATTCACCAGATGGTGTATAGTGTTAGTGGTTTTTTTTTTAAATTAAAATTCAACAAAAACAAGGACCAAGACTGAATTAATGTCTTTTTGATGAGAACAGAGAGGGCCGGCCTTATCAGTCATCTCTACCTATAAGACATCTGCCTCGTGTTTTATATCTGACCTTTTGATTATGGAGACATATCTCCATATAAAAGGTCCCATTAAAATAGATGGACAAATTTTAACACAGTGTTCTGTACGTCTAACCAAAGATATCCAAGCAAAAAAAACACTGATCAAAGTGATTTTATTTTGACCTAAAATAATAAATTACTGGCATTTTTAGTGTATTTTCGTTAGCTGTTTTTTTTCTTGTAAGTATCTAATGCGTTTTTCTTAGTTTATTTTTTACCATTGTCCTTATTTTGGTGGTCTGAATGATTTCTAAAAGTTTGTCCATCTATTTAATGGGACATAAATATGTGGAACTGTTGTATTAAATGTCAGTGCCTTATTTGTCAGCGGGTAAATTTAAGATGTTTATAAAGTAGACTACAATAATCTAGAAGATCGAGAATTTAAATTATACTTTTCCACATCGAAATTCATTCAGCATAATAATTAATATTAATCCTACGCGATCCAAATAAACCTACAACACAAAATTATAATACTTTCTACTCGCAGATGTAAATTATTCAATAATAACAGAAAGTTTTTCATTCCGTTCGCTCCGGCCCACCGCCCACACCACACGCGTTTCTAATATTTAGGTATGTAAAATAAATATAGCGGATGAAAAAATAGAACCGACTTTTAGAATACCTCTATCGGAAAAGTAGAACTAGATAGAATATTTTTCACATTTTGGAAGCCGTATTTTTACATCTGTATAAATAAATGGTCTGTCTCTTACCCAGTAACTGGGTCGCGGAGGTCAGATAGGTCGATAGATAGGCAGTTGCTGCATGTGATATACTGATATTCAGCTGCATCCGGTAAGACTGGAACCCGTCACCAACATAGTGGAATAGGCAGGCAGAGGATGATGAGACATGGCCTACACAGACCATATCTCATCATCCTCTGCCTGCCAGTCTGCGTCTGCGTGTACAGTTCATTATTTGCAATGTCAACTATGAGCATCGTTACAGTGTACCGAACGCTGAATGTTTTTATAAAATTTCCTTTGCCGATAGCTAGTTTCCGTTGAAAGTGGCCGCCATGATCAAAATCGGTCTGGATGTTTTTTTTTTTATTTCTACCACGTGAGGGGTCCTTTTACACCCTGTATAGACAGCAGTGCAGTGGCGCACAATAACGATATTGCGCATAAGTCTGTCGAGCTCACGTAGTGCACGCGTACGTTTCTTTCTTTCTTTTTTTACTGCTGGGCCACAGACCTCTTCTGTATCAGAGCAAGTGTTCCGTAATGAGCACGCGACCCCAGGGCTGGTTAAACCGGTCGTCTTGAAAAACTCAACGAATACATAACCTCCATTGCACCTCTTTTGAAGTCGGGTAAAATAGACACAAACTTCTTGAAGGGGTGAAAGGACGTACCCTTATATTGTTAAAAGTTTTAATTCTTTGTGAGAGGGATCGTCAAGTTTCAATATTATTTTGGGATATTTTTGGTCATTACTGTCTCATGCTTGGTGTCACAGGGTGAGTTCTCGTGTTCGATCCCCGGGTAGGAGATATAATTTTATATTTTCAACTAGATTTTTTTTTAATTTATCAAACCATCCTTTATACATACATACTCTTTTCAATTTCTGTCACTACCGAAGCGATTTATAAAGTTATCACATCATTACTTAGGCTGCCCGCTCACGTCCGATAATCGGTGACCGTTTTTTTGTAGGAGAAAAACAGAACACACTGATAGCAATAGTGCAACGCACACGTCCTACAAAAAGTAGGTCAGAAATAAAATCGGCGCATACAAAATCGGTCCTAAGAATCGGAGGAAAAATCGGCCCGATTACATGTCCTACAAAAAGTCTGACGTGGGCGAGCAGCCTTAATCTATCATTCAGATAAACAAACAAAATAATATGATGGAAATGCTGCTCGTCGAGCTATATGACAGAGGTTTAAAAGTAGATGTAGATACGGTCAAGTGGACATTGTTACCTGTAAGCTCGTTTAATATACTAGCCAACTTCGTATCAACAAACAGGAATGGGCTGAAAATATACATATTTTGTATTAGCTGCAACTTCGTCTGCGTCACTAACCCTCTGTGGGTTAGGCTCCTCGCAAACAGCCACCGACCACAGCTACCGGAACTCGCCACTGGTAGCGTGTCGCGAGTCGCGAGTGGTCGCCACTCGCTACACGTGTGCGGCGATTCCATACAAAACGTTTTAAAAATCGTGTAAACAGCTTGTCGCCAGCTAACGGTAGCTGTAGAAAGTGGCCCGTTTGCGCAGATCTTTAGAGAGAATGTGAGTCAACCTCAAAAGCTGACAGACATGCTATCGCGGACTTCTTTTTGGAACTTACTTTTTAAGAGGAACTATTCCTATTGTTCCTGAAATAAGCGCGTTAAACCAACCAAACAAACTAACTCTTCAGCTTTAAAATATTAGTATAGGTTCAAGTAGGTAACAATTTAATTTCTCGGTAATATTTGCATTAATCGCTAAGATATCCTCCTTATGTTTTTCCAAATATGTTCTTCCTTCGACAGCCTTCCGTCTCCATCGTCAGACCTCCGATGAAAGTCATAATCCAGGGAGGTTTAAAATTCTCATCAAGGTGCAGGAAATGAGCAGAGACTTTTAAATTTTATATGGGACCAAGTTTAAGATACGCTTTCTACTAAAAAAAAACCTGCATGACGGACTTCTCTACAAAAAGTAATATATTTAAGTACACGCGTCGAATTGAGAACCTCTTATATTTGTTTCGTTGATTAAAAAACTAAACTCTTCTCAACTAACACGGGCAAGGATCATTCTTTCACGAAAAATCTTAACACCGCGATTCAGAAAATGAAGTGAAATGAACAACGCCATCTATCTAGCACGAAGTTATACTGCTAAAATATAGTCAAAAAAGCGATCGAACACATTTTATTGGCTATTTAGATTTCCAAAGCAGCGTCATGTAGATATACTAATCCCATCAAAAACGTAAATGTGAAATGAGAGCCAAGTTCAATATTATGATATATGCCTTGGTTGTTGACTTCAACGACAAAAAAAGTGAGATCTAAGTGGGTGCCAAATTCAATGGTTAGTCCTGAAATTGATTTATAACAACATCAAATATTTTATAACTACTTAAAATATTATTTCTTCTTATAATTTTTTTTTTTTTTTTACGGATGGTAAATCATCAAATGACTTCTCCCGCTCTGGGCAGAGCGGAAGCGAGTGTCAGACTTGTACTGACTAAAACCCATCCATGTTCCTTCCTTGCCCTTTGTGTTCCAGGGCCGCGGTATCTCTTTCGAACAGCCCGCAGCCCAATTTCTTCTTATAACTTAGGATAATATATTGAAGTCTAAGGTCTGACTTGGCTAGTTCTCATATACGAATTATTATTAAGCACCTACTAAAACAGTCATGGAAGAGGCCTATGTTCGATGGCTAGTTTCTCCCAGCAAGCTAAATTTTCGGAAGTATAAAATAAGAAATTACAGCTTTAGAACTTGCGAAGGCTTTAATATAATTCGTATATAAAAACTAGCCAAGTCAGACCTTAGACTTCGGATAACGGAGTTTCTACGGCCACCTTCCAGCTCCACCATCAGACCCTGGATACCATCTAAAGACAAACTACCCGTCAAGACGAATCAAACGAGTCCAAACTCGATGCGGTTACGTCGTTTTATCACGGAGATCCTATGGCCACCTTCCAGCTTCACCATCAAACCCTGGATACCATCTAAAGACAAACTACTCATTAAGACGAATCAAACGAGCCCAAACTCGACGCGGTTACGTCGGTTTATCACTTAGATCATATGGCCACCTTAAAGCTGCATCATCAGACCCTGAATACCATCTAAAGACAAACTACTCATTTAGACGAATCAAACGAGCCCAAACTCGATGCGGTTACGTCGTTTTATCACGGAGATCCTATGGCCACCTTCCAGCTTCACCATCAAACCCTGGTTATCATTTAGAGACAAAGTACTTGTCAAGTCGAATCATACGAGTCCAAACTCGATGGGGTTGCGTCGTTTCATTACAGAGTTCCTATGGCCACCTTCCAGCTCCATTATCAGACCCTGGATACTACCTAGAGACAAAGTACTCGTCAAGACGGATCATACGAGCCCAAAATCGATGGGGTTATGTCGTATCATATTGGATCGAGTTCCTAAGGAAACCTTCCAGCTCCATCATCAGGATCAGCTCAATGTCATCAATATATTGTACTATCACGCGATATACATAATCGTGCAAAATTTCAATTCAATCGGAAATCAGGAAGTTTGTCAAATTTAGCATGCAAGACTTCACGCGACGTCGCGTGATGTAGCAATTAACGTGAAAAAGGAACCAAATTACTGAACAGATATTGATGAAATTTCGATGGGACCAAGTTCCGTTTTGAAGAAAGTCGGTTAACTTGGCTTGACACGCTACCGCGTGTCTAGATCTAGAGTAGATACCTTTTGCTATCATAACTTTTTAGTCGGTTAACTTTTTAAAGCCGGTCAGTCGATTTAAAAGTTATTCTTTGTGAGCATATTTTCATTCGTTTGTACAGTTTTGTATCAATAGACGGCGCTGCATGTATCTTACATGTTGATGATAAGACGTTCTTCTTGAACACTTTAAATTCATATATCTTTTGATAGAATTAACCGATTGCGATGAAACAAAAATTAAATAATTCATCAACTTATGTTATTACGTTTGCGTACAACAACAGTTGTCTGCATTACTTTCGTAAATTTTACGTGATGCATGATCATCGAAACAGACAAACAGAAAAAAATCCAAAAATGCTGGAAATGAGTTCCGTTGGTTATCCTTTAACACCTTAGTATTTTTTTTCCGATATATATTCAATGTACAAAAACGATTTTTCTACAGATTTATAATATGTATAGATTAGGTACACCCAGTAGAATGGAAGGTCATCCATCCAAGGGCCGACTTGTGGCAATTGCTTGGCTGTTTCTTATTCACACGCGGTAAAAAAAAGAAAATCGATGTTCTTGTTATGAGTCTGATATTTTATCTTTATCAAATTATCGCAGCCTCGCACCATATGGCCGAAAATTATGTTTGTTCATGTTGTTTGATTCAATGTAACGTTGTAACGATAGAAACACGTGCCTACACGTATGTACACGCGTTATTAAACATATAATAATATGTTCAAGAGTGTTTGTTTTATCCATCGTATCAGAGCTGTGATTTTATTTTATCAAAAATATTTTTTTTCTAATAAATTGTATGCGCGATCGTCAATATTTACGGAATAACTGACGAAAGGAGATCGGCTTTTTGGGGCTCTTCTAATTTCAGAAACGTTCATCAATGAAAGTATGTACATTATATGAAGCAATTACGGGGTTTTCTTTTCATGTAATATCTTTTATACTAAGCTGCACAAAGTAAAAAAGAAGAAACAATTATTTTACTAAATCCGAACAGTAAACGAATCATTCGCAATATCAGTGATGTAAGCAATGCACAATGGAGTTACCATATTCAACAGAATATGGAATTTATATTTCTATAATAATACAGGATTTTTCTGATAGTAATAGTGAGTATCAAGAGCCGTTTGCTTCGTATATTACAAGAGAAGCCGTTTGCATTGCTGCGTTAGCTTATCTGTTTTGTCCCGTCAAACCTAAGCGATGTTGGACTCCTCCTATTCTTGAAAACATTCGATTCGCAACATTTTTAATGTTACTAAATAATCATGTTATTAAATAAATTATTGATTAGTGACTGCTGTTATTAAAAACGTAAAGTACGTACGTAACGTTTTTTGGAGAGTTTCCCAAATGACAACGTTAAAAAGCTATGGCGTCTATCAACACAGAAGATGTCATACTTAATTGTCATAAATATTTTCTATTCTCTGTCTTGATCAATAAAAAACTAGATGTGTGGTTTTATTGTGAATAGTTGTGCATATTATCTGTTTACCAGTCTTAATCGTTTCGTGGTGAAGTATACAACACGACAAATATACAGTCAAAGTGTGCATTTGACGATTTGCAATCCGAAAAAAAAATATGGTGTAAAGATATATTATGATAGAGGCTAAACAGTTGCTGCTAGTATGTCTGAGGAGCATCGTATGGTGAATATGATAGGGGCGCTTTCAAATTAGACAGTTATGTTGGACTGCCGCCGCACGGTTCTTACGGTCGTGAGTAGTATCGCGAATCGTTTTATTTGAAGAGGTACGCAGCTGCAGTCCGATCCAATTTACGAAGAAACACGATGCGTTCACCGCACTAGCGAACAACGACAGAGGCACGTACTTACGTATATGCATTGTAGCCGTCCCGCCAATGGACGTGCGTCGTACTGCTCCCGCACGATCTAGCGTCGAGTCCTTTTGTAGCTGCAGCAGTCCGCCACCAACCGTCTAAATTGATAGCGCCCGAATACCGATGATGATGGCATGCCCGCGCCGCCAGCCGCTCAGTTAATTGAAGAAGTTCTTTTAAGATTATAATGTTATGCTACTTAAAATAATTTTTTTATTCCACTTCGTAATTAATGTTTCATTTTTGCTATTCCATCACCGTACCTACTCAGGTACTCCACACACCCTCATATTTCGTTTTACAGAATGTATCAGAAAGGTGTACTTATTTAAGAGTGTGGTACAAACTATCACCCTGAACCGCTTCCTCCATGGGACCAACATCGTAATCTAGAAAAAATAATGAGCTGTCCCACACATTTGGGTTGAGTTGGAATTAACATTTTGTATGCCTTCAGGGAACACTAGTGTGAAATTATTATTAATTATTAATGCATATTGATATAACACTGTAGTTCGATACCACGGAATAAAATAATGTAAAATACAATAAAATAATGTAAATGTGAGCGCCTCGCTGCGACCCCGCTAATGAAATGCCACAGAGTATTAGTATTGACGAGTGGTGCGCAGTTCAACAAGTATTGAAGAAATTAACGAAGTTTCTGGTTGTTACAGGAAAGATACGATAATTATGAATATCTCAAAAAAAATGGTCAAGTAGTAGTCGGACTTACGTCTATTGCGTGCTTTACCTGCGTCAGGTGGAAGGTGAGAGTGCTGTGGCGCCTCTCTAGCCACTCCTAAAAGAGGGGGCTTATCGCCACTATTGTGGCGTGCCCTGCACGGGGTTGCGATAGTCGCTTTCTCCATGTCGCCATTAGATCGCGCCGGAGGTCTGTCGCTGAGCGGCGGTTTGCCGCAGCAGCGGAGTTTCCCACCGGCGTAGTGCCTCCGCGCGCCCCTCGTGCAGGCGCGCGAGGACTATCGCCTCCAGACCCCATAGCGGCAGTCCGGCAAAGAGGATTTGTGGATGTACATAATATTTTGTTTCTTTGTTAGTAGTTTTTTTAGTTTTCTTATAATCTAAGTTAGTATATTCTTTGGGGTATGGGGTCCTAGTCCCAGTCACAACTTCACAAGGCATAATAACTGTGAAAGTGTAGTTGCGTACGGAGTCATACCTCTGTCGTACATCACTGATCAGATCCGACACTAGCCCTCGGTGGCACCTGCGACTGAGTAGGAACACATCACTCATTGTAACACATCGGTTAAAAGAATCCACTTGACGTCACGAAGTCGCACCAGTACCTAATCTTATTAACACTTAATTTATCACCTGAATTATGTTGACAGTTAAGTCCGATGTTATAGAGGGCACAGTCCAGATGCTAGTCGGGCTGCTACTGACTCCCGATAACTTTTAGTACTTTGTCTGAAGATCGCCACCACGATCACACCTAGATGTACTTATGGGTAACTAGACCGATACGGCAATCAAAGCACAAACTCTTTGTTTGCCGTATCGGTCGGTCTGTTACAAAAAATATTAGGTTTCTTACTTTATATCTGTAAGTAGAAGCGAAATTAAATATTGAGTATTTATGCAATTCATCAAACAGCTTGTCCAAACACGGCGTGTATTGTGTCCGCTGTCCATTTGCCTCCGACTCGTCTGTCAACATCTACTGCTCCTGGGGGAGGGAGAGGTAGGGCGGCAGGGGGGCATTGGGGCCGGGGGGCAGGGGGGAGCGTCAATACCAGAGGATAATAATAATTGTTTTAACGCACAATGCTAGGCTCGGGGCGTTTGTCCGCCGGCCGCGCGTCACACCGAACTAGATTTACTACTCACCTTGTGCAGATTGATGGTCTTTTAGATTCTCTAGCTTTGCTTGATAAATGTATGCAATATCACTTGATGGCTTGAACATTTTAGTGCATTATTCACACTAGGTAACATAACCTGGCCTTAACACCTGAAGGTGTGGGTACTTACACATGTACTTACATAAATTTACTACACTCATATGCCATCAGTTACTTTATAACCCAAATAAATGGGCATATTCCATATGAGACTGGGCGGTTCATGAAAAAGTCCATATGGAATGGCCCAAACATACTGTTCGACCTTCGACCTGAGTCCGAAGCTTGAATCCTTGGTTTTGCAGTCGCACTTGCGTCCACTACACCAATAAAAAATTATTTGCCATTTCATCGCAATCGAATGACGCGTCGGTGTGAGCGTGTCGATCTGTCAGTACTTCACGAGTCAGAACAGTGTTTCTTTGTATATTATTTGCTCAGACGTTCTGTTTGTCCACAACTTGACGACTTGCCCCCAGACGAGGATCTCAACATAAGAATTAATAGGTTACCTCTGCACAAGTTGTAGTCGCAGCGCTATTTCTGAACGAGCTCGTTCGAGAATATTTAACTGCCAGTTAATGTTCCGCCGCGCCGCCACGAAACGTTCACGGGTACGGGAGTCAATGTCGGTGTCATAACAAGTACAAGAACTAGGCGTGCGATGGCAACACATTCTCAAAACTGTGAAAACAGCTTAGTCAGTTGTTAGTGCCGATGGTCTAGTGGGAGCACGCAAGCGACTGTCGAGTATACATTATTAATAGTTCCTAAATTACCCCAGGCTCAAAATCTTATTAAATCTTAGGCACAACTCTGCCTAACCCTTCGGGGATTACAGATGAGGTACTGCTGTATTGGTCGCGAGCTATTGGTGTATTGGTGTTAAGGTCGGTTTTACTCGGTTTTTCCTCTAAGAATCTCTCCTCAGTAGCAGCCACGGAGTCTGAATTTGCACCCGGTTGATGGCAACAGGCTCGCACCCTACTACTTGAGACACACATAACTGGTGAAACGTGGGAGTATCATTAGGTACGTCCCTGTCTAACCCTTAGGGGATGACAGGTGTCATGCTAGGTTATGGTGGTTTGGGGACTGACTCTCCACTTGTCGAGCAATCACTGAGTTTTCAATAAGAAGCAGCAAAATGCCACTTCAGTTACATCGGTAAGTAATAACCTTTCATTGCACAAACTCTCTGAAATGAAATACTCGTACATGGAGACATACTTAAGAGGGCAAACTTTAAAACCTAGACTTTAATTCAAAATCATAATTCATAGTCCTTTCAATATGACCTCCTTATTTCCGTTCCTTCATTCAATGAATCGTTCAATCGTTCTCTTTTCCGATTTCTTCATTTAAAGGAGCAAGCCAGACGAGAACAACCAGAAATAATATGTCTGATGGACTCACTCGGTCACACGTCAACCGTCCCGTCCTTCATAATATATTTCCGGTAGTTGTTCGTCAACATAACTTCGTCCATAATCGCACAGACAAACCTTCAGTTTCCCCAAAGAGGTTGCCGAAACGTAGCCAGGCCACGGACGCTAGAAAGTCTACTCCGGGCCCATGAAGAAGCCGGTAGAAGCGCCCGTGAAGCTCCTGGCCTGGTCATACAGGTTCCTTACGGTTATCGGTAGTAAGCACTTCAGGCTTGCCCCAGTTCTCTTTAGCCATGGACAGCGAAGAGTTTGTTTGTTTGGTTGAACGCGATAATCTCGGGAACTACAGGTTCGAATTGAAAAATTATTTTATCGAGAAAGGCTATAGGCTATATATTATTACGCTAACATTAGGGAGGTGAGCAGTATTGCATTATGTCCATTTTTCTTAACTGTTTGATAACTGACAACTGTCATGACCATCATTAGAATAGAACGGCTACTTTAGACGTTTTGTCACCAAAATAAGTAGCCTAATGGTGCAACGGTCTCCATGTAAATCGCGTGTCGCAAGTTCAAGCCTCGGTCAGTATTCACTTCTTTTTTTTTAATGCTGTAAAATTTCCAAAAATAATAACCATGTTTCGCAAGTTGGAACCCCAACTGGTTTTCACTTTTTGTAACTAGCTAATTGCTTGGCAGAACACATATATTATGTAAATATAATATGTATTTGAACTGGCTCCTGGGTGTTGTGATCACAAACGCGACTCTTGTGCATGAGGTTGTGGTTTCGATTCCTAGATTGGGAAAAAAGTTGATGACAATAGGCTCGCCCCTATTACATGGGATTTAACTCTTAAGGAGTGGATACATACATACGATATGTTGATCGAACTTTTGCACAGGCTATTGGTTATAAGCTCTTATATGTGCAACACTTTTTCGCTTCCAAAAACCGAACGCGCGCACATCCGCTTATATGACTCCAGCGTGTTCGCTCGAACCAGTAGGTTCACACAGTCGTAATACGGATTCCGAGTAAGACACATTGCTAACACGAGCTCATCAGCGTCAACCAAATGCTCTAACCTGAAACCATCATCATTCACCATTCTCCTGCTCTTATCTCTACTTATTTGGGGCCGGCGCAGCATGTCTTCTTTCATACTCCTCTGTTAATTACTCTTCATCTCATCAGACACCTGGAAACCGCTCCTTTATGATGGGTGTAAAAATATCTTTAACAGAGCCGAAAGGCACTGGTTTTCCCGTCATTGACCATACCTACACCTATTATGAGTCGGTAATCGAACCCAGACCTCATGCTCAGCAGTCATGGTTGCGACCACTAGACCAACGGACCAGTTGTTTGAGACAAAGTAATTGTAAAGATCGTGGATGTTCAAGTGAAGTGAACCACCAGAGAGAAGTACTAGGAGGGCAGAAATAAAAGAAGTTCATTGTGAGCGTAGGTTTATATTGACAGATCGTACTCGAGTAGACAGCGACCTTACATAGCGTACACCTGGCTAGAACATTATATTAGTTTAATACTAAATACATTCACTGCGGCGCCTTGCACACACTATGTATACATACATGGTTTATCTCCTGCATATATAAACAAATTTGATACAATTTTTTTACGGATTTTTGGTTATATTCTTAAAAATGTACAACAGGCTTTGTTTGTTACGGAGAATCACTGACTCCTAAGACACAGGCACATACATCTAGTTTAGGAGTCAGAGATTTAACATTATTGTGACCTAGTTACAAGCCTAATTTGCTCTTAGTCTTTGGATCATGTATTGTGATGGCTTTTGGTGAAATAAAGAATTTATTATTAAACAAAGTATGTTCACAATAAAATCTACAACTAAAAGTCTCGATGAACCTAGATATTCTATAATATTAATTCCCGGTACATTAAAACTTCACTGAGTTTCAAATTGGCACATACATAAAATAGACCGCGTTGTATTACGGTTGCGAGTGACTTTCAACCATAGGGTGATTAAACTATTACGGAATTCACTAATAACGCTAAAAACCAATCCCAATCCAATCTGATGCTACTTAGGTATAACGTCAATTTATAATGTATGAACATCTAAGTACAGTTTCAGAGTGATATACTCGTACATCACTAACATAACATAAATAAGTGTTTAGAGCGTACTTACATATGGGATGGTTATCTCTAACTCGTTTAGGTTGGACTCACTTCTAGGTCTATTCAAATTCTTCGTAAATAACTAGTACTAGTAAAAAGGTTGAAGCCCAAACTGAAGTTTAAATGTTGTGTTCGAAAGCAGTTGAAATGGCAGGTTTCTACAGTTAGCTTTAATGGTGTGAATTGAATAAGGGAGATTCACATGTTTTGCGTTGTGACATTGTCATGTAATCCTTCACCCAGAGATAATTAGCATTTGTATAGAGAGTCAACTGTTACAGAAGTTCACTCAAACTGCAGGATTAACAAAGTTTAATAAGTTTTGAGGAAATGCTCTTAAAAGGATAAAGATGCAAAACGGTTTTTGTGGCGAGGGAATTCGTGGACAGTAACATGCTATCTCGTCAGAGTTCGTAGGACCAGAGAGAGACAGTTTGTGATACACTCGCACTAGTAGATAGTTAGTTATATTTAACCAGTTATGTTCACCATTCAGACCATTTTTGTAAAGACTTAAATATGTATTGTATACTCTAGCATTAAATATATCGTAAAGTTTTGCATGTCATTTAGTCTGACTATGTATTGGAAACCTCAACTGACGAAGTTTCTGATTAAGAGATTTAAAACGCACTGCAGATATGTTTCCTCATGAGTTTAAGTTTCAATAGCTTACTTTATTTGTTTTGCATGCGTTGTTTGCAGGACATCGCAATGGGAGTGTGCAAGTGTTGTTGAGTATGTGTAAGTGAGTAAATGTGTTTGTAACTAACTTGTGTATGCAAGTCGCAGCGGCAGTGTCAGCGACGCACCCCCAGCCGTAGCGCGTCTCGGACAACAGTTAGCATTACTCGACATACGAACAAATTCTAGTCTTCTCACATTTGATAGTAAGAATCAAACGTGTGGGTGTGCAGACCAATTTTGTGGGTGTATATGTATGTATTTTTTCAACAAGGAATACAACATAGTTATCGTATAACTATGTTGTATTCCTATACCCAAAAATTTCATGATTTGATTGTGAACTCAGATTACTTAAACATAAAATACAATTGCTAGAAGACTAGTTTCTGCATTATGTACTCAGTGTTAAAACTAAATAAGTATGTAAGTACAAATATAACTAGTATGTATACGTACATTCGTGTACAGAATGCGCACTCCGTGGAGCCACGCCCGCACAATACATTTATGAGTGTGGGTGTCTTTGTGTGCGTGTGTGTATGTGTATTATAACGTACCTAATATATATTAAACATGTATAATAGTTATAAGAATGCAAAGTATACGGTCTAAATATAATTGTAATAAACACTGTTTTACATCGGTATTCATAGCCGGCTTTCACATATTTTACTATTACAAACTATGATTTGTGCTTTCAAAACAAATATTTTGGTCGGATTGGTAGTATATGTTGTGCATTATCTCCCTGTCATATCTATCGGAACGTGGGTGTTGTCGACGTGTCGGATCGGTCGTATCGTACGAGTAGTGTCGGGCGCGGCTGTCGGTCACGGTGTCCTGGTCGTCTGGCGGAGGATTATTCCTCCTCTCTGGTCTCTTCTGCACTCCTCCTGGACAAACACACAAAGATGTAGTCACTTTGCAGACACAAAAACACTCTATAAGGGTAGGCTCTATGAAGGTATCCTCTATAAAGGGTTAGGCAGAGGTTAGGGGTCCCACAAAAGGTGGTGAGCTAACAACTAGGCACAACATCCACACTTCGGGCTGTTACGGATAAAGCTGATCATCATCAGTTCCGTAAACAAATGCCCGAAAATTGGACAGCAAAGTGTTACCGACAACTATACTCAGTTACTCAGTAACTGGGTCGTGCAGGACAGAAAGGGTCAGTTCCTCCGTGTAACAAACTGATTATGTGGTTGTCTAAGGTTATACTGGAGGGAGTAACAGGAGTGCATGGCTCACTTGCGGTACGCAGGCGGCTTATGTCGGCAGCGGTACAGCGGGAACACGCCGGTGAACTCGCACAGCAGCGCGCTCTCGCCGCCGCCCCCGCCCAGCGCGTCTAATGCGGCCCACGCGCCCTCCGACCGCTTGCCGTATCGCGTGCTCATGAAGAACCTGCACATAAACACGATGTCAGCATCCTGACGCCATACAGATAGCTGGTGTGAGAGCGTGCTACGAGTGTTGTATGAGTGTGCGATTAGGGTGTCGCGGGGTGTGAGTTTATCAATATTTGGAAGTATATCAAAAAGACAAAATACATCAACACGCCCATGGACGCATGCGCACATATCTCGGTTGATGGGAATAGGCGTACACACCTCACACGAACCCTATGTGTGGGGTGTAGTGTGTGTGTTACCTGTCATTGCGGGGTGCGAGGTGGCGCGCGGGGGGCGAGCTGCGTCCGTAGCGCGTCGCCATCAGGAACGGCATCGGGGACACTATGCATCGTCACACAAGATTAGAAGATACGTTTGTGAGGAAAAGAAAGATTAAAAGACATGTTGATGGAGGGAGTGAAGAAGACCAAAAAAACCGGACAAGTGCGAATTGGGCTCGTGCACTGAGAGTTCCGTATAAACTAGAATTTTATTATAAAACTAAATATTTACGGTTTTCAGATTTTTCCCCTTTACATGTGCTGTTATACATTCTTTTTGCCAAATTTCATGATTCTAGGTCAACGGTAAGTACCCTATAGGTTGTTATTCCCTTGTAAAATATGCGACGTAACGGGCATATCTTTTGATTGCGTTAAGTTACAAGTTCGATTTTTTCACTGCTCTAGCAGACCTGATTTTATATTAATTTCAGTTTCATACCTCTACGCGTTCTTGAAAAAAATGTTATTGACAGACAAGAAAGACAAGAAAGAGATCTTGTAAGGGTTCCGTTTTCCCGACTGAGGTACGGGAACCCTAAAAAGATGGATGGATTGTGTGAGCAATGATACATGAAACCTATAATGAACGTATTCTCTATGGCGGGCTTTATGAACACATGACCGTAACATGTGCGAGTAGTACTCACTCTCAGCGCGCTTGTCGTGCTCGGCTATGACGAGCGCAAGCAGCAGCGCGCACGCGCACACACTCGTTCGCGCGCGCACACACATGGCACAGTGCTGCGACACGCTGGCACACCAAGACACACGGGACTCCTGCGACAGTAGACAGAGAGTTACGTCATCAGATGACACCCACACACATGGCACAGTGCCGCAACACGGTGTTCACGTCGACACACGGGGTACCTATGACAATGGACGCAGAACAAAAAATGTAAAAACCTGGGCTTTCGGACAGTCCCGCAGCGCCCGCAGCCCTCCAGGGCTGCGGGCTGTTCGAAAGAGATACCGCGGCCCTGGAACACAAAGGGCAAGGAAGGAACATGGATGGGTTTTAGTCAGTACAAGTCTGACACTCCCTTCCGTTCTGCCCAGAGCGGGAGAAGTCCGCAGCCCGGGCACGCATCGGCCCTTGCGGCGCCACCCAATTTGCTGGCATCTCTTTGAGGCGCGCGCGGAACACGAACGCGGCGTCGACATGGCCTGTCGTCATAAGACGGACGGACGGCGAGCTAGCCCATTACTCGCCGTCCACAGGTCTGCGCCTACGGTGGCCGGGAGCCACCACGTGGCCCCGACGCCCGGCGCGTCTCCTGCGGCGGCTGGGACGTGAGTTCTCTCCCTCTCATGTTCCGCCATCTCCTTTGCTTCCTTTGGTTTGCGTGACGGCGTCCCATTACGTCTCGGTCCGGACCATGGATTGAACCAGGGTAGCGTTGAAAATGCCGAAAACACAAACGACTTGTTTTTTTTCCGTTTTTTTCGCATGTTACATTGACCATTTCGCATGTTACAGACCATTACCAGATGGAATCCTTTGGAAAAAAATGGGAATTTTTCGAATGTTTCGGTTGATGTCTTGAAAAAAAAAAAAAACAAGTTTTATTGAAATTGAAATATACACCGTGACTTTTTAGTTGTCTGACAACGGTAGCCCACTTCATGTATCCAATGACTTCTATACATTCATAACAAAAAAATGGTATTTAAGAGATATATATATATTTTTTTTAAATAAAATTCTTTCTTATGATGCATAACGTAGTTGAAACATTCTGTTGCGAGCGAAGATCTATCTACTCGACTCGTGCGATGGTGAGGTATGTTCTACTGTTTGATACGTAAACATCACAGGATATTTCATAATTCTAATGTATTATTTATTTTTCTTTGTAGCTATTATCTTAATTAATGGTAAAAAAAACACGCCTAGAGGTATATTATGTCGGATACACTGAGTGGACCACCTTTGTCAGACGACTAAAAAATCACGGTGTATAGTAATTAGTGACCGATACTTAAACACGTGATTGTGCTCACGGTAACAAACCACTTTCTCAAAGAAACATTCTCTTTTTGTAGGGTGGGATACTCAACTTCAAAAGCCAAAACTTCAACAATCAAAATATCAACACCATATAATCAACAGTTTAATTTTTCAATGAATCAGAATAACATTAGCTTAAAACATAAACGGTTCAAAATGAACGAATCTGAATATCACTGATTACAACGTAAATTGTTGATTCCATCAACACTTTGCATTGCATTACACAAATTGCATTATTATTGAGCGGAGCCCTATCGTCGCTACGAGGACACGGCGGTGCTGTGCCTAAACGGAGCAGACCTCCACGGTGTGCTCCACCGTCTCATCCGGGCGATCCTCGCGACTTGGGAACCTTAAGAAGTCAGTGACCAGTACGTAGCAATACTACGGCGTAGCGTCACTACTAGATAGTAGCCCTGCTACGTCGTAGTTTAACAACAACATAGGACTTCTACGACGTAGCGCTTCTACGACGTAGCTCTTCTACGACGTAGCACTTCTACGACGCAGCTCTTCTACGACGTAGCACTCCTACGACGTAGCGCTATGCCAACGTAGCAGGGT
Source organism: Lycophotia porphyrea (assembly GCA_950005105.1). NCBI lineage: Eukaryota > Metazoa > Arthropoda > Insecta > Lepidoptera > Noctuidae > Lycophotia > Lycophotia porphyrea. The sequence goes on along the minus strand of OX465410.1, from coordinate 178,132 downwards.
GCGCCTCATATCATATAAAGTTATTTGGTATATTTTCATTTCAATAACGTTCACAAGATATAATAAACGTGAGTTATACCAACCAACCAACTGTTGACTGATAATTCATTTGTTTCCATAATTGCGTGCAGGTCTTATTTGTTGTTGCTATTTTTTTTTTTTTTTTTTACAATTAATATAAATTACAATGTACCTAATTAATATAATAAAATAGTGCAGGTTAAAATTAAATATTTGCACACCATATGTAATGGTAGAATGTAAAGGGGCCATTATAATTTTAAGATCATACATTGTAAACCTACATTCTGGCAAATAAATGGATTTGATTTGATTTTGATTTGATATAATTTCTTTAGATATAACATTTATATACTCTAAAACTTAAAACTTTCGTATAACTTTATTGGATATAACGTTTATTTAATCGGAACTCATTAGGCATATCGTTTAAAAAACCGACTCCCCGTAATCTTGTGTGCCCTACCCCTAGAGTGTAATAAAAACCCGCGCAGGCGCGGAGGGGCGACGTGGCCCGCGAGTTGAGGAGCAGGTGGTTTGAACGTGATGAGCGTGAAATACATCTGCGACGATAAGCTCGCGTGGGACCGCCGGAGCCCCGCAGCGCCGGAGACGTGACAGAAATACATCTGCGACGATAAGCTCGCGTGGGACCGCCGGAGCCCCGCAGCGCCGGAGACGTGACAGAAATACATCTGCGACGATAAGCTCGCGTGGGACCGCCGGAGCCCCGCAGCGCCGGAGACGTGACAGAAATACATCTGCGACGATAAGCTCGCGTGGGACCGCCGGAGCCCCGCAGCGCCGGAGACGTGACAGAAATACATCTGCGACGATAAGCTCGCGTGGGACCGCCGGAGCCCCGCAGCGCCGGAGACGTGACAGAAATACATCTGCGACGATAAGCTCGCGTGGGACCGCCGGAGCCCCGCAGCGCCGGAGACGTGACAGAAATACATCTGCTACGATAAGCTCGCGTGGGACCGCCGGAGCCCCGCAGCGCCGGAGACGTGACAGAAATACATCTGCGACGATAAGCTCGCGTGGGACCGCCGGAGCCCCGCAGCGCCGGAGACGTGACAGAAATACATCTGCGACGATAAGCTCGCGTGGGACCGCCGGAGCCCCGCAGCGCCGGAGACGTGACAGAAATACATCTGCGACGATAAGCTCGCGTGGGACCGCCGGAGCCCCGCAGCGCCGGAGACGTGACAGAAATACATCTGCGACGATAAGCTCGCGTGGGACCGCCGGAGCCCCGCAGCGCCGGAGACGTGACAGAAATACATCTGCGACGATAAGCTCGCGTGGGACCGCCGGAGCCCCGCAGCGCCGGAGACGTGACAGAAATACATCTGCGACGATAAGCTCGCGTGGGACAAAGTCGATCAAAGTCAAGGTCCCGACCGTTTTCTTTGACTATCGCGGTGGTGTGCACTCGGAATTCTTGTCGGAAGGTCAAACAGTAAATAAATAATATTATTTGAGCGTTATGCGGCGTTTAAGAGAGCAAATTCGACGAAAAAGGCCAGATTTGTGAAAAGAAAATTCTTGGATTTTGCACTACGATAATGACCTTCGCACAAGGCCATCATAGTGAACGATTTTTTGACCAAAAAACTCAACAAATAGCATCGAGCAACCGCTTTATCCGCCAGAGTTGGCTCCAGCCGACTTCTTTCTTTTTCCTAAACTCAAATTCCCACTTCGTGGCACCCGTTTTCATTCGGTAGCAGACATAAAGGAGAATTCGCGGCGAGAACTGAACTCAATTCCGGAAAAAGCGTTAAAAAATGTTTTGATGATTGGATTATTTGTTGGCGTAAGGGCCTCTTTCACCATCTCCAAGTAAAGTGTAGATTAGTTACTCGCCGATTAGCGTTAATTGCCAAGAAAAAGCGCCGAGTATCTTCTGTCAATTTCACCAGCGAAAACGAAGCTTCGAGTAACAATTTGTTGGTTTAGTGGATGAAGTATCAAATCGTACGTTGCATTCGTTCAATGTGACGTCAACAACCCTCGTCAAACAGCATATGGGGTTCTAGGTAGAAGATAAAACAAAGAACACCGTTTTATTTATTGCAGTTGTTTTTTTTGTGTGTTCGTCTGTTGTTGTTTTGTAGCGTGGTATTATGATTAGTTTTAAGTAAAGTAATGAAAATAGATAGAAGGATTTAAAAAAATATCACGCACCTTTTCGTTTTAGGCGATATATTTATTATGTTTTTTGGAGTTTTGCACTGCGATAGACCAAATTTAGAAAAAAAAACAGTTTTATCTAGGTCCATAAAATATTCAACATAGAATTTAAACGTTGCATCGTAGACAGTTCTAATTCATCTAATTCATGATCAATTAAATCCCTTCAAATATTAATATCAAATAAGGGTACGCACGAAATCACAAAGGACCACTTTTAAATATTTAACCGTCAAGTAAACACACTAATCGGCGGAAGTCCTGGCAAGTAAGTTACGGGCCGGTTTATCGTAGGAGTAGTGTTACTCGAACGTCGTAAAATTCGTACATGTAGCTACGTGAGACTTTAACTGGCGAGTAGTCTACTTAACACTTTACTTGAGGATGGTGAAAGAAGCCCTAAGTGTAACGTTTCTGAAGGAACATAGTACTTTGAAGGTGATAAAATAACTTTGGATGAATAACTAACATTTTGTGTATTATTGATCATTTCCCGGTTTTTCATTGACAGAGTAGTACAATGGTTAGTTACCTCTGCCTGTGGAGGGTGTGTTTTTAGTCTGTTAATATCAAAGAAAGAAAGAATAAATGATTTTTATATTTGAATCAGTTTTTTATTATTTTAATGGCTACATAATTGAATAGGAATGAGAATATTTAAATAAATTTTGATAGGAATGGACCGCGCTTGACTGTGTGAAAAAGCAAAACTAGGCTAAAGGCGTATTCTTGGGATAATGTAGAAGGAGCCGGTTACCCGGCCAAGTGCGTGCCGGAACTCGCACAGCGGAGGACAATACGATTATTTGCATTTCATTCGTATTCCTATCATAAAATCTAAATTAATTAATTTAGATTACCAAGACACAGCACCAAGACACAGCACCAAGACACCAAGATCCTTCCGTGTCTTGGAAAGTACGTTAAGGTGTTGGTCCCGGTTGTCATTTTAGATCTTTGACTTGTTTGGGTTGTGGTGGCCAGATAGGCAGTATGTATACACGTATGCAGACAGATGTAAATACTGATATTCAGCTGCATTTGTTTACACTGGGAGCAGATTGCGACGTGGTTGGGAAAAACCTAGGCTGTTGACGAATTTTTTGTTTTAATAGTTCACTGAATTGGTTCAACATTTAACCAGGTTTATATAATGTACAGCCCTTACTTATTTATGTATTCCCACACAGTACATGTGCGCACATACCGGGGGCACTACGTCACACACGAGCCGCTATTGATAATATCATGCTAACTCACGAAACGTGCGATAATTTTACAATTACCTACTACACTAACTATTGTTAACTGTAACTTTCATTAGCGTAAAGTTAGCGTGGGAGGGCGAGGGAGGGGTTGAGGAACTTGAGCGGCCGGAGGGGGCTGTGTTACCACAATATATGAATATTTAAACATTTATGTTTTATCAGTGAGCCGCCTCCCACCTGGAATACGGAATATATTTCACAAACAAAAAGTTTTTGGTTTTCATACAAAATAATGTAATTGGGTAACTCAGTAACTTGTTGTACCTACGGATTGTATAATTTGTATCGAAGGATGGTTTAGTTCTGTATAAATAAGGAAAAAAAATATCTGTTTGGAGTATTGTTAATAAAAGCCTATATTACTAACGTTAGCAATAATCCAACGCCTTGTTGATCTCGAAGTATGGCGCGGCTGAGCCTGGGGACTGAAGTACGAGTAGCAGGCGTGACGGCGGAGCCTGGGGACTGAAGTAGCAGGCGTGACGGCGGAGCCTGGGGACTGAAGTAGCAGGCGGTGACAGCGGAGCCTGGGGACTGAAGTAGCAGGCGTGACGGCTGAGCCTGGGGACTGAAGTAGCACACGTGACGGCTGAGCCTGGGGACTGAAGTAGCAGGCGTGACGGCGGAGCCTGGGGACTGAAGTAGCACACGTGACGGCTGAGCCTGGGGACTGAAGTAGCACACGTGACGGCTGAGCCTGGGGACTGAAGTAGCACACGTGACGGCTGAGCTTGGGGACTGAAGTAGCAGGCGTGACGGCTGAGCCTGGGGACTGAAGTAGCAGACGTGACGGCTGAGCCTGGGGACTGAAGTAGCACACGTGACGGCTGAGCCTGGCACTGAAGTAGCACACGTGACGGCTGAGCCTGGGGACTGAAGTAGCAGGCGTGACGGCTGAGCCTGGGGACTGAAGTAGCAGGCGTGACGGCTGAGCCTGGGGACTGAAGTAGCAGGCGTGACAGCTGAGCCTGGGGACTGAAGTAGCAGGCGTGACGGCTGAGCCTGGCGCAGGTAAGCCTGGGGACTTTGTGTTACTGGGGTGATTGGTTTGTACCAACAGTGGCTTGTTTTCTATTGCGCCGGACTTAAAAGAAGGCTCAATCTGGATGTACTAAACACGCCTCTACGTATCCTTTCGGAGAGTTCAAGCGTGTGCCCTGAAGTCTAAGAATTTCTTATTCGAAAAAAAAATGACTATATTTTAAAATGTTTGGTTCCATGACATGCCCGTTTCCTTACGGCATTTTTTCCGACGATTTGAGATCAGTAGTGACGGAATAATTCCCACAAAGTGAGGTGAGCCTGTGAGGGTTCTATCAGGTACCCGCAGCTCGTCAGGCGTGCTCGTCACGACCTATTCTAGTATATTAACCTACCTTACCTATTCTAGTAATATTCTAGTATATTCTATGGTCTATTTTAGTTATTTTCATAGTATTATGTCTTACGGTATTTTACTATGGGGACGGGCTGCAGACATCGAATCTATATTTATTCTGCAGAAAAGAGCTATCAGAGCCTTATATGATCTACGTAGGCGTGACTCTCTAAGAGAACTGTTTAAGGAAATTAACATCATGACAGTACCTTGTCAATACATCTATGAAAACATCATGTACGTTAGGAAAAATCTGCATTTATTTAGTAAAAGAGGTGACAGGCACCACTATAGTACTAGAAACAGGGACGAACTAGTACAGCCAGGTTTTAGGTTAGCTAAAGTAGACTCATCTTTTATGGGGTACTGTTTAAAATGTTACAATAAAATACCTCCCCACATTCTACAACTAAACGAGACGAAATTTAAATCTTGTATAAAACGCACACTATGTAGACAAGCATATTATAAATTGGGGGATTACATTGATGATAAAAATGCTTGGCTCACTGCTGGTCCTGCTCCACAAGCATAGGGGCAAACTAATTTATTACCATGTGAAGTTATTGTGGAAGCTGCAGAAGATTGTAATAATATCTTTGCATTGTATAAATTCAATCTCTTAGTATTATATAATTTCATAGCACATGTGTGAGTACTATGTACTGTAAAACTACCATTTACATTTAGTTATCTTTCATTGACTTGAATTTGCCCTGGTGGCTGAGAGAATGTCATGCTCACTCAAATGTCTCGCTGATGGTGGCGGGTGTGTCGGGTCATTTAGCTCCCTTCAATATGGTTGAGCTGAATGGGGCTGATCCATGCGTCATGTTCGTGAACGGGCGCTGTCAGTTGGGACTGGTCATCTCTAGGCTGCCATGGTTTATTTTAACTACTTACTTTGTTTTTAAATTGTTGATACAATGTTTTACTCTGGACGCTCTTAACGTGCACGTATTTCTACATCGTTCTCACATATGTTTAATCTCAACATGAATGATGTAACCAAGATTTTGTACAATATTTTGTTTGAAAAGAGTGTCCATGGAGTTTCTTGCCCATTCTTCTCCATAGAGATCTACGCTTTGGAATGGGCAACTACAGTACTTTCACAAGTTATTATGCCTTGTGTCTGTGACTGTAGCTTAGCCTTATTTGTTTTTCTGACATTCAAAAGTGCCTGTAATGGTCTAATTGAAATAAATGCTTTTGAGTTTTGAGTTTTTTTTTGACCGCTGCTTCCCCAACTTCCATTTCATTTTAGCAGTTATTATTTCTTGATTAACCGCTCTGATATGTCACTGCTAAGTCTAATAAGTTTCCTAAGACAGAGAGCGCACTATACCCCTTATATAGCTCCATCTCTCTCTAAGTCGGCGTCTATATCGTAATGTTATTGAGGTCCCTCGGTAATATTGTCGTGTTGAGCGGAAGTGACAATATCCTCCGGCATTTCGATGTTTTTTCACCGGAAGCGTGTTTTTTCTCGTCGCGTCCGCCGACCAGTGTCCGGGACGCGTCCGGCGGCGTACAGCGGAGCTGAGAAGTATTTATAGCAACCTATGAGGTGGGCCGTCTTGTTGTTTGGTTTGTACACTGATGCCCACGTATTGAGGATAGCAACCGATCCGCTTCCACGATACAGAACATTATCATCATCAGCCTATAATGTTCCCACTGCTGGGACACAGGCCTCCTCTCTAAGAGAGGGAATGGGCTATAATCCACCACGCAGGCCCAGTGCGGATTGGTAGATGTCGCATGTCTTCGAATTTTTGGTTGTAGGACATGCCGGTTTCCTCACGATGTTTTCCTTCACCGTTTTTGAGAGCAGTGGTGATGAAATAAACTACACAAAGTAATGCCGCCTGCCTGGGTTCGAACCTACGACTTATTGTTCGTAAGTCGCGGTCGCTACCACTGGGCCACCGCTGCTCTCTCAATACAGAACATTTTTGCCTAATTTTGAAGTCAAAGGTTTCAGATATTTACTCACTGCTTAGAAAATCGACGTATTGTGTGTAATTTGAGTTTGGCGGATCAATTATTATTGTTTGTTTTTACTTTTATCTAAAGTGACCGATTTAAAGTGTAAATGCTTAGTTACAAACTACACTCAAATAACGTGTACAAACACCCTTTCATTCTTCTTCATTGATATCTTTTTTTTTGTTCCAACCCATACCCGCAAAAGTGAGAACCTTCTAGTTACGGAGACGTTGTAGGTCAAAGTCCCAGCTTGCTTACGCGCTTTAACAAGAATACAAATTTTAAATGTTATAAGTTTACTTTAAATACTTCCAAGTGAAATTATGTGAGTGTAGTGTGGGCACACCTCCGACTATTGTGGCCGAGGAGGACATTATGTGAGTGTAGTGTGGGCACACCTCCGACTATTGTGGCCGAGGAGGACATTATTGCTGAGCTTTGGCCCAAGTTTTACAAACGCCAAAACGCGGCATCTATGGGTAACCGGCAATCATTTTCAAAAATGTATTAATTTATTTATTTTTTCCTTCTTAGAAGAAAATAAGTAACGCGTGGTTGCTCCAGTGTCTCTTGTTGCTTAGTTTTGAACAATACAGTTCTTCAATTACAAGTTGAACGCGTCTAAAAAGGTTCATATTTGTGCTATATTAACCGGTGAAGTGTTCCCTCGCGAGGAGACGATCCTGGCTGCAGAATCAGGTCAAGTTAGTTATAAAAAATTATACCAGAATCAAAAGTGTGCAAAATTCCAGATGAATCGGAGGGAAGAACTGGTTTAAAATTAAATTTAAAATTAATTTAAAATTTAATAAAACCTCGTAATTTAAACATCAAAAAAAGATGAAACTTGAGGATTTTTTACGACCGCTCCGTCTGATATGTTGCAGGCACGGATGGCATCTGTAACGAAGGTTCACTTATGTGCCGCTATTTCGCTAGTTAACACCTGAAAGCTAATTAGTAGTGAACACAGCGAGCGCGGGTCGACAGGGACGCGCCGTCACTCACAACACGAGTGATTTGGAGGACATAATTAGTTAGTGGATGCCGTAATACCGTGTCTTGGGATCTCACGTACGAAAATATAATCCTTACCAAGCGCTACTTTCATCACTACTGCTTTCAAAATGATGAACCAAAACATCGTAAGGAGTCCATCATAGAGGAGCCATATTCTAATGTGAATATGTATTGTGTAGAGAACCAACGTGTTCAAAGGCGGATTAAATGTGTACAGCCCTAGGCTAGCACCTCATCAGCGCCCCTCTAGTTGCCATCTTACGAATATTATAAGCGCGAGTGTTTGCGCGGGTGAAGGATGCATTTTTGTTTCTCTTTCACAAAAAAACAACGGATTATGAAGAAATTTGTATGAGCGTAGCTTGTACATTGAATTAACAGAGGATAATTTTAATGCGGGAAGTTACATGTCACGCGAACGAAGCCACTGGCAAATTCTAGTATATTATAAAATTTATAACAATGATAGAATTAGGAATTTTTAAACTTACTAACCAAATATATCTGTACCTCAAAAATAAATATTATAACAGTAAAGTATTGTTAAATTAATACAATAATTAGTATTTTATAACTTTCATTAAACAAAAATTATAAATGATACATAATGATCTGCAATCATCTGTAATAATTAAGTCTAATATTGAATGTAGTATGAGGCTGACTAAAACTTGACATGTTAAACTGATTTTTATTTATTGGCTTATTTAATCTACATCGCTTGACCGGAATAAGTATGTCTACTAATGAATGTTTGATGAGGTTGACAAATAATTGACATGTTAAACCTATTTTTTTATTTTATTTTGTTTCTTATTTTTTGACTTTATTATTAAACGTAAATTGTATGTGTAATTGTATGTGTTATGTGTAATAATTGTGTTATATATATATATATATATATTTTTTATATTTTTAAATGTTTTTTCTATGTCGTTTTATATTTAAATATTTGAAAATGTAAAAAATATGTATATAAATAAATAAAGGAAATAATAACATTGACATACATACATATATAAATATTGTACACCCCATGGGTTTGTTACAGTGGTACATACAAAAACTTTAATTATAAGACCTGCTTTTCCACCTGTAGCTAATAATAAATAAATGAATTACGAAATCTTTTAAGGGGTCATTGTACTCATAATTACGAACAACTTTCACTATGGGACCAAATCTGAAATTTTAATTCTGATGTTTTGGTTGCGGTTCAGATTTGGTCCCACAGTGAAAGTTGTTCCTAATGATGAGTAAAATGACCCCTTAAGAGATTTCGTGTATGAATAGTTAGACCTTATATACATAGATATACATACTCCGACCAATCAATCGAACTTGTCATTATTTTCTGAAATAAAAATAAATAGTTTTTGATAATATTCTTTTAATTTTGTTTTCTTATGTTATTAAAAATCCTCCCAGAGAGTAAGTCGTCGGCGGTTTTATCCCCCACTCTCTGAAAACGAATTTTATCTCACGCTGTTACTACAAACCAGAAATTTCCGGCGGATCCCGACGGCGACTTACTCTTTGGGAGGATTTTTACTAACATAAGAAAGAGCGAGTGAGGAAGATGGACCCCGAGAACCGCAACCCAAGAGCGGTCATTGTTAACTTGCGCAGCACGCATTCGAGGGATGTTATTTTAACTTCCGTAATGAATTTTAATAAAGCAAATCCGTCCGAAAAGCTAAACTCTAATCATCTTGGCTATGGAGGTTCTGCAAAGCCAATATTTGTTTCCGAACACCTCTCGCCTCTAAATAAACAAATACATGCAGCAACACGAAAAGCAGCGCGCGATAAGGGGTACAAATATGTGTGGGTACGAGATGGTAGAATACTCATCAGAAAAGCTGACGGAGAGCAAGCGAAACAGATAAGAAGCCTCGAAGCTGTTACTTTGTTATGAATAAACCAAGAAAACAAAACTGACAAAATACCGTGGATGAAAGTAAAACATTCAACATTTACTATCAAAACTTTAGAGGCATGAAAACCAAATTGGACGATATAAGAACAAATATACTATTATCCAACATTGATAATTAAAAACTATTAAACTAAAATAGATAAACTAACAACAAACTATAAAAGGGCATCGAAAAACTCCTCCTCAACGCTGTCAGATGGTAATGTGCCCAAGAGACTGGCGGCGTTGCCACGTTGTATGGCAACACTTAGCCTCTGGCCAAAGTAAAAGCCAGCCCTTGGGTCACGGGAAGCGTCAACTAGGCGTTTCGAAATTTCCTTAAATAGGCTATGAGCACTCGGACCCCACGGCCCTAGAGTTTCAACCCCAAACGGCTCGAAAATATAGTTACCACACAGGTTTCTATATTTACGCCGCTTGAGGTTCTCTGCAGCCGCAGCGGCAGCACCAGCACAGCACGATGAGCTTGGAAGATAATAAAAAAAAAAAAAAAAAAAAAAAAAAATGCTCAATGAGAGAGCCAAAGTAATGATAAAAGATTGCTATAAAAATTATGTGAAAAACACTGAAAAGGGCATCAAATTTAACCCCAAACTATTTTGGTCCTTTGTCAAGGCAAAGAAATCCAAGTTTGGCGAAATCCCCTCGGTGATGTCTCTGGGTAACAATATTGCAGCTACAGGAGAAGAGGTTTGTGAACTCTTTGCCACCCACTTCTCATCCACTTTCATACGATCGGTGGGTTCAAAAGTATATACCAAGCCCTTTACGTACGATCAGCTTGCGCTATGTAAAATTAAATTTACCGAAAAAGATGTCTTAAGTGTATTAAGGAAATTGAATGTTTGCAAGGGATCAGGCTACGATGGTTTTCCGTCACTATTTGTAGTAAGATGTGCTGCTGGCTTAGCTTTCCCACTAAAGTTAATTTTCAACTTCTCAATTGAATCAGCACAATTCCCTACTAAGTGGAAAATCGCGAATATTGTCCCAATATTCAAAAAAGGAGAAGCCAATGATGTCAAAAATTACCGACCAATATCACTCCTATCAATATTTTCTAAAGCGTTTGAGTCGCTAGTATGCCCTATTTTGACCTCGCATATCAAAACGCAATTAGCTCCCCAACAGCACGGATTCTGCAGTAGCAAATCAACCACAACAAACTTAGTGCAATACATTAACGACCTAAGCAAGTCTCTTGACTCCCGTCAGCAGGTCGACGCTATCTACACAGACTTCAGTAGCGCCTTCAACAAGGTTGACCATATTGTCCTGTTAAAAAAGCTCGAAGATTACGGCTTACATGGCCACCTGCTTCGATGGTTTGAATCCTATTTGTCACACAGAAAGCTAAGAGTTGTGGTAAAAGGATATGAGTCACAACTGTTCACTGCCACATCGGGCGTACCACAAGGTTCGCATATGGGTCCTATTCTTTTTTTGATCTTCGTCAATGATATTGTAAATTCCATAAAATACTGCAAATGCTCCATGTTTGCAGATGACTTAAAAATGTACAAAGAGGTAAAATCACATCATGACATTGCTCAAATTCAGGAGGACCTGGACTCTTTAGCCGATTGGTGCTTAAAAAACAGGATGTCCGTTAACGCCAGCAAATGTTATCACATCTCATTTACGAGGAAAAAAAGGCCACTACTCTCAAATTACACACTCTATGGTGTCTCACTTGTGAAAATGGATACAATTCAAGACTTAGGAGTACTGCTCGATAGTAAATTGACTTTCAGAAATAATTTTGAGAAAATAATTTCCAAATCCTCTAAAATGTCTGGTTTTGTCAGAAGAACATGTAAAGATTTCCGGTCTACCTCAACTCTCAAACTTCTGTACAACACACTAGTACGAAGTACTTTAGACTATGCGTCTCCCGTCTGGAACCCCAAGTACCGTGTCCATATTAACCGCATAGAGAGCATTCAAAAGAAATACACTCGGTATCTACGATACAGATGTGCTAACTGTCCGAAGAATGCTCGATACCACCAGCGGCTATCCCACTTCAACATGACTTCTCTCGAACTACGGAGAGATTTGTCTGACCAAATTTTATTTTTTAAAATTATTCGTAACCTAGTAAACGTTCCTGGTTTACTAGCTGAAATTTCTTTATCTATACCTCGTCGTACTTTGTATAGATCTAAGCGTAGTATAGAGATCTTTCAATTATCAACATCAAAAACGAATCTTGGCTCTTCTGCACCTATGAACCGACTGATGAGAGGGTATAATGAAATCAGCACACGTGTAAATGATATCGACATATTCTGCAACACATTGCCACAATTTCGCAAAAATGTACTGGCTTACAAAGAAAACGCAAATGAAGACTCCTAAAGGGTTGGGTATATATAAAAAGCGTTCAATGACAAAATCCCTATTTTGGATCACTGGTCAGTCACGTAATCACGACCGTTACTGCTTCTGTGTCATTCTTCTTTTCTTTTTATTATGTAGCATTTAAAATTTTGAGATTACACTTGTCTTTAGTTATTACAATTATTGTCATTAGCTTGTACTTTTTTTTTTAGTTTAGTTTAATTTATAATTCGTTTCTGTAGTGTATTACTTTAGGTTATCTGCAAGTGTTGTGCACTCCTATAATTGACAAGTTCAGTGTACTCTGAAAATTCTACTATGTTTATTGTAAGTGTGTTAGTGAATAAGTTGTTGGAGAGCCATAAATAAATAAATAAATAAAAGAGCTGTTCCTTCTTATCCCTTTGGCCGCGGTATCTCATTCGAATAGTCCCGTAGCCCAATCAGAAGAGAGCCTTCGCCATTGATATCGCTCAAATCCAAACGACAGCAAGTTGATAATGCACTTAGACTAAACTTAAGCGCTCAGCAATCCAGCTTGTAGCAGCGTGGCCGTTTATTGCTAGGTTTGTTTTCCCTATAAACCCAGATACGATGCTAGTAATTTTTACCTTTTTAGAAATCTAGCATTGAAGCACTAAACATACATTATATGTCTACAAGTCAGTCTCACTGCACATACATTACATGTCTACAAGTCAGTCTCACCGCACATACATTACATGTCTACATGTAGGTCTCACTAAACGGGTACTTCACAAAACGGTATAATATAAAATTATTTAAATCGTTTTGTGAGACCCACTCTTATAATAAACTACAAGCGATTCCATATACTGTGCAACTATTTTTGTTAGGGCTGATTTTTAAATCATTAGATAACGTTTACCTGAAAAGTAAATGTGATGTTTTGACAGTCCGTCCATACAAAAACTGTCAAAATCACAAACTTATTCAGCGGATAAAAGTTAACTGGCAATTGAAAAACCGGCCCTTAGACGGTTTGTTGAGCAATCAATGATACATGTTGGAGACAGACTATCTACCTACGATACTGCTGCTACATATCACCGAAGAGGGCGGACGAAAGATGGCTTTTTCAAGTATTTTATATATTGTTTTTATCCTTCCTTATTGTACATGTGTGCCTGTTCGCCGCGCAAGAGCTTGGCTTTACATCTGTTATGTTGTACATGTTTTGCTTGAATCATTAAAATAAATAAATTGAAAATTGCGCTACTGTTCATGAACTAAACAATATTTTTATATTAAAAATAAGTGATCCGTTGAGCACATTGACAATCAGTCATCATTCATTTTGCGCAATTGTAGGTTCGAAACCAAACAGACGATTCCCTTGTACAATGTTATCACTAGTGGGGTTCTAAAATGACCGCTTTAGTAGAATCTTAATAGGATAATAATTTGAATAACATTAAGATTCTTTAAATGGTCACATGATGATGTATCATGCTAATTATGCTTTGCTACTGTTGATGTTAAGGGCCACGTTTTAACCATAAAAAACACCTATATATATTCAACTCTTGGTGCGCTGTTATTAAATTAGTGAAAACGGAATATAGTCTTACGGCATCTAGTGGTATCTACTATGATTATATTGAGCTTGACACTCGCCATTTCCCTATTTTTTATGCATTTCCTCCCGCCCGACCCCCGAGGAGAGCCTACTCTACCTACGGGCCACGCACTAAAATAAAATGAAGTACATATAAAAACTTGAGTGAAATTTGATTGCTCCGTAACCCGATACGGCTGGAACACTTTTAAATTAAAACATTCACTTTATTGGCCAATTGTGTTGTGAGACGATCTCAACAGGAATACAGTAGCTCTGGCTGTTTGTGCGAACCAGATCAATGTCTAGACTTCTGTAACATCTAAATTGAAAATCAAGATTATTTAGAAACGATTTGAGTTATGGTTAAGATATTTTAAGACGACAATTCTAATGGTATTTTACGTAAATTATATAAGTCAAAGTTATTTATATTATTTGCACCCTGTATGATATTTGATAGTCACATTCTGTAAGTGTCGTAGCTCCCTAGCCGTTGTTCGTAGCAAACAAAAGACATCAACGCGTTTACGAGCCATTCTCTTTTTAAAACACAAAAATATTTTTTATTTTTGAATAATGGTAAGTTTAGTTGAAAGTTATAGTAAAAAAAAGTGTTAAAACAGAAAATATATTTGAATTACACTTGATTTATTTTAAATGCTTCGCTTTTTGCAGCTTTTGCAAATTACAGTTTTTTTTAGCAAATATCCAAAAAATGCCTTGTTATTGTATACGTGATTAGTTTTAATGGAGTTTCTTCCCGGTTTTTCTCCATTGTAAACCATTGTGTTCGACGTTCGTTTATTATGAAAAATTAAGAATTTGCCCACCATTTCAAACCAACGGTTTTAAAATTGTAAATTTTATTCTATTATTTAAAAAATATAAAGGTTTTTTTAAAACACTTAATTATTAATCCGAATATTATTAAACACACTAAAATCTATTCTAATACCTACCACAAATATCCTTAGCTCATGGCACAAATGTTGCTCCTTACCTGTAACTGGTTCAGCAGCGCGGGACACTCACCGCGCGGTCGTCGCGGACTGTACCGGGCTCCGCCGCGTCGCTCTATATATGCACGTCCCGCCCTAGCGCGCCGCCCGCCCTACGCACACCTTGCAGCCATCGCTTCCCAGAAAGAAACCACAACATGCTAAATACCTGATGTTTTTTAGGGTTTTGTAAAATTGTAATTAAAAACCTGTAATGATATACAGACATCGGCGCACGAACAATTACCGGTCACAGTATCACAGTATCACAGTACCTCACTCCCGACCTTTTGACCGTGTATCTAAACGATAGACGTCAGCAAGTACAAATAAATGGTATCAATTCAGTAATAGCACTGTTCATGACAACCATTGTCTCAAAGCCCCATCCCCTCTACTGCATATGTCTATGGGTAGCATACACCACTTACTACCAGACCGGCAGCCGGCTTGTTTCCAGCCAATATTATAACATTAAAAACTCAAGCTCTTGTTTCTGTCTCGTCACGGAACCCGGCGGAAGAGTCAGACTCAAGCTTAACCGATATTTCATTTTCAACAATCTAATTTAATTTGAACCTCTTTCAAGGAATCAGCTCGTTCGTGCTCGTATATGCAGTCCCTAAGCTGAGTCCCGGCAATCAGCTCTCTCTAGATTTTATTCTCTAAATTATAGTTCTCTCTGATTATGACAGACGGACAAACGTACGGACGGGCACCGAAGTGATTACCTGATATTAATTTCGGAATGAAACATTAAAGGTCACCGTAGCGTCGCGTAGGTGCGCGGTGTCGTGACGCGAGTGATGCGCTCTGTCGCTCTGTCGCGCAGATAGTACTCAGTGATAGCAGATAGCGGCACTCACTGCGAACATTCACCAATTAGTTACAGACGGTAAGTACACGTCGCGGAGTACTGCTGTACCTACGACATAACATCACGCCTATAATTCCCAAATGGTTAGGTAGAGGTGTGCGTAATAGTAGGTACACCTACGTTTTGCCAGTTATGTTAAATTTACAAGTACCTAATTGGGGTGAGCCTGTTGTCATCAACTGAGCACCTGACCACACACACCTCACGTGCGCCCAGCGGCAGTAGCTTGTGACCAACAGGCCATCGCCTGTTACCGAACTAGCGCTGGGCCGAGGCCTCATATAGAGAAGGTACGAGTACGGTTGCTCAGCACGCCTGCTCAAGGTACGAGTACGGTTGCTCAGCACGCCTGCTCAAGGTACGAGTACGGTTGCTCAGCACGCCTGCTCAAGGTACGAGTACGGTTGCTCAGCACGCCTGCTCAAGGTACGAGTACTGTTGCTCAGCACGCCTGCTCAAGGTACGAGTACGGTTGCTAAGGACGCCTGCTCAAGGCGGATTAACGAATTTCGTTTTTTACCGGTGTTATCCTTCATCCATGTCAGGGATGTCCAAGATATACTTAGAAACTGCATAGGTTCTTACATCATATGAATTGAAAACGTCACATATGAATTGAAAACGTCACATTGGTTAGTTTCCCGGATAAGAAGTATGACATAGCGCTATTATGTACCGTACACGGTGTACATGACACAGCACCATAACGCGAACGGGTAGGATAGTAAGTGAGGGAATGTTTTTTTTTACCAATTACAAAATGGCTGACTCAACAAAACTACTTCATAACTTAAGATCGCGCCTGAATACTAAAGCGAAATGCAGAGTTGTATAGTACATACTACTACCATTTTCTGTTTTTTTTTTATATTTATTTATTTTAAGAAGTTTTACCTCATAGTGATAATGTCACCCCCATAACAGATACACTCAACAATTTAAAACTAAATAATGGGTAATACATACACAGTTACTATTATAATATGACCTATTATGTCCCTATTCGTCCATGATGACGCCTAGCCTAGCTTCCCCCGACAAAGGGGACGCGGGACGCTGGAATGCTGCTACATGCCCACTTCACATCCCACACCAGGCGAATATTGTCTTTCGTGTTTATTTCAGTCACATTCCATCAACACGTGATAAATATCCTCAATCACCCCACAAACTTCGCAGTTTGGTGAGGAACTTTTGCCATTAACCCTTAACACCAGTCGCAGCGAAGTAGGATCCCCCAACGCACACATTTGCGTGAATATTTTTGTTACTTTGGCGGTCACCAGGTCGCGACTCCGTGTATTCCCAGAGCAGTGGGAGAGCTCGTGACTGGCGGGCGAGGACGAACACCGGGCTACCGCATACAGAGCAGTGGGAGAGCTCGTGACTGGCGGGCGGCGGACGAGGACGAGCATCGGGCTACCGCATACAGAGCAGTGGGAGAGCTCGTGACTGGCGGGCGGCGGACGAGGACGACCATCGGGCTACCGCATACAGAGCAGTGGGAGAGCTCGTGACTGGCGGGCGGCGGACGAGGACGACCATCGGGCTACCGCATACAGAGCAGTGGGAGAGCTCGTGACTGGCGGGCGGCGGACGAGGACGACCATCGGGCTACCGCATACAGAGCAGTGGGAGAGCTCGTGACTGGCGGGCGGCGGACGAGGACGAGCATCGGGCTACCGCATACAGAGCAGTGGGAGAGCTCGTGACTGGCGGGCGGCGGACGAGGACGACCATCGGGCTACCGCATACAGAGCAGTGGGAGAGCTCGTGACTGGCGGGCGGCGGGCGAGGACGAGCATCGGGCTACCGCATACAGAGCAGTGGGAGAGCTCGTGACTGGCGGGCGGCGGACGAGGACGACCATCGGGCTACCGCATACAGAGCAGTGGGAGAGCTCGTGACTGGCGGGCGGCGGACGAGGACGACCATCGGGCTACCGCATACAGAGCAGTGGGAGAGCTCGTGACTGGCGGGCGGCGGACGAGGACGACCATCGGGCTACCGCATACAGAGCAGTGGGAGAGCTCGTGACTGGCGGGCGGCGGACGAGGACGACCATCGGGCTACCGCATACAGAGCAGTGGGAGAGCTCGTGACTGGCGGGCGGCGGGCGAGGACGAGCATCGGGCTACCGCATACAGTTCAACAGGTACGTGCTTTTGCGGACCCTAGCGAGTGTAGTTACATAAGTTATATCTTTTAACTAATTTCTTATTTATTTGTATATTTGTGGCGTACTACATACAGTAATATGAATCCTCAACAGCTTGAAGAACTGATAAATAGTCCAGAGTTGGATGATGGTGAGGTGTTATTGGAGTCATTATCCGACTTGAGTGACGCGGAACTAGAGGTTTGCGAGCACAATACAGAATGCAGAGCTTGAAACTGACTTGGAACATGAAGAATGAGAGAACACAGAAAAAACCGGTATAATAATAATTTAATTTAATTTAAATGGGCAAAAACACGTAGTTAATGTTCCTGCAAAGTGGTGATTATTTGACAAGTGAACAAAGATGTACAGTCGCGGTCTTTTCCGCCTGATCAGTTATAAAAAAATTCGATTGAATCATGCGGAGGTGCCCCGCCCGGCTAGAGAGCGATTGGCGTGCGTCAGTACAAGCAAAAAAAAAGCAGAGCTTAGTGGTGATCAGGCGGGAGTGTCCGCGATTGTACGTTACCCCTGTGATTTTGCATGTTATTCGAGAATGATAGAATTTTATGACTGATTTGTTTTTTAGATTATATGACTGTTGAAAAAAAAAGACTAAGTTTGTTTTTAGTTACAAAGTTTATTTAGTATTTGACCTTTGAACTAGGCGCTGAAAATGTGACAGTTTATTTTGGAATTTTTTTGGTTAGACGATAGATACGACGTTTTTATGTTTCTAATTTTAATAAAACTTTTTTCTTACATTTATAAATAAGCCTTTAATTTATTTTTCGCAAATAAATCCAATTTTTATTTTGCAATCAAGCTCCTAATAGTCTTTAGATGAGCCCACGCATGTAAGCGTGAGGCTAGAAATGGCGAGTGGTGCTAAGGTATATTAAAAGTTATTGGATGGGATGCGGCCGAACGCCGAATGCCCGAACGCATCCCCAATGTTTTATACATATTTCCTGTGTATCTCCCTTCGTTCACACCATGAGTAACGAAGCAGTTCAGACTGGATAGTTTTTTACCAGATTTGCTTTAATTTTGATACTTCATCAAAATATTCGTCCATCTTTGTCAGCAAAGTGTTTTATAATCCTTATCCAAATAATGTAGGTGCCTAAAACCCACTCTCTCTTATGTGACGCAGACGAAGTTGAGCGGCTCAGCTAGTTTATTATATGCAGGTTGATGATCTAAAGCTAGCTCAAAGTTTATTAATTCCAATCCTATTTTGCAAATCTGCTTTCTTAAAGTTCCTCCGTTTTTAAACGTATATGATTTATTATTTTCTAAGCAAATCATAATATCTTTCTTAATATATATATAATTATATAAATTCCGTGTCACGTTGTTTGTCCGCGATGGCTTCCTAAACTACTTAACCGATTTTAATCAAATTTGCACATCATGTGTAGTTTGATCCAACTTGAAAGATAGTATAGCTTATATCTCAATTTTTATTCGCAATATTATTTAATTGCATTATATGACGCAGACGAAGTTGCGCGGGTCAGCTAGTATATAAAGGTTGTAAACAGACTCTTAACGAAGCCGAAAGGCGCTTGTTCTCCCCGTGATTGCGATCATTTTTTCGTTCTAGACCATACCTTCTAGTAACAGAGATATAACTTTTTCACAAGTTTTTTTAAAATACATGTTTTTAATGTTTTTTTTTTTTTTACTTTAAACACCTCCAGGATCCCCTTACTATTCAATCCATCCATCAGCACAATGTTTTGAGTGCGTTACATTGAGTCCTACTGAAAACCGTGATTTTTCAGCCCAAGAAAAAAGTCGCTAATTTTTGCGTAAAGTTACTTAGTTTGATGTACATAATGCTTGGTTGACGGCTTCGTGAAGAGTCTGTTTACACCCTGTATTAGGTGTAAACCCTACACTGGATAAGGGACGGGCGATCCACATATTCACGGTTCTGGCTGCGACTGAATACGGTTGAAAAGCCCAGTGATAACTAGGATCGAATTCAGGATTAGACGAAGGGTTTTAGAGGAAAATAGTTTTTGTGACTTCTTAACTTTTGTAAGAGGAAACGCACGCGTAAAATTCACATTGATTTATTTTATTTGATCAGACCAGTGTAGCTTATAACTAAATACTGTTAATGTAAGTTCGTACAAATATATATTTTCTTATACATAAGTTGTGCATGAGTTACTTCAACAACTGTGTTATGAACACTATTCAATGAATGCTTATTATACTATTGCAGTACAATTTCTTGGTGCTGCTCCGAGCGCTGACAATCCAACAGTAAGCTTTTAACTTGGACAACAATATTTCATTAAACATTTTGTAGTCGAAGTAATAAATATTAGATACATTTTATCAACTTCTGCTATCAAGATTTATGACATTTCATTCGTTACAGGAATCTGACCCGAGCAGCATCACAAAAAAAACAAACAAACTATAAAAGGGCATCGGAAAACTCCTCTTCAACGCTGTCAGCTGGTAATGTGCCCAAGAGACTGACTCAAACTCAAACTCAAACTCAAAAGCATTTATTTCAATTAGACCATTACAGGCACTTTTGAATGTCAGAAAAACAAATAAGGCTAAGCTACAGTCACAGACACAAGGCATAATAACTTGTGAAAGTACTGTAGTTGCCCATTCCAAAGTGTAGATCTCTATGGAGAAGAATGGGCAAGAAACTCCATGGACACTCTTTTCAATCAAAATATTGTTACAAAATCTTGGTTACATCATTCATATTGAGATTATACATATATGTGAGAACGATGTAGAAATACGTGCACGTTAAGAGCGTCCAGAGTAAAATATTATATCAACAATTTAAAAACAAAGTAAGTAGTTAAAATAAACCGTGGCAGCTTTGAGATGACCAGTCCCAACCGACAGCGCCCGTTCACGAGCATGACGCATGAATCAGGCCCATTCAGCTCAACCATATTGAAGGAAGCTAAATGACCCGACACACCCGCCACCATCAGCGAGACATTTTAGTGAGCATGACATTCTCTCACCCACCAGGGTAAATTCAAGTCAATGAAAGATAACCAAATGTAAATGGTAGCTTTACAGTACATAGTACTCACACATGTGCTATGCAATTATATAATACTAAGATATTGAGTCTATACAATGCAAAGATATTATTACAATCTTCTGCAGCTTCCACAATAACTTCACATGGTAATCAATTAGTTTGCCCTTATGGTTGTGGAGCAGGACCAGCATTGAGCCAAGCATTTTTATCATCAATGTAATCCCCCAACTTATAATATGCTTGCCTACATAGTGTGCGTTTTATACAAGATTTAAATTTCGTCTCATTTAGTTTTAGAATGTGGGGAGGTATTTTATTGTAACATTTTAAACAGTACCCCATAAAAGACGAGTCTACTTTAGCTAGCCTAAAACCTGGCTGTACTAGTTGGTCCCTGTTTCTGGTACTATAGTGGTGCCTGTCACCTCTTTTACTAAATAAATGCAGATTTTTCCTAACGTACATGATGTTTTCATAGATGTATTGACAAGGTACTGTCATGATGTTAATTTCTTTGAACAGTTCTCTTAGAGAATCACGCCTACGTAGATGATATAAGGCTCTGATAGCTCTTTTCTGCAGAATAAATATAGACTCGATGTCTGCAGCCCGTCCCCATAGTAAAATACCGTATGACATAATACTATGAAAATAACTAAAATAGACTAGCCTCGCGGTATCTACATCAGTAAATTGACGGATTTTTCTAACAGCATATGCTGCTGAACTCAGCCGTCCTGCAAGAGATGTTATATCCGGACCCCATTGTAGCCTTGAGTCGAGCGTGATCCCCAGAAAAACAGTATCTTCGACGAATTCTAGTTTCTCTTGATTCAATACTATGTCACTAACTATACTTTTGACATTCGGTAGAGCAAATCTTATGCATTTCGTTTTTTTCCCATTTAATACTAAATTATTCGCGGTGAACCAATCATGGACCTGCAGTAGGGCGTTATTTACGTCGTCAAGATTTGTGGCACGTCTGTTTATCTTAAATATTAAAGAGGTATCGTCAGCAAACAACACCATTTGTGGTTGGTTTTTAAATAAATGGGGTAGATCATTTATATAAACTAAAAAGAGGAAAGGACCTAATATTGAACCTTGCGGTACACCCATACTTACTTTTAAACCCATTGAATTGACACCATTTATGTGTACTTGCTGATGTCTATCGTTCAAATACGATTTCACTAACCTAATCGCAAGTTTCCCTAAACCGTAATGTTCGAGTTTAAAGAGTAGGGTTTCGTGGTTTACGCAATCAAATGCTTTCGAGAGGTCACAAAAGATTCCTATGGCATCTTGTGCCTCTTCCCACGCAGTAAATATGTGTTTTAATAAGGTAACACCGGCGTCAGTCGTACAACGTCCTTTGGTGAAACCATACTGCTTCTCATGTAAGATTTTATTGGTGTTAAAGTGGTTGAGCATTTGATTAAGCATAACCTTTTCAAAGACCTTGCTGAAAACCGGCAACACGGATACGGGTCTATAGTTATTGGTGTCTTTTCTGTCCCCGGATTTGAAAAGTGGTATTACTTTACTGTATTTCATAAGGTCCGGGAAGACTCCTTGGTCCACACACAAATTAAATATTAAGGCTAAGTACGGTGCAATAGTCTCAATAATAGCTTGACAAACTTTAACCGACATTCCCCATAGATCCTCGGTTAATTTGATTTTGATTTCCTTAAAAGCTTTAATGACTGCTATGGGGTTTACATGCTTAAATTGAAACTCAACCGGACAGGCCGGAACGTTCGCTCTTAATAACTCAATAGAAAGCAAGGGTGAAGAATTTAAGGTTCCAGTAGTTTTAAGTGGGATACTAGTGAAGAAGTCTACAAATTCTTGAGCAACTTCGTTTTTAGTGCTTAGAAGACCACGAGAAGTCTCTAGTGTGATATCATTATTATATTTTTTATTTCTATTAGTCTCACTATTGATAATTTTCCAAACCGTCTTTATTTTATTATCGGCGGATTTAATCTTGTTGCTAATGAATAAGGCTTTAGCTACCTTACAAGTGATTTTAAAAATTTTTGAGTAAGTTGCAACATATTTATTAAAAGTTTCCGAGTTGATGTAAGGCTTAAGGCCGTACAGCTCAAACAATCGCTCCCTACTTTTCCTAATACCCTTAGTTACCCAGTCACTGAAGATAAACTTGGGGCAAATAGTTTTACTTTTCATTTTTAGTGTATTGTTGAACTCTGTATTAACTACCGAAAAGAATTTCTCATAAAATTGATTAACATTTTCAATAATATGGCCCGGAATGCCTAAATTACTAACTAGGTTATCATTAAATTTATTCAAATTGCTGGGTGTTACTTGTCTAGATTTTATCTGAATTTTTTGTAATGGTGTGTAGGACTCAAAAATAACGGTCTGACCACTGTGATCAGAAGGCAGGTAATTTACAATGGATTTATCTAAGTAGTCGCAGCAACAAAATACATTATCAATACATGTAGCAGTATTTGTAGTAACTCGAGTTGGTTCCGAAAACACGTTTAACAAATTAAATGATTTAAAAAGATGTAAGAATCTACTGCTATCTGAATTTTTGTCTAAAATATTAACATTAAAATCACCACAGATAACTAGTGATTTGTTACCAATTGCAAGTTTTGCTAAAGCATCTTCCATTACTGACTCAAATGCTGAGTAGTTTTGATAATTTGGGGGTCTGTAAACGCACACTATTACATGCTTATCGAGCTCAACACAAGACAGCTCAATATTATGTTCAACCGATAGATCAACAATATCACTACGAGTCTTAAATTTAATACAATTTTTAACTAAGATTAATGAACCCCCACGAATCTTAGTTTTGCGGTTAAAGCAACTTCCCACACTGTAATTTGCGTAATTAATTAACATTTCATAGTCTTTTAACCAATGTTCAGTAAAACAAACAATTTCAAACTTTGTTTTTTCTAAAAACAATTCAATCTCTAGTTGCTTTGAGGAGAAACCTTGAATATTTTGGTGAAATAACTGCATAGAATTCTGCTTAGCCCCTTTTTTACATTTAGCTATTTGAGAGCAACTAGAGCAAGAAGGGACATCGTTGTTGATAAGTTTAACTAAGTTGCCACTCGTACCTTCTATTGTCTTATTGACTAGTTTAAATCTAAGGTAATATTTGTATAATTACAATTAGTATAATTACTAATTAAAGTAGAACTATTTACAAAAAACGGTGACATACCACTTATGTCTGAGTTTATAATAAAAGCTAATAGCCGAGCTATTTGACGTCTAAAACTAATAGGCAGGTACGCATTATTCCTCGTTGACTTCAATTTCTGAACGAAACTGTTGGTGTCGAAAAATGACAACTTGTCACTATAGTGACTCGCTAATAATTGCATGCGATCGTTTAAATTATGGATAAAATGATTTTGCCTGCTTGAAAACTTCTCAAAGTATGGAAAGGCACAAAGAATTATTTTCTTACAATTTAGTTTTAACAGTTGAGTGACATTGTCAGTTATATCATCAATTTTAACATTCGAACTGTTACCCACAAGTACAGTTATAATGGCATTAGGATTTAATTCCTTCCGAGTTATGGATGAGATTATCTGGTTGTAAGAAGCCTGAGGTGTACAATAATTTTGCGAAGAATGACTCAGATTATAACTAAATAATTGTCCAATTCCTTTCCCTAGACTATCTGAAAACATAATGGAGTAGCAACAGTGTGTATGACAACAAAGCGGAGAACTACTTTCTGTTTGTCCTACCTGTGATGAACCTTGTACGATGTCTGGTGAATTTTGAATGGGGATACAGTCCCGAGCACTTCCTAACTGGGTCCGGTCCTCCGTTTCCTTAGGTAGGAGTGTCAGGGGTCGATGCCCTTTGTGACGTACATTGAGTGTTGTTGAAGGTCATCATGTCTACACCGTCTGCATTATTATTACACCTATTGACTAACTCATTTGCAGCAAGGATATGTTCCTTAATTTGTTTTTGAGAGCTCACATACTTTGAATAACATGACTGTAATTGACGCTCTAGTACTTGAATTTCTGACTGTAAGTTTTGAGTGTCTATTTCATAAAAATTCTTGCTGTCTTCTAATTTAATTTGATAATTATTTAACTTTTTTATAAGAAAAACACGTTCTTTTCTTAGTTTAATATTGTTGGAACTATGTTTTTGTTGTTTCTTAAATTTATTGCATTTTCTGATAATTCTATTTAGTTTTGCATATTTTTTAATTTTATTTTGGCTTACTTTATAACTGCTACTATTATATTTCAGAATAGAACCTTCAGTTAGATCTATTGTATTTAAAGAATGTGGGTTGCAGTTCGAATCCAATAACTGACTATATAGGTGATCTGTTTCCCTAATCTGAGTACATTCTCTTTCTTTCTGAAACTTAATAATTTGTTTGTTAGCATGAAGCAGCTCATCTTCTAAGTCCCTAACCTTACATAAAGCCTCCTCATACAAGTTACTGCAGTTGATGAAACCATCTGTGACCACCCGCAGTTTGTCCCGTTCATCAACAACGTCCATGTATTGTTGATGCAGGTCCACTAGCTCCCGTTTCAAGCTTGTGTTTTTGAAAACGACCTTCTCGATTTCAACCTCGTGTTCGTCTCTATCCAATAACAGCTGTTGACATTTGCTGTTTGATTCCTTGAGTTCATCAAGGGCCGTTCTCAATTTGGCCTGCAACTCCTGAGTAGTAGCCTTACGGGTCATCACAGGCATGGTTTCAGGAAATAGAACTGAAAGTAGAAGTACAAAGAACGGTGAGAACTAATTGGATGGATAAAATTATGAAAACTAGAATTGAAAGGAGAAAATAAGAATAGTCAGGAATATAATTATGATTAATAAACAAGTAACTGAGGTAGGTTTATGAGTATTACACAAAAATACTTGAATAATATGATTAAATTAAGGATAAATTTACATAAATTCCTTGTCCTATTCTTTTTTTTTATTTTATTTCTTAAGTGGGTAGGACAATTGGGTTAAAATTATAAGACTTATCTGACTAAAAAAAGCCAAAATTTATAAAGAATAACCAACTTTCTTAAATGTTGTTGTGGTTTTAGTTGATTAAAAGACAAATAGTTACTTAGATCAAACTACACAATTACAAATTTAACTAATGACACAAATAACACTGAATCTAACTTTAACACACAAAAGAGTGCAAGATTAATCAGAACAATTAACTTAGTGCTTCATGAGAGCTTTTAATTCACTAATGTGCGCTATTTATACATTAAGTGGAAACAAGTTTATACTCCCCAGATATATCCGCAGGAACATCAGCTGTTCGTGTTAGGTTACCGGTAGAGGTATGCAACGAAACACTATGATTTACTATTTATGATTTTGTTTTTGCATGAAAACATTAATCCTGGTTATTTATATACTTATTTGGCATTTAATTACACTAATACAAGTTTTTTACACTTAAAAATTAATTAAAACTAATTTTAAATTACGGAACAAAATTTTGACAAGTCACTCAACCGGTGTTGCCATAATATACTGGCGGGCGTTGCCACGTTGTATGGCAACAGTTAGCCTCTGGCCAAGGTAAAAGCCAGCCTTTGTGTCACGGGAAGCGTCACCAGGCGTTTCGAAATTGCCTTAAGCAGGCTATGAGCACTCGGACCCCAACGGCCCCAGAATTTCAACCCCAAACGGCTCGAAAATATAGTTACCACAAAGGTTTCTATATTTACGCCTCTTGAGGCTCTCTGAGATTGGCACAGCGGCAGCGCTACACTATTTGAATGTTTTTTTTGCTACTTTTACCAACTTCCGCTGTCCCAATCTTTTTGTTCCCGTACAACAAAATCTTACAAGAAACAGAGGCGAACGGCATGTTAACAAAATGGTCACTTCCACTAAAATTGTTTTTTTTTTTTATAAAAGAGTTAAAGAAGCCGTGACGTTTGACAGGGGAGAATGGTCAAAGAAAGCGCGTTGCGCCGACCCCAAATAGAATGGGACAAGGGCAGAAAGATGATGAGCTATTAGGTTGCCGTAACCACTATGGGTTGCTTGAGCGTCACTTAATACTAATGATATTATTGTCTTACATCTAAGTGCTTACAGCTGGACATTGCTATTTTATAGAAATAGGTGTGAGAGGTATTTCGTCTGCTATGTTTGATACAGCATGCAGCATGTAGCAGAAAGGTGTGGCTACAATGGAGCGCGTGCAGTTGTGCACGGAACAACTTGCTCCATGGGAACTAAAAGTTATCACGAAAAAATGATCAGTTGTTCCATACAAAACCTACTCGACGCAAATGTATGGGGCCCGCACGCTATTTATTTTGCGCTCAAGAAATTAGTCTCATAGACAAACTTGTCCAGTTGTTTTTTTTTTAATAATAAGTAAACATGGATGGATTGCTGGTCTCTATCAGACCTTTAAAGAGCCCACATTTCTGGTTCACGCTGTAGACTACAGTTAAAGAGCCCACATTTCTGGTTCACGCTGTAGACTACAGTTAAAGAGCCCACATTTCTGGTTCACGCTGTAGACTACAGTTAAAGAGCCCACATTTCTGGTTCACGCTGTAGACTACAGTTAAATTATTATAATAAATACAAATAGTGTTAAGAATATTGGATTATTTAAATAATTAGTATTTAATTAATAATACATTAACATTATACATAAATATCTTTCGTCGCTTATAATAGGATCTCCACAATCAATTTAGGGGACAAACATTCGCGTAAAGGTTCTCCCGTTTCATTATGTTATCAGCCTAAACTAAATGAGACGAAATTTAAATCTTGTATAAAACGCACACTATATAGGCAAGCATATTATAAGTTGGGGGATTACATTGATGATAAAAATGCTTGGCTCAGTGCTGGTCCTGCTCAACAACCATAGGGGCAAACTAATTGATTACCATGTGAAGTTATTGTGGAAGCTGCAGAAGATTGTAATAATATCTTTGCATTGTATAGACTCAATATCTTAGTATTATATAATTGCATAGCACATGTGTGAGTACTATGTATGAATGATGTAACCAAGATTTTGTAACAATATTTTGATTGAAAAGAGTGTCCATGGAGTTTCTTGCCCATTCTTCTCCATAGAGATCTACGCTTTGGAATGGGCAACTACAGTACTTTCATAAGTTATTATGCCTTGTGTCTGTGACTGTAGCTTAGCCTAATTTGTTTTTCTGACATTCAAAAGTGCCTGTAATGGTCTAATTGAAATAAATGCTTTTGAGTTTTGAGTTTTGCCTAGTAGCCGGTTCCCGCAGAGTTCACTACTGCACACAAAGAATATGCAACAAAGTAACGGTGTCACCTCGCGCACCGACAAGTCTCTTTCATTCTGGTGATCAGCTATATTTAACTGGTTAACCCATCCTATCCTAACTTCTCAATTATCCTATCCTATCCTAAATTCTCAACTATCCTAACTAATATAACAAATACAAAAGTAAGTTTGATTGTTTGTTTGTTACCTTTTCCTGAAACCACTGAACGGATCATTCTAAAGTTTTGCATATACGTTGTCAGGTGTACAGAAACGGATAAAGGGTACCTTTTATCCCGAAAAAAAATACAGTTCCCAAGGAAAACCACAATAACGTTCTTATGTTAATAGATGGCGTCACGTTCCTTTCAAACCATGATTGAATTATGTTATTACAAGCAGAGTACAACCCGAATTGATTGTCAAATTATAAATCAAAACGAGCGAATCTGCGGGCAAAAGCTAGTACATTATAAGGGTTAACTCGTAAAATGGTTAATCAAATATGGGTTATTATAGGTCTAACCGGTTAATCTTTTAACCCGATTAGTTGATCCCTCAATAATATTGAAAACCCTTTACAGTTGTGAATACAAGAATGTTGGTGATGCAAAGTTACAGATAAAACAACGGTGAAAAGACTTTGTTCTTAATAAATAGTGCGCGTGATCGTGCGGTGTGTTCGAGCGAAAGCTCATTGGTCGATGAGCTGTGCTGCAGGCTCCTGATTGGTGGAGGCGCTTCCTTGCTGCCTCCTCATTGGTCCGTGTCATTGGCTCGTCCACCAAGTTCTTCGTCGACCTCTGCGTCGTCGAGCATGGCTTCGAGCTCCTGCAAGTAAAAGTAAAGCCTTTATTGTTTACAGCTTGAAATTGTTAAGTCTGGGAACGTTACGAGTTCGCAATCTCCCTGTCTCCCTGTCGCCGCCGCGACATTGTAACACCACGTCAATGAGATAGCGCTATCGTGCCATCCATCAATTTTATAATTAAACATAGGTATTAACTCAATCGAATTTGATGGCTCAACGAGAGGTATTATTTTGGACTTTTTTAATGTTCGGTTTTATTTTTAGTGTTGGGGGTTCTCTTAATTTAAATTCATTTTTTTTTAACTTATTTAACTAAGAAGTTATGATAAGTACAGTTAGGTATATCTGAACTTATCTCATAGTAATGTTATTACAATGACATGGAGATCAAAGTCGCAAATTATTAAAAGCGAAACAGGAAAGTTTAGCCACCGAAATACCAACTACAATCTTGCTATTGTAAATTCAGACACTAAAGTTGGCGCGGCATTTGAAAATTTCTTTGCGGATGTTCCCGTATCGACTACTAAATCGCTCAACTCGTCACCTGCTGCTGCTGAATCTTTACTAAAGGAAAACGTTTCAGTCTGTGATTTCGAATTTAATTTTCAATATGTCACCTGTAAAGATATGATTAAAACTTTTCACACATTAAACGTTAAGAAGATCGCCGATCTATGGGGTGATTGCGTTCTTCATGAAATGTCAATCAGGAAACTACACCACTACGGAATCCGGAACGCCTCTCTGGATCTTCTTACTTCATATTTGAGTGATAGGATTCAGAGAGTTGATGTTAACGGGAAGAGATCTCCCGGATCCGTAGTAAGAATGGGGGTACCCCAGGGCTCAATTCTTGGCCCATTTTTGTTTCTTATTTATATAAATGACTTGCCTTACCTCATAAAGGATAATAAAGACATAGTATTGTTTGCAGACGGCACTTCTCTTTTATTTAAACTCAAACGTCAGCAGCTAGGACGATGTTAATAGCGCCCTGGCAAAAGTCGTTAATTGGTTTTATGTTAATAATCTACCCCTAAATGAGAAAAAAAAAACTAAATGTATTAAAATTACGATCCCCCATGTAAGACAAGTGGAAACTAATCAAGAAGGAAGGGGTGAAACCGGAAGATAACACAGTGTTCTTAGGCATAAAGGTATGATTCCGAACCACGCTGCACGCAGCAGTGCAGCCGCGACACTACTGGTCCCCATACAATTTCTATAAGCTTATATGAGATTACATTCCGAGCTAGGCAGCAATGTCGCGGCAGCAATATAGCGGCAGCACTACTGCGCGTCAGTGTCACCCTACCGCCGCGACAGACCAGTAGTGACGCGTCTGCCGCCGCAGCAAGAGTACCTACGTGAAAGTTTACATGTAAATCACCACGAACAGAGCGACACTGCCGCCTTTCTCGGAATCAGCGACAGGCAGCACTGCTGGGCAGCACTGCAGCAACAGCACTGCTGCTTGTTACCGAGTTCGGAATCATATCTTAACTTTGGATGCCAAGCTTCAGTAGGGCCCATATAAAAAAAAAACTGCAGCATACACCGTTAGAAAAATTCATGATTTAACTGATTTAGAGACAGCCCGTTTTTTTTTTTGTTTGCCTGTTTGAGTGTCCCAAAGCTCAGCAAAGGTCTCTCCTTTCTCCTTCCAAACTTGTGCGACATCTGGCCATGTTCGCCCCGTAAACGAGATCAGATCGTCACACCATCTGCGCCGCGGTCTACCTCGACGGCGATTTCCTCCGACAGGTGTCCAGTGGGTGACGATCGTTGCCCATCTCTCCGGGCGCATTCGTGCTACGTCGCCAGCCCACTCCCACTTCAGCTTGGCTGTTTTTTCTCCAACATCTGCAACTTGAGTAATGGAGCGCAGGATAGTGTTTCTTACGCGATCTGTGCGCTTAACACCTATAATGCTGCGCTCCATTGCCCGCTGGCAAATCTTGAGTTTGGACTTCTGCTGTTCAGTAAGTGACCAACTTTGTGCACCGTAGGTTAAGGCGGGCAGGTGCGTTACGTTTTGGGACTCCAAGACGTTAATAACTGACTGATGGTCAATACTGTCGAATGCCTAAGCATAGTCCACAAAAGCTAGGTAAAATGGTTTGTTGAATTCGCAAAACTTTTCTATCACTTGGTTGATAGTATGGAAATGATCGGTTGTGGAGAAATGGGGACGAAATCCAGCTTGTTCGGGAGGTTGGTGAAGATCAAGGGTAGGACCGATACGGTTTTCTATTACTTTAATCAATAGTTTGTATAAATATGAGATGAGGCTTATAGGTCAATAGTTCGAGATGTCAGCTTTGTCTCCTTAAGGGCTGCGGGACTGTTCGAAAGAGATACCGCGGCCCTGGAACAGAAAGGGCAAGGAAGGGAACATGGATGGGTTTTAGTCAGTACAAGTCTGACACTCCCCCTTCCGCTCTGCCCAGAGCGGGAGAAGTCCCATCCGAAAAAAAACCTTTGTCTCCTTTTTTATGTGATGAAATAATATTGGAGTGACACATTTCAGAGTTTTAGAGACAGCCCGTTCAGTTATTTCCACAGTGTAATGTCGTACGGTATTTTCTTGTGGGGCAATGCCGCCGATATTCAGACAATATTTGTTTTACAAAAAAGGCAATTCGTTCATTTTATAAATGGGGAATATAAAAGCGCACATAAAAAATAATGCTTCACACTTTAGTTTAGTTTAGCTTTAAAATTAATTAAAAGAACTATAAAAATAATGGATGGGATTTTTTTTTTCTTTTACAAATACAAATCATTTATTTGCATAACAGGTTAAGAGGATGTTACAAAAGGTTCATAAGGTACACTGTATTATAACCATACTAGGTGTGCAAATATATTAAGAACATTATGAGATAAAATTATTCATATTCAATAAGTATTAAATTACAATGTAATTCAGGATATTATGTGATGGCAATTTAATTTGAATAAGTTATAAGTAACAATAATGTCATGCACGCTTTTTCCGGGCCCTGCATGGGCCCGATGTAGCGTCCGTAGCCTGGCTATGGACGTTTCTGGGAACCTCTTCGGAGAAACCAAAGGCTTTGTCTGTGCAATTATGGATGAAGTTATGATGACGAATAACTACCACATATTTATTGTGAAGGACGGCACGGTTGACATATTTCGGGCATGCCACCATCCAGGTGAATCAATTCGTCACATTTTTTAAATTTATTTATCACGTTACATGTTTGCTTTGCCATTACAGATAATAAATCTAATGCGACAAAGTAACTTAAAAATATACTTAACTGTACCTTACATTATCTCCGGGTGTTCTCGTCTGTCTAACGGAGAGTACTTGCATAGACACAACCTTGTAGCCAGGATTATCCATCAGCAACTTGCTCTAAAATAAAGCCTTGTGGAATCGGAAGTGCCGTACTATAGGTATGTGCCCGACCCAGTTCTCGATAATGGCAATATCACACTGTACTGGGATCAATCCATCATCACTGAAAGGACTATTGTAGCGAATAAGCCTGATATAGTGATGGTGGATCGATCAGAGCGGTGCGCAATGATTGTTGACATAACGGTCCCGCATGACGACAACCTCGTGAAAGCTTTGAAAGATAAACAAATCAAGTATCTTGACTTGGCTCGCGAGGTTGTCGACATATGGGATGTGGACTCAATGATCATTGTGCCGGTAGTTGTATCACCCCCATGGTTTAATTGCCAAGAGCCTCGACCAATACCTGAGAAGGCTCTCGTGTGGCAGCTGGATCAGGGGCTTAATTCAGAAAGCGGTACTCCTCCGATACGGCTCGTATTTTTAGGAGGTTCCTCCCTCTGTATCCCTGACCACCGGTAGCTTGGACCCTGTTCCCGATACCGGCGGGCTACGATTTTTTATATTTCTAAATGTTTTTTCTTATGTTGTTTTTTTTTATATTTTAATATTTAAAAATGGAGCCTGCTCAAAAACGTAACAAATGACTGCACTGTGTTCAAGAAGACTCCTGACTAGAGCCTCCTATAAGTCGTCGAGTGTTATATGTCACCTGCAGCAGCTCGGGCGCGACGTGCGCCTGGGCGCGGTGGCGCACGGCGCCGGCCCGGTGCACGCGCGTGACGCTGAGCACGCACACGCGCGCGCGCTGCACGTTGAGCAGCAGCAGCGTGGCGCCCGCGCGCGCCGCCTGCCGCACGCCGTCCGCCGAGCAGAACGCCGTCAGGATCTGTCGGCGCGGTGGCAGACCGACAGTTTATAAATTAAACAAAATCGTTTGCTACGTGTTTGCACAACTGGCATAGAGTTACACTATCCTTAGTTAATAAGACTTTAGGAGTATGAAGAGTATAGTTTCTGTGCAAGATGCAGTTCCTCAGTACGCGTTGGGTTTTCGCCCGACAGTTGTTGTCGGATTCTTGTATACACGCTGAAATTTAAATGGTTGTTGTTTTCCTGATGCGAAATGATTACGAGTACGAGATGAATTATCATATTTTTGCGTTAATTCTCGTATTTCGGGAACACATTACCTTTACACACAACTCGAATCTTATAATTAACGATAATTGCAAAAACTTACTGTTTTAACTTCTAACAAACACCCATTATCAGCGCAAACTTCACAACAGAACACCATTTTGTCGGACTTTCTTCAAAAAGGAGAAGGTTCTCAATTCGGTTTGATGTTTTTTTTTTTTTCGTGTTTGTTACCTTATTTCGAAACTGGTTTGAAAAATTCTTCTTTTATGTGAAAGGATATACTTCCCGGTTGGTCTCATAGAAATTTCATCAATATCGGTTCAGTAATTTGGTTTCTTTTTCACGTTAATTGGTACATCACGCGACGTCGCGTGAAGTCTAGCATGTTAAATTTGACGTACTTCCCGATTTCCAATTGAATTGAAATTTTGCACCCTTATGTATATCGCGTGATAGTGCAATATATAGAAGACATGGAGCTGATCTGATGATGCAGCTGGAAGGTGGCCTTAGGAACTCCGTTATGAAACGACATAACCCCATCGAGTTTGGGCTCGTATGATTTGTCTTGACGAGTACTTTGTCTCTAGATGGTATCCAGGGTCTAATAATGGAGCTGGAAGGTGGCCACAGGATCTCCGTAATAAAACGACGTAACTGCATCGAGTTTGGGCTCGTTTGATTCGTCTTAAAGAGTAGTATGTCTTTAGATGGTATCCAGGGTCTGATGAATTTGTGTGGCATACTACAACCAAAAAGGGTAAAATAAAAAACTTTCTGCGAAAAAAAAACCGACTTCAAAAAAAAACACGAAAACAACCTAAAATTACTTTACTTTCGGAAGTCGGTGACAAAAATGTCAATAAAACAAAGTCACCGACTTCCGAAAGAAAAGTTATTTTAGGTTTTTTTTGTGCTTTTTTGGAAGTCGGTTTTTTTTTAAAGTAAATAAACAAAAAATAAACACAACAAAATATTTTGGATATATATCTGTTCACACACATCACACATTGCGAGGGATATAACTTAGTAACATATAAAAATCCAAACCAATAAATTGCTTGTCACATGAAAAAATATGACTTCTCTATAAAAAAAAGTTGAATTTCTAATTTGTCGATAAAAAAAAAACTCATCATCTGCCTAGCCTTTTCCGAACTATGTTGGGGTCGGCTTCCAGTCTAACAGGATGCAGCTGAATACCAGTATTTTACATGGAGCGACTGACTATCTGTCTTCCACAACTCAGTACTGGGTAATACGATACCCCTTGGTAAGACTGGTTGTCAGACTTTTTGGGCCACTGACTACCTAACGACTGTCAAAGATCTACAAATGACAGCCGCGACCAACAGCTTAGCGTGCTTTCCGATGCACGTAGGAAACTCGGTATGTAATGGGTGGTCACCCATCCACAGACAAACCTAGGTAAGCACGGCTTAATCTAAAGATCGACCCGAGCGGCTGTTATTATTTAGCCACGAGCTCCTCACGATAAAGAAACACTACCAAATAAAATTGTATCATCGGCATACTGTGATCCGTTATAAAAGCGGTTAGCAAAATTTTGCTGGATAATACTGAGGGTTCGCGAGAGGTGGAAGGAGTGGAGGGAGGCCTTTGCCCAGGAGTGGGACGGAGCAGGTTAGAAAAAAAAATACTGATAACAGCACAGGGTTGCCAATATTTATTTTCCTAACTCCCCAAAAAACAAAGCCAAAAATAAAATTCATGATTGTAGTTTATGTTTTTATAGAATTTTTGCTATTCCTTACAATTTATAATTTTTTTGGAAGGTATAAATTCGACAATACCACCCTGTTTTTTTAATTGTCTCTAGTAGTCATCAAAGAAACTATCGTGTCTGTGTGTAGTCTGTTTCTCGAATTCCCCGCAATTTGGGGAAATCTCCACAAATTGGGAACCCTGCTCTTCATTCATTAAATCAAGCTAGCCAATCACAACAGGCGGTGGCCAGCTCCGCTGTCAGGAGTTACGCCCATAATCTATACATAATTATGCCGTTCATACACACGAAAATATGCACGTGTGCTTAAATTTATCAATAAGAATTAGGCTCTTCATGTTTCTGCGTTTATAGCGTCCGGAGTACTCCAGAGCGCCGTAGTACTTATAGTATAGTGTGAGTTACGTCACACGGGCGCGCCAATAACAGGAGTTTTAACTTTTTTTTATATTTAGTATTATTTTATTCCATAGATATAATAAACGCATTTGGCGTTGTTGATAGTGTAGGCTAGGCCTAATTGCCTCTATGAACGGCACGCCCCTGCCGTGTAGACGTCTCTTGTGGTCGGTAGGAGCGCCACGGTGAACTAAGCGCGGAGCGTGCCGCCCCAATGCAATAGGACGTCGCGCCGCAGCGTGCAGGCTAGTTGATGCCATAACATAACACACGAGAGCATATTTTGATTTAACATTTATGTATCGCTCTTCTCTTTTTCTATACACGTTGTCTAGTGAATTACTATTGATGCTCACGCTTTCGAGTTTATGAATATTTTTTCATTATATGAAAACAAAAACATTTCTATATTTTACTCTTTAATTCGATAGTACTACTAATGGCAAATTGTCAGGGGCGTGCAGTCCATAAAGGCAATTAGGCCTAGCCTACCCTACCAACAACACCAAATGCATTTATTACAACTATGAAATAAAATATTTCAAAATTAAAAAAAAAGTGTGTGTGTGTACTTATGTACACGCGTTAGAAGTTATACTTCTTTTAAAAAAAATATCTGTCGCCTTATCTCAGCCAGCAGTAGATTAAAAATAAAAAACCTAGGCTTGTCAATATCTGACACTAAGCTAACTTCAGGGTGTATGTTGACTAGCTAACTTCATGCTGTTAAATTTAGGTGTCGGTGTGCGCGCGCATCGTAAAAAATTACTCTCATAATTTTTCCCTAACGCGCCATAAGAAGTATAACTTCAAAAAAAAAAGTTAAAACGCCTGTAAAATACTTATAGCAACTTGTCTCTCTGCAGGACATGCTCCACCTCTTGTCCTGCTCATCCTGTACAACCACTTGCACCTATCAGGATTTAATGGAAGTAAATGTTAGAGCTGTTCAGGTGACTACATACTGGTCTAATACAATTTGAGTTCATCGATACGAAAAGAAGAAGAAGAAGCAACTTGTCGCGCCCGTGTGACGTAACGCGCGACGCTCCAAGCGCGCAAGGCAAGAAGGTGCATTGCTAAGTTCCATTCATAAATTTACGCATACTGGTGCATATTTTCATGTGTATAAACGGCATACATGTATAGATTATGGGTGTAACTCTTTAGAAAGGAGCTGGCCACCGCCTGTTGTGATTGGCTAGCTAAATTTTTGAATGACTAGCAGGGTTCCCAATTTGTGGAGATTACCCCGAACTGCGGTGAATTCGAGAAACTCGAGAACTTAGAGAAAAGCCTTTCATGTGACCAACAATTTATTGGTTTGGATTTTTATATCTTACTAAGTTATAACCCTCGCAATCTCTGATGTGTGTGAACAGATATTAATAATTATCTGTTGATCGCCCCAAATTGAGCCGATTTGTTGTGTTATTTGTTGCTTAAATAAAAATGGTGTTCTGTTGTGAAGTTTGCGCTGAGAATGTGTGTTAGTTAGAAGTTAAAAGCAGTAAGTATACGCAATTATCGTATAAATGAGAAGATGTTGTAGATGTGTACGATTAACTCGCGATTAATCATGAGCTCGCGATGCACGAGGTTTAGTTTTTCATTTACGACATAGATAGTGCTAGAGATATTTATGAATATTATGTCACTACAAGACGACCACAAAGTTACGGTATATAATGTCATTTTACAAATTTACCTTGAAGGTATGTTTCTTCTTGCAAATCTGCCTCGGGTCCTCCTCGGGTGTGACACCCGGCCCGCGGCTGCCGCACGGTTCAGACGCTCGGGGCGCGAGCGTCTCGTCGGGCACGACGCGCGTCGTCTGCGCGAAGCCTACCAACGTCCAGTAGGTGGGCAGCGCGCACGGCAGCTCGGCGTCCGTGAGCACGAGAAGCGCGCCGGGCTGCACGCGCGCGCCGGTCTGCACGCGCGCGCCGGGCTGCACGCCGCCCGGGGCACGCGCCGGCAGCACGAGCGGCGCGCGCGCCCCGTCCACGCACAGCAGCGTGCCGCCGCACGGCAGCGCGCCCACGGCCTGCCGCCCCGCCGCGCGCTTGTAGCAGAACACCTCTGTGGCACCACAGATAACGTTGTTACGGTCTCGACTGACGCCAATGGTACCCCACGACTTATTAATTTAATTAATTACAACAAAATAAATCTAATATTTCAAATTAAGTCGCGCGGCGCCGCCGGCTCGGGGATGCGCGAGCAGGCGCGCGGCGCCGAGCTTAGATGGCACAGTGTCAGTACGTACCGGCGTCCTCGCTCTCGGCCGCGCGGCGCAGCTGCTCCATGAAGGCCGGCATGGCGGCGGGCGCGGCGCGGCGAGCGGGGCAGCGCCCGGCGCCGTCCGTGAGCGCCGCCAGCTCGGGGATGCGCGAGCAGGCGCGCGGCGCCGCGTGCGAGCTCACCGACTCCTCGCTGCTCTTCAACAGGTTGTTGGGCTTCAAATACCTAGACTTATTATCTCTAATGCGAATACGTTCCTTTTTTGTTTGAACGCCTGCCACAGAACTTATAGCTGCAGGTTCACCTGCGGCTCGAGCGGAACCGGTCGCTTCGCTCGCCGGACTTGTTTTACAAACAGTTTCGTCATTCTTAGTTGTAGCAGCTCGATTTAAACTCTCATCTGCTTTACTAGTCGTTCGATCAGAACTTTTCTTTGTATTACTAGATTTAGTTTGATTGGAATTCTTGTTAGTATAAACAGCTGGATTAGAACTGTTATTTACGGGAATATAGCTCTTATTAGAGTTGCTAAACTGATTGCTGTCCATACCATCGGAATGATTGGAGTCTGAGTCGTCGATTTCTATAACGTCGCCGTCGTGTAGTCCCTTGCACGGCGACATGGAGCCGGGGGCCCGCGGGGGCTCATCTGACTGACTGTTGACGTTAGTCCTCAAGAGACTCCTGCCGCTCGCATAGTTACTTAAACATTTCAGCAGACTCCGGTCACCCCCGCTGTTATTCACAGGATTCATCAGACTTTTGACCACTCCCACAATATCTACAATTGGGGAGCTAGTTTTTTGAGCAGAATGTGTGATGGCGGAGTTGGACGAGTCTGTCTCTTCAGTGAGGTCGACGGTACCGTTCGAGTATAAGCCGTCGACGGTTTGACTGGCGCAGTGCGCGGGCAAGGTGAGCGCCATGACGATGGTGGTGCTGGTGCGGCCGGCGCCGGGCGGCGCGCGCAGGCTCAGCGCGTGCACGCGCGGGGCGGCGGGGGGCGTGTGGGGGAGTGTGCGCGAGTACTCCTCCAGGATGGACACCGCCGCGCTGTCCACGAGCTCTGTGCTCAGGCTCAGGGGGCGCGGAGTGAGCGGAGGCAGTCCGACGGGCAGGACCGCACGATCCTCGGTACGTTTCTTCGTAGTTGCTCGTTTCTGTTTAAAAGTATTGTGTTGAGCGAGTTCTGCAGAGCGGGGCATGTTGTCAGGCCGCGGAGCTATACGTATAGGTTTGCTCCTTAGCCCGGGGAGCGCGGCGGGCGGGGCGGGCGGGGCGGGCGGCGCCGATACCGGAGCGACGAGACGAGACTCACGGATGTACGGCATTAAACCTGACTGTGCATCTTGCGAAGCACATTGCACTGGACTAGCTTGCGTAGTGGTACTTGTGCTAGCAATACTTTGCGTAGTGGT
The DNA here is from genome assembly GCA_950005105.1 of Lycophotia porphyrea. Classification (NCBI taxonomy): domain Eukaryota; kingdom Metazoa; phylum Arthropoda; class Insecta; order Lepidoptera; family Noctuidae; genus Lycophotia; species Lycophotia porphyrea. Next base: position 138,921 of record OX465410.1, on the reverse strand, counting down.
ACTTTTGCTAGCAGTACTTTGCGTAGTGGTATTTTGCGTAGTGGTACTTATGCTAGCAGCACTTTGCGTAGTGGTACTTTTGTTAGCAGTACTTTGCGTAGAGGTACTTTTGTCTTTCTTAGAGGAAGAGTTGCTATGGATGTGGAAGTACTGCGCGTTCAAGTTTTTCTGTCGCTGCCACTCGTCGTAGTCGTTGACGGGAGGCGCGGGCGCGGCAGGGGCGGGGGGCGGGGGGGCGCGGCCCCGACGGCGGCCCCGCTTGGTCCGGTTGGTGTGAGTAGCTGGTTTAGCCTTCGAGTCTTTAGCCTCTGTGGTTGTGTTCGACAGCGACTCCGTCGAGGCCTGTTTGTGTGCAGCCGTGGCCGCTGTGGCTGAAGTGGCCGATGTAGACGCTTGCGCGGGGCTCGGTGACCGAGAAGGTTTCGGTTTCGAATGAATTCCTGTTATAAAAAAATATTTTTTAAAGGAAAATTGTTTAAACCTAGAACTAGTTTTTATTTTTTTAATTCAACTTACTTCCAGCTGCAGCTTTCTGCAATAAGAAATAAATCGTATTAGTACATCATATGTGTAAGCGCACGACAGCCAATCAGGCTATGCAAAACCAGTTACTGGATATGAATAGCTTTATGTCGCCGTGTGTACTGGTCGCACACAGATAGTATAAAGGTCACAGCACACATATCAACTCGGAAAGGGATCGTCACTAACTTTGAGCTTCTGGCAAGTCTGACTTTAACACCAAACATAACAAAATCAGCCTATTACTGGTCCCACTGCTGGGCAAATACCTCTTCTTATACAGACAAGGAACCAGCACTGATTACCTCGCTTGCTGAAGACGAATTGGCGATATGATAGTCCTATTAGTACAACGTCTTGCACGCGAGGTGAGGGTGCAACCGCACAACCGCACAACCGCACAACCACAGGGCCATCACTACATGCCAAGAACAGCTTAGTTTGAATTGCCCGTGTCGGCATAGCGTAGCTCACACATACAACTTGTAAACGGTGCATTCGCGGCGAAGTCCAAACATAGTCCACAGGCTCCTTTGCGTTTTAAAAATAAAATGATTAGTTGAAAACTTAAAAAAAAAAGGTTTTATAAAAATAGAAATAAACCTAAGAATATGGTAACGACGTAAGGCTGATTGTGAGTTTTGGGGTATTTTTGCTAGTTTTAAATAAAATGACACAACTGTATCGTAGCTCTGTATTGAGGCAACTAACTTACGTAAAACGATCGAACATACCGCCCACCAAAGGACCCTATGTCCTTTTACAAACAATTGGGCTTTTAATAACTAACTTATTGTGTCTAAACTTAACAATTATTCAAAGTAAATTCAACAAAATCTTAAAGCGGACTGTAATGTAAAAATTAATAAAAAGTTTCCAAATAGTAAATAAGTGCCTACATGTCTGTTTACTACACATTCTAATAGTAAAATATCAAGTATTAAACATGACTCATTAAGGTAAATAGGAACCTATTTGTTTCACAATAGAATTAGTTATTCATTGTAAGTATACATAGTTTTAAGTAACAGCAAGCAGGTGGGAAGGTGAGTACATTCTTATTATTGCAATCCAGATAGCAACTTGAATCATCGAATGGTAAGTATGTGTACATAATTATCTCAGTAGCAATTAAGTAGTTTTATGTAGATAGTTAGTTTTATTTAGACCTAAGTAACATTTTAATGATGTAATAAACAATAATATGTAATATTATGCAGACTTAGATTCATAAGGTAAGTAGTATATAGATAAGCAAGTATATAAACAAACTTGTTTCAATTAACTAACAATCTATTAATTGTCTTTAGGTAGGAATATTAACTTAGATACAGGTCTTTTTAATTCACTTTGTCCTTTACACTGCACTGTAACCACTCTCACTAAATTGTCTTTTCCAGGATGCAGCGTTACAATTTTTCCCAGGAGCCATTTTGTGGGAGGCAGACCCTCCTCCTTGATGACCACAATGTCTCCGACGGTAGGTGACTGGATGGCAGATTGCCACTTGGTCCGTTGTTGTAGAGTGTTTAAGTATTCTGAATGCCACCTTCGCCAGAAATCTTGTGTCATTCGCTGTACTAACTGCCATCTAGTTAATAGGTTCATGTTTGAGTTTTCATATTCATAATCAGGAACACTGAGTAAGGGCTTACCTATTAAAAAGTGCCCAGGTGTGAGTGGTGACATAGTCTCAACCGTATTGTCCAGCTGGCACAATGGGCGAGAGTTGAGACAAGCTTCTATTTGTGTTAGCAATGTTGCCATCTCTTCATAGGTAAGTTTTGTGTCTTTGCTAACTCGTGCTAGATGTCTTTTTGCAGCTTGCACTCCAGCTTCCCAGAGGCCTCCACAATTTGGCATTCGCGGCGGAATAAAATGCCAAGTAGTTCCATCAGTTGCTAAGTGTTCGGAAATTTCTTTAGAAATGTTGTTTTCACCTGCCTTGAAAAGGTCTTTTAGCTCTTTTGCAGCACCAACGAAATTGGTGCCGTTGTCGCTGAACAGATGAAGACATCGACCTCGACGTGCGACGAATCTCCGAAATGCAGCCAGGAACGCTTGAGAAGTTAAGTCTGTTACGGCTTCCCAATGTATGGCACGTGTAGCCATACACACAAATAAACAGATGTACCCTTTAGTAGCATGATAGCCTCGCCCTTTCGATGTTCTTATTAAAACTGGACCTGCATATTCCACTCCACTGTTTAGAAAGGCCCGCTGTGGACTCACCCTTACAGCTGGCAATTCACCCCAACTGGTTGTTTATCTTTCCTTTATTCACAATGCAAACCTTGCAACTTCTTATGCATTTTCTTACAGCTGATTTTAAGTGAATTACCCAATAATTACTTCTTATGTATGTCATCATAACTTGTATACCACCATGTAAAGTTTGTTTGTGTGCTTCGTTAATCAACAATGTAGTGATATGTTGATTACTCGGTATTATTATTGGATGCTTGGTCGTAACTGGCAGTTTAGCGTTTTGTAAACGACCTCCAACTCTCAGCAAGTTGTTTTTATATAAAAATGGTGTCAAGCTAATTAGTGAACTTGATTTTCTCACCCTACCATTTTTCTTGATTGATTCTATTTCTCTTTCGTAAATTACTTGCTGATAGTATATTATGCACCTTTGCAAAATTATGCTCATTTCATTTGTAGTTAAATACTTCTCTTTGTTTTTATTGTTTAATAATCTCCTACAATAAGCGAGTACTCTCTTCATTCTAGTCAGATTTGAAAATCTTTCCCAAATTGGTTTGTCTTCATTTTCTTGGGCTTCACTTGTACTAGTACAACAGGTATATTTTAACTCTAAATCTGTCTCTGTATTTTCTGATCGCCCCTTCCACCACATCTTCTCCCCTTTCAGGTCTATTAGGAACATTCCTCTGGATGCTATGTCAGCAGGATTTTCTTGTGACACAACATGATGCCACTGTATGTTGTTTGTGTTGTCTTTGATTTCCACCACACGATTTGCAACAAAGGTTTTCCATTTTTGTGGTTCTCCATGAAGCCACGCCAGTACTATCGTTGAGTCTGTCCAGCAGTAGGTTTGGTTAAATGGAATTTTCATGGCTATTGCGACTTGTTTTAGAAGCCTTGACAACAAAAGAGCTCCACACAGCTCAAGCCGAGGTAGTGATACTGTTTTCAATGGAGCAACCTTGGTTCTTGATGCAACTAGACTTGTGTACACAGTACCATCCTGTTCTTTTACTCTGCAGTATACAACTGCTGCGTATGCTCGAGTTGAAGCGTCGCTGAAACCATGCAATTGTAGTGCTTTTATATTGCTGCTATACGAGTGTAACCATCGGTCTAGAGAAATTTGGTTGACATTCTCGAAATCGTTTCTCAACTTCAACCAATCTGCGGTTAATTCATCTGATAATGGTTGATCCCATGGCGTGCCAACCAACCATAACTTTTGAATGAGCATCTTCGCGAGCACAATGCTTGGCGATATCCATCCTAATGGATCGTAGAGTTTTTGTACATCAGACAAAATATTTCTCTTTGTTATGGTAGATGGGAGTGAAGAGAGACTAATTTTGTAGAGAAATTGATCAGTACCAAGGTTCCAGGTGATACCTAACGCCTTCACAGTACCATCTAGGTTTATATCAAGTTGGATGCTTGAAGAAATGTTGCTTGGATCCATCGACTTCATCAATTCGATGTTGTTTGATGACCACTTCTTCAACTCAAAACCTCCCTTGCTCAACATAGCTTTGAGTTGATGGCTAGCTTCTATGGCTTCTTTTACAGTGTCACAACCCGACATGACGTCATCGACATAGAAGTCTGTCAATGTAATGTCAGCAGCTATTGGATAGCTAACTCGTTCTTCGTGTGCAAGTTGGATCAAGGTCTTCACTGCTAGATAAGAAGCGGAAGTAGTCCCAAAGGTTACGGTAAGTAATCTAAAATCTTTTATTTCTTCATTGCTATTATTTCTCCATAGTATTCTCTGAAAATCGGCATCCTCCTTGTATAACATGACCATTCTGTACATTTTTTGTATGTCTGCAGCGAAACAAACGGCGTGCATTCTCCAGCGCATGATTATGCTTCGTAGGTCTTCTTGCAGCACTGGACCAGGTAAGAGTTCATCATTTAATGATATACCATTTGTTCCCTTACAGGATGCGTCGAAAACTATTCGGGTTTTGGTGGTTTCTTTATCTTCACGCAGGACTGGATGATGGGGTAAGTATACTGATTTTCTTGTATATATTTCTTTTTCAGGTACTTCTTCTATGTGACCTAAGTTTTTGTAGTCTTCTATAACCTTTTCATATTCTTCTTTTAACTTAGGCTGATTTTTAAACCTTCTCTCTAAATGTATTAATCTTGTTTTAGCTATATCTCTTGAGTTTCCTTCGGTTGATTGAATACAATTTGTTTTAAACGGTAGTTTCACTATAAATCTTCCTTGTTCATTTCTTGTGTATGTTTTGTGATAAATGTCTTCACATAATTGTTCTTCCTTTGTATTTTTTCGCTTTGTAGTTGTGTCTATCTCCCAAAGAGCCTTCAACATGTTCTCAACGTCTACTTGGTGATGCATGACAAGAAATGAATGTTCCCTTTGTGTTGTATTTATTTCTCCAAACAATATCCATCCTAGGGTTGTTTTCTGAGCACATGGAGACCCTGGCGGACCCTTAACTAATTGTTGTTCGACTATTCGTGCATATTCTTTCACGCCAAGCAGCATATCTATCGGGCCTGGTGTGTTGTACTCTGGATCAGCAAGGTCTAGACCCTCCAGGTGCTGCCAGTTTTGAACAGTCATTCTATGATGTGGTATTCTCGTGGTCAGTTGCTTGGTCATGACGTAAGCTTCGACGTGCATGTTGAATTCTGGTTTCCCTCTCGATACTATGTTTAGCTGAACCACGTGTTTAATTGGTGCCTGCATAGAACCCACACCTGTCACAGTGCCTTCAATTGATTTTCTTTGAAGCTTCAATAATTGAGTTGCCTTTTCACTTATGAAGCTCGCTTGTGAGCCTTGATCTACAAGAACCCTTAACAGTGTCGCATGTCCATTTTCTCCTTTTACTTTGACTAGTGCAGTTGCTAATAATGCTCTTCCAGGTACTCCAACACCAACATGAAGACTTGTTATGGCCTCTTTGTTGTCTTCTTGTTGAGACGTCGATGGTTGTATAGGTTGGTTAGGTGTGGATTCTGTGGAACCCTTCGAAGCCTCTGGTTTGTGGAGCAAAGAATGATGACGTCTTCTACATAAGCGGCAAGTAACTGGTACCTTGCATTTGTAAACTGAGTGACCCGGAAGCAAGCAGTTGAAACAAAGCTGTTTTTCTTTTACATAGTTGTTACGTTGAGTAAAGTCCATTTTAATAAATTGTTTGCAATGACATAAGGTATGTTTTTCACTACAAAGTACACAGCTTTTTTCTTTAACAGGACTCACGGCATGGTAAGATCGCTCCTTGACTGTACGGTCTTTATTTGTTATGGGTTGGATCATTTCCAGAGTTCTAAATTTTGACTCTAAAAATCTTTTTAAATCTGTCCAAGGCGGTATCTCCTCTGACTTATCCTTATAGGCATAAGTTTCCCACTCTTTATGTGATTCCTGGTCCAACTTCTGAATCACCAGAAATATAATTAATGGATCCCAGGAATCGGTGTTAATTTTCAAGTTTTTTAGGTTATTTATGCACTCTGTTGTAGTATCTAATAAAGTCTTCACACTGTTAGCTGTTTGCGTTGTGATTTTCTTTTGATAAAATAGTCTTTGCAAAACAGAAAACACAATAACACGTTTGTTTCCGTATCTGTCTTTTAACAATTGCCATGCTTGATTGTAATTACTGTCGTAACTTGAATGTGCCGTAATATTATTTCTGCTTCACCGGTAACACTAGACTTCAGGTAATGTAGTTTTTGAACGTCACTGATTGAAGTATTATTGTGCACAAGTGATATAAACATGTCCTGGTATGTAGGCCACTCCTCGTATTTTCCCGAAAAGGTTGGTAATTGAATCCGAGGCAGTTTTACGATCGAACATTGACCACCAAGTAGTGATGTGTTTGATGTTTCCATTGATGTTTGCTGCATTTTGCTCAACATGTCTGTCATATCTGCTTGTAAGCAAAGGTACAGGTCTTCAACGACGAAGAAGTCTTCATTGAGGAAATATGAGATTTCTCCACGCTTGTCTCTCGGAGTACATTGTGTCAACATCTCATGAGCTTGCTTAAAAGAACACCAATACTCTTCAATGCACTTCAATCTAGCCCTTATGTAACCGTCTGTAAGTCTCACTTTAGAACACTTCTTTAAGTTCACTTGTGTTTTTTGTATCAAATTTGCCACATCTTCTAATGTATTCAAATATTTTTGTTGTTCCGAAGTTGAAGTAGCCATTGTATTTTATAATATAGTACGTCATACCTGAGCACGTTTCCTCCGTTTGTTCGTCTTAGCGTTGTTCAAACCAAAATTCAAAGTTTTGTAAATGTTGACATTACAATTAGCATTTTTTGAACGTTACAAGTTCCAGACAAAGTGTTGTTAAGTTTTACTATCAGGAAGTTCTCAGTAGCAGCCACGCAGTCTGGACCTGATCCGGTTGACGGCAACAGGCTCGCCCCCTATGTCTAGTGACTGTGGGTGTCCGGTCCACCTCAGTCTAACCCTTTGGGGATTCCAGGCGTGACGTTACATTGTGTTGTAAAATTAAATAGAAAAGAGAATATTGTTCGAGAGAATGGATTTCGAAAAACTGAATAGTCTACAAATGTAAATTAATAAGTTGGAAATAAATCATATCGGTGAGCGACCGCGACGGCAGTGGCCTGGAAATCGAGCTCCATACTCGTAGAAACACAAGTCAGGAATTTAAAAAAGTTGCTAAGGCTCTGGTATACCTCCCTTTACGTCATATTAACGTAAGTATGGTTGGTATTAGTAGCTCCACGCGTGAGAAAGAATAGTAAGTAGTATTATAGTCTGCGATGAGGTATTCCATAGCTGTGAAGTGATTTTGCAATCTATCATGGTCATAAGCATCGAGAGCTTAACAGCATGGCTTCCCATCATAGAGGGCTGCAGTGTTGCAATCTCAGCTTCAACCACCTGCAAACTTAAAATAAATAGTTCTGCAGAACATTGTGGAAGATGGCTTTGGATTCTCCCTTACCTTAACTTCGCCACAAACCAAGCGCAGAGGCACAAAATAACACATAAAAATACTAGCACCGTCGTCTTCGCCTGCCATTGTTTGCTTATACAAACGTTGCCTTGAAGCACCATCAGAGCCCCACTTGCATATGTGCTACATTCTTGTTTCGTGCTTTTAAACCAGTTGCATGAGCAAGGCTACAAGTGCTATGCGTTCGGAGCTCGGCCACTCTCCTTCTCTTCTGTAGCGGGCTTAGCTCCACGAATGGTTTTCTCGGAAGACGACGATGCTAGTATTTTTAATTAACCGACTTAAAAAAGGGAGGAAGCTCTATTTTCCACTGTACATATATATTTTTTATGTATGTTCACCGATTACCTACACGAAGACGCCTGAACCGATTTGGAAACTTTTTTTCAGTATACTCCCAAGTTGATCCCATGAAAATATTGTCATGATCTGATCATGGATCAATGTCGGAACTCTAAAATAATAGATAGCAAATCTGTCGTGACTGCTGCAATCACCTGGATGGTTATTGTTTACACAACATCATAACATAACATCACGCCTGTATGCTCTGTGGGGGTACGCAGATGTGTACTGCACACCCACATTTCGACAGTTAGGTATATTAAGGTCCATTTAATTAGGGATAACCCTATTACCATGAAATGTATTGTCAACAATGTAAAATAAATGCATAGCAAATCTTAATATATATAAATTACGTGTCACGTTGTTTGTCCGCGATGGACTCCTAAACTACTTAACCGATTTTAATCAAATTTGCACACCATGTGTAGTTTGCTCCGACTTGAAAGATAGGATAACTTACTTGAAGTTGCGCGGGTCAGTTAGTATTTATATAGGATATTACAACTAAGAGTGAAAAAATAGAAAAACATCCTCATCACAGACTTGTGATATATGTAAGTATGTATGTCTTGCCCTTCGGAAATGAATAAGTTGGAGAAAATTAATGTTAAGACAAAGAAAGAAGAAAAGACATTGCCCAATTCTAGCCCACCACAAACACATTTTGAAACATAAACAAAAAAAAAAAGTTTTTAAAATAGGAATTATCCGTTTAAGATCTATCTCTAATTATCACGCCGTGATCATATCAAATAAATAAGTAATTTAACTAGTTATTCCGTTTATTCATTTATATACACATTTTTTAACATTTTTAAATATTTCATATTAAACATTTAAAAATATCAAAAAATAGCGGTCCGCCGGTGTCGGAAACAGGGTCCAAGCTACCGGTGGTTAGGGCTCCAGAGACAGGATCCTCCTCACAATGCGAGCCGTATCGAGGAGTACTGCCTTCTGAATCAGGCCCTTGATCCAACCGCCTAAGGAGAGCTTCGAGAGATGGTCGTCGAGGCTCTTAGCCATAAGGCCATTGGCCGTTACGACAATCGGCACAATGATAGCCGAGTTCACATTCCACATGTCGACAACCTCATGTGCTTGGCACAGTGAGTCGAGATATTTTATTTGTTTCTCTTTCTCAGCTTTTACGAGGTTCTCGTCATGCGGGATGGTGACATCGATTATCATTACGCGGCGCGCTGATCGGTCTATCAACACTATGTCAGGCCTATTGGCTACAATAGTCCTGTCAGTAATGGTAGACCAATCCCAGTACAGCGTGACATGGTCTTTCTCGAGAACTGATTCGACAAGATTATATTTCAAGGCAAGTTACTGGTGAATAATCCTGGCTACTTGATTGTGCCTGTGCGAGTACTCGCCGTTAGCCACACGAGAACAACCAGGAATAATATGTCTGATGGACTCACCCGGACGGTGGCATGTCCGACACACGTCAACCGTCCCGTCCTTCATAATATATTTCCGATAACTTCGTCCATAATCGCACAGACAAAACCTTTAGTTTCCCCAAAGAGGTCGCCGAAACGTAGCCAGGACACGGACGCTAGAAAATCTACATCGGGCCCATGAAGAGCCCGGTAGAAGCGCCCGTGAAGCTCCTTGCCTTGGGTTGGGCTGCGGGCTGTTCAAAAGAGATACCGAGGCCCTGGAACGCAAAGGGCAAGGAAGGAACATGGATGGGTTTTAGTCAGTACAAGTCTGACACTCCCTTCCGCTCTGCCTAGAGCGGGAGAAGTCATTTGATGATTTCCCACCGCAAAAAAAAAAAAAAACCTTGCCTTGCCATAGTTCCTTACGGTCATCAGTAGTAAGTACTTCAGGTTTGCGCCAGTTCATTGCCATGCCATGGACAGCGGTGTGAGTCCCTTGCGAGCCTCCACTGCGACCACATCTCGGTGCATACCCACCTCGCGGTTGTGGAGGGTCTTCGCGTTTAATTTAACTTATTATTAATACAAGTTTTACTTTCAGGCGAAGTTTAGGGTTGCTAGTATGTGTTCAATTTAATTTCAATTCATATTTTTAATCGATCGATCGATTTATATCTAATCGATTACGGATTAATCTGATCGATTTATTAATTAATATGGATTCATAATAAAAATCAACATGTGTGCTCAGTGGTGTGCAATCGAAGGACGAGACTAATATCCAGCAGTGGAGTAATATAGGTTGATGATGATGAACCAGTGTAGTACGAGGGTAGGTACACTTCAGTCCTATTTCATGTATGTCACTTTCATCTTATTTAGCTTTGACTTGGTTGAGAAAGTATACAAGGTGTAACATAATAAACGCAAGACCTCTCGTGTGGTGTCTCAGACCATGAAACTGAACAAGTTTTGTTCTATGACTTTTGAAAATTCATTACTTTTTACCATACATGTTGATCAGCTGATCGCGTCAGTTCCTATACAAAGTCCATTTTTTTTTTGCGAATTTTGAATCACTCCTAGAACAATAGCATAGTTTTGTAACATGGATAGCCATGTCAAAAAACCGCCAAAAGTGGAAAGATTTGGAAGAGACCTACACTCAGCATTGTGTGGCCAAGGGTTGAAGAAGAGAGAGAAGAGAGAGAACAATAGTCGATCAATTTCTTGGTCCAAGAGACCACACGGGAGGTCTTGCGTTTATTATGTTACACCTTGTATAGAATAAAATGAAATATAATATTGGTATAAAATAAATAAAAAACTCAATCCCGTCAGCGAAAAAAAAAAATTGTCGGCAATGTAAGTACTAGCATCTCACTGCTGATGCCGTCACGGAAATAACGTTTGATGGTACCTAGTGGTGATCGTGAAAGTATAGGTAAAGGTGAGAGAAAAAGAGAAACTTGAGTATTTTATATGCTTTGACTTTGGGAAACGCTTATAATTTTGCTCAATACGTTAGTCGGGTTTCAGATTTTAAATACGTATTTCTATGGTTATAACGAAAAGTTTTTCTTATAAATCTACTCGATCTTAAGACAAAACCACACATACATAAACATATGGTAAAATCACTGTATTGTTTATGGCTTTGCCGTAGTTAGAAAAAATTATATTGATCAAGACCAACAATCGATGCAACTAATCGATTATATTTCAAAATATGGCAATATCATCCTTTGACATAAGATCATCAGTCAAATCCATCTTCTGTCATTGTCATGTCTGGATTTGAAAGTAAACTGTAATCTATCTTCTCATTAGCACGCTCACTACCGTAGTTTTGTTGCCGTGGTTTGTGCCCTTTTGTGACCATTTATGACAATGAACGCCGACAACTTCACCTGAATGACGACCCTCACGCATATTTGGACCCTGGTTCCCTCTGATGTGAATATGGAAACTGTTGACCCCGCATCTAATGACGACACTCGCGATAATTTGGACCCTGGTTCCCCCTGATGTGAATATGGAAACCGTTGACCCCGCATCTAATGACGACAATCGCGATAATTAAAACTGTTTTATTTCCAAATGGCGACTTATTTTCTAAACTGATAAGTACTAGAAGGTGTTCATAACAACTTAAACTATAATTCCATAAACTATGTATCAGTGTTTACTCTGGGCCACGGTTGTTCTAATGAGTGGGCATTGACCTTTATGTATCAAGCGAACGCACACCTACATACATACGGTGTTTCTCAGGGCAGCGTACTCGGATCTTTATTGTTCATAATATACATCAATGACCTGCCTAGTGCTATTGACCACCCCACGACTCTCTTTGCCCACGATTGCACTATGACTATAGCATGTAAAAATAAAGACTTATACGAAAGTGCCATGGTATATGTATATGGTATTATGAAACATGTCTGCTTACCCTTTTAAGAATTATAGTTGTGAAGGTTACGCTTATGTTTATCAGTGATGATCTGATGATGTGATGAATGCTTGATACTACCCGTAACGTCAATATCACTTGAATAATACACCGCGTACTGCTCTTAATAATACACCGCGTACTGCTCTTAATAATACACCGCGTACTGCTCTTAATAATACACCGCGTACTGCTCTTAATAATACACCGCGTACTGCTCTTAATAATACACCGCGTACTGCTCTTAATAATACACCGCGTACTGCTCTTAATAGAAAGAACAATTAGATTTACAAAAGCATTATGTTATCACTTTTTTTAATCGATTTCCATGAGATTTGGTAACTAAGAAGCATGAAACACAACAAGCGATCTGAGTAACCTGGAATCAACCAAGCTTCTTGGACCAGAGTCTATAGAAGTCTGCCCGATCTCCTTTTCGTCTACTTATCTTAGTATTGTGGATAACTTTCTCTTATAATGGGCCAACAGTCAGCCTCTTACATTTTATGGCATAATTCTTGATAGGTGATCTTCAAAATTATTTAGATCTTGGTAAAAACAGTGCCCCTGGTAACCACCCATACTTCATAAATTTCCTGGAGAAAAACTTTAACTTTTGATGACCAATACAGTAAAACATTTCTAAACTTTCACAAAACACTGGAACCCAGTTTTTATCTTGGTTTACAACAGGAAATCCGAAAATACTGAATAAATATGGATTATGCACTTTTTAACGGATCTCTAATGGGTTTGCTCATTTTTTTAGTGCACATTTTTAATAAATCCTTTTTCGTTGGCGTAGTGATAGGTTTTTAGTAGTTTAGTGTTATAATCAAAATTGTTGCGCGCCTCTCGCGTCCCTCCGCGCGCTTTTCGGCCGCTTGCCACTCGGTTTGCAGGGACACCACGCCCCCTTCCCCGCAGCTGTGTTCCGACGCGAGTTGGTATTACGCGTGTGTGAATGACGTGCACTCGTACGCAGACATAAATTCATTAAAGTAAAAAAAGTGTTTACAGGAGTCTATCAAAAGTAATTAGCTGCATTTAATTTAGATAAAAATTAATAGATTGAATATACCTCGAAAAACAAAGAATAACTAAGAAACAATTAATAAGTAATCTTAACAAAACTAAAACTTTAAATAATGACCGTCACTTGTTTTATCAGAAGTCGTTAAAATTGTATAATTTTTTTTTTGTCATAAATCACAGATTTAAGGAAGTAATTATGTGTAGTAAGTATGTCTTAAGTGATGTGCGTAACGCGTCTGAAAAAGTTATTAAGTCACATAAATAACTTATAAATTACATTAAAATGTGTTTTTTTTTTTGTTACAAACTATTATTGTGCGTTACCTACACATAATCGGAAATGGTAATTATCGACTTTACGTCTAGGTCATAACTTCCAAATTTGAAAAGACAGAAATTTATGGGTTTTTGCTCTATAAAGAACTAATCGAAACTAGTTCAACTGTATTATTAACTGTACTTAATGATTTTTTGTAGTTAATGAGTTCTTGCAATAAGCCGACGATAAACTAACGATAGTAAATCGAACGGTTTGAATTTTTCTAAAAACATGTCTACGTGCAAAGCGGCAACCAAAGGTGTATAAATTACATCTCATCTTGATCGTCGTGTATGGTACAATAGCTGGTGTGAGCACCAGCCTGTCAGTTCCATTCACTTTCAAAAAAATGTACTTTAAGTTTTTCTCCCACACAAAAAAAAATACCAAACTTTTTTTTCTTACACGTGGAGCTACTAATACCATCCATACGTTAATATAACGTAAAGGGAGGTATACGAGAGTTGTGCATTATTTTTTAAATTCCTGACTTGAGTTTCTATGAGTATGGAGGTCGACTTCCAGAACACTGTGCGGCGTAGTGTGACGTCACCGCAGCAGCAGACAACGGCACCTCGTATCGTTACACACTCAAGTATACACTCTTAATAGTTAATGTTATTTCCACTTGACGAATGTCAACTTTATGCTAGAGTAAATTAGGGCAATTTCTATTGAAAGAATCAAAAGGAAGTTTGAAATTGTAGTGCAAACTGAACTTGAAGCGTGGTTATTGAGGTTGTTCTTTGAATAGCAAATACTAGTGAACACTTCAGCACACGTACCCAGAGCATGCGCTCGATGTCGTCGTGCAGCGCGCGCAGCTGCGCGTCCAGGCGGCGGCGCGCGGCCGCGTCGCTCAGGTGCGCGCAGCAGCACGTGCACTCGCCGCCCGCGTGCCTGCTCGCAACACACCACAGCGTCACCATCACCTGCTTACCTTACCCCGACTACCTATGTTGGGGTCGGCTTGCGTTCTATCCACTGATTACCAGTACCAAAACTCAAACTCAAAAGCATTTATTTCAATGGGGAAGAAAACTGTCAAATAGTTCCACGTAGATGGCGCTGACTGTTTGTTACAAACAAACTGTCAAACTCTATAGAAATTGAACAATATTGTATTATTTTATGACTTTTTTCAATATTATGGGTCGTTGTGTAGCCTTTGGATGGAAAGAAATAGGCGTTGTCACATTTCAAAGAAATTTGCACATGAAGAGAAAGCGGGAAAAGGCACTTAAAATAAAAATAAAAACAAATCAAGTAATTTTTCGAGGTTATATGGGAGACATTTAACAACAACACCTCTTCTGGCTATTCCATCTGGGATTCAGAACTGTTACACACACTGTCGCATTTGAAATTTCTTTCGTAAGGTTCCAACCTGTGAAGAAAAACTGGGTTCTTTTCAAATAACCTACACCTTAGTTAGTTTATCAATGAGTCTCATTAAAAAGCAAAAAGTTAGTGAGTTAAGTTTATTTTACAACTTATAGAACCATTATATTGCTCACAAAACAGCTAATAGTCGATAAATGTTAAATATAATGTGCCTTTCGACAACCCCCGTTTTTTCTGTTCTTCCTTCAACTGGGTGCTATGGCAGGTAGCACAGTGGTACATTACGCAGCAACACAAATTGAGGAAGAAAAACACGCAAACGCTTAAAAAATCGTCCACGCAATACACACGTTTATACAAAAAACTTTTGACAGGCTATCAGCGCCATCTTGCGGCGAAATTTCCGGGAAACAACCCCATTAGACCATTGTAGGCACTTTAGAATGTCAGAAAAACAAAAAAAGGCTAAGCTACAGTCACAGACACAAGGCACAATAACTTCTGAAAGTACTGTAAGTAGTTGCCCGTTTCAAAGCTCTATGGAGAAGAATTTGGGCAAAAAACTCCATGGACACTCTTTTCAATCAAAATATTGTTACAAAATCTGACAAAAATGTCATTCTCTCAGCCACTGGGGCTAATTCAAGTCAATGAAAGATAACTAAATGTAAATAGTAGCTTTACAGTACATAGTACTCACACATGTGCTATACTTACAATTATATAATACTAACCGACCAAATCCGAATTTATACACAAATAACTATACCGAGAATAATTTATTCCACGATTTAATTCTCGAATAAAGCAACAGTCGTTTTTCCATGCAATCTTAAGTATAACTATACTTGGATTAGTTACGCGCGAATAGCGGAGTGAATGTGAACATGATGTGAACGAATGTAATACCCGGAAAAAAACGTTGTTCTAGAAACGGGAGAGTACAGAAGCATAACACATGTCAACTCTCATTTGTCGTATTATAGTGCGGGAAAGTTGAAATGACAGCTTAAAACAATAGGACGCCATTTCGTTATTGTTGGAATAAGCTCCTTAATGCATGCCTAACGGTGGTATAGTGACTATTCCCGAATAGACTCGTTATTCCTCGGATTGTAGTTGGTTAAATGTGAAATTGAGTTATGCTCGAATAAGTAGCGATTTACTCCTAGAATAAAATTTATTCTTGTTTGGTCGTATCCACCCTAAGAGATTGAATCAATACAATGCAAAGATCTTATTACAATCTTCTGCAGCTTCCACAATAACTTCAGATGGTAATCAATTAGTTTGCCCCTATGGTTGTGGAGCAGGACCAGCATTGAGCCAAGCATTTGTATCATCAATGTAATCCCCCAACTTATAATATGCTTGCCTACATAGTGTATACAAGATTTAAATTTCGTCTCATTTAGTTGTAGAATGTGGGGCGGTATTTTATTGTAACATTTTAAACAGTACCCCATGAAAGATGAGTCTACTTTAGCTAGCCTAAAACCTGGCAGTACTTTTACATGGAGCGACTGTCTACATGACCTCCACAACCCAGTTAGTACTGGGTGATACGAAACCGCTTCATAAGATTGGTTGTGAGACTTTCGGGCGACTGACTACCTGTAACGACTGTCAAAGATCCTCAAATGACAGTCGGGACCAAATTTCTAAGTGCGTTTTTATCCGGCTAATGTCTCAGAAACGCCACTCGAGAACGCATCACGCGAGCGTTGTCTAATGCCGATTCCAACAAGCCGAACAATCCTCGCGCATTTTTTGAAGGAAATCTTCAACTTCTTTAAGTACGCTTGACTTGGGGAGTAAGCTGGTGAATGCGTTACGACAAGTTACGACGCGTTCGGGCGAGGCGAACGGAACATATTGATGGAGCTAAAGAAGTTTGACTTCAGTCTGTGGTCTAAAGCACACTCTTTATTTTTGTTGACACTAAATAAAAGGCCTTTAAAGAACTCGTGGTGATGTTTCCTGGGTAAAAAAAATATGATTTTATTTAGACAGTCATATAAATATTGGTTACGTATTATTTGTTTTATCAAATCAATAAAAACTGACCAAGATAAAACGCTTCAAAGATAGAGTGGGAACTTATGACGTCATTTTGCCGGAAAAAGTATACTGACATTGTGACATCACACGAGTTTACAACGCACTGTATCGTTTTCATTGTTTGATTACGTGAAAAAATAAAAAATACGTGTCCAATATTTTTTGGGAATCTGAGGGGCTAATTAATTTTTTTGGTAAACTATCCTATTATAGCTGTTCGGTCATTAATCGTCAGGTTGAAATGATGATCAGTGTTGCCTAAAATAGGGCGCTTGCGCATCATCGAGAACGCGGGGAGACGCTTTGTCTGCGTCAAATTGTATACTTAAAGGCAATACTGATACATTTATATTATGCTACGTGGTCACGCGAATACTTACGTGTGCTGCTTGGTGTCGGGAAGCCCGAAGCGGCGGTGCGTGTCGTTGACCTCGCGCTGCCGCCGCGCCGCGCAGCAGTGCGCGCCCCCCCGCCCGCGCCCCTCCAGCGCCTGCTCCGCCGTCGACGACCGCTGCGCACACAATATAACATTGTTACGTCGGCTGTTTTACGAGAATATTCTAGACTAGCTTTTGCCCGCGGCTTCGCCCGCGTGGAGTTCGTTAATTGCCCTCGGGATCTTACTTCTGGGATAGTAAGTAATCTGTGTGCTATACCATACCATAATCTATCTCTGTGTCAAATTCCTGATCTTTTGAGCCGTTCTGGCGTGATTGAGTAATAAATATCCATCTATCCAAACTTTCGCATTTATAATAGTTTATGTAAGATAACGGGGTGGAAAGGACACCGACGCGAAATGGTTACCACGTGTTCAGTATAACATTTGGAGCCCCCCCCCCCCCCCCAAAAAGAATCTTTTAATCGGTAATTTAAAATTAAATCACGCCCCGCACGCCCTACGCAACATACACGCCAAAACTAACGCTAAACCTAACTAATTGAAGAGTGTGTACACCCATTATTAGAGTCAAACGATCAAGAGAATACTACGTTTCACAGCACATTCAACCCCCCATTTTACCCTCTTAGGGGTAGAATTTCGAAAAACCCTTTCTTAGTGGATACCTACTCTTCACAAAAAATACACCCTTCAAATTTCATGTCTTTAGGACCAACGGCTTGGGCTGTGCGTAGATATATCAGTCAGGGGATGATTTTGGAAAAACTGCGATAAGAGTTTGTACCCTAATTTTCAAGTCAATCAACCCTGAGAGTAAAATTTTTCACAGAAAATGTAACACCCCATTTCACCTTCTTAGGGTGGAATTTCGAAAACCCTTTCTTAGTGGGATCTTCACAACTAATACACCCTCCAAATTTCACGTCTTTAGGACCAGCGGTTCAGGCTCTGCGTTCAACACCCCATTTCACCCTCTTAGGGGTAGAATTTCGAAAAACCCTTTCTTAGTGGATACCTACTCTTTACAAAGAATACAGGAGTTTTCAGTTTTCTACTTTTGGGCACAATAGCGTTTTAATAATTATAATCTACAGGGTGTAAACAGACTCTTCACGAAGCCGTCAACCAAGCATTATGTACATCAAACTAAGTAACTTTACGCAAAAATTAGTGCTGGGAAACGACTTTTTTTTTGGGCTGAAAAATCACGTTTTACCGTAGGACTCAATGTAACGCACTCAAAACATTATGCCGATGGATGAATTTAATAGTAAGGAGGTCCTGGAGGTGTTTAAAGTAAAAATCTTACATTAAAAACATGTATTTAGAAAAAAACTTGTGAAAAAGTTAGAACTTTGACCCCCAATATCTCAGTAACTAGGAGGTTCCCAGGTATGGTCTAGAACAAAAAAATGATCGCAATGACGGGGAGAACAAGTGCCTTCCGGCTTCGTTAAGAGTCTGTTTACACCCTTTATTTAGTTCCTACCTTGATACTAAAATCATTTTAATTTTTTAGTTCTCATTTTTAATTCATTTTTTGATATGGCATTCGTGTTTTTTTATTATTATATAATCATAATTTTATATAGACCATTATTATGAAGTTTAGTAAAATTTTAGTCAATGCAGAACAGAGAAAGAATAGATAGTTTAACAAATGTTCGACGTGAGTCTTTAAATTGGCATAACTTTTTTATTTATGAACCGATGGACATAAAACAAACACTAAATGTTAAGTGAAGCTCACCACATCCAAATCAGATAAGCCGTTTCCGACATTAGCGCGCACAAACGCACAGGCAAACAGATAAACAGACAAAAATTCTAAAAATCATTGTTTTGGGTACTACTGGTGTTGATAAAGGTCCCAATAATATTTTTTCTCATATATCTTCCATGTACAGACAGCAATCCGTTACATTTTTATTATATGTATTGATTACCTTCGAGTCTAGAATTTTCCACTATAATGGAACTGTGGAGCAGATTTATTAATAATCCTAGAATTGTCCATTATAATTTTATAACGCATTGCAACTGTTACATGATTTGCTGTGACGTGGCAATCGCTCCGTGTCCACTGTTACCAATTTGTTTAACTTTTAAGTTACGGTTAAAACGGGCTGAATAGAGACACACGATTGAATCGAGACAAAACTTTGAAAGGGGCTTTAACGTTGAATTAATATAGTTAAGTACCAACAAGTACCTCTTTTTTGAATAACTTAATTATACTGAATTATTTAGAGACCTTGGTGGGAACATACCATATTAATTCAACGTTAAAATCCCTATCAAAGATTCACCCAGTTTTACGATGAGTACCTAATAATTTGATTTGTTGACAGGCGTGAGTATGCGTGTGTGTGTGTGTACATACTGACCGTGAGCTCGTCGAGCACGGCCTGTAGCTCGTGTTGCGCCGGCAGGACCAGCGCGCGCCACGCTGCAACGACACGTGATGTGAGTCGAGTGAGCGCTACAGGTATTGTCACCCCACAGGCTTTACGTTCAGATAATACCACAGATAACCTCCTCTAGATTCGGCATGATTAACATATCGTATGTATTCGTGTTCACCAAATGTGCGCGGTAGGCACGCGGTGCGCAAGGAGTGACAACTGTAATCCGATTGGCTATTTCAAGGTGACGTCAGCAGGTCCACAAGTCTGTTTTTATTTATTTATTTTTATCGTTTTTTTTTTCGGATGGGTTATCATCAAATGACTTCTCCCGCCCTGGGTAGAGCGGAAGGGAGTGTCAGACTTGTACTGACTAAAACCCATCCATGCTCCTTCCTTGCCCTTTGTGTTCCAGGGCCGCGGTATCTCTTTCGAACAGTTCTGCACACTCCATTGAAAGAAATGGTATAGAATGGTAATCTCGTACATAATGACAAATGAATGACTGACTTAGGCGGTAATCTGCTAAGATTTTGACAGTTCCTTTGATCAGTGACCTACCATTAGAACATCATTGTGCAGTCAGTGCTTTTAATTCGTTACGAGAATCGTGTTTGTGGAAGATTGATTGAATAGAGACAATGTATTCACTACGAGCAAATATTCTCGAGCTAGCCAACGCAGTGGATGCTACAAAAGAAGATGGGCGGAATGCAGAAGATATCGTGGAACCCGTCGCTTGACGAGCATGAATACGAACCCCTTTATTGACACATTATTTTCTAATTGTTCATTAAACTCGCGAAATAAAATGAATTACGTCACGGTCAGTTCAACGACAGCTGACAACAAAACTAAAGAACACGAACCTTGTACCGGGGTTCGTGCTCGAGTCCGACTCGCACATGGCCAGCTTTTTTGTCAGGTGTCGCCCTTAAATTTTTATTTTATTTTAATTTAATCAGCCGTATTTTTGGCTGGCTATAAATTGCCGTCATCTACGATTGTCACTGTTCAAGTCTAGGTAGGGCACACCATTGTCGTCGGTTAGGTTTTAAAGAAATTGAACTCTTAGTATGCACTCCGTGCATGGAGCAGCCGGTCATTGACCTTGCTTGGTGATAGGGCCAATGACCGGCCGCTTCGGCGTACCTAATGGAGTGTCGTTATCAGCAGCATCGGCCGGGGGCTGCTCCATGGGCACGTCCTCGCCGCAAGCGCTCGTCTGCAAACAGTCATAGAGGGCTCAGTTAAATGACCAGCTACTTAGATCGGGTTATGCTAACTAGAAATATATATATATATATATATATATATATATATATTACATATATAAATAAGTGTATAGTTGTTTGAAGACGGGATAGCAAAACAAAATGTATGTGTTCAAACTTTGCATACCCGTGACTCGTAGCATAGTGCCGTAAAGGTGCAAACGATAGCTGCGGACAGCGAACTTTGACAGATATTTCAGTACATTATCTGTCATAGTATGGAAATGGATTTTTTTCTCTAGTTGTCGAAACAAGGTCATACTCACAAATGTATGGATTTCGATGTAAACTATTAAGGTCATACATTATGTTATAAACTCAAAATATAAATTATTTATAACTCAAAAGTTCTATTTCTCCATACAACCCAGTTTGGACCCAAGTAATCGGGGTCAAAATTGTTGCCAATTAGGTCTAGTATCACCTATTTCAAGGAATGCACCAAACTACCAATCACCCTGTATATCTGGATGCTGTGACTACTCACCGCGCTGGTGATGGGCGCGACCTGCGCCACCTGCATGGCGCTGTTGAGGCGGCGCACCTGCTCGATGTCGGGCAGCGACACCCGCTTGGCGACGCGCCCGAACACCGGCGAGTACGCCGCCGCCCACTCGATGGTGGAGGCGGCGCGACTGCAGCCGCGGCCTCGCCCCCTGTGCGACCTCCACCACGCCCCACTCCCCCTCAGTGCGCTCAGCATCTCCTCGTTCACTCGCTCGTCGTCAGAGCTCGACTCCTCCAGCAATTCTCCCACGTCTGCGTCCTCCGTATCATCTGTTGTTTCTCCCGCATTTTTATTTCTAATCTCCAGTAAAGGCTGCTCATCCTCCGAATCTGATTCTGTTTTAGCCTTTTTGTGTGGTGTGCTGCCATGAGGCTCTTCGGCCTGTTCCTCTATCATCTCTCGTTTTATATTTCTACATAATTGTCTTATACTGTCGGTGTTAGCGACTATGTCTAGACAAGACGTATCTACTGTGATTTCTTGTGTCGTTGATTGATTCTTATTACATATTTTGTTTTTAGGTTTCGGCGTGTAATATCTCCTGTGGATACGAGACACTCGGATGGAGTTGTCCTTGCGCACGTTGTTTCTCCACGCGCGTGTTTTGTCTATTCTGAACAGTGGTACAGATGTGTCCATTAGCAGTTTAGGATCTGTTAACAAATGTAACCCACTTCAAACTTCGCTGTTAAATAGTAAGACAAACATCTTCGTTTCACTGTGACTTATTATTGAAAGTACGAGTACGAATACAAAGCAAGACATAGGAGTTTTATCATTCACTGCTATAAACTGAATCGTAATGTACGCTAAGGAAGCAAAAAGTTACAAATTTACAGTTGTAAAACGGACGGAACAGTCCCAAGCTGCCTATTCGTTACCCCGCAAACTACATATTTTAGATAAGAACACACGCGTTGATCGATTGTAAGTAGTTATATAGATCCCATCAAAAACATAAATGTGAAATGAGAGCCAAGTTCGACGACAAAAGAAGTGAGATCTAAATGGGTGCCAAGTTCAATGGTCAGTCCTGAAATTTATTTATAACAACATAAAATATTTTATATATATAATATTTTATACGAATTATTATTAAGTACCTACCCAAAACAGTCATGGAAGAGCCCTATGTTCGATGGCTAGTTTCTAGCAGCAAGCCAAATTTTCTGAAGAATAAAATAAGAATTTATAGCTTTAGAACTTGCGAAGGCTGTAATATAATTCGTATATGAAAACTAGCCAACTTAGACCTTGAGATTCAATTTATTATCCTAAGTTATAAGAAGAAATGATATTTTAGGTTGTTATAAAATATTTTATGTTGTTATAAATAAATTTCAGGACTGACCATTGAACTTGGCACCCATTAAGATCTCACCTCTTTTGTCGTTGAGGTCAACAACTAAGGTATATATGTATAATAATATTGAACTTGGCTCTCATTTCACATTTATGTTTCTGATGGGATATCATTACTTTTTGTACAGAAATAATAATAATTATTCTTAGCTCGCGAGGTTGTCGACATGTGGGATGTGGACTCAGCGATCATTGTGCCGGTAGTCGTATCAGCCCATGGCTTAATTGCCAAGAGCCTCGACCAACACCTGAGGAGGCTCTCGTTAGGCAGCTGGATCAAGGGCTTGATTCAGAAAGCGGTACTCCTGGACACGGCTCGTATTGTTAGGAGGTTCCTTTGTCTGGAGCCCTGACCGCCGGTAGCTTGGACCCTATTCCCGATACCGGTGGGCTACTATTTTTTTTATATTTTTAATTGGTTTTTTTTATGTCGTTTTATATTTAAATATTTGAAAATGTAAAAAATATGTATATAAATAAATAAAGGAAATTATTCATACTAAAATTCTCTACAAATGTACTGTATTTTCCTACGTTTAAGAGGTATAATTGTCTTTTTTGAGTTATTTTCTATTAAAAAAATTTAAGGGGGTGTTCCAATCATTATATATTCACGTGAAGACCTTAAAATCCACATAAAAACCGGCTGTCATCAATTTTGATTGCTGATTCTTACATTACAGGCACTATATAAGTAACTGTTCCTAATAGAATCAATTAATTGAAAAATTATGATAAAATAATTAAAATTTACTAGTTTCTGATTTATTCCTTTGTATTCACCCAATTACTTATCTGGATGCCGAATTTGAACTTTCTAGGTCATCTGGAACTGGGTTAGAGTTTTGATCTGTAGGTCTGTCAGTGATAAAAATGTCGATTTTTGAACGTTAATATCTAAATAACCACTTGAGACCTATACAATAATATGTAAAAAAAAACTCTACGCGATCCGTGAGTGATTAGGAAAAATAAAAATCTTAAATTTTTCATGTTTTAAATCAAGTACCTGGATGACCGACCGCTTTGCTCGGTAACACGGATATAACGACGTTTTCTATAAATGAAACCTAGCTAGATCGATTTATCGCCCCCGAAACCCCCTGCATACTAAATTTCATGAAAATCGTTGGAGCCGTTTCTAAAATTTAGAATATATATATATATATAGGTACATATATACAAGAATTGCTCGTTTAAAGGTATAAGAATGAAAATCGTTGGTGCCGTTTCCGAGATTCAGATTATATATATGTATATATACATATATACAAGAATTGCTCGTTTAAAGGTATAAGATTAATTTGTATTTACGATGTTAAGAAAACAATTTAACTTACCAAAAGTCGGAGTCTCCTCATCCATATTCTGCCCGTTTTGACAGTCCATGCTATTTGTGACGTCACAACTCCCCCCAGGCTCCTCGTCAACAAACACTATCCTGTTACTTATAAACGAGGCTTCTTTCTTTGGTGCCAACTCCATTTCATCTTTATCAAATTCGTTACAAGGTTGAAAATCGTCTTCATCACTTTCGAAGAGAATCTCGGTTTTGACTGTGCTCGGATCTATCATGTGTAATACTTCTATGGTCGGGGCTATGTTTCTGAGTATTGCGTGAGGTGACACAGTGTCGCCACTGTGGGGCTCTGTGTGCGCATCTGGTTCCCATTTGAGTGAACACGGCGTCATGTCAGAACACTCGTCTATGACCAAATTGTCTTCTGTGTCCGTGTCTGTTTCGGAACCGATTGGGCGTTCCGGCGGTAAGATTTCATCTAGATATACAAAAAAAAGTATTCATACGGACTGCCTAATTCTGTAAGGTTTTTGTGATATGTACATTTATTACTTTAATTAGATCAGGGGACTTTGCTTCTGCTTACCCAAACAGTCTTATAGTAGTATTACAAAAAAAAAAATAGCAAAGACAGGGAGAACAAGCGCCTTTCGGCTTCGCTAAGGGTCTTTGTACGCCCAGTATACTATATAGATATTGTGATAACTGAATTAAATGTATTATTTATTTATACTTAATAGTTTTAACTTGTCAGAATTGTAAGGACCTAGCCGATGATATGGCTCAACGAGTTTTAGAAAGAGTCTAACAATACTCACAAACCCAAAGACAAACCCTTTCTTAACTCAATGTACCATATTAATGGCGGTAGGCTTTATAAATGGCAGACGTACTTGGCTTACTTTCGCCCCGATGTATCTGATCGGCCGCGCTGCCCGGTGAGCCAGGACAGGTCGCAGTGCTTGCGTGGCCTGCGGCACTCTCAGCTAGAGCGGCATCCACAGTACTCCCTTCGACCAAGAGGTTATTGACCGTATATTGATTGATCTTACATTCATCGACCGTCAAAAGTTCACTGTGCGTAGGCTGCACAGCTACAAGGTCATTGTCCACAGCCGGCTCATCTTTGACCATAGGAAGCTCGGTCAAAAGTTTATTTTCCGTAGAATGGTCAGCCAAATGGTTGTCGGCCGCTCTTTGTTCAGCTAAATCCTGAATCGAACTATTGAATAAAAGAGTCGAACTTTGTTCGATCTTAGGTCCTTTGCTCGCAGGCTCCTGAGACAAAGCGTCACTGTCCGTACTCTGTGTCTCCTTAGGTTCAACGGGCTTGCTCGTGTGAGGGTGGAGATGCGCGACCGCGGGGTCGGCGCCCGGAGCTGTGCTCGCAGTGGACAGTGCACTGTCTTGGCTTTGCTTTACCGTTATGTCATTTTCTTCTTCCTAGAAGCGAAAAAGTACGGGTCAAATCAAATCAAATCAAAGCATTTATTTCAAGTAGGCCAGTTACAGGCACTTTTGAATTGTCGACAAGATAAAAATGTAATGAAGCTACAGTCCCAGTCACAAGGCATGAAAACTGTGAAAGTACTGTAGTTGCCCATTCCCTAGCGTAGATCTCTATGGAGAAGAACGGGCACGAAACTCCATGGACACTCTTTTAAATCAGTATATTTTTACAAAAACCTTGGTTACATCATTCATGTTGAGATAGTACATTATGTGAGAACGATGTAGCAAGATGTGCAGTGTGCACGTTAAAAGTGTCCATAGTAAAAACAAAAAAATAAACAATTCAAAAATAAAATAATTAATTCAAATAAGCCGTGGCAACCAAGAGATGACCAGTCACAACTGACAGCGCCCGTTCACGAACATGACGCATGTATCAACACCATTCAACTCAACCATTTTGAAGGGAACTAAATGATCCGACACATGCGCCACCATCAGCGAGACCTTTGAGTGAGCATGACATACTCCTAACCGCCAGGGCACATTCAAGTCAAGAAAAGAGTAGGTTACCAGTGAACGATAGCTATCTAGTACAAAGTACTCACACAATATGGACTATGCGGCTATATAATACTAAAGAGATTGAATTTATACAATGCAAAGATAGTTGTACAATCTTCAGCAGCTCCAACAATACAGTTTAATGCTATCCATTTATGCGCCAGGCATTTTTATCAGCGATATAATCGTCCAACTTGTAATATGCTTGCTTACATAGTGTGCGTTTAATGCATGTTTTAAATTTCGTCTCATTCAGTTCAAGAATACTTTGTGGAATTTTATTGTAGCATCGCAAACAGTACCCCATGAAAGATGAGTCTACTTTAGCGAGTCTGAAGCCTGGCTGAACTAATTGGTCCCTATTTCTAGTACTGTAATTATGTCTGTCACCTCTTTTATTAAAAAGATGTAGATTTTTTCTTACGTACATTATGTTTTCATAGATGTATTGACAATGTACCGTCATGATGTTAATTTCCTTAAACAGTTCCCTTAGAGAATCGCGCCTACGAAGATTATATATGGCTCTGATGGCTCTTTTTTGCAGAATAAATATAGACTCAATGTCTGCAGCCCGTCCCCATAACAAAATGCCATAAGACATTATGCTATGAAAGTAACTAAAATAGACCAGTCTAGCGGTATCGACATCAGTTAATTGACGGATTTTTCTAATAGCGTATGCTGCTGAACTTAGCCGCCCTGCAAGAGTACTTAAATGAGAACCCCATTGTAGCCTTGAATCAAGCGTAATCCCCAGGAACACCGTTTTATCTACGAATTCAAGTTTCTCTTTATTCAAAACTATATCACAATCGCTAGGTAGGGTATTTACAGTATTATGTTAATTTAAGTAATTACGCAAGTCGTTCTCAAAGTAGTTTGTACAGTAAACGCTCTTTCGTTGGAGACATTTTCGCTATCGGCAGCTGACATTAACATAATTATTTTTTCAGTATTGCTAAATTTTTCATGGTGCGGAAGTATATTGTGCGCGGCGGGATACGCACTGAGTAATCGGCAAGTAATGTCTGACTCACCAGCGGCTCGATGACGATGCTCCCGTCCAGCACTTGCTCCCGCCAACACTTGAACGGTCCCGTGGCGATGTGCGGGTACCTGCGGGGGTGCGTGTGACCGGTCATGACATGTCATCTCAAATATTCAGCTATAGTTTGTAGCAGTATACTAACCGCTTGAGTATAGAGATGTGGAGGGGGGCCGGGCGCGGGTACACTTCGTGCGGTGGGGGCGGGGGCGCGGGGTCGGGAGCGGGGTCCGGGGCGGGGGCGCGGCGCCAGTGCGCAGCGAGGTTCACGCGCGCCTGCAGCTTGAGCTCGTGCCAGCGACGCTGCAGCACCACCAGCGACGCCGTCCGCCCACTGCACAACACAACTACCTGTAGTGACTCGTGTGTACGTATGTAGTATGCGTCTGTGTGTGCATGTGTATGTTACCTGGCGAGGTACTCCCGGTGCGCGCTGGTCCAGCGCAGCGCGCGCTCGCGCGCGTGTGCGTGCACGGCCTCCTCGAGCTGGTGCTGCTGGACGAGCTGCCACAGCGTGTGCAGCGCAGACGACTCCTCGTACAGAGTGACGCTCTCCTGTAACACGACACGGTCGCATGAAGACGGCACAGACGGCGACGTCTCAGCAGTACGCGTGTCAACAGTACTCACTAGGGTGACGAGGCGGTGCATGTCGACGTCGGTGTGCAGCAGCACGAGGTCGGCCACGTCGGCGGCGGAGGGCGGCGCGGGCGGCCCCGCGTCCCCCGCGCGCGCCGCCAGCCGCACCTGCGCCAGCGACACGCGCTGCGCCGCCACCCTGCGGGGGGCATGCACGCAGTGAGCCACACGACGTCGACTGACCACTGGCGCCGAGAACTGACCGCACTTTTCACATGCAGTCAGTAATCATTTCTTCCCATTGTCACACGTTATTGAATTCAGTGGAGAAAAATGAGTTTGATAAAACAACAGAGTTTACAACGAATGAATAATTACTTGAGGAAATGCTCCTATCAGCTGTTGGAAATGTTGGAGACACAGGTTTTGGGTCGAAAACCTATATGGTAGTTTTCGTTGAACTAGAATCACGAAATTTGGCAAGAAGCAATGTTTTACAGCACATGTAAAGGAAAATATATGAAAAATGAAAACCGCAAATATGTAGTTTAATAACCAAATACCTACAAGTTTATACGGAACCCTCGCTGCGCGAGTCCAACTCGCACTTGGCCGGTTTTTAAATTTAGTACCAAAAAAAATAAATCAATCGTTTCGCGTTTGTTTTAGTTTTGCAATAAAAAAGTTATAAATAAGGTGTCTCTGCCTTATACATTTTATTATTCTGAAGTCATGATGTTGTTAACCGCTGAAGAATGTACCAGGATCCTGACAAAGCTTGAAGGTACTGTTAGTGAGACTCTTTCTACAGTTCAGCGCGTACTCCAGCGTTGCCATGAAACTGGATCCAATCTTGAAGACCAGGAACAGGCCGAACAAGGTACAGGACGGCGCGGGAGGATCGCTACATGGTGTTAACAATTTTGAGAAATCGCTTTCTTACGGCTGTTGAAGTAAAGAATCATCATTAACGAGCTGGAGGAAACGATCTGAGTACGGATACAGTAAGCCGGCGTCTGGCTGAAATAAATTTAAAGCCATTAAGACCTGTAAATGATCCAAAACTAGAAAGACACCACAGAAACTCAAGGGTGTGTTATGGTCATGAACACGAGAACTGGACTCTGAATGACTGGTCAAGAGATGTTTTCAGACGAGACTAGATTCTGTTTATACAACCACGACGGGAGGAAAGGAGTGTACAGAAGACCGGCATCGCATATTCCGCAGTATCGCCTCAAAAACCTAGTAGAAAGTATGCCAAATCGTATAACAGCAGTATTGCGAGCTCGCGGAGGCAAAACAAAGTACTCCGGAAAAAAAAAAATTACTTTCGGAAGTCGGTGACTTTGTTTGTTTCATTGTCATTTTTTGTCACCGACTTCCGAAAGTAATTTAAAAAAAGTTAGTTTAGTTTTTTTTTAGTGTTTTTTTGGAAGTCGGTTTTTTTTCGCAGAAAGTTTTTTATTTTACCCTTTTTAGTTGTAGACTTTTTGGTATACCACACAAATTCTAATCATGAATTAATTTTTATATTGTAACCAGAACTTTAAAGAAGTACTCGTCAAGACGAATCAAACGAGTCCAAACTCGATGGGGTTACGTCGTTTTATCACGGAGATCCTATGGCCACCTTCAAGCTCCATCATCAGACCCTGGATACTATCTAAAGACATACAACTTATTTAGACGAATCAAACGAGCCTAACTCGATGCGATTATGTCGTTTTATCACGCAGATCCTATGGCCACCTTACAGCTCCATCATCAGACCCTGGATACCATCTATAGACAAACTACTCATTTAGACGAATCAAACGAGTCCAAACTTGATGCGGTTACGTCGTTTTATCATGGAGATCCTATGGCCACCTTCAAGCTCCATCATCAGACCCTGGATACTATCTAAAGACATACAACTTATTTAGACGAATCAAACGAGCCTTACTCGATGCGATTATGTCGTTTTATCACGCAGATCCTATGGCCACCTTACAGCTCCATCATCAGACCCTGGATACCATCTATAGACAAACTACTCATTCAGACGAATCAAACGAGTCCAAACTTGATGCGGTTACGTCGTTTTATCATGGAGATCCTATGGCCACCTTCCAGCTTCATCATCAGACCCTGGATACCATCTAGAGATAAAGTACTCGTCAAGACGAATCATACGAGCCCAAACTCGATGGGGTTATGTCGTTTCATAACGGAGTTCCTAAGGCCGCCGTCCAGCTCCATCATCAGATCAGCTCCATGTCATCGATATATTGTACTATCACGCGATATACATAAGCGTGCAAATTTTTAATTCAATCGGAAATCAGGAAGTGTGTCAAATTAAACATGCAAGACTTCAGGCGTCGTCGCGTGATATAGCAATTAACGTGAAAACATACCAAATTACTGAACCGATTTCGATGAAATTTCTATGGGACCAATCGGGAAGTATATCCTTTCACATAAAAGAAGAATTTTTGAAATCGGTTAAGAATCGACGGAGATATGAGGTAACAAACACAAAAAAAAAAAAAAAAAAACGTACAACCGAATTGAGAACCTCCTCCTTTTTGAAGAAAGTCGGTTAAAAATGCGTGAAAACGGCACATCTGTAACCAATCTAATTTTCATTTAATCACATTAAAATATTCTTTAATTAAAAATTCTTTTGAAGATGCGCGGCATACGCTGGCCGAGTGTGTCGCGTGGGATGAGCCACGCCGTGCCCTCGTTACAGAGGTAGGAGGAGACCTGTCGCTGCCGGCCGTTGTTCGTTCGATGGTCGGCAGCGCAGAGTCCTGGGACGCAGTGATATCCTTCTGCGAAACTGTCATGTCGCAGAAGGAAGCTGCGGAAAGGGAGAGGGAGATGACGAGTTCCCTCCCATCCCGCAGCAGGCGCACCGGGCGTCGGCAGAGGGCAGACAACGCCCTTTTCCGGCCCCCCTAAATAGGTCCAGGGGCGACGGATCTGGGGACATCCATCGCCCCCTATCACACTGGACCCGAGACGGCGGCGCGTCGTGTTCCTCGCGCGCCTCTCACAGACGTAACGGGGGGATTATCACATCTCACTCCCCCCCGAGACGAGGCCCGCAGGTCAAGCGGGCCGGCACTAGTCCGGGGCAGCGGAAGTCGCATTAGATCCCGTTGCCCCCCGACGCAAGTGTGCGAGGGAACACCGGTGTGGTTTTAGTCAGTACGAGTCTGACAGACCCCTCCGCTCTCCCCAGGGCGGAGGACATCCATAGAGGATTTCCACATCGAGAACAAAAAAAAATAAAAAAAAAAATAAAAAAAAAGGTACTTTTGAAGATATTGAAGATTTTCTAACCGACCTTTTTCATTGCCATCCAGTGAAGTTCCCCTTACTGCCCCGCTGAGTTTCCACCCTGTATAATTATGTTCATCTGTTCCCTCATAACTTTTGAAAGCATCTTGATCGTCCGCTGGTTACAGGCTATTACGTCACATACAATTGGATATGGCGTCTTCTAGAGAACATAAAGTACTAAACAAAATAAAAGTATTACAAACTAGCGACCCGTCCCGGCATCGCACGGGTGCATGCCGTACATATAAACCTTCCTCTTGAATCACTCTTTCTATTGATGAAAACTGCATTAAAATCCGTTGCGTAGTTTAATAGATCTAAGCGTACCAACAGCGGGAGCGACTTTGTTTTATAAGTGCGTAGCGCTGCGGCCCAACGGACAGCCAGCCGGACGGCTGCTATACGCATCACGCGGATACTACAAGTTTGCGGTTGCCCGCCATTGACTCCTGTTTGCAAATAAGGACGCACCCAGTACCTTTTTCTGTTTCTTTATACGGGGTGTAAACAGACTCTTCACGAAGCCGTTAACCAAGCATTATGTACATCAAACTAAGTAACTTTACACAAAAATTATCGCTGGTAAACGACTTTTTTTTTGGGGTGAAAAATCACTTTTTACGGTAGGACTCAATGTAACGCATTCAAAACATTGTGCTGATAGATGGATTGAATAGTACGGGGGTCGTGAAGGTGTCTTAAGTAAAAAAAATACATTAAAATCATGTATATAATCCTTTATAACGCGAGTAAATATAATACATAGCTGCGACTTCTTCGACGTCCATCTTGAAAATGAGTAGATCCAACCGCCAACTACGACGACTTCGCAACCGCACGTTCCGGTTGCGGCTACGACGGCTACCCGCACAGAAATCTTAATAATAAGGCATTATTATTATAATTGCCTTATTATTAAGATTTCT
This sequence comes from Lycophotia porphyrea, assembly GCA_950005105.1. Taxonomy (NCBI): domain Eukaryota; kingdom Metazoa; phylum Arthropoda; class Insecta; order Lepidoptera; family Noctuidae; genus Lycophotia; species Lycophotia porphyrea. The sequence goes on along the minus strand of OX465410.1, from coordinate 107,079 downwards.
GTGGCTACCCGCCACCCGGTTAGCCGCAAGTGCTATTGCGTCCTGTTTACCGCATGGTGCGTAGCCTAATTAGCTATTATAGTTTTTTAAGGGTATCTGTTGTAGGGATGATGACACGTAGTGGGGATTATTTTTTTCTCGCGTAGCCTATAGTGTGTGATGTCGTTGAATCATTTTTCGATTAAGGGATTTGTTTGTGGAATATTAAGCTTTTAAGTGCAAATTGTTAGACTCAACTGTGTCCCCCTCTACCAGCTAAACGGTTGTGTTTGGGTGTGAAAAAATTCACAGTGGTAGCATATATTTATAACGAAGTTAAATGAAAAACTATAATAGCTAATTAGGCTTTAAAAGTTTACGAGTAATAGTCGAGAAACTTATAAAATTTACTTGCATAATATATATTTTCCTAAACATAATGTATGGGGGCACAGGTTTGTCAACAGCAAATGTAAGTTTGATTTTTTGACGTGACAACGTCTTATAAATTGGTTTGCCGGGTGACACTTCAAGAAACTGCGTTACGCTCCGCTCACGTTATGCGCTCACAATGAGAGCGAGTGAGAGGCACGCGTCCCTTCCACTCGGGCATGGTTAGCCCGCCTAAGAGCGAGAGAGACAGACATAAAAAGTGATCGTTTTATTGGTATTTGGTTATATTTTATGTGCGAGTGATTTGTAAAAGTGAGGTTACTTGATGGTGAATTGGCGCCAAAATTGCGCTGTGTGTTGTTATTGTATAATTCTTTGTATAAATAAATGTTTTAAATTGTTACTATTATTTCATCCTTCTTCCTACTATACGAATGAATATTCACATTAAAATTATTTTACCACTCAAAGTCGTTGTCACGTAAAACTTTCGCCCGTATACCGACTTTACAGACAACCAATTTTTTTTTTATTATTACAATTAAAATCATCAAGTGTCTGCATATTTTGATGGGCAACTACGGAACCCTACATTGTACGTGGCAAGACATGCACTTGGCCGGTTTTTTATATTTCTTTCATCTGTGTATTTTTTTAAATTTTTATGTTGTAATTAAAACTTATTTTGTGTCGAGTTTTGATATGTAGAAGTGACCTATGAATAGCTAGGTAAACATACCGTCACCACATAGTTCAGTGGGTTGTGTTCAGTGTTGTAGCGCGAATGTGTAGTAAAACGTGTGTACATAATGTACATGGTGTGGTGCATATTATAGGTGGTACAAAGTATTCTTTGGCTCAACATGTTTGACCATGGCTGGTGTACAAATTAGGTCGAAAGACCATAAGATTTCATAAATGATTTGATTTCATAGATGTAGTTGATAAATAAATAAATAAATAAGATAGAAAAAAAAAACAAAAAAAAAACAATAACATAAATAAATCAACAATTAACATTCATATTAAATTAAAAAATTAGGTAAATAATCATGCGATTCAAAATAAATAAAAAAGATTAATATTTAAAGCGATTTGTCATTTATAAATTCATTGACAGTATAATAGGCTTTTTCTGTAAGTATTTTTTTTTAAGTTTTCTGAGTCTGTATTTAGTTGTTTTACACATTTACGGATATTATTATAAATTATTGGAGCTCTGCATACAACGCTTTTATACAGTAGCGCTGTCTTAGCTGGCTCGCTTAGCAACGCGAAGTTTACTATTGTCCCGGCGATTTAGTATGACAATGTCCGATATTCGAGGAAACAAATGGGGGCTTTTTCTAACGAATAAGGCGATTTCTAAAATGTAAAGTGACGGCAGTTCAGCTCTCAGTACTTTGGGTACCGAACATAGCACGTATGCATCGCTTTTGCATTTTAAATGCCATTGTCTTTATTTGATGAGTTACCCCAAAAGATAATGCCATATCTGAGGACAGATTCAACAAGACCATAATAAGCCGAGAGCAACACATCGGTGTTGATAGATGGAGCAAGTTGGTACAAGTTGGTACTAAGCATAAGCTTGACTACTGATTTTATTACATAGGGCATCAATGTGTGCTTCCTTCTAACCTTAAGCGCGACTGGAGGGCGTGGCTCCTGGGTTCAGTTCTTAGGTAAGAAGCCAATGGGTGACGATAAGCTGGTGGGTACCTCGCTAATAGCCTGGCCCACCATGTGTGACAGTCTGTACAGTCGGTGAGTGGCCAAGCGCTCTACGAGCTCATTCCACCATCTCCCTCCTTGCATCGGGAGCCAGACGTACTGCAGCCATACCTTGTTTTACACCCCGGCACGAAGCGCTTTTCTACAGCTTTTATTATGCGCACAGCCAAGGAGCGGAATTCCCTGCCTGCGTCGGCGTTCCAGACTCAGATTCAGAAAGAAGTAGTAGTAGTTCCTTAGTTAATATGAACCACAATCTATTTAGGTCGCGAGCTAATAGTCTTTTGGGTTAGCTCGTTCCATAGAAGGGGCCTTCTCTTTATTATTAAAAAAGATTTGTTTTTCCATTACGAATTTCCCAGTAACAGGCCAGTATGGAAGTTGGTGGTATGGTGGTACGCTTGCACTATAACATCTCGGCTAGGGGCGACGTACCAGACGGCGTGCAGGTCGTTGACGGCGCTGGAGAGGCGCAGCGCGCGGCGCACGTCCTGGTACATGGCGGTGCTGCACAGCGTGCCGCGCGCGCGCGCCGCCGCGCTCAGCGCCGCCACCACGCCGCGCGCCGACACCGCGCCTCCGAAGCCCATCGCCGACAAGTGCTGCGACGCGACAGGTAAACAGTATCATAGTCTGACACGTAACGTTAGGATGATGGAACATCAGTAACATTCCACTGTGTGCCTCACACCCGGTCGCCTCATGGCGAGTGCTCTCGGTGTCTCGTATGTCGTTTAAAATTGTTCAAAATCGTCGTACGTGCGATTTTGCGTAACAGACTAACAGTTAATTTCTATATTGATCCTGCGGGAGTCCCACGTCGATTGAGTTCATGTAAGCATGGGGTGTGGTCCTGCGGCGGGTGAGAGAGTGGGTGTGTGCTAGCGTAGGGGTGTTTGAGTGGGGTAGGGAGAGATGTCCTAGATGTTAGTTTCGTTTTTTGAGTGTTTAGCATGGTGATATGGGTGTGTTTGGTAAATAACTAGGAACTAACGGTGTCGTACGTACATGTATGGGGTTGGCGTAGAGCCGCTTCTCGACGGTGGTCTTCCAGTGCGGCGTGCCGTCCGCCGCCGGCTCCCACTTGTGGTCCGGGTCCAAGAGCTGCACACAACGCTGCGTCACACACCACTCACTCAACAAGGGATACTGGGCTTTGCAGCCAGGGGCTTTGTAGACAGGGACAGGGTCAACTAGATCGCTAGCAGAACAAACACTTTATTGAATTGCGATATAAGCTGTTGTGAAATTTCACAATACCAATCCAATCGAGCTATACAAAACCAGTTTATGCGGATCTGTCATTGTACAGAAAATATATATAAAGCGAGGACATGTTATACCAGAAATGTATAACTTGATGTGTCGCCGTGCGTATGTGTTACCGTGCGTATGTGCTAGCGAAATGTATAGCTTGATGTGTCGCCGTGCGTATATGTCACCGAGCGTATGTGTCACCGTCAAAGCATCGAAAAAATACCTCCCACCTTTTGAAAGGGGTTGGAAGATTCAGTTCGTATGAAGGCTGGCCTGCCTATACTCCGCCATGCGAAAACTTCTTTAGCGGCGTTGTGCACTTTTTGGGATGGGTAAAAACTATTGAAACTCACGTCAGACCGTCAGATTGAATCGGCGGCGCAGGGCGCTTGCGCGAGTGTGCGTGTAGTTTAAGCTAGATGGCGTTGTTACAAGTTTTCACTTCTGCCGGCACTCCCGGAGTGCAACCCGTTGTTTTTTTTCTAGTAGGTACCTACTATCTTCTTTGTATTGGTACCAGTTATTGATTACTATCGATTTTATGCTTGGCCACTATTTTTTAAATAAATGCAATGGCGGATGTTATACGGCGTGTACCAGCAAGGTGTGCTGGTGTGGTGCAGACCATCAAACTTCAATAACTACTCGACCAAAATGTATCGGTCAGCTGATTTTTTGACCCTGAAATATGAGAACACAAGTAGTTTTCGGATGGTATACGAGACCCATGGCCCCGCTGTCTACGCTCCTGTATACGGAATGGTAATACGGTCACCTTCTCCTCGAAGTACAGCCTAAAGCGGCGCTCCCACACGCGCGCCGTGGTCACAGACACGTCCAGGGCCGCCGCCAGCCGCGCGTACGCCTTCTTGCGCCGCTTCTGCACACACACACAAGCACAGTCCAACCGCTCAACTATGCTCAAACAGTATTAAGCTGGCAAAACCAGTGAATGTCAACTTGTACCAAAACTCACAACTGTATACGATACGGACCGTACTAACTGTAGCTTAACAACTAAGTATTTGTTTTGCCACCTTCAAACAATTTAACTGCTATAGACACGAACAATGGCTCGCCGTCATCTTAAAACTATTGTTAACTTGATAACTTCTATACATTTCTTGAGTTCTTGTTTTTTACGCGTTTTTGTTGATTCTAGCAGAGAAACTATTACACTGAAGATTCTAGACACTTTCAGGTATTGGACTTCCATATTTGATTGCAACTAATAAACTTTATAAAGCTACGTTACTTTATTATGTTCAGTAAAATATAATGTCTATACTTCTATGACATCAGTCAAACTGGTGCCGGCCAATTATGTACTTCTGTAAAGTATCTGTAGCAGACATAATCAAGTGACAATGTGATTAAAACCCTACATGGCCACTACAACCGTCGAGCAGTAAGCCAGTAACTGTAGCTCACCAGACACAACACCCGTCCGGCCCTAGCGCCCTAGCGCTGACCGATAGCTAGGGCTCGGTCAGTGTCCCGTTATCCCGTATCCGGAGCCCGAACCCAGTCCGTACCAGTCACTCCGCACCTTAGCAACAATCACGTGATAGAGTAACACGAGTAGGCAACAGTTGGCCACAGTTGGCAGCGCTCACCGTGTTGACGTTGGAGCGGGACGGCCGCTCCAGCAGCGCCCCCTGCTTCATGTACTCCAGCGCGAACCGCTTCAGCGACACCGCGCGCGACCTGCGCACACAACCACGCTCAACTATCTACTTTAACTGTATAAAGTAAAAGTTTAATTTTGAGCATTCATTTGTAATCATATTCATCTTATCAATACAGGGTGTAAACAGACTCTTCACGAAGCCGTTAACCAAGCATTATGTACATCAAACGAAGTAACTTTACGCAAAAATTATTGCTGGGAAACGACTTTTTTTTTCGGCTGAAGAATCACGTTTTACGGTAGGACTCAATGTAACGTATTCAAAACATGGTGCTGATAGATGGATTGAATAGTACGGGGGTCGTTAAGGTGTCTTAAGTGTAAAAAATACATGAAAAAATATATATTTAAAAAAAAACTAGTGAAAAAGTTGGAACTTTGACCCCCAATATCTCCCGTAACTAGAAGGTTCCCAGGTATGGTCTAAAACGAAAAAAGTGATCGCAATGACGCAGAACAAGTGCCTTTCGGCTTCGTTAAGAGTCTTTTTACACCCTTTATAAAACCGATTTCATCACTGATAATGATGAAGGAAAACATCGTGGATGAACTAATAATCTATACTTCTATATCTATACTTCCATACTAATATTATAAAGAGGTAAAATTTGCTTGTTTGTGGTTTGTATATATGAAGGGGGTTATCTCCGGAACTAATAATCCATTTCTAAAAATTCTTTCACTGGTAGAAAGCTACATTATTCGAGAGTGCTATAGGCTATAAATTATATTTATGTCATGCATATTAGCCGCCGAGCTATCACATTTTTTGCGGACGAAGTCGCGGTCGAAGTACTAGTATGTAATATAAGTGTCAAAGCATCAATCTCACGCCTTCGCTGTGTGAGAAGAGTAGTCTAGATTTATTAGGAGTAATCTGCCTTGAAAAGCAAGGTTACTTTAATTTTTTTACATATTATGAACTTTATGACGCAGTTAAACCAAAGGTTTGGGTCATTTTTTGATAAATTAGTTTTCAAAATATTAATTCGTTTATGCGCTCTCTGAAAAGTATCATATCAATGCTCTGAGCGACGTAGATTTGTCACAATTATCAATGATTGGTCGAAAGGAGGAAAATTGTCAATAAATCTTAAAAGTTCGATTACTCCAAAACCACTCAGATTTGTTGCAAATGAGCTCTAGTATCACCCATTTTAAAGCCTGCACCCAATTACCAACCACCCTGTATAATATTCAATTTTTTAATCAGATATTTTTTTACCTGAAACAAAACTTATCTCAATGTGGCATTTTTCATGTTTAATGATAATGACATTGAAATTCAAAATCATTTATTTGCGTAAATAAAGTACAGAGAGATCTTAAAGATAAAGTATATGAATCTCTTATGCAAATTTTACATAATTATTGAATGTCAAAGAGAGAAAAATAAAACAAAATATTATCGATTCTTATTTGATCTCTGACGATGACTTGATCGATCTGTTGTGATTCCAAAACGTGATAATGATCAATGTTTCATTGCTGTTTACTTAGCCCCCATAGTTTCTCATGCAGTACAAGCAAGGCGCACGGATACTTACTTAATACTGTCCACTTTTCTTCTATTGATAAAGACGGAAGGCACGTAGTCGGTATCCTGCGGGACGTTGCTCGGCTGGCCTCTCTCGAAGTGCTCGCTGCAGATCACGCTGTGTGTATTCGGCAGCCACCACTCCCCACTGCGGATATTCATTATTCATCAAGTAATCACCACCATCAAATATAGTTCTCTTGTAGTCAACATACAATACGCTTTTATTTAAAAAAAAAATGGAATTTATTATGCAATGTACATCTAAAATGGTATATTTTTTACCAAAATTTAATTATTTTTAACGTTTTAGTTCTTTTTATTATCAAGTAATAAAAGGTAGTAATTAAAAACAATACTTCATTTTTATTATTTACTAGCTGTTGCCCGCGACCTTCGTTCGCGTGACATTATTTTTAAAAAATCCCTATCTAGACACGCGGTAGCGGACCACTAGCTACAGTACGGAGAACTAGCCCAGTTGGACTTTAAGCATCAATATATTATCCTAAGTTATAAGAAGAAATGATATTTTAAGCTGTTATGAAATATTTTATGTTGTTATATAAATAAATTTAAGGACTGACCATTGAACTTGGTATCCATTTAGATCTCACTTCTTTTGTCGTAGAAGTCAACAACCAAGGTATGTATAATAATATTGAACTTGGCTCTCATTTCACATTTATGTTTTTGATGGGATTATTATAAGCACTTCCCTATTTGAATCGAATTTTGTTACCAATTTCAAGGGTTTTATTTTTTTTGCACGGAACCCTAATTACTTATTTAAAATAAAAGTAGCCTAAGATACTCCTTGTTACATCAGATATCTGCCAGTGAAAGTCCCGTCAAAATCGGTCCAGCCATTTCAGAGATTAGCCGGAACAAACAGACAGACAGACAAAAATTGTAAAAAATGTTGTTTTGGTATATAAACCGTGTATACATCCATTTGCACTTAGTAATATAATAATAATAATATATAATAAATTTATTCAAAAATAATAGGTATGATGTTTACAGTTTTTCTTAAAATCAATATCAAGTTCACCCATGATTTGTGCCTGAACTAGGTAATCCTGTGTTCAAAATATACGTTTTTAGCGGCATAAACGGCCGTATCTTTTTTTAAGTTAACTTAGAAGTTTTCTTTTTTCACAGTTTCAAGGAACTGTTGACTAGTACTGTAGAGCTTTAATTTTAATTTTAACTCGATACCTCCACGCATTCCCGAAATAAAGGGGTCTTGACAGACTTTGACGGCACGGTTGGCGCACTGGTGAACAAATATTTGTATAGCCTACAGATAGTTGTTCCTGGTCTGGCTGTTTGTGTATGTGAGTTTAAATGTTTGTGAACGCTCCCACGATACAGGAGAAATTCCTAGTGTGGGGCAATCGTTTTTTTTTTTAAATAAAAAAAGAAAAGTGGGACAACAAAGGGATCCTATAACGGTTTTTCCTTTTGAGGTACGGAACCCTAAAAATGAACTAACTGAAAGTCATAGAAGGGTCAATATCATCAGCATGCTATCAGGAGCCCTAGAGAAGTAAAAAACAAAAATAAAATATTATCTTAACTTAGCAAAGACATATTAAAATCAGATTAGTATGCACTGGTAGACTCAAGATTAAGATCTAGTATTCAACAATGGGGAACCAGCTACAATTATAATTCTGATAGAGCATTATTTGTGCTACAGAAGAGGGCAATCAGAACAAAAGTTTGTATTCCCCAAATCAAGTCCAGTCAGAAACATTTCCAAAGTCTATCAATACTTACAGAACCTAGCCTTTACATAACTACAGTTCGGTTCAAACTTTATGGCGGCTCGGAAGTTAGCTGCAAGTGATATTCAGCGCAGTTATGATGGTTCAAATTTTATTGTGGCTCGAAACATCTAACAAAAATCTGCGTAGAAAACAATTTTAGGTATGAGCGGGGTGCAGAGGATGCAGCGTCTTGACTGTATAATGGGCAGACCGTCACACGCACCTTACTTCCGAGCCGCCATAAAGTTTGAACCGAACTGTACAGTCTTGAACTCTTGACTAGCCAAATGTAACACATATGTGATTATGAAACGCAGGACGGAATACTTAAAAGGAAAAGCGCACGGAACCAATATTTGAAGCATAAAGAGAACCCCAAATTAAATATTCACACATGGTGTACAGTAAACGGTAAAATTATGTAATTGCATACTTAAGGATATAAAACAACTGCTATATAAAGCTACTTTATTTAAAAATAAACTAAAAAACTTCTTACTGGAAAAATATTCCATGGATGAATTAATGACTCACTGACATTAGTGTTAAGGGTGATTTTTTCATTTGCCGTCCTTCAACTTTTCTTTTTTATATGTAACTAGCTGATGCCCACGGCTTTGCCCGCGTGGATGTCAGTTATGGCTTATTTTACTCCGACACCTCCAACAAATATTATTATATTTTAGTCAATGTATACAAAAACTTGACAAATTATATACTAAAACCTTCCCCGAGAACCACTCTATCCATTGGTGAAAACAGCACGAAAATCGGTGTAGTAATTTGGAGTTTATCGCAAACAGACAGACAGGCACAGTGGAAGACTTGTTTTATAATATGTATTGATAATGATGATTTTAATTTTTAACATTGAATAATTTTAATAAAGATGATGATAATTATATTTTGTTTGGTATGTTTGTTGAAATTTAAATATTTCAATGAATTTTTATGTAAATGATTTTTGACTCTGCTTGGCCTAAACGGGCCAAATATGGTTGGTGCACACATCACCAACTTTTATATTATCTGGTAACCCTTGGACAAATAAATGATTCTTATTCTGGAACACTAGGAACGCTGAAACAGCAACTTTGCTGTGTGTGCCTTATTTCTATCCGTGAACGTCCAAGAGCCCAGAGTTTAAGGAATAAAAACTGCAAGCAATAAGTACTTACTTCTGGTTCTGGATAGCCTCAACCCATTTGTTTCTCTGATTTATTCGAAGCCGAAGCTCAGGGAAGCTGAAGAACTTCACTTCGCTATTCGACGGCGTGTTTCTACATTTAAAAACACAGCAAGTTTTTGTGCGAATACTCATTGTAATTTTAGATTATACAAAATTTCGTGATCGTGTTATTCAACACCTCAAAACAACAGCAATCAGCTCCAAATCAACAAACAGACCACAACGTTGACAACGTACAGCTGCAGCGTGAAGTGTTGCCAGGGCCCTAGAGTCGTAAGTTACGTTTCGTTTCCTGAAATGTTACAAATTTGCTGCAAAAGTTACAAATTTGTTTTTTTTGTTTTACATGTTTTTGGAGTATGAGGTCGGAAGCAAATTGATGTCAGCAAAATGGTGGAAAATAAAGGAATCTATGATGTCTAATGGTGCATTTAATCTTATGATAAAACGGACTCTAGTTTCATTTGTTCGCAGCGCCATCTTCACTGTTGTTACTATCTAGTCAAGCACCTAACTTATTCTATTACTTTGAACCAAAACTACGAGGTGATGTAACTGTTAGTGTCTAAACACACCAGGCCGAAGGTACGCGACCGAAGTTCCGCGGTTGATTTTACAGTCCAACGTATTCGGCTGATATGATACAACATAAGAGCTTCTAAAACCTCTGCAATGCCTATTACTGTAAAATATCCATTTTTCTGTTTATGCACTTCAAAAGTAATAACGGAACCCTAAGAGGATCACTTTGTTTTGCGTCTGTCTGTCCGGCTGTTTAGATAACACGACACGAAGTCACGACACCGCTCGAGATAGGTACTGAATACACACTAAGTTGCGAAACTGATTTTCTGCCGCGTAAGTTCGGCTCTTATGTTGTATCATATCAGCCGAATACGTCGGAATGTAAAATCAACCGCGGAACTTCGGTCGCGTACCTTCGGCCTAGTGTGTTTAGACACTTAGTTTTACACTGAACTAACTACTAATATTCGAAACGTATATAACCCTCTTAGGGTGGAAGCATACGGGCAGCCCACGATATTCAAGTTTTCTTATGTTTATGCATGTTGCAGGTCAGTGTCAGGTTGTATGTTGATGAAAAATGAGTCGCTTCAGTAACACATATGTAGTTACAGAATAACAATCATGAAAATCATCAATATACAACCTGACACTGACCTGCAAATTGTAAAAAACGTAAGAAAAAAATAATTTCGCGGGTTACCCGTACGCTTCCACCTTAACGTACTTGTTCTTCCAAGTTTTCGTAAGAGGGCTCTGTTAATAAAAGGCAAAAACACCTCAATGAAAAAACCAAAACAATGAAGATATCATCGACAATGATTTGCCATCTACTAGCTACGAAGTTCAATTTATTGGACATTGGCAGAATAGTCGACAATACCAAATTGCGAACGGCGCGAACTCGCGAAGTAGGATACGTGCGCGCACACGCTCAAGCAAAATCAAGTTTTAACCCATCAATGATACGTTTCATTTTGTCATGGCGCGTTCCATTCAGAGCCATCTCCGAGTGTGATATAAATACTTTTTAGACGTGCCAGTTTTCTGGGCGTTCAATTTGGATGCGTTCGTAAACTGTTTGCAATAAAAATCTAGTATTACAAATCTCGTTGTTCTCAAAAGTTACGAAAGTTGCCTTAAATATAAAAATTACTTACATGTTAAGCAAGAGGGTCAAAAGTTACGAAAAATGTAAGAAATGTAACCTTCTGGCAACACTGCAGTTGATGTTGAAATAGGACTGGAAGCAGTGCTGCCAAGTCTAGCGGATTGTAGAATTCTTCTAAAAATACGGTAGATTTTACGAAATTATGTTTAGAGCATATTTTTTTAATATTGGATTTGGTTAGAATAACATAATTGTCGAGTGGACAAAGTCGGAACTAACGTCGGAACTAACTAAAAAGCTGGCAACCATCGTAATGTCAATTTAGTCTCAGGGATTGAAAAACGCACTTTATCTATATACATATAATAAGACTGTAAAAAAACTGTGTCTGTACATAGAATATATAGAAAAAAAAATTGGGGGGTGTTTAGAAACAGTAATATTAGAGCACGAATCCAAAAAAAAATCTGTCTGTTTGTCTGTTTGTCTGTACACGCTAATCTTCGGATCTACTCGACGGATTTTTTTTTTGTTGTATAGGTATTAAGTCTGGGCAACATATAGGCTATAATTTATCTTGGAAACTTGAACACCTGATGCAGAACCGCAACAGACCAGCTAAACTATAAGAGATACAAAAATGGTACCATAGCAAAAATTGTTCCACGTAATGAGCATCAGCTAGTGTATAATTATAATAATTATGTTAAGTTGGTTGCGTCAGGGTAGCCCGAGAAATTCAAATCACAATACAACCCTCTAAGCTCATGTAACCCTATTCAATGAATATCTCATGAAAAAGTCATTATTGAATGACTTTTTCATGAGATATTCATTAGGGTTAAATGAACTTACAAGGTTATATTGATGATTTTCGCGACTCATTTTCCATCAACATACAACCTGAATGACCTGCAAATTTCAAAAAAACGTAAGAAAATTTGAATTTCGCGGGCTACCCTAACTCAACCACCTTAAGTTGTAAACGTTACTCATTGAACAACCCGTTTATTGGGCGTCACGAGTACTCGCAGATCGACACGTCTGCAGCACTCCTTTTTCAGCAGGGATTATAGAAAAAAACAACTGAAGTTAAATTAAACCGTGTATTGAGATCATTTTTGCTTGGCAATGGTTTTGACCCAGTCAACTCACTGCGGATCTTAACACCGCGATTCAGGAAACGCGGTGAAAAGATCCACGCCATCTATCCGCACATAATTAAACTATTTGGTCAAACATTCCGCCCACCAAGGACAAATTTAAAATTTGGCCTTCCGTTACATTTGTTTATCATAACATATTGTTCAGATAAAATTCCGCCCACCATGAAACATTGGTTAAAAATAAAATAACAGTAGTTTAAATAAAGTAGTTAAAGATAAAACCTTAAATTAACTTTATAAGTAATAAAAAATCATGCCATCCCAAATAATGCATCTGTTGTCTACGTGGACATTACAGGTAAGATGCATAGTTTTGATATTGACCTTTTTATGACACCATTTTTTGTGCGTAGAGGTACAACTCGAGTTATGTTGTCATGACCAGGGTGTTTTGCAACCACTCGACCAAGGAGCCATCGACAAGGCGGCAAATCATCTTCCTTCACCAAAACTAACGTATCGACGGATGGTTCAGGAGTTTGATGACTCCATTTATAACGATTTAAAAACAGTACTAAATACTCCTGCGACCACCGTCGCCAAAATTGTTGCATCATCCGTTGGGTCAGTTGCCACCGGCGTAGACTTCCTAAATTGGCAGTTTCGAAATTGTATTCCGGCACGGCCACCAACGGCTCACCTACAAGAAAATGACTTGGCGTCAATGGATCTAAACCATCCGTATCATCACCCATCCTCGACAGTGGTCGCGAATTGAGGCAAGCTTCAATTTGTGTCAGGACTGTTGACAACTCCTCGTAGGTAAGGGTTGAATCTCCAACCACTCGCCTAAGGTGGAATTTTATCGATTTGATTCCAGCCTCCCAAAGACCACCAAAGTTCGGCGAGTATGGAGGTATAAAGTGCCACTTTGTTCCCTGAGACGCTAGACAGTCAGCAAGTTCCTTTGTTAAATTAGCTTGCTCCGCAGAGAATAACTTCTTTAACTCCCTTGATGCACCTACGAAGTTAGTGCCATTATCTGACCAAATGTCCGAACAATGGCCTCTGCGAGAGACAAATCTCCTGTATGCTGCTAAAAAGCCTTGGGTGGTCATATCACTCACAGCTTCGATGTGTACGGCTTTTGTGGCCATACAGATAAACAAGCAAATGTAGCCCTTGTAAGCTTGATGACCACGACCTTTGGAAGTCCTTATGTTTATGGGACCCGCGTAATCTATCCCAGTACATTTAAAGGGTCTTGTAGGCGTTACCCTCGCAGCCGGTAATTGCCCCATCAACTGTTTTGATATAGCTGCCGAATGTCTAACACATTTAACGCACTTCCGAACGTGTGATTTGACCAGTTCCTTGGCCCCCAATATCCAATATTTAGTCCTCAAATACGCTAACATGAGTTGAGGCCCCCCGTGCAAGGTTTTATCATGAGCGTCTGCCACGATTAAGTTAGTTAAATTGGACTTTTTTGGTAATAATATTGGGTGCTTCCTATCTTCACTTAGTTCCGACTTCTGTAACCTCCCTCCTACTCGTAATATTCTCTTTCCGTCGACGAATGGGTTCAACGATTTTAAGGGCCCTTTTAATTTAGCTGAAAAACCGTCCTTTGATACCTTTTCTATTTCTTCTCCAAAACTTTCTGCTTGACACTGTTGGATACAAACACGTAAAGCTTCAGCTAATTCTTGCGCTGATAACCCTGTATTTTCACCTTGATCCTTCTTTCGTTTTATCCACATACGTCGACAATACGCTATCACTCTTATTAATTTTGTTAGATTTGAGAACCGATCCCATAAATTTGTTTCCATGCTCGAGAAGTGTACGCTTTTTATAGCATCTAAATCTGTATCCATGTCTTTAGGTTTGTTATATACTAGGTTTTTTGAACATAAAAAGGCAGGACCGTTAAACCATGATGTTTGTTTCTTGAGATCAGACGGATTGAGTCCTCTTGACGCATAATCAGCCGGATTTACACCGGACCGTACATGGGACCACTGTTGGGCGTCTAAAGTGGTTAAGATCTCAGATACCCTATTCGCCACAAATGTTTGCCACCGATTGGGGTGACTATTGAGCCAGGCTAGCACGACAGTGGAGTCACACCAGGCATGAATGTTCTCCTTCGGAATACTCAATGTGTGAGCTACCTCAACCAATAACCTACTCAGAAGAACTGCTCCACAGAGCTCCAAACGTGGAATCGATATTTGTTTGATGGGTGCTACTTTTGTTCTTGATGTTATCAAGTTTACAGACACCTTACCCTGATCGTTGATTGATCGGAGATAAATCACGGCGGCATAAGCCATCTTGGACGCGTCGCTAAATCCATGCAATTCAACGAGTGTGTTATTACGTTTTGTATTGATCCAACGAGGTATTTGTAACTCCGACAACTGGCATAAGTCATCACGGTAAGTAAGCCACTCATTTAATATCGTTTCGGGAGCTTCATCATCCCAGCCTATACCTGATAACCACAGCTTTTGTATGATTATTTTTGCAACTATGACACTTGGTGAAACCCATCCAGGTGGATCAAATAAACGTGATATGTCCGATATAATTATTCTTTTTGTTACAGGTTTCTTCGTCGGTGGGAGTGTTACTGTGTAGCGGAACGCATCTACTGTTCGATCCCAGGTAAGTCCCAATAATTTCATCACTTCATCTATTTTAATTTTTCTTCCTTCTTCTGTAGTATCTTTATCTGTAGTTTTCAAACTGTTCAACAGTTCCTCACTATTTGTTGACCATTTCTGCAACGAAAACCCTCCTTTTTCTACTAATTGATTCATTTCAGAATACAGCTTGGCCCCTTCTTCAACTGTATCCACGCCCGTAAGTAAGTCATCCATATAAAAGTCTTCTTTAACCTTTACAGCAGCTGTAGGGTATTTCTCCTTCTCGTCTATGGCCACCTGTTGGAGCACCTTGACAGCAAGATATGGCGCACATGCTGTACCAAAAGTAACCCGCAATAAACGATATTCATGAATTTGATTATCTGTAGTTCCTTTCCACAGAATTCTCTGAAAGTCCACGTCATGTTCATCAACCTTGATTTGACGATACATTTTTACTATGTCCGCATATAAACATATTGGATACGTTCTCAATTTCATTAAAATATGCCTTAACGTTGGCTGTAAAGTAGGGCCTATCATTAACAGGTCATTTAATGAAACACCGTTTTCACCTTTACAGGAAGCATCGAATACTATTCTTACTTGCGTGGTATCCTTATCCTCCCTAACAACTGCAAAATGAGGTAAGTAAATTCCCTTACAGTTATTTATTTCTTTTTCAGGTATCTTCTCCATGTGTCCCAGCAGTAAGTATTCTTCCAATACCTCTTGATACTTTACTTCCATGTCCGTATTTTTACGTAACTTTGTGACTAATGAAGACAATCTCTTTTCAGCTATCCTTTTAGAATTTAAATTAATCACTACTTTTGACATTCGGTAAGGCAAATCTGATGCACTTGATTTTTTTTCCATTTAATACTAAATTATTCGCGGTGAACCAATTATGGACATGCAGTAGGCGTGACACAACGTCCTTCAAAGTATGTATTTGCTTCATTATAAATCAGCGTCTTTTGTTCTTCTACAACTTTGATCGATGCACAGTCGTGTCCTTTATAAATGTATTTATAAAGATATTTCACAGCCAAAATACTCCCTACGTATTCAACGTTGATATGATTTTTTTTTTTTTTTTTTTTTTTTTTTTTTTAATAAGTATGCGTTGTGAGGGGCTACATGGGCTGCGGGCTGTTCGAAAGAGATACCGCGGCCCTGGAACACAAAGGGCAAGGAAGGAACATGGATGGGTTTTAGTCAGTACAAGTCTGACTCCCTTCCGCTCTGCTCAGAGCGGGAGAAGATTGAAGTGAAGGAAAACATCGTGAGGAAACCGGCATGTCCTAGAACCAAAAAATCGAAGACATGTGACACCTACCAATCCGCACTGGGCCCGCGTGGTGACTTCTCCCGCTCTGCCCAGAGCGGGAGAATTCATTTGATGATTTCCATCCGTAAAAAAAAAAATGTACAACGAGCACGAAACAGGTTTGGTGGTGGGTTGCGATAAGCTGCTGCAAATGGGAGTAGGTCGTCTAGAATCTGACGCAGCTGGGAAAATTGTATTTTCCGAAGAATTTTCTTGTTAGTGGCTGCAGAGGATCAACTTATCACGCAGGTTTTTTCCCAATTTGGAGGTTAATAAAAAAAAAAAAAAAAAAAAAGAGTGGTTGTGTGAGAGGGTCGCCAGAGAACGAATGGCTAATGACGATGGTACTGCCTACGCCGTTAAATTTCTCAACACTCTGGAGTTAACGGGCTATATGGAGTTTCTTGCCCATTCTTCTCCATAGAGATCTACGCTTTGGAATGGGCAACTACAGTACTTTCACAAGTTATTGTGTCTGTGACTGTAGCTTAGCCTAATTTGTTTTTCTGACATTCAAAAGTGCCTGTAATGGTCTAATTGAAATAAATGCTTTTGAGTTTGAGTTATATAATGGGCATAAGCTGGATCTTAGAGTTGGCTTTCCAGTTCTGCTGATGCTAAACCTTGAGGTTAGGTTAGGTTCGGCAGCCACGGGGGCCAAAATGTTCGAGTTGACGGGGACCAACAGTGCGGAGAGGGCGGACGCCCTAGCTGCAAAGCTGAGGGACGTCCTCAACCCCGAGGAGGCCCGGGTGTCCAGGCCCATTAAGACGGCTGAGGTTCGCGTCATTGGGCTGGATGACTCAGTGACCCCAGAGGAGGTGGTGGCGGCCATAGCCCGGAGCAGCGGATGCCCGCCAGAAAACGTGCGGGCGGGTGACATCCGCGTCAATGCTCGTGGGCTTGGCACCATCTGGGTGCGGTGTCCGGTGGCTGCGGCGAAAAAGATCGCCGAGGTGGGACGTCTGCTGGTGAATAGGCGGCAACGCTTGCGGCGCGCCCAGAAAGCGCAGCAAGCGTTGGACCAAGCCGGCGGGGGCCGCAGCCCCTAGCACCTCTTTGGCCGACTCCCGGCCTGTGGTAGGACGAAACGCCGAGGAAATGGTCACAAGCGTCCGGTCTTCCAGGCATACGAACTCCATGGCCATATGTTTTGCCGGGTGCGGAGTCTCCGCAAATGCCACCACCCGCTCCACCTCCCTGCCCGCAAGTGCCGGCTGTGGCACCCCTCTCTTTGCCTCATACAGAGCGGCTGCTTCTTGTATACGAAGGTCGAGAGGGAGTATCCCAGCCAGCACCAGGGACGCGTTCAGCGAAACGGTGCGGTAGGATTTGTAGAGCTTCTGCGCGAATCCTCGCTGGACCGTGTTGAGGCTTTTCTGCACTCCGATCTTTTTGGCTGCCGGGGTTAGGTTAGGTTAGGTTAGGTTGGGTTAGGTTGGGGGACCACCCCACAGAGCTTGCGTCCACGTCGCGTCCCCTGGAAACAGCCCAGTTCTGACCACCGTAACGGAGTGGCAGACTGGGACTGGCCAAAGTGCTCTGTGCTCTCGTAGCTATATTTGTCTTGTTGCTCTCGAGTTTGCGGAATTTTATTTTATTTTAGGCAATGCCTAAACCCACGCGGGACGCCTCCGGGCGGTTCAAAAAAGGCCCTTCTCAGGGCCAACCCAAAGGCCCTTCTCAGGGCCAACCCAAAGGCCCTTCTCAGGGCCAACCAAAAGGCCCTTCTCAGGGCCACTCCGACGCTTCGGCGTCAGAGGCTAGCCGCGCGCCGTCTGCGGTTAGCTTCTTCGGAAGGGCGGACGAGTCGTCAGACTCCGACACATTCGTCAGTGTGTCGGACGCGGCCGATGCGCAGTCGCGTAAGCGGGCCTTCCGAAAGGATGGGTCCGAGGGCTCATCGGGGTCGGGGTCGGCGCGGCAGTTGAAGGCAAAAAAGCCAACGACAGCTGCGGACACCCACGTCGTTGGGCTTGCGGACGCCCAGCGCCAGCTAGACCTAGCTAGACGGGTGCAGCTCCAGCAAGACCTGGAGGAGCAGGTCATTGCGAAGGAGCAGCGGGCGCGCGTTGCCCGGGCCAAGTCCGGGTACGGCGCGTCCCGCGTTGTGTACGCGGACCACTCCCTGGCCGAGCTGGAGCAAATGGCGGAGGAGGACGAAGAGGAGATAGTGGATGTCGCCTCTAAGTCCTCCAATCTAAAAGGGACAATTCAAAAGGCCCTTAAGTGTCGGGCCGCGAGCATGCGCGGCATCGTAACGGAGCTGGTCCAGCGCAAAGCGACCGACGAGACGCGGCAATTGCAGGCGAAAGTGGATCGCCTGCAGTCGGAGGTCAGCCAGCTTCATCAGAAGCTGGCTGAAGCCACGGCCCGGCCAGGGCAGGCCAAGGCAGGCCCTGTGGCAGAGGGCCCTGTCTCGGCCCAGCCACAACGGGCCAAGGCAAGCCCGGCGGCAGAGGGCCCCTCCTCCAACCTTGAGGATGTCATCCGCAAGGTCGTAATGGAGGAGAGGGCCTTCACAAGAGCCTGCTTTGCAGGCATTGAGGACCGGCTCTTGCCGGAGAAACGCCTCCGACCGCCGCTCGCGGCGGATAAGAGGCAGTGTGAGCCGGGGCCGTCCTCCCAGGAGGAAGACGCCCTTCTTCCAGCCACCACCCCGACCAACCAGCCAGGGTGGACGGAAGTGGTCCGTAGGGGGAAGGGCAAGGCCAAAAAGGCGCCGACAGCCGTCCCTGCCGTCCCCGCAACCACCCTGGCCAGCCAGCCACAGACGACTGGCAAGGGAAAGGGGAAGGGGAAAGAAAAGGGAAGGGGGAAGTTAGTCCCCCCTAAAACCGCCGCCGTCGTGGTGACGCTCACCGCGGAGGCTGCGGGGCGGGGGGAGACCTACGCCTCCATCCTGGTGCGGGCGCGTAGCAATGCCGATCCCGCTCAGCTGGGGATCGGCAGTGTGTCCTGCCGGCGGACCCAGGCCGGGGCTCGAATATTCGAGTTCCCGGGGGCCGAGGGGAGTGCCCACGCGGACCTCTTCGCAGCAAAGCTGCAAGAGGTCATCGCGGACTCGGCGAGGGTGGCCCGGCCGGTCAAGTCGGCGGCCATCGAAGTGACGGAGTTGGATGACTCCGTCACCAAGGAGGAGGTAGTGGCGGCGGTCGCAGCGGTAGGGGGCTGTGGTGCAGCGGCGGTCCAAGGCCGGGACATAAGGCCCGGCCGCGGCGGAATGGGCACAATCCGCCTCGAGTGCCCAATCGCAGCTGCCAAAGCCGTCCTTGCAAAAGGACGGCTTCAAGTCGGGTTTAGCTCGGGTGCGGTTCGGGCACTCGAGGACCAGCCTTTGCGGTGTTTCCGGTGCTTCGGCATCGGCCACACCCGGCCCCTGTGTCCGTCCAAAGTGGATCGGTCGGACACTTGCTACCGCTGCGGCAAGGAGGGCCACAAAGCCTCCTCCTGCCAGGCCGCCACGCCGCACTGCGCGGTGTGTGCCGCCAGTGGCCGCCTGGCAGGCCACGTCACGATGGGGAGGAGGTGCAATCCCCCCCCTAAGCGTGGCAAAGCGCAGGCGCCGACCGGGCCTGCGCCAGCTGTTGCCGCTAACGCCGCCGTTCCTGCGGCGGCAGCGGAGGAGGGTGCGATGTCCGACTAATGCCCAGAGTCGAACATCGCATCCTTCAGGCGAACGCCAACCACTGCAGGACAGCCCAGGATCTGCTGATGCAGACCATGGCTGAGTGGTTGGTGGACTTGGCGGTGGTCGCCGAACCATACTCGGTCCCTGGCCGTTGGCTGGGCGACCGGGATGGCCTAGTGGCGTTGGTGGCGCGGTCTTCCACAGACTCCCCTCCCCTCTCGCTCTTAGAGAGGGGACCGGGATACGTGGCCGCCGCGTGGGGAGAGATAGCGATAGTGGGGGTGTATTTCTCCCCAAACCGCCCTCTCTCGGACTTTGAGGACTTCTTAGAGATCCTCACTGCTGTCGTAAGGAGGGCGGCACCACGCCAGGTCGTGGTGCTCGGCGACCTCAACGCCAAGTCGGCGGCCTGGGGCAACCCGGCCGCCGGTTGTAACGTCCGGGGACGCGCCGTCGAGTTTTGGACGGCCTCGTGCGGTGTGTCCCTCCTCAACAGGGGGGCGGTCCACACGTGTGTGCGGCAACAGGGCGGGTCGGTGGTGGACGTCTCGTTCGCCACCCCCGCGCTGGCCGCCCGCGTTGTGAACTGGCGGGTGGAGCTGGTGGAGACCTTGTCGGACCACCGTTACGTGCGGTTCGACATCTCCACACAGCGGGGAGGGGGGACGGCCCGCGCTGGGCAATCTCCCTTCCCGCGGTGGGCGCTCACCCGCCTGGACCGGGAGGCAGCCAGGGAGGCTGCCTTCCTCCAGGACTGGCTGTCGCCTCCCCCTGTCGAGGAGGCCCCGGACGTGGACGCCGCAGCGGTCCGGCTACGGGGGTCCTTGACCGAGGTGTGCAACTCCTGCATGCCTCGGTCTCGCCGTCCGCCTCCCCGTCGTGCCGTGTACTGGTGGACGGAGGAGCTGGCGGGGCTCCGGGCCACCTGCGTTGCGGCTCGAAGGGCCTACACGCGGAGCCGGCGGCGCAGCGCCCAGAACCGAGTCCGGGCGGAGGAGGACCGCCTGTACGCCTCTTACCGAGAGGCTACGGTGGCCCTCAAGTCTGCAATGGGCGCTGCGCAGGATTCGGCGAGGGCCGAGATGCTGGAGGGTCTCGACAGGGACCCCTATGGGAGACCGTACAAGGCGGCGCGGAATCAGCTCCGCCCCTATGGTCCCCCACTGTCGGAGACCCTCGAGCCGGCAATGTTGGATGGGGTGGTTCGGTCCCTGTTTCCGCGCAGGACCGACTTCGCCCCACCAACAATGGATCCCCCGCAAGGGGCGGCTCCACCGGAGGCGGAGGTGCCCTCGGTCACGTCGGCGGAATTCTACGCGGGGGTTTTGAGCCTCCGCGCGAAGAAGACCGCCCCCGGGCCGGACGGCGTCCCCGCGCGGGTGGTGGCGATCGCCGCCACCGAAATGGAGGACAGGTTTCGGGACCTCTTCAGCCTGTGTTTTACGGCTGGGAGGTTCCCGAAACTGTGGAAGGAGGGGCAGCTATGCCTCCTCCGAAAGGAGGGTCGCCCGGTGGACTCACCCTCGGCATACCGGCCCATCGTTTTACTCGATGAGGTCGGTAAAATGTTCGAGGGGATTGTCGCCGGGAGACTGGAAAGCCACCTGAGGGGGGTAGGGCCGGATCTGTCGGACGCCCAATTCGGTTTCCGTCGTGGGCGTTCGACGATCGATGCGCTGGCCCTACTCAAGGGCCAGGTGAAGGAGGCGGTGGAGGCGGGGGACGGAGTGCTGGCGGTGTCGTTCGACATTGCCAACGCCTTCAACTCCGTCCCCCACTCGACGATATTGGAGGCACTCCGATATCACGGAGTGCCCCAATACTTGCGGGACCTGCTGGCCAGTTACTTGGAGGGCCGAGAGGTCCTCCTCGTAGACAGGTTGGCCACAGTGAGGCGGTACGGCGCAGAGTCCGGTGTTCCGCAGGGGTCGGTGCTAGGCCCTCCCTTGTGGAACATCGGCTTCGACTGGCTCTTGCGGGGAGCCCTCCTCCCGGGCACGAGTGTCATCTGCTACGCGGATGACACTCTCCTTACTGCCCGGGGGAGGAACTTCGCCGACGCGGCCTGTTTGGCCTCGGCCGGCGGATCCTTGGTGGCAGAGAGGATCCGCCGCCTGGGATTGAGGGTGGCGCTGCACAAAACGGAGGCCGTGTTCTTTCGCGGTCCCCGGCAGCGCTGCCCTCCCGACGGCCACATCGTCGTGGAGGGCGTCCGAATAGGGGTCCAGCCCCGGATGAAATATCTGGGTCTGGTGCTGGACGACAGGTGGCGCTTCGGCCCGCATTTCAGCGGGCTGTCGACGCGCCTGTTGAAGGCCGCGGACGCCCTCTCATGGCTCCTCCCAAACCTGGGGGGGCCCAAGGCGAAGTGCCGGCGCCTCTATGCCGGCATTTTGCGGAGCATGGCCCTATATGGGGCACCCATCTGGGCGGACTCCCTACATAGGAGGGAGAACGCTACCGCCATCCGCAGGCCGCAGCGGGCTATTGCACAGCGGGTGGCGAGGGCTTACCGCTCAGTGGGCTTTTCGGCGGCGTGCGCTCTGGCGGGCACCCCTCCATGGGAATTGGAGGCTTGGGTGCTCGCCAGAGTGTACGAGTGGACGGCGCGCCGAAAGGCGCTCGGGGAGCGCCCCATGGGCGAAGAGCGGGAGGCGGTGCGGCGAGAGGCGAAGGACGCCATCGTCCTCCATTGGACGGAGGACCTCGCCAGCGCCGCCTTTGGCCGCCGGACGTTGGATGCGCTCGGTCCGGTCCTGCAGGGCTGGCTCGAGCGGTCTCACGGTTTCCTCTCTTTCCGTCTAGTCCAGGTGTTGTCTGGGCATGGTTGCTTCGGATCGCACCTGCACCGGATCGGGAGGGAGGAGACCCCGGCGTGCCACGACTGCGGCGCGGCGGAGGACACGGCGCAGCACACCCTCGAGGTGTGCCCGGCGTGGTCCGGGCTGCGCCGCGGTCTCACCGCGGTGGTCGGACCGGACCTCTCGCTTCCCGGCGTGGTTAACGCCATGCTGGGGAGCGAGGAGGCCTGGTCAGCAGTAGCCTCCTTCTGCGAGGACGTACTCTTGCAGAAGGAGGAGGCGGAGCGGGCGCGGGAGGACGACCCTCTCGCTGCGCCACTCCGCAGACGGAGAAGGGGGAAAAGGCGTCGTGCCCTCCCTCCTCATGGTGACGGGCGGGCGGCAGGCACGGGGGTGCCTCCGCCCGCATTGCAGCCGTCACCACCGTCGGTCATTCCCGACCCCCCACACCCGTGAGGGTGTGAGGGGTCTTGCCTTGCAATCGTCGGCGGGGGACTGGAAGTAAAGGCTGTGCCGGTTTCCCAGTCCCCCTCCACTCTGACGAAGCGGGAATGCGCTGGGTCGTTTTAGTGGGTATACCGGGTTCGCCCGGGGAGTCCCACATACCCCTCCCGTCCCCCGACGGGAGGGTATGCGTAATGCATTTTTTCCCAGCGTCAAAAAAAAAAAAAAAAAAAAAAAAAAAAAAAAGGTTGGGTTAGGTTGGGGCGGATCTGGGGCGGATCTGTATTTATGCTTTCGCGGTTGCACAACGACAAGCTTTGCACATGCTTTGCTTGGTAGCATAGATGCAGGTCTACCTTACTGCCTCCCTCAGAGGCGGTAGGGTGGCGGGGTCTTGAGGGGGAGCGCTACGGTCGTGTAGATCCTCAAGGCAAGTCTGGTGTGTTACCTTCACGTGGTTGCCGCCCTGTTCTTGGTCTAATTCCATATGAAATAGACGCAACAAAAAACCACCAGGCGCTTTCTGGGGAGGGGCGCACCGCACGTCGTGTGATGACTCATGCGATGTGCGGTGTGCGTTCCCCTGCGTGCCCTCTGAGCAGCGGGCATAGCAGAGGGCACAGCAGGGGAGTGCCGCGGGGGGCTGGGCCTCCCGCTTCCCGGCGTGGTCGAGGCCATGCTGGGGAGTGTGGAGAGGAGGCCTGGTCAGCGGAGCGCGCGCAGGAGGTCCCTCTCGTTGCGCCGCTCCGCTAGCGGAGAGGGGGGGAAGGGGCATTTGCCCTCCCTCCTCACGGTGACGGGCGGGTGACAGGCACGGAGGTGCCTCCGCCCGCATTGCACCCGTCACCTTGCGGGCGACTGGGCCTCACGCTTCCCGGCGTGCGTGCGTGAACACCGTGCTGGGGGGCGAGAGGCCGGTCAGCGGTTGCCTCCTTCTGCGATTTCGCAGAAGGAGGAGGCGGAGCGCCAGCGGGAGTTTACTCTCGCTGCGCTGCTCTGCGGGTGGGGGGGGGGGGGAGGGGCGTTTGCCCTCCCTCCTCACGGTGACGGGCGGGCGACAGGCGCGGGGGTGCCTACGCCCGCATTGCACCCGTCACCTCCGTCGGTCATTCCCGAACCCCCCCTCCACGTCCGTGCCGTGAGGACAAGAGGGGGGTCCGCCTTGTGTGTTCGTCGGCGGGGGACTGGAAGTAAAGGCTGTGCCGGTTTCCCAGTCCCCCTCCACTATGACGAAGCGGGAATGCGCTGGGTCGTTTTAGTGGGTATACCGTGGTGTTTGGCCGCCCGGGGAGTCCCACATACCCCTCCCATCCCCCGACGGGAGGGTATGCGTAATGCATTTTTTCCCAGCGTCAAAAAAAAAAAAAAAAAAAAAAAAAAAAAAAAAAAAAAAAAAGGTTGGGGCGGATCTGGGGCGGATCTGTATTTATGCTTTCGCGGTTGCACAACGACAAGCTTTGCACATGCTTTGCTTGGTAGCATAGATGCAGGTCTACCTTACTGCCTCCCTCAGAGGCGGTAGGGTGGCGGGGTCTTGAGGGGGAGCGCTACGGTCGTGTAGATCCTCAAGGCAAGTCTGGTGTGTTACCTTCACGTGGTTGCCGCCCTGTTCTTGGTCTGATTCCATAAGAAATAGACGCAACAAAAAACCACCAGGCGCTTTCTGGGGAGGGGCGCACCGCACGTCGTGTGATGACTCATGCGATGTGCGGTGTGCGTTCCCCTGCGTGCCCTCTGAGCAGCGGGCATAGCAGAGGGCACAGCAGGGGAGTGCCGCGGGGGACTGGGCCTCCCGCTTCCCGGCGTGGTCGAGGCCATGCTGGGGAGTGTGGAGAGGAGGCCTGGTCAGCGGAGCGAGCGCGGGAGGACCCTCCCGCTGCGCCGCTCCGCTAGCGGAGAGGGGGGGAAGGGGCATTTGCCCTCCCTCCTCACGGTGACGGGCGGGCGACAGGCACGGAGGTGCCTCCGCCCGCATTGCACCCGTCACCTTGCGGGCACTGGGCCTCACGTTTCCCGGCGTGCGTGCGTGAACACCGTGCTGGGGGGCGAGAGGCTTGGTCAGCGGTTGCCTCCTTCTGCGATTTCGCAGAAGGAGGAGGCGGAGCGCTAGCGGGAGTTTACTCTCGCTGCGCTGCTCTGCGGGCGGGGGGGGGGAAGGGGCGTTTGCCCTCCCTCCTCACGGTGACGGGCGGGCGACAGGCGCGGGGGTGCCTCCGCCCGCATTGCACCCGTCACCTCCGTCGGTCATTCCCGAACCCCCTCCTCCACGTCCGTGCCGTGAGGACAAGAGGGGGGGGTCGGCCTTGTGTGTTCGTCGGCGGGGGACTGGAAGTAAAGGCTGTGCCGGTTTCCCAGTCCCCCTCCACTATGACGAAGCGGGAATGCGCTGGGTCGTTTTAGTGGGTATACCGTGGTGTTTGGCCGCCCGGGGAGTCCCACATACCCCTCCCATCCCCCGACGGGAGGGTATGCGTAATGCATTTTTTCCCAGCGTCAAAAAAAAAAAAAAAAAGGTTGGGTTAGGTTGGGGCGGATCTGTATTTATGCTTTCGCGGTTGCACAACGACAAGCTTTGCTTGGTAGCATAGATGCAGGTCTACCTTACTGCCTCCCTCAGAGGCGGTAGGGTGGCGGGGTCTTGAGGGGGAGCGCTACGGTCGTGTAGATCCTCAAGGCAAGTCTGGTGTGTTACCTTCACGTGGTTGCCGCCCTGTTCTTGGTCTAATTCCATAAGAAATAGACGCAACAAAAAACCACCAGGCGCTTTCTGGGGAGGGGCGCACTGCACGTCGTGTGATGACTCATGCGATGTGCGGTGTGCGTTCCCCTGCGTGCCCTCTGAGCAGCGGGCATAGCAGAGGGCACAGCAGGGGAGTGCCGCGGGGGACTGGGCCTCCCGCTTCCCGGCGTGGTCGAGGCCATGCTGGGGAGTGTGGAGAGGAGGCCTGGTCAGCGGAGCGCGCGCGGGAGGACCCTCCCGCTGCGCCGCTCCGCTAGCGGAGAGGGGGGGAAGGGGCATTTGCCCTCCCTCCTCACGGTGACGGGCGGGCGACAGGCACGGAGGTGCCTCTGCCCGCATTGCACCCGTCACCTTGCGGGCGACTGGGCCTCACGCTTCCCGGCGTGCGTGCGTGAACACCGTGCTGGGGGGCGAGAGGCCTGGTCAGCGGTTGCCTCCATCTGCGATTTCGCAGAAGGAGGAGGCGGAGCGCCAGCGGGAGTTTACTCTCGCTGCGCTGCTCTGCGGGCGGGGGGGGGGGAAGGGGCGTTTGCTCTCCCTCCTCACGGTGACGGGCGGGCGACAGGCGCGGGGGTGCCTCCGCCCGCATTGCACCCGTCACCTCCGTCGGTCATTCCCGAACCCCCCCTCCACGTCCGTGCCGTGAGGACAAGAGGGGGGTCCGCCTTGTGTGTTCGTCGGCGGGGGACTGGAAGTAAAGGCTGTGCCGGTTTCCCAGTCCCCCTCCACTATGACGAAGCGGGAATGCGCTGGGTCGTTTTAGTGGGTATACCGTGGTGTTTGGCCGCCCGGGGAGTCCCACATACCCCTCCCATCCCCCGACGGGAGGGTATGCGTAATGCATTTTTTCCCAGCGTCAAAAAAAAAAAAAAAAAAAAAAAAAAAAAAGGTTGGGTTAGGTTGGGGCGGATCTGTATTTATGCTTTCGCGGTTGCACAACGACAAGCTTTGCTTGGTAGCATAGATGCAGGTCTACCTTACTGCTTCCCTCAGAGGCGGTAGGGTGGCGGGGTCTTGAGGGGGAGCGCTACGGTCGTGTAGATCCTCAAGGCAAGTCTGGTGTGTTACCTTCACGTGGTTGCCGCCCTGTTCTTGGTCTAATTCCATAAGAAATAGACGCAACAAATAACCACCAGGCGCTTTCCGGGGAGGGGCGCACCGCACGTCGTGTGATGACTCATGCGATGTGCGGTGTGCGTTCCCCTGCGTGCCCTCTGAGCAGCGGGCATAGCAGAGGGCACAGCAGGGGAGTGCCGCGGGGGACTGGACCTCCCGCTTCCCGGCGTGGTCGAGGCCATGCTGGGGAGTGTGGAGAGGAGGCCTGGTCAGCGGAGCGCGCGCGGGAGGACCCTCCCGCTGCGCCGCTCTGCTAGCGGAGAGGGGGGGAAGGGGCGTTTGCCCTCCCCCCTCACGGTGACGGTCGGGCGACAGGCACGGAGGTGCCTTCGCTCGCATTGCACCCGTCACCTCGCGGGCGACTGGGCCTCCCGCTTCCCGGCGTGCGTGCCGGAACACCATGCTGGGGAGCGAGGAGGCCTGGTCAGCGGTTGCCTCCTTCTGCGATTTCGCAGAAGGAGGAGGCGGAGCGCCAGCGGGAGTTTACTCTCGCTGCGCTGCTCTGCGGGCGGGGGGGGGGGAAGGGGCGTTTGCCCTCCCTCCTCACGGTGACGGGCGGGCGACAGGCGCGGGGGTGCCTCCGCCCGCATTGCACCCGTCACCTCCGTCGGTCATTCCCGAATCCCCCCTCCACGTCCGTGCCGTGAGGACAAAAGGGGGGTCTGCCTTGTGTGTTCGTCGGCGGGGGACTGGAAGTAAAGGCTGTGCCGGTTTCCCAGTCCCCCTCCACTATGACGAAGCGGGAATGCGCTGGGTCGTTTTAGTGGGTATACCGTGGTGTTTGGCCGCCCGGGGAGTCCCACATACCCCTCCCATCCCCCGACGGGAGGGTATGCGTAATGCATTTTTTCCCAGCGTCAAAAAAAAAAAAAAAAAAAAAAAAAAAAAAAAAAAAAAAAAAAAAAAAGGTTAGGTTAGGTTGGGGCGGATCTGTATTTATGCTTTCGCGGTTGCACAACGACAAGCTTCGCTTGGTAGCATAGATGCAGGTCTACCTTACTGCCTCCCTCAGAGGCGGTAGGGTGGCGGGGTCTTGAGGGGGAGCGCTACGGTCGTGTAGATCCTCAAGGCAAGTCTGGTGTGTTACCTTCACGTGGTTGCCGCCCTGTTCTTGGTCTAATTCCATAAGAAATAGACGCAACAAAAAACCACCAGGCGCTTTCTGGGGAGGGGCGCGCCGCACGTCGTGTGATGACTCATGCGATGTGCGGTGTGCGTTCCCCTGCGTGCCCTCTGAGCAGCGGGCATAGTGGAGGGCACAGCAGGGGATTGCCGCGGGGGACTGGGCCTCCCGCTTCCCGGCGTGGTCGAAGCCATGCTGGGGAGTGTGGAGAGGAGGCCTGGTCAGCGGAGCGCGCGCGGGAGGACCCTCCCGCTGCGCCGCTCCGCTAGCGGAGAGGGGGGGAAGGGGCGTTTGCCCTCCCCCCTCACGGTGACGGGCGGGCGACAGGCACGGAGGTGCCTTCGCTCGCATTGCACCCGTCACCTCGCGGGCGACTGGGCCTCCCGCTTCCCGGCGTGCGTGCCACTGAACACCA
The DNA here is from genome assembly GCA_950005105.1 of Lycophotia porphyrea. NCBI lineage: Eukaryota > Metazoa > Arthropoda > Insecta > Lepidoptera > Noctuidae > Lycophotia > Lycophotia porphyrea. The sequence continues at coordinate 78,526 of OX465410.1, read as the reverse complement.
TGCTGGGGAGCGAGGAGGCCTGGTCAGCGGTTGCCTCCTTCTGCGATTTCGCAGAAGGAGGAGGCGGAGCGCCAGCGGGAGTTTACTCTCGCTGCGCTGCTCTGCGGGCGGGGGGGGGGGGGGAAGGGGCGTTTGCCCTCCCTCCTCACGGTGACGGGCGGGCGCCAGGCGCGGGGGTGCCTCCGCCCGCATTGCACCCGTCACCTCCGTCGGTCATTCCCGAACCCCCCCTCCACGTCCGTGCCGTGAGGACAAGAGGGGGGTCCGCCTTGTGTGTTCGTCGGCGGGGGACTGGAAGTAAAGGCTGTGCCGGTTTCCCAGTCCCCCTCCACTATGACGAAGCGGGAATGCGCTGGGTCGTTTTAGTGGGTATACCGTGGTGTTTGGCCGCCCGGGGAGTCCCACATACCCCTCCCATCCCCCGACGGGAGGGTATGCGTAATGCATTTTTTCCCAGCGTCAAAAAAAAAAAAAAAAAAAAAAGGTTAGGTTAGGTTGGGGCGGGGCGGATCTGTATTTATGCTTTCGCGGTTGCACAACGACAAGCTTTGCACATGCTTCGCTTGGTAGCATAGATGCAGGTCTACCTTACTGCCTCCCTCAGAGGCGGTAGGGTGGCGGGGTCTTGAGGGGGAGCGCTACGGTCGTGTAGATCCTCAAGGCAAGTCTGGTGTGTTACCTTCACGTGGTTGCCGCCCTGTTCTTGGTCTAATTCCATAAGAAATAGACGCAACAAAAAACCACCAGGCGCTTTCTGGGGAGGGGCGCACCGCACGTCGTGTGATGACTCATGCGATGTGCGGTGTGCGTTCCCCTGCGTGCCCTCTGAGCAGCGGGCATAGCGGAGGGCACAGCAGGGGAGTGCCGCGGGGGACTGGGCCTCCCGCTTCCCGGCGTGGTCGAGGCCATGCTGGGGAGTGTGGAGAGGAGGCCTGGTCAGCGGAGCGCGCGCGGGAGGACCCTCCCGCTGCGCCGCTCCGCTAGCGGAGAGGGGGGGAAGGGGCGTTTGCCCTCCCCCCTCACGGTGACGGGCGGGCGACAGGCACGGAGGTGCCTTCGCTCGCATTGCACCCGTCACCTCGCGGGCGACTGGGCCTCCCGCTTCCCGGCGTGCGTGCCACGGAACACCATGCTGGGGAGCGAGGAGGCCTGGTCAGCGGTTGCCTCCTTCTGCGATTTCGCAGAAGGAGGAGGTGGAGCGCCAGCGGGGTTTACTCTCGCTGCGCTGCTCTGCGGGCGGGGGGGGGGAAGGGGCGTTTGCCCGCCCTCCTCACGGTGACGGGCGGGTGACAGGCGCGGGGGTGCCTACGCCCGCATTGCACCCGTCACCTCCGTCGGTCATTCCCGAACCCCCCCTCCACGTCCGTGCCGTGAGGACAAGAGGGGGGTCCGCCTTGTGTGTTCGTCGGCGGGGGACTGGAAGTAAAGGCTGTGCCGGTTTCCCAGTCCCCCTCCACTATGACGAAGCGGGAATGCGCTGGGTCGTTTTAGTGGGTATACCGTGGTGTTTGGCTGCCCGGGGAGTCCCACATACCCCTCCCATCCCCCGACGGGAGGGTATGCGTAATGCATTTTTTCCCAGCGTCAAAAAAAAAAAAAAAAAAAAAAAGGTTAGGTTGGGGCGGATCTGGGGCGGATCTGTATTTATGCTTTCGCGGTTGCACAACGACAAGCTTTGCACATGCTTTGCTTGGTAGCATAGATGCAGGTCTACCTTACTGCCTCCCTCAGAGGCGGTAGGGTGGCGGGGTCTTGAGGGGGAGCGCTACGGTCGTGTAGATCCTCAAGGCAAGTCTGGTGTGTTACCTTCACGTGGTTGCCGCCCTGTTCTTGGTCTAATTCCATAAGAAATAGACGCAACAAAAAACCACCAGGCGCTTTCTGGGGAGGGGCGCACCGCACGTCGTGTGATGACTCATGCGATGTGCGGTGTGCGTTCCCCTGCGTGCCCTCTGAGCAGCGGGCATAGCGGAGGGCACAGCAGGGGAGTGCCGCGGGGGACTGGGCCTCCCGCTTCCCGGCGTGGTCGAGGCCATGCTGGGGAGTGTGGAGAGGAGGCCTGGTCAGCGGAGCGCGCGCGGGAGGACCCTCCCGCTGCGCCGCTCCGCTAGCGGAGAAGGGGGGAAGGGGCGTTTGCCCTCCCCCCTCACGGTGACGGGCGGGCGACAGGCACGGAGGTGCCTTCGCTCGCATTGCACCCGTCACCTCGCGGGCGACTGGGCCTCCCGCTTCCCGGCGTGCGTGCCACGGAACACCATGCTGGGGAGCGAGGAGGCCTGGTCAGCGGTTGCCTCCTTCTGCGATTTCGCAGAAGGAGGAGGTGGAGCGCCAGCGGGGTTTACTCTCGCTGCGCTGCTCTGCGGGCGGGGGGGGGGAAGGGGCGTTTGCCCTCCCTCCTCACGGTGACGGGCGGGTGACAGGCGCGGGGGTGCCTACGCCCGCATTGCACCCGTCACCTCCGTCGGTCATTCCCGAACCCCCCCTCCACGTCCGTGCCGTGAGGACAAGAGGGGGGTCCGCCTTGTGTGTTCGTCGGCGGGGGACTGGAAGTAAAGGCTGTGCCGGTTTCCCAGTCCCCCTCCACTATGACGAAGCGGGAATGCGCTGGGTCGTTTTAGTGGGTATACCGTGGTGTTTGGCTGCCCGGGGAGTCCCACATACCCCTCCCATCCCCCGACGGGAGGGTATGCGTAATGCATTTTTTCCCAGCGTCAAAAAAAAAAAAAAAAAAAAAAAAAAAAGGTTAGGTTGGGGCGGATCTGGGGCGGATCTGTATTTATGCTTTCGCGGTTGCACAACGACAAGCTTTGCACATGCTTTGCTTGGTAGCATAGATGCAGGTCTACCTTACTGCCTCCCTCAGAGGCGGTAGGGTGGCGGGGTCTTGAGGGGGAGCGCTACGGTCGTGTAGATCCTCAAGGCAAGTCTGGTGTGTTACCTTCACGTGGTTGCCGCCCTGTTCTTGGTCTAATTCCATAAGAAATAGACGCAACAAAAAACCACCAGGCGCTTTCTGGGGAGGGGCGCACCGCACGTCGTGTGATGACTCACGGAGCGGGTCTATCGGACGATGTGTGATTCGCGATTCACTCTTCAAGTTCCTCGAGGAGTGGATCAGGGTCGGGATATTTCATCGTGTACCGTGCGATGGCTCACGGAGCGGGCTCATCGGACGGTACGTGATTAGTAGTTCACTCCTCGAGGCTCTCGGGGAGTGAATCAGGGTCGGGTTATTTCGTCGTGTATCGTGCAATGGCTCACGGAGCGGGCTCATCGGACGATACGTGATTAGTGATTCACTCCTCGAAGCTCTCGGGGAGTGAATCAGGGCTGGGTTATTTTGTCGGGTACCGTGCGATGGCTCACGGAGCGGGTTATCGGACGGTACGTGATTAGTGGTTCACTCCTCGAGACTCTCGGGGAGTGAATCCGGGTTGGGTTATTTCGTCGTATATCGTGCGATGGCTCACGGAGCGAGCCTATCGGACGATATATGATTAGTGATTCTCTCCTCGGGGTCCCCGGGGAGTGAATCGGGGTTTGGGATAGTATGTCTTGTACATGCCACGTTACGGTCGTTGCGGGGTATGTACAGGGATATTGGCATTCGTCGCTCTCAAGTACGCGTCTGGCCATCAGACGTGACTGTGAGAGCGACAGAATAGTCATAGGGACAACAAAAAAAAAAAAAAAAAAAAAAGGGAAGAAAGGAGACAGGGACCATACCCTTCAAAGGACGAATTAAAATGAAAAAGACGCTTTGTAAAGAAGTACCCCAGGGTGGTACCAGCTGCTCAGCAGCTGGAGAATCCGCCACGATCCCTTCGGGGTCGTCAAGCCCACCGTATTCTGGGGAGGGCAACAAACGTTTTCCGCTTGCCGATGGCAACAAGAGCCGAGGAGGCTCCTCGAGATCTAGGTCGTTTGAAGACCTGATCTCTTTTAGTTTTGGGTCACCCGACCGAGAGCCGGGTGAGCACCGCGCGGCGGACGCAGTGTCGGACTCTGGCACTGCGTCAATGAAGACGAGAGCAGAGGCTCTGGCAGAGCCACGCGTGCTTCTGCAGAGGGTGAGTGTGTTGTCGGGGGTCGACGACACACCGCAAACAATTGCGGCATCTCCCTCCAAGTTTTGGGGGAAACGACCGCGTGCTTGTGAGTCGGACGCGGGTTCGGTGGGTTTGTCCTCTAGTGAGGAGAACCTGCCGGCCCCCAAGGTGGCGACAGCCAGGCGGGGCCGAGGACGTGGGATACCTTCCGGAGTGAGCGCTCTGGCAGCGCCACGTAACCCCCGGGGTCGCTTCCTAAAGCACCCCAATACGTCAGAGGCCAGCGGAGTTAGCGACTCCGACGCGCCAATGCAGATGGAGCAGGCTGAAATCGCCACCACAGTGCTTGCATGCCAAATGGCCGTCAACGCGACTGTGGCGAGTGCGGAGACGCCTGCCAGCGCTGACGTTCCTCTGATGGGGCAGAGTTCTTCCGCCTCAGCAGAGGAACTTGAAAAAATAGCCCTACTGGACATCGAGGTGGTTTTGGATACCACTCGAAAGTCCAAAAACTTAAAGGGCACGAGTCAGCGGGCCATCCGAGAAGCAGCAGAGCGGGTCAGGCTGGCCATAGAGGGGCTCGCCAGCAGGAGCTCCAGTGAGGAGACCCGAAGGCTCCACCTGATGAACGACCGACTGCGGAAGGAGGTTGAGGCACTCCGTCAGGAGATGTTGGCTCTTCGGGTAGAAGTCGTGGGTCTTCGGGTGCGGACGGAAGATCCGCCGCAGCCGGAGCCCGCAGGTTCCAGGGGTACTTCTGCTCCGGAGAAGTCGCTCCCGCAGGGGCTACCTATAAGCGAGATGCAGACGCATGCCATCGTTACCCAGATCGGAAAAATGATGGATGCCCGGTTTGCTGGCATCGAGGATCGCCTCCTACCAGCGAAGACCATTCGTCCACCCCTGGCAGCGGATCGCAGGAGTGCGGCTGCTACTAGCAGCGCTGGCGGCACAGGGAACAGGCTGACACAGCCTTCTGTGGCTCCTCAGATGCCTTCTCGAATGCCTGAGACGCAGAGGGGAGCTCCGCCGAGTGCATCCGTTCCAACAGCTACCACGCGGGCCCCCGATGCAGACCCATCGGCGTCTGCCAGTGAGGGCTGGCAGACCATAAGGAGGAAAAAGAACAAGAAGAAAAAGAAGAATGAGGGTTCTTCTCCTTCGATGCCCCAAAAAACCCCTCAAGGAAACCAGTCTTCCGGGCCCAAGAAGGGCAAGAGCACAAAGCGAGGGCTTCGTGCGCCCCGGTCTGCTGCGGTAGTTTTGACCCTGCAGCCTGAGGCAGCGGAAAGAGGCGTCACGTACGCGGCCGTCCTGACTAAGGCCAGACAAGCCGTGAATCTGGAGGAGCTTGGCATAACAGATGTCAGGTTCCGACAGGCCTTAACCGGGGCCCGCATGCTGGAGTTCCCAGGGGCCGAAGGCACCGTGGGGGCAGACCGCGTCGCTGAGAAACTGCGAGCGATCTTTGCAGAGGAGGTCAAGGTCTCGAGGCCGACTAAGTGCGCTGAACTGCGCATCTCGGGCCTTGACGACTCCGTGACTGCGGAAGACGTGCAAGACGCGATCGCACGGAAGACTGGCTGCTCTCCGGACGCGGTCCGAGTCGGCCCAATCCGCCCTGGCCCGGGGGGCGCCAGCTCGGTCTGGACCCAGTGCCCCATCGCTGTGGCCAAACACCTGGCTGACGCTGGTCGGCTTATGGTGTGTTGGAGCTCTGCTAGGGTCGTGGTTCTGGACGCTCGGCCCCTGAGGTGCTACAGGTGCTGGGGGTCGGGACACGTATGCCGGAAGTGTGACTCTGACGTCGACCTTAGTGGACACTGCTTCCGCTGCGGTAAGCCGGGGCATCTGGCGTCCGCGTGCTCTGCCGACCCACACTGCTTACTGTGCGCGGCAGCGGGACGACCGGCTGGCCACATCGCTGGTAGAAAGAACTGCAAGCCGCCAGTTCGTCCTAGAAGGGATGGTCTGACTACTCAGGTCTCGACCGCTTCCGGCGCGGTGCGATTGGACGAGCCGTCGCAGGGGGCGATAATGATAACGGACTAATTATGGACCCGGTCCGTTCTCATTCTCTCCTCCAGGCGAACCTGAACCACTGCGCCGGTGCGCAGGACTTGGTTCTCCAAACCATGGCGGAGCGGTCTATTGGTGTGGCTGTAGTGGCGGAGCCGTATTTCATCCCAGCTCGGCCTGACTGGGTAGGTGACATGGACGGCTCTGTAGCTATTATCAGCTCCTCGGCGCCATTAACCGTCAGAGAGAGGAGTCGAGGATTTGTTGCAGCCACCTGGGGGGACATAATTCTCTTTGGAGTTTATTTCTCCCCAAATAGGAGCCTAGCGGAGTTCGAGGACTTCCTGGACCGCCTGGGGACCTCGGTTCGGCGAATGATGCCGTCCCATGCCATCGTCATGGGGGACTTCAACGCGAAATCCACCGCGTGGGGGTCCCCCGGGACGGACGTCAGAGGGGAGGCGGTCGAGGAATGGGCGATGGCTGCGGGCCTCTGTCTTTTAAACAGGGGCTCCGTTAACACGTGCGTCCGGCAGCAGGGGGGGTCAATAGTGGACCTCTCGTTCGCTACCCCTGCTGTCGCCGCAAGGGTTCAGGATTGGCGGGTCCTTGAGAGTGTGGAGACTCTATCGGATCACCTGTACATCTGTATGGATATCTCCACCTCCTCGGGCCCAGCAGTGTCTCCACGATCTGACGCTCGACAGTTCCCAAGGTGGGCGGTGAAGCGGCTTGACGGGGACCTCCTAGAGGAAGCAGCCATTGTCCAGGCTTGGCTGTCCTCACCGCCTGCTGCAGAGGGTGTCGATGTCGGGGCTGACTGCTTTCGCCACGCCATGACGGCTGTGTGCGATGCAGCCATGCCTCGCTCCCGAAGGCAACCTCCAAAGCGGGCGGTCTACTGGTGGTCCCAGGAGATAGCGGACCTCCGCGCGGCCTGTACAATTGCCCGGAGGATCTACTCACAAGTTCGTAGGTTACGCCGCCGCGACGAAGAGCTGGAAATCCTTCAGTCCCAACTGCATGAGTCATACCGCAATGCTCGGGGGGATCTGCAGTTGGCGATCTGTCAAGGTAAGGAGCAGTCGAGAGCTGAGGCACTGGAGGATCTGAACCGTGATCCATGGGGACGCCCATACCGTGCGGCGCGGAAGAAACTCCGCATTCGAGGCCCCCCACTGACGGAAACCCTCCAGCCTCAGTTTCTCGCAAGGGTCGTGGAGACACTCTTCCCGGACCAGGCGGATCACCCTTCCCCGAATATGGCCGAAGCGGAGGCTGACCAAGATGCGGAGGTGGAGACTCCCCCAATATCGGACGCGGAGATGGAGTCGGCAATTTTGCGGGCGCGGTCGAAAAGAACTGCCCCTGGACCGGACGGTGTGCCTGCAAGGGTGCTGGCCCTGGCTCTTGAAGCGGCCCTGGAAGATAGGCTTAGGGAGCTGTTTGATGCCTGTCTGACCTCGAGACGGTTCCCTAAGGCCTGGAAGGAGGGTCAACTGGTGCTGCTGCAGAAGGCCGGTCGCCCAACAGAGTCTCCATCGGCGTACAGGCCGATTGTCTTGCTGGACGAGGCGGGGAAGATGCTAGAGAAGATTCTCGCTACCCGCATCGTCCGGCACTTAGAAGCAGTTGGCCCGAACTTGTCGGACGCCCAGTTCGGTTTCCGGGCAGGGCGTTCGACAGTAGATGCCATCTTGCGCCTCAAGACCGAAGCGAAGGATGCAGTTGTTCAAGGCGGGGTGTTGTTGGCGGTGTCTTTAGACATCGCCAACGCTTTCAACACTCTGCCCTTCAGCTGCATCGAGGAGGCGCTCCGCTACCATCAGGTGCCCGTCTACCTGAGGCAGCTGGTAGCAGACTACCTGCAGAGGCGGTTCGTCTGCTACGAGGGACGCGACGGCCAAGTCATGCGCAGGGCCATCGCGTGCGGTGTTCCACAGGGGTCGGTTCTGGGTCCACTCCTGTGGGACATTGGCTACGACTGGGCCTTGCGCTGTTTACTCTCCCCCGGGCAGGGCGTCATTTGCTACGCTGATGACACTCTCGTCACGGCCCGGGGAGCGAGCTACGAAGAAGCGGCACGTTCCGCCGTCGAGGGCGCGTCCCTCGTCGTGGACCGAATCGAGGCACTGGGCCTCAAGGTTGCGCTCGAGAAGACGGAGGCCCTGGTATTTCATGCACCCCGACGCCGGCCACCGGCTGAAGCACACCTCACTATTGGTGGTGCAACAATAGCGGTACGGGCAAGGATGAAATACTTGGGCCTGGTTTTGGACCGGAGGTGGAACTTTGGCGAGCACTTTGCTCAGCTTGCACCGAAGCTAATCGGCACGGCGTCCGCCCTCAGCCGGCTATTGCCGAACTTGGGCGGACCGAACATGGTTTGCCGACGGCTGTACACGGGGGTGGTTCGCTCGATGGCGCTCTACGGGGCTCCGGTGTGGGCGGAGTCCCTGTCTTCCCAAAACAAAGCTCTTCTGCGAAGGCCGCAAAGAGTAATGGCAGTCAGGGTCATACGCGGATACCGCACCGTATCTGCGGAAGCGGCATGCGCCCTTGCGGGCACACCCCCGTGGGATCTAGAGGCGCAAGTGCTCGCCGAAGTCTATTGGCGTGGCGCAGACCTGCAGGCGGAGAGTGGCAGACGCCCGCCACCTGAGCTGATCACGAGGTGGCGTAGGGAGGCCCAATCCCAGACCCTGCGGATTTGGAGGGAGAGGTTGGAGACGCCCACTGCAGGTCACTGGACCGTGGGGGCTATCCAGCCGATCCTGGACGAGTGGGTACGGAGGCGACACGGGACGTTGTCCTTCCGTCTGGTGCAGGTATTGTCAGGGCATGGCTGCTTTGGCAAATACCTGCACAAAGTGGCTAGACGGGAGGCGACTCCCGTGTGTCACCATTGCGACTGCAGCGAGGACACGGCGCTTCACACCCTCGAGCATTGTCCTGCTTGGGAAGTGCAGCGCCGTGCTCTCGCAGCAGCAATCGGGGCAGACCTCTCCTTGCCAACTGTGGCCAAGGCCATGGTCGACGGCAGGGAGGCATGGGATGCGGTGGCATCCTTCTGTGAGGACGTCATTTCGCAGAAGGAGGCGGCGGAGCGCGTCAGGGAGGAAGACTCCCTCGCTGACGCGATTCGCCGCAGGAGGACAGGGCGGCGGAGGAGGCGCCATGGCGACCTGATGCCGCCGTAGGAGGTGCCAGCGGGCGATAGATCGGGGAATCTATCGTCGTCGCTTTGCACGGCCCTCACGAGTGGTGGCGATGTCTCAGGTGAGCCCGGACATCGCCAAAGGAGTTTGGTGCCCAGAGGCGGGCTGCGCTGGATGGGTCGCGAACGTCATGCGTAGCAGTTCTCGTGGCCCATCCACAAAGGCGAAAGTAGGCTCACGGCGGTGTTTTTTAGTGGGTGCAAGCCCCACATAACCAAACCATCTCCCCGGACGGTGCGGTATGCGTTAGGCATTTTTCAACGCTTAAAAAAAAAAAAAAAAAAAAAGGTTGGGGCGGATCTGTATTTATGCTTTCGCGGTTGCACAACGACAAGCTTTGCACATGCTTTGCTTGGTAGCATAGATGCAGGTCTACCTTACTGCCTCCCTCAGAGGCGGTAGGGTGGCGGGGTCTTGAGGGGGAGCGCTACGGTCGTGTAGATCCTCAAGGCAAGTCTGGTGTGTTACCTTCACGTGGTTGCCGCCCTGTTCTTGGTCTAATTCCATAAGAAATAGACGCAACAAAAAACCACCAGGCGCTTTCTGGGGAGGGGCGCACCGCACGTCGTGTGATGACTCATGCGATGTGCGGTGTGCGTTCCCCTGCGTGCCCTCTGAGCAGCCAGGAGGGCACAGCAGGGGAGTACCGCGGGGGACTGGGCCTCCCGCTTCCCGACGTGGTCGAGGCCATGCTGGGGAGTGTGGAGAGGAGGCCTGGTCAGCGGAGCGCGCGCGGGAGGACCCTCCCGCTGCGCCGCTCCGCTAGCGGAGAGGGGGGGAAGGGGCGTTTGCCCTCCCCCCTCACGGTGACGGGCGGGCGACAGGCACGGAGGTGCCTTCGCTCGCATTGCACCCGTCACCTCGCGGGCGACTGGGCCTCCCGCTTCCCGGCGTGCGTGCCACGGAACACCATGCTGGGGAGCGAGGAGGCCTGGTCAGCGGTTGCCTCCTTCTGCGATTTCGCAGAAGGAGGAGGCGGAGCGCCAGCGGGAGTTTACTCTCGCTGCGCTGCTCTGCGGGCGGGGGGGGGGGAAGGGGCGTTTGCCCTCCCTCCTCACGGTGACGGGCGGGCGACAGGCGCGGGGGTGCCTACGCCCGCATTGCACCCGTCACCTCCGTCGGTCATTCCCGAACCCCCCCTCCACGTCCGTGCCGTGAGGACAAGAGGGGGGTCCGCCTTGTGTGTTCGTCGGCGGGGGACTGGAAGTAAAGGCTGTGCCGGTTTCCCAGTCCCCCTCCACTATGACGAAGCGGGAATGCGGTGGGTCGTTTTAGTGGGTATACCGTGGTGTTTGGCCGCCCGGGGAGTCATACACATACCCCTCCCATCCCCCGACGGGAGGGTATGCGTAATGCATTTTTTCCCAGCGTAAAAAAAAAAAAAAAAAAAAAAGGTTAGGTTTTTTTTTTTTTTTTTTTTTTTTTTTTTTTTTTTGTTTTGGCAGGAGTGGGAAATCCCCACGGACACCTCGACTGCCTCGCTGATTGTGAGACAGTCGAGGTAGTGCCGGACTCGAACCGGCTAAAACCACACTCCCGCCAGTGTCCCTCTGACGTGATCAGAGACCTTGAATATCGGCGTTTTGGTTTATTTACTCTCTGTTTTGTTACGAGACCGAAGAGACCACGCGTTATAGTGGTTTTTCTCGAATTTTATTGCAATTTTATATGCTTGAATAATAATTACACTATTTATATTTACTTTGTTATGATATTTTTACTATTTGTTATCCTTTAATAAGTGCTTCATACGTTATAAATTACATAAATACTATTTGTTCATACAACTACTATTTTTATTTTTCTGTGTCCTTACCTTAGTTTTACGAATGACTGTTTAATTTTTTATTTTATTTTTTTGTGCCCTTTCTGCAATTGTTTTCAATTAGTTTCAATTTAGTTTTAATTCGTTCGTTCTTTTTAGTTTAGGTTTATGATATAGGGACTATATACTTAATATATAACTTTATATCTCTTTTATTTAAACTAATCTAAATCCAAGTCGACAGATTTTTATAACCATGACACAGCTTGACGGTTTCACCAGGATTGGCTTATGGTCCAGCTTAACCCCAGTCACTTTCGCATGAAAGTGGCTCCAGTTTCCGTTCTCCATAAAGCCAACCCTAGTGGTCCGCTCTATGCATCCGCATTCGGGTTGTGTCGAATTTGAAAACAACGTGGAAGTGGGCGCACTGACAACTTTAGCAATATGCTATGGTTGCACGTGCAAATGCGTCCCACTTCCTGCGCACCGGGCAATCATTGCTGAATGCATTGTGCCGATGCTCCCCCAGCTTGGCTCTGGTGCAGTTAATGCACGCCGCTGCTTCTCCGATCTGTTTATCTGGGCAGTCCGTCCTGAGGTGTGGACCGCCACAGTGACTGCACAGATCAGCTGGCCCCGTGCACAGACGTTTTCCGTGCCCGTATGCCAGGCAACGGGTGCACTGCACCAGAGGCGTCTGGTCCTCGACGCGCACTCGCTGGAGGTCAATCCTAAGCTTGCCTCCATCAAGTGCCCTCTTCCAGATTGCTGGGGTAACACTCAGCACAATGCTATTCACCTGCGGGTTTCGTGACTTTTTTCTGAATTTTATTGCAATTTTATTTTCCTCGTCCTCGAGGCCGTGAAATATCTCCCGGTTCTGATTCTTAAGGGCTCGCAACACTTCCTCGTCACTGTGAATCAGCAACACGTCCTTAAGAATCAGAAGCGGGTTTCGATTTTTCATTTCCTCGACGACGAGGTTCTCTCCGGCCCCTTCCAAACGCGCTTTCAGTTTTTGCCTCTCTTCCTTCGTTGCACACCCCATGATGACCTTCTGGTCTTTGGCCTTTCTCACCCGTTCTACGCGCACCCAGCCCTCCTTCGCGTCCACTGCTTTCCTAACTCTTTCGAGGATTTCATCCCCTGTATCCGTCTCCTGTGTTGACGAGACGACCACGGAGTGCAGTGTTGTTCGCTCTGGGGCTTGTGCCCCAGTGTGGCCTTTACTGACGGCTGCTATACTCGCGTAGGTCGTCTCCCCCACACTTTCCTTGCTAGCCAGACTGTCTCGGAGCCTGTTGAGTCTCTCGGAGTTATCCTTTAACTCCGAGATGTGCTCCTTCAGGGTGTTAAGGAGCTCAGTCTGGCCAGCAAGAACCTCGATGGAGATGGGTTGGGGAGTAGGGTCAGCAGAGGGCGCGGGTACCGGTACGGCTACGGGTGCGGTAGGGGCCTCGTCTCGCTCCGACTCCTTGACCAGCTCATAAAGCCTGTTTATTGCTTCGAGCACCGCAGTCTTGATCTCGGCCTTGAGGTTGCGAGAGTTGCCCAAATTGAGCTTTGCCTTATTAAGGCAAGCTCTCGCCTCCGCAGTGCGACTGCGGTGCCCTGCCTCAGGCCTTCTGAGCGATCTCGGAGCCTCAGCAGGGGCTCGGCGCGTCCCCGGAGCAGCAGAACCAACCTGGGATGCGAGGGGTGTATCGTCATCAAATACAATTTTCCTCCTCGCATCAGCAGGCGAAGGCTCTACCTTCTCCGCTGATCGCGGCGAACCACTGGAGACTGGCATCCTCACGGTGCTGGATGGGGTGCGGAACATGTTAAAAACTGGGAGCAGGTATTCTGATAACAGACCCCTGTAAAGAGGAGGTCGTAACAGAAATAACTGCTCGACAGGAGAGAGGACGGACACTGGATATTCTGTGTCCCTGTAAAGAGGGGAGCACAGTAAATAAAAGTATAATAATCAATAAAAATATAAATAGAAAATGTTATATAATTATAGTCGCTTCTATACAAACGACTGTCAGACTAAAATAATTACAAAATAAAATATAATTTTAAGACCAATTAAAATTTAAAATGCGTTAAAATATTTTAAAATTTGTCAGAATGGTTAAAAAGCGAGCTAGCCCCTACAAAATATTTCGACCAGTTTAACAAAAATAAAAGAAGATAAAATGTAATAAATAATTTTTGCCAAAAACCCCACGTCTACCTTCCTATAGACCAGAGGTGAGCTAGATGCACGTGCAATACGTCCAGAGACGCGTCTCCGCGCGGGCTAGCGATTTGCGAAATAAAACGTGGTAGGTGCCAAAGAAAATTCTGGAGTTATGGCCAAAAAACCAGTTTTTGAACCAAAAAATTTAGGTTATCAGCCTCCAACCGGGACGCCGGCTCACGGAACGCGGACCGGGACACAGGGATGAAGGGTGAGTACTATTGAAACTATAATTTGGTGTTAAATTGCAAAGAAAATTTGGAAAAACAATTAATTTAGACGATTTACTTGAAAAATGTATTAAAAAACTAGGGGTAGGTCGTAAATATTTTATCCAGGGGTGCAGGTCAGTGCGGGGTGGTCAATACGTAGGCGGACGCCTAGTTATGTCAATTTGAGCTGAAAACAGCGTCAAAATCGCGCGTCTGGAAGCGAAGATATCAACGTTTTTATATTTCTCTTAACCCCTTAGCTGGATTTTGGTACTAGCAGAAACTACTTGAAATTGACAATTTTGAAAAAATATTTATGTTTTATTTGAGCTAGACGCACGTGCGATACGTCCAGAGACGCGTCTCCGCGCGGGCTAGCGATCTGTGAAATAAAACGTGGTAGGTGCCAAAGAAAATTCTGGAATTATGGTCAAAAAACCAGTTTTTGAACCAAAAAATTTAGGTTATCAGCCTCCAACCGGGACGCCGGCTCACGGAACGCGGACCGGGACACAGGGATGAAGGGTGAGTACTATTGAAACTATAATTTGGTGTTAAATTGCAAAGAAAATTTGGAAAAACAATTAATTTAGACGATTTACTTGAAAAATGTATTAAAAAACTAGGGGTAGGTCGTAAATATTTTATCCAGGGGTGCAGGTCAGTGCGGGGTGGTCAATACGTAGGCGGACGCCTAGTTATGTCAATTTGAGCTGAAAACAGCGTCAAAATCGCGCGTCTGGAAGCGAAGATATCAACGTTTTTATATTTCTCTTAACCCCTTAGCTGGATTTTGGTACTAGCAGAAACTACTTGAAATTGACAATTTTGAAAAAATATTTATGTTTTATTTGAGCTAGACGCACGTGCGATACGTCCAGAGACGCGTCTCCGCGCGGGCTAGCGATCTGTGAAATAAAACGTGGTAGGTGCCAAAGAAAATTCTGGAATTATGGTCAAAAAACCAGTTTTTGAACCAAAAAATTTAGGTTATCAGCCTCCAACCGGGACGCCGGCTCACGGAACGCGGACCGGGACACAGGGATGAAGGGTGAGTACTATTGAAACTATAATTTGGTGTTAAATTAATTTGGAAAAACAATTAATTTAGACGATTTACTTGAAAAATGTATTAAAAAACTAGGGGTAGGTCGTAAATATTTTATCCAGGGGTGCAGGTCAGTGCGGGGTGGTCAATACGTAGGCGGACGCCTAGTTATGTCAATTTGAGCTGAAAACAGCGTCAAAATCGCGCGTCTGGAAGCGAAGATATCAACGTTTTTATATTTCTCTTAACCCCTTAGCTGGATTTTGGTACTAGCAGAAACTACTTGAAATTGACAATTTTGAAAAAATATTTATGTTTTATTTGAGCTAGACGCACGTGCGATACGTCCAGAGACGCGTCTCCGCGCGGGCTAGCGATCTGTGAAATAAAACGTGGTAGGTGCCAAAGAAAATTCTGGAATTATGGTCAAAAAACCAGTTTTTGAACAAAAAAATTTAGGTTATCAGCCTCCAACCGGGACGCCGGCTCACGGAACGCGGACCGGGACACAGGGATGAAGGGTGAGTACTATTGAAACTATAATTTGGTGTTAAATTAATTTGGAAAAACAATTAATTTAGACGATTTACTTGAAAAATGTATTAAAAAACTAGGGGTAGGTCGTAAATATTTTATCCAGGGGTGCAGGTCAGTGCGGGGTGGTCAATACGTAGGCGGACGCCTAGTTATGTCAATTTGAGCTGAAAACAGCGTCAAAATCGCGCGTCTGGAAGCGAAGATATCAACGTTTTTATATTTCTCTTAACCCCTTAGCTGGATTTTGGTACTAGCAGAAACTACTTGAAATTGACAATTTTGAAAAAATATTTATGTTTTATTTGAGCTAGACGCACGTGCGATACGTCCAGAGACGCGTCTCCGCGCGGGCTAGCGATCTGTGAAATAAAACGTGGTAGGTGCCAAAGAAAATTCTGGAATTATGGTCAAAAAACCAGTTTTTGAACCAAAAAATTTAGGTTATCAGCCTCCAACCGGGACGCCGGCTCACGGAACGCGGACCGGGACACAGGGATGAAGGGTGAGTACTATTGAAACTATAATTTGGTGTTAAATTGCAAAGAAAATTTGGAAAAACAATTAATTTAGACGATTTACTTGAAAAATGTATTAAAAAACTAGGGGTAGGTCGTAAATATTTTATCCAGGGGTGCAGGTCAGTGCGGGGTGGTCAATACGTAGGCGGACGCCTAGTTATGTCAATTTGAGCTGAAAACAGCGTCAAAATCGCGCGTCTGGAAGCGAAGATATCAACGTTTTTATATTTCTCTTAACCCCTTAGCTGGATTTTGGTACTAGCAGAAACTACTTGAAATTGACAATTTTGAAAAAATATTTATGTTTTATTTGAGCTAGACGCACGTGCGATACGTCCAGAGACGCGTCTCCGCGCGGGCTAGCGATCTGTGAAATAAAACGTGGTAGGTGCCAAAGAAAATTCTGGAATTATGGTCAAAAAACCAGTTTTTGAACCAAAAAATTTAGGTTATCAGCCTCCAACCGGGACGCCGGCTCACGGAACGCGGACCGGGACACAGGGATGAAGGGTGAGTACTATTGAAACTATAATTTGGTGTTAAATTGCAAAGAAAATTTGGAAAAACAATTAATTTAGACGATTTACTTGAAAAATGTATTAAAAAACTAGGGGTAGGTCGTAAATATTTTATCCAGGGGTGCAGGTCAGTGCGGGGTGGTCAATACGTAGGCGGACGCCTAGTTATGTCAATTTGAGCTGAAAACAGCGTCAAAATCGCGCGTCTGGAAGCGAACATATCAACGTTTTTATATTTCTCTTAACCCCTTAGCTGGATTTTGGTACTAGCAGAAACTACTTGAAATTGACAATTTTGAAAAAATATTTATGTTTTATTTGAGCTAGACGCACGTGCGATACGTCCAGAGACGCGTCTCCGCGCGGGCTAGCGATCTGTGAAATAAAACGTGGTAGGTGCCAAAGAAAATTCTGGAATTATGGTCAAAAAACCAGTTTTTGAACCAAAAAATTTAGGTTATCAGCCTCCAACCGGGACGCCGGCTCACGGAACGCGGACCGGGACACAGGGATGAAGGGTGAGTACTATTGAAACTATAATTTGGTGTTAAATTGCAAAGAAAATTTGGAAAAACAATTAATTTAGACGATTTACTTGAAAAATGTATTAAAAAACTAGGGGTAGGTCGTAAATATTTTATCCAGGGGTGCAGGTCAGTGCGGGGTGGTCAATACGTAGGCGGACGCCTAGTTATGTCAATTTGAGCTGAAAACAGCGTCAAAATCGCGCGTCTGGAAGCGAAGATATCAACGTTTTTATATTTCTCTTAACCCCTTAGCTGGATTTTGGTACTAGCAGAAACTACTTGAAATTGACAATTTTGAAAAAATATTTATGTTTTATTTGAGCTAGACGCACGTGCGATACGTCCAGAGACGCGTCTCCGCGCGGGCTAGCGATCTGTGAAATAAAACGTGGTAGGTGCCAAAGAAAATTCTGGAATTATGGTCAAAAAACCAGTTTTTGAACCAAAAAATTTAGGTTATCAGCCTCCAACCGGGACGCCGGCTCACGGAACGCGGACCGGGACACAGAGATGAAGGGTGAGTACTATTGAAACTATAATTTGGTGTTAAATTGCAAAGAAAATTTGGAAAAACAATTAATTTAGACGATTTACTTGAAAAATGTATTAAAAAACTAGGGGTAGGTCGTAAATATTTTATCCAGGGGTGCAGGTCAGTGCGGGGTGGTCAATACGTAGGCGGACGCCTAGTTATGTCAATTTGAGCTGAAAACAGCGTCAAAATCGCGCGTCTGGAAGCGAAGATATCAACGTTTTTATATTTCTCTTAACCCCTTAGCTGGATTTTGGTACTAGCAGAAACTACTTGAAATTGACAATTTTGAAAAAATATTTATGTTTTATTTGAGCTAGACGCACGTGCGATACGTCCAGAGACGCGTCTCCGCGCGGGCTAGCGATCTGTGAAATAAAACGTGGTAGGTGCCAAAGAAAATTCTGGAATTATGGTCAAAAAACCAGTTTTTGAACCAAAAAATTTAGGTTATCAGCCTCCAACCGGGACGCCGGCTCACGGAACGCGGACCGGGACACAGGGATGAAGGGTGAGTACTATTGAAACTATAATTTGGTGTTAAATTGCAAAGAAAATTTGGAAAAACAATTAATTTAGACGATTTACTTGAAAAATGTATTAAAAAACTAGGGGTAGGTCGTAAATATTTTATCCAGGGGTGCAGGTCAGTGCGGGGTGGTCAATACGTAGGCGGACGCCTAGTTATGTCAATTTGAGCTGAAAACAGCGTCAAAATCGCGCGTCTGGAAGCGAAGATATCAACGTTTTTATATTTCTCTTAACCCCTTAGCTGGATTTTGGTACTAGCAGAAACTACTTGAAATTGACAATTTTGAAAAAATATTTATGTTTTATTTGAGCTAGACGCACGTGCGATACGTCCAGAGACGCGTCTCCGCGCGGGCTAGCGATCTGTGAAATAAAACGTGGTAGGTGCCAAAGAAAATTCTGGAATTATGGTCAAAAAACCAGTTTTTGAACCAAAAAATTTAGGTTATCAGCCTCCAACCGGGACGCCGGCTCACGGAACGCGGACCGGGACACAGGGATGAAGGGTGAGTACTATTGAAACTATAATTTGGTGTTAAATTAATTTGGAAAAACAATTAATTTAGACGATTTACTTGAAAAATGTATTAAAAAACTAGGGGTAGGTCGTAAATATTTTATCCAGGGGTGCAGGTCAGTGCGGGGTGGTCAATACGTAGGCGGACGCCTAGTTATGTCAATTTGAGCTGAAAACAGCGTCAAAATCGCGCGTCTGGAAGCGAAGATATCAACGTTTTTATATTTCTCTTAACCCCTTAGCTGGATTTTGGTACTAGCAGAAACTACTTGAAATTGACAATTTTGAAAAAATATTTATGTTTTATTTGAGCTAGACGCACGTGCGATACGTCCAGAGACGCGTCTCCGCGCGGGCTAGCGATCTGTGAAATAAAACGTGGTAGGTGCCAAAGAAAATTCTGGAATTATGGTCAAAAAACCAGTTTTTGAACCAAAAAATTTAGGTTATCAGCCTCCAACCGGGACGCCGGCTCACGGAACGCGGACCGGGACACAGGGATGAAGGGTGAGTACTATTGAAACTATAATTTGGTGTTAAATTAATTTGGAAAAACAATTAATTTAGACGATTTACTTGAAAAATGTATTAAAAAACTAGGGGTAGGTCGTAAATATTTTATCCAGGGGTGCAGGTCAGTGCGGGGTGGTCAATACGTAGGCGGACGCCTAGTTATGTCAATTTGAGCTGAAAACAGCGTCAAAATCGCGCGTCTGGAAGCGAAGATATCAACGTTTTTATATTTCTCTTAACCCCTTAGCTGGATTTTGGTACTAGCAGAAACTACTTGAAATTGACAATTTTGAAAAAATATTTATGTTTTATTTGAGCTAGACGCACGTGCGATACGTCCAGAGACGCGTCTCCGCGCGGGCTAGCGATCTGTGAAATAAAACGTGGTAGGTGCCAAAGAAAATTCTGGAATTATGGTCAAAAAACCAGTTTTTGAACCAAAAAATTTAGGTTATCAGCCTCCAACCGGGACGCCGGCTCACGGAACGCGGACCGGGACACAGGGATGAAGGGTGAGTACTATTGAAACTATAATTTGGTGTTAAATTGCAAAGAAAATTTGGAAAAACAATTAATTTAGACGATTTACTTGAAAAATGTATTAAAAAACTAGGGGTAGGTCGTAAATATTTTATCCAGGGGTGCAGGTCAGTGCGGGGTGGTCAATACGTAGGCGGACGCCTAGTTATGTCAATTTGAGCTGAAAACAGCGTCAAAATCGCGCGTCTGGAAGCGAAGATATCAACGTTTTTATATTTCTCTTAACCCCTTAGCTGGATTTTGGTACTAGCAGAAACTACTTGAAATTGACAATTTTGAAAAAATATTTATGTTTTATTTGAGCTAGACGCACGTGCGATACGTCCAGAGACGCGTCTCCGCGCGGGCTAGCGATCTGTGAAATAAAACGTGGTAGGTGCCAAAGAAAATTCTGGAATTATGGTCAAAAAACCAGTTTTTGAACCAAAAAATTTAGGTTATCAGCCTCCAACCGGGACGCCGGCTCACGGAACGCGGACCGGGACACAGGGATGAAGGGTGAGTACTATTGAAACTATAATTTGGTGTTAAATTGCAAAGAAAATTTGGAAAAACAATTAATTTAGACGATTTACTTGAAAAATGTATTAAAAAACTAGGGGTAGGTCGTAAATATTTTATCCAGGGGTGCAGGTCAGTGCGGGGTGGTCAATACGTAGGCGGACGCCTAGTTATGTCAATTTGAGCTGAAAACAGCGTCAAAATCGCGCGTCTGGAAGCGAAGATATCAACGTTTTTATATTTCTCTTAACCCCTTAGCTGGATTTTGGTACTAGCAGAAACTACTTGAAATTGACAATTTTGAAAAAATATTTATGTTTTATTTGAGCTAGACGCACGTGCGATACGTCCAGAGACGCGTCTCCGCGCGGGCTAGCGATCTGTGAAATAAAACGTGGTAGGTGCCAAAGAAAATTCTGGAATTATGGTCAAAAAACCAGTTTTTGAACCAAAAAATTTAGGTTATCAGCCTCCAACCGGGACGCCGGCTCACGGAACGCGGACCGGGACACAGGGATGAAGGGTGAGTACTATTGAAACTATAATTTGGTGTTAAATTGCAAAGAAAATTTGGAAAAACAATTAATTTAGACGATTTACTTGAAAAATGTATTAAAAAACTAGGGGTAGGTCGTAAATATTTTATCCAGGGGTGCAGGTCAGTGCGGGGTGGTCAATACGTAGGCGGACGCCTAGTTATGTCAATTTGAGCTGAAAACAGCGTCAAAATCGCGCGTCTGGAAGCGAACATATCAACGTTTTTATATTTCTCTTAACCCCTTAGCTGGATTTTGGTACTAGCAGAAACTACTTGAAATTGACAATTTTGAAAAAATATTTATGTTTTATTTGAGCTAGACGCACGTGCGATACGTCCAGAGACGCGTCTCCGCGCGGGCTAGCGATCTGTGAAATAAAACGTGGTAGGTGCCAAAGAAAATTCTGGAATTATGGTCAAAAAACCAGTTTTTGAACCAAAAAATTTAGGTTATCAGCCTCCAACCGGGACGCCGGCTCACGGAACGCGGACCGGGACACAGGGATGAAGGGTGAGTACTATTGAAACTATAATTTGGTGTTAAATTAATTTGGAAAAACAATTAATTTAGACGATTTACTTGAAAAATGTATTAAAAAACTAGGGGTAGGTCGTAAATATTTTATCCAGGGGTGCAGGTCAGTGAGGGGTGGTCAATACGTAGGCGGACGCCTAGTTATGTCAATTTGAGCTGAAAACAGCGTCAAAATCGCGCGTCTGGAAGCGAAGATATCAACGGTTAGGTTAGGTTAGGTTAGGTTAGGTTAGGTTGGGGCGGGGCGGATCTGTATTTATGCTTTCGCGGTTGCACAACGACAAGCTTTGCACATGCTTTGCTTGGTAGCATAGATGCAGGTCTACCTTACTGCCTCCCTCAGAGGCGGTAGGGTGGCGGGGTCTTGAGGGGGAGCGCTACGGTCGTGTAGATCCTCAAGGCAAGTCTGGTGTGTTACCTTCACGTGGTTGCCGCCCTGTTCTTGGTCTAATTCCATAAGAAATAGACGCAACAAAAAACCACCAGGCGCTTTCTGGGGAGGGGCGCACCGCACGTCGTGTGATGACTCATGCGATGTGCGGTGTGCGTTCCCCTGCGTGCCCTCTGAGCAGCGGGCATAGCAGAGGGCACAGCAGGGGAGTGCCGCGGGGGACTGGGCCTCCCGCTTCCCGGCGTGGTCGAGGCCATGCTGGGGAGTGTGGAGAGGAGGCCTGGTCAGCGGAGCGGGCGCGGGAGGTCCCTCTCGTTGCGCCGCTCCGCTAGCGGAGAGGGGGGGAAGGGGCATTTGCCCTCCCTCCTCACGGTGACGGGCGGGCGACAGGCACGGAGGTGCCTCCGTCCGCATTGCACCCGTCACCTTGCGGGCGACTGGGCCTCACGCTTCCCGGCGTGCGTGCGTGAACACCGTGCTGGGGGGCGAGAGGCCTGGTCAGCGGTTGCCTCCTTCTGCGATTTCGCAGAAGGAGGAGGCGGAGCGCCAGCGGGAGTTTACTCTCGCTGCGCTGCTCTGCGGGCGGGGGGGGGGAAGGGGCGTTTGCCCTCCCTCCTCACGGTGACGGGCGGGCGACAGGCGCGGGGGTGCCTCCGCCCGCATTGCACCCGTCACCTCCGTCGGTCATTCCCGAAACCCCCCCTCCACGTCCGTGCCGTGAGGACAAGAGGGGGGTCCGCCTTGTGTGTTCGTCGGCGGGGGACTGGAAGTAAAGGCTGTGCCGGTTTCCCAGTCCCCCTCCACTATGACGAAGCGGGAATGCGCTGGGTCGTTTTAGTGGGTATACCGTGGTGTTTGGCCGCCCGGGGAGTCCCACATACCCCTCCCATCCCCCGACGGGAGGGTATGCGTAACGCATTTTTTCCCAGCGTCAAAAAAAAAAAA
This sequence comes from Lycophotia porphyrea, assembly GCA_950005105.1. Lineage (NCBI taxonomy): Eukaryota > Metazoa > Arthropoda > Insecta > Lepidoptera > Noctuidae > Lycophotia > Lycophotia porphyrea. Next base: position 56,342 of record OX465410.1, on the reverse strand, counting down.
AAAAAAAAAAAAAAAAAAAAAAAAAAAGGTTAGGTTGGGGCGGGGCGGATCTGTATTTATGCTTTCGCGGTTGCACAACGACAAGCTTTGCACATGCTTTGCTTGGTAGCATAGATGCAGGTCTACCTTACTGCCTCCCTCAGAGGCGGTAGGGTGGCGGGGTCTTGAGGGGGAGCGCTACGGTCGTGTAGATCCTCAAGGCAAGTCTGGTGTGTTACCTTCACGTGGTTGCCGCCCTGTTCTTGGTCTAATTCCATAAGAAATAGACGCAACAAAAAACCACCAGGCGCTTTCTGGGGAGGGGCGCGCCGCACGTCGTGTGATGACTCATGCGATGTGCGGTGTGCGTTCCCCTGCGTGCCCTCTGAGCAGCGGGCATAGCAGAGGGCACAGCAGGGGAGTGCCGCGGGGGGCTGGGCCTCCCGCTTCCCGGCGTGGTCGAGGCCATGCTGGGGAGTGTGGAGAGGAGGCCTGGTCAGCGGAGCGCGCGCGGGAGGTCCCTCTCGTTGCGCCGCTCCGCTAGCGGAGAGGGGGGGAAGGGGCGTTTGCCCTCCCTCCTCACGGTGACGGGCGGGCGACAGGCACGGAGGTGCCTCCGCCCGCATTGCACCCGTCACCTTGCGGGCGACTGGGCCTCACGCTTCCCGGCGTGCGTGCGTGAACACCGTGCTGGGGGGCGAGAGGCCTGGTCAGCGGTTGCCTCCTTCTGCGATTTCGCAGAAGGAGGAGGCGGAGCGCCAGCGGGAGTTTGCTCTCGCTGCGCTGCTCTGCGGGCGGGGGGGGAAGGGGCGTTTGCCCTCCCTCCTCACGGTGACGGGCGGGCGACAGGCGCGGGGGTGTCTCCGCCCGCATTGCACCCGTCACCTCCGTCGGTCATTCCCGAACCCCCCCCTCCACGTCCGTGCCGTGAGGACAAGAGGGGGGGTCCGCCTTGTGTGTTCGTCGGCGGGGGACTGGAAGTAAAGGCTGTGCCGGCTTCCCAGTCCCCCTCCACTATGACGAAGCGGGAATGCGCTGGGTCGTTTTAGTGGGTATACCGTGGTGTTTGGCCGCCCGGGGAGTCCCACATACCCCTCCCATCCCCCGACGGGAGGGTATGCGTAATGCATTTTTTCCCAGCGTCAAAAAAAAAAAAAAAAAAAAAAAAAAAAAAAAAAAAAGGTTAGGTTGGGGCGGGGGACCACCCCACAGTGCTTGCGTCCACGTCGCGTCCCCTGGAAACGACCCAGTTCTGACCACCGTAACGGAGTGGCAGACTGGGCTCGGCCAAAGTGCACTGTGAATTCGTAGCTGTTTTATTTTATTCGCTTTGTCTTCTACGAACCTGTGGAGGCTATGCCTAAGCAAACGCGGGACGCCTGCGGGCGGTTCAAAAAAGGCCCTTCTCAGGGCCAACCCAAAGGCCCTTCTCAGGGCCAACCAAAAGGCCCTTCTCAGGGCCTCTCCGACGCTTCGGAGTCAGAAGCTAGCCGCGCGCCGTCTGCGGCTAGCTTCTTTGGAAGGGCGGACGAGACGCTGGACTCCGACGACATCGAGTCGGTTACGAGTATAAGTGTCTCGGACGCGGGTGACTCTCGGTCACGGAAGCGGGCCTCCAAGAGGGATGGATCCGAGGGCTCTTCGACCTCGGGATCTGGAAGGAAGTCGAAGGCCAAAAAGCCGATGACAGCCGCGGACACCCACGTCGTTGGTCTCGCGGACGCCCAACGCCAGTTAGACCTGGCTCAGCGGGCGCAGCTCCAGCTAGACCTGGAGGAGCGGGTTGCTGCCAAGGAGCAACGGGCGCGCGTTGCCCGGGCCAAGTCCGGGTACGGCGCGTCCTGCGTTCTGTACGCGGACCACTCCCTGGTCGAGCTGGAGCGAATGGCGGAGGAGGACGAAGAGGAGATACTGGAGGTCGCCTCTAAGTCCTCCAACTTAAAAGGGACCTTCCAGAAGGCCCTTAAATGCAGGGCCGCAAGCATGCGCGGCATCGTAAAGGAGTTGGTCCAGCGCAAGGCCAACGACGAAACGCGGCAACTGCAGGCGAGAATAGATCGCCTGCAATCGGAGGTCAGCCAGCTTCATCAGAAGTTGGCTGACGCTACGGCGCGGCCAATCCAGGCCGAATCAAGCCTTGCGGTAGAAGGCCCCACCCCCAACCTTGAGGATATCATCCGCAAGGTCGTAATGGAGGAGAGGGCCTTCACAAGAGCCTGCATAGCAGGCATCGAGGACCGACTCTTGCCGGAGCAACGCCTCCGACCGCCGCTTGCGGCGGATAAGGGGCATAGCGAGCCGGGGCCGTCCTCCCAGGAGGAAGACGCCCTTCTCCCTGCCACCACCCCGTCCAACCAGCCAGGATGGACGGAAGTGGTCCGTAGGGGCAAGGGCAAGGCCAAGAAAGCGGTGACGGCAGTCCCTGCCGTCCCCACCACCACCCCTCCCAGCCAGTCGCGGACGACCGACAAGGAAAGGGCAAAGAGGAAGGCGAGGCTCGTCTCTCCGAAAACCGCAGCCGTCGTGGTGACACTCACCGCGGAGGCTGCGGAGCGAGGGGAGACGTACGCGTCTATTTTGGTGCGGGCGCGTGCAAATGCCGATCCCACCCAACTGGGTATCGGCAAAGTCTCTTGCCGGCGGACCCAAGCCGGGGCTCGAATTTTCGAGTTCCCGGGGGCGCAAGGCAGTGCCAATGCGGACCTCTTTGCAGCCAAGCTGCAAGAGGTCATCGCGGATGCGGCCAAGGTGGCCCGACCGGTAAAGTCGGCGGCCATAGAGGTGACCGACCTGGACGACTCGGTCACCAAAGAGGAGGTGGTGGCGGCGGTCGCAGCAATGGGGTGCTGTGCCGTCGCAGCGGTGCAAGGCCGGGACATAAGGCCCGGCCGCGGCGGCATGGGTACCATTCGCCTCGAGTGCCCAGTCGCCGCTGCCAAAACTGTCCTCGCCAAGGGGCGGCTAACCGTCGGCTTTAGTTCGGCTGGAGTCCGGGCACTTGTGGACCAGCCTCTTCGGTGCTACAAGTGCTTCGGCATCGGACACACGCGGGCCCTCTGTCCGTCCACGGTCGACAGGACGGACAGCTGCTACCGCTGCGGCAAGGAAGGCCACAAATCCGCCTCCTGCAAGGCTGCCAAGCCACACTGTGCGGTGTGTGCCGCCAGTGGGCGCCCGGCGGGCCACGTGATGAAGGGGAGGAACTGCAATCCTCCCCGTAAGCGGGGCAAAGCGCAGGCGCCTGCCGCTAGCACCGAAGTTCCCGAGACGGAAATCACGGCGGCTGCGGAGGAGGGAGCGATGTCCGATTGATGGATTCCTATCCATCAATCGAACATCGCATCTCACAGGAACGCATCTCACTGAACACCAACCACTGAGGGGCAGCCCAGGATCTGCTGATACAGACCATGGCTGAGTGGTTGGTGGACTTGGCGGTGGTTGCCGAGCCTGACTCGGTCCCTGGCCGTTGGCTAGGCAGCCGGGACGGCTTGGTGCCGTTGGAGTCGCGGTCTTCCACAGACTCCCCTCCCCTCTCGCTTCCAGAAAGGGGACCGGGATACGTGGCCGCCGCATGGGGAGCCATAGCTCTAGCACGGGAGGACAATCCTCTCGCTGCACCGCTCCGTAGACGAAAAAGGGGTTGGATAAGGCGTCGTCCTCTCCTTCCTCACGTCTAAAGGTGGTGAAAGGCGGGTGACAGGTGCGGGGGCGCCTTCACCCGCATTGCACCCTTCACCACCTTTGTCGGTCATTCCTTGGCCGTAAAGGGTCCGCCGCAAAGGCGGGCGGTCGTCGGCGGAGGACTGGACGTAAAGGCTCTGCCGGATTCCCAGTCCTCCTCCATTCGGACGAAGCGGGAGTATCGCTGGGTTCTTTTAGTGGGTATACCGGGTTAGCCCGGGGAGTCCCACATAGCCTTCCCATTCCCCCAATGGGAGGGTATGCGTAATGCATTTTTTCCCAGCGTTAACAAAAAAAAAAAAAAAAAAAAAAAAAAAGGTTAGGTTGGGGCGGGGCGGATCTGTATTTATGCTTTCGCGGTTGCACAACGACAAGCTTTGCACATGCTTTGCTTGGTAGCATAGATGCAGGTCTACCTTACTGCCTCCCTCAGAGGCGGTAGGGTGGCGGGGTCTTGAGGGGGAGCGCTACGGTCGTGTAGATCCTCAAGGCAAGTCTGGTGTGTGACCTTCACGTGGTTGCCGCCCTGTTCTTGGTCTAATTCCATAAGAAATAGACGCAACAAAAAACCACCAGGCGCTTTCTGGGGAGGGGCGCACCGCACGTCGTGTGATGACTCATGCGATGTGCGGTGTGCGTTCCCCTGCGTGCCCTCTGAGCAGCGGGCATAGCAGAGGGCACAGCAGGGGAGTGCCGCGGGGGACTGGGCCTCCCGCTTCCCGGCGTGGTCGAGGCCATGCTGGGGAGTGTGGAGAGGAGGCCTGGTCAGCGGAGCGCGCGCGGGAGGTCCCTCTCGTTGCGCCGCTCCGCTAGCGGAGAGGGGGGGAAGGGGCATTTGCCCTCCCTCCTCACGGTGACGGGCGGGCGACAGGCACGGAGGTGCCTCCGCCCGCATTGCACCCGTCACCTTGCGGGCGACTGGGCCTCACGCTTCCCGGCGTGCGTGCGTGAACACCGTGCTGGGGGGCGAGAGGCCTGGTCAGCGGTTGCCTCCTTCTGCGATTTCGCAGAAGGAGGAGGCGGAGCGCCAGCGGGAGTTTTCTCTCGCTGCGCTGCTCTGCGGGCGGGGGGGGGGAAGGGGCGTTTGCCCTCCCTCCTCACGGTGACGGGCGGGCGACAGGCGCGGGGGTGCCTACGCCCGCATTGCACCCGTCACCTCCGTCGGTCATTCCCGAACCCCCCCTCCACGTCCGTGCCGTGAGGACAAGAGGGGGGTCCGCCTTGTGTGTTCGTCGGCGGGGGACTGGAAGTAAAGGCTATGCCGGTTTCCCAGTCCCCCTCCACTATGACGAAGCGGGAATGCGCTGGGTCGTTTTAGTGGGTATACCGTGGTGTTTGGCCGCCCGGGGAGTCCCACATACCCCTCCCATCCCCCGACGGGAGGGTATGCGTAATGCATTTTTTCCCAGCGTCAAAAAAAAAAAAAAAAAAAAAAAAAAAGGTTAGGTTGGGGCCCTAAACCCACGCGGGACGCCTCCGGGCGGTTCAAAAAAGGCCCTTCTCAGGGCCAACCCAAAGGCCCTTCTCAGGGCCAACCAAAAGGCCCTTCTCAGGGCCACCCCGACGCATCAACGTCAGAGGCTAGCCGCGCGCCGTCTGCGGCTAGCTACTACGGCGGGGCAGAGTCGTCTGACAGCGACTCGCTCGTCGGTGTGTCGAACGCGAGTGGCTCTCGGGCGCGAAAGCGCGTCTTTCTGAGCTGTGGGTCCGAGAGTTCTTCGGCTTCGGGGTCCAAGCCGTTGTCGAAGGCTAAAAAGCCGACGGCGACGGCTGCGGATACTCACGTCGTTGGGCTCTCGGACGCCCAGCGCCAGCTAGACCTGGCCCGGAAGGCGCAACTCCAGCAAGAGCTGGAAGAGCGGGTGGCCGCTAAGGAGAAGCGGGCGCAGGCTGCCCGGGCAAAGTCCGGGTACGGTGCGTCCCGCGTTCTTTACGCGGACCAGTCCCTGGAAGAGCTCCAGAGGATGGCGGAGGAGGACGAGGAGGAGATCGTGGAGGTCGCCTCTAAGTCCTCCAACCTAAAGGGCACCTTCCAAAAGGCCCTAAAGTGCAGGGCCGCGAGCCTGCGTGGTGTCGTCGCTGAGTTGGTCCAGCGGACGACCAGCGACGAGACGCGGCAACTGCAGGCGAGGGTCGATCGCCTGCAGTCGGAGGTCAGCCAGCTTCATCAGAAGCTGGCTGAAGCCACGGCCCGGCCAGAGCAGGCCAAGGCAAGCCCTGTGGCAGAGGGCCCTGTCTCGGCCCAGCCACAACGGGCCAAGGCGAGCCCGGCGGCAGAAGGCCCCTCCTCCAACCTTGAGGATGTCATCCGCAAGGTAATATTGGAGGAGAGGGCCTTCACAAGAGCCTGCTTAGCAGGAATTGAGGACCGGCTCCTGCCGGAGAAGCGCCTCCGACCGCCGCTTGCGGCGGATAAGAGGCGGTCTGAGCCGGAGCCGTCCTCTTCCCAGGCGGATGAAAGGCGGTCTGAGCCGGGAGCGTCCTCGTCCCAGGCGGAAGACGCCCTGCTTCCGTCGACCACCCCGTCCAACGAGTGGACGAAGGTGGGCCGTGGGAAGAAGGGCAAAGGGAAGGGGAAAAAGTCGTCGGTGGCCGTCCCTGCCGTCCTCGCCACCCCCGCTCCCAGCCAGTCGAAGACGACCGGCAAGGGAAAGGGGAAGGGAAGGGGGAAGTTGGTCCCTCCTAAAACTGCAGCCGTCGTGGTGACGCTCACCGCGGAGGCTGCGGGGCGAGGGGAGACCTACGCCTCCATTCTGGTGCGGGCGCGTGGCAATGCCGATCCCGCTCAGCTGGGGATCGGCAGTGTGTCCTGCCGGCGGACCCAGGCCGGGGCTCGAATATTCGAGTTCCCGGGGGCCGAGGGGAGTGCCCACGCGGACCTCTTCGCAGCAAAGCTGCAAGAGGTCATCGCGGACTCGGCGAGGGTGGCCCGGCCGGTCAAGTCGGCGGCCATCGAAGTGACGGAGTTGGATGACTCCGTCACCAAGGAGGAGGTAGTGGCGGCGGTCGCAGCGGTAGGGGGCTGTGGTGCAGCGGCGGTCCAAGGCCGAGAGATAAGGCCCGGCCGCAGCGGAATGGGCTCAATCCGCCTCGAGTGCCCAATCGCAGCTGCCAAAGCCGTCCTTGCAAAAGGACGGCTTCAAGTCGGCTTTAGCTCGGGTGCGGTTAGGGCGCTCGAGGACCAGCCTTTGAGGTGTTTCCGGTGCTTCGGCATCGGCCACACCCGGCCCCTGTGTCCGTCCAAAGTGGATCGGTCGGACACTTGCTACCGCTGCGGCAAGGAGGGCCACAAAGCCTCCTCCTGCCAGGCCGCGACGCCGCACTGCGCGGTGTGTGCCGCCAGTGGCCGCCTGGCAGGCCACGTCACGATGGGGAGGAGGTGCAATCCCCCCCCTAAGCGTGGCAAAGCGCAGGCACCGACCGGGCCTGCGCCAGCTGTTGCCGCTAACGCCGCCGTTCCTGCGGCGGCAGCGGAGGAGGGTGCGATGTCCGACTAATGCCCAGAGTCGAACATCGCATCCTTCAGGCGAACGCCAACCACTGCAGGACAGCCCAGGATCTGCTGATGCAGACCATGGCTGAGTGGTTGGTGGACTTGGCGGTGGTCGCCGAACCATACTCGGTCCCTGGCCGTTGGCTGGGCGACCGGGATGGCCTAGTGGCGTTGGTGGCGCGGTCTTCCACAGACTCCCCTCCCCTCTCGCTCTTAGAGAGGGGACCGGGATACGTGGCCGCCGCGTGGGGAGAGATAGCGATAGTGGGGGTGTATTTCTCCCCAAACCGCCCTCTCTCGGACTTTGAGTATTTCTTAGAGATCCTCACTGCTGTCGTAGGGAGGGCGGCACCACGCCAGGTCGTGGTGCTCGGCGACCTCAACGCCAAGTCGGCGGCCTGGGGCAACCCGGCCGCCGGTTGTAACGTCCGGGGACGCGCCGTCGAGTTTTGGTCGGCCTCGTGCGGTGTGTCCCTCCTCAACAGGGGGGCGGTCCACACGTGTGTGCGGCAACAGGGCGGGTCGGTGGTGGACGTCTCGTTCGCCACCCCCGCGCTGGCCGCCCGCGTTGTGAACTGGCGGGTGGAGCTGGTGGAGACCTTGTCGGACCACCGTTACGTGCGGTTCGACATCTCCACACAGCGGGGAGGGGGGACGGCCCGCGCTGGGCAATCTCCCTTCCCGCGGTGGGCGCTCACCCGCCTGGACCGGGAGGCAGCCAGGGAGGCTGCCTTCCTCCAGGACTGGCTGTCGCCTCCCCCTGTCGAGGAGGCCCCGGACGTGGACGCCGCAGCGGTCCGGCTACGGGGGTCCTTGACCGAGGTGTGCAACTCCTGCATGCCTCGGTCTCGCCGTCCGCCTCCCCGTCGTGCCGTGTACTGGTGGACGGAGGAGCTGGCGGGGCTCCGGGCCACCTGCGTGGCGGCCCGAAGGGCCTACACGCGGAGCCGGCGGCGCAGCGCCCAGAACCGAGTCCGGGCGGAGGAGGACCGCCTGTACGCCTCTTACCGAGAGGCTACGGTGGCCCTCAAGTCTGCAATGGGCGCTGCGCAGGACTCGGCGAGGGCCGAGATGCTGGAGGGTCTCGACAGGGACCCCTATGGGAGACCGTACAAGGCGGCGCGGAATCAGCTCCGCCCCTATGGTCCCCCACTGTCGGAGACCCTCGAGCCGGCATTGTTGGATGGGGTGGTTCGGTCCCTATTTCCAGGCAGGACCGACTTCGCCCCACCAACAATGGATCCCCCGCAAGGGGCGGCTCCACCGGAGGCGGGGGTGCCCCCGGTCACGTCGGCGGAATTCTACGCGGGGGTTTTGAGCCTCCGCGCGAAGAGGACCGCCCCCGGGCCGGACGGCGTCCCCGCGCGGGTGGTGGCGATCGCCGCCACCGAAATGGAGGACAGGTTTCGGGACCTCTTCAGCCTGTGTTTTACGGCTGGGAGGTTCCCGAAACTGTGGAAGGAGGGGCAGCTATGCCTCCTCCGAAAGGAGGGTCGCCCGGTGGACTCGCCCTCGGCATACCGGCCCATCGTTTTACTCGATGAGGTCGGTAAAATGTTCGAGGGGATTGTCGCCGGGAGACTTGAAAACCACCTGAGGGGGGTAGGGCCGGATCTGTCGGACGCCCAATTCGGTTTCCGTCGTGGGCGTTCGACGATCGATGCGCTGGCCCTACTCAAGGGCCAGGTAAAGGAGGCGGTGGAGGCGGGGGACGGGGTGCTGGCGGTGTCATTCGACATTGCCAACGCCTTCAACTCCGTCCCCCACTCGACGATATTGGAGGCACTCCGATATCACGGAGTGCCCCAATACTTGCGGGACCTGCTGGCCAGTTACTTGGAGGGCCGAGAGGTCCTCCTCGTAGACAGGCTGGCCACGGTGAGGCGGTACGGCGCAGAGTCCGGTGTTCCACAGGGGTCGGTGCTAGGCCCTCCCTTGTGGAACATCGGCTTCGACTGGCTCTTGCGGGGAGCCCTTCTCCCGGGCACGAGTGTCATCTGCTACGCGGATGACACTCTCCTTACTGCCCGGGGGAGGAACTTCGCCGACGCGGCTTGTTTGGCCTCGGCTGGCGGATCCTTGGTGGCAGAGAGGATCCGCCGCCTGGGATTGAGGGTGGCGCTGCACAAAACGGAGGCCGTGTTCTTTCGCGGTCCCCGGCAGCGCTGCCCTCCCGACGGCCACATCGTCGTGGAGGGTGTCCGTATAGGGGTCCAGCCCCGGATGAAATATCTGGGGCTGGTGCTGGACGACAGGTGGCGCTTCGGCCCGCATTTCAGCGGGTTGTCGACGCGCCTGTTGAAGGCCGCGGACGCCCTCTCATGGCTCCTCCCAAACCTGGGGGGGCCCAAGGCGAAGTGCCGGCGCCTCTATGCCGGCATTTTGCGGAGCATGGCCCTATATGGGGCACCCATCTGGGCGGACTCCCTCCATAGGAGGGAGAACGCTACCGCCATCCGCAGGCCCCAGCGGGCTATTGCACAGCGGGTGGCGAGGGCTTACCGCTCAGTGGGCTTTTCGGCGGCGTGCGCTCTGGCGGGCACCCCTCCATGGGAATTGGAGGCTTGGGTGCTCGCCAGAGTGTACGAGTGGACGGCGCGCCGAAAGGCGCTCGGGGAGCGCCCCACGGGCGAAGAGCGGGAGGCGGTGCGGCGAGAGGCGAAGGACGCCATCGTCCTCCATTGGACGGAGGACCTCGCCAGCGCCGCCTTTGGCCGCCGGACGTTGGATGCGCTCGGTCCGGTCCTGCAGGGCTGGCTCGAGCGGTCTCACGGTTTCCTCTCTTTCCGTCTGGTCCAGGTGTTGTCTGGGCATGGGTGCTTCGGATCGCACCTGCACCGGATCGGGAGGGAGGAGACCCCGGCGTGCCACGACTGCGGCGCGGCGGAGGACACGGCGCAGCACACCCTCGAGGTGTGCCCGGCGTGGTCCGGGCTGCGCCGCCGTCTCACCGTGGTGGTCGGACCGGACCTCTCGCTTCCCGGCGTGGTTAACGCCATGCTGGGGAGCGAGGAGGCCTGGTCGGCAGTAGCCTCCTTCTGCGAGGACGTACTCTTGCAGAAGGAGGAGGCGGAGCGGGCGAGGGAGGATGACCCTCTCGCTGCGCCGCTCCGCAGACGGAGAAGGGGGAGAAGGCGTCGTGCCCTCCCTCCTCATGGTGACGGGCGGGCGGCAGGCACGGGGGTGCCTCCGCCTGCATTGCAGCCGTCACCACCGTCGGTCATTCCCGACCCCCCACACCCGTGAGGGTGTGAGGGGTCTTGCCTTGCAATCGTCGGCGGGGGACTGGAAGTAAAGGCTGTGCCGGTTTCCCAGTCCCCCTCCACTCTGACGAAGCGGGAATGCGCTGGGTCGTTTTAGTGGGTATACCGGGTTCGCCCGGGGAGTCCCACATACCCCTCCCGTCCCCCGACGGGAGGGTATGCGTAATGCATTTTTTCCCAGCGTCAAAAAAAAAAAAAAAAAAAAAAAAAAAAAAAAGGTTAGGTTGGGGCGGATCTGTATTTATGCTTTCGCGGTTGCACAACGACAAGCTTTGCACATGCTTTGCTTGGTAGCATAGATGCAGGTCTACCTTACTGCCTCCCTCAGAGGCGGTAGGGTGGCGGGGTCTTGAGGGGGAGCGCTACGGTCGTGTAGATCCTCAAGGCAAGTCTGGTGTGTTACCTTCACGTGGTTGCCGCCCTGTTCTTGGTCTAATTCCATAAGAAATAGACGCAACAAAAAACCACCAGGCGCTTTCTGGGGAGGGGCGCACTGCACGTCGTGTGATGACTCATGCGATGTGCGGTGTGCGTTCCCCTGCGTGCCCTCTGAGCAGCGGGCATAGCAGAGGGCACAGCAGGGGAGTGCCGCGGGGGACTGGGCCTCCCGCTTCCCGGCGTGGTCGAGGCCATGCTGGGGAGTGTGGAGAGGAGGCCTGGTCAGCGGAGCGCGCGCGGGAGGTCCCTCTCGTTGCGCCGCTCCGCTAGCGGAGAGGGGGGGAAGGGGCATTTGCCCTCCCTCCTCACGGTGACGGGCGGGCGACAGGCACGGAGGTGCCTCTGCCCGCATTGCACCCGTCACCTCGCGGGCGACTGGGCCTCACGCTTCCCGGCGTGCGTGCGTGAACACCGTGCTGGGGGGCGAGAGGCCTGGTCAGCGGTTGCCTCCATCTGCGATTTCGCAGAAGGAGGAGGCGGAGCGCCAGCGGGAGTTTACTCTCGCTGAAGGGGCGTTTGCTCTCCCTCCTCACGGTGACGGGCGGGCGACAGGCGCGGGGGTGCCTCCGCCCGCATTGCACCCGTCACCTCCGTCGGTCATTCCCGAACCCCCCCTCCACGTCCGTGCCGTGAGGACAAGAGGGGGGTCCGCCTTGTGTGTTCGTCGGCGGGGGACTGGAAGTAAAGGCTGTGCCGGTTTCCCAGTCCCCCTCCACTATGACGAAGCGGGAATGCGCTGGGTCGTTTTAGTGGGTATACCGTGGTGTTTGGCCGTCCGGGGAGTCCCACATACCCCTCCCATCCCCCGACGGGAGGGTATGCGTAATGCATTTTTTCCCAGCGTCAAAAAAAAAAAAAAAAAAAAAAAAAAAAAAAACAAAAAAAAAAAAAAAAAAAAAAAAAAAAAAAGGTTAGGTTAGGTTAGGTTAGGTTGGGGCGGATCTGTATTTATGCTTTCGCGGTTGCACAACGACAAGCTTTGCACATGCTTGGTAGCATAGATGCAGGTCTACCTTACTGCCTCCCTCAGAGGCGGTAGGGTGGCGGGGTCTTGAGGGGGAGCGCTACGGTCGTGTAGATCCTCAAGGCAAGTCTGGTGTGTGACCTTCACGTGGTTGCCGCCCTGTTCTTGGTCTAATTCCATAAGAAATAGACGCAACAAAAAAACCACCAGGCGCTTTCTGGGGAGGGGCGCGCCGCACGTCGTGTGATGACTCATGCGATGTGCGGTGTGCGTTCCCCTGCGTGCCCTCTGAGCAGCGGGCATAGCGGAGGGCACAGCAGGGGAGTGCCGCGGGGGACTGGGCCTCCCGCTTCCCGGCGTGGTCGAGGCCATGCTGGGGAGTGTGGAGAGGAGGCCTGGTCAGCGGAGCGCGCGCGGGAGGACCCTCCCGCTGCGCCGCTCCGCTAGCGGAGAGGGGGGGAAGGGGCGTTTGCCCTCCCCCCTCACGGTGACGGGCGGGCGACAGGCACGGAGGTGCCTCTGCCCGCATTGCACCCGTCACCTCGCGGGCGACTGGGCCTCACGCTTCCCGGCGTGCGTGCGTGAACACCGTGCTGGGGGGCGAGAGGCCTGGTCAGCGGTTGCCTCCATCTGCGATTTCGCAGAAGGAGGAGGCGGAGCGCCAGCGGGAGTTTACTCTCGCTGAAGGGGCGTTTGCTCTCCCTCCTCACGGTGACGGGCGGGCGACAGGCGCGGGGGTGCCTCCGCCCGCATTGCACCCGTCACCTCCGTCGGTCATTCCCGAACCCCCCCTCCACGTCCGTGCCGTGAGGACAAGAGGGGGGTCCGCCTTGTGTGTTCGTCGGCGGGGGACTGGAAGTAAAGGCTGTGCCGGTTTCCCAGTCCCCCTCCACTATGACGAAGCGGGAATGCGCTGGGTCGTTTTAGTGGGTATACCGTGGTGTTTGGCCGTCCGGGGAGTCCCACATACCCCTCCCATCCCCCGACGGGAGGGTATGCGTAATGCATTTTTTCCCAGCGTCAAAAAAAAAAAAAAAAAAAAAAAAAAAAAAAAACAAAAAAAAAAAAAAAAAAAAAAAAAAAAAAAGGTTAGGTTAGGTTAGGTTAGGTTGGGGCGGATCTGTATTTATGCTTTCGCGGTTGCACAACGACAAGCTTTGCACATGCTTGGTAGCATAGATGCAGGTCTACCTTACTGCCTCCCTCAGAGGCGGTAGGGTGGCGGGGTCTTGAGGGGGAGCGCTACGGTCGTGTAGATCCTCAAGGCAAGTCTGGTGTGTGACCTTCACGTGGTTGCCGCCCTGTTCTTGGTCTAATTCCATAAGAAATAGACGCAACAAAAAAACCACCAGGCGCTTTCTGGGGAGGGGCGCGCCGCACGTCGTGTGATGACTCATGCGATGTGCGGTGTGCGTTCCCCTGCGTGCCCTCTGAGCAGCGGGCATAGCGGAGGGCACAGCAGGGGAGTGCCGCGGGGGACTGGGCCTCCCGCTTCCCGGCGTGGTCGAGGCCATGCTGGGGAGTGTGGAGAGGAGGCCTGGTCAGCGGAGCGCGCGCGGGAGGACCCTCCCGCTGCGCCGCTCCGCTAGCGGAGAGGGGGGGAAGGGGCGTTTGCCCTCCCCCCTCACGGTGACGGGCGGGCGACAGGCACGGAGGTGCCTTCGCTCGCATTGCACCCGTCACCTCGCGGGTGACTGGGCCTCCCGCTTCCCGGCGTGCGTGCCACGGAACACCATGCTGGGGAGCGAGGAGGCCTGGTCAGCGGTTGCCTCCTTCTGCGATTTCGCAGAAGGAGGAGGCGGAGCGCCAGCGGGAGTTTACTCTCGCTGCGCTGCTCTGCGGGCGGGGGGGGGAAGGGGCGTTTGCCCTCCCTCCTCACGGTGACGGGCGGGCGACAGGCGCGGGGGTGCCTCCGCCCGCATTGCACCCGTCACCTCCGTCGGTCATTCCCGAACCCCCCCTCCACGTCCGTGCCGTGAGGACAAGAGGGGGGTCCGCCTTGTGTGTTCGTCGGCGGGGGACTGGAAGTAAAGGCTGTGCCGGTTTCCCAGTCCCCCTCCACTATGACGATGCGGGAATGCGCTGGGTCGTTTTAGTGGGTATACCGTGGTGTTTGGCCGCCCGGGGAGTCCCACATACCCCTCCCATCCCCCGACGGGAGGGTATGCGTAATGCATTTTTTCCCAGCGTCAAAAAAAAAAAAAAAAAAAACTTGACTTGGGAGGTGGTGTTATTGTAGATGGCTGCTTTGGCCTCTTCGAGTCTCACTTTAAGCAGACCTTCAATCTCCAGCTGGTATGACTGCATGATTTTCTGGCAAGTCATGAGACTGACTGCTTTTGTTGCTTTGATGATGGCTTGAAACTCAAGAAAGGCGTTCGCTATATGGTCTGTGGGCTCCATTGCCGTCTTGAGCTTCGGTGGACTGACCTCTCCTTTGTCGGCCCTTGTTGGAACTGGCCGCTGCTCTTTAGGAGGTTTCGGGGCTACCCTGTTGAACTCCCGTAATGCGGCCGCCTGGCTGTTTTGATGGGAGTTTCCTGGCTTCGCACTGTTCACGCCTAGTAGCCTACTCAGGAAGTTGGACATGGTCTTTAGTCGACCCTTGGATTTTGCCTTCTCTTTGGAACTGCTGCTTTTCTTGTCTGAAGCGGCTTTCTCCGCGGCAAGCTTCTGCTGTAGTCTTTCTGAGCCGCAAGGCGTGGTTGGGGCTGACATGGAGGACACCTGGCGGTCAGTCGTAGTATTTTCGGCATCGTTACGGGTACATTTAAGAAAACTTAGGTCTTCCCCCCTGTCCTCGTAGACTACCACCTCATGATCTTGTGCGGCTTTGATGCATCCGTACCGATCGGCAACTCTCCCCCTATCGTAGCCAATCGCCATTGCGTCCACGCTGATTATTCGAGGGCACCCGCTCGCTGACCGGCCAGCTTCTCCGATTTCGGTTAGCAGGGAGCATGCTTGTGCAAACGGAGTTTCCTCACACCACTCGAATAGTGCAATCGTTTTGTTTTGTGATCGCACGAGACGGTATCGGTGCTCGGCAACTTCCGCTTCGGGTAACGCGTTGAATTTCGTGCGTTTCATGCTCGCTTTTGAGGTGCTTCCGTGGATCAAAGCTGCTAGGCCCGGTGATATGGTGACACTGTTTTCCCTTTCCACGCGGCAGAAGCTTATTCCGAGTCTCTCGGCGTTCTTATTCATAAAGAGTGCCACGCTACGGGTTCTTATACCTGGTTGCCCATTTTCTCCGCATGTAAGTAACCGGCGTAAAGCTAAGGTGCGAAGGCTCGGCTGGAAACTGCTGGGGCTGGGCGTGTCCGTGGTGACGGCTGTGCTGACGGTATGCTGTGTTTGTGTGAGTGTGGGTGTAGGTGTACTGCTGTGTGTATGTGGGGTGAACAGTGTTGAACCATTGGCCTTTGCTACGACTTGAACAATCTTACTCGCGAATTCCAGGAATGGTGTTCTTGTGGAATTTCTCTCCATGATAGAATGGAGTGTGGACTGAACAACTGAAATCTGGATTTCAGTTTCTAGGTCCATTCGCTCGCGACCAAATCTTGGGCACTCGGTTAGCACGTGCCATATTGTCTCTTCACAGGTGGGATCGCAGACGCATGAGGGACTGTCTTTAAGGTGGAAGCGATGGAGATAGGCCCCGAATCCTCCGTGACCGGTCAAGATTTGGACATGGGTAGGTGACAGTACCATGCCTTTAAGGATCTTCCTTGCCGCCTGAACGGTGGGGAAAAACACTTTAGTGACCGAACCTGTGCTGGAAGATTCGTACCGCTGCTGCCATTTTTTTACAGTTTCCTCACGAATCTGCCTCTTGATGAAGGATATTGGTACCTTGTCGTAGTCGGGGGCTGTTTTCTTTGTAAGGGCCGCTTTCTTTGCTAACTCGTCCGCTCTCTCGTTCCCAGGAGTACCCACGTGCGCTCTCAACCAAAACAGCCTCACATCTCTGCCCTCCTCTCGGATTTCACGTACCAGCCTTTTTATACCGAGTGCCAACGGATGAGTGACAGACGGGCTTCTCAACAAATCAAGCGAAGATCTTGAGTCGCTTAATATGTTGGCGGAGGCCATCCTAGACGTTCTCACCGTCTTGACTGCTCGATATAATGCGTACATTTCCGATTGAAAGACAGTGTTATGCGGCTCCAGGCGGAAGGTTGAGTACTTGGATTCCCTGCCTTCGTTCCACAAGGTAAAGGCCGCACCGACTTTCCCTTCTATTTTGCTGCCGTCGGTGTAAATATGCGGTCCGGTTACTTGGTGGTCACTCAGGGTTTTAGGATCCATGTTCTCGAGGCACTCATACTCGGTTATTATGAGTCGCGATGGATGGGGGATCTGTAGGGGCCCGGCCTTGCGCTCGACCTCTCTTCCCGGCGGTAGGTACTCTTGGGAGTGACCCTTTTTGATCTTGAATAGGGCAGATGCTTCGGTGACCCGGAGGTCCAGGGGCAGTTGGCCCGAAAGGATGAGAGCCGATGTTAGAGACACCGTGCGGTACGCTTTGCAGATCTTCTGCGTGAAGCCTCTTTGCAGCGAGTCTAACTGATTTCTCGTCATCAGTTTTTCTGCTGCCGGGGCCCACGCGCTCGCTGCGTACAGCACGATTGGCTCTATCACCGACACGTATATGGTCCTGATTATCTCACTGTTTAGGCCCCATGTCACCTTGGCCGCGCACGCTAGTTGTTTGTAGATGTCTGCAGCTTTTTTGCATGTTGCAGTCACGTGCGCATTAAAGGTGAGTTTGTGGTCTATGATGAGTCCCAACAGCTTGATCTCTTCGACAAGGTTCAGCTGAATGCCAGACATGTGGATTACGGGGATATCGTACTTGAGCTTCTTCGTAATCACCATTGCGTTGGTCTTGTGAGCGGCGAAGCGAAGCTTGTTTCGTTCACCCCAGTCTGACACTGTCTGCAGCGTTCTTTGAGCTGATAGCTGCAGAGAGCTGACTTCGTGAGACGAGAAAATGAGGACCACATCATCCGCGAACGCTTGACAATATACCCCCATTGTTGTCAGTTCCTCCAAGAGCGAGTCTAGGATAAGGTTCCAGAACGTCGGACCGGCTATTGAGCCCTGGACGCATCCTTTTGTGGTGCCCTTCTCGCTAGTCGCCCTGGCGTAGTTGACCCTGATGTACCGGTCCTCCAGGTATGAAGATACGAGAGCGAAGAGGTTCTTGGGGCATTTTTTGTGTAGCATCTGCATTTTGAGGGCAGGCCACCACGCGTTGTCGAAGGCCCCCTCTATGTCCAGTGATACTAAAAGCACTACCTTTTTGGCTTTGACTTCTGCCCGTATGTGCTCCATTAGGACATAGAGGGCGTCCTCGGTTCCCCGCTGCGGCATGAACCCGTATTGGTGTGTGTTTAGTGTCGGGAGGAAGTGGTGCTGCAGTCTGCCCACAAAGAGCTTCTCGACGATTTTGCCCAAGACCGAGAGTAGTCCAATTGGTCTGTATGACTTTGGGTGGGTGTAGTCGTCCTTGCCCGGCTTACGGAGTATGCACACGTGAGCTATTTTCCATTGCCTTGGGAAGTGTGGTAACGAAAGGCACTTGTTGGCCAGCGCCAGGAATACCTCCCTGTTACAATTTATAGCGGCTGTGCAAATATCGGCCGTTAACCCATCCGGTCCCGGAGCTTTCTTGGGGTTTTGTCGCTGAAGGACCATTTCCAGCTCCGCGGGTGTAAATGGTGGATCATCGGTCGATAGGCCCTCGGTTTCATTTGGGGAACGTTCCTCCGCAAGTCTCCGGACAGACGCGTGGTGTTGTTGTTCGGCGTCCACTGAGTCGTCTGGGTAGAACGTTTTGGCCAGGAGATCCGCTGATTGCTCTGGGCTTAGTGTTTCGCCTGCGGTGTTTCTCAGGAGCGTGTCTTCCTGTCTTCTGGCAGTCTTCCTTAAGACCCTGTAAATGCCGTCCCACATGCTCTCCCGGTCCTGAGTGGAGCAGAACTGCTTCCAATTTTCTGTTGCTGCTTCTGCTGCTCTAGTTAGGTACTCTAGTTTGGCCTTTGAGTACTCGTCGATAACAAGGTTCCTTCGACAAGGGGCCGCATTTCTGATTCTCCTTTTCTTGGTCAGTGTTCCTTGCTTTAACTGTTCAAGAGAATCAGTCCACCACGGCGGTCTCGAGTCAGTTTTCTTATTTCCCAGTTTCGGTATCGTTTTTTTGGCCGAGCGGTGTATTAGGTCGACGTATTTTGAGACCAGAGCATCCAGCTGTTCAGTATCCGAGACTTCCGATACTGTGGCTGGTGTGATGCTGTATTCTGACAGGTACGCCTTGAGGCGCGTGCTGAAGTCCGACCACTTTGCCTTTTTGGTGTTATATATGCGTGTAGAGACTGGTGTAAGAGGCTCTAACGGTTTTTCTAGGCGTAATGAGAATGTTATCGCGTTGTGGTCCGATGTCGTAACGTTCCTGTCTACACGCCAATTTTCAACTCTGCCCAACAACGACACACTACATGTGGTAACATCAACTATGCTTTGGTATAGCCTGTCTCCCCTGTAGCATTCGAAGGTTGGGGTCTGGCCCGTGTTGAGTATCTGAAGGTCTTGTTCAGATAGGAAGGCGTTGTACGCCGCCCCTCGGTGATCTTCACAGTTGCTTCCCCACCACTGGCTCCATGCGTTAACGTCTCCCCCCACCAGTATATTTGATGTGCGTAACTTTGTGGTTGCCTCCTTGGTTTTCACGAGGTATGGGTCTATATCTTGGTCACCCTCAAAGTAGACTGATATGACTCCAAGCTTAAGCTGACCTACCTTCAACAGGACGGCTGCAACGTTTTCGGTGACAATCTGGGGGTCGTGAATGACCTCCAGGTTGTTTCCGAAAACGACGATTGCCGCCTTTACTGGTTTTTGCCGATTGAGAGTGCACTGGATGACTTGTGTGCCGGGGTTTTGTTTCATCACACCTGTTCTCCCAACATAGGGTTCTTGGACAAGTGCGATTGAGATTCCCATCTCTTCGGCCGCATGGTGGAGTTCTGCTGTTGCTAACTTGGAGCGTTGCAGGTTGGCCTGGATGCACTTAAGCCTACCCGCTGATCCCTTTGTGCTTTGCTGGGTGATTGACTCATTGTTCCCGTCGTTGTCCTCAGCAATAGGAAACACGTGATCTCGCTATGTTGTCCCATTTCTGTCTCTCTTGACATTCAGAGCTGAAAGCCGGATGAACCGTGTCTTTTCCCTCTCTCCCTACTTTGATGCAGTTCACACAGGCAGGAGGACCACCGTTTGCCCTGACTGAGCAGTCTCTCCCAGTGTGTGCCCCGCCACAATAGCCACAGCTTTCTTTTTCCACCTTGCAGAGATTTCTGCCGTGGCCGTATCCTAGGCACTTAGTGCACTGCACTAGAGGAGACTGGTCTTCTACTGGGCACCTCTGGATACCGAGGTGTACCTTTTCTGCCTGCGTGAGCCGCTTCCAAAGCTCTGGGGAGAGTTCAAAGACCGGGTGGCATTCGTGGGGATTCCTCGCGCGTCTTCGGAATCTCAGTTTGACAACAAGGCCAGCCGGGTCCAGATCTTTCCAAAGGTGTTGATTTTGGGCCTGAAGGAGATCCACCATCTCTTCGTTGGTGTAAGAAGAGAGCACCCCTTTAACGACGACCAGTGGGTTGCTTGGCAAGGGCTCCTGGACCTTTAGCCCACTGGTGGTCTGGACCCGACTTTTGACAAGGCTGAGGTCTTCTTTACTTGCACAGCTCACCACGATTTTTTGGTTGCGCGCTTTCCTCACCTTATCGACCCTTGCCCCGGTATTTTTGAGGTCAAGAGCTGCTCTCATTCTCTCTATCACATTTTCTCCCGTGTGTTGGGGATCTGTTGAGGAGATAATCAGAGTATGGTTCGGCCGTTTGGGTGTTTTGGCTGCCTGGGCAAAGGTCTTGGGGCCCTGTTGCACGTTTTCCGGCTGCTTCAGCTCTGATACACCCTTCTCAATGGAGGCAAGAGTCCTCTTCACTTCCTCTACCGCGAACTCCGTGTCTAGGCTCGGTCCTGGTTGGGTCGGAAACTGGGGCTCCTTATCCCTCAGTACTCTAAGTTCGGAGGACACGATGTCCAGTCTCTCCGACAAGGGCTGGAGGTGTGTTTTAAGATCCAACGGTGGTATTTGTTGGGCGGGGGGAATTTCAGGCTTCTCTAGTAGGGTTCTGGTCATTTCCATCATGTTTTTCATTTCTTCGGCCAGTTTATTTAATTTGGGTTCCATGGAGGCCTCGGGAAGTAGAATCCCGCTCAGCTGGGGATCGGCAGTGTGTCCTGCCGGCGGACCCAGGCCGGGGCTCGAATATTCGAGTTCCCGGGGGCCGAGGGGAGTGCCCACGCGGACCTCTTCGCAGCCAAGCTGCAAGAGGTCATCGCGGACTCGGCGAGGGTGGCCCGGCCGGTCAAGTCGGCGGCCATCGAAGTGACGGAGTTGGATGACTCCGTCACCAAGGAGGAGGTAGTGGCGGCGGTCGCAGCGGTAGGGGGCTGTGGTGCAGCGGCGGTCCAAGGCCGGGACATAAGGCCCGGCCGCGGCGGAATGGGCACAATCCGCCTCGAGTGCCCAATCGCAGCTGCCAAAGCCGTCCTTGCAAAAGGACGGCTTCAAGTCGGGTTTAGCTCGGGTGCGGTTCGGGCACTCGAGGACCAGCCTTTGCGGTGTTTCCGGTGCTTCGGCATCGGCCACACCCGGCCCCTGTGTCCGTCCAAAGTGGATCGGTCGGACACTTGCTACCGCTGCGGCAAGGAGGGCCACAAAGCCTCCTCCTGCCAGGCCGCCACGCCGCACTGCGCGGTGTGTGCCGCCAGTGGCCTCCTGGCAGGCCACGTCACGATGGGGAGGAGGTGCAATCCCCCCCCTAAGCGTGGCAAAGCGCAGGCGCCGACCGGGCCTGCGCCAGCTGTTGCCGCTAACGCCGCCGTTCCTGTGGCGGCAGCGGAGGAGGGCGCGATGTCCGACTAATGCCCAGGGTCGAACATCGCATCCTTCAGGCGAACGCCAACCACTGCAGGACAGCCCAGGATCTGCTGATGCAGACCATGGCTGAGTGGTTGGTGGACTTGGCGGTGGTCGCCGAACCATACTCGGTCCCTGGCCGTTGGCTGGGCGACCGGGATGGCCTAGTGGCGTTGGTGGCGCGGTCTTCCACAGACTCCCCTCCCCTCTCGCTCTTAGAGAGGGGACCGGGATACGTGGCCGCCGCGTGGGGAGAGATAGCGATAGTGGGGGTGTATTTCTCCCCAAACCGCCCTCTCTCGGACTTTGAGGATTTCTTAGAGATCCTCACTGCTGTCGTAGGGAGGGCGGCACCACGCCAGGTCGTGGTGCTCGGCGACCTCAACGCCAAGTCGGCGGCCTGGGGCAACCCGGCCGCCGGTTGTAACGTCCGGGGACGCGCCGTCGAGTTTTGGACGGCCTCGTGCGGTGTGTCCCTCCTCAACAGGGGGGCGGTCCACACGTGTGTGCGGCAACAGGGCGGGTCGGTGGTGGACGTCTCGTTCGCCACCCCCGCGCTGGCCGCCCGCGTCGTGAACTGGCGGGTGGAGCTGGTGGAGACCTTGTCGGACCACCGTTACGTGCGGTTCGACATCTCCACACAGCGGGGAGGGGGGACGGCCCGCGCTGGGCAATCTCCCTTCCCGCGGTGGGCGCTCACCCGCCTGGACCGGGAGGCAGCCAGGGAGGCTGCCTTCCTCCAGGACTGGCTGTCGCCTCCCCCTGTCGAGGAGGCCCCGGACGTGGACGCCGCAGCGGTCCGGCTACGGGGTTCCTTGACCGAGGTGTGCAACTCCTGCATGCCTCGGTCTCGCCGTCCGCCTCCCCGTCGTGCCGTGTACTGGTGGACGGAGGAGCTGGCGGGGCTCCGGGCCACCTGCGTGGCGGCCCGAAGGGCCTACACGCGGAGCCGGCGGCGCAGCGCCCAGAACCGAGTCCGGGCGGAGGAGGACCGCCTGTACGCCTCTTACCGAGAGGCTACGGTGGCCCTCAAGTCTGCAATGGGCGCTGCGCAGGACTCGGCGAGGGCCGAGATGCTGGAGGGTCTCGACAGGGACCCCTATGGGAGACCGTACAAGGCGGCGCGGAATCAGCTCCGCCCCTATGGTCCCCCACTGTCGGAGACCCTCGAGCCGGCATTGTTGGATGGGGTGGTTCGGTCCCTATTTCCAGGCAGGACCGACTTCGCCCCACCAACAATGGATCCCCCGCAAGGGGCGGCTCCACCGGAGGCGGAGGTGCCCCCGGTCACGTCGGCGGAATTCTACGCGGGGGTTTTGAGCCTCCGCGCGAAGAGGACCGCCCCCGGGCCGGACGGCGTCCCCGCGCGGGTGGTGGCGATCGCCGCCACCGAAATGGAGGACAGGTTTCGGGACCTCTTCAGCCTGTGTTTTACGGCTGGGAGGTTCCCGAAACTGTGGAAGGAGGGGCAGCTATGCCTCCTCCGAAAGGAGGGTCGCCCGGAGGACTCACCCTCGGCATACCGGCCCATCGTTTTACTCGATGAGGTCGGTAAAATGTTCGAGGGGATTGTCGCCGGGAGACTTGAAAACCACCTGAGGGGGGTAGGGCCGGATCTGTCGGACGCCCAATTCGGTTTCCGTCGTGGGCGTTCGACGATCGATGCGCTGGCCCTACTCAAGGGCCAGGTAAAGGAGGCGATGGAGGCGGGGGACGGGGTGCTGGCGGTGTCATTCGACATTGCCAACGCCTTCAACTCCGTCCCCCACTCGACGATATTGGAGGCACTCCGATATCACGGAGTGCCCCAATACTTGCGGGACCTGCTGGCCAGTTACTTGGAGGGCCGAGAGGTCCTCCTCGTAGACAGATTGGCCACAGTGAGGCGGTACGGCGCAGAGTCCGGTGTTCCGCAGGGGTCGGTGCTAGGCCCTCCCTTGTGGAACATCGGCTTCGACTGGCTCTTGCGGGGAGCCCTCCTCCCGGGCACGAGTGTCATCTGCTACGCGGATGACACTCTCCTTACTGCCCGGGGGAGGAACTTCGCCGACGCGGCTTGTTTGGCCTCGGCTGGCGGATCCTTGGTGGCAGAGAGGATCCGCCGCCTGGGATTGAGGGTGGCGCTGCACAAAACGGAGGCCGTGTTCTTTCGCGGTCCCCGGCAGCGCTGCCCTCCCGACGGCCACATCGTCGTGGAGGGCGTCCGTATAGGGGTCCAGCCCCGGATGAAATATCTGGGGCTGGTGCTGGACGACAGGTGGCGCTTCGGCCCGCATTTCAGCGGGCTGTCGACGCGCCTGTTGAAGGCCGCGGACGCCCTCTCATGGCTCCTCCCAAACCTGGGGGGGCCCAAAGCGAAGTGCCGGCGCCTCTATGCCGGCATTTTGCGGAGCATGGCCCTATATGGGGCACCCATCTGGGCGGACTCCCTCCATAGGAGGGAGAACGCTACCGCCATCCGCAAGCCCCAGCGGGCTATTGCACAGCGGGTGGCGAGGGCTTACCGCTCAGTGGGCTTTTCGGCGGCGTGCGCTCTGGCGGGCACCCCTCCATGGGAATTGGAGGCTTGGGTGCTCGCCAGAGTGTACGAGTGGACGGCGCGCCGAAAGGCGCTCGGGGAGCGCCCCATGGGCGAAGAGCGGGAGGCGGTGCGGCGAGAGGCGAAGGACGCCATCGTCCTCCATTGGACGGAGGACCTCGCCAGCGCCGCCTTTGGCCGCCGGACGTTGGATGCGCTCGGTTCGGTCCTGCAGGGCTGGCTCGAGCGGTCCCACGGTTTCCTCTCTTTCCGTCTGGTGCAGGTGTTGTCTGGGCATGGATGCTTCGGATCGCACCTGCACCGGATCGGGAGGGAGGAAACCCCGGCGTGCCACGACTGCGGCGCGGCGGAGGACACGGCGCAGCACACCCTCGAGGAGTGCCCGGCGTGGTCCGAGCTGCGCCGCGGTCTCACCGCGGTGGTCGGACCGGACCTCTCGCTTCCCGGCGTGGTAAACGCCATGCTGGGGAGCGAGGAGGCCTGGTCGGCAGTAGCCTCCTTCTGCGAGGACGTACTCTTGCAGAAGGAGGAGGCGGAGCGGGCGAGGGAGGACGACCCTCTCGCTGCGCCGCTCCGCAGACGGAGAAGGGGGAGAAGGCGTCGTGCCCTCCCTCCTCATGGTGACGGGCGGGCGGCAGGCACGGGGGTGCCTCCGCCTGCATTGCAGCCGTCACCACCGTCGGTCATTCCCGACCCCCCACACCCGTGAGGGTGTGAGGGGTCTTGCCTTGCAATCGTCGGCGGGGGACTGGAAGTAAAGGCTGTGCCGGTTTCCCAGTCCCCCTCCACTCTGACGAAGCGGGAATGCGCTGGGTCGTTTTAGTGGGTATACCGGGTTCGCCCGGGGAGTCCCACATACCCCTCCCGTCCCCCGACGGGAGGGTATGCGTAATGCATTTTTTCCCAGCGTCAAAAAAAAAAAAAAAAAAAAAAAAAAAAAAAAAAAGGTTAGGTTAGGTTAGGTTAGGTTAGGTTAGGTTAGGTTAGGTTAGGTTAGGTTAGGTTAGGTTAGGTTAGGTTAGGTTAGGTTAGGTTAGGTTAGGTTAGGTTAGGTTAGGTTAGGTTAGGTTAGGTTAGGTTAGGTTAGGTTAGGTTAGGTTAGGTTAGGTTAGGTTAGGTTAGGTTAGGTTAGGTTAGGTTAGGTTAGGTTAGGTTAGGTTAGGTTAGGTTAGGTTAGGTTAGGTTAGGTTAGGTTTTTTTTTTTTTTTTTTTTTTTTTTTTTTTTTTTTTTTTTTTTTTTTTTTTTTTTTTATGCTTTTCCCCGTTCATGGGTACAACGGGATCTTGTTATTCTAATTTACTCATTCATTCCAGTTCTCGCATTTATTCCTCTCGCACTTTCAAGCTTCATACTTTATCTTTCTTTCATACATCCTTTACATTCTTAGCCGGGTGGGACTCCCGCTATTCTATCTACTTTTACTTATATTTTACTTTTCTTTATTTAGGGATATTTAAGTACACAAGCTTATTTTATTACATGGATTTGCTTATTGCATAGGTGGTTACATGCTTATTTCCTTAGGTCTATTTCATAATATTAGTTATATTTATATATGCTAAGTGTTATATTTTATACATATGTGCTTTCTTATTTCAATACATTTTTATTTCTAGTTTACATATGTTACATATTTTCTTACATTATTGGTTCTACACATCTAATATCTTATTCTACGTTTTACTATACTAGGCTTATCTTAATACTTTTCTTGTCCTTTTATTTTCTAACACAATGTACATTTGGGTTTTACAGGGTGATTTGCTGTACTTGTTTCCGGTATTATGGGATAAGGATTGGACCTATTTTATTGTAAACTTCTATATTCAATCTATAAACTTCCTCAAATTTAGACAAATTGCTATAAATTAATTTTTACAGTAAATATAAATATTTTTATTATATATTCATTTACTGATTTTTCTTTTGCTGATTTCTGGTTATTTAGTATTTTCGGTTTGTTTGGGGTACGTGTTTCGTGTTTCTGTGTCTGTTCTCTATTATTTAGGTACAAGGTGGTTTGTGTGGATTGTTTAGCGTTATTGCATTTCTTAGTTTCCTTAAGTTTGCGGCAACAATATATATATATAAGTACTCAGATTATACATATTTATTGTCATTTCTTATTCTGGGGTTTTTGAACCGTTTCTCAACTGGGTGGTTTGGGGTGTGTGTTTTGTGTTGTTGCGTATGTGTTTTTGATATATTTGTATATAATTTACTATATATTTTATATATCTGTGTTTGTTGTTGTTCTCTGGTTTCCGTGTTCATTTCGCTGTTATAATCCAATTTTGTTCTGTACTCCCAGTTTGTGTTGCTGTATTGATGTGTTCCTGTGTGTGTTGTATGTGTTATGTACTCCCTAAGGACGGGTTCCGTTTTAAGCGTACGCCGTTGTCGTCCGAGCCAGGTAGTCCCATTTCTTGCGGACCGGGCACTCCGCGCTGAATGCGTTGTGGTCGGTCCTCTGAAGCTTCGAGTGCGAGCAGTTGCAGCACTGCGGTTCATTGCCCGCAACAAATTCCACGCACTTCTCGCGCAGATGCGGTCCTCCGCAGTGGCTACACCTGTCCGCACTCTCAGTACAAAATTTCCGGCCATGCCCAAATGCTAGGCATTTCGTACATTGGATGAGCGGCGACTGATCCTCCACCCTGACCCTTTGCAGGTCAAGGTAAAGAGCCCCAGCCTCCGTCATCCTCTGCCATACCCTGGGTCTGACCTGGACGACCACGTGTGCTGTTTTTGGGTTTCTGGTCCTCTTCTTATATTTAATTGCCATCTCTTTGTCCTCTTGGTCCAATTCTCTAAAGATATTTTGGTTCTGGGAGTAGAGCGCCTTTACCAATTCGTCGTCATCGCTGTCCAAAAAGACGTCTTTTAGGACGACGAGCGGATTTTTATTTTTCATGGGCGCTACTGTTAGCCCTTCACCTCGACTTTCGATCCTCTCTTTCACTTTCTTGAGCTCCGCCTCTGAGTCGCACCCCAGTATGACTGTCTGGTTTTTAGCCTTACGCACTTTATTTATTTTAAGGCCAGTTCCCCTGGCATCGACCGCCTTCTTCACCCTGGCGAGCACCTCGTCAGCAGTCTCCAGGCTGCCTTCCATGGTGACCGCCATCGAGTGGAGTGCCGGTCGATGCCCGGGTTTGGCTGCCGTGACGTTGGCGTACGACTGCAGGTCGGCTTTTGGCTCGCGTGCCACTTCCATTATGACCTCCTTTATTTTGTCGGTTCTGGCGGCGACCTCAGCGGCGACGTCATCGATTTTATCCTCCAGGACAGCCATGGCGTTACCAACGACTTTCACCCCCTTCGTTGCGTGGTCTATGCTCGCTTGCACTACATCAATTTTGTGGCTGACCTCGGAAATCTTGTCGGTGACCCTGTCTATGACGTCTGAACCGCTTTCGGTGTAGTGCTCGGTCATGTCTTGGAGGCCTTTAGAAACTTTATCTTCAAAGTCGTTGAGCCGCATCTTTATGTTCATTTCCACCTTTTCCAGCCTTCCCAGTATTTCCTCCGGTAATTCGGGTGATGTAGGCGTGGTGTTTGTCTTTTTGGAGGGAACTGCTTTAGGTGCTATTTCCAGGCTCTTTATCCGCTTACTGAGTTCAAATAGGATCCGTAGGCTTCTATCCGATTGAGTCTCCAGGAAGATCTTGATGTCTCTCCTCATCTGAGGGTATTCTTTGACTTTGGTTGGAATATCTTCGAAAGTTTTCATGACCTCCTGGAGAAGTTTATCATTGGATAGTGCAACATAGGTGTCGGTCTGCTTATTGTACGCCTCCATGTTGTCTATGGACCTTCTTTTTCGCTCTGGTCTGCGGATAAATGTCCTGGCGGCGTCCAACGCCTGTCCAGGTGGGCCTACGGGACTGGGAGTGGTGGTAGGAGCGGCAGCACCAGAGGTCCCTGCCGACGATGACAGTGGCGTTTCGGCTGTTTCCGCTAGGGTGCCTCGGGCCGCGTCTTTTCTGCCGAACGTCAGGGATAACCCCTTCGGCACTTCGCGCACTCCAGAGGGTCCCTCGTTTCCCGGATGGGTGGGAGACGTGGACTCTTGTGGTCCACTGGTGCCGGCCCCTAGCCCTCCTGCTTTTACTGGGGTGCGAATTCCAAGAACCATTTTAGTGTACTATGTTGTGTGGCTTGTGTGTATAGGGCACAGCGAGGAGAACGGGGAAAGTTGTCTATGTAAATATAAAAATAATAAATATAATCTATAAACTAAAACCAAGTGGTTTGTCAAAAGTCTGTCCCTGTATAGGGGGGTGAGTGTATGTCCTGTGTGTACGGCCTGTAATATATGGTTCCGTTATGATCCTGTAAAAGGGGAGTCAAAATCGGTCAGGCACTGAAAACAGTAGCGGGAAAACTTCAGAAATCAAAAATGTGTAAAAATAGAGTGACTTTTGGAAGGACTCTAGGTAGAGTCGTTCTGTCACGTCCAGTGGATAGCTCTCACCGAGCCCTCTCAGGTGAACCCAAACTCGGTATGGTTACACCAAGGGGTTTCGGAGATATCCCAACCTGAAAAATCTGGTTCTTTACCAAAATAAAAACCGAAAATGGTTACAAGAGGATATCCCCGGAACCACCGGTCCAAAAACCCCGGTGTTTGGGCTTTCCGAGCTTGGCTCGGCGAGACCGATCCACCAGAACGGTTTTCAGGCTGAAAAATCCTGAAGTCCT
Source organism: Lycophotia porphyrea (assembly GCA_950005105.1). Lineage (NCBI taxonomy): Eukaryota > Metazoa > Arthropoda > Insecta > Lepidoptera > Noctuidae > Lycophotia > Lycophotia porphyrea. The sequence continues at coordinate 28,282 of OX465410.1, read as the reverse complement.
GAAAACGCCTGAAAGTAGTCTTATATTATTCCCTAAGCCCTACCGGTATGTCCAGCGAAGACCCCAGCCCTCTACGACTCTCCGTTAGGAAGTTATGGCCGTCTAAAGTTTACACAAGATGGCCGCGGTGCTGCCAAAATTGATTTTTGACCACTGTTAACTTCCTTCTGAAAAGCCGCAGACCCCCCGAGTTTGGGTTCTCCCAACTCGGCCCGAGCTCCGCTGTCCGCTGAAACCACTTTCAGAATCCTGAAAATTTTCAGCCCCAAACCGCCTGAAATCGTGGGGTGAAAGAGACGGAAGATCCCTGAGTACAAAACCAAAAACAGCAATCTCCCACGACCTCTGGTTCAAGAGTTATGGCGGTTTGAAGTTAAACAAAATGGCCGCCGAGCTGTCAAAGGTCGACTAAAAGTGTCCGTAACTTCGGAACCCCTCGTCACAATTGGACGGGGTTTTGGATGTACAGCTCGGCGTCACTTCAGGTGTCTCCTGAAAGCAATTTCAGCGACAAAAACTTTGGACGTCTGAAACAGGCTGAAAACCTAAAAAACTTAAAATTAACACTAATCTAAAGGCCTTAGTGGAAAATTGGGTTTAATCGGGCCAGCGGTTCCCGAGATATCCTAATTGGAAAATTAAAACCCAACAACCAATATATGGTGTTTTTGTCAAAACGGCCAGATTAAACGTTATGTGGCCCGAGTTTGGGCTTAAATGGGTCACAATATGTATGCAGGACCCTGTCCTAAGGTCAAAAATTGATTTTTACAATTAAATTAGGAATTATGGCCGAAAAACAGTTAAAATTCGATATCTCTAAAGTTACTGATTGGAAAAATCTGAAAAAATTACATAAAATACTTGAAATAAAAAGGTACAACCAATTAAAAACAAAAATTAAAAAAGTCGGAAAACCGGTGAGAAAATTTTGAAAATATGATTTTCTTATAAAATATGGTCTAATTTTAAAATTACTGGAAGTAAAAATCTTAAACTTAAGGTCTCTAGTGTCCTAATGAGCGCGCACCAGGCTGCAGTTGAAAAATTTTGAAAATGGTCTTCTGTCCAGAGATATTGAAGTCGAAAGTTGCGAAATTCAAACTGTTATATAAAATATACCAGTTGTCGTAAAAATCCAATGTAAGTTGCACTCGCCTTGTTTAATAGGGGTCCAAGTTGACACCAAGTTTCAAGCCGCTGTGTCCACTCCTTCCACTTTTTCAGAGCACGTGGTTTTTTGAAAATCCTGAATAACTCGAAGTTGCGTGATGTCAGGTTGGTTTTCGGTGGTCCAGATGATGGGGAACCACGATGTCCTCACGATGGCGGTGAAAAAACAGGGGGTCACCACTTTAGTTTCTGCAGCGTTTGCGTTTTTCTATTTTAAGTGTTTCACTTAACCTCTAAAACTGAGGTTTTCGGCTGAAAACTTCTTTGTCACTGTAGCACGGTAGAATTTGGGCACGGCACTTTATGCGGCTCAATTTCCCGCATCCAACGACACTTCACTTGCTAATATTTGAGCACAAAAACCAATTAATTTGAATTTTTTAGTGCGGAGCGCGTGGGTTTTTGCTGCTTCCAGCTCGAGAGACCGAGTGCAACTCGGTTAGGTTAGGTTAGGTTAGGTTAGGTTAGGTTAGGTTAGGTTAGGTTAGGTTAGGTTAGGTTGGGGCGGATCTGTATTTATGCTTTCGCGGTTGCACAACGACAAGCTTTGCACATGCTTTGCTTGGTAGCATAGATGCAGGTCTACCTTACTGCCTCCCTCAGAGGCGGTAGGGTGGCGGGGTCTTGAGGGGGAGCGCTACGGTCGTGTAGATCCTCAAGGCAAGTCTGGTGTGTTACCTTCACGTGGTTGCCGCCCTGTTCTTGGTCTAATTCCATAAGAAATAGACGCAACAAAAAACCACCAGGCGCTTTCTGGGGAGGGGCGCACCGCATGTCGTGTGATGATTCATGCGATGTGCGGTGTGCGTTCCCCTGCGTGCCCTCTGAGCAGCGGGCATAGCAGAGGGCACAGCAGGGGAGTGCCGCGGGGGACTGGGCCTCCCGCTTCCCGGCGTGGTCGAGGCCATGCTGGGGAGTGTGGAGAGGAGGCCTGGTCAGCGGAGCGCGCGCGGGAGGTCCCTCTCGTTGCGCCGCTTCGCTAGCGGAGAGGGGGGGAAGGGGCATTTGCCCTCCCTCCTCACGGTGACGGGCGGGCGACAGGCACGGAGGTGCCTCCGCCCGCATTGCACCCGTCACCTTGCGGGCGACTGGGCCTCACGCTTCCCGGCGTGCGTGCGTGAACACCGTGCTGGGGGGCGAGAGGCCTGGTCAGCGGTTGCCTCCTTCTGCGATTTCGCAGAAGGAGGAGGCGGAGCGCCAGCGGGAGTTTACTCTCGCTGCGCTGCTCTGCGGGCGGGGGGGGGGAAGGGGCGTTTGCCCTCCCTCCTCACGGTGACGGGCGGGCGACAGGCGCGGGGGTGCCTCCGCCCGCGTTGCACCCGTCACCTCCGTCGGTCATTCCCGAACCCCCCCCCTCCACGTCCGTGCCGTGAGGACAAGAGGGGGGTCCGCCTTGTGTGTTCGTCGGCGGGGGACTGGAAGTAAAGGCTGTGCCGGTTTCCCAGTCCCCCTCCACTATGACGAAGCGGGAATGCGCTGGGTCGTTTTAGTGGGTATACCGTGGTGTTTGGCCGCCCGGGGAGTCCCACATACCCCTCCCATCCCCCGACGGGAGGGTATGCGTAATGCATTTTTTCCCAGCGTCAAAAAAAAAAAAAAAAAAAAAAAAAAAAAAAAAAAAAAAAAAAAAAAAAAAAAAGGTTAGGTTAGGTTAGGTTAGGTTAGGTTAGGTTAGGTTAGGTTAGGTTAGGTTAGGTTAGGTTAGGTTAGGTTAGGTTAGGTTAGGTTAGGTTGGGGCGGATCTGTATTTATGCTTTCGCGGTTGCACAACGACAAGCTTTGCACATGCTTTGCTTGGTAGCATAGATGCAGGTCTACCTTACTGCCTCCCTCAGAGGCGGTAGGGTGGCGGGGTCTTGAGGGGGAGCGCTACGGTCGTGTAGATCCTCAAGGCAAGTCTGGTGTGTTACCTTCACGTGGTTGCCGCCCTGTTCTTGGTCTAATTCCATAAGAAATAGACGCAACAAAAAACCACCAGGCGCTTTCTGGGGAGGGGCGCACCGCACGTCGTGTGATGACTCATGCGATGTGCGGTGTGCGTTCCCCTGCGTGCCCTCTGAGCAGCGGGCATAGCAGAGGGCACAGCAGGGGAGTGCCGCGGGGGACTGGGCCTCCCGCTTCCCGGCGTGGTCGAGGCCATGCTGGGGAGTGTGGAGAGGAGGCCTGGTCAGCGGAGCGCGCGCGGGAGGTCCCTCCCGTTGCGCCGCTCCGCTAGCGGAGAGGGGGGGAAGGGGCATTTGCCCTCCCCCCTCACGGTGACGGGCGGGCGACAGGCACGGAGGTGCCTCCGCCCGCATTGCATCCGTCACCTTGCGGGCGACTGGGCCTCCCGCTTCCCGGCGTGCGTGACGGAACACCATGCTGGGGAGCGAGGAGGCCTGGTCAGCGGTTGCCTCCTTCTGCGATTTCGCAGAAGGAGGAGGCGGAGCGCCAGCGGGAGTTTACTCTCGCTGCGCTGCTCTGCGGGCGGGGGGGGGGAAGGGGCGTTTGCCCTCCCTCCTCACGGTGACGGGCGGGCGACAGGCGCGGGGGTGCCTCCGCCCGCATTGCACCCGTCGCCTCCGTCGGTCATTCCCGAACCCCCCCTCCACGTCCGTGCCGTGAGGACAAGAGGGGGGTCCGCCTTGTGTGTTCGTCGGCGGGGGACTGGAAGTAAAGGCTGTGCCGGTTTCCCAGTCCCCCTCCACTATGACGAAGCGGGAATGCGCTGGGTCGTTTTAGTGGGTATACCGTGGTGTTTGGCTGCCCGGGGAGTCCCACATACCCCTCCCATCCCCCGACGGGAGGGCATGCGTAATGCATTTTTTCCCAGCGTCAAAAAAAAAAAAAAAAAAAAAAAAAAAAGGTTAGGTTAGGTTAGGTTAGGTTAGGTTAGGTTAGGTTAGGTTAGGTTAGGTTAGGTTAGGTTAGGTTAGGTTAGGTTAGGTTAGGTTAGGTTAGGTTAGGTTAGGTTAGGTTAGGTTAGGTTAGGTTAGGTTAGGTTAGGTTAGGTTAGGTTAGGTTAGGTTAGGTTAGGTTAGGTTAGGTTTTTTTTTTTTTTTTTTATAATTTCGGCAGGAGTGGGAAATCCCCACGGACACCTCGACTGCCTCGCTGATTGTGAGACAGTCGAGGTAGTGCCGGACTCGAACCGGCTAAAAACCACTCCTGCCTTGCCAGTGTCCCTCTAACATAAATCAGAGCCCTTTACATCTGATATTTTGGCTTGACTACGTTACTTGGTGGCCGGAGAGACCACATAGTTTGCGTTTTTATTTTACGTTTGTCTTTTAATACTATTCGAACACGCTTCCGTTTACTATTTCATATTAATTTTGACTATTTTATTTATTCGCTTCTTTCTATTTATAATTTACTAATATTCAACACTATTTCAATTCTGTTTATTTTAAAACCTTAAAATGTTTTTATGACTTTTATCTAACCTTATGTTGTTCTTGTTTTTATGCCCTTAAACTGCAATATTACTATTATCTCAACTTTTATTTTATTTTCTAAGTTTTCCATTTATATTTTAATCATTTTTGTTTATTATCTCTATGATACCTAAACTATATACTTAGTATATACTAACATATCATATATCTTTATAACTAACTTATTTACTCTAACGGATACTATTCTAATTTGTTTACTACAAACACAACTTGTTTTTTGTTTAATCTTTGGCACAATATTACTGCAGTTTTTCCGAATCTGTTCGACACAACGTGACGTCTTCACCAAGGCTGACACTTGGATCAGCTTAACTTGAACCAGTTTCTCATGAAGCTGGCTCCAGTTACCATTTATCATAATATAGTCAACCTTAGTGGTCCGTCCAATTCTTCCTTTATTCAGTTGTGTCGAACAAGTCCTTTGTTTGTACTTGGAAGTGGTCGCATCGCCAACTTTAGCAATATGCTATAGAAGCTCTTGCGAATGCGTCCCACTTCCTTCGCACAGGGCACTCGTTGCTGAATGCGTTGTGCTCGGTGGCCCCCTGTTTTGCTCTGGTGCAGTTCACACAGGCCGCTGCTTTGCCGATCCGTATATCCGGGCAGTCTGCCCTGAGGTGTAGTCCACCGCAATGGCTACACAGATCGGCTGGCTCCGTGCACAGGCGTTTCCCGTGCCCGTAAGCCAGGCAGCGGGTGCACTGCACCAGCGGCGTCTGATCCTCCACACGAACTCTTTGGAGGTCGATGCGGAGTTTTCCCCCCTCAATCGCCCTCCTCCAGACCGTAGGGGACACACCAAGCACAACGTGATTCGCATGCGGGTTGCGTGTTTTCCGTCGGTATTTCACGACCATCCTCTGTTCGCCGTCGTCGAGTCCGTGAAATATCTCCCGGTTCTGATTCCTAAGGGCTCTGAGCACTTCCTCGTCACTGTGCATCAGAAGCACGTCCCTTAGAATCAGAAGCGGGTCCCGATTTTTCACGTCCTCGACGACGAGGTTCTCTCCGGCCGTCTCCAGTCTACTTTTTAATTTGTGCCTCTCCTCCTTCGTTGCACACCCCATTATAATCTTTTGGTCCTTGGCCTTCCTCACTTTTTCCACACGCACCCAGCCCTCCTTCGCGTCCACCGCCTTCCTGACACGCTCAAGGATCTCATCCCCCGTATCCATCTCTTGCGCCGAGGAGACAACCACCGAGTGCAGCGTCGCCCGTTCCAGGGCTTGTCCCCCGGTGTGACGATTACTCGCGGCTGCTGCACTGGCATAGGTCATCCCCTCAACGTTTTCCCAGCCAGCCAGACTGTCTCGGAGCTTTTCAACTTTTTCGGTGTTCTCCTTAACGATACTGATGTGCTCCTTCAAGGTGGTAATGAGCTCAGTCTGGCTAGCGAGACCCTCGGAAATAGATAGGGGGCAGCAGTCGGCAGTGGGGGCGGGCGCTGGTACGGCTTCGAGTGCGGCAGGGCCCAAGTCGCGCTCCGACTCCTTCACCAGCTCAAAAAGCCTGTTTATGGCGTCGAGCACCGCAGCCTTAATATCGGTCTTGAGGTTGCGAGAGTTGCCTAAATTAAGCTTAGCTTTATTCAGGCAAGCTCTCGCTTCCGCAGTGCGATTGGGGTACCGAGCCTCAGGCTTCTTGAGCTGTGTGGAGGCATTCGTAGTGGCTCGACGCGACCCCAGATTTGCGTGGCCCCCCTGGGAGGTGGAAGGAGTGTCGTCTCCGAACGAGATTCTCCTCCTCGCATCAGGCGAAGGCCCCACTTTCTCAGCTGATCGCGGCGAGCCACTAGGAACTTGTGTCTTCACGGTGCTAGATGGGGTGCGGAACATATTGAATGTTTTGGGAGCAGATATCATCAAAACGAACTCCTGTAAAGAGGGAGTCGGATCAACGATCTACTCGGGAGGAGAGTGTTTAAAAGGACACTGGATACTTGTGTCCCTGTAAAGGGGGGAACACAGTAAGCAGTATACTAAAAGAATCAATTAAAAATATAAATACAAAAATGTTATATAATTATATTAACTCATTTACAAAAGTCTGTCACAATAAAATAATTACAAAATAAAATATAATTTCAAAAGCAAAATAAAAATAAAATGCGTTAAAATAAATTTTAAAATTTGTCAGGATGATTAAAACCGAGCTTACCCCTTCAAAACCCTTCCACAAGTTAAACAAAAAAAAAAAAAAAAAAAAAAAAAAAAAAAAAAAAAAAAAAAAAAAAAGAGATAAAATGTAATAAATATAATTTTACCGAAAACCCCACGTCTACCTTCCTATAGACCAGAGGGAGGGTGGGTGGGCAAAATTTTATTTGAGCTAGACGCACGTGCGATACGTCCAGAGACGCGTCTCCGCGCGGGCTAGCGAACTGTGAAATAAAACGGGATGAGTGCCGAAGAAAATTCTGGAGTTATGGTCAAAAAACCAGTTTTTGAACCAAAAAATTTAGGTTATCAGCCTCCAACCGGGACGCCGGCTCACGGAACGCAGACCGAAACACAGGGATGAAGGGTGAGTACTATTGAAACTATAATTTGATGTTAGATTGCAAAGAAAATTTGGAAAAACAATTAATTTAGACGATTTACTTGAAAAATGTATTAAAAAACTAGGGGTAGGTCGTAAATATTTTATCCAGGGGTGCAGGTCAGTGCGGGGTGGTCAATACGTAGGCGGACGCCTAGTTATGTCAGTTTGAGCTGAAAACAGCGTCAAAATCGCGCGTCTGGAAGCGAAGATATCAACGTTTTTATATTTCTCTTATCCCCTTACGTGGATTTTGGTACTAGCAGAAACTACTTGGAAATGACAATTTTGAAAAAATATTTATGTTTTATTTGAGCTAGACGCACGTGCGATACGTCCAGAGACGCGTCTCCGCGCGGGCTAGCGAACTGTGAAATAAAACGGGATGAGTGCCGAAGAAAATTCTGGAGTTATGGTCAAAAAACCAGTTTTTGAACCAAAAAATTTAGGTTATCAGCCTCCAACCGGGACGCCGGCTCACGGAACGCAGACCGAAACACAGGGATGAAGGGTGAGTACTATTGAAACTATAATTTGATGTTAGATTGCAAAGAAAATTTGGAAAAACAATTAATTTAGACGATTTACTTGAAAAATGTATTAAAAAACTAGGGGTAGGTCGTAAATATTTTATCCAGGGGTGCAGGTCAGTGCGGGGTGGTCAATACGTAGGCGGACGCCTAGTTATGTCAGTTTGAGCTGAAAACAGCGTCAAAATCGCGCGTCTGGAAGCGAAGATATCAACGTTTTTATATTTCTCTTATCCCCTTACGTGGATTTTGGTACTAGCAGAAACTACTTGGAAATGACAATTTTGAAAAAATATTTATGTTTTATTTGAGCTAGACGCACGTGCGATACGTCCAGAGACGCGTCTCCGCGCGGGCTAGCGAACTGTGAAATAAAACGGGATGAGTGCCGAAGAAAATTCTGGAGTTATGGTCAAAAAACCAGTTTTTGAACCAAAAAATTTAGGTTATCAGCCTCCAACCGGGACGCCGGCTCACGGAACGCAGACCGAAACACAGGGATGAAGGGTGAGTACTATTGAAACTATAATTTGATGTTAGATTGCAAAGAAAATTTGGAAAAACAATTAATTTAGACGATTTACTTGAAAAATGTATTAAAAAACTAGGGGTAGGTCGTAAATATTTTATCCAGGGGTGCAGGTCAGTGCGGGGTGGTCAATACGTAGGCGGACGCCTAGTTATGTCAGTTTGAGCTGAAAACAGCGTCAAAATCGCGCGTCTGGAAGCGAAGATATCAACGGTTAGGTTAGGTTAGGTTAGGTTAGGTTAGGTTAGGTTAGGTTAGGTTAGGTTAGGTTAGGTTAGGTTAGGTTAGGTTAGGTTAGGTTAGGTTAGGTTAGGTTAGGTTAGGTTAGGTTAGGTTAGGTTAGGTTAGGTTAGGTTAGGTTAGGTTAGGTTAGGTTAGGTTAGGTTAGGTTAGGTTAGGTTTTTTTTTTTTTTTTTTTTTTTTTTTTTTTTGTTTTGGCAGGAGTGGGAAATCCCCACGGACACCTCGACTGCCTCGCAGGTTGTGAGACAGTCGAGGTAGTGCCGGACTCGAACCGGCTAAAACCACACTCCTGCCCCGCCAGTGTCCCTCTGACGTGATCAGAGACCTTGTCTGCGGATTTTAAAACTTTTTGCGACTGATTAATAGGTGGCCGAAGAGACCATGTTCCATGATGTAATTTAATTCTGTTATTTAACTTCTATGTATTTATACTATATTTTTCTGTATCCATTACTTTTTCATTATTTACGTAACCTCTACTGAAACTGAACTACTATTTTATAAAATGATTAACATGGTTTTTACTAATAACGTTTTCAAATTTTTAAACTATTTCTATTGCTACCTTATCTTCATCAATAATTATATTTACTATTCTGTGTCTATCGTCAACCCTTATATTAATGCCCTTTCCCGAAAAAACTGCGCGTACGATAGCTGCTTCGTCAGTAAAATCCTGCTTTCAATTTCATAATATCTGCACTATATAGTTATTATATAATTCGATATTATATCTCTTTACCGAGCAGTCTCGAGTCCCAAACAATGCGTTATTTGCTTGCAGAACTTAGCTTCCGTATTTTTAAAATGACGACAGAGCTCTCCACCCAGACTGACACAACTTGACGTTTCCACTAGAGTTGGCTCACGGTCCCGCATAATTCCAGTCAGTTTCTTATGAAAGTAACTACAATTATCTTTCTTCATTAAGCCAACCCCAGTGGTCCGCTCAATGCATCTGCTATCTGGTTGTGTCAAACTGATCGTCACTGTGTACGTGGAAGTGGGCGCACCGACAACCTTAGCAATACGCTATTGTAGCCCGCGCGAATGCGTCCCACTTCCTTCGTACCGGGCATAAATCGCTGAACGCATTGTGCGAGTGATCCTCCAGCTTGGCTCTGGTGCAGTTAACGCACACCGCTGCTTTACCTGTGTGCTTTTCTGGGCAGTCCAACCTAAGGTGTGGACCGCCACAGTGGCTGCACAGGTCGGCCGACTCCGTACATAGGCGCTTGCCGTGGCCGTACGCTAAGCAGCGGGTGCACTGCACCAGAGGCGTCTGATCCTCGACGCGCACTCTCTGGAGGTCAATGCGGAGCTTGCCTCCTTCGAGTGCCCTTCTCCAGATTGCTGGAGAAACACTCAGCACAATGCTGTTCACGTGTGGGTTACGTGACTTTTTTCTAAATTTTATAGAGACTTTCTGTTCCTCGTCCTGGAGGCCGTGAAAGATCTCCCGGTTCTGGTTCTTAAGGGCTTTTAGCACTTCTTCATCACTGTGAATTAGCAGCACGTCCCTCAGAACCAGAAGCGGGTCCCGATTCTTCACCGCCTCAACGACGAGGTTCTCTCCGGCCGATTCAAGTCGCTTCTTTAACTTTTCTCTCTCCTCTTTTGTCGCGCACCCCATGATGACCTTTTGGTCTTTAGCTTTTCTGACCCTCTCTACGCGCACCCAGCCTTCCTTCGCGTCCACCGCTTTCCGCACTCTTTCGAGTATTTCTGCCCCGGTATCCATCTCTTGTGTTGAGGAGACAATCACCGAGTGTAGTGTCGTTCGCTCCGGGGCCTGTGCCCTGGTGTGGCTTGTACTGGCGGCTGCTACACCCGCGTAGGTTGTCTCCCCCACACTTTCTCTGCTAGCCAGACTGTCTCGAAGCCTGTCGAGTCTCTCGGAGTTATCCTTTAACTCCGAGATGTGCTCCTTTAGGGTGTTAAGGAGTTCAGTCTGGCCAGCAAAGACCTCGGCGGAGACGGGTAGCGGACCACGGTCAGTAGTGGGCGCGGGCACCGGTACGGCTACGGGTGCGGCAGGGGCCTCGTCTCGCTCCGACTCCTTGACCAGCTCGTAAAGCCTGTTGATAGCTTCGAGCACCGCAGTCTTGATCTCGGCCTTGAGGTTGCGAGAGTTGCCCAAATTGAGCTTTGCCTTATTAAGGCAAGCTCTCGCCTCCGCAGTGCGACTGCGGTGCCCTGCTTCAGGCCTTCTGAGCGATCTCGGAGCCTCAGCAGCAGCTCGGCGCGTCCCCGGAGCAGCAGAACCCTCCTGGGATGCGAGGGGTGTATCGTCGTCGAATACAATTTTCCTCCTCGCATCACCAGGCGAAGGCCCCGCCTTCTCCACCGATCGCGGCGAGCCACTGGAGACTAGCATCGTCACGGTGCTGGATGGGGTGCGGAACATGTTAAAAATTTGGGAGCAGATACTATCAAAACGAACTCCTGTAAAGAGGGAGTCAGAACAATAATATCTACTCGGGAGGAGAGTCTTTAAGAGGGCACTGGGTACCTCTGTGTCCCTGTAAAGGGGGGAACACAGTAAGTAAAAATAAATAAATAATCAAATAAAATAAAGGTACAAAACTGTCATATAATAATAGTCGCTCATTTAAAAACGACTGTCATTCAAATTTTTTTACAAAATAATATAATTTACAATGCAATTGAAATTTAAAATTGAAAAAGTGTAAAAATATTTAACATTTGTCAGAATGGTTTAAAAAAGCGTGCTTACCCCTTACAAACCCTTCTACAAGCAAAACAAAGTAAAAAGAGATAAAAAGTAATAAATATAATTTTACCAAAAACCCCACGTCTACCTTCCTATAGACCAGAGGGAGGGTGGGTGGGCAAAATTTTATTTGAGCTAGACGCACGTGCGATACGTCCAGAGACGCGTCTCCGCGCGGCCTAGCGAACTGCGAAATAAAACGTGGTAGGTGCCGAAGAAAATTCTGGAGTTATGGTCAAAAAACCAGTTTTTGAACCAAAAAATTTAAGTTATCAGCCTCCAACCGGGGCGCCGGCTCACGGAACGCGTACCGGGACACAGGGATGAAGGGTGAGTACTATTGAAACTATAATTTGATGTTAGATTGCAAAGAAAATTTTGGAAAAACAATTAATTTAGACGATTTACTTGAAAAATGTATTCAAAAACTAGGGGTAGGTCGTAAATATTTTATCCAGGGGTGCAGGTCAGTGCGGGGTGGTCAATACGTAGGCGGACGCCTAGTTATGTCAATTTGAGCTGAAAACAGCATCAAAATCGCGCGTCTGGAAGCGAAGATATCAACGCTTTTATATTTCTCTTAACCCCTTAGCTGGATTTTGGTACTAGCAGAAACTACTTGAAAATGACAATTTTGAAAAAAATATTTATGTTTTATTTGAGCTAGACGCACGTGCGATACGTCCAGAGACGCGTCTCCGCGCGGGCTAGCGATCTGCGAAATAAAACGTGGTAGGTGCCGAATAAAAATCTGGAGTTATGGTCAAAAAACCAGTTTTTGAACCAAAAAATTTAGGTTATCAGCCTCCAACCGGGGCGCCGGCTCACGGAACGCGGACCGGGACACAGGGATGAAGGGTGAGTACTATTGAAACTATAATTTGGTGTAAGATTGCAAAGAAAATTTGGAAAAACAATTAATTTAGACGATTTACTTGAAAAATGTATTAAAAAACTAGGGGTAGGTCGTAAATTTTTTATCCAGGGGTGCAGGTCAGTGCGGGGTGGTCAATACGTAGGCGGACGCCTAGTTATGTCAATTTGAGCTGAAAACAGCGTCAAAATCGCGCGTCTGGAAGCGAAGATATCAACCGGTTAGGTTAGGTTAGGTTAGGTTAGGTTAGGTTAGGTTAGGTTAGGTTAGGTTAGGTTAGGTTAGGTTAGGTTAGGTTAGGTTAGGTTAGGTTAGGTTAGGTTAGGTTAGGTTAGGTTAGGTTAGGTTAGGTTAGGTTAGGTTAGGTTAGGTTAGGTTAGGTTAGGTTAGGTTAGGTTAGGTTAGGTTAGGTTAGGTTAGGTTTTTTTTTTTTTTTTTTTTTTTTTTTTTTTTTTTTTTTTTTGTGCTTTTCCCCGTTCATGGGTACAACGGGATCTTGTTATTCTAATTTACTCATTCATTCCAGTTCTCGCATTTATTCCTCTCGCACTTTCAAGCTTCATACTTTATCTTTCTTTCATACATCCTTTACATTCTGAGCCGGGTGGGACTCCCGCTATTCTATCTACTTTTTACATATTTAATTTTTCTTTATTTAGGGATATTTAAGTACACAACTTTGTTTTATTTACATTGTTTGGCTTCTTGCATGGTGATTACATACTTTTCCTTAGATCTTATTCTTGTTTAACAATATTTCTTTATACTAGGTTTTTTATTTATTCTAGACTTCTGATATAATGATTATGCTAATATAGTTTGTGGACACTATCTCTTATTTCTATGTTATATTTTACATGTTTTTTCTTATTTTAGTACATTTTTATTTTCTAGTTTTATATATCATGCGTTTTTTCTTAGTAACTAGTAATAATTAATAATTGGTTTACATGTCTATTATCTTATTCTATGTTTATACAATACTAGGTTTACCTTAATACTTTACTATTTTCTAGCACAATGTATATGTTTGGGTTTTACACAGTGATTTGCTGTACTTATTTTCAGGTATTATGGCAGAAGGGTTGGGACCAACTAAATTGTGACAGTCTATGTACTTCGCTCATTTTGGACAAGATAACAATAGATTATTTATACACTAAATATATATACTTTTATTTTATATATATTTATTGATATTTCTTATGCTGATGTCTTCCTGATTACTATTTTCGGTTTGTTTGGGATACGTGTTTCGTGTTTCTATGTGTGTTTTCTATTATTTAAGTACAAGGTGGTTTGTGTGGATTGTTTAGCATTATTCATTTGTTATTTTCCTTAAGTTTGCGGCAACAATATATATATATAAATACTTAGATTATACATATCTATTGTTATTTCTTATTCTGGGGTTTTTTAAAACTGTTTCTCAACTGGGTTGTTCGGGGTGTGTGTTTGGTGTTGTTGCGTATGTGTTTTTGATATATTTGTATATATTTACTATATATTTTATATATCTGTGTTTGTTGTTGTTCTCTGGTTTCCATGTTTATTTCGTTGTTATAATCCAATTTTGTTCTGTACTCCCAGTTTGTGTTGCTGTATTGGTGTGTTCCTGTGTGTATTGCGTGTGTTGTGTATTCCCTAAGGATAGATTCCGGTTTAGGCGTACGCCGTTGTCGTCCGAGCCAGGTAGTCCCATTTCTTGCGGACCGGGCACTCCACACTAAATGCGTTGTGGTCGGTCCTCTGTAGCTTCGAGTGCGAGCAGTTGCAGCACTGCGGTTCATTGCCCGCAACAAATTCCACGCACTTCTCACGCAGATGCGGTCCTCCGCAGTGGCTGCACCTGTCCGCACCCTCAGTACAAAATTTCCGGCCATGTCCAAATGCTAGGCATTTCGTACATTGGATGAGCGGCGACTGATCCTCCACCCTGACCCTTTGCAGGTCTAGGTAAAGAGCCCCAGCCTCCGTCATCCTCTGCCATACCTTGGGTCTGACTTGGACGACAACGTGCGCTGTTTTGGGGTTCCTAGTCCTCTTCTTATATTTTATTGCCATTTCCTTGTCTTCTTTGTCTAAGTCCCTAAAAATGTTTTGGTTCTGGGAGTAGAGCGCCTTTAACATTTCGTCATCGTCACTGTCCAAAAAGACGTCTTTTAGGATGACGAGCGGGTTTTTGTTTTTCATGGGCGCTACTGTAAGCCCTTCGCCTCGGCTCTCAATCCTTTCTTTTACTCTTTTAAGCTCCGCCTCTGAGTCGCACCCCAGTATGACCGTCTGGTTTTTAGCTTTGCGGACTTTATTTATTTTTAGGCCAGTTCCCCTGGCATCGACCGCCCTCCTCACCCTGGCAAGCACCTCGTCAGCAGTCTCCAGGCTGCCTTCCATGGTGACCGCCATCGAATGAAGTGCCGGTCGATGCCCGGGTTTGGCTGCCGTGACGTTGGCGTACGACTGCAGGTCGGCATTTGGCTCGCGTGCCACTTCCCTTATGACCTCCTTTATGCTGTCGGTTCTGGCGGCGACCTCACCGGCAACGTCACCGATCTTGTCCTCCAGGACAGCCATGGCGTTACCAACAACTTTCACACCTTTCGTTGTGTGGTCTATGCTCGCCTGCACTGCGCCAATCTTGTCGCTGACCTCGACAATCTTATCGATGACCCTGTCGATGATGTCGGAACCGCTTTCAGAATAGTGCTCTGTCATATTTTGGAGGCCTTTTGAAACTTTTATTTCGAGGTCGTTGAGTCGCGTCTTTATGGTTACTTCCACCTTTTCCAGCCTTCCCAGTATTTCCTCCGATAATTCGGGTGATGAAGGCGTGGTGTTTGTCTTTTTGGGGGGAACCGTTTTAGGTGCTGTTTCCAGGCTCTTAACTCGCTTACTCAGTTCGAATAAGATCCGCAGGCTTCTGTCCGACTGGGTCTCCAGGAAGATCTTGATGTCTCTCCTCATCTGAGGGTACTCTTTGACTCTGGTTGGGATGTCCTCGAATGTCTTCATGACCTCCTGGAGAAGTTTGTCGTTTGACAGGGCAGCATAGGTGTCATTCTGCTTATTATAAGCCTCCATGTTGTCAATGGATCTTCTTTTCCGTTCTGGTCTCCGGATAAATGTCCTGGCGGCGTCCAACGCCTGTCCAGGCGGGCCTACGGGACTGGGAGTGGTGGTGGGAGCGACAGCACCTGAGGTCCCCGCCGACGACGTCAGTGGCGTTTCTGCTGATTCCGCTAGGGTTCCTCGAGCAGCGTCTGCTCTGCCGAACTTCAGAGACATCCCCTTCGGCGCTTCGTGCACTCTAGAGGGTCCCTCATTTCCCGGGTGGGTAGGTGACGTTGACGCTTGAGGTCCGCTGGCGCCAGCTCCTGGCCCGCCTGCTTTTATTGGGGTGCGAATTCCGAGAACCATTTTTTATACTTTGTTGTGTGGCTTGTGTGTATAGGGCACAGCAAAGAACGGGAAAATTTGTCTAATTAAAATAAAATAAATATAATATAATCTCTAATCAAAGCGGTTTGTCAATGTTCTGTCCAGTGTCCCTGTATAGGGGGGTGAGTGTTTGTCCTGTATATAACTTTAGTCTCTATATAGAGTCACAAAATAGTGGGTCACAATGAACCAATCGAGGAACAGTCGAAAATTTTCTTCCGGAGTCAAAAACCCCCAAATTTGGAGTGATTCTTGGAAGGACTCTATGTAGAGTCGCTCCGTCAATACCAGTGGATAGCTCTCACCGAGCCCACCCATATGAGCCCAAACTCGGTGCAGTTACACCAAGGGGTTCCGGAGATATCCCGACTTGAAAAATAGGGTTTTTCACAAAAATAAAAACCAAATGTGGTTACAAGAGGATATCTCCGGATCCGCCGGTCCAAAAACCCCGGTGTTTGGGTCCTCCAAAATTGGCTCGGCGAGACCAATCCACCGGACCGGTTTTCAGGAAGAAAATTTTCGAGCTCCTGAAATCGCCTGAAAACTATACAGGCTGTCAGCTTATACCCTGCTGATGTATTCAGAGGAAACCCCAGCCCTCTACGACTTTCCGTTGAGAAGTTATGATCGATTGAAAAATTTCAAAATGGCCGCGAATCTGTCAACGTAAATGTTTGACCGCAGATAACTTCCCTCGGGAAAGTCGCAGACCCCTTGAAATTGGGCTCTCCGTACTCGGCCTGAGCTCCTCTGTCCGCTGAAACTACTTTCAGGGTCCTGAAAATTTTCAGCTCCAAACCTCCTGAAAACTTGGGGTAAGTAGGGCAGCAGGCTTCTGTCTGTAACGTCGAAATCCGCTACTTCCTACGGCCACCGGTTAAGGAGTTACAGTGGTTTGAAGCTGAACAAGATGGCCGCCGAACTGTCAAAAGCTGTATTGAAACGTCCGTAACTAAGGAACCCTACGTCACAGAGGGACGGGGTTTTGGACCTAGAGCTCGGCGTCACTTCAGGTATAACCTGAAAGCAGTTTCAGCGACAAATTTTTGAAAGTCCTGAAACAGGCTGAAAACTAAAAATTCTTAAAGATAAATATAATCTACAGGCCGGAGTGAAAAAACGAGCTAAAACGGGCCAGCGGTTCTCGAGTTATCAATATCTAAAAATTTTAACCTAAAAACCTATTTTGGTGTTTTTAGTCAAAACAGCCAAATTAAAAGCTATAGGGCCCGAGTTTGGGCTTAATCAAGTCCGTATAAGGTTAAACATCACAATAATAACTTAAAAAACTAATTATTTCCTATTAATAATGAGTTATGACCAAAAAAGATGTAAAATTCAATAACTTTGAGACTGGTTATCAGAAAAATTTGAAAAAATATGTTAAAAATGTGTTAAATAAAGGGCTACAGGATTCAAAAACAAAAATTTAAAAAGTCAAAAATAAAACAGAAAAAATTTGGAAAAAGTGATTTTGCTGAAAATTTCCCTGTATCTTAAAAACTATTGAATCTAAAAATCTAGAACTTAGGGTCTCTACTGTACTGATGAGCGCGCAACAGGCTGCAGTTGAAAAATTTTGAAAAGCTTCTTCTGGCCAAAGTTATTGGTAGTCAAAATTGGGACTTTGTAATAGTCATATATAACTATGTATATGACTTAAAATTCTAAAAAGTGTTGCACTCGCCTTGTGTTCCAGTGGTCCAAGTTGGCACCAATTTTCAGTTCGCTGGCTGCACTCCTTCAGTTTTTTTTTTTTTTTTTTTTTTTTTTTTTTTTTTTTTTTTTTTTTTTTTTTTTTTTTTTTTCAGAGCACGTGGTTTTCACGAATTCCTGAATAACTCGTGAAGGCTCGATGTCAGGAAGGTGATGAGTGGTCCAGATGGTCGGGAACCACGATGTCCACACGATGACGGTGAAAAAGCAGGTGGTCGCCGCGATGGTTTCGGCAGCGTTTGCAATTTTACAAGAACGCAACTTCCACTTAACCTCCAAAGTAGCGTTTTTTCAGCACTAACTTGCACAGCACTGTGGACCGGCACAATTTGATTGCGGCACTTTGTGCGGCGCAATTTTCCGCATCCAACGACACTTCACTTGCTACTATTCGAGCAGAAAAACCAATTAATTCTTATTTTTAAGTGCGGAGCGCGTGGGTTTTCGCTGCTTACCGCTCGAGAGACCGAGTGCAACTGGTTAGGTTAGGTTAGGTTAGGTTAGGTTAGGTTAGGTTAGGTTAGGTTAGGTTAGGTTGGGGCGGATCTGTATTTATGCTTTCGCGGTTGCACAACGACAAGCTTTGCACATGCTTCGCTTGGTAGCATAGATGCAGGTCTACCTTACTGCCTCCCTCAGAGGCGGTAGGGTGGCGGGGTCTTGAGGGGGAGCGCTACGGTCGTGTAGATCCTCAAGGCAAGTCTGGTGTGTTACCTTCACGTGGTTGCCGCCCTGTTCTTGGTCTAATTCCATAAGAAATAGACGCAACAAAAAACCACCAGGCGCTTTCTGGGGAGGGGCGCACCGCACGTCGTGTGATGACTCATGCGATGTGCGGTGTGCGTTCCCCTGCGTGCCCTCTGAGCAGCGGGCATGGCAGAGGGCACAGCAGGGGAGTGCCGCGGGGGACTGGGCTTCCCGCTTCCCGGCGTGGTCGAGGCCATGCTGGGGAGTGTGGAGAGGAGGCCTGGTCAGCGGAGCGCGCGCGGGAGGTCCCTCTCGTTGCGCCGCTCCGCTAGCGGAGAGGGGGGGAAGGGGCATTTGCCCTCCCTCCTCACGGTGACGGGCGGGCGACAGGCACATAGGTGCCTCCGCCCGCATTGCACTCGTCACCTTGCGGGCGACTGGGCCTCACGCTTCCCGGCGTGCGTGCGTGAACACCGTGCTGGGAGCGAGAGGCCTGGTCAGCGGTTGCCTCCTTCTGCGATTTCGCAGAAGGAGGAGGCGGAGCGCCAGCGGGAGTTTACTCCCGCTGCGCTGCTCTGCGGGCGGGGGGGGGGGAAGGGGCGTTTGCCCTCCCTCCTCACGGTGACGGGCGGGCGACAGGCGCGGGGGTGCCTCCGCCCGCATTGCACCCGTCACCTCCGTCGGTCATTCCCGAACCCCCCCTCCACGTCCGTGCCGTGAGGACAAGAGGGGGGTCTGCCTTGTGTGTTCGTCGGCGGGGGACTGGAAGTAAAGGCTGTGCCGGTTTCCCAGTCCCCCTCCACTATGACGAAGCGGGAATGCGCTGGGTCGTTTTAGTGGGTATACCGTGGTGTTTGGCCGCCCGGGGAGTCCCACATACCCCTCCCATCCCCCGATGAGGAGGGTATGCGTAATGCATTTTTTCCCAGCGTCAAAAAAAAAAAAAAAAAAAAAAAAAAAAAAAAAAAAGGTTAGGTTAGGTTAGGTTAGGTTAGGTTGGGGCGGATCTGTATTTATGCTTTCGCGGTTGCACAACGACAAGCTTTGCACATGCTTTGCTTGGTAGCATAGATGCAGGTCTACCTTACTGCCTCCCTCAGAGGCGGTAGGGTGGCGGGGTCTTGAGGGGGAGCGCTACGGTCGTGTAGATCCTCAAGGCAAGTCTGGTGTGTTACCTTCACGTGGTTGCCGCCCTGTTCTTGGTCTAATTCCATAAGAAATAGACGTAACAAAAAACCACCAGGCGCTTTCTGGGGAGGGGCGCACCGCACGTCGTGTGATGACTCATGCGATGTGCGGTGTGCGTTCCCCTGCGTGCCCTCTGAGCAGCGGGCATAGCAGAGGGCACAGCAGGGGAGTGCCGCGGGGGACTGGGCCTCCCGCTTCCCGGCGTGGTCGAGGCCATCCTGGGGAGTGTGGAGAGGAGGCCTGGTCAGCGGAGCGCGCGCGGGAGGTCCCTCTCGTTGCGCCGCTCCACTAGCGGAGAGGGGGGGAAGGGGCATTTGCCCTCCCTCCTCACGGTGACGGGCGGGCGACAGGCACGGAGGTGCCTTCGCTCGCATTGCACCCGTCACCTCGCGGGCGACTGGGCCTCCCGCTTCCCGGCGTGCGTGCCACGGAACACCATGCTGGGGAGCGAGGAGGCCTGGTCAGCGGTTGCCTCCTTCTGCGATTTCGCAGAAGGAGGAGGCGGAGCGCCAGCGGGAATTTACTCTCGCTGCGCTGCTCTGCGGGCGGGGGGGGGGGAAGGGGCGTTTGCCCTCCCTCCTCACGGTGACGGGCGGGCGACAGGCGCGGGGGTGCCTACGCCCGCATTGCACCCGTCACCTCCGTCGGTCATTCCCGAACGCCCCCTCCACGTCCGTGCCGTGAGGACAAGAGGGGGTCCGCCTTTTGTGTTCGTCGGCGGGGGACTGGAAGTAAAGGCTGTGCCGGTTTCCCAGTCCCCCTCCACTATGACGAAGCGGGAATGCGCTGGGTCGTTTTAGTGGGTATACCGTGGTGTTTGGCCGCCCGGGGAGTCCCACATACCCCTCCCATCCCCCGACGGGAGGGTATGCGTAATGCATTTTTTCCCAGCGTCAAAAAAAAAAAAAAAAAAAAAAAAAAAAAAAAAGGTTAGGTTAGGTTAGGTTAGGTTAGGTTAGGTTAGGTTAGGTTAGGTTAGGTTAGGTTAGGTTAGGTTAGGTTAGGTTAGGTTAGGTTAGGTTAGGTTAGGTTAGGTTAGGTTAGGTTAGGTTAGGTTAGGTTAGGTTAGGTTAGGTTAGGTTAGGTTAGGTTAGGTTAGGTTAGGTTAGGTTAGGTTAGGTTAGGTTAGGTTAGGTTAGGTTAGGTTAGGTTAGGTTAGGTTAGGTTAGGTTAGGTTAGGTTAGGTTAGGTTAGGTTAGGTTAGGTTAGGTTAGGTTAGGTTAGGTTAGGTTAGGTTAGGTTAGGTTAGGTTAGGTTAGGTTAGGTTAGGTTAGGTTAGGTTAGGTTAGGTTAGGTTAGGTTAGGTTAGGTTAGGTTAGGTTAGGTTAGGTTAGGTTAGGTTAGGTTAGGTTAGGTTAGGTTAGGTTAGGTTAGGTTAGGTTAGGTTAGGTTAGGTTAGGTTTTTTTTTTTTTTTTTTTTTTTTTTTTTTTTTTTTTTTTTTTTTTTTTTTTTTTTTTTTTTTTTTTTTTTTTTTGGCAGGAGTGGGAAATCCCCACGGACACCTCGACTGCCTCGCTGATTGTGAGACAGTCGAGGTAGTGCCGGACTCGAACCGGCTAAAACCACACTCCTGCCCTGCTAGTGTCCCCCTGACTTAGTCAGAGACCTTTTCTGACATGGACATTGTTATTGCTATTTTTTTGTTGTTTTGTTTAACGTTAATTTTGAAAAATTTACACTGAATTACTCTTTGGATTCTATTTTGTTTAATTTTAAATTGAGAACGTATTTATCTATAGTCTACTTTATTCTATGCTTATGTCTAAATATCTTTTCTTTTTGGGAAATATTTATATTTGAAAAAGCATATTTTAGGTTGTCTTGTTGCGCTGAATGACTTTTGTACCAATTGTCACGCAGTATTCCATAAAAATGTGTCTTAATTTTTTGTCTGACATTATTATGCGTATATTATTCAGGTTTAATTTAGTCTCTAATTTCCGCTCAGCATCGTATCTCTCCCTTTCGAACACAGGGCATTCTATCAGGATGTGTGCGATCGACTCCACTTTATCCGGCTCGCAGATGCACGCTGGGTTCTCCTTACACCTGAAACGGTGCAGGTATTCGGAGAACCCACCGTGACCCGTTAGGATTTGCGTGACTATACCGGCCGGTTTCATCTTCATCACAATCCTGTAGGAGTCGATTGCATCTGGGAGGAACATTTTTGTGACCCCTGCTGTTTCACCCTGCTGATACCTGTGGTTCCATTCGCCAAGCGAATCCCTACGGATCTGCCGCCTGACGAATGAAACGGGGCACAGGTCGTAGTCCGGCTTCTTCTTCAACCTCAGGGCAGCTTCCTTCGCAAGTTGGTCGGCTCGCTCGTTTCCCTCCAAGCCCGCGTGGGCCTTTATCCAGAACAAGGAGACACTCTTATTCTGGAGCTTGCAGCGTCGGATGGTGTCCCTTGTTTCCACTGCCAGAGGATGGGGGGAACTTGCATTTACGACCGACTGAAGGGCCGCCCTGGAGTCGCTGAAGATGCCGAACGTTGTCTCTCTGCGCCTGAGCACCTCGCCTGCCGCTCTCTGTAGGGCTAGAAGCTCCGCCTGGTAGACGGTGCAGTAAGACGGCAAGACAAGTTTGAGGGCCCTAGTTTCGGTGGCACCATTCCATAAGGATAGCGCCGCTCCGACTTTGCCCTCAATCTTGCTGCCGTCAGTGAATATTCGCACAGCGAAATCATTGTGGTGTCTGTATTGTTCCTCGTCTACCAGGCTTCCGAACTCTAGGTTGACTTGGTCCGCGGGGTGCGGGGCTTCCACTGCTGGGGCCATACGCTCGACCTCCCTGCCCCCAAGCGCCGGCAAGGACATCCCCCTCTTAGCCTCGTACAGCGCAGCCGCTTCCCGCACACGAAGGTCAAGAGGGAGTATCCCGGCCAGCACCAGTGCCGAGTTCAGGGAGACCGTGCGGTAGGCTCTGCACAGCTTCTGCGCAAACCCCCTCTGGACCACGCCAAGTTGTTTGACTACCCCCACTTTTTTGGCGGCAGGTGCCCAGGCGCTTGCGGCGTAGAGAATGACCGGTTCGACCACTGCCATGTAGATGACGCGGATGATCTCCGGGTGAAGGCCCCAGCTCACTTTGGCCGCTCGTGCCAGCTGTTTGTAAATATTAACAGCTTTTCTGCAAACGTTGGCGACGTGGGTGTTGAAAGTGAGCTGGTGGTCGACGGTGAGCCCCAGAATTTTTATTTCCTTGGACATGCCAATGTCTACCCCGCCCATGCTCAGGAGCGGGACATCGTACTTTAGCTTTTTGGTTACCACCATTGCACAAGTTTTATGCGGTGCAAACTTTAGCTTATTTCGGATGCCCCACCCCCGAACATATTCGAGGGCGGCATTGGCCTGTCTTTGGACTTCCAACGCTGTGTCACCGTCGAAGATCATAACCACGTCATCGGCAAATGCCTGGCAGTAGTCTCCCCGCTCTTCCAGCCCCTTCAGCAGTGGGTCTAGAATAAGGTTCCATAGGATCGGACCACCAATGGACCCTTGCACACACCCCTTTGTCATGTCCTTTCGGCATTCGGCACCAGCGTACCTAACTCGGACACTCCTACCAGTCAAATAGCTGTCCAGCAGCCTCCTGAGGTTCACCGGGCACTTTTCCTCAGCCAGTCTGGTCCTGATGGCCGGCCACCATGCGCTATCGAAGGCTCCCTCTATGTCCAGTGATACAACAGTGATCAGCTTCTTTTCACTTAGCTTCGCTTTGATATGTTGTATCATGGTGTAGAGGGAGTCCTCGGTGCTCCTCTGTGGCATGAAACCAAACTGGCGAGTACTAAACCGCGGGATGAGGTGCCATTTTAGCCTCGCTACTAGAAGTTTTTCCAGCGTTTTACCTAAGACTGGTAGGAGGCCGATCGGCCTGTATGACTTTGGGGTGGTGTAGGAATCCTTGCCGGGCTTTCGGAGGACTACCACTGTGGCCACCTTCCAGGCCCCAGGGAAGTGTCCGTGCTCGAGGCACTTATTGGCCAATGCAAGGAACGTCCCTGGGTCCCGGAATATAGCCTGGGCACAGATATCGGCTGTGAGACCGTCTGCCCCGGGTGCCTTCTTCGGGTTGAAGCTTTCCACCGCGGTTTTCAGCTCCTGAAGTGTAAACGGTGGGTCATGTTGTTCATCATGCGTCCACTCGTTTACACGACAGGCCGCTTCGCGTGTCCGACGGTGGTCGGCAGTTTCTCCCTCTTCTAGGTCTTCGGGGTAGAAGGTCTCGGCCAACAGCAAAGCCGATTGCTGTGCATTCAGTGGCACTCCATCCTTCACCAACGGCAAGTCCTCTTGTCTCTTGGTGGTCCGTCCTATGACCCTATAAATCCCCTCCCACATTCCCTCCCTATCCTGTTTCCCACAGTAAGCCTTCCATCCTTCCGTCTGCGCCTTTAAGGCTAAGGACTCATACTTGTGTTTTGCTTGCAGGTACTCATCGACGACCTTTTGCCTCCGGACTGGTGCAGCGCACCGGATGCGGCGTCTTCGGGTGTTCATCTCCGACATCAGCTCAGCGAGCTCTTTGGACCACCACGGTATAGTTGGTTTTGTGTTATTACTAATTTTATCTAAAGTTTCTTCACAAGATTCTATAATTTTGGCTATATATTTGTTTACATTTTGTTCCAGGTCTGTTTTATTATTAATTTTACTAATTTCATTTGCATTTAAATTTGCTTCAGCTTTTAATTGGGCCAGTTTCACATGAAATTGGCTCCAATTTGCTTTCCTAGTGTTATATGATCTTGTGGTCCTATTTACCTTTATACCTTTTGATTTTTGAAGATTAATTTTGAAAACTATACCGTTGTGGTCCGAGCTCGTGAGGCCTTCCTCGACCCGCCAGTCCTCCACCAAGTCCAGCAGCTCCGTTGAGCAGGCTGTTACATCAACGAAGCTGCTGTACAGGGTGTTTCCTCTGACGGTGTCGAAGGTCGGAGTGTTGCCGACGTTGAGTATCTGCAAGCACATTTCCTCCAGGGTTCCCGACATGTCCTCTCCCTTGCTGTCGGTTACCAGGCTTCCCCACCAGGTGCTCTTGGCGTTGGCGTCGCCGCCAATGATCATCCTCGTGGGGCCTATTTCCTCGCGAATCTGCAAAAGTTGCTCCAGGTATGGCTGTATGGGCTGGTCTGGTTCAAAGTAGAAGGAGACTACTGCGATTTCCCAGGCGCTGGTACGGATCCTCACCACCACGATGTTGTTGGTGGTGAGTTTCGGGGTTAGGTTAGGTTAGGTTAGGTTAGGTTAGGTTAGGTTAGGTTAGGTTAGGTTAGGTTAGGTTAGGTTAGGTTAGGTTAGGTTAGGTTAGGTTAGGTTAGGTTAGGTTAGGTTAGGTTAGGTTAGGTTAGGTTAGGTTAGGTTAGGTTAGGTTAGGTTAGGTTAGGTTAGGTTAGGTTAGGTTAGGTTAGGTTAGGTTAGGTTAGGTTAGGTTAGGTTAGGTTAGGTTAGGTTAGGTTAGGTTAGGTTAGGTTAGGTTAGGTTAGGTTAGGTTAGGTTAGGTTAGGTTAGGTTAGGTTAGGTTAGGTTAGGTTAGGTTAGGTTAGGTTAGGTTAGGTTAGGTTAGGTTAGGTTAGGTTAGGTTAGGTTTTTTTTTTTTTTTTTTTTTTTTTTTTTTTGTTTTGGCAGGAGTGGGAAATCCCCACGGACACCTCGACTGCCTCGCTGATTGTGAGACAGTCGAGGTAGTGCCGGACTCGAACCGGCTAAAACCACACTCCTGCCTGACTAGTGTCCCTCTGACATAGTCAGAGACCTTGATAGGCTTTGGTCATTTTAACTGCAATTTTATGTAATTATTTATTAAGTTTTTAAAAGTAAGCTCTTATTTTTGTGGTTTTAAATGTTAACAAAAAAAAGAATTTTGTTGCTATTATTTTTAATACATTGATTTTATTCAAAAAAAAATTTTTCCTGTGCTTATTTCTAAATATCTTTTCTGTTAGAGAAACGTCCATATTTGAAAAAGCACAGTTTTTTAGTTGTCCTTATTTCGTGTAATAACTTTTGTCGCCACTGTTATGCAGTATTCTATAAGGGTATTTCGCAGTTTTGTTTCTGACATTATTTTGTAAATATTATTTTGACTTATTTTAGTCTCCAGCTTCCGCTCGACATCGTACCTCTCCATCTCGTGCACTGGGCATTCCGTCAGAATGTGCGCGATCGACTCCACCTGATCCGGCTCACAGATGCACCATGGGTTCTCCTTACACCTGAAGCGGTGCAGGTATTCGGAGAATCCACCGTGACCCGTCAAGATCTGCGTGACTATACCGACTGGTTTCATTTTTAGCACGATTCTGTGGGCGTCGATCGCATCTGGGAAGAACATCTTAGTGACGGAGGCTGTTTCGCCGTTCTGGTACCTCCGGTTCCATTCGTCGAGCGACCCCAGACGGATCTGCCGCTTGACGAATGAAACCGGGCAGCGGTCATAGTCCGGCCTCTTCCTGGACCGGAGTGCAGCCTCCTTGGCGAGGTGGTCCGCGCGCTCGTTGCCTTCCAGCCCCGCATGTGCCTTTACCCAGAACAAAGACACATCTTTGCTCTGGGATAAAGCTGCGGCCACGTTCGCTCTCGCTTCCACGGCCAGGGCGTGGAGGGAACCTTGGTTTGTAACTGTTTGAAGTGCGGCCTTTGAGTCACTATAGATACCGAAGGTTCCCTCTTTGCGCTTGAGGATTTCGCGCGTGGCTACGCATATGGCCAGAAGTTCCGCCTGGTAGACCGTGCAGTACGACGGCAAGCTAAGCTTGAAGGACTTGATCTCGACATTGCTGTCCCAGAGCGACAGCGCTGCTCCGACCTTGCCCTCGATCTTGCTGCCGTCCGTGAACACCCTGACTGCTTGGACGTTGTGGGTATCCACAAGCGTCCGGTCCTCCAGGCACACGAACTCCATGGCCATATGTTTTGCCGGGTGCGGAGTCTCTGCAAATGCCACCACCCGCTCCACCTCCCTGCCCGCAAGTGCCGGCTGTGGCACCCCTCTCTTTGCCTCATACAGAGCGGCTGCTTCTTGTATACGAAGGTCGAGAGGGAGTATCCCAGCCAGCACCAGGGACGCGTTCAGCGAAACGGTGCGGTAGGATTTGCAGAGCTTCTGCGCGAATCCTCGCTGGACCGTGTTGAGGCTTTTCTGCACTCCGATCTTTTTGGCTGCCGGCGCCCAGGCACTGGCCGCGTACAGAATGACTGGCTCCACTGCCGCCGTGTATATGGTGTGGATGATCTCCGGGTGAAGGCCCCAGCTCACTTTTGCCGCACGTGCCAGCTGTTTGTAGATGTTCACAGCTTTTCTGCAAACGTTTGCGACGTGGGTGTTGAAAGTGAGCTGGTGGTCGACGGTGAGCCCCAGTATTTTTATTTCCTTAGACATGCCAATGTCTACCCCGCCCATGCTCAGGAGTGGGGCATCGTACTTCAGCTTCTTGGTTATCACCATTGCACAAGTTTTTTGCGGTGCAAACTTCAGCTTGTTTCCGATGCCCCACAACCGAACATACTCGAGGGCGGCATTGGCACGTCTCTGGACTTCCAACGCTGTGTCACCGTCGAAGATCATCACAACATCATCGGCGAACGCCTGGCAGTGGACGCCACGCGCCTCCAGCCCCTTCAGCAGGGGGTCGAGGATCAGGTTCCACAGGATCGGACCGCCAATGGACCCTTGCACACACCCCTTCGTCGTGTCCCTTCGACACTCGGCACCCGCGTACCTAACTCGGACACTCCTACCAGTCAAGTAGCTGTCTAGCAGCCTCCTAAGGTTCACCGGGCACTTTTCCTCAGCCAGTCTGGTCCTGATGGCCGGCCACCATGCGCTATCGAAGGCTCCCTCTATGTCCAGTGATACAACAGTGATCAGCTTCTTTTCACTTAGCTTCCCCTTGATATGTTGTATCATGGTGTAGAGGGAGTCCTCGGTGCTTTTCTGTGGCATGAAGCCAAACTGGCGAGTACTGAGCCGCGGGATTAGGTGCCATTTTAGCCTTGCTACTAGGAGTTTTTCCAAGGTTTTGCCTAGGACTGGTAGGAGGCCGATCGGCCTGTATGACTTGGGGGTGGTGTAGGATTCTTTGCCGGGCTTTCGGAGGACCACCACAGTGGCTACCTTCCAGGCCCCAGGGAAGTGTCCGTGCTCGAGGCACTTGTTGGCCAGTGCAAGGAACGTCCCTGGGTCCCGGGAAATAGCCCGTGCACAGATATCGGCTGTGAGACCGTCTGCCCCGGGTGCTTTCTTCGGGTTGAAGCTTTCCACCGCGGTTTTCAGCTCCTGAAGTGTAAACGGTGGGTCATGTTGTTCATCATGCGCCCACTCGTTTACACGACTGGCCGCTTCACGTGTCCGACGGTGGTCAGCATTTTCTCCCTCTTCAAGGTCCTCGGGGTAGAAGGTCTCGGCCAGCACCAAAGCCGATTGCTGTGCACTCAGTGGTACTCCGTCCTTCACCAACGGCACGTCCTCCTGTCTTTTGGCGGTTCGTCCTATGACCCTGTATATCCCTTCCCACATTCCTTCCCTGTCCTGTTTTTGACAGAAGCCTTTCCAACCCTCTGTCTGCGCCTTTTTGGCTAAGGACTCATATTTTGCTTTTGCTTGCAGGTACTCATCGACGACCTTTTGCCTCCGGACTGGTGCAGCGCACCGGATGCGGCGTCTTCGGGTGTTCACCTCCGACATCAGCTCAGCGAGCTCTTTGGACCACCACGGTATAGTAAGTTGGGTGTTGTTTTTAATTTTGTCCAATGTTTCTTCACAAGAATCTGTTATGTTGGCTATATATTTATTAATTTTACTGTCTAGTTCTACTACGTTACTAACTTTATTAATTTCTATTGAATTTAAATTTGAATCAGCTTTTAATTGGGCCAGTTTTGAATGAAACTGGCTCCAATTTGCTTTTCTAGTGTTGTAGATTCTTGTGGTTCGGTTTATATTAATTCCCTTTGATTTTTGAAGACTAATTTTAAATACTATACCGTTGTGGTCCGAGCTCGTGAGACCTTCCTCGACCCGCCAGTCCTCCACCAAGTCCAGCAGCTCCGTTGAGCAGGCTGTTACATCAACGAAGCTGCTGTACAGGGTGTTACCTCTGACGGTGTCGAAGGTCGGAGTGTTGCCGACGTTGAGTACCTGCAGGCACATTTCTTCCAGGGTTCCCGACATGTCCT